>OZ010800.1:251456605-252775268 GCA_963932465.1 Maratus speciosus | reverse complement strand
AATAGTAATTTTTTAATTATTCCTAAAAGTAATAAGTACCTTTAATAAAATAAAATATTACCTTTTAATAAAAATTAAACATATAAATATCACTTGGCATATTTCAAATATTACGCGAGCAAAGCCGCGGGGTTTGCTAGTCTATATTCTATACTCCTATTATAAAGAGGAAAAAATTGTTTATTTGTCGGAGGTAAGCTCTGGAACTACCGAACCGATTCCAAAAGTAATGGTATCAAAATGATGGTGTTAGTACAACTTAGAACATAGGCTATATCTTATGTCGGTGCCACTACCCCAAAGGGGGTGCAGGAGTAAAAAACGTTCTAAAAATGCGATTTTAGCGTTACTGAAGGGCCTAGAAATATGAAATTTTAAATATTAGTTACATATAAGACATAAATGATGTCTAAGAACAGTTCTTAACCAATTCGAAATTTAAAAGGGGTGAAAATGCACAAAAAGCGTTCTAAAAAACGTTCTAAAAGGTAGTTTCTACACAATCTCAGGAAATACCAAACAGATTTAAAAAATATTGGTGTCAAAATGATGGTGACAACGCTTGCTCCAAGATAGGCTATGTTTTATGTCGGTGCCTACCGCAAAAGGGGTGCAGGAGAAAAACGTTCTAAATTGCGGTTTTTGCGTTACGGAAGGGCCTAGAATCGTGAAATTTGGAATGGTAGTTAGTTATAAGATATCAATGATCTCTAAGGACTTTCCTAAAAAAATCGAAATTTAAAAGGAGGTCAAAATGGGCAAAAAGCGTTGTAAAAAACTTTCTAAATTGCGATTTCTATGCAATCTCAGGAAGTACTGAACCGATTTCAAATATAATGGTGTAAAAAAGAAGGTGGCAGATCTTGCTCCAAGATAGGCTATATTTTATATCTGTCGCCACTACCCCAGAGGAGATGCAGGAGCAAAATGCGCGAAAAGCGTTCTAAAAACGTTCTAAATGCCGATTTGTCGGCAATATCTCAGGAAGAATTAATCTGATTTCAAACGTAATGGTAGGAAATTGATGCTGACAGCCTCTGCTCTAACATAGACGCTATTTTATGTCGGTATCAATATCACCAAGACGTTGCAGGAGCAAAAAAGCGTTCTAAATTTCGATTTTTGTGATCGGTAGGGGCTAGCAAATTAAAATTAGACAAGGTACATATTTATTAGATATAAATGATCTTTAAGAACAGTTTTGAAAAAATTGGAAATTTAAAAAGGGGTAAAAAGCTCGAAAAGCGTCCTAAAAACGTTCTAAATTGCGATTTCTACTCAATCTAAGGAAATACCAAAGCTAATTCAAAAGTAATGGTTGCAAATCAATGGTGACAGTCCCTGCTATAACATGGGTTATATTTTATGTTGCTGTCACTACCATCTGAGGGTTGCAAAAGCAAAACATGTTCTAATTTGCGTTTTTTGCACAACTTAGGGGTCTAACACTTTGAAGTATGGCATGATATTTACTTACAAGATGCAATAATGGCTTTCTAAGAACAGTCGAAAGAAAATTCCAAATTTAAAAAAATGAAGTGAGTGAAAAGCGTTATAAATTGTAATTCTTAAGAATTACCAAACCGATAAAAAAAAAATGATGACAAATTTTGGTGATAGAACCTGCTCAAACATAAGCTATATTTTATGTCTGTTCCACTACCACCAGAGGGTTGCAGGAGCTAAAAACTTTCTAAATTGCGATTTCTGTGATACTGAAAAGGCTAGAAACTTTAAATATGACATGGTAGTTACTTATAAAATATAAATGCCCTCGAAGGAACGTCGAAAATAAATTCGAATTAAAAAGGGGTGAAGCGAAGGGGAGGTGCGAAAAGCATTCTAAAAAAGTTCTAAATTACGATTCTATGCAATTTCTGGGAATATAAACCGATTATAAAAGTAATAGTTGCGAATCAATGGTAACAGTCTCTGATCCTACACAGGCTATATTTTATGCCGGTGATTCTACCACCTGGGGTTCACAGGAACAACAAACGTTCTATAAAAGGGGCTTTAAAAGCTTTTTAAATTACGTTTCTGTGGAATATTCGGAAATAACAAACCGATTTCAAAATTAATGTTGGTAAAGTAATGGTGACAGTTCCTGTTTCATCATTGCCCTTTATGTTGAGAGAGGTGGTAGGACTTGCAATTTGACATGATGGTTAATTTTAAGATGTAAGAAGATGGTTTCTAAAAATTTCAAAACTTCAAATGAATACTGAAATGAGTGTATTAATTGAGCATAAAAGTTTCAAAATATTTTCTAAATTATCATTTATTTAGTTTTATTTCATTTTATTAATTCAAGTCTCATTTCTGCCAAATGCAATGTAATAATGATGTTTAATCAAACTGTGTTTTAAATAGTAATTTTTGAATTATTCCTAAAAGTAATAAGTACCTTTTAATAGAAAAAACTTTTAATAAAATAAAATATTACCTTTTAATAAAATAAAAATTTAGTTAGTACCTTTTAATAAAAATTAGACATATAAATATCACTTGGCATATTTCAAATATTACGCGAGCAAAGCCGCGGGGTTTGCTAGTCATCATATTATAAAGAGGAAAAAATTGTTTATTCGTCGTAGGTAAGCTCTGGAACTACCGAACCGATTCCAAAAGTAATGGTATCAAAATGATGGTGTTAGTCCAACTTAGAACATAGGCTATATCTTATGTCCGTGCCACTGGCCAAAAGGGGGTGCAGAAGCAAAAAACGTTCTAAAAATGCGATTTTTGTGTTACTGAAGGGCCTAGAAACATGAAATTTGGAATGGTAGTTACTTATAAGATACTAATGATCTCTAAGGACATCTCTTAAAAAAATCGAAATTAAAAAGTGGTGAAAATGCGCAAAAAGCGTTCTAAAAAACGTTCTAAATGGCGATTTTTACGCAACTTCAGGAAGTACCAAACCGATTTCAAAAATAATGGTGTCAAAATGATAGTGACAACGTTTGCTCCAAGATAGGCTATGTTTTATGTCGCTGCCACTACCCCAAAGGGTGTGTAGGAGCAAAAAACGTTCTAAAAATGCGATTTATGCGTTACTGAAGGGCCTAGAAATATGAAATTTGAAGTATCAGCTACTTATTAGATATAAAGGATTTCTAAGAACAGTTCTTAAACAATTCGAAATTTAAAATGGGTGAAAATGCGCGAAAAGCGTTCGAAAAAACGTTCTGAATGGGGATTTCCACACAATCTCAGGAAATACCAAAGCGATTAAAAAAAATAATGGCGTCAAAATGATGGTGAAAACCCTTGCTCCAACATAGACTATGTTTCATGTCGGTGCCACTACCCCAAAGGGGGTGCAGGAGAAAAATGTTCTAAATTGCGGTTTTTGCGTGACGGAAGGGCCTTGAATAGTGAAATTTAGAATGGTAGTTAATTATAAGATATCAATTATAAGATATCTAAGGACATTTCCTAAAAATGTCGAAATTTAAAAGGTGGGTCAAAATGCGCAAAAAGCGTTGTAAAAAACGTTCTAAATTGCGATTTCTATGCAATATCAGGAAACCGATTCTGAACCGATTTCAAATATAATGTTGTAAAAATGATAGTGACAGATTTTGCTCCAAGATAGGCTATATTTTATATCGGTTTCCACTACCCCAGAGGAGATGCAGGAGCAAAATGAGCGAAAAGCTTTCTAAAAACGTTCTAAATGCCGACTTGTCACCAATATCTCAGGAATAATCAAACTGATTTGAAAGGTAATGGTAAGAAATAATTGATTCTGACATCCTCTGCTCTAACATAGACGCTATTTTAAGTTGATATCACTATCACCTAGACGTTGCAGGAGCAAAAAATCGTTCCAACTTTCGATTTTTGTGATCGGCAGGGG
This sequence comes from Maratus speciosus, assembly GCA_963932465.1. Classification (NCBI taxonomy): domain Eukaryota; kingdom Metazoa; phylum Arthropoda; class Arachnida; order Araneae; family Salticidae; genus Maratus; species Maratus speciosus. The sequence goes on along the minus strand of OZ010800.1, from coordinate 252,771,403 downwards.
CTAGCAACTTGAAATTAGGCAAGGTACATATTTATTACATATAAATGATTTTTAAGAACAGTTTCGAAAAAATTGGAAATTTAAAAAGAGGGGGGGAAATGCGCGAAAAGCGTTCTAAAAACGTTCTAAATTGCGATTTCTACTCAATCTCAGAAAATTCCAAAGCTATTTCAAAAGTAATGGTTGCAAATCAATGGAGACAGTCCCTGCTATAACATAGGTTATATTTTATGTTGCTGTCACTACCATCTGAGTGTTGCAAAAGTAAAACATGTTCTAATTTGCGTTTTTTGCATAACTGAAGGGTCTAACACTTTGAAGTATGGCATGGTATTTACTTACAAGATGCAACTGCTTTCTATGAACTGTCGAAAGAAAATTTCAAATTTAAAAAGATGAAGTGAGCGAAAAGCGTTATAAATTACAATTTTTATGTAATCTTATCAAATACCAAAACGATTAAAAAAATAATGATAGCAAATTGTTGGTGATAGAACCTGCTCAAACATAAGCTATATTTTATGTCTGTTCCACTACCACCAGAGGGTTGCAGTAGCTAAAAACTTTCTAAATTGCGATTTCTGTGATACTGAAAAGGTTAGAAACTTTAAATACGGCATAGTAGTTACTTATAATATATAAATGCCCTCGAAAGACTGTCGAAAATAAATTCGAATTAAAAAGGGGTGAAGTGAAGGGGAGGTGCGAAAAGCATTCTAAAAAAGTCCTAAATTACGATTTCTACGCATTTTCAGGGAATATAAACCAAATATAAAAGTAATAGTTGCGAATCAATGGTAACAGTCTCTGATCCAATACGGGGTATATTTTATGCCGATGATTCTATCACCTGGGATTTACAGAAACAACAAACGCTCTAAAAAAGGCCTTTAAAAGCTTTCTAAATTACGTTTCTGTGGAATATTAGGAAATAACAAACCAATTTCAAAATTAATGTTGGCAAATTAATGGTGTCAGTTCCTATTTCAACATAGCCCTTTATGTTGAGAGAGGTGGTAGGAATTGGAATTTGACATGATGTTCAATTTTAAGATGTAAGAAAATGGTTTCTAAAAAATTCAAAACTTCAAATGAATACTGAAATGAGCGTATTAATTGAGCATAAAAGTTTCAAAATATTTTCTAAATTATTATTTATTTAGTTTTATTTAGTTTTATTAATTTAAGTCTGATTTCTGCCTTATGCTGTGTAACAATGATGTTTAATCAAACTGTGTTTTAAATAGTAATTTTTTAATTATTCCTAAAAGTAATAAGTACCTTTAATAAAATAAAATATTACCTTTTAATAAAAATTAAACATATAAATATCACTTGGCATATTTCAAATATTACGCGAGCAAAGCCGCGGGGTTTGCTAGTCTATATTCTATACTCCTATTATAAAGAGGAAAAAATTGTTTATTTGTCGGAGGTAAGCTCTGGAACTACCGAACCGATTCCAAAAGTAATGGTATCAAAATGATGGTGTTAGTACAACTTAGAACATAGGCTATATCTTATGTCGGTGCCACTACCCCAAAGGGGGTGCAGGAGTAAAAAACGTTCTAAAAATGCGATTTTAGCGTTACTGAAGGGCCTAGAAATATGAAATTTTAAATATTAGTTACTTATAAGACATAAATGATGTCTAAGAACAGTTCTTAACCAATTCGAAATTTAAAAGGGGTGAAAATGCACAAAAAGCGTTCTAAAAAACGTTCTAAAAGGTAGTTTCTACACAATCTCAGGAAATACCAAACAGATTTAAAAAATATTGGTGTCAAAATGATGGTGACAACGCTTGCTCCAAGATAGGCTATGTTTTATGTCGGTGCCTACCGCAAAAGGGGTGCAGGAGAAAAACGTTCTAAATTGCGGTTTTTGCGTTACGGAAGGGCCTAGAATCGTGAAATTTGGAATGGTAGTTAGTTATAAGATATCAATGATCTCTAAGGACTTTCCTAAAAAAATCGAAATTTAAAAGGAGGTCAAAATGGGCAAAAAGCGTTGTAAAAAACTTTCTAAATTGCGATTTCTATGCAATCTCAGGAAGTACTGAACCGATTTCAAATATAATGGTGTAAAAAAGAAGGTGGCAGATCTTGCTCCAAGATAGGCTATATTTTATATCTGTCGCCACTACCCCAGAGGAGATGCAGGAGCAAAATGCGCGAAAAGCGTTCTAAAAACGTTCTAAATGCCGATTTGTCGGCAATATCTCAGGAAGAATTAATCTGATTTCAAACGTAATGGTAGGAAATTGATGCTGACAGCCTCTGCTCTAACATAGATGCTATTTTATGTCGGTATCAATATCACCAAGACGTTGCAGGAGCAAAAAAGCGTTCTAAATTTCGATTTTTGTGATCGGTAGGGGCTAGCAAATTAAAATTAGACAAGGTACATATTTATTAGATATAAATGATCTTTAAGAACAGTTTTGAAAAAATTGGAAATTTAAAAAGGGGTAAAAAGCTCGAAAAGCGTCCTAAAAACGTTCTAAATTGCGATTTCTACTCAATCTAAGGAAATACCAAAGCTAATTCAAAAGTAATGGTTGCAAATCAATGGTGACAGTCCCTGCTATAACATGGGTTATATTTTATGTTGCTGTCACTACCATCTGAGGGTTGCAAAAGCAAAACATGTTCTAATTTGCGTTTTTTGCACAACTTAGGGGTCTAACACTTTGAAGTATGGCATGATATTTACTTACAAGATGCAATAATGGCTTTCTAAGAACAGTCGAAAGAAAATTCCAAATTTAAAAAAATGAAGTGAGTGAAAAGCGTTATAAATTGTAATTCTTAAGAATTACCAAACCGATAAAAAAAAAATGATGACAAATTTTGGTGATAGAACCTGCTCAAACATAAGCTATATTTTATGTCTGTTCCACTACCACCAGAGGGTTGCAGGAGCTAAAAACTTTCTAAATTGCGATTTCTGTGATACTGAAAAGGCTAGAAACTTTAAATATGACATGGTAGTTACTTATAAAATATAAATGCCCTCGAAGGAACGTCGAAAATAAATTCGAATTAAAAAGGGGTGAAGCGAAGGGGAGGTGCGAAAAGCATTCTAAAAAAGTTCTAAATTACGATTCTATGCAATTTCTGGGAATATAAACCGATTATAAAAGTAATAGTTGCGAATCAATGGTAACAGTCTCTGATCCTACACAGGCTATATTTTATGCCGGTGATTCTACCACCTGGGGTTCACAGGAACAACAAACGTTCTATAAAAGGGGCTTTAAAAGCTTTTTAAATTACGTTTCTGTGGAATATTCGGAAATAACAAACCGATTTCAAAATTAATGTTGGTAAAGTAATGGTGACAGTTCCTGTTTCATCATTGCCCTTTATGTTGAGAGAGGTGGTAGGACTTGCAATTTGACATGATGGTTAATTTTAAGATGTAAGAAGATGGTTTCTAAAAATTTCAAAACTTCAAATGAATACTGAAATGAGTGTATTAATTGAGCATAAAAGTTTCAAAATATTTTCTAAATTATCATTTATTTAGTTTTATTTCATTTTATTAATTCAAGTCTCATTTCTGCCAAATGCAATGTAATAATGATGTTTAATCAAACTGTGTTTTAAATAGTAATTTTTGAATTATTCCTAAAAGTAATAAGTACCTTTTAATAGAAAAAACTTTTAATAAAATAAAATATTACCTTTTAATAAAATAAAAATTTAGTTAGTACCTTTTAATAAAAATTAGACATATAAATATCACTTGGCATATTTCAAATATTACGCGAGCAAAGCCGCGGGGTTTGCTAGTCATCATATTATAAAGAGGAAAAAATTGTTTATTCGTCGTAGGTAAGCTCTGGAACTACCGAACCGATTCCAAAAGTAATGGTATCAAAATGATGGTGTTAGTCCAACTTAGAACATAGGCTATATCTTATGTCCGTGCCACTGGCCAAAAGGGGGTGCAGAAGCAAAAAACGTTCTAAAAATGCGATTTTTGTGTTACTGAAGGGCCTAGAAACATGAAATTTGGAATGGTAGTTACTTATAAGATACTAATGATCTCTAAGGACATCTCTTAAAAAAATCGAAATTAAAAAGTGGTGAAAATGCGCAAAAAGCGTTCTAAAAAACGTTCTAAATGGCGATTTTTACGCAACTTCAGGAAGTACCAAGCCGATTTCAAAAATAATGGTGTCAAAATGATAGTGACAACGTTTGCTCCAAGATAGGCTATGTTTTATGTCGCTGCCACTACCCCAAAGGGTGTGTAGGAGCAAAAAACGTTCTAAAAATGCGATTTATGCGTTACTGAAGGGCCTAGAAATATGAAATTTGAAGTATCAGCTACTTATTAGATATAAAGGATTTCTAAGAACAGTTCTTAAACAATTCGAAATTTAAAATGGGTGAAAATGCGCGAAAAGCGTTCGAAAAAACGTTCTGAATGGGGATTTCCACACAATCTCAGGAAATACCAAAGCGATTAAAAAAAAATAATGGCGTCAAAATGATGGTGAAAACCCTTGCTCCAACATAGACTATGTTTCATGTCGGTGCCACTACCCCAAAGGGGGTGCAGGAGAAAAATGTTCTAAATTGCGGTTTTTGCGTGACGGAAGGGCCTTGAATAGTGAAATTTAGAATGGTAGTTAATTATAAGATATCAATTATAAGATATCTAAGGACATTTCCTAAAAAAGTCGAAATTTAAAAGGTGGGTCAAAATGCGCAAAAAGCGTTGTAAAAAACGTTCTAAATTGCGATTTCTATGCAATATCAGGAAACCGATTCTGAACCGATTTCAAATATAATGTTGTAAAAATGATAGTGACAGATTTTGCTCCAAGATAGGCTATATTTTATATCGGTTTCCACTACCCCAGAGGAGATGCAGGAGCAAAATGAGCGAAAAGCTTTCTAAAAACGTTCTAAATGCCGACTTGTCACCAATATCTCAGGAATAATCAAACTGATTTGAAAGGTAATGGTAAGAAATAATTGATTCTGACATCCTCTGCTCTAACATAGACGCTATTTTAAGTTGATATCACTATCACCTAGACGTTGCAGGAGCAAAAAATCGTTCCAACTTTCGATTTTTGTGATCGGCAGGGGCTAGCAACTTGAAATTAGGCAAGGTACATATTTATTACATATAAATGATTTTTAAGAACAGTTTCGAAAAAATTGGAAATATAAAAAGAGGGGGGGAAATGCGCGAAAAGCGTTCTAAAAACGTTCTAAATTGCGATTTCTACCCAATCTAAGGAAATACCAAAGCTAATTCAAAAGTAATGGTTGCAAATCAATGGTGACAGTCCCTGCTATAACATGGGTTATATTTTATGTTGCTGTCACTACCATCTGAGGGTTGCAAAAGCAAAACATGTTCTAATTTGCGTTTTTTGCACAACTTAGGGGTCTAACACTTTGAAGTATGGCATGATATTTACTTACAAGATGCAATGGCTTTCTAAGAACAGTCGAAAGAAAATTCCAAATTTAAAAAAATGAAGTGAGTGAAAAGCGTTATAAATTGTAATTCTTAAGAATTACCAAACCGATAAAAAAAAAATGATGACAAATTTTGGTGATAGAACCTGCTCAAACATAAGCTATATTTTATGTCTGTTCCACTACCACCAGAGGGTTGCAGGAGCTAAAAACTTTCTAAATTGCGATTTCTGTGATACTGAAAAGGCTAGAAACTTTAAATATGACATGGTAGTTACTTATAAAATATAAATGCCCTCGAAGGAACGTCGAAAATAAATTCGAATTAAAAAGGGGTGAAGCGAAGGGGAGGTGCGAAAAGCATTCTAAAAAAGTTCTAAATTACGATTCTATGCAATTTCTGGGAATATAAACCGATTATAAAAGTAATAGTTGCGAATCAATGGTAACAGTCTCTGATCCTACACAGGCTATATTTTATGCCGGTGATTCTACCACCTGGGGTTCACAGGAACAACAAACGTTCTAAAAAAGGGGCTTTAAAAGCTTTTTAAATTACGTTTCTGTGGAATATTCGGAAATAACAAACCGATTTCAAAATTAATGTTGGTAAAGTAATGGTGACAGTTCCTGTTTCATCATTGCCCTTTATGTTGAGAGAGGTGGTAGGACTTGCAATTTGACATGATGGTTAATTTTAAGATGTAAGAAGATGGTTTCTAAAAATTTCAAAACTTCAAATGAATACTGAAATGAGCGTATTAATTGAGCATAAAAGTTTCAAAATATTTTCTAAATTAATATTTATTTAGTTTTATTTCGTTTTATTAATTTAAGTCTCATTTCTGCCTTATGCAGTGTAACAATGATGTTTAATCAAACTCTGATTTAAATAGTAATTTTTTTAATTATTCCTAAAAGTAATAAATTAAATTTAATAAAAATTAGACATATAAATATCACTTGCCTTATTTCAAATATTACGCGAGCAAAGCCGCGGGGTTTGCTAGTTGGCTTATAATTTTGGAACTGATATAATACAAATGATGTCATTTTAATAATTATAATTTAAAATTACGTCATCTTGACTAACCTGTACAAAAATATTTCATTTTTTGTTGATATAAATGATTAAAAACCCTTATTCTTTCAAACTATTTCACTTTTTGCGCCTTTCTGACACATTCTAACTACCATTTTTAAGAAGATATTTCTTGAAAAGCTGTTTCTAATTTAAATTCATTACTTCTAAAAAGGGGCAATTATTAAGGGGCAATAAGGGGCCCCTGTTATACACGAGAGGCGTAAATTTGTTTATGTTTAAACTCGTTGGTTGAATGCAAAATTCGATGGATGGTAGCAGACGATTATTCATTTTGCAATAAAGAAGACTGATTGATTAATTTGAATCTGCGAAATTATGTTTTTATCTCTTTAAATTTTCTTGAAAAACGTAATTTAATCACGATATTGTTTTCGCCATTTATTGAAGTAAAAGACAATTCCACATTTCTATTTTAAGGAGGAAATGACGTCAATCTTTTTAGTAATTCCTTCATCTGATTTGCAAATCACGAGATTTTAAAAAATTCATCATTCACAGATTAAGGCTAATGTCAGACGAACGTCTGTTTGCACGCTTTTTCTTTCAACAGGAAGCAGAAACCCCTGTTAGCTAAGGTGTTTCTTTTCCATTTCGAAACAAAAATCGTGCAAATAGACGTTCGTCTTACATTGGCCAAAGGCTAATGTCAGACGAACGTCTTTTTGCACTCTTTTTTCCCTGCATATCATCCCTACACAATGCTGTTGTGTAGGGATGATATGTAGGGAAAAAGCGTGCAAAAAGACATTCGTCTGACATTACCCTTAGCCTTTAATTTTGGAGTTTGCGGAATGAAAATGACGTCAATTTTTCTCAAGTAAGAGAAATACATTAGTTTTAGGAATTAAATATTTATACTATATTTTTGTATTTTTTTTTATTGCTTTCTTCTCCTATTGCGCATAAAAATGCCTTAAATGCTATTTATTTAACAAAATTATTATTAGTATTATGAACGGAAATCCTATTGACGAGAGCACATTTGAACGTCTATTTATCCTCTGCAAGTAGCATTACTTAACTGAGATCACTTTACCTACCATACGTCACATGGAATTCTGCGGAATTTTTCACCTCGGAAACAGATTAACCAAAGTTCGAGTGGAAAGTGAGAGATGCATACAACGGTGGAAAGCGAGAGATGCGTACGACGATATAGTCCAGTCAAATTAGGAAAGTTTGCGGAAATAAATGCTACAGAGATAAAAAATTGGTACAGTTGTTCATTGATACCTACTAATCACTAGATAAAAAGTCCTGATGGATAGGAAGTGAGCGGGGGGATGGACGAGCAAAAATAAATTTTGCCCCCCACTTTTAAATTTTTTTTTTCAAATATCTCAAAAACTGTGGGTTTTCATGAAAAAATTGCTCTGGCATAAATGAAAGAGAATAAATTCTCTACAAATGATAGGTATACAAAGTGGAACTTCGGTTATCCGTCATTCACGGAACGAGAACCTTGACGGATTTTGTCCAGTCAAATTAGGAAAGTTTGCTATAATACATGCTACATTGATAAAATTTGGTACAGCTGTTCATTGATAGTTACTAATCCCTAGAAAAAAAGTCCTGATGGATTGGAAGTGAGCAGGGGGTGGGAGGCAAAAATATGCACCCCCCAAATTTTTTTAGTTTTTTGAAATATCTCAGAAACTCTGGGTTTTCATGAAAAAAATTGCTCTGGCATAAATTAAAGAGCATAAATTTTCTACAAATGACAGGTAAACAAAGTTGAACCTCGGTTATCCGTCATTCACGGGACCGGAATCTTGACGGATTTTTCACAAAAAAAAATCACTTTCTTTTCAAATTTATTTAATTTCTATTCAAATTTATTAAATATTGTCACAAAAAATAAATAAAATAAAACAGAAAACATCCCAATACTGCACTACTGCATGCGATAATGGCAGGTAATTAGTTAATGAAAGATAAATATTCACCATTAATGAAGTGTTTATTAATATGAAACATTATAACTGCAAGTATAATATGTAGAGAAAACTAAAAGTAGATACATACTAATGTATAATTAAGTAGATATTATGTAATTATGAAATACATAAGTCATTACAAGGAGTTTTTATCATTCTGGCTTGTTTTTTTCTTCTATATCAACATCAGCGGAAGTGCATGGGTCTTTAGGATCCAGTTCTTCCTTGTCCTGTTCATCTCCCCATGATCCTGAAGGCATATTTATTAATAAGAAAATGTTTAGGTCATGTGAAACTTTGTTAGTGCGACAAAACATAATAGAGAGAAATGAAAACTACTAATTTATCACTAAGCAGATACTGCTTACTAAGTCGTAATGTTCTTTTTCTTTTCTTTGACACATCATCATCAGCTGAAATGGGTGTTGCATTAGAAGGTGTTCTCAACAGGATTGAATCCATAATCGCCTCCTCATCTTTTTCCTCATCATGTTGATCTTCATATTTGGGTGTAGCATTCAGACAGTTACCATGACAGATGTTGTAGATGATTGTGCAATTAATGGCTGCTTTCCTGCATCCACACTTAGATCCACAGCCAGTAGTGCATTTGCAGAAGATGGCATTTAAGACAGCCTCAGGTGCGATCGAATCCTTGGTTGTTATGGGAATAAGACGATTCTGTCTTCGTTCCCAACCCCAGAGTTCGGCTTGTTGTTCCTGGCCAAGCCACAGTTGTACCTGGTGGTACACCCGGAAAGAATGCTGTCTGGCCGCTCCTTCTGTTTGTGGGAGGGATGAAATGTCAGGTTTAACATTTGATACAGATTTTGCGAAGGAGTGGTATCGGAAAGTATTAAGAGAGGTAGCTGTGGAGAGTGCTCCGTACAATTTCAAAAAAAGTTGGTTTCCTGCTTTTGCAACAGCATCATGGTCGGATTCCCTGTTATTGAACACATTAGCAATTTTGTGTATGTCTTCACATTGCTGAAACAGTTTGAAAAATTTGATTTTTCCTTTTTTGTACGCTGCAGACGTCGTATCACATCCAGTGAATGCATGATGGGCTAGAATGACGTCTTCTAGTCTCGTTTCTTTAACTAACTGTTGAGAGAAAAAAAATCTTTCTTTCAATTTTTCCACGGCTCGGCTTAACGAAAGAAATTTATCGTTCGAGTGGAGTTAAGGCGATTAGGAGAACAAGAAGATCAACATCCTCAGCAACAATTGTTACTCTGTCACTGGAAGAAGACTTTTCAATGGCTGTTGTTACGATTAGGGTATCTGCATCGCCAGTTCTCTGCCGACAAGATATTTCATTTTCCTTCAATTTGGATGAAAGCATAGTAATTTATCTTTATTTGTTTTTTTCATTTGAAAGGAAGTTTTCGTGCTTAACGGTAACATCTGTATCTTTGTTAAAATTAATATCCACGAACTTCTTCAATGCACAGCTTCGGTTTTATTCTGCTGATTTCGTGCTATTGGTAGTGTCGGAGTAGCCATAAAAAACCCATGTACAGCTTTTTCCTTTATAATGTGTGAAGATATATTTAGTGTAGCCTTCACAAATTGAATTAAAAGTGAAACCTCTTGACCACGAAACTTTATGAAGGAGGAAAGCAACATTCACAACAATATCACAGTTTTGAAAATCAATAGTCTCTTGCAATGGTTTGAAGAAATCGTAGAGGACTGCTTTTTTCGTCTTACGCATGCCTCCTTCGTCAAAAAGGGCTAGCGGAAAAGGAGCCAACTGAAATTTTAAATATTTTTTCAAATCTTCATCATGTTGTTTAGCTATGGAGATCCGCTGAAAGATTACCAAAGGGTTGACTGGAACTATATCATCATGAATTTTAATAGAACAGTTCTTGATGGCCAGAGGGAGGCTCCAGTCCCGTGACTGACGGATAACCGAGGTTCCACTGAGTATACTTATCATTTGTGGAGAATTTTATGCTCTTTAATTTATGCTGGAGTATTTTTTAAAGAAAACCCATAATTTCTGAGATATTTTCAAAAAAACGAAAAAAAAGAGGGGGGCTTATTTTTGCCCTCCCTCCCCCCCCACTCACTTCCTATTCATCAGGCCTTTTTTCCTAGTCATTAGTAGGTGTTAATGAGCAACGGTACCAAATGTTATCGCTGTAGCATTTATTATGGCAAACTGCCCGAAGCGGGCTTATTTGATTGGACTAAAGACTCCTTTTCCGTGACTGACGGATTACCGAGGTTTCACTGCGTATACATATTATTTGTAGAGAATTTTATGCTTTTTAATTTATACTGGAGTAATTTTTAAAGAAAACCTATAGTTTGTAATATATTTTCAAAAAACTGAAAAAAGAGGGGAGGGGATTTATTTTTGCCCCTCCCTACCTGCCGCTCACTTCCTATCCATCAGGACTTTTTACCTAGTTATTAGTAGGTATCAATGAGAAACTGTACCAATTTTTATCTCTGTAGCATTTATTGTAGCAAACTGCCCCAAAACGGGATCATTTGATTGGACTAATAATGAACTAATATGTTCTTGTGCCAGAAGTTACGATCTCGGCGTGGAAATATGAATGCAGTCTGTGATGATTTTTTCAAGATGTGAATTGCCATTTCTGTACGTATTTCTTGTGCATAATTTTATTTTATAATATAATCTTTTAAAAAGTTGAACGGTGTCAGTATGATTCACGATATTATTATTTTTTTTATTTTAATGAAAGTGCCTACAAATATTATTTAAATATTTTTTTCTTTTAAATTTTAATATACAGTGACCTCTCACTTATACGACTTTCAAGGGACCGTAGAAAAAAGACTTATAACTGAGAGAGTCGTATCAGTGAAAGACCGTCTTATTATACAAGGTTCAAACTTTATAGACATTAATTATTTTACCTATACTAAAAAAGATAAGTTTTGAGTACTAAGAACATATTTTAACAAAATTTGTAAAATGTATTAAAAAATTAAACATAGAATATATTTTAAAAGTTCACAAAATAGTTCATTTACCACTATGTTTATTCTAAAGATTTAGAGATCATATTTTCTCAAAAAAGGAAGTGATATTCGTTTGTCTCTGTCGTATATGGAAAGAGAAAATGTCTTTTTCTAAGTCTAATAAAGCTTTTAAGCTAGTTTGGAAATAATAATTTTGGTGGACATAATTCTTTAATTTATTTAAAGCGGTACTTTCTTTTGAAAAATTTACAACAACGGAAACATTGCTCTCATCTTTGTCAACCTCCTTGCTCATGTCTTCATTATTAATATCCTCAAAGATTTCTTCAACAGATCTCAGTTCTGACAGAAGAAGTTTATCATCACATTCTACATAATCTTTGAAATTAATACCTTCGTCCATAAATATTTCATTCGAGTCTTCGTTATTAAAGGATTCCATACGCTCCCTATATCAGGTTCATTCGTTGAGCTAGCAGTTTGGTCTTGTGGAAAACTGCATTTCCTAAAACAATTCTTAATTGTCTGCGATGTCACATTTTTCCATGCAGATGCTGTAAAATGCATAGCATCTAAAATGTAAATTGATTTAGCTTTCTTTTTGTTTTCCCGATCAAAAATAAATCGACGAATCAAACTCCTTCTGTAGTTTACTTTGAAATTCCTTTTAATCCCTAAATCTAATTGCTGTAATCTGCTTGTAGGATTTGCTGGAAAATTTTTAAACTTTAATTTGCTGCAGAAACGGTAGATCCTTTACATCGGGATGTGATGGGCATTGATCCATTAGAAGTAAAACCTTTCTTTGTTGTTTTTGAAATTTATCATCCATCTCTTTTAAAAAATCAGTGAAAATCTCCATGTCATCCATGTTTTTTTTTTTTTTTTTTTTTTTTTTTTTTTTTTTTTCTGTAGCCACATGACAATTATTTTTTATTCTTAAAGTATCGAGATTTTCTTGATTTTCCTATTACTAACTATTTTTTCTGAACCATTACTATTTGTGCAAAAAAGGATAGTTAATCTTTCTTTACTTTTTTCTGCCCTCGTGACATGGTTCTTCTTTGTATGATGATGTCTTATCTGGCATCAACTTGAAAAACAGACCGTTTCATTACAGTTAAAAATGTCTTTAGGTCCCTTAATCCTTAATTAACATAGGTAGATTTTGCAACCATTGTGTAACATCATTTTCATTATTAACAAGTGCGCTTTCTTCTGTGATGCAGCGATGCAAAAGTCAATGTTTTTTTTTCACCTTCTCGAGCCATCCCAAGACGCTGAAAAATTCTCGATTCCATGCTTCTCAGCAAGAGTGCGAGCCTTTTCTTTTAAAATCACACTATCTATCGGTAAATCTGAAGCTCGTATTTGGTTAAACCACGCGATTAATACTCATTTCAATTTTTTAAATCTGCCACATTGTATCCTGGGTCTCTTTGAATCGACATTTTTTGATGCATTAATAATGACATTTTTATTTTTCAGAATTTCTTTTAGTGTCGATTCTGGAAGATTAAAGAGAGCAGCTAATGCCTTCTTTGATTGTAGTACATTTTTATCATATTTCTTAATGATTTCAACTTTGAATTTTATGCTTAATGCTTTACGTTTTGACATTTTCAGTTTAGGTATCGACATGCAGCAAACTGAAAAAATTACAGCGAAGTGAATAACCTTTCACACGTCTACTACGGAAGCTTGTAGCGATTTGCTGTGACGTATGCGTTTTCCCCCCTTCGCTCTTCGGGCTGTACGCGCATAGGTCTTTTGGCACGATTCTAGCTTGGGATGTGTTTTCGATATCGCCTCGCTTTAGTATTTTTTCCTAATGATGTTCAAAGAACTGCCATTTTCGATTTGTTAAGTTTAACATAAAAGTCTATTTTGCTTAAAACAACCTCATTCCTAAAAGACGACATATTCCTAAAAACTGTTAAATTTTTCCAGGAAAGTGCATTTTGCGAGAACCCGGATTCCTCGTCCAGTGCCATACAGAGACGTGATCTGCAGGTGGTCATTTGAAATTTTTTTAAATGGCAGACACAAGAGAATTCCATACGATCACCCTCCCGCCATAGATTTCATCGCTAATAACAAACGAAGGTGGATAAGAAATGTTATTCATTATTGATAAACATTTTAACAATAATGAAAGGAGATATGTAAGAAAACGTGAATGATTTGTACTTTAAAGATTATAAAAATTAATTCTAGAGTGAGAAATTTAAAATCGCCGGAACCGTTTAAAGCGTCGCATAACTGAGAGAAGTTTAGCATTATTTCCCATAAAGCGTGGACGGGACCAATAGTATTCGGCGCATAACCGAGAGAGTCGTATAACTGAGAGAAGTTTAGCATTATTTCCCATAAAGCGTGGGCGGGACCAAGAGAATTCGGCGCATAACCGACAGAGTCGTATAAGTGAGAGGTCACTGTAAATGGCATCAACAAACATGTTTCATAATCCTTTTTTCTTTTTTCTTTCACAACAACAAAATATTTAGAAAAGTAAAAATGACGTCATTAGACGATAAAATGATTTCTGTCTGTATCCGTTTTTTGACAGACGATTGCTAGCTTTCTAAAATAAAAAAGCGCTGTGAAACTTAAATGTATGATAAAATTTGTTTTTAATTATTTGGACATATAATTTAATCACAACATTGTTCAAACCAGCTACTGAAATAAAGGAAAATTTCACTTTTCAATTTAGATCTGAAATTGACGCGAAAAAAAGAAATCTAATAATCCTAATCGTTTACCCTTTTCTCTCTTTCATCCACAAAAATGGGGGTAATTCAGTTGCTATCAATACAGAAGACATTTCGCTAAAAATTACAAAAAAAAATTATATTTTGAAAACTTGTTCAAATTTCAAAATTCGAAGACCATTTTTGACATCCTCGGATCCATGCGGATAAATGGTGTTAATTTTATCGTCTAATGTCCTAAGCGCTAGGAGGAGTACAGTAAACATCCTCTTATCCTGCATCCTATGGTCCGGCATGCTGGATACTCCGGCACGACTTTCGAAAAAAAAATAGTATTCCTTGTTTAATCACTCCTGATGTTTATAATAACCAGTTTAACTTCAAAATGAGGAATGAAACAGGCAACTTTGAAAAGGTCATGACGTAAACTTTGTCCTGAAGTAATGGGCGAAAATGTCGATGTTACTGAAACATACAGTTGACGCGATACAGTTGACGATTTAACTAGAAGATGTTTGAGGTTGTTGCATTTAGCAAACCCCATGTCACAACTGAAACTAGAAGAATTAAAAAAGTGGGTTGAAGTAGATTTCCATGGGCCGACAGAAGAAATTTTTACAGATGAGGTCATCATTCAGAGTGAGATCAACACAACAGCACTCAAAGACGTTGACTCTGAAGAAAGGGATGTGGACGAGACGAACAACATCAGTTGGAATCAAGAAGATGATGCCTTGAATACATTTATCAAATTTTCCCAGCGCAGCAGTTCATTCAACGTTGCGGAAATCATGAAAAGCCTCATTATACGAAATGACTTCCTAAAAAAAGGAAGAATGAAGCCCTCTACAAAACAGAGTTATATTCGAGATTTGTTCAAGGTGGCTTTTACGAGTAGATGCACATTTTCATTTTATAGTCATGTACAGTCGTGGAAAGAAAAAAGTAAACACCCCCTACTAACTCTTCAACAAATTATCGTAGACGAAAGTTACTGGTACCGAAAGATTGGAAATAAAGTCTACTTTTAAATGACGTATATAAAATTTGCTTAGGGGGACATCTACATATTAAAACGAATCGAAATTTCATTTTTTTCAAAGGCAATACCCAATTTTAATGAGATATTTCAAATCTTTGGTTCAAAGTTGGACACCAAATTTCAAGTCATTTGAATGATAAGTTTTTGAATCATAAACATTCAAAATTTAGTGCATCTAATGTTAAATTACATTTTCTTATTTTTACTTATAACTTCTGAAATTATGATCCTAATGTTCTAATTTTTTGTGTAGCAATAATACTAATATAACCAAACATAAATACATTGAATTTGCAATTTTTATAATTTTCTGATATGAATTATGAATTATGAAATTAATATTCAAAATAATTATGAACTGCAACCTACAATTTTTTTATGGATTCAGATTTATTAAGTCCTACTTTGTGGAAATCCAAAATTTCACATTTTTTTTTTCCAAGTAGTTTTCAAATTATGCTTTAAAAACGGCAAAATGATGGTTTAAGGGGCCGTCTATGATACACGTGACTAGATATTTTGAGATTTCTTATGCCATCCTGTAATCTAGCAGTCTTCAATGACTGCTTGTGTGGTGCTTAAGATGCCTTGATTAAGAAGAGGGCTTTCTCGGTTCGGTCAACAATCGAGTACCGAACTTCAATTTGGGCACAGTTCCTGAAATACGCACGTTTTAAAATAATTAATTTCTCGGAAATTTATCGTACGAATTGCATAAAAATTTGTTTTTATGCCAATTGAAGGCTTTAGAGTTCATTTATGCTGTCAGAATTGTGTACTGCTATTAAAAAAGACAAAGTTATGGTTCGTTTTAATATGTACATGGCCCCCTAAGCAAATTTTATATACATCATTTAAAAGTAGACTTTATTTCCAATCGTTCGGTACCAGTAACTTTCTTCTACGATAATTTGTTGAGGAGTTAGTAGGAGGTGTTTACTTTTTTTCCACGACTGTACATATGTTGTACTTTGAATTATTGAGTATTATTTTTATTCTATTCAAACTGTTTAAAGAATAAAATAACATGCTTTAATGCCAGTTTTTGTTTAATTCTAACTTCTACACTTTTGTCCCGACATTCATCCTATAATCCGGAAAATTTCGTAATCCGGCATTCTTCAAGTCCCGAACGGATGTTTACTGTACTTGTGAAATACATACGGACATTTACTTTTTAATATACTAGGGGTCTCCGCCCCCTACGAACTACGCTTGCCAACCCCCGTTCAGACACCGCAGACTCTAAAAACATGCTAATTTGTTCGGGTTTTAAAAGATTACGGAAGACTAAATAACAATTCAAAAACCAGTGGCGATCTCCCTGTAAAGAAGTTTCCATTCATTTCTCTTTTACTGGAGGATTTTAAGGCCGAATCAGCTGCTATTAAGGCATCTAATGACTGTTTTCGGTGTTTGATTAAATAAGATTAGTTAAACATTTGAAATCAGCTAATTATAAAATGAACTAAGTTAACAGAGTCATTGCGTCCCGATATTTTTTAACATCGCTGTAAGAAAATTGTTTTAAATAAGGCATTTTAGATGTATCGTTTTAAACCTGACTTAATTTTCACCAAGTTTCCTTTTTCTTTTTAATATTCACGTTAAAATATTTTTAGTATTAGAAAGGAAGCATTATTTGCGCTATCTTAGAATTGGCAACAATAGTTAAAATGATCATCTCGAAATATGTATAAATGTTTCGTGTAAACATATTTTTTAATTTAAACTGTTCGGCAGTGTTTTTATTTTAAATATGACGTAATTTCTTCCCGTTTACTGCTTTTAACACATATTAATGAATTCATTATTTTAAAGTTTTCTTTCTTTAATATCCACGTATAAATACAATTTTTATGACGTAATGTTGAATATTTTTCTGTTTTTAAATCGTAATTCTTTCATTCTAATTTCATAGGGTTTTTATTTCTATTTATAATAGTCACGTATAAATAAATTTTTTATTTAAAGTAAATAGTATTTTTGAGCTGTTTTTACAATAGGCAAAAATTTAAAATAATAACCTTTTCTAAAATATGAAAAAAATATCTCTTGAAATGCTGAAAAAATTGAATAAAAAATTGAAAAAAAAACTTAAAAAATTAGTCAAATTAAAAAAATAAATGCAGTCTGAGCATCTCGAGCTTCTAATGTATAACCTTAGAAAAAATATTTAAATTCCTACGCATAGATTTTGCTCCAATAAAACTTTTTTAATGGAATTGGTGAACTTGATCAACTTTAACATTAAATATCTTTAAAATAATTATTCGATTTAAAAACTGTCTGCATCAGCGTGTTTATCAAACATTTTTCTATAATACTACCAATTTTCATATTTTTGTACGCAGTAGTTTTCTTAACATCAACGAAAAAAGACCTTCGGTCACAAAAAATTAATTTACTGCGGTGGTGGCAACGTATGTTGCTTTTTTTTAGAACAGAGAGAATGGGTGCAAGTTGACTAAATAAAGTCTAAAAAAACAATTTAATTTATGGATGTTTAAACTGCCATTATTTTTGATGTATTTTTGTTTTTATGAATAAATTATGCATTTTTGTGGAATGTTTCTTTTTTTCTGCAATTACTTTTAACTGATAGCTTTTTTCAGTTTTTAAAAACATTAAATAAAGATTGTAAAAAATCAAAAGACGGCAATTACAGGCATTCAGCCACCCACCTGTAAGTTGGGATTCCAGTAAGAGTGACAAACATTTCTTCCGGAAAAAATTCTTTTTAAAATATTTTTTCTGACACATTTTCCTTCTTTGTTCTTTCCCTGAAACAATTAAAAAATGTAAAATATCAATGAAATAGATGAATACTAAATCACTTCATAAAGGACATTGTATAAATTTGATCATTAAGGTAAGAAAAATATCAAAATTTGTTGATCAGAAGTTTTATTTATCTCTGTGCTGTATTCATAACTGAAAAAAAACATTGGGTATTTTTTATTAAGATACATTCATGTGGTAAACAAAGCTTCAGCTATGCTCAGATTTATAGGCATGTTCTTAAAAAGCCGTTGAATTTGATAATTTTTTATAACTTTATAAATCATGAAATCTTTGATTTGACAGATATACAATCAATGACGGCAATGTTGTTTTAGAAATTTCTATATATCATTACATTGATGTTGGGGGGTGTTTTATCTGTAAGGGAATGCGGTTTTTATTAAAATGCATTCATGACATAAGCAAAGTTGTTCAGATATACTTGAATTTAGGAATGTTATTAAAAGCCGTGGAATTTGATAATTTTTGATAACTTTATAAATTACGAAATCTTTAATTCGGCGGTTATACCAGGACAATCAATAATGCAATGCTGTTTTAGAATTTCTATAGCATTATATTTATACTGAGAGTTTTTTATTTGAAAGGAAATTGGGTTTTTATCCGTTTATAACCATTTCCCCTCAGAATATGATATAGATGAAGAGGTAGAGTGAAATCATAAAGTATCTGCATAATTACATATCGGAAAAGTATTATTTCGTCTTTTTCTTTAATTTGTGCCCTGACCGTTGCAGTTTTTTATAATTACTACTACGGTATGCAACCATTTGTAACGTAAATATTGACGCAGATAATTTAGTAATACAAAATGGGCGGAGTATCATCTGCAGATCGCGTTAAATAGCAGCGTAAAATACGGGATGCCATTGTAAAGCACATTAAGTTAAGATCATTTTTCTTGTTTTTTAGGTAGATTTCGTAAGAAATACTACCTATTGCAGTCGTTACCGTGGTGCGACTTTTGAAAAATTCCTTCATAACTTTTCATTATAGGACCCCAGGAACATAAAACCACCCTCACCTAAAAAGTTTATATATATATATATATATATATATATATATATGTATGTATGTATGTATGTACTAAATTTTGTCCGCACGATAAAAGTCGCAATTATGCACGGATCGTCTTCAAACTCGCCAACAACTTTGAGATGGCTAATATCTCGTCGGGGATTGAAAATGGGCAAAATCGGCCCAAGGGAATGGAAATGGGGAGGGTTCAAAATTTTGAATACCGTCTTAACATGATTCTGATAAAACCAGCTCTTACACAACAATGACAGGAAAAAATAAATATTTTTCGTTATAGCAGCTGCCAACAATAAAAAAAAAGCAATAAAATTCTCACCACAACAATTGCTTTTCTATTGCAAGTTCACGTGAAAAATTAAATAAAATAAATAGTTTGACGAACTGAAAACAAATTGAATATTACGTCATAAGTTTTCTAGAGCAAGATTTCGGCATGAAAAGTCAAAATGAAATAAATAGTTTGACGAATTAAAAAAATATATATATTACGTCATATTAGAAATAAAATGGACCTCAGCAGGTGAATATGTAACGTCATGTGAGTTTGAGAAAAACGTATTAAAACACGATAAAAACCCGACTATGGAAATATTAACTTATTTTAACACTTTGAAGTTCTCTGAATTTGCTTAGCTATTTTTTAAACCTATTCCATATACATGCGTGTGTGTATTCGTGCATATTAGAAATAAAATGGACCTCAGCAGGTGAATATGTAACGTCATGTGAGTTTGAAAAAAACGTATTAAAACAGATAAAAATCCGACTATGGAAATATTAACTTATTTTAACACTTTGAAGTTCTCTGAATTTGCTTAGCTATTTTTTAAACCTATTCCATATACATGCGTGTGTGTATTCGTGCATATTAGAATTTTCACAAAATGTTTAGCTCCCTAGAGCTCATTCTTAGTGAAGGAACTGGGTTTATCTCTAATCCTGATTTAAGTTTTGTTGGTGAATTTAGTACTTAACTTCGAAATCTACATCCGCCTGTAGGCCCGAGCCGGCAAGGATTTTTTTTTTCTTTGAAAAATGACAATTCATAATTTAGTTTTCAAACTGAAATCACTATTAGAATCGTCAAACTTTAAGCAACAAACAGCATAAAATATAAATAATCTGAACGTCAGGAAGCTTAGAGCAAGAAAGGGGAGGATTCGTAGTCTATCTCACTTCTGACTTGTGGTCACAGCTGCTTGCTAACAATGGTTCTAAAATAAACAAATTAGTGTTGATTAATATAATTTTTTAATTACATTATTTTAATTACATAATTTTAAATTGAAATTTTGCTTTTTTTTATAAACACTCCTACGGTATGCAACCATTTATAATGTAAATATCAACACAGATAATTTAGTAATACAAATTGGGAGGAGCATCACCTTCAGAATTAAATAGTAGCATAAAATACGAGAAGCCATTATAAAACCCATTAAGTTAAGATTATTTTTCTTGTTTTTTGAAAAAAGAAAATTCATAATGTAGTTTCAAACGGAAATCACTAATGGTTCTAAGGTGGTCTTTAATCAATGGTAGTAAAACAAACGAATTAGTGTTGATTATTATATTTTTTTTTGTTACATAATTTTTAATTAAAATTTTGGAAAAGAATATAGAAAATTTTTTTACGAGTCGCATTTATGTGGGAATGATTATGAATCCAACAGCCACATTTGTGACTCAATGACATAATAAAGGAATAATAGTCATGAACTGCAGGCAAGTAGTGTTATGAATGCACGATACGCATGTAGAAAATGCGTGATGGACAAATGAGTAGTTTTAGGTGTTGGTTAATTTTTCTACGCAAGGCTTCGGAAGCTGTCGAAGTATGCTTTTTATTGAACAAGCAAAATATCGTTGTTATTCATCAACTTTCATCTATTCGAAATATGTTTAACCTCTATCTGTATATTTAATCGCATTATTAAACGCTTGTGTTTATCCTTGTATTTGAACGTAATCCTTGTTGTGAAAAAATTACTTATTTAATCAACGTAACCGAACAACTCTATATAAAAAAGACAAATTTAACGGCTTGCCAGAAAAGCTGATTCCAACATCGTAGCTTAGCTTCACTCTAGATTGTAAGTCGATAGCTCAATTACTGAACTTCTTACCGTTTTAGAAAACACCACATTGAAAAAATTGCATTTCGAAGATTAGAAAATGTATTTGTAAGAACTATAGCACAGTTTTATTTAATTCTGCGTTAAGCAAGGCGGCGTTGGAGACGATAAGAAACATGATTTTTTTTATCATTTATTTATTTATTTATTTTTACATAGGCATCCCCATAAAAGAAACGCATGTTATAATGACAGAAATATTAACACCACACTGTTAAAAATTTTGCAGCATTCTGGCAGGTCATTCGAACGTTTTTTGAAAAAACGGTTTCATAACCATAATTTAACTATGTTCTGACCATGAAATGGCCAATAATATGGTCAGAATAGAGTTAAAATTACGGTTGTGTAACCGTTTTCGGAAAAAACGGTCAAATAACCTGCCAGAATGCTGCAAATTTTTAACAGTGCATAAAGATTCCAAAATTAAATGCCAGATAAGGAGTAAATTCGAAAAGGTTATTTGAAATCCGTTTTGTATTTTTAAATGCACTCGAAACTATCATACAAGATGTTTTATAAAATAGTTTTTTCCAAGTACACTCGCTGAAAACATTTACTCACCCTTATGAATGCAAAGCCACGTGATCTGTCTCCGTATATTAGTTTTCTCAGTTACATTTTTACCGAAATGTTGAGGATGCTATTCTACTATTCTGCCATTTGCATAAATATTGCTTATGCTTACTACAGTGTGTTGCTTCTGTAACCTTTTAATATAAATGTCATATAATTAGAAAATTGTATGCAATAAAATCATTAAATAATCGATAATTTATTATATGATTCTGAGCAACAAATTGCCTGATTTCATAACAATGCTGATGACATCAGATGGCATAATGCAATATTTCAAATAAATGCTTAAATGTCACGACAAGTTATTATTTTGGTCAAAATAGGACCATGGAAACAGAAAGCCTAACATAAAAGTCAACCACAATGAAAATAATTTAATGGTATTTTCGAGTATTTTATTAAATTGCAACTTATTTCCAGGTAATTTGTTTGTAAATTAATTTATTTATCTGAAAAATATAGCTATATAAACCAGAAATTGGTTCTGATTCAAGCAATTCAAAATATTTGTGAATCTAATTTTCTTGATGTTACTCATTAAGCGCACATTCACTTTAAAGTTAACAGGACGATTTGGTACAAGAAACACAGAGATACAGTTAGTTTATGAAGAATTGATATTGATATTTGTCTAAAGATGCATCAGAAACGACTGTCCTTTATATTACATTACGATCATTATATGTCATTTCATCGCATTAGACGTCATTTCATCTAAATGTTTTTTTTTCGTGATAAATAATTATTTTCTGGTGTTTAATAATATTTCACAAAACGTAATATCACACAGTACGCTTTCCTATCAAAAATATCCGGATATTTTCAATTTTAAAGGTTTTATCGTATAATTAGAGAAATGTGTGACTAATTCATCTCGAACTTCGTTAATGTAAACAACATATTTTACCTCATATTTTTGAGCGAAGGTTTAGTCAAAAAGGCAATCAGATGACAAACAAATAATCTCTCTATTCTAAAATAAACGGTCAAGTGCGAGTATTACTCGCGCACAAAGGGTTTCATACAATAGATATATTAATTAGTAATTGTATTATATAAAAAAAAATCGTTTATAAAAGAATAATAAGACATTGTAAAAAACTATACAACGTAGGGTTGGGTATAGCTGTATATATACTACAAAAGTATAAATGGATATACCATGAAAATTTAGAGATAGTATGAAATATTGCTATTTTGTATAACTCTTTTTTTTAATCTTATCCTTATCTATTTATGATAAACTTAACTTGGTTCTGAGAATAAAAGTAGTGCATGTATAAACTTCATTTGGCCTTTCTTAAAAACATAAATTCAGCGTAAAAATATTTTTCCTTTTTACAGTGTACCTAAAACAAAACCCTTGTTCAAAGTTTAAACTTGGCATTGTGCTAAGCGCGCATCGAAAGAAGGTCGCAAAGTTGCAACTCCACCTTGGTCCGTGCCGCGTTTAATTGAGCCCTTCAGTGCATAAATCCATTAACTCCATCAATTGAAAATGTTCAGTATAAACAGTTAAAGTTATTGTAACAACAAAAATATTGTATCTACATAATATTTTTTTTCGGGATATTTTGATTGAATTCATTAATTTTCTTTTATTCAAGGGTAACTTTTTTTTTTCACTGTATAAATCTATAGAAAATTTCAATGTTCTTTTGTTTAAAAAAAACGCCACTTAAAATAGAATTAGATTGTCTTCTCAATTAACCTTTAAAAAATCCTTTAAAGTGGCACATTGAGAGAGCCACTCACAACAAACTAGTCGCGATTCCCATAGCAATTATTTGATTAATTCTAATTAAATTAGTCTGTTTTTAACAGTTTGAAGTTTATCGCTTTTACACTACCACCAGGCATTGCATTACACAAATATATCATTAAAAGTTTTTGTAGGCTTTAAAAGTCGATGACACATAGAGTACGCTGCCCGTGTCTTTATGTATGCCCAAACTGTCTTTAACGATTAATACCTCAGCTAATTACCGACAATTTTTTGGAAAATCATTAACAACAATTCTTCTTTACTTCTGCGACGATAGGTACCTCCAGCGCTCCTCAACGTTTTTGCTAAACGGCCGCAAATCGAAATTTGTGTGTTACGGAAAAATGCGATTTTCTCAAAAACTATGTAACTTAGCGTAATCACTGTAGTTTTCATACAAGGTTTAAATTAACTTCTACTACCGCTATTTTTTTTCATAATTTTAGTGTCAGTAGATTCGGAAATAAAGGGGGTGGAGCATATTTTTGCATTACATTTTCGACGATATCTCTGAAAATATAATTCCTAAAATTAAAAGAAATATATTTTTGAGTTCAGCGTTACGAAAGCTTCACACGATATACCGGGTGTCCCAAAAAGGACTGACTGATTTTAAAATTCAATAACTTGCAAACGGCGACAGATATTAAAAAAATTCTTGCAGGAGGGTTATGCATAAGGTCAAAAGTTTTTTTACAGTGATTTTCAATTTTAGTTCGATTTACAAACAATAGATGGCGCTGTAAGCAATAGTCGCTAAATTCAGGCTCGATTTTTGGTACTTCGTGGCCCGGATAATACATTTCCATCTCCTTTTTCTGCATGGAACAAGATAAAGGACCCAAAATCGAGCCTGTATTTAGCGACTATTGCTTACAGCGCCATCTATTGTTTGTAAATCGAACTAAAATTGAAAATCACTGTAAAAAAACTTTTGACCTTATGCATAACCCTCCTGCAAGAATTTTTTTAATATCTGTCGCCGTTTGCAAGTTATTGAATTTTAAAATCAGTCAGTCCTTTTTGGGACACCCGGTACAAAGAAACGATTGTTTTTTTTTTTTTTTAAGTAACTTAATCAGCCCCTCTAAATTTTTCCTATATATATTTGTGAATGTCTAAAAATCTATAAATATGTGGGTCAATAGTCTTTATTAGTTCAGCCAATTTGAACTTTCTACGTTCCTTAGTTTACGAGTAAAATGGATGTGACAGACAGACAAAAAGACACAGGAGTGATTTTATAATGGTTCCGTTTTTACTTTTTAAGTACAGAACCCTAAAAAAGTAACTAATGCTGTCACCGCCGCTTTCAATGAATCTTTTGTAACCGGGGGATTTTCTTCGTTATTATTAAGAAAACTGTTGCATACAAAAATATGAAAATCGGTGGTATTATGGAAAAATGCTTGATAAACACGCTGATATAGACAGTTTGCAAATCGAAGAATTATTTTATGAGATATTTAATGTTAAAGTTGGTCAAAATCGTTTCATTAAAAAAGTTTTATAGGAGCAGAAACTATACATAGGAATTTCATCATTTTATACATTCGAAGTTCCCGGTGTAAAGACTGCATTTATTTTTTTTAATTTGATTCATTTTTGAGGTTTTATTTCCATTTTAAATTCAAATTTTCAGCATTTCGAGAGATATTGTTTGCATATTTTACGAAAGGGTATTATTTTAAATTGTTGCCAATTTTAAAAACAGTGCTAAGAGTAACATTTCTTTCAAATTAAAAATTTATTTCGCGTGGCTATTATAAACGGAAAAAAAACTTTCAAATTAAAAGTGAATGATTACGTGTTAAAAGCAGGAAAATATTGAAAATTACGTCATAAGAACTATCTTTACACTGGAATTTTAAAAGAGAAAGAAAATTTAAAAATAAAAAAATTATTATTATGCGTTAAAAGTAGTAAATGTAGGAAATTACGTCATATTTAAAATGGCCAAATAAGAATGAAAAACAGTTTAACTTTAAAATATGTTTGCGCGAGATATTTATTTTGTATTTTAAGATAATCTTTTCAACTATTGTTGTGAATTCTAAGACAACCTAAAAAATATTTCCTTTATGACAACAAAAGTATTTTTACGTGAATATTAATAAGAGAAAAAAAAGTTTGGGGAAAATTACGTTAGATTTAAAACGATACATTTAAAATGACTTATTTAAAAGAACTTTCTCATAGCGTTGTTAAAAAATACCGGGAGACAATGGCCCTGTTTACTTAATTCATTTTACATTAGCTTATTTTCTAAATTTTAACTAAATTTTTTGAATCAAAAATTAAAACGGCCATTGTATCTCTTAACAGCAGCTGATTTGGTCTTAAAAATCCACAATCAAAGGAAAACGAATGGAAACCCGTTTACAGAGAGATCGACACTCTTTTTTTATTATTATTAAAATTCAGGTTGGCAAGCGTAGCTCGTAGGGGGCAGAGCACCCAGTTGAATAAAAAATAATATTTGCGTTTACCTTGTAAAATAAAATACGCGAAGCGATCTTTAGCTGTACCTGATGATAACTGCAAAAAAAAGAAAAGCGTAAAATATGATAGCCATGGCAAAAAAATGATCTGTCAATCTAGCTACACAACTTTTTACATTCTATCTTTTTAGCTACACACGTAATGATTCATAGTTGGATATCTTTCTGATCGCTTCATCTGAAATAATTTGTATATAAACTATCCCGCTTAATTTCCATTTTCAATGTCAAACAAGAACGGAAAATCATGCATCCAGCATAGATTATGAAAAACTTTCCAACACATTCAGAATACTGTAACAAAACGTCACAGTTTATTAAGGTAAAAGATGATGTCTAAATTAACAAGGGTCAGCTAGGTGGGGAGGCCTACCAAATGGCTTAAGCACTCACAAGCCCCACCCATCGGTTTCCATCTACTACCGCCGTCACCACACACACACACACAAAAAAAAAAAATAATAATAATAATAAATAAAAGGCCCGAAGGGACCTACAGGAAAGCCAATTGAGAATATTAAGATTAAATACAATATAAGTACAATATATACACGATGGAAAGCCCAATTTTTATTGGGCGTTTACGAGAGAAATTTAGATATTTGTAATTAATAAGATCATGAGATAATAGATAATAGGATTTTTAAACTTGTTGGAGCGGCAAAAGCTCAATTACTCTGCAAAGCTGGGCGTTCTGCAAAAATACAATAAAAGCTACGTATATGTATACTAAATTAGAAAGAGATTCATAATTTTAAAAATAATGTAGAATATAAAAAATAGGTAAAATAGTGAATAATTATGATGAATATTATATAATTATATACACACACAAAAGTTCAAAAGTCTATTGTTCTTGCAACAGTTCAATTATAGTTCAATCTTGTTGTTTGTGGCTAAGAGTTTATTTTGAATTGGTGGTATCTGTCTATTTGTTAAGATACGTTCTAATCATCTATTTATATAAAATCCAAGTCTCTGTGTGTCCCTCACAATTCCGGTAGGACCGCCTCATTGAAAGGAGTAATTGCTGAAAAATACTAATGCAGGGTTACCACAGTAGCGCCAAATGTTAGCCAACTTGGAG
Organism: Maratus speciosus; assembly: GCA_963932465.1. Lineage (NCBI taxonomy): Eukaryota > Metazoa > Arthropoda > Arachnida > Araneae > Salticidae > Maratus > Maratus speciosus. The sequence goes on along the minus strand of OZ010800.1, from coordinate 252,744,284 downwards.
ATAGCTGGCTAATTTGGCGAAATTCTCATTTAAAACCATTAATCTTTCATAAAGGAGGTCACCGAAATTTAATTTAAACTCCGCTCTTTTAAGATATTTTTTCAAAATTTATGAGTGAGAATTTAAAGTGCATCTTTACATCTTCCTCCCGATGCTACTAATAAAATAACCGCCAATAGACGGCGCTGTACTGTGTGAGCTCCTAACTGCGCGATTTTAATGTGCTTTAAGTACTTTTCCGGTATAGGTGTCTTGGGGAAAAAGGAAATTTAGCAACATATTTTCCGGGAACCTATCCACAGTTTCATTTTATTTAAACCCGCATTTTTTCGATAGTTATACAATTTATTTAACATAAAAAATCTGTTTCTCTAATTTTATACAGAAACAGATATAATTTGTACATAAAAACTTCAATAATATACATATAAAATAAACATATAAAACAAACAAAAACGCTCATCAAGTTTGTTTTCATAGCTGTTTATATGATTTGACAACAAATCTTGATATTTTTCCGTTATACGGACACCATGCCAAAATTATGCTAATGCGCCAATTATTCCAAAATGCCAAAAGATATTTGTAATTTTATGCCAGCAGTTTATTATGAGTTTCATTTTATTGCTTTATTTTATAACAGTTATTTGTTCACTTATTTTAAGTATATATTTGTGATTTAATGAAATAGTTCGTAAAAGTCTGGAATTTTCAAATGTTATATTTTTTAAATGCTCACTTTAGTATCGACAATGTTTTTTCTTTTATTTTTCAAATGCTTCAATTCACGTGATTTTCCTTTTGCGCCAACTATAACGCTTGGCAACAGTGGTATCCGTATAACGGAAAAGTACCCAAATCTCACTTTCTTCGAAATTACACCAAGCTTTTTTAAAAAAAACGCCAAAGCCCCTACAGTGGAAAGTACCAAACTGTCTATTATTTTGCGCTATCTGTGTTATAGTTTGTACTATATGCAAGGGGGGTGGAACGAAGATTTTAAACATTAAATATTAATGTTTCGGCACAGATTATACCATAGATTATACCATAGATATGCCATATTGGCTCTATTTTGTTTATGACGCCAATGTCATATACACAACGGGTACTTAACTGGCGCCAAAGTGTCGTTATTTTGCTTGATATGGTAACTCGGATGTTGTTGTTTATGCTGTTGATGTTTTTGCCAAATTGGCGTCGGAAATAGTATCGTTATTACATGCCACTAAAATTTAATTTAAACTACTCTTAAAACTACTGAAATCACATTTCCAGATATTATCATCCATAGACGGTTATGTATCCAGTTCTTTGCGTAACACTGTATAACATTTTATCTATATTCTACAAATATTTCTTAGTAAACTGAATACAGTTCAGCGTAAAAATGCGTAACTCCTTTAAAAACCACCTTTAAGCAATTTACTCTCATACTCAGTAACCCTTACGAATTCTTTTGTGTAGCCCTGCATATGAACTGTAGCATTTACACACACAGTATAGTATGCATAAATGTAGCGAAACATAAAAGCGCATATCATAATTAGAAATGCATTTCTAGCAATCATTGCTTATGTACAATACTTCGGAGAAAAGTTTCTTGGCGAGAAAGAAGTTTGCCAACGTATTTTCTGACAACATATTTACTGCTTCATACTCACAAGCAATTTTTTCCATATGTATGCAATTTATTTAATATAAAAAAGCTATTTAACCATTTTTATAAAGAAACAGAAGTAATTTTTGCACACATGACATATACGCATCGGGGTTGGCGTGATTTTTCTCAGACGCCAATTTGGCAGAAATCTCGCTTTCGAATACCAGTTACTTTTATATTTTTAAATTATTTGCTATCATTCTGAAAAGGAAATAACTATAAATAAATAAAAGTTTGAATATTAGCTATAGAACAAAACAGTTTATATAATTAAAAACAGAAAATAAAAGTAAATAAACTATTTATTAATAAATAAAAAACAACCGGGTTACCATAGCAGGCAAAATAACTCCATTTTGGCGCCAGTTAGGTATACCGGTTCATATCTGAAATATGTGCAGTAATTTGTATATAAAAAAATATTATATATATTTTGAAACGATTTTTGGCACAGATGTATTACATGCAATGGGTACTTAACTGGTTCCAAAGTGTCGCTATTTTGCTTAGTATGGTAACCCGGATGTTGTTGTTTATGCTGTTGATGTTTTCACAAAATTAGCGTCGGAAAAATATCGCGCCAATATCACATCTGTGCCTGATTTTTTTATGTATATAAGTGCACATATAAACAAAAATAAAAGTTCATTAGATTTGTTTTCATAGCTGTTTATATATTTTGGCAGCATATCTCACTTATACAAACCAATTATACAAACTAAAACTTTTTATTTCGAAATCAAAGCATTGTTTTTAATTTCGCTTAAAAATACATATATCCTTCGATAACTTCAGTTGAAACTAGGTTCACAGCTTAATATCTCATTCCATAAATCTAAACAAACACAAGTGATTCATTCATCGTGAACCGTAAAAAATCTTAAATCAATGAGGTAATCATTTACAAAGTAAGTTCTCCAACAATCAATGGACAATATTCTAATGACGTCATAGTAGCTAAAATGGTGGCGGTATAGTTTGTTTATGGTTTGAAATCACAAAGATTTAATTTTGCAATGTCTCTTTGTTACATTATTTTATTGTCATATTTGTGAGCTCAGAACAAAAGCATATTTTTTCATTATTTAGTTATTAAAGACGGAAAAAAATTATAAATGCATGATTTGAAAAATTTAAATAATTTTCTTTGTTAATAGTAAAAAATAACATCGGGAAGTAACAGCGGGTTTAAGTTAAATAAGTTTAACTGTTTAATTCTGTTGTAATATTCAAAATAACTGTATTTATTAGATTTCAGTAAACAACATCAGGGCCCGATTAAACTTTGAAGTTAGAGGAATTACAATGTCATTTCATGACTTTTCTTTTGGAGAAGCTTTTCTAAATTCCACATATACATGGAAACTCTTCAGTGTTAGAAATATTATTCCTAGAACTGGCATAACATGAAAACGGCCTGCAATTTTACACAAGTTTTTGAAAACTACTTTATATCAGAAATTTTACTAAAAACTGGTTACATTTTTGTTATAGCGGCCCACACTATTAGGACTATGACAAGTTGCAGCCAATTTCGCCAACGTCGTAACCAAGACCGTGAAGCACAAACATATAATACCATATAATACCATTTCATGAAATCGTATACGATAATTTAATAGTTTTTACCTTAATCAAGTGTGTAATTTATTTATTTTTGAGGCTTAACAATCTCAATTGTCCAATATATGAATTTAAAAAAATGTAAACAAAGATTGAAGAGACATGGCCGCAAAAGGCCTCAAATCTGCATAACACTTGGAACCAAACTGTGCAGATTAGTGGTTTTCTACTGTACACAGTTTTTGATAAATGTGTTTCGTTCTTAAATTAGGTTATTTTGATCTATCACAGCGGAACAGGCGAGAAAACTCATATTCTTGCACATGAGTTGTATATATCTTTATATCTAAATTTCCGTCATTTTTGACGGGCTACCTTTCTAGTCATCTATAAATGGCAAAACATTTTGAAACAAATAATGGTTGTTTTCTAAAACTTTCATACATTCAATTATCTTTTAACAAAATGATGGATTTGGCAAAACCACTGAGAACCACTGAGACAAAGAAATTTTTGGAGATTTTCTTATATGGTAATATGATGTAAGGGTACAGTTAAAGATATAATGCAATGATGTAGCTCGCTGACCGCATACACATAATGGAGAAGGAACCCTGTCAAATTTATAAAGATATGATGAAAATGGGCCGTGGTTAGTGGCAAACAGAAAAAGATTTCTATGCAGCAGGATTCTCTTTTCCGAGACTTTTGGGGCTAAAGCGTATGTGTACCGTCCTGTGGTACCATAGTCCCAGCGAGTCTGCCATTGTTCGTGTAGAGATGATTTTAGAAGCTTCTTCAAGTAAGAAGGAGGGTTGGGAAAGAATTTGTATTTGGCATGTGATGTGGCTTTGGATGCTTCTTTTGCCAAAGAATCTGCATGCTCATTCCCCATATTACCCACATGTCCACGGACCCATTTAAAGAAGATCTTTTTTCTTGTTTCTTGGAGTAGTTTGATAATTTGTACTGCGATGAGATTTTTTGAAAAAACATCTTCTATTGCTAAGAGACTTGAGAGACTGTCCGAGTGTATTAATACTTCTTTATGAGGGGAGTTCCTAATCCACAGCACAGCCTCTTCTATGGCCAGGAGTTCTGCCTGAAAAACAGTATTTTCTTTACTTAACTTAGTTTGATCCTCGTGGATTAACTCTCCTCTCTGATACACACAGAAGGCATATGCCGTTTCATCTTCCATCTTGGAACCATCCGTATAAATGTTTATTTCTACATGTGGAGTATTTTCTGGATCTATTTGAAAGAAATATTCTTTAAATGGTTCAACTTGATCTGACTTCATTTTTGGTTGGTAAAATATTGGTTCTTGATTTCCTGTCGGGATTCCAAGACGCAAGACTCTTCCTGTTGTTGCTATATATTCAAGTTGAAGTGCCAAGGGCCGAATACCTGTTAAAACACAAAGGGCATCCACCGAAGTTTTTCTGTAGGCACGTGAAACTAATAACAGGCATTGGTATTGTATTGATGAGATCAGACGAAGCCCATGGGCTTTGCTTATCCGGTGAAACCAAGTTGCTGCAGCATACGTGATTTTCTTCTCCAAGATACTATTGTACCAAATCTTCAGAATTAATTTGTTTACCCCTCCGTAAGCTGAGGCAAACTTCAATAGGTCTTGCGAAAGTTGTGTAATTTCCTGCCTTTTCTTTCGTAAATGGGGGAGAAACGACAACGTACTATCTAGAACGATACCTAAGTATTCTAAAGTTGGCTCACTTTTTAATGAATGGTTGTCAATTTTGAGTGTTGGAGCTCTTTTCAAAAATTTTGGTCTTCTAAGGTGGAGAACTTTACATTTATTGTAAGATATTTTCATGTTGTGATTTGACATCCACCTACTAATATAATCTAAGATGTCCTTTCCTAATTTTTCTAATTCTCGCCTTGTTTTACCATTTAATATAATTAAAATGTCATCTGCATAAGCTATTATTATGTAACCTAACGATTTTAAATGGCGTAAGAGAGCGTTTAGGAAGATTCTCCATAGGAAGGGCCCAGAGCATGAACCTTGTGGGCACCCCTTCCTAAACCAATGAATTTCTTGTGCTAGCCAATTTGGTTTTGCTCCTCTGTGAGATAAAAAGGATTTCAGGATATTAACATATGGCTCCTCCAACCCCAAAAATTCCAGTTCTTGGATTGTTGCGTCCCAAGGTAAGTTGTCAAAAGCATTTTGGATGTCTTTAACCTTCAACAGTACTTTAAAATAAATAAAAGATTTTAAGGTCTGATGAAAGAAAATGTTATGTTTTTTCCCTTATTTTTACGGTATTTTGCTTGGGAATATTGATTACTCCAGAACCTTATGACATTTATCTTTACCAATAAGAACATTATGACCTTGCATGCATAATCTTGCCCTTATACATTTATGTTGTGATGGAATATGAATACTGAAAAAGTATTCTCTGGTAATATAGGATAGAAAAATCTAAAACTACTTAGAAATCAACAGGAATTATTGCTTCTTCATAAGGAAATACAATTTCAAATATGAAGTGGCAAATTTAAAAGAATAAATATGCGTGTACACTGCCTGTACATATTTTTCTTAAAATTTAACTTGATTATAAATATATTTATTTAGCTAATAATAAAAAACTTATAAACCGGAAAATAACGTAGTTCACCATTAATTTTCAAGTTAAATGTCATCGAATTTCGAAACATGTATGTTATTTGTCCTTTAAAATACTAGTTCTGTGCCTAAAGTTTTGTGTTTCTAATCCAAGAAACGTTACTAATATATAGCTGCGTTATGCAAGGCAGAAAATTACCTCATGCATAATAGTCAATACAATGTGTTTCATTAATAATATAAATTTTTTATGAAAATAAAAAATTAGATTTACATCATTTACGAAATTGAAATCTCAATTTCTCTTTTATTTCGATCATTTATCCAATAAACCGATATTCTCCCACAAATAAATCTAAAAATCATTCGAAAAAAAACTTACTTTGAGATATATTATTGTTCACGTACTTAATGAGTCTGTTTTCTAGAACTATGCGGTTCTTCCTACAGTCACGCAATTACTTTATCAGTAAGTGAAAAAATATAATTTACTTTCATAGACAAAATAGATGCAAAATATATTATTTATTTCGATAAAAAATTATGAATAACTAAAAGTTTTTTCTTCCATACCTGGAATTACTTCAAATCCAGTTATTCATTATGTATCAGAGATATTGGTGAATTATTGGTGAAATATACATTACCTTAAAGTACAGAAATGCATATTACTTCTGCTTTTTTTCATTATATTTTCTAATGAGCTATATGTTGCTTTTATAGTTCATTTACAGGAACGGTCAAAAGTATTCCGTTACATTAGAGTCAATGGGAAAAAATCGTTTCGAGTTCGTTTTAAGGATGTTAGACCATTTCAAACATAATGAGTTTGATATGCATTTATGAAGTGCACTAAAACATGCATTCTGTAGAATATGGGATACGAAGCATTTAATATTCATTTACAAGGCAAATTACAATTACAATTTACAATTTACATACAAAAGAATTCCGTTACATAATGGTCTACGGGAAAAAACTGTTTGCAGCGTATTTTTGTTCTGTTATTCTATTTAAAATATGATGAAACTGTTATACATTACTGAGGCTTACTACAAAATACTTGTTGTTTAACAAGATGAGCATAGCATTCATCGTTCATTTACAGGGACACACAAAAGATTCGGATACAGTACTGCATCTGATGTATTGTCTATTAGCGCTAATTGTTGGAAGTGCGATTTTATTTATGGTACGTGTGTTTAAGTTTAACTAAATTTTTGCTTACGATCTGGTGTGTATAAATGCTATAGATCATATACAGGGCTACACAAAAGAATTCGTGAGCATTCCGGAGTATCATAATGAATGGCTTACAGGAGGCTTTTAATTGAGTTATGTACTTTGAAGTTGAACTACATGTAGTATACTAAAAGATGTTTGTATAATATAAATAAAATCGTATACAAGGCCACGCAAAGAACTGGATACATGACCTCCTAGGGATGTTAACGCCTGGAAGTGTTATTTAGGTAGTTTTAACGATGTTTCAGCCTGAATTAAATTTTAGCTTAATATGTGGCGCATATAAAAATCTTTTGGTAATATACAGGGCTGTACAAAAGAATTCAAGTATGTTTCTCTATATTGATAGAAATTGCTGAGGGTGCATTTTCAACCCGTTGTGCATCTTCTTACTAAACTAAGTTTTAGCATACTATGTAGAAGATATAGAGATCTGTAGACTAAATACAGGGCTGCACAAAATAAATGGACTATTTTTCCGGCTATAGACAGTAATTGCTGAAATCTGGCTTTCAAATGTGTTATGCGTTTTTTTAAATGTTTACTTAAATATGTTTTTCATCCCATTAAACAGCGAAGTATCGTTAAAGAATTCTGCAAAGGTTGGAAAGTATTTCATAATCTGTACTTGATTCATGGTTTTTATTTATTGTTTTCATTCAATTTGTTGTTGCTGGTCCCCTGTTTACCCTCTCGATCAAACCTTAGCTGAAACTATGAGATCAAACATGTTCCTTAAATTTTCTAACATCCAGGTCAAGTATTACTCTTGATATTGGAATAAACGTCTAAAATCGAAAGTGTCCGGTGACTTTTGGTCATTTAACGTATATTTGTCTTTTGTACATGTCAAAATATTTAGATGAAGATACAGATAACTGTTAGTAATAAAATAATACAGAACAACATTGAAAATAATTTTCCAGAATTAAAATAAAAAACTAACTACATTGAACAAAATTAGGAATATTTATGAAAACACAATTTCGATTTTAAAATAAAATTTTAGTAAATCTAAAAGCATTTCCGGAAAATACAGCATGTTAACAAATTGCATTTATAAGCTTTGAAAAATAATGCATGTTTGTATGAAGTCCCTGAGAAGATTACACAAACAGAAAAAATGCAGGAATGCATTACTTGTTACATATTACGTTATCAAATAACTTATGTTTTTAAACCCTTTCCAAAATAGTTTTAAGGTTCGTCTAGCCGTCTCGCTGCACTCTAACTCTCGTAAAGATATGAGGAATCTCACGTAATAATATATGTTATTGAGGATTACTATAAGATACTCCCTGTTAAAACTGGATTGTGCAATTCATATACAAGGATACAGAAAAGAAATCTGTTACAGTATGGTCTATGGGGGAAAATATTTGCAATCGGTTTTAATCATTTTATACTTCTTCAAATGTAATGAAATTATTGTATGCTGCTGAGGTTAACTATAGCATGCTTTCCATAGAATATGCCATAGAATAGTTCGGCACTTATAATTCATTTACAGGGCACTCAAAACAATTCCGTTAAACTATGGTCTATGGGGGAAATGTTTAAGTATTTTAATGATGTTACACTGCTTCAGACATAATGAAATTTATATGCATTACTGAAATGCACTAGAACAGCCTTTCTATAGAATATACAGTTGATATCATTTATTGTTTATTTGCAAGGAGACACAAAGTACCCTGGTTACAATGCTGCCTATGACCCGTAGTGGGTTGAAATACGTTTCTAACTGTTGTATCTATTTTTAACCCTCTCCTGCATAAATTATTTTTCATTATTTTTCATTATTCACAAAAAATCTTTTTATGTGATAAATGAGAACCCATTGTAAAATAATGTTAATATTGTGCTGTATGCTAGCTACTATCTGTCCACAAATCAGATCTCCATAAATGAATGCTGAATTTTTTTTTGCTCTATAGGGCAATACCTATCTGACCTAATATGAGGCCTGTATGAATGAGAGGGTTAAACTTAATTAAATTTCTGTATGTAAATTCTATAGATTATGTATAGGGCTGCACAAAAGAATTTCTAAGAATTGCAGTCTATGGTCGTGATTTGCTTAAAGCGCGTTTCTGTGTTCTTACTTTTTCAACTGATTTATATTTTAGTATACTAAAAGAAGTTTTTGGAATTTAAATAAATTCATATACAGGATTGCACAAAAGAAAGTGGGTGTATTTCCATTTATAGATGGTGATCATCGTAAATAATCTTTTTGTTCCATTGTATGCTTTATATCTGATTTAAGTTTTAATATACTATATGATGTGTATAAAAAATTTAGATAATTTACAGAACTGCTCGAGAAGAGAACTCGAATACACTACAACCTAATTGTTAATAGATATTTTTTTACTGCGTTATGCTTATAACCTAGCTGAATTAAATTTTAGAGTACTGTGTGATATGAGAAAAATCTATAAAACATAAACAAGGCTGCACAGTATAATTTGAATACCTTACTAAATATGGTTCTGTAATTGCTGAAATTGAGTTTTGAACTATCCGAGGTCTGTCTGATAACTATCCGACTTGATTTTTCCTGCACGCAGTACTGATTCTAAGACGGCGTCACTGTGTACATTGGAAGGAGACACATAAATGCGCATGCTCGAAATTTTTCCGCGTATTCCAGTGAGCCAGTCGTTGCCTGCTGGCCTCCCAGTGAGGTGCTGTCATACGTGTTCGTTGGATTTTAATTTCTCTCAAGATGACTCAAAGAATTGAGCAAAGGTATTGCATCAAATTGTGTCAAAGCTTGGTGATTCTCAAAGCGAAACAATTCGTAAGATTCGTCAGATGTCGTAAGATTCATCAATGCTCCAGCTCATTCATCGCACCTGATTCAGACTTTTTTGGCGAAACATGGAATTTCAGACGTTCGCCAACCTCACTACTTTCTAAATATGGCTCCTTTCGACTCTGGTTCTTTCCGAAATTGAAGGAACCATTAAAAGGATCCCGTTTTGAGAGCATAGATGAGATACGGAGAACGCGGCGGCGGAGTTGAACACCATTCCAAAAGAAGTCTTCCAGAAGTGTTTTTGGCAGCGGAAGGAACGGTGGCCTAAGTGTGTGGAGGCACATGGGACCTATATTGAATGGGGTTAGGGTCCCAATCCCGTCAGGTAACTTATATATTTGTTTCGGCCAAAGGTCGGATACTTTTCAGACAGGCCACGTATGTTTGCTTTTTTCATTCACCGTATAAAAAGATAAAGCTAAGTTTAAATATTCTGGAAGTGACGAAAAGTGTTTCATATCCTGTGCATATTGCGTGATTTTTCTTTCGTGTTTACATTTGCAAGAGTTTTCATTTAAAGACGCAGAATCCCTGAAAGGCTTTAAACGAAACAGTATAAATTTTCTGGCTTCAACTTAATCATTCGCGGTGTGATTTAACCCTTTATCTACGGTAGTATGATCTACTGCAATTTTTTTCATGTAATATTTTTTTTCAGTTACTACAATGAAAATTAAAGGATAAATATAAAAAAAAAATACTCACCCGTGAGAAATTTAATTATTTAGAGATAATTAAATAAAGTGGTACTTTAAAGTACCGTCAGTATACTATGACTAAAATATCATAACAGAAAACCCACAAGGTATTTCAACTGGCACCAGAAAATACTTTCGATTTAACAAGTATATGAAATATAGGCTTTTTCTCATTTACAAATAAATCGTTTGGCAAATTTCGGTGCCAATCATATATTTCAACACTTTAGAATTGAAATTGTTTTGCTCCTGAAAGGTTAAAAAAACTATTTTTCTTTAAGTTTCTATCTTGTTAGCAGTCCTTTAGTTATGCGACGTCTATATTCCAGGGACAACACGTTCTCTCGCATCTCCACATATGCAATATATGAATTTACACATGCCATTTCTAGCATAGCAAAAACGAGCCAGTGCCACAACTTTTACGATTTCCTATAAAAAATATCAATGAAACAAACAAGAAATACCAGGGAAATCATTACTACACTACATTTTAGTAATTACATTTTAAAGCAGATGAAAACGACGGATAACTACACAGACGAAAAGTAAACAAGAAGTTTTTCTCCAACACGCAGTGTACTGACGGTACTTATAAGTACCAACGAGTAATTCAACTGTTAAATCAAATATATACACCGTTCATCTAAAATAGCTTATCAAATTGTATTCTAAGATCATAATGAACACATAAAAAAATACAACACTTATCTTATATCCTTTACTGCGTTTGCAGCAATGAAAAGACGAGCGTGGCAATCTGTAGAAAATGTCGGCAGAAAATACATCGACTGCTTCAAAGATAACCTCATACCTCTCTAAAATAACAAACCTAGAACTACTGCTGCTATGTATTCTGATAAAGTGGAGTTAAAAGAGCGTTTTTTGAAAAGTACAATTAGAATATTAGTAATATTCACTATGGTATAAAAGTTTAAAGTGAGTGGTACTCATAAGTACCGTCAGTAGATAAAGGGTTAAATCCGCAAAAGTGTTTAAACAGTTTTCCGTAACCTTAAACCAATGATTAAGTATCCCATGCGAATTATTTTTCCTCGAACCTTTTATAATTTTCTAAGTATATTTATGTTTGTTTGTTTTTTCTCAGCAAAATGGATATTTGTTTGGAAATGAAAGCGTCATTACCAAAGTTGAATTAACGAATGCCTTAATTAGAAAAAAAAATCAAGAGAACTCGCCCAGTCTGCGGAAAAGGCTTTTTTATAATATTAGTTATAAATATGTACAGTGCTGAGAATTTTCAAGAATGTGTAATGTTAATAGCTGAGCTTATATTAAAATAAATAATGATTTTGAATCCTCTAGAAATTGCATAGATCGTTTTAAATTATTAATTTCTTCAAACAATCCTTTTTTAACACTTTCCAACATAGTTGAAAAGTATTTTAGTATAACTAGTGTATTTTTCCCATAAAAATAACACATTTATGCAAGAGATAATTTATTTTAATTTAAAAAAAAAAGTTAAGCATGCGCAATGTGTTTACCATTCGCACATGCACATTTATAGATATTTTTCATTATATTTCACAGTTTTCAAGATAGGGTCGATAACCTTCAAATTTCGTCACAAAGATGCGCTTCAATCACTCTTATATCATAACACATAGTTGTTTTCTTATAAGTAGATACTCACTCCATAACTCTTGCTTTATCCATCAAAGCTATTTGAGTGTTGTTCCTTAAGGGGTTTCAGGACTCTTAAAATTGGAAAAAATGAAAAAAAAAAGACCATTTTCAGCATTTAATATCTTAAAATGTGTTTGATTTTAAGACACAATTTTACTTGGATTAAAATATATAAGTACGTTCTTTCATTTCATGCATTTAAAAAATTATAAGATGCAGAATTAACATTTAGAGGGGGCTCCAAATTGTTAGACATTTTTCGAGCAAAAAATCGGCATAACAGCTTACGCGCACGATTACAAAATAAGTGTTGCAACTAGAATGAAAATTTTGGTACCTACTTATACTTCAGATTGTAATAATTACCCTGAACCTAAATAAATTTGTATTTAGAGCTTTTTTATATTTTTAATACAAAGTTGTATTTAGCTAATGCAAAATCAAGAAAATTTCAACAGTATAATCACCTAAAAAAATATTGTTTTGAACAATAAAAAGGAAATTTTAGGTTCAGTTTATACAGACTAACATGAAACATATGTTTTGAAAATTTCATGAAAAAATATTCATAAGTGTTTGAGATATCATGCGCGTTATGCCCAAAAACGTCATTTGGAGAAAAATGGCTTCAAAGTTTCCGAAACGACGCTTGAGCTATTGAACGTGTATAAATGTAAAAGCCATAACTTCAGTTCTAATAGGAATTTCAAGGAAACAATTATATCAAAATGTTCAGAAAAGCTAGGAGTTTAACATCTAAAAAAATTAAAATTTCGAAAATTTTAAAGCTTTAAGAGTCCTGAGACCCCTTAACTATAGTTTGTACCCTGAATTGATTTTAAATGAAAAAGAGAAAGATCTGCATTTAATCATTTAAATATACCGCATTCTCTTTAAAATTCGTACATAAAAGAAATAAAGTGTTCCAGAAATAAAAGAAAAATCCATTCTTCTATTTTGCCTTCTGTCTTCAAATCTCATTTAAAGTGGGAAAAGCTAAGTACTGCAAGATGAAGTTGCATTAGCATATATATTCCACGAAGTTAGGAATATTATCTCAAAATTGAAATTATTCGTTTTAATATTTTTAAGAGAAATGAATTATTCGTATTGCGGTAAAAAGCTTGACAGTAAATCTTACTTGAATTTAAAATATTTCGTACGTTTAGACAATGCTGTCGTAAAAATAAAATTTAATTTTCTTTTCATGAAATTATTTCTAGCAATCACAGCAGGAATAAAAAAATTGATTTCTAAAAATTATATATGAAATTTGTTTAAGATTTGTAAAAGGATTTAAAATACTGAAAATGAAAAATTCGAAATATTTAAAAATTATTTCTAACAAAATGACTAAATTTACTTAATAATTTTGTTAGAAATAATTAGATTGATTAATCATATTTAATCAATTCCACAGTCCTAATCAGTAGCTGGATATAAAAAAGATCGACCACCATCCAGGATTTAGGGTGCATGAAAGCGCACAGTAGGAGATTTACCGATTCTAGCTGGCCAAAATTATTTTTGGCGTCAGTATAGTCGCACCGCCATGAAATTGAAAAATGTTATTGATGCTCACTATGGTATCTTCGGTACTGAAAATGATGCGTCTAGAAGTTATAATTCCTTTACAGGGACACCCAAAAAATTTCATTGCATTACGGCCTATGGGGAAAAATCGTTTGCTGTGGTTTTAATGATGTTTCACTATTTCAAACACATTGAAGTTTATATACATATCTCCAAAGAGCACTACAAGATGTTTGCTGTAGAATATGGTATGGATAGCACTTATCGATCATTTACAGAGACTCTAAAAAGAATTACGTTACATTACGGTCTACAGAGAAAAATCGTTTGTGGTGTATTTTATTCATGTTACACTATTTCAAACATATTTAAATTGATATATATAGCCTAGTTTCTCTATAAGATGCTTACTAGAATCTGGTATGCATAGCATTCATCTTTCATATAAACGATACACGGCACACAAAATAATTCCGTTATAGTTTTCTCTATGAATAATAATTGCTGGAAATGCGTTTTCAGTTGTAAAGCTTTTTTAAATTTTTAAAAAAAATTGCATTCTACTTAGTGTGTACAAATTCTATAATTCATATACAGGGTTCCACAAAACATCTGAATTGACATATCCGTTTATTGGCAGAAATTGCTGAAGGGGAATTTTCAACTGTGATATGCGTTTCCTGACTGCACAAAAATTTCATGGTTTTTTTCCGACTTTTGCTGAAACTGTGGTTTCAAACGTGTTATGCGTTTTACAAATCATTATTTTACACATTGTTTTTCATCTTATTAAACTATGAAATTTTATTATAGTAACTTCGAATGCGTTGGATAATGTTTCGTAATTTATGGTTGACACATGGTTTTACGTTCTTGTTGACAATTTTAATGATATTTTTTAACGATATGGAAGATAAAGTGATAAAACATTTTTTATATCATTATAATAACAAATCATAAAAAAATATTTTTTTCTAAAATTCTATTAAAATTTAAGATACGGGACAAACATTCGACAGCTTTAATAAAAATTACTTACAAATAATATTAAACAAATCATCTTATGAAAGTCCTTCATACTGGCTCTCAGAAATAAGAGAGTTTTTCTTCTCTTTCTTGGAAAATAAATAACTAAATGGTTTTCTTTGGGAAAAAAAAAGAGCTGTTTTATTTTTTATTTTGTCATTTTGTTAGTAAAGCGTTTGAAGAATTTCACTGATAAGAAATTTTCACAACAACTCTCTTCCATAATTAAATCTATAGGCATAGAAATGTTTTGTTCGCTGTAGCAGTTTCTAATTATTATTGTCAAACAGACAGAAAGCATTCAATACATATATAGTAAGTAATTATGTGTTGTACTTTCTGTTGTATATTTATATTTATCTCTACATAGTGGAACCTTCAGTAAAGAGTGAGAATCATAAGACATCATGGGGAAAAGGTTTACATTCTGCTTTCCATTGTATCCGATCTGAATTTGGAGAATTTGTCTGGGTCACTTTTGTAACCACTCAAAAATTGCATATAAGTAATATTTTAAATCAATTTGTCATGAGGTATTTGCGGTAACTTTTGTCCAAATTAGGTCATAAATTTAAACATATCGCGCTGGCAAAACTTCATGTGTTCTTCATCCTAATTTTCCTCTATAAACAAAACGTTTTCGACCAGATTCGCATTTTCGTTATATTTTAAAGATTGTTGCCAGTTCATAATTACGCAAAAGTTTATTTATATGACTGACTTAAATTCTGCTGACTTTGATAAAAGGAAAGTGGTACTTGAATTAAAATTTCAAAAAAATTAATTTAGACTTAACGAGGTAAAAACAATTCTAAAAACTACGGCGGCAAGCAGAAGATCACAAATTAAAATGGAACGAAAGAGAAATGATCTAAACTATTTAATGATATCACAAAATGAGCTTAATCTTCCTTTATCATACATCTTTTTTTATTTTCAAATTGAAAACTGTAAAAAAATACAGAGATTTTTGCGACATTAAATATGAAATAACGGCTGATATGTGCAAAATTTATGCACATAAATGCGATAAAATAAAGTCCATATTTTGTTCGGAAGCGTGCATAATCCAGCAGTATATTTTATTCCACTTCAGATAACAGATTAAACAACTATACTCAAATTGATCGATTTGTTCCCAACTAAAAAGCGCCAACTTTGCACTAGTATATGGACCACACAAATATATTTATATGAAAACCAATAGCAAGGTACAACACCCTAACTATTAAGCTATAGCAGGCAAAAAATAAATTACGCTAGGATAAACTTTTAAAAATCGACTTTTCGCCAGTTAGAATCGATAAGTCTCCTGTAGTTGGCAGCTGAGATGACAGCTTTTTATACTTCAGCTGACGAGGTTTTATAGCCAATCGAAGAAGGTTCATGACTTTACCGGCTATCCATATGATGTTTTCGGAGAAATACCGTCTGCAATCACTAGAGCCCGGCCGGTGTTAGATCTATTCATGTCGGGTTCGGCACTTCTCTATTTCGCGGCAAAGTAGTAACATAATGGGCAGACAAGCCTAAATAAATAAATAGTATAAATAGTTTGAATATAAGAGTGTGATTCCAATATGCGTTATCACCGACCGAATGACTGTCGACCCACAACTCTATTGATGTATGCGACTGATCTGCAAAATCAAAGGAATTTCTCAATTTAGAATGTTCATGTTTGTAGAAATCCATATGTATTAACCTGTTCAATAGAGTTACCTGAATTGCGGTAGGAGACCTCTAATAAAGGATTAATCATGTTAATTCATAATTTGATTTAATCTAAGCAATTAATTGTATTTTGAAATTTTAGTATTATAAATCATAAGGGTTAAATGAAAAATATTTCAATCCGGAATTTAGAAATGCAATTTAATTTACGATTAAGTACGGATACATAATCAAAGAGTTATCTCGGTTAGTAATGATTTTTTTCCTATGTATATACTGTAAATAAAGTTTATTATTTCTTAACTTAAAATTTGATTTTTCATTCTTGCAGAAGGCATTTAATTATTAACTTTTTCTTACAGGCTAGTTTACGGCTATTAATGTTTTAAATCCTTAAGCTCTTAGTTAAATTTCTTTATTTTAATAAATACAATTCCCATAAGTTAAAATTTCCTCAAACAATACTCGTATTCACAACTTCATGTAATTCTATATTAATGTTAAAAATTAAGTTTATCTCTAACCAGAGAATCATACGTTCTAAATTAAGCAGTATTCAGTGATCAGGTATGATGTTTGACAATTAGAAAATGGTATGCAGCCGATTTATTTTACATTTCCAGTTCTTCCCAGCAGTAGCTATAAGATTGAAGTGTAAAATGTGCTCATTATGAAATTAAATATAAATCAATATAATTACCTTCTGAAAAATTAAAAAAGTTACAGTAATGTGATGTATGAATGAGCTATACAAAGCTGTTTAAAGATCTACTTTTTTAAAAGATTTTTGTTTTGTTTTTAAAATCGTTCTTTAAATATTTTTAAGACAATGTCAACTGAAAATGCGAATGCATATTAAATTCATTCCCGCAATTGATTTTTTTCCAGGTCCGGGACACAAAAATCTTCAATTTTTTTTTTTTTTAATGTATTGGATTAAAAATTTCTCTGCCGTTTTTTGCTTAAAATGACGTTTAAATCGTGTTTCTATCTTAATTAGAACAGGAAATATTAATTTATTCGTTTTGGTTTGTTTTCAAAATCTACCTCTCAAGCTATGGTTGTCAAGAAAATGACATCTTGTGAAATTGCGTTTTTCTTCATGATGGGTTTTTTCACCATTACTCATATTTAAATTATTATAAATCAAGAAACGTTGCAGATAAATGGTTAAAACTTGGAACATGTCTTTTTCAATAGCTTTACTTTAATTTAAATTCAGCAAATTAAAAAATATGTATTACTTTTGAAATTATTTTTAAGTTACATCTTTTTTTTCTAATTTTTACTTTAAATATTTTTAATTTTTTTTAAATTAATATTTTTTAAAATGCTGAATCTAAATTAAAATTTATATATTTTTGTTTATTTAAATGAAAAAAATAATAAATTCTATAAATAATGTTTCGAGTTAAAACGATTTTAAACTACCCCACTTTTTTAACAAAATTTAAATTAAAAATTTTTTTTTTAAAATTATGAGAAGTTTTATCATGCGATTTTGTTTACAAATGATATGGTTAACCATCATAAGAAATTTCAAAATTTTAACTCAATAAATAATTTTTTTTTTTTTTTTTTTTTTTTTTTTTTGAAAATGTGTCCCGGACCCCCTTAATTCTAAAGAATTGAGTCAAATCCCGTGAAATACGAAGTAAAAAAAAAAAAAAATACTTATCTTGTGTAATACTAGAAAAATAAATTTTCGTAGTTACAAAAATAAGATATAAGCAGTATAAAAAAATATGTTTTTCTTGGAGTCAACTTAAACCAATAGAGTGTTTTCTTTGAACAGTCACAAAGCAGTTCTAAGATGAAGAAAGAATACGAAATAGAACGGTTTAAATATTTATTTTCAACAGCATTTGTGACTTGATGTTAAATTTTTTATCAAAATTAAACATAAAAAATAAAATAAAATTTCAATATAGAATATTTAAAAAAATTATTTTAAATAGAAGATATATTAGCTTGTCAGTACAAAAAATTTTATGCATTTATGTTGTAGAGGGACTGAGAAAGAAAATTAAATGTGACATGTTGCTAAATTTCACCGCCAAGTGAAAAGTAAGATTCCTGAGACCCCTTAAAAATAATCCAATCCAGCAAACACTTCTTTAAAAGTCTTACTTGCTTATTTTTAGAACTTTGTCATCGGACTTTCATATAATTCTAAAATTATCTGATTTCACTCAATTTTTTTAACACTGGTGTACGTATTCAAAAAGTAAAAAAAATGGATGTTTTATAAATTCCTGGCGCAATAATATCGGCAGGATTCGAACGCTGGACCTCTGGTTTCGAAACTGGAAACGGTGTTAGGCTATGACTCTACGCTATTAATGCTTGGCTACGTCACCGCAATATTCAAAGCTTATGATGCTTTGTGAGATTTCCTTGGTGATTTTCCTTATAGAATCGGCCTTAACATGATCTGAGAATATTTTAAACTAATCGGATGTGCCAATCCCAAAACATTCTTCTTTTTCATACATGTTAATATTTCAAAAACTTGTTACACATCTTAATACTTCAGTATTGTTACTTCAGTACTACACCAACTTTGATTTTCATCTTAAGTTTCTGCTTCATTTTATTAATCGTAGTAAAGGTGAGTTACTCGATCACAATATTTAACAAAATCACTATTTTTAGTCCCCGGTACGGTATGCCATTTCTTTCTCCCAGCTTCTTTTGTGTTTTCCAAAAAATAAGGTTACCTTACAGAAGCCAGCCGTAAAACAAAGCAGTACGATTAAGTACTCTATAGCAATTTTTTGAACTTCTAAGCATCGCACATTTTCAATTTTTATACCGTCGTATTGAAAAAAAAGTTCTTTTAAATGCATTTTGTTTGAAAACTGTATCTCCATTTATTTTTGAAATTTTTTTTTTTTTTTTTTTTTTTTTTTTTTTTAGTTTTTAGAGCCATTTGCTTAATATTGGCAACGGAAGTACTCCATTACTGTAGAAAGTAAAGGAAAAATAGTTGTAAAATAGTAATTATATATTTTTGTTGCCATTTTCTCATAACAACTGAAAGAAAATGTAATTCAAATACGTGCTATTTTGAAAAAAAATTAAATGAATGATTTCTGTTAAAACAATGGAGCTATTATAAACTATATTTAATTGTAAGTCTCTACGAATCATTAGATAGCCTTTTTTTTGTCGATTTTCTTGAATGGCGGCATCTTTTTACTGCATTTATGCATTATTTCGCGATAGTGATGTGCTATGCATGCTTTACTGTAGATGTTAAGAGTAGATCGCAAATGTGGAATTCTTAAGCGGATGCGAATGACGTCATTTTACATAAAATAAAACGTGTGCTTTAAGTCTTAAAATTGAAATATGTTTTGTACTGCAGTAGAGTCCCGCTTAAATGAGTTATTTTCTTCTGATGGACTGATGGCTTCTATTATTATGAAACAGCCGTTATAAATGAAGCATTAGTTGAAGATGAAAGAGCAGCCGTAAAAAGTTAGGACTGATTTTCTGTTCAGAATGGGAGAAGGGGAAAATGGCCATAAATTTTTTTGAAAAAAAAATAATGGCCAAAAACGGCTGCTCTTTTATCTTCAACTAACGCTTCATTTCTAATGACTGATTCATAATAATAGAAGCCATCAGTCCATCATAAGAAAATGAAGTAATGGAAATGCCCGGGGCGACACTAAATTCTGATAAAGCAGAAATCCTGTTCTCTAGTTCTTTTGTTATTCTGTTGTAAGCCAGCTGTTTAGGAATCGCCGGATGAGCTGGACGCGAAATGCCGTTCGCTGCTCGAGCAGCGTGGTGCAGAATGTTGCAGCGTGCACGTGCATCGGCTGCGATGTACAAGAGAACTACGAAAAATCGAGAAAATTACACAAAAGTTGCTACCACAATGCCATTTTCCATCGGAATATCCCCAAATTCATCCAGGACCTGCTCTCCATAATCAAAAAAACATAGTTCGGTTCCATTCTTATTCTATGCATAACTTCGTATACTTTTCGATGATACAATATTGAAAATGGCACAAAAATCGTAATTACAGCGCCCCCTACTGGCGAATTATCCTGAAATTCAACTGGGACCTGCTTCATAACTTTATGCCTCTTCGATGATACCATAATGAAAAAGGCACAAAAATCACTATTACAGCGCCCCCTTCCGTCAGAATATTCCCAAATTCAAGTGGGAAGTGCTGGCCATAGCCGAAAGCATATATATAAACCTTGGTTCATTTCTATGCGTAACTTCTTGCACTTTTCTATGATACAAAGAGGACACACACGCATTTTGTTCAAACATGTTTTTCGGGTTATCTGACCCCTAAAACGAGTAAATCCGTCGAAAACCGGAAGTCGAAAAAACTTTCGATTCCAATACTTTTTTTTTTTTTTTTCGAAACAAGAAAGTATAAAGGATTGAGCATCTAATTCGTCGGTCGATTGATATAAAAATTTATTGGTTTTTGCGACGGTGGTTTATAACATATTAGCCAGATGGGAGCTCGATTAGAAGTACCGTTTGGATGGTATAGTGTTCACTCACACACACAAATCATCATTACAATAATTTTCTTACACTTTGTATTCAGAAAGTAAAAAAAAATAATCTGTATTTGTATATCTCTCTATTCTAAAAAAAAGTAACTACCGCTGTCACCGCCGCCGCCGCCGGTTTTGAATTTTTTGTGACCGGAGGTCTTTCTTCGTTAATATTAAGGAAAATAATGCATACAAAAATATGAAAATTGGTAGTATTATACAGAAATGTTTGATAAACACGCTGATGCAGACAGTTTTCAAATCGAAGAATTATTTTAAGAGATATTTAATGCTAAAGTTGGACAAAATCATTCCACTAAAAAAGTTTTATAGGAGCAAAAACTATACATCGGAATTTAACAATTTTTAGATCATTTTATTCGTTATAATTTCCCGGTGTGCAGAATTAATTTATTTTTTTTAATTTGACTCATTTTTCGAGGTTTCATTTCTATTTTAAATTCAAATTTTCAGCATTTCGAGAGATATTTTTTACTTATTTCAGAAAATTGTACTAATTTAACCTGTTGCCAACTGTATAAACAACGGAAACAATAATGTTTGCTTCAAATTAAAAATTTATTTACACGTGACTATTATAAACAGAAAAAAAACTTTCAAATTAGAATTAAATAATTACGTATAAAAAGCAGGAACTTATTGAAAATTACCCCATCTATAATTACACGTGAATTTTAACAGAGAAAGGACATTGTAAAATAATAAATTCATTAACATGCGTTAGAAGTCTTAAATAGGATAAATTACATCACATTTACGTCACATTGCACTTATTACGTAAAATGAACAAAAAATAATATTGCAAAACAGATTAAATTTTAAAATAGCGCGAGACATTTACTTGATATTTTGAGATGAACTTTTCAACTTTTTTTTTTGGACAGCGCAAATAATATTTCATTTCTAATAAAAGTATTTTCACGTGAATATTAAAAAGGGAAATAAAAGTTTGGTGAAAATTACGTCAGATTAAAAACGATATATTTAAAATGTCTTATTTAAAAGGACTTTCTTTTCGCTTTGTTAAAAAATAACGGGAGACAAAGACTCTGTTTACTTAATTCATTTTATATTAGATGATTTTGAAATGCTATTGTATCTTTTAACAGCAGCTGATTTTTCCGTAAAATTCCCCAATCAAAGAGAAATGAATAGAAACCCGTTTATAGGGAGATCGCTTTTGTTTTTTTAATTATAATTCAATCTTCCAAAATATTTTTAAAGCCGATCAAATTAGCGTGCTTTTAGAGACTGCAGTGTTTGAACGGGGGTTGGCGAGCGTAGCTCGTAGGGGGACGAGCCCCCTAGTACGGAAAAAAAAAGTTAAATAGCTACAAAAATAAGGTATAAGCAGTGCAATATATCTTCTGAAATTCTACATTAACCAACACTTCCGTAAAAGCCGAATAAGCCGAACAAGATCAGGGGAAAATATATTTATCCTATCTATATTATAAAGGACGTCCGTTCGTAACGCTGACGTCATTTTGACGGTGGCAACAGCAGATGATTAAATTTTCCTTTAGCTGCAATTTTTTTAACTTCTAAACATCGCACATTTGCAATTTTTACATAATCGAATAGCGAAAATACGTACTGTCAAATGCAAATTGTTTGAAAACTGCATCGTAATTTGTTTGAAAACTGTATCGCCAATTTACTCACTTTTTATTGTTTTTAAAGTATTAAAAAAATTCCGTGATTTTTTAAAAAAATATATCGCTATCGTGCGCAGACGATTGCGAAAGGCAAATCCGTTTGCACTTAAATTAAAATAGCTCAGCATTTGTTTCCAGCTCATATTCCATAGCGAAATTAAAACTTCATCAATATATAAATAAAATAATAAAATATAAATAAAGCACAAATTTAAAACATGTAATTGAATTACGCGCTTAAACCACTGAAATGATTAGAATAAAAAAGACTGATATAAAGACTGATGTCTTTGGTGAAATTTTCGTTAATTGATTAAACTCCTTTGGTTAAGAGCACATGGAACATAAAATGGTTCAAATTTTTAAGTTTACAATTATCGGACTAAAAAACAGAGTTAAAAGATTATAGTACCAAATGATTATGGACCTAGAAGATCATGGTGCTGGAAGGTTTTAAAATAATATATTTTGATTTTAAAATAATATATTTTAATCACTGTGGGTGTGTTTATAGTTTTTTTTTTCCATTTTCTCGAAATGTGTTTTTTTACGCTTTGGTACACTTTTCTAAAATTCTATTACAGGTAATCCGTTGAAACTTTCCAAAATTGTGTAACTAACTTGTTTCGTTAAAAATATCTAGTATTATAGGTTTGAGTGAAAAAAAAAGTAAATAATGAAAAATATAAATGAAAGTTAAAGTTCTAATGCTATATTCACCTGCAGTTAAATACGGCCTTGTAATGGCTGAAATCGTTCTGAGTTTTTCCAATGAATTTTAAAATATTTTTAATGTATTTGGAATATCCTTATTTTATATGTATGCACATGAAAGTAATTTTTTTTTAATTATTTGTGCTTTCTTGTGTATGTTAATAATGAAAAATATGTTCTTAAAATTTTTAGGATTTTCAAAGTTTTTTAGTAAAATATTTTTCATCTTATTTCTTTTAATCCAAAATAAAAATTGTTTCTTATTATTCTCAAATAGTACGTTTTCTGACACCACAACGAATTTTAAGGTGATATATTCAACAGTTTTTTAGAAAAGTGTACCGAACGAACATATGGTTAAAAAATTTTCATAAAGATATGTAAAAAGTTAATTAGTCCTTGAAAACTAATTTATGCATGAAATTAATTTATTTTGATTTATATATCTACCCTATATATATAAAATCCTAATGAAATGAATTTATGAAACGGATATCATGAAACGACTGAAATGTAACGAATTTATGAAACGATTCTATAAAACGACTGATTAAACAACTGATTATGTTTCACGGCGATTTCTCCTAAAATACGGAATACTATGCAATGAAATTAACACCAAAAATCCGTATTGATCCGCAGATCTCAAAACTGGTATTAGAATTTTTAAATTCGAATTAGTTTTCGAAATATTAATTTTTTTCTAATTTTATATACTTTTCTCTAATGATGGCAACTCAAATTTTAATCATAACAGATTTTTTTTCATATTTTAGAAAAGGTTATTATTTTAAACTAATTTCGCGACCAGTTTGTCCTCCCTTAAATGTATGCTAAGAAATGTATCATGTTACTTTTATTCATAATTCAATTTGTATTTCATTATCATTTTATTTAATACAAAACTTTCATCTAAAACTGAAACATTTAATATAAATGGCTTTCAGTTCTTACTTTTTTTTAAACTAAACGAAAAAAAATATTAGGCACAGATGTCATATACGCAACGCTGTACCTATTTGATGCCAAAATGGCGTTATTTTGCCTGACATGATAACCCGGCTATTGTTGCTTATTTATTAATAAATGTTTATTTGAATTTATTTTCTTTTTATTTACAAAAAATTTTATAAATTGTTTTGTTCTATAGTTATTAATTAAACTTTTTTTTCATTTATTGTTATTTCATTTTAAAAATAACAGAAAATAATTTAAAAATACATATGTAACTGGTATTCAAAAACCAGACTTTCACCAAATTGTCATAAAAAAAAGTGCACGCCAAAGCCGGTGCATATATGACAATACAACAAATCATGACATTTAATTTCAGCTTCAAAGCAGATTTTTGATGAAATTTGAACAGATTCAATATTCTTGAATATATCGATATAACAAGCTTATGTACAGTTCGGGGGTAATTTTAAATAGCACTGACAACCGTCTGCTGATTTTTTTTTTCATTTGTATTGAACATCAATGCGGTTTCGCTTACGCTTAATCCGTCTGACCTGCGGAGATTTCTCTCGCATATGCCTTCGTCAGTGCGACGTTTTCTAACGGACGCATCACAGTGTCGTCTGCTTAGTTCTCACGATTTTAATTGTAGGCTCAGCCTTTTTCTTATTGTTTCGGCCGTTGGATTTTCTCTTCAGGAGCCTCATCTAAGAATTCGCTGGGCTATGCTGTTCGAAGTAGAGATCTGTACGGGCCGACCGTGGCCCGAAGCCCGAGCCCGGCCTGGCCCGCGGGCCGGGCCTGGTTTCATTCCTAACCGGTACTGGTTTCATTCCTAATCTTGATGGCCCAAAATTTTCATTCCTAGTTTTCACCCAGCCCGTATGAAAATCATTGTCTCGGCGTGGCTTGGTCCGTTCAAATGTCAGTAAAATTAGACTCGGCACAAATTTTTTGTTAAAAAATGCATACATTTTTAAATCGCCATTATTCTACAATTAAACATTCAAATTCATTCTTTTTAAAGAGTAGTAGATTTCTACACTTATTAAAATATAGTTAAATTAAAATATAGTAAAACGTGTGAAAAAGAACCTGTCTATGACGGAATCTTGTTTTAAACTGAAAAACGTGTTGATCCATGCAAAATTAATATACTATTACGTAAGAAAATAATATATAATACATTTACACTTGCTAAGAAGGGAACTTGTCTATAACGCATTTTTTTTTCTTTTCTGTGCAATTCAGTCTTAGATTTTACTGTATAGCATTTTTCAGATATTTAACACTTCAATACATGGAATATGGATTAACAATATTAATGATAACTGAAACATTTACATACAAGAAATAGAGATTCATTAAAAAAATAAATATCGCACCCTGCGGCACGTCTATAAAAATGAAGATTATAAACATGAAAAGAAAAGTTAAGATAAATATTTTTGGCTTGAACTTTTCGTACGAGACTAACTTTTAACCAAATCGACGTAAAAATCAATGTTTTGTGGAAATTCACTCGGGCCGGGCAGGGCCGAGATTTTAACTTTTTTTTCGGGCCGGGCCGGGCTCGGAACAAACTTTCAAATTTTTTACCGGGCCAATATTTTTTTGTACGGGCCGGGCCGGGGCGAATTTTTTTCTCTGAGTTGTGCCGGGCCCGAGCCTGGAAATGTCGGCCCGTGCAGACCTCTAGTTCGAAGTGCAATCTTACCTCTACATACATATCAAGAAAACAATTTTTGCATTGGAAACCAGAGTCATAAACCTCGCATTCGATAAAAAGTACACTGACATCATAGGCCAGACCCGGATATACTTTGATAACTGAAACAACAATGAAGATATTTTAGCAAAATTTTCTACAGAATAAATAATGCTTTCTGCGAATCATCCTGTATTTTGATCAGTTATAGCGTTTGCTCTCTCAGGTCTGCCACAGACGACTATTTTTCTATTCTATTCGCACCACTATTTAAAAAAAAATTAATTTTGTAGTATATTCCGCTTGCAAATGTTGTCAAACTGTGTGCCAAAGGCTTTTGTTTTGAGAAAGTGGTGCGATTTAGAATTAATAGTCGCCTGTGGCAGCCCTTCTCTCTCAGTTACTTTCCCAATATTACATCATCCAACTATTCCTATATAAAAATTGATTATCTTTGACGCGTAATACCACGTCTTACAGTTTTGATCATTAGTTCAGATAGACTGTGTATATAAGATTTTTAGTATGTTTTGTAAATAGATAAATACATCTAGTATCAAGCAATCACCTACAGTGAATGAAATGAAAAATATAAAACCTTTCTAACATTGTAGAGGACTAGCTACTCTCCTAAAAAGGGAGTCTAGTTTTTTGAGTAAGAGCATTTGTCCGATAGTAACCCGTGTGGGTGAAAGCGACCGCTTTCCTTATTTTTTAGTTCACTCGCTATCAAAGCCTGACAGCTAATGGGCCGGAGGTTCTGTATGTACCTACGTATGTATGCATGTATGTACGTATGTATGCAAGTATGTACGTAACGCGGTAAGTCTTGATAGAAATATCCTGTTTGCTTCAAATTATGTAAATAGGTTCATTCTGATAAGGCGCTTTCCTATTAGTTTTCGAGTTCATTGGTTAAGTATAAAGGGGGGAACCGGGGGCTAATCCCCCCCCCCTCAATTTAGATAAATAGGTTTTTCATGCAAAATTATCCAATTTGCATTAAATTTTGTAAATAGGTTCATTCTGATTCCATGATTAGTTTTAAGGGTTCATTGGTTAAGTACAAAGGGAGGGGACGGGGTTAACCCCCCCCCCCTCCCCTTAATTCAGATAAATGGGTTTTTCATGCAGAATTATTCGATTTGCTTCAAATTTGGTATACCAGTTTATTCTGATAAGGCGCTTCCCTGTTTATTCACCGGTTTGCTCAAAAAGAATAAGTTCTATTTTATAAATAATAGATGTAAATAAGAGTATAATATACAATTAGTGTGAATTGCCTGTGAACTCAATGCCATCAGTTTAACTGAGCATTGTCTTTATTCTTTAATTTTGTTAGTTTTTGGCTCTCGGAATCTGGGATTTGAGGTTTTCGCTGTAGTTTATGCTAATCAGGGAATGCTGGTCAATCAGCAGGGTATAACAGTGAGTTTGAATTTTGGTTTCGGCGGATTTGGGTCGAGTCCCATTTCAGTGAGGAATGCAAGACCACTGCTCTCATCTTCCGAGGTTTGACACTTGCTATGTGCCTTGAGCGACTTGAATCCAGAGTTATCTGAGAGAAACTGCCATGTTTGGTAAGAAAGTATCTTCGTTATAATTTAATTAAGTTCTGCGGCTACCACTAGTTGCTAGTATTTAGTGACATTTACACAAGTTTATTAAATTTGTTAGCTAATAGATTATTTTCAGCCATATTATTGTTAGACATCGGAAGCCATTTTGGGATATCGTTTGACCAACCAGCCTTCTATATTCGAATTAGTTTCAGACTTAGTAATTTTGCATTTTTTTACTTTTGCTAGCTGAGTTAAGAATTACAGTCGTTTTAGTTCAGAGCAGTGCATGATAAATTTAGAATTTCCATCGCAGTCCTTCTTTATTTTGATTTAAGTAAACAGAAGTTTAAATTTTGAATCTATTTGTGTGTCTATTACTACCTGGCATCCCTGAAATATCAAAGTTCGAAAATACATATTGGAAACTTTTACAGTAAAAAAATGTAATTAAGTTATTATTTTTTAATTTAAAAAACAATAGTATTATCGGAATATTTCGTGTTATCGTGTACGAAGTTAAAGCATTTATTTTCATTTAACAAAATTTTTTACAACTCCAAAATTTGTTTCACGTTAATTATATTTTAAAGCCAGATCTTTAAATAAGATAAATATATATATATATAACTTATCTGTGTAAAAAAAAATCTACTAAATTTCTTTTGAAATGGGTTCAAATGTACTTTTCTCTATAAATTAAAAATACCCATTTCATTTTAGTGCAACGTTAGTTTATAAACAAAAGTTTACTAAGGGGTGGAAATATTTTTAAAATGTAAAATTGTGCTATTTTTTTAAATAAAGAATAAAAAATACTTTTCTTAAGCAACAGATAAAAATAACTTTTTCAAAAAAATGATGAAAGAATGTAAGATGTCTTGCAAATGATAGGGTAGATTCAAAGAAAGAAAAAATAGAGTTCTTTGAATTTAAAGAATAATCACCGAATGATAAAACTACATTTTTTGTGAAAGCTATCTGAAAAAGTAAAAGTAAAGAAACAAAGTCTGAATGTAAACAAAATTTTATTTTTTAAAAAGTCGGTTTTTATTTTTAACAAAACATAAAACACACTTCAAAAGACTTTTTTCTTATCTTCCTTTTTTCTGAGCAATTCTCTATTGTTATCCACATTAGTATCCTTAACTAGTAGGATTATAACGAGTCGAACTCAAAAATTATATTTACAGTCAACCCGGAACCCGACTTACTTCAACCCGAAACCCGAAATGTTAATAAATTAATCATACTTTAATGAAATTTAGGCAAGAAAATACTTCGTAATTATAGTTCTAATATCAAATTTATCTTTTATGTACAAAAACAAATATATATATATATTCATTTATATTCAATTTTTCTTCATCTTAAACAATATCATGGACTTGGTGTAATAAATAACAATTAGTGCATGAAACGAATTGTTAAGCCCGAACCGAAAGAGCCGAAACCTGTATCAATTAGTGTAAAGCCGACCGGCATTGAAAAAAATATATATTGTCGACATGTAATCCACATTCATTTTAAATCTTATTGGTGTCAATATCTCTTGTTTTGATGTGCAGCAGACGATGATATATTAAAATTTTTGAGATGACCCTGTACAAAACTATACACGATGTGACAACTATTTTTAAATGTAAAGTAGTGCTGTGTGACTCAGTATCATATTAAAATTTCGAGAAAATTGGTCAATTCTTACGAGACTTAAAGTTTATAAAGTAAAAAAAAGAAGACACGAAATAGACATAAAAACAAATTTATCATTTAAAATATGTAATGGTATTACAAAGAGACCATCTTAGACCAGGGGTAGGTGACAAAAATGCCTACATAAAAATAGCAAATAAAGCCTTTGTGCAACAATATTAAAAAGCAGAAAAACCAACGTTTAAAATGCACAAATAATACATGAAAAGCAGCAAACAGCTGTTTCGAATCTACTAGCGAGATTCTTCTTCAGTGCAACATAGGAAAAAAGGAACAGCGTGCTACAAAAAGCAAGGCTGAGCAAAATCATAGACAGAGACGCGCTGGCTTATATACCCTATGCGGGTAGCGAAGACGCCAAAAAACAACCAATGAGAGAGAAGCAATGAAAACGACTGGATGGACAAATAGCGACATCTACCGGAGAAGCAGAGAAAAAGAAACCAAAAATGGGGGGGAGATCAAATTAATGCTTTCAAAATACTTGGAAAAATCAGAAGTACTAGATAAGTCATTGACTAAAGAGTGAGAATTTTTAATGATGTGGTAAGCTTCCCAAGAATCAAGATCAAGGTTAGAAGAACATTTTTGGATAATGATGGTTGAGGAAAAATCGAACCTATGTTGAGAAGACCAAGAACGTTGAGCAATAGAAGAACGTTTGAGCTCCTGATTTTTAACATAACCCTCATGCTCTTTCAAACGAAATCTAAGAGCACGTTTAGTCTGGCCAATATAAGAAAGACCACACTGGCAAGAGATTTGGTAAATACCCCAATTATTTAGGCGATCAACGGGGTGTTTGAGATTTGAAAAAGTGATTTTATTAACAGGAGAAAAAATAACATTAAAATCAAACCTTCTTATGATTTTAGCAACTTGCTGACTGATTTTAGGAAAAAATGGTAACACAACTGAAGTATTAGAGTTGGAATTAGAATGCTTTTCAGAATGGACGGATTTCGTCAATTTCTTATAAATGGAATCAATAATATTAGCGGAATAACCACGATCAACAGCAATAGCTTTGAGGTAATTAAGTTCAGCACTAAGTAACTGAGGAGTGGAACAAATATTGGTAGCTCGAAAAACAACAGTATTGAAAGCAGCAAAATTCTGGTTAGGAGGATGAGAAGAATGCCTGTGAGGTGGGAGACTGACAGCAAAAGGTTTACGAAAGACGGTAGTCTGAAAGCCATTTTCACAGCGAATAACAAGGACATCCAGGAAAGAAAGACAGTTATTGGTCTCAATTTCAGAGGTAAATTGAATGCAGGGATCAATGGAATTCATAATAGAGAGAATATGATTAATATCCGAATTCATTTCAACCAGGACATAAACATCATCAACATAACGAACATAGAACGGAAATTTTAAAATTTCAAAAAGTTTGACCTCAACATAGTGCATATAAATATCGCATAAAATTGGACTAAGAGGATTACCCATAGCCAAACCGTCAATCATACGGAAGAAATTACCATTGAAAACAAAAGTATTTTGCGACAAGCAAGCGCGAGTTAGATGGATAAGCTCCTCGATTTCAAAATAAGAGAAATGGAATTCACAAAGCTTTTTCTTGAGGCAATCTAAAGCCCCCTCAACCGGAACGTTTGTAAATAATGATTTAACATCAAAAGAAACCATCATGGGACCCTGAGGCTTAAAATTATGAAGTTTTTTAACAAAATCAAAAGAATTCTTAACAGTGAAACAGTTGCTGCTCAAAAGTGGGGAAAAAACAGAAACTAAGTACTTGGCAAGCTTATAAGAAGCTGTACCGATACTAGAGACAATAGGTCTAAAAGGGATGTCAGGTTTATGGACCTTAGGTAAAGCATAAAACCTGGCACAATGCGCAATAGACGGAATAAGAGACTTCCCAAAGTTAGCAGGAATAATGGAAGAAGACTTGATGGCAGACTTAATAGAGTTAATTTCACTAGTGGAAGGGTCTTTGCGGTTTTCCACATACGGACCATCATTAAATAATTTATGGGATTTATCCAAATACGTAGATTTGTCGAGAAGAACAATCTGACCACCTTTGTCGGCCTTAGTAATAATTAAGTTTGGATCAGAACACAAAATTTTCAGACATTGTTTAACAGGATGTTTAAGATTGAGCTTATAGACATTAGAATTGAAATCAACAGTATTGGCAATGAGATGCCTAATGGACTCTTTTTCAGAAGAAGATAGAGCGCTATGCTTAAAGGCTCTTTCAATAGGAGCAATAAGATTAGGTAAAGAAGGAATAGCAGAGACAGAAGAATTGTTATTCAATTTGAGAGCATCGAGCTGATTGATACTTAAAGGAACATTAGAAAGATTGACAAAAGTATTTTGGTAACAAGAGGCAAATTCCTGGAGTTATTAGCGACAGAACTTTCACAAAGTGTATTAAATTTCTTCTTTAAAACCAAACAATGAATAGAAGAAGCTGTAAGAACTCTGCTTAATGACCTTCTGTCGATAGACTCAAAATCAGGTGTAGAATTAGCGAGGCTGATATGTAAAGAACATAATTCGCGCTCTATATGAGCATTTTTGTGACGGGTCTCTTGAATCAAAGCTCTTAAAGGAGTTAATTTAGAACGAAATAAGGCCTTGTCAATCCTATTTGAAGAAAATAAATTACAACGTATGGAAATGAATTTGGGAATAACCTTCTTACGCCTACAATCAAGTAGGAAATGTAAGTGTTCCAAAAACCTGTACTTTTTTAATCGTAAATTACCATTTCTCTTATTTTGAAATCGAGGAGCTTATCCTTCTAACTCGCGCTTGCTTGGCGCAAAATACTTTTGTTTTCAATGGTAATTTCTTTCGTATGATTGACAATTTGGCTATGGGTAATCCTCTTATTCCAATTTTATGCGATATTTTTATGCACTATTTTGAGGTCAAACTTCTTGAAATTTTAAAATTTCCGTTCTATGTTCGTTATGTTGATGATGTTTATGTCCTGGTTGAAATGAATTCGGATATTAATCATATTCTCTCTATTATGAATTCCATTGATACCTGCATTCAATTTACCTCTGAAATTGAGACCAATAACTGGCTTTCTTTCCTGGATGTCCTTGTTATTCGTTGTGAAAATGGCTTTCAGACTACCGTCTTCCGTAAACCTTTTGCTGTCAGTTTCCCACCTCACAGGTATTCTTCTCATCCCCCTAACCAGAAATTTGCTGCTTTCAATACTTTTGTTTTTCGAGCTACCAATATTTGTTCCACTCCTCAGTTACTTAGTGCTGAACTTAATTACCTCAAAGCTATTGCTGTTGATCGTGGTTATTCCTCTAATATTATTGATTCCATTTATAAGAAATTGACGAAATCCGTCCATTCTGAAAAGCATTCTAATTCCAACTCTAATACTTCAGTTGTGTTACCATTTTTTCCTAAAATCAGTCAGCAAGTTGCTAAAATCCTAAGAAGGTTTGATTTTAATGTTCTTTTTTCTCCTGTTAATAAAATCACTTTTTCAAATCTCAAACACCCCGTTGATCACCTAGATAACTGGGGTTTTTACCAAATCTCTTGCCAGTGTGGCTTTTCTTATATTGGCCAGACTAAACGTGCTCTTAGATTTCGTTTAAAAGAGCATGAGGGTTATGTTAAAAATCAGGAGCTCAAACTTTCTTCTGTTGCTCAACATTCTTGATCTTCTCAACATAGGTTCGATTTTTTCTTAGCCATCATTATCCAAAAATGTTCTTCTAACCTTCATCTTGATTTTTGGGAAGCTTACCACATCATTAAAAATTCTCACTCTTTAGTCAATGACTTATCTAGTACTCCTGATTTTCCAAGTATTTGGAAAGCATTAATTTGAATCCCCCCTTTTTTGGTTTCTTTTTCTCTCCTTCTCCGGTAGATGTCGCTACTTGTCTACCCAGTCGTTTCCACTGCTTCTCTCTCATTGGTTGTTTTTTGGCACCTTCGCTACCCGCATAGGGTATATAAGCCAGCGCGTCTCTGTCTATGATTTTGCTCAGCCTTGCTTTTTCTAGCGCCCTATCTTGCACTGAAGAAGAATCTCGCAAGTAGATTCGAAACAGCTGTTTGCTGCTTTTCCTGTATTATTTGTGCATTTAAACGTTGGTTTTTCTGCTTTTTAATAAAAATGCCTACGTCATCCAGTTACGAGATTAAATCATGATGTAGCACAATATTATTAGGAGCAGATGAAGAAATGACTGGTCTGCCTCGACATTTCTTGGTACGATATGAGCAGCAGGGGGCGCCAACTCGTCACTATTTTGGCGTTACTAACACGTCATCGAGTTACGGGATGAAATTGGTGGTAAATTAAAAGTAAAATAAAATATATGGAAAATATTTTGCCCTGCCTGCGCATATCCTAGTAGAAACCTGGTAGACTAAAATTTATAACAAAAACAGTGCATCATATTGTACAATTCAAACCCAATAAATATAATATTTTACATTGCATTGACATTACTTCGCCATCGACTTTCAAGATGAATAATGATTTAAGAAAACCTTATTAATAGTACGTGAATGAATGATTGATTCGGCATAACTTGGTACAACGCGAGAAGGACCCATGCATATTTAATGTGCCAAAATCCATGTGCCAGCATGCAATTTTGGCACATTAAATATATCGATTATATTACCGATACAAACTGAAATATTTGTATTGTACTAATCGGTATCTTTAATGTGCCAAAATTTCCTGCCGTAACTCGATGACATGACTGTACCGTCAAAATGGGGAAATGGCGCCCTTTTCTCCTCTCATTGTACCAAGTTATGCCGAATCAATCATTCTTTCACGTACTGTTATTAAGCTTTTTTTCTAAATCACTAATTCGTCTTGAAAGTCGGTGGCGAAGTAATATTAATAGGGCAATGTAATGCAACATATTATGTTTCTTGGGTTTGAATTGTACAATATGACGTCTGTTTTTGTTATAAATTTTAGTCTGCCGAGAATTTCTACCAGGATATGCGCAAGCAGACCAAAATATTTTCCATATACTTTATTTTACTATTAATTTGCCACCAATTTCATTCCGTAACTCGATGACGTGATAGTGACGCCAAAATGGTGACGTGATAGTGACGAGTTGGCACCCGCTGCTGGTCATATCATACCAAAAAATATCAAAAAAGACCAGTCATTCCTTCGTCTGCTTCTAATAATATTGTCCTACGTCATAATTTCACGTATTTCATCTCGTAACTCGATGACGTAGTCATTTTTGTCGCCGTCGCCCCCTCTATCTGCAGACTGATATTATTCCAACAAAAAAAAGTATGGAATTCGGACCACTGCTTCTTACCTGCTTCATTTAAAGTTGGTTAAAACCAATCGCTGTTTTTGTAGGCTTTTTGAAATAAATCTCTAGACATAAGTTACTGCAAATTTAAAGAAAAAATAAAAAGTTCTGTTTATAAATTCACGATCATTTAGATTTATCCATTCAAAAACAACTCGTTGTAAATGATCCGCCAAGCCACAAACCTAAAACGTCAGTCATAAAAAGAAGTGATATCACATAAAAAGAAGCGATATAGAAGTGCATACTCAGAGTGCCGTGTAAAAATCTATCACTAATGATAATGTTTCCAAAGGACTCGGAGTGAGGTACAGTATGTGAAAACTGCTTGGCGACCTGCAGGTGTATATTTAATATATGCAGTACCTTTATCAATTTCGAAAAATTGTGAAAGTCGAAAAAATTATTTTTAAATTCTCATTATATCAGTCTTATAAATATTTGTACGAGGAAGATCTGTAATAAATCAGAAAGATTTGTAAGACAAGCAGGAAATGGTATGTAATTGTGGTAATCATCTGCTATTACAATTATACTTTTCATTATTATAAACATAATTTTTAATTACATAAATACGAATAATTGCATAAATACATAATACACTGCTTCAAAATTAAGGGGGAAACTTGTAAAATGGATCCTGTTTATTACAGAATTATTTCTTAAACGTAAAATGTCGTGTTTCCAACATAAGGAATATTATATAATACTATTGTAACAGAAGACTTACTAAAACAGATTTTTCTCCTGTCATGTGAATTCCGTTTACGTACACTTTACTGCAATATATCTTGGTTCAGTTAACGTCTATTAGTAGGTGCATTGTTAATAATATTCATATGACCATTATTTTTATTATTATTTTACGAACTAAAAATGTTCATTACATGTTTACTTAGAAAGTCCTCCTCCTAAAGGTGGTCTTTCTCGTTCAAATAATAGTAAATAAAATGAACAAATCGATCATATGATGTAAATAAGAATGGACATGTAAACACCACAAGCTTCAACTTTTCACAGTTTAATGGGATCAGTAATACAAAAAGAAAATTGTTAAACAAATAGTCATGTGTAAGTGCAGGAACAACAAACATTATAAAAGCCTGCAGGTCGCCAAGCAGCTTCCACATACTGTACCTCACTCCGAGTCCTTTGGAAACATTATGATTAGTGATAAATTTTTACACGGCACTCCGTGTATGCACTTCTATATCGCTTCTTTTCATGTCATATCACTTCTTTTTATGACTGACGTTTTAGGTTTGTGGCTTGGCGGAATCATTTACAACGAGTTGTTTTTGATTAGACATTATGATGTACGTCACGCTCAATATAGGAATAAATTACTTTAAACTGGTATAAATCAAAAACTAATTAATATTTTTGCATGAAACTTTCAAAGGTTTGAACTACTCATTAAACCAATTCAGATGACATAAAACGTGTAAAACTGCGATAATTACACATGACTGCAGCCCTGTCAACAGATATCGGTGAGAACAAGAATTTAAAAAGTGCAAAAAACAGCACTTTTAAAATCACATTTACTGAAAACCTATTCGCCAGATTCCACTTTACTTTTGGTTTTCTGAGTCACGTGGCACGCCCCATTCCATAGAAACAAGAATTTCGTTTCTATCATAAATAGAACAGGAGATATAGATGTGTCAAAATCCCGTTTTGGTCAGTCAAGAAAATATAAACTAGACAGAGTACTGAAAAATTTCTGCAAAATCGTTTGGCATCAATTGGCGGAAATTCCTTTCATTTACGATTCATTGCACTGTTTTTTTTTTTTTTTTTTTTTTTTTTTTTTGCTTAGCGAGAAATTCTGTCGAGTTTCTATGATATTTTCGAGGTCAATTTCGAAATAAAAAACACACACACGGAGATATATGGAGGTGGAAGGGGGAATATATTCAAAAAAGAAAAGCAAAATCAGTTTTAAAACGTAGATTTCATATAGAGTAAAGCGGGATAATTTAGTGCTTAATTTTTTTAAGCTTAAATAATATATATATATATATAGGATTTTAAAAAGTGTGAAATGTAAAAGGCAAAACATACCTTTTTCAAAGACAGATTCATGAAATAAAAAGGGAATTTTGGTGAGTACTTAGTAAGTTACAGCAATTTTTGAAGCAAAATCCAGGAAACACCAAATTATCCCATGAGGGGTAATTTGGTGGCAGGTTTTGTAACTACTACCATACTAAAATCGTGTGTTTTGGCGTAATAAGTTGCATGCCGTTTTTTTACCTTTACAATATACTAATCAGAACACTGATATTTTCTTTATTCAGATCATATTTGAGAGCACTGTGAATTTTCCTTAGAGATCACATGTTTTTTAAAGGGACAGTTTTAAATAACAATTTCTAGAATTTTAAAGGCTCTGTTGAAATTCATAATGTTTTATGTTCTTTAAAAGACGCCCTTTCAAACGAAATTAACTATAAAAAAATTAATACAAAATATTTATTTGAAAAAGAACTTTTAATACACATGTTTTTTATGCATCACTGAAGACATAAATGGTAATTAGGTTTTTTAAGGCTGTTCTCAAATCTAAAAGGGCAACTTTCTGACATAAGTTTTAATTAATTTTTCGTCGGAAATGCATGAAACTAGCAGGTTTTGCCGTTCAGAAACTATGTTATCGAGCTGTTTTTTTTTTCGTTTTTTTTTTGCAAACGCAATAGATTGTTCAGAAAAGAGTGTCAAAATGTGAACCGAATTTCCGTGTGAAAGGCGAAAATCCTCTCAAGAAAGGGTGAAAAACACGTTTGTCACGTGGTCAAATTCTCTTATAACTCGGTAGGTAATTGATTGATCCAAAAATGGAAAAAACAGCTCGATTCCATCGAGGGTCAGGCTTTCCAATTTTATATCTTTCCGTTAAAAAATGAATTTGTAAATGTGTCAAAACGTTTTGCGCTTGTTGAACAGAGCAGTTGAGAACAGCCTTAATGCAGTAACACAGCTCAATAATATAGAAGGAAACATTTTAGAATGAATATTATGATATTTTAGATAATATACCTACTGAATAATAATAATAATAAAAACTCTTTCAAACAATTTCTTAAGAATTACCTATCAACATTGCTGACCTTACACATGTTAAAGTTTACAAAACGTGACAAAAGGAACTACACTCAATGGTATAGACAAGAGTGAAACCTTTTAGAATGGCAAAAATGATATCTTAGACATTACACAATCTTCTGAATAATAGGCCTATAAAGAAAAAATGATTTTTCCCAATAGCTCCTTAACAAAAGGTTATGCCATAGAGTAAACATATTTAAACACAAGTTAGGTCTCAGGTCTTACACATTTCAGTACTCCAAGTTCATACAGCTTCATTCTAATCGCAATAGTTTTTAAGTCATTTGCCTCCAAACTATAAAACCGTGAAAACGCATGTACTAGTGCTTTTACCTTTTCAAAATGTCAATGTTAATTGTCAAAAGTCCACGCAAAAATGAGTACCCACAAAAATGCTTGTGAAAATCAGCAAACATAATAAAAGTATAGTAAAAATAAATCAATTTATAAGTAAAGTAGAATGGCACCAAAGGCGAGGCAATTTGGTGCTTGCACCAATATAAATATTTTTTTTGAGTCATTTTCAAATATGCAGAATGAAGAAAGACAATACTTATTAGAGTGTGCTTTCAACATGCCAGTACAATCTTTGTTCCTACGTACATCATCACACTTTTCCTGTGGCTTCATGTAAGCAGAGAGATATTGAAACTTCTGAAGGGTGTCATTTTGCAGTTTTTGACAGATTCCAGAAAATATTGCACAGTACACATGCGTAAGTACTTCTAATAATATTTTAAACATTTATACCATACAATAATATCATTATAATAAACAATTAAATTCAAAAAATCAAAAAACCCGACTGCGTAAAAAGCGAACTAATTAATTATTTCTCACCAATGTGAAACGATTTTTTTTTCAGTTCCTACTATTAGCTCACACTCTCGCTATATATATATATCTTGTTCAAATTTTCAATCGTTAATAAAATACTTATTATTCATCCAATCAAGCTCAAATAATTTTTCTTTTGAACTTGTAGTGGATGACACTGGATGTTAATCCATTTGTTTTTCAAATATTAATTCATTAATTAAATTAAATTAATTAATTTTCAATAATCGAGAGAGCCCTCTTCTTGATCAAGGTATTTTAAGACCGAGAGAGCCCTCATCTTGATCAAGGCATTTTAAGCGCCACTCATGAGGAAAGAAGAATGGGAGAAAAAAAATTTCTCTTACTGACCTAAGTAGGAAGTGACTTAAAATATTTTTTTATATTACTTGTTTATATTACTTACCTATTTTTTTTATTTACTTGTATTGATGCCTTTTAAGTTGTGTTTAATTGTTAGTTCCTATCTATAAACACTGTTTTGATGAGGTCTATAGATGTCTATGATGGTTAGAGTTGCAGTAAAGCTAGAGATCTTACATACACAACTTCCAGGTTGTATAATATTTTAACGGAGCTTCTGACTGTAAAATAGTCAATGAAACATCGTCTTCATTTTGAAAGACCTATCCAAAGATATGCCACTCAATAGGGTGCGTGAAATTTGTTTTTCGTCTCTACTGCCATTTTGAATTTATAAAAACAAAACCTATCTTATAACCATCGGGCCGTTAAGACGAATCGATAGAGACCTCATTCATTAAAATCCATCTAGCTGTTGGGATATTTAGAGGGTATAAAGAAATCCACATACACAGATACTCGTGAAACACTTAACCCTTCTTTTCAGTCGTGTAATAATAATTAAAAATGAGGCACCAAATTATCCCGACTTACCCTATGTATAGTTTTTTTTTTTTAAGTAAAAGTATAACATTAGAAATGTGTTGTGCAATTCACTCATGAAAATATTTTTTTTAAATATATTAATGTATACCATCAAAATGAAACAGACAAACAATACCACAAAATTAAAAGTATTTTACATTCATATTTTTGAACATTAAATTAGTAAAGTAATGAAGATACATTCTAAAATTTCGAATAAAACCACTTAAAATTCAAGCAGAGCCCATCATGTCATAATTAAACAAATGATTAAAATATTAAGGAGAGGATAACTTTGTGAATTTCACCTTTAATTAAAACCAGACATTGACTTGAAGTTTATTTTAACAAAGTCGTGAGAAATAATGTATTTTAATTTGTAACTTACTAAGACATGCTCTATTCTATGACGCTTTTTAAATGATATGCTTAGATAAAAGAATACATCATTCTTGCTATATTTATTTTAAATATTAAGACAAAATTTGATAAATTAACCAAAAAAAAAAAAAAAACACGAAAGCACACTCAAAACTATTGAAAGTAGAATCATTAATTCAAATAAATGAGCGCATTTTTTCTTTTAGTTAAAGTTTTATAACTTTCCATTCATTAACTCTATAACTGTAATCTGAAAAATATTATGTTTTAATTAGAGTAGTATTTCATTCATTCTCGTAAAAAATCTAACTTATATAACTTTATGATCTCGTAAAAAAATGAATAATAAGAGAAAGTAACTACATTCAGATACAAAATTAAAAAAGTGAAATGTTTCACTTTTGAATGAAAAATCTGGAATGCTTTTTATTAATCAGCTCAGATAAAAAGTAATTAATTCGTGAAAGTTATTTCTTTTACTTTAAATATAAAGCTGTGTTCAAATACATTTTCATATACCAGGATTTTTTAAGCTTGGAAGTAAAAAAGGGTATTTTTTATGCTGTGGAAGGAATTTAAAAAAGAAGAAAAACATAAATATCATTAATTTCTTTATAACAATATATTTAAATCACTTGCTTTATATTATCTATTTTAGATATGTTTTTTTAAAATTTAATTTATTTTTAGAATCAATTTATTAATACAAAAATATGACAAAAATTTTTAAACATGTTAATAAAATTTCTTTTAAAATACAGTCGGACCTCGTTATCCCGACACTCGGTTTTCACGTGACTCCGCTTATCACGTCAGTTTTTCGAAGTCCCGATTTCTGTATATGATTTTAATGTAAATACACTCCGGATTTTACGTCGTTTAATAATTTTCAACTCCGGCTATCCCGACGGTTTAGAAAAATTGCTCATTTTTTATAATCCATCTTATAAGCACGGAAATTAAGCTGTAAGATATGGTTTAGCCAAATGTTTCACAAAAGTGTCTAAAATACCCATTGAGATGAATGAGAAATTTTACTCCTTTATCTGAATAAATAAACCCACACACTATGAATGACACACTTAAATTCCAGATAGACGTATTAGTCTGCTCGCGGTCTTTTTGTTCTGATCAGGTGGCGATTTCTTGTGATTATACGGCGTTTTACATCCAACTAAAACCGAAGCATTATACATTACACTGAAACGATCAGAAATTATCTAATATCCATTTCTGAGACAACGAATATTGATTGCAGTTCATTGCATAATATTGAAAAAAGAATTGTAGGAAGCACATCTAGGGACAAGCAAACCTTAATTCATCAATATTTTCATGTAACAATAAAAAAACAAGTCATCATAAATCTGATTTTTATTCTTTTCAATTTTGTTTTTGTGTTTATTTTGTTTATTAATAATGTTTTATTGCTTAAAACTGCAAGAACAGTTATCAAATTAAAATTGTCCTAAATTAATTAATTGCTGCTTTTTATAAACATATTTTTCTCCAACTCCGGTTACTGCGACACTCCGCTCATGACGACACTTTTTTCTGGTCATTAGAGTGTCGGGATAACGAGTTTCGACTGTATATTAGTGTATTATGAAATTTAAAAAAAAAATCTTAATATCTAATCAAATTTCCATAATTTTTGTCTTATTCGTATAATCTTACATTAACCAATTCAAAGTCGATATTGCCCACATAATAGACAAAATAGCTCTAAAATTACTGAAGTACCTGTGTTTAACTATTTTTTTAGTAGGTTTGTTATCATGAATTTTCCGCTTCTAGCTAAAACTGCTGCTGAGATATGGCGAAATGACCGAAAACTTGCGACCACCCAATTAAACCCCCTTAGGCGAGAATTTTTAAAATCGATAAAATATATGTTTAAATAAGTTTTAGTAGACCAGTTATCCTGAAATTCATGCCTCTACCTAAAAACCACTGCTGGGATATGGCGAAATGAGCTAAAAGTTTTGCCCCTCGATTTAATCCTCTTGGGGTGGGGAGGGATTTCTAAAATACATGTTTTGAAATGCATGTTTAATTAATTTAATTTCTGAAATACATGTTTAATTATTTTCTTAGTATGTTTGTTATCCTCAATTTCACCCTCCTACCAAAAACGGCTGCTGAGATATGGCCAAATGTCCTAAAATTAGCAAGTGGAATTCGGAAACTGAATGATTAGAAGCCTTTAACTGGCGATATTT
This sequence comes from Maratus speciosus, assembly GCA_963932465.1. Classification (NCBI taxonomy): domain Eukaryota; kingdom Metazoa; phylum Arthropoda; class Arachnida; order Araneae; family Salticidae; genus Maratus; species Maratus speciosus. The sequence continues at coordinate 252,702,178 of OZ010800.1, read as the reverse complement.
CCTAGGTTATAAACGAAGTGCTGTAGTTGGGTGGGAATGCAGTATACAGTAGTTTAACATACAATACGCGCAGCAAAACCTTAAAATGATCCATCCTGTCTTCCGATCTTCCACACGGCAGTTTTTTATCATATCAACATTAGAAGTATCAAGACTAGAACATTAGAATTGTAACTATTGAGCAAAAATGCCTTAGCAGTGCAGATAAGAAGCATTCCTTATAATACTCATCGTACCAGTAGTTGAAAAAGTATGTTTCCATTAATTTCCAGAAACGAATTCGAGATGACTATACAAAAATAGACAGGCACGCACTGTGCTTTTGTGAAACTTTGATCTGTGGTTTATGTAGAATTATCTTGAAAAAATATTTTGGACATTCTTTTACAGATTCGGGTCAACCCGAACTCGATCCGCAAGAGTCAAAAAGTCAACCCGACCCGCAACAAAACCGTTAATGTCAACCCGACCCGAACGGCAAAATATAGCGCCACCCATCCGAATCGAGGGTCGGGTCGCGTTCGGGTAAAAGCGGGTAACCCGACCCGATGTAGCACTCTACCACTGATTTTGTATGCTGGGATTGGCATGATATAAAAATGCTTTCATACCAAAATGGCACACCCGTTATTCTAAATGTAAATATAAGAATAACAAACCATACACATTTCTTGTTCAGTACTTTCTTTATTGCTTCTTCTCTGTGAATAACAGACGCCTGTGAATAACTAATAAGTTTCTTTTAACTCTTAAATGTCTGATTTTTCAAAAATCATTGTAATAATGTTTTTCGGCTTTCATTTTTTAAATATATCGTGGGAAAAATACTTTTAAAAAATCATATTTTGTTTTAAGTATAGTTTACGACTAAAAAACAGTTTGTTGCTAATCGGCAATACTGGTGTTTAATTTTAAAAATAATTTCCATTGATAAAATTCTATAACATTAAATACACAAGAATGTTAGGAACTATAATAAGAAATAAATTTTACTTGTTCACTGCAGGTCAAAATAGGGTATTTCGCAAGCTTAGCAACAATTGAAAAAATAAATTTATCTTTATTCTTAAACAGCACAAGTGTTGCCATCTACATGTTGAAAATCGATTTAATAATATCTTCAGAATGTATTTTATTGGCAACATTAGGCATTAAAGCTTCAATATTATTCTAATAGTATTTTAGAGCCTAAATTGGGTATGTTGCCGAAAAGCAACACCAGGCATTTAAGGGTTAAATAATTTAGAATAATTCAAAAAAAATTTACAAAAATTTTTCAAAAATTTTACTTCCTGTTATATTAAAAGAGAGGGAAAAGAAATCCGTTGGAAAAACTCCTTTTTATCTTTTTTTTTTTTATATAACAAGTTTAGAATATCGTCTTTCATCAGTTTCAGTCTTACTAGCCCTTTTATCTCTTTAGATATTATTCAATTGAAAGTTTTTCTGACAACTAAAGACTCAATACGGATTTGAGAATATATTCAAACCCGAATGCTTTCATCGGTAAAATTTTAAGGCTTTAGGTCGGATCTTAATGAGTTTTAAGTATGTTGAATCGAATTTCTTTAATGTTTCAGATATTTTATCAGATCAAAGCTGCTTGAAAGCATACACATACGCCCATATACATATATGTACATATATATGGGGGATGAGTTATCCGTTTCACTCTATTTTGTTGAAAGATAAGAAAAAGAAGAATTTTTATAAATTAAGTTTTTTGTTAATGGAAATATAAATACTCCCTTTTATATCAGTTTTAAAAATCAGTTGAATAGAACCCCTTTTATCAGTTTTAATTTAAATTGCCTGGGGTCAATACTTCACATGAAAGTTTCACGAGAATATATTCCTTTGAAAAATAAACTAGGCTATTTAATGTGCTTTTGAACGTATACAAACTCGAATATTTTTCTCGGGAAATTTTATGCTTTCAATTCGGATCTCATAGCGTAATTTATTTTTCTTTTATGCAATGAAAAAAATTAATCTTTTAGGTATTCAATAACATCAAAGATTGTTACATCTGCATATATAGCTATACATTTGATTTATTTGAATTTTGTTATAAAATGAAAAATTTATAAAAAATAAAGGGGTTTTGTGAATATTATCTATGTAAGTTTTAATGTAATGTTGTTTATAGAACTAAAATTGTTAATGATAAACTTATAAAATAATGAAATAATCATATAGATATAAATAATTGTGATGAAATAATCTGCTACATTCCATTATTGTAAAAAATCATATTATAATTTGTGTGTAAAATGGTTTTCCATAGAGCGATGATAGATGCATTTTTAAATACAGAATTAAAGGTTGTTTGAAAATTTATAATACGATTTTTTATAATGATGGAATATAGCAAACAGAGACATATGCAAAATGCACATTTTTTTTTATATACAGTAATGCCTGATGAAAATCTATATGGATTTAGATATATGATGCTCTTGAAATAGTCTAACATCATTAAAATACACAGAAAATGATTTTTATCCACAGGCCGTAATGTTACGGAATTATTTTCAGTATCCTTGTAAACGAAATATAAGTTCTAGCCCCTTCATTTTATTTTCAATACCGAATGTGTGTAGTAGACTTCAATAACGTATATAAATTACGTGGCAATCCGTGTATATTCCGGGAGTTAGATCATAGACAGACGGCAGACAGACAAACCGAATTCATAAACACTTTCCAACTATGTTATAAAATGTAACATATGTCAACAAAGTATAACATAAGTGTTAAAAAGTGTTTCATGTATACGCATGATATGATATATAAGTAAGATGGAACTAAAAATATATGAGATATATATAAACAAGCATATAGTCATGAAATGAAGTATGCAACGATGGTGTTACTCTGTAGAAAAAAGTAAATATAGGAAAATGCAATACAATAAATATACAATAACATCTTCCGAGTTACCCATGATTTTGATAAAAGTTTTTTTTTTCAATTCCTACTATTAGTTCACACTCTCCCTATATTTATTTATTTATTTATTTATTTGTTTATTTATATATCTTGTTCAAATTTTCAATCGTTAATAAAATACTTATTATTCACCCTATCAAGTTGAAATAATTTTTTTAAAACTTGTACTGGATGACAATTGATGTTAATACAGTTTCCCTATATTTATTTATTTATTTATTTATTTATTTATATATCTTGTTCAAATTTTCAATCGTTAATAAAATACTTATTATTCATCCTATCAAGTTGAAATAATTTTTTTTAACTTGTACTGGATGACAATTGATGTTAATACAGTTTTTTCAAATATTAATTCATTAATTAAATTTTAATTAATTAATTTTAGTTTTACATGGGAGACAAAATGGCGGCCATTGGTTATTGAAGCATTTAATGCATTTTCATATCTATAAGGGGGGTTACCATAGGGGGACCCTGTTCTGTCGCCAAATACCGCCAAGTTTGTCGCCAACTTGGCGATATATCGCCAAATTTGTCGACCAAAATGAGTCGCCAACTTGGCAATATCTCTAATATTTCGCCAAATTCCCATAGACTTCCATTGTAAACCTACTTGCTCATAGAAAATCAACAAATTGAGATATTTTAATGCAACAAAAACTAATATTAGCTTCAGGGATTATATAAAATTTTTCTTTGATGACCTAAGTAGGAATTGACTTAGAAAACAAAATTTTTATATTACTTGTTATATTTATAAAAATCAAAAAACTAATGTATTTTCAAGATTTAAAAAACATTTGTAGAAACAGAGTTTTTTTTGCTGCCACTGATTTTTGGAAACGCTTCCGAGTACTCTATTAAGGGTATCTGGGACACAAAAATCTTCAAATTTTCTAAAAGTATTTTATGGCATTAAAAATTTCTCTGTTTTTTTTCTGCTCAAAATGACGTTTAAGTCATGTCATAGCTGTCATGGAAAAGACTTCTTGTGAAAATGCGCTTTTCTGCATGATGAGATTTTTTTTTCTTTTTGGCCATTTCTCGCATTTAAATTGTTACAAGTCAAGAACCGTTAAAGATAAATAGTTCAAACTTGGAACATGTCTTTTTCAATTGTTTTACTTTAATTTTGATTAAGCAAGTTTGAAAAAAAATTTTACTTTTGAAAATGATTTTTTTTTAAGTTACATCTTTTTTTTTATTTATTTATATTTTTTTAATTATTATTGTTAAAAATGCTTAATCAAACTTAAAACTTATATATTTCTGTTTATTTAAATGTAAAAGAAATCAAATTCTAGAAATAATATTTCGAATTATAACGATTTTAAATTATCCCACCTTTAAAAAAAAAATTCAATTTTTAATTTTTTTTTAATATTATGAGAAGCTTTATCATGCGAATTTATTTACAAATGATATGGTTAACCATAACAAAAAATTTCAAAATTTTAACTCAATAAATAAAATTTATTTTGAAATGTGTCCCAGACGCCCTTAAACAGTTTTCTTAACTCGGAATTTAGGTTTTCGAGTGCGATCAATTATTCAAGTAAACGTTTCCATGTTCAACAAATATGTTTTACAGCCAAACATGATAAATTAACCGCATTAACGTCAAAATTAGTATTATTTTAATACTCGTGCATATTTAAATTGAATTTCGCATCTGAAAATGTTTAATTCCGAATTGATAGCATCGTTAATTGATAAGTTAATAGTATTAACATTAACATTAAAATTATTATGTTTTTTGTACTCTTAAATGTTTAAATTCAATTACGCAGCTGAAAATGTTTCATTGAGAAGTGATAGCATCCTAAAAGCTTATATTCCAGTTTGAGAAAACTGATTAATACAATATAAAAACTACTCTCAAACTTTTCCAAAAATCAGTGACAGCAAAACAGACTTTGTTTTTATAAATGATTCTTTAATTCTCAAAAATATATTGGTTCTGAACTTTAAAAAAGTAAAGAAAGCTTTTCGGAATCATGGGTAACTCAGAAGAGGCTATTGTATATTTTCGTTCTTGGGCAAAGTGTTGTCACTGTCAGAAAAACTCGTCTTTTTACACTAAATTGTTCTTCATTTTTAAACGAATAATTTCCTTATTCCTAGGAAACATGCTTTTTTAGTTAATTCTTCCCTGAAATGCTAAAAAAGAGGGAAAATTCCACTTATTCCTTGCACGCATGCGCATTGGCTCAGTTAATATTAAAGTTCAAATACATTTTTAAAATGAAAAACCAAAAATTCAATAAATTAAAATTTTTAATTTATTTAAAAACAAATAAACAAAAATAATGCTTTCGATTTTAATAAACTAGCAATTTTCTCATTCATTAAAATTGTTCACAATTTATTTTTTTTAATATTAAACAAATATTAGATAAATATTAGCATTTAAAATATATTCTAAACGAACACGTTTCAAAAATGTATTAGTAGTTCAATTAAATTTAAAAAATCGATTTCACTCAAAAAAGCAAAAACTTTTTCTATGAATATCTATATTATAAAGGACAAACATATCTATATTATAAAGGACAAACATATCTGTGCATAACGCATACGTCATTTTGCGAATGACAACACTTTGAAATTTGAAATAAAAATTTGTTTTTGCAATTTTCTCTACTGCAAATTTTTAAACTTCTAAACATCGCACATTTTAAATTTTTACACTGTCGTATAAGGAAAAAAATTCTCTTTTAAATGCAATTTGTATGAAAGCTGAATCTCAATTTAATTTTGAGATATTAATTTTTTGGTAGTTTTTAATACCATTTTTCTAATCGTGGCAACAAAAGTACCCCATTTCTATTAAAAGTAAACGGAAAATAGCCGAAATTAGGAGATTACTGTATCTTTTTGTTGCCGTTTTCTCATAAAACCTGAAAAAAAAGTTGAAATTAAAATATAGGCTATGTCAAGAATACTGTCTGTTATTCCGTGATAATGATGTCATATGCATACTTTTCTATAGATGAAGTTTAAGACTGGATTTTAAAAGTGGATTGCTTTAGCGTTTTTCCGTGATAATGATGTCATATGCATACTTTTCTATAGATGAAGTTTAAGACTGGACTTTAAAAGTGGATTGTTTTAGCGGATACAAATGACGTCATTTTATAAAAAAGCGTATATTTTAATTCTTAAAACTGAATTATGTTTTGTAGAAGTGCGTCATTTTCACAGCCCAGTTGCTTTGAAATTCTTCACAGGTGAAAACTCTTCACTTTTGAAAATAATGTAACCGAAATCACACACTGATAAAACGCAATGTTTTACAAAAATTTAGAGTGTCTTTATAAAAAAGAGGTGACATGCAAATAATAACGATTTATATTACAGAAATTGATGATTCTCGACTGGATGTGTTTGCTTCGCCGAGTTAGACAAGTAAACAAATAATTCGAGATTTAAAATAATATTATGTTCCTGAAGTTTTTGTCCAAATTCTCTCGAATAATAAAATTTGAATGCTATTCTTTAGGACATTCTACAATAATTTTATCAAAATAACATAATTTTCTGAATTTATTTTTCATAATTTTATATAACATCTATATTTAAAACACAAGTGTGTTTTTTAGCCATCTGCCCTGATCTTTCTGCTGAACCAATTTTACTAATATATAAATTTTCTTTAACTGAAAGCTGTCCATTTGTAGATGTGATCGCACTATCTGTTTTTTCTTTTTTAATATCCCCACTTTTATATTTTAATTTTAAAAGCATTTTATGAAATTTATTCAAAATGGTGAAAATTAGATACTTTCATTATTGCAGACACGAGAGAAATAATGAGGTATATTTATCTTTATTCCTGCCATTTTCTGATAAAAATTCAAAATTGTTGATAAAAATTGTTGTATAAGGTTTAGTGGAGCACAATCCCATTAGGAGCATAATATTATATTACGAATAATAACGGAATAACGGTACATAATAACGGAAAATGACATACTGCCTTTAAAAACACGCATTTTTACTCATAAATTTTCTATACTGTTTCTCCTTCTGCATGTGTGTATTCATACTAAGTTTCAGACACTAGGCAAAATGCTTATTTAAGTGAAAGTTAAGTTATATTTAAAAGAAAACGATTATTTTCTTAGATTAAACTAAACGTTTTAACACAAATGCGTCTAAAAAACATAAATTACGGAATATTTTACTCTCCGGAATTGAGATTAGAATCTCAAATAAAGAGTGCACCTGTTCACATAAAAGATGTTGCTGACATCGTGACTTCAAGTTTTGAGTTAAAATGATTTTAAAATGATCAAACAAAATACAAATTTGTTAAAAATGATGAATATGGATATGAGAAGTGCGTATGCAAATTTTCAGAAGGTGAAAATTGCTGTTTTTCACTCCTTAATACCAAGCATAACAGCCTCAATTGATAACCACATCCTAATAAGCGATCTTATCTTTATTCTATTTTAATGATTAAGTATCTATATTATAAAGAACAAACGTATTTGTGCGTAACACTGACGCCATTTTGCGAATGGCAATACTTCACGATCAAATTTCGGTCTAGAAATTTTTGCTACTGTAATTTTTAGGTAGCTTTCTTTACAAAAAGCTACCTATTGCAGCCGTTCGGAGGAAAGTGATTTCAAAAAATTTTGGTATATTTTCATCGATCATGACCCCCAGACCCCGAAACCACCCTCCGTTTAAAATTGATATATATATATATATATATATACATGACCTATGTCACACTGTAACTCTCGTATTTATGAACCGATTTTGATGTAATTCGGTGTGTACATAGTACATACCAATGTCTCGACCGAGTTCGTTGGCCAGCTTCATCCGCCATTTTGTTTCAAAATGGCGGCCATTTAAAAATTTTAAAAATATTTAAAATTTAAAATGTGGTGCCAAAAAATTGAAAATGGAAAAATATTTTTTTCTTATGTATTTGACCTTTATACAAAGACTCCGTAGCAGTTTTTGTTTCGTCTATATCTTAAAAAATGGCTGAGTTATAGCATTTTGAATTTCTAGCGAAGCTGACATTTTGAAACGTCCTGAATTTTGTCACGCGATTAAAGGCGTATTTATGAACCGATTTGGATGTAACTTCGTTTATACATAGTACAGACCAATGTCACGACCGAGTTCGTTGGCCAGCTTCATCCGCCATTTTGTTTAAAAATGGCGGCCATTTAAATTTTTAAGAAAAATTTAAATTTGAAATGTGGTACCAAAAAATTGAAAATTGAAAAAATATTTTTTTCTTATGTATTTGACCTTGACAAAAAGATTCGGGAGCAGTTTTTGTTTCGTCTATATCTTAAAAAATGGCTGAGTTATAGCATTTTGAATTTCTAGCGTGGCTGACATTTTGAAACGCCCTGATTTTTGTCACGCGATAACAGGCGTATTTATGAACCGATTTGAATGTAACTTGATCTGTACATAATACATACCAATGTTTCGACCGAGTTTGTTGGCCAGCTTCATTCGCCATCTTGTTTCAAAAGGGTTGCCATTTTTAAAAAAAATGTAATTTAAAATTTAAAATGAGGTATTAAAAAATTGGAAAATGAAAAAGATTCTTTTATGTGTTTGGCCTTGATACAAAGATTCTAGAGCAGTTTTTGTTTCTGAAAATTTGTTCTTTTGTTTATATCTTAAAAAGTGGTTGAATTATAGCACTTTGAATTTCTATCATGGCTAACACTTTGAAACGATCTTGTATTTGTCTCGCGATACCACACGTATTCGCTTTCGATGGAAGAAGGCATGTGGATAGTATACATCAATATCTCGACCAAGTTCGCTGGCCAGCTTCATCAGCCATCTTGTTTCAAAATGGCGGCCATTAAATTAAAAATATATATATTTAAAGTGAGGTGCAAAAAAATTAGAAATTGAAAAAGGTTTCTTTCTTAAGTATTTGACCTTCATATAAGGATTCAGGAGCATTTTTTTTTTGTCTTTATCTTAAAAAATGGCTCAGATATAGCAGTTTCAATTTCTAACGTGGGTGACATTTTGGAAAATCTGATTTTTTTGCCTGCGACAGCACTCGTATGTATCAACCGATTCCGATGTGAGTGAGCATGTGCACAGCAATTACTAAGGTCTCGACCAAGTTCACTGGTTAGCCTCATCCACCATGTTGTCTTAAAATGGCAGGCACTTCGCCGAATTTGGCAGCGAAATATAAGTTACTTTAAATAAAAGCAGCTTTAATAAAGCTGACTAATTTTGCGAAATTCTCATTCATAATGATTTAGTATTGATAAAAATTAGTATTGAATCTCCTACATTCGGTTTCCACTTAATTGAGCTTCGTGTGTTTGAATAATATAAGTTGGCTTTTTTAAAATAAGGAATGTGAAAGCTACCTCTTCCTCCCGGCACTGGCCGGAAGGACTTTTTAATCTTCTCACCATCGTACATTTTCAATTTTCGTCGATAAGGAAAAAAATTTACTTTCAAATGCAATTTGTTTAAAAACTGTATCTTAATTGTCTGGTGTATTACGTTTTCTAAAATAATTTTTAAGCATGATTTTTTTAAAGTTTATCTTATCACATGTCAGTTTCAATACATAATAATAATGTACATTTTGTACATAAAGCAACAAACATTGTACAGCTTTTGTTTCTGACTATTTTTGCATAACGAAGTTAATACTTCCTTTATAAACAAATAAAAGAATAATATTAAAAAAACACCAATCTAACATATTTGCGAAAGGCAAATTAACGAAATTGATACTTATTTTATAAACAAATAAAAGAATAATAATAAAAAACACAAATCTAACATATTTGTAATCATACAATTTAAATTTTTAGGTCACCAAATAGGATTTTTTTTTCAAATGGAATTGGTTTGCAAAGTTCATCTCAGTTTACTGATTGTCTATGGTTTTAAAAACAATTTTAAAGCATGAAATATTTTTTAATTTATCTATATCGCGCGGAGCTCGATTACGAAAGATGAATCCGTTTGCCCTTAAAACAAAATAAAGAGTTCATCATTTTCTTACGGCTAATGTCCATTTTAAAAAAACTTCCCTATGAATAAATAAATAAAATAATATAAATAAAACACAAATTTAACAGACATGTATAAGCTCTGAAATTATCAGAATATAAAAGGATGCCGTAAGTAGCAAAATCTTTGTCAAATAACTCTTAGCATGTGCCTAATAAGAAAATATCGCTTTTGATAAATTTAAAAAATTTATCTGATTGTATAATTCATATTTTTCATATGAAAAATGCTTTTTTAATGTAAGTGGGCAATCTAAAAAATTTATTGCATATAAAAAAATTATTAGTTTTCAATTTTTTTTTAAATGTTTTTACCTATATTCTGTAACCCGGGAAGCCCGGGTACGATCCCCTAGTTAAAATATAATATTCATATTTTACACCTAAGAAATAAATTATGTCGTATTAAAAATATGTCTAATTCACATTTTTATCCTCTGTTATTCTGTATGTGTTAAAACACCAACTATTAACTCATAACGACGAAATCCCCCCGCACACTGTAAAAAAAAAATATATAGGACCAGATTTCCTGTAGGAATCGGAAAAATAGTTGCCCTTATCGTACCGGAAAAATTTCTCACCCAGCTCGGAATAAAATCAGTAAAATCGGAATAAAATCGTAAAACTGGAATAAAATCCGTAAAGTACCGTTTTAATAAATGTTTCCTTTTTTTACGGATTTTATTCCGAGCTGGGTCGGAAAATTTTCCGGTACGATAAGGGCAACTATTTTTCCGATTCCTACAGAAATACTGTTCGGATTTTTTTACAGTGCAATTAAGTTAAAATTTGCAAGCTTACTGAAAAAGAATTTTGCCAAACCTTACCCAATCCCCTATTTGAAGGAAACCTATATCTTCATTTTAAACCTGACCTCTTAGCAAGTGGTCGCTGGCTTAGTGGTTGAGATACTCGATTCGAATCAATCCGGTCACAGGTTCAACGCCAAAGTCAGCCACAGAAAAAAGAGAAAGATAATTTTTTTAGAAACTCCTTTCTTCAAATTACGAGTTGGGTTGGGTTGATTTTTGACGGCCAATTATCTACTCGAGGGATATAGGCCCAGGGGGGGGGGTGCCCTTCGTGGGGGGTCTTTCTAAGGGAACCTAACACGTATTTACGCTTGGAAATCCATGGTTCGAAGAAAACCACGAAAACTCCGAACGATTACGCTGACGGGCATGATTGGGTTCGAACCCAGTACCTCCCATCTAACAGCTTCGAGAGAAGAACCTCTCGGCCTTTGGTGGGCCTCTTCAAATTACGGAAAATTTCGCGCCTACAACAGAAAAAAAGGGACAGAAGTTCCTTCGATTGGAGGATATTTTTCTCTCTTGTCGCAGCGAAAAACGGAAGGGACATTCTTCAAATAACGGAAATACTCCGGTAGCTCTGCTGTCAGGGATATTTCCTTGAATTGAAGAAAGTATTTCTCAGAGTGTATTCGTTATGAAAATAATATAAAAATTAACGTGCATTTTTTAATTCTTAACCACTCTAGCCTATTACTAATATTTGCTAGTAAGGTATTTTTTTTTCTTTAACTAGGGGGCTCTGCCTCCTACGAACTACGCCCGCCAACTCCCGTTCAGACACCCCAGATTCTAAAAGAACACTAATGTGATCGGATTTAAAAAGATTGAAATATAATTTTAAAAAACAGTGGCGATCTCTCTGTAAACGGGTTTCCATTCGTTTTCCCTTGATTGGGGATTTTTAAGACCAAATCAGCTGATGTTAAGAGAAACAATAACTGTTTTCGTCTATGATAAAAAAAATTAAAAATTTGAAAATAACCTAATGTAAAATAAATTATGTAAACAGAGTCATTGTCTCCCGGTAATTTTTTTACAACGCTGTACGAAAGTTCTTTTAAATAAGTCATTTTAACTGTATCGTTTGAAATCTGGCGTAATTTTCACCAAAGTTTTCTTTCTCTTATTAATATCCACATAAAAATAATTTTTCTTTTTAGAAAGGAAATATTATTTGCGCTGTCTTAGAATTCATAACAATAGTTGAAAAGATTATCTCAAAATAAGAAATAAATGTCTCGCGCAAATATATTTTTAAATTCAAACTGCTTTGCATTATTATTTGACCATTTTAAATATAATGTAATTTCCTCTATTTAGAACTTTTAACGCATAATAATGAATTTTTTATCTTAAAATGTTCTTTCTCTCTTAAAATTTAAGCGTAAATATAGTTCTTATGGCGAAATTTTCAATATTTTCCTTCTTTTAACACGTAATCATTTAATTCTAATTTGAAAGCGGGTTTTTTTCTGTTTAAAATAGCCACGCGTAAATAAATTTTTAATTTGAAGGAAATATTATTCTTTGCACTGTTTTTAAAATTGCCAACAATTTAAAATAACATTCTTTACTAAAATATGCAAAAAATATCTCTCACAATGCTGAAAATATGAATTTAAAATAGAAATAAAACCTCAAAAAAAGAATCAAATTAAAAAAAATAAATGCAGTCTGCACAGCGGGAACTTCTAGTGTATAAAATAATCTAAAAAGCATTAAATTCCTATGTATAATTTTTGCTCCTATAAAAATTTTTTAATTGAACGGTTTTGACCAACTTTAACATTAAATATCTCTTTAAATAATTTTTCGGTTTGAAAACTGTCTGCATAAGCGTATTTATCAAACATTTGTCTATAATACCACCGATTTTCATGTTTTTGTATGCAGTATTTTTCTTAATATTAATGAAGAAAGACCCCCGGCCACAAAAAATTCAAAAACAGCGGCGGTGACAGCGTTAGTTACTTTTTTTTTTTTTTTTTTTTTTTTTTTAGAATAGAGACATTTTTAATTTGCACTTGATATGTTAATCACAAATCAATTTTCATAACATCGAATAGAAGAACTAAAACATCTTCTACATAAATCTTTCTGGTTCACAGTTAATCACTCACCTCACATCTTTTACGTCACAAATATTTTGAAATGAGGAAAAGAAATTTCTGTATTTTTTTCCCGTGAAACTTTATAAAAGAGAAAAACAGATATTGCTAGGACAAGTTACAAGGTTGAAGGCAGAAAACTCTGCACGAGAATAATTCAGTTAAGGTAAAGGAATTCAATAAAATAGATTTTCCTTCTTCAAAATTTCGATATGCTGTAAGACTTGTTATAAAACTATTTGTTTACGACATTAAAAATATAGCATTTTCGTAGCTTTTATGCATTTTTTTTTAAAAAGAAATAAGAAAAATAAGCTTTTCCATTTTATAGCTAACCTACATTATAATATCTTAGTATAACATAATGCATCACGTTTTAAACTAAAGAAAATTTGTTATTTAATTTTGTTATTAAAATGTTAGAAATAGGTAATGGTTACGTGGGAAAGTGAAAGTGTATTTTTGCTTTCTTCTATCTTCAATAGAAGAAAGTATTGTAATCGAAATTTTTTTCGACTTCCGGTTTTCGACGGATTTACACCTTTTAGGGGTCAGGGATCCCAAAAAACATATTTATTGAAAATGTCTGTCTGTCCGTGTGTCCGTCTGTCCGTCTGTCTGTCACCATTGTACCATCAAAAAGTGTATGAAGTTATGCATAGAATTGAACGAAATTTTTTTTAAGTTATTGGCTATGGCAAGCAGGTCCTCCCTGAATTTGGAAAAATTCCCCCGGAAGGGGACGCTGTAATAGCAATTTTTGTGCCATTTTGAATATTGTACCATCGAAAAGTGTATGAAGTTATGCATAGAATTGAACCAAATTTCTTGTGTATGTATTTGGCGATGGCAAAAAGGTCCTCCCTGAATTTAGAAAATTTTCACGGAAAGGGGGCGCTGTAATAGCGATTTTTGTGCCATTTTGAATATTTTACCATCGAAAATTGTATGAAGCTATGCATAGAATTGAACGAAATATTTTGTGTATGTTTTTGGCCAAGGCAAGAAGGTCCTCCCTGCATTTGGAAAAATTCCGCCAAAAAGAGTCGCTGTAATAGTTTTTTTTTGTGTGTGTGTGCTATTTTCAATATTGTACCACCGAAAAGTGTATGAAGTTATGCATAGAATTGAACCAAATTTTTAGGTCCTCCCTGAATTAGGAAATATTCCGCTGAAAGTGGGCACTATAATAGCGATTTTTGTGTAATTTTCTTGATTTTTCGTAGTTCTATTATACACCGGCGGTTTGTGAAGTGACGGCAACTTCGTACCCTGATAAGCCGGCTATTCGCGAACAGCTGATATACAACAGAATAACTGAAAACTGTTGATTTTAATAAATGTCATGATGGAGATTAATTCGTTTTTACTCCGATTAATTGACTGAAGCAGAAATTTAAGATGAATGTCAAAGTTTATATAGCATTGAACTAATAAATGAAATATTAACATTTGTAACAGCATTTTGAAATATTAAAATATATGAGATAGAAGAAAGTTTTGGGATTGGCACTTCCAACTAGTTTTTAAATATTTTTTGTAAAGTCTCTCAAATTTTCCCTTTCTCTCGACTAATCAATTACCATTCCTATTTCACTAAAACGAATTTAATAGAGACAATACAAAGAACTTCATCTTGTGTTATACTTACGTGATTAATATAGTTAATTAAAATTATATATAGACATACGTTTATTTAATAACAATTAAGTAACATCGCATTTTTATCTGTTAAATGAATTGTCTCGGGGTCGTACGTGTCCTGAAATTTCAAGACCAAGAAATTCTTCGGTACTAATATTTTCTTATAGAATATCTGTATTGTGGTTACTTATAACCACTTCCATATTTTTATTTAATTTAATTTAAGAAATATCTTATTAATCTTTATTCATTTAATATTAAAATTCGCATTCTAAATTTATTTTATTTCCTTTCTTTTAAATCTTCACCTATAAGCTTTTCTTTCTTATGTAACATTTCGTTTCATTTTAAAATGATAAACATAGTTTTGAAATCTGTACTTCCGGGAAAAGAATTCTCTGGAACGTTCTACGACCTTCTATTTCTGAAGTCATTTCCTCTTTGTAGCTCCGCCCCTAGCCAATCAGATTCAAATCAGTTTAATGCGTAATTTCAAAAATTGTAATACTTTATTACTATTTGGCATCTTATCTTAAAGAAATCTATAAAAATTTAATCTAACTGAAGCAGTTTTTCATATCCTATAAAGTTTCGAATTGTGCCAACGCAAGACTCTAGTATGTTTGTTCCTGCAAATTGTCGAGTTTCAATTATTACAGCAATCCTTTTCCCCTCTTCTACGCAGCCTGTGCTTTTTCTCAATCTGTTTTATATTTCAAGGCTGAATGGTTGGGCCTTGCCATTCTGTGAAGATTCATATGCGTGCAGCGAAAGTAGTAAATGAAAGAGAATTTTTTAATAATATGAGGATTTTGATGAAATGTATAATTCCTTCTGCTTGTGACAAGGGTGGATAATATTTCCACCAACGGAGATGCAATAACGAATCGTTCATAAAACTACATGAATCCTCCTGATTGCTATGTGGCAGCGGTTATTTATTTTCGATTCCGCTGGTGCTAACTTCCTTTTTAAAAAAAAAAAACGGTGCTACAATCAGATGATTGATTTGATTTGTAAAAACAAGAGCCTCCATATTCCCCAAGAGAATCATTTATTATATTTTCTCATATTATGTGCTTATCGAAAAACTTCGATTGTTTACTAGTTCACCCTTTAAAATATGGGTCTATTAAGAGGAGATACCCATTGTAAAATATTTTCTTCGAGAGGATTCTTTTAAATAAAGATATTTTTGGAGATAATTCCTCAGTGCTCTCCCTTTTATTTTGCATCCACCACTGTTTTGTATTTTCTAGGTCATTTCAGGTAATACATTTGCTTTTATTTTCTTTCCTTTGACTATCAAGTGTTTATGAAATATTTATTTAACGAAACATTTTTTTAAATTGATTGTCATGTCGGCGTGGTCTTTTGCGGCTACAATTCAGTGTACCCTTTGATCACAAGATAAAGTATTGGAATATTAACATTATTTCAAAGCTACAAAAAAAAAGTATGATAATATTCTTTCACATTTTAGCATCCAACAATCACAATCTCTTCTTAAATAAGGCGAAATTTCTCGTGTTTAATCTAGATTTATTTTTCTATAAAAAAAATACTTATACAGTAGAGCGCCGATTATTGGAACTCGAATTAAGCGAACTTCCAATTATTTGAACATCCTATTTCTCTCAAAATGTTTTTTAACCAAACTTGTGATTATCCAAACACCCTATTTCTCTAATTTTTTCCAACTTCAGATTTAGCATGCGAAATTAAATCCCCGATTAGTGTACCGTTGGGAGCAGTAACAAAAGAATAAAAATAAAATAAAAGTCTTTGGGAAAGGAGGTGAAATGAAAGAAAATGAAAACGATTGCTCTGAAAATGATCCAGGTCCATCACATAACGAAGTCTTTGAATGTTTGGAAACAGCTATGAAATGGCTCGAACGGCAGAAGAACGCTGATAAACGTATTTAACAAAACAACGCAACTAACGTATTTAAGAAGAATTCGAGATAGGGCAGCATTTAAAAGAATGTCTTCTTTGAAGCGAGCAACAATCCAAAGCTTTTTTGCTTAAATGGCAGGATCTCTGGAGTTCAGAAAATGATAAAAAGAGAAAAAGAAAATTTTAAATGATAAAAAAGTAAACAAAAAAGTATTTAAAACACGCCAGCATTAAGTAGTGCTACTAGTCCTAAGCCTGGATAATGTGGGACGGTTTTAGAATAGTCAGGAACATCCCTTAAATTGTCTGTCCATTTATCCGAAATTTTGCTTATCCGAACTTTTGCTTATCCAAACTAAGGTCGGTCCCGCCTTGTTCGGATAATCGGCGCTCTACTGTATTTGTTTTGAAAAAATCCCTGAAGCATAAGACCCCTGTTGTCTGCACTACATGCACCATTTCGTTTTTTTTTTTTTTTTATTCGAATATGTTTGCTCTGAAATTGAAGCTTTTCCCTTTTGGAGTTTTTCTCCCTTAATAAGTAAAAGTACGAAGCCAGAGAAGTATATTTATTTTATTTATTTCGCAATGAAATAGAACAAAACGGAGCAGTACAAAAACAAATATTAGTGCAAAATAGAAGTATTGACGAGATATTATTTTAAATTAATGCTTCAACAGCTCTTGAAGCATAGAAATAAACATCCAAGAAAAATAGAAACTAGAAAACAGGAATTCTGCTTTTTCAGAATTTAGTGTCGCCTCCGATGAAAAAAAAATATATGTATATATAGATAGTATAAAACCTATTTCAATTTTAAGACTTAAAGCACACACTTTTATTTTATGTAAAATGACGTCATTCGCATCCGCTTAAGAATTCCCCATTTACGATCCACTCTTAAACATCTACAGTAAAGCATGCATAAGGATGTCACTATCGCAAAATAATACACAAATGCAGCAAAAAGATGCCGTCATTACAGAAACGCGACAAAAAAACGGCTATCTAATGATTCATAGGCATTCGTTTGTTTGTAACATTAATATAGATGATTTCAGTCATGACGTCAGTCATGACGTTTTGGTTGGAAACTGACTTCAAACAAACGGTTGCTATGTTTTATTTTGTATTTTGTTTGTGCGTTGCAGCTATATCTTATATCTATATCTCACATCTAAGTGTTTTAATACTTGATACGTACTGGTAACATTTTCCACAATTTATATTTAAAAAGAAATGACGCATAGCAACCGTTTTGTTTGGAGTCAGTTTCCAACCAAAACGTCATGACTGACGTCACACTGAAAGCGTCTACAGATACTTAAAATTAAATATAGTTTATAATAGCTCCATGTTTTAACCGAAATTATTCGTTTATATTTTTTCAAAATAGCACGTACTTTAATTACAGTTTCTTTCGGTTGTTATGAGAAAATGGCAACAAAAAGATATAATTGCTATTTTGCAACTATTTTTCCTTTACTTTCTATACAAATGGAATACTTGAGTTGCCAAAATTAAACAAATGGTGCTAAAAACTACAAAAAAATTAATATTTCAAAATTAAATGGAGATACAGTTTTCAAACAAATTGCACTTAAAAGTACTTTTTTTTTCCAATACGACGGTATAAAAATTTTAAATGTGCGATGCTTAGAAATTAAAAAAATTGCTATAGAGCATTTAATCGCACAATGATATATCTGCTTTGTTTATTGATAGCTTCTGTAAGGTAACGTTATTTTTTCGGAGACAAAATAAGCTGGGAGAAAGAAATAGCATACCGTCCCGGGGGCTAAAAAGTCATTTCGGCATGAACCGGGAGAAAGAGGTAGCTTTCATACATCTTGGTTTTAAAATTTTGCAAGTTTTACTAGAAGCTAATTTTACTCAAATTTTAAGAAACTAAAACGCGACGAACCCGATAAGAGAATATTCGTCAATACTGAATTTGAATGAGAATTGTGCCAAATTAGTAAGTTATAGCCAAGCTGGCGTCATTTTGGATACTTATTTCTGGTCGCCAAATTTGTCGATATTTCGCCAAGTGTCGCCTAGTTTGGCAAGAATTTGAAGTTAACGGATATTAATAATATTTAAGCATTGCGCGGCAGTACACGGTTCAAATGGCCGCCATTTTCAAAGAAAATGGCGGATGAAGCTGTCCAACGAACTCAGTCGAGACATTGGTATGTACTATGTATGATATCAATTTTGTCCAAATCAGTTTATAAATACGAGAGTTACAGCGCGACAAATATCAGATTGTTTCAAAATGTCCGCCACCCTAGAAATTCTAACTGCTATATCTCAGCCATTTTTAAAGATGAAGACAAAACAAAATATGCTCTGGAACACCAGATCAATTTTAACACAATTATTCTAATTGGTAAACAAATCATATTAGATGTAAATTTCCAACTGGGCGAAAAATGTCCGGACCAGGATTCGAACCCCGGACCTCCCTGGCTGAAGCCGCCAGTGTCTGCCATCTGAGCTATTCCGGACGATTCTGGTCGAACTTTTTCACCCGGCTAACCTTGAAGATTACAGCATCTGGTCTGAAACCTGGTTCAGCTCAACAGAATAAATCTCAGGTAATGGAACTCCAGAAATCGCTGGATACGAAATTACACCAGATCAATTTTAACACAATTATTCTAATCGGTAAACAAATTATATTAGATGTAAATTTCCAACTGGGCGAAAAATCCTGGTCCGGACATTTTTCGCCCAGTTGGAAATTTACATCTAATATGATTTGTTTACCAATTAGAATAATTGTGTTAAAATTGATCTGGTGTAATTTCGTATCCAGCGATTTCTGGAGTTCCATTACCTGTGATTTATTCTGTTGTGCTGAACCAGGTTTCAGACCAGATGCTGTAATCTTCAAGGTTAGCTGGGTGAAAAAGTTCGACCAGAATCGTCCGGGATAGCTCAGATGGCAGAGCACTGGCGACTTCAGCCAGGGAGGTCCCGGGTTCGAATCCTGGTCCGGACATCTTTTGCCCAGTTGGGAATTTACATCTAATATGCTCTGAAATCCTTGTATTAAAATCAAACTCTTAAGAAAAAAATATTTTTCAGTTTTTAATTTATTCGCACCGCTTTTTAAAATTAAAAAATTTTTTTAAATATTTAAAAGGCCACTTTGAAACAAGATGGCGGATGAAGCTGGCCAACGAACTCGGTCGAGACATTGGTATGTGCTATGCATACAATTAATCTCATCCAAATCGGTTAATACATACGAGAGTTATCGCGTGACAAAAATCAGGTACATATTAAACGAAAGATGGTTTTGAGGTCTGGGGACTATGATCGGTGAAAATATACCAAAATTTTCCGGAAGTGCTTTCTTCCGGACGGCTGCAACAGGTAGCTTTTCACCCGACTGCCAAGAAGGGTTATGTGTTTCACGCGTATCTGGGTATGTGGATTTCTTTATACCCTCGAAACATCCCAACGGCTGGATGGATTTTAATGAATGAAGTCTCTATCGATTCGTCTTAACCGCCCTATGGTTATAGGCTAGGTTTTGTTTTTATAAATTCAAAATGGCGGCCGTAAATACAAAATGACGGTAGAGACGAAAACATTTACGCACCCTATTGAGTGGCACATCATTGGATAGGTCTTTCAAAATGAAGTCGATGTTCCATTGACTATTTTGCAGTCAGAAGCTCCATTTAAATATTACACAACTTGGAAGTTGTGTAGGTAGAATCTCTAGCTTTACTTCAACTCTAGCCTTCATAGACATCTATAGGCCTCATCAAAATAGTGTTTATAGGCAGGAACTAACAATTAAACACAACTTAAAAGTCATCAATGCAAGTAAATAAATAAAAAAAAAAGTAAGTAATATAAAAATAGTTTCACATTGATGCGAAATAATTAATTAGTTCTCTTTTTACGCAGTCGGGATTTTTGATTTTTTTTAATTTAATTCCTTTTTTGTAATGAAAGCTACCTAAAAGTAACGGGCGTTACATGAAATACTAAATGGTGGTGTTTCAGATCATTGCATCATAGACTGTGCAATTTCAGAATATCATTATTTATTTGTTTTGAAAATGACTTTGAATGAGTTGAAACATGCCAACTTTCAAAATAAAACTATTTTTCTGTTTTTAAAGTTTTAACCTTACACCTTTTTAGCAATTAGAAATAATATATTAATACAAGGTGTTAAATTGTTATAACATTTCATATTGTTTTCATAAAAAGATTTCATACTCTTTTCATAAAATCATTTCATAAAATCGTTACATAAATTCGCTCATAATATCGTTACATTAGGATTATATATATGTAGGGTAATTAACCAATTTTTTTTTTTTTTTTTTTTTTAGTTAACGTTTTTTTACTGTTGTCACCAGCTGCTTTCTTTTCCTTTTTCTCTTCTTCTTTGCGCAAAATCAACTGACATCTTTTTTCTGATAACAAATGAAAAACAAGCTTCTTTTTTTTAAGCATAAATTACACCAATGCTAAGATAAAATTTAAAAAAATTTCCTTTTATTTCTTGCAGAATGAGATTATTGACTTCAATTTTACAAAAAATTGACTCCGCGAAGTTCATACGCCTAAATATAAAAGATCTTTACGAGTTCTTTATGTAGAATTTGCATTTGACATTCTTTTAAATTCAAAACAGGAAATTTAGATGCCATGAAAACTTAAAACATTTTTTCTTTTATTGAAAGCAATACATTTTAATTGAATTGAAAACAGTAAAATTCAATTTTTCAGATTTTGTCCAATTATTTAATTGAACAAAGGATATGGAACATCGAGTTTAAATTTGAATTATTTAAAATAAAATATCATTTAATGATAAATTCTTAGCATTAGAAATAAATCTAAATAAAAGTATAGTGAAAAAGCATAATTAATTGCAGGTTTGAATATTTTATTTATCATCGTTTGATGAATCAAAATTTCCATGCAATCTGAGAAATTCTTTGTTCAACTAGAATCGACATAAAATAAATTCTCAAAAATACTCATATTAGAATGGTTCAAAGTAATACACGATTCTGTTATTAAAGAATATTTCGGAAAAGTCATGCTTGTTAAGGTGTATTTTTTTAAAAGATTCTAATATCCTTATTTTTGAGAGAACTGTCGCATTTTTTCAGCTATGTTTTACTATTTCCTAAAATGTTTAAAAATACGATAATATTTTACAACATACGTATGTATACGTTTACAACATACGTTTACAACATGTACGTATATATATATTAATATATACATATGAATATCTGTATTAATATTTATATATAGAGAGAGAGATATATATATATAACTAGAATATAGCCCGTCAGAATGACGTGTTTGCATTTTCAAAAAAAATATATAGCATTGCATTATAAACAGAATTGTGAAGTAATAAATTTTGTCTTAACTGACTAATAGGGTCGGACGGGGTAAAGTAAAAACAGCCCATTTTTCATTGAAACTTAATTTGCAACAAAATTATTAATTGAATTGGTAAAATACTGACATAAAGTATGCAAATAAACTTCACTCACAAAAACATGCAAATTAGTACTAATAATGCTATTTTAAAATATATTGTCAATTAACTATTTTATCCCATGGTATGGGGTAAAATAAAAGACAATTCCAACAGAAAGTTTATTTGTTTTTAAAAATAATAATTATGTAACTTAAATTTTAAAAAGTTGAACAGAGAAAATCCCGATTTTTTTTAAACATGCATAAACGAAACCTGTAATAAATTTTCATAATTAAGACCAATGTCAGACGGGCGCCTTTTTTTGCTTACATATTATCCATTCACAAGCATTGTGAATGGATAATACGTAAGCAAAAAAGCAGCAAAAAAGACGCATTGTGAACGGATAATACGTAAGCAAAAAAAAAGCAGCAAAAAGTCGCCCGTCTGACATTGGTCTTAAAATCACCTTTTATCACCTAAGTAAATTGCAACTATTAATTACATTAACAATTTTTTTCTCAAATTCTGTTATTAAATTACAAATTTATTTTCCTTAAAAAATACAAAATTTTATTTATTATAATAATGCATTGATATATATAGTGCACGGCATTATATATTCCTAATATTCTAATTTCATTTTATAAGAAATATTCATGTTTTTCCCAATGCCTTCAGAGTTCAAACATTTTAAAAAGAAAATTTCTTTTTCTTATTTTAACTACCGACAGGTGGCGCAACAGAGCATATAAACGTTTGTTTTAATATTTTAAAAGTTCAAGACGAATGAATCAATTGTTTGTTTACTTTCATATAGGGATAGATAGAGATGTCAATCTAATTTTAACTGAAGTTATCGCAGCAGAATATGTAGATAATTGAATGTAAGTCATCTCTTAAATGTTAATTTATTTTGAATAATCTTTCTAAAAATGTAACTTTTGTCGAATAGTGAAAAAGAAAGCACGTTTTAAGATTGAAAAAAAAAATCTGATCAACATTCACTCGTGATGCCACTTGTGCAACACAAATTCCAAATCCAGAAACAAATGAATGACTCTTTGAACGAATCATTAAAAAATACTGCCGACATCCAATTTTGCTCTTAAAATATTTGTAAAAGCATAATAAAGCATTTAAATAATTTGAAATACGTTATTTTTAGAAAGGAAACGTTAATCCGGTACAAAATAATTCACAGGAATGAATCACAGAATACAGCTTTATTCACTGAACACTATGAAGTATTCTCATTGGTCAGAAAATAGATAGCCTTGAAAAACAGACTTAATTTTTCGCGATATTTTTAACAGTGTATACTGAATTCAAACTGTAAATAAAAGTAAACAAAATTGAAAAACGTATTTCAAAATATTAATATGTTTTTGCAAAATATTTTAAGAGCATTTAACGAATAGCTGAAAGAGTTATTTATTTGTTTTTGGATTTGTAATTTGTGCTTATGAATGGCAACGGTAATCGCTTGTAAACATCGGAAGCCTTTTGTTGGTATATGGTTATTTTTAAATTAGATCTTAAAGCATTATAATTGTATACTTTTTGAAGGTTTTAGAAAAATTGAAGAAGAATATGTTACACAACGAATAGATAGACAGATTATATAAGGCAGTCGGCAAATACGGCATCGGAATGCTTAAGCCTAACATGGCCGCGTATCAGGAAACGGATGAGTTCACTCCCGGAAGCGTTATACACTTTGTGCCATTATATATATAATAAAGATGAAATCACAAATACATGAAAAAATTGGTAAAATTCTAAAGATGAACAAATTAATAATGGAAACCAGTATGTAAAATAAGAAAGTGTAAATAACCCACAGAATCATCAGGGGGGCTTGCAGGTTTAATTCATAGCGAAGATGCGTTATTTCATCCAATTTTGTCGGCATTAAGCTTAAAATGACAAAATTTATACATATATTACGGTTTTATATTAGCGTATAAATATATACATATATTTATATATACCTGGTGTCCTAAAAAGGACTGACTGGTTTTTAAATTCAATTAACTTGCAAATGGTGACAGCTGTTTAAAAAATTTTGCAGGAGGGTTCTGTAACACAGCAGGAGTTTTTTTTTTTTTTTTTTTTTTTTTTTATTACGATTCCCAGTTTTAGTTGCAAATAGCAGAGATAGGTGGCAGCTGCAGGCAACAGGCGCTAAATTCTGGGCCGGTTTTTGGTTATGCAGGACCTTCTCAATAATTTTAATCTCTTTCTTTCGTATGAGAAGAGAGAAGTGAAAAATCGGGCCTGGATTTAGCTTGCTGCGCCTTTTATCGCTGCTCTTTGCAACTAAAGCTGGGAATTGCAGTAAAAAACACTCCTGGCATCTTACATAACCCTCCTGCAAAAACATTTTTAATAGCTGCCTCCATTTGTAAGTTCTTGAACTTTAAAATCAGTCAGTCCTTTTTAGGACATCCGGTATGTGTGTGTGTGTGTGTGTGTGTGTGTGTTTATGCATATAGAAATACAGTAAAATCCCTCAATAGTGAAGACCTTGCGGCCGTGGAATGTTTCCGATATTCGGAGGTACCCGCTTTTCAGATGTAAAAATATACAAATATATATGTGTTGTGTATTGAAAAAGGTATTTGGTAAACAGAAGTGAACGTTATGAAGGTTTTATTGCATATATGTATATATACAAGCAAAAGCCATGCTTTGTTTGGATTCGTGGAGCATTATTTAATAAGATAAATATTTGGAAGTGACAATTTTTTTTTGCATCTTTATTAAGCAAAAACGTTGTTTTATGTTTTGGCGGATTTTAATTTCAGAAATGTAAATTTAGCCAAATAACTAAGAATTTCCTTGGAATTTTTTATTTATGATATAACGAATTTAACAATTAATTTTATTTGTTTACAATTATTTTGTTGCCACTTTACAAAAAAAAGTCATAATAAAATTATTTTAAAATGCGTAAGCATCGTCTGCGTAAATGATTTCACATAATAAGAATAAATTGTGTATTTGAATACTTAACACTGAAAAATACTTTTATAACTGATTGTAAATAATTGAATTTTCACAAATTTTAATTCATTAAAAATATGCTATAAGTTTCATAAAAAAAATATTTTAAAAATTTCATAAAAGAGATCGTGAAACTATTTAATTAATCATGATTCTATCTATAATTACTAACTCCATGATTTATTTTTTCTTCGGAAAATATACGTGTTTCATTTTTTTATTTACAAAAATGCGTCCGTAATGGAAAAACATGTAAAATAAATTAATTAAAATAATAAATTTTTTAAGGTTATTCTGTAAAAAAATAATATTGTGCAAATCTGCAGATTATAATTTATTTTTATGTTTAATTTCAAGTCAAAATACTGAATAGTTTTATGTAAAGTGTACGACAAAATGTAATTTGTGTGGCCTAGTAGAGGATTCACTTCGCTCATCCTAATTATATGTATATTAATATTTCTACATATAAATAAGGGTGTTCAGAAAATATAGCCCATACTGTGTGAGAGGTGACAACAGATGTCAAGACAAACAAGATTTCGATAGGCAGCCTGTGTCTGTTACACTCATTCAGACAGAAATTCAAAAAGTCTCATTGAAACGTCAAAAAAGTTAAAGCCAGATATTTTCGTAATTTTAATTATTAATTCGTACTTTTTATTTTTGTAGTAAACTTTTCAACAGACTTTGTTTAGTTTGCCTAAAATGCTCTAAAATCATAACAAATTCTGGAAGTGGACACCATGCTTATTTAAAAAAAATACACTAAGTTAGGTTTTCCAGATGTTTCTAGATGTTGCTGGCAATGCGTACATTGCCACTGACGAAATTGCTGCTTCTTTTGAAAATGCACAGTAAACAAGTTCGTTTCATAGAAATTCACAGTAAATGCGTTTTAATCCACAGTACTTAACGCATTGAAATGTAGTGATATTGGCCACAAAACGAGATAAGCCTGTTCAAAATTCCGTTACATCATTTTAATTCTTAAACTTCAGAGTGAAAATATGGTCGGTTTCTCGGTGAGACACTCAGTATATTTGAGTAAATAGCTGGTTTTCAATTCCCTAGACACAAATTGTTTGTCATAACGTGTAATATTGCCACACTACATTAACTTAACTCTCTGCATCTATGCCTATACATATATATGTGTGTGCGTAATGCACATTGGGTTTAAATTTTATATTATCTTTTCCTTTGGGTTTCATTTTAATTACTTGTATATATATGTGCATGTGTGTGTGTATCGTAGAGGTCTGCATAGGCCTGGGCTTGTGCCGAGGCGGATTAACCCTTTATCCACTGGCGGCACTTCTAAATACTATTAAATTAACTTATTATAAAATTAATTTAATACATCAACTAGAAGTAATACAGTTTAGAATGAGTTATAGATGCATTACTTTATCTTGTTCTAAAAGCATTCTTAGTTACACAAAATAAAATTATTATTTAAAGGATGACTTCTTTTGCCTTTACATCTTTACAGCTTTTTTGGCCTTGGGGGTGGGAGGAGAATTCGGAAATATTTCTTTATTTCTATTGTAAAAACATTCTATTTGTACATTTCCTAATTCCACAAAATACTAAGAAAAATATTTAAAATAAAAGATTTGAGTGGGGTTATAAATATTGCCCAAAATCCCTATAAATTCAAATTTAATTAATCCTTCTAAAGCCTTCAATCCTTCTAAAATGTATTAAATGATTATGTAAATCTTCTAATCTAGTTTCAAAAATTTACAAAAAATGCTTTAGGAGATAAAATTTTCATGAATTCATAATTCAGCACATAAAGGGTTAAAAACATTTTTTTTTTTTTTTTAACGGACCGGTCCGAGCCGAGCCGATGTAAACGTTCGGACCAATATAAAATTTAAAAAGATCAAACTAAGCCGATAAAATGTGAAGAATTTTCAATGGACTTGACTGAGACGAGGATAAGTATAAATATCCTTCACGAATCTATGATAGATTGACATCAGTACAGAAATATAATATGTCCAGCGTAGAGCAGTAGTTGCATCGTGTCTGAACAGCGCCCCCAAGATACTTGAGAAAGCCTTGATACGCGTCACAAAAACGTCATACAAAGCAGGCAAAACAAAGAGAATATCCGAACAACTTGCATGTTTCGATTTCGCTGGCTCGTGGAATTATTAATTTTTATTTTCTAATAATAATTAATATTATTATTATATTATTATTATATATTATTATAATTCCACGAGCCAAAGAAAACGAAACATGCAAGTTGTTCGAATTTTTTTATTTGTTTTGCCTGCTTTGTGCGACGTTTTCATGACGCGTGTCAAGGCATTCTCAAATATCTAGGTGCCGTTGTTCTGAACCAGAGCTTAATTATCTCAGAAGACTGGGTCCGGAGCAGGATCAGGCTTACATTTTCTTTCTACATACTGGGCCTACGTGGCGAGCCGTACTGATGCTATTCTGCATTCTATGGCTTGCAAACATATAGTAATCTAAAACATATAGTAATCTATGTATAATGTTAAATTTTCCCATAAATATGTATGCAGTATTCTAGAAAAATAATCTTAATTGTATGTTAAGAGAAATTTTCTTGGGAAATTGAGTCATTCATTTATGAAAGGGCCGGGGCTAAACCGCGAAAATACAAACGGTCCTGGCCTGTGCTGAACTTTTAGTTTTTGAGACGGTCCGGGCGAAGATAGAGGGCCTGGAAATTCCGGCCCGTGCAGACCTCTATATGTATGTCATTTTGTTGATCGATTTGTTTCCTAGTTTTTAAATTAAAAGGTATTCTATCTATAAATTAATTACTTTGCATGTTTAATTAAAGATTTGGTCAGATTTTGTGAGAAGAATTTGTTTCTTGTATTTTAATTTTCAAGGGTATATTATATTATATATCTACCCTATATATATGAAATCGTAATGAAACGAATTTATGAAACGATTTTATGAAACGACTGATTCAGTTTCACGGCTATTTCTCCTAAAATATGGAATATTATGCGGTGAAATTAACACCGAAAATCCGTATTGATAAACAGGTTTCAAAAAATGGTATCAAAATTTTAAAATTTGAATTAGTTTTCGAAATATTAATTTTTTTCTAATTTTAATTACATTTCTGTAGTAAAAATCTGTAATGGCAACAAAATTAATCTTTTTTCTTTTTGTTTAAGGGGAGAACAGGGAACTATAGGGATTATTAGATTTCTTCTTTTTCGTCAATTTCAGATTGATAATTGAACTTATATCTTTTGTTTCAATTGATAGTGAAACAATATTAAGATTAAGAGAAAATGACATCAATAATCTTAAAAACAGAAAGAAATTTTTAAAATAAGAATTTAACTCACATGTTAAAAGCAGAAAATAAGGAAAGTTACGTCAAAATTTTATTTAATTATTTAAAAAGTACGAAAACTTTAAAATATTAAAATTATCCCACGTGAAACGCATCTAAAGGTGATAATTACGTCATTTGTAAAAGGCCCAAACATTAAATATCGAAAGGTTAAAGTGCCTAAAATAATTAAACTGTTACACGTGAAAAACTTTTAATGGTGAATATTAGGTCATATTTAAAAATCTCAAACAATATTTCCAAATGCTTTTAAGTTAAATAATATATCTAACCGTGAATCTTAAAACAGAAAAAAAATTAAAATAAACAAATTATTACATGAAACATGCATTTAATAGAGAAAATTACGCCATATATTAAAACGATACATTTAAAACGATTTTTATTCCGGAGGCTTTTAATCTAACGTCACACGGTATAAAAATGGTGCGGCAAGCAAACTTGTTTATATATTAAATCACTTGATAAATACAGGTAAATGTATGCGAAAAACACTTTCGATTTATTTTGTACAAATAACTATTCAATAAATACATATTAGAAAATTCGGACATTCTTATTAATTAATACAAACGGTACTACTTGATTATCCCGTGGACCAATTTTGCCATATTATACAAACTTACATAATATATATTTTAATAAGTATAAATGCGAAAAAAAAATTAAACATGCTTTCATTAAAATTCACAAAAATTAGATTTTTTTTTAATGCTCAAAAAAGTAGGATTTGGAATTTCGCCAAATTAGCTAGCTATCGCCAAGTTGACTTCATGTATGGCAATGCACTTTTGTCACCAAATTTGGCGAAATACCGCCAAATTTGACGATATTGCGCCAAGTGGGTCAAATTTTGGCGCTAAATCAAAATGGCAGGGTTGCCATAATAGCGCCAAATTTTGACCCACTGGGCGCTAATGTGGCAATCCTGCCATTGTCAATTTTCAACAATTATTCATTGTTGAAGCTGATACTTATTTCTCCATAGGAAATCAACTGTTGGCCCTACTCCGTTGACCCCATAGGGATCATATAAAAAAAAATGTCCAATTCATGTACTGCCTTTAGGAATACACATATATTCCAAATTTCAAAGCTCTATGTCAACAAGAAGTGGGTGAAAAATGAGTCACAAGATTTGACTGTCACACACAAACATAATTGTAAGTTAAAAGAAAGCATGTAATAATAACAAAAGAAGAAATATTTTAGCAAAATATTAATAAAAATACAAATAAAAAGTCGAATTAAAAATCACTTGATGACGTAACAAACACGTGTATCGTGTTTAACGTCAAGTGAATGCGACATTTATTGGTCGACGGGATAATCAAGTAGTACCATACAAACAATATAAATTGTTACATTAACTTGAAAATATTCATGATGGTGTATTAAAATAGAGAAAGGAATTCGTGAATAAGCTATACTTGTTCTTAAAATGTCTACAACTCGATCAAGACATAAAATATAAGCGTAAAATTCAAAACACAAGACTTTTCAATACGTGGATCTGAAAACTATTCCTAAGCTGACGGAGGTTTTTAACTTCAAATCTAAAGGAAGAATATTGTCCATAGCATCGTTATAAAACTCAGAAAGAAAGGGTCATTTTTAACCTAATCATTTTATACAGGCCAATTTTCAAATGTGTAATTCATCTTACTTATCTATTAGACGTCGTATAGTACGACAGCGGTGAAGGAGGCTATGGTACCAAAATATGCCCATTCAAACGGAAAAGCATGGCAACGTGATTGCTGAAGATAGCCGCTGTTATACTGATAATATCATTCAATCTTCCATGAACTGGTAATATTTTTTTTAACAGGGCACGTTGGTATATTTTCAGAGGCTGCGAAGACTGAACGGGGGTTGGCAGGCGTAGCTTGTAGGGGGCTGAACCCCTAGTGTGTATATATATATATATATATATATATATGCCATATAAACATTTTACTTTGCAATATTCATTTAAATTATTTTAAGGCATATTCATAATTTCTCTATTTCTTAATAATCTCTATTATTTATTTCTAATTAATTTTCTTTAAACTTAAAACGTGTATACTAATAATTATCTTATTCGAAATCTTAATTTAAAACTTTTAATCCCTTCATAAATTTTTATCAGCTACCAAAACTATAATATTCTGAGAGAAGCGACTTTTACTTTCGAATGCTTTTAAAAGCCATTTTTACTATTTTCACTTCTAATTTTATTCTACGAATCAACTTCCCACGCATTTGCCGACGTTGGACTTTTTACACCGAAATCCTTCCGTGAGCAGATACGGAACTCCTTTCCTAATACGCTCCTTTCTCTCTCGCCATTGGCTGAGTGCGCATTTCCCTGAGTGGTTCCGTTCCTGAAGTTTACATTCCATTCTGTCTTCCTACTCAAATGCTAATAAAACCGGCGAGCATGAGCTCGGAGGTCAAGATACTGTGTTGTTAGATTGTTTTTAAACTATGTTACCAGGTGTCTTATCGTCTAGCAGAACGTCTAAATTTGTTGATTTGAGATCTTTATAGAATGAAATAGTAATTCGCGTTCTAGCCTGACGGCTCTACAAAAACTCTCGTAATGTGGAAGTGGTTTACGTTTTTATGTGTGGCTGAATATATCTTTCAAAATGACATTGGGCGCTGTTTTATGATGAAACCATCGGATTTCTCAATATTTTGCCTTACTACTCGTATGTCCTGACCATCGCAAAATAAACCGACTGTTTAATGAATCCTGGTGTTTCGACTGGACCAATCTCGACTATTACCAACAAATTAATGTAGTTTATTAGGTTTTTCAACTGCAAAAGTAACACAGCCTGTCAACATCTGGCAATATTCTACGATTTTGATGCATCCAGCTGCAATGTTTCACTAGTGAGGTAAGAATTTTATGCAACCTTACAAACACATATATATAAATATATATATAGGTGTGCATAAACTCTTTCCCTGATTACAAAAAATCTATCGCTTGAAAAGTAGTATATTTAGATATATGTCGAAAAGTAGTATATTTATATATATGTATTGTTTCGGAAATGGCAACTGTAATTATCGAGTATTTTATGAACATTATCTAGGTGTTGTGAAGACTCCTGCACATGCCATCGAGAAGTGATCACGGTGGTTAGTACAAAAATGGGGACATAAAAAATATCTCCACGGTGCAGAGTTCTGAAACGCGAATAAAGATAACGTCCCGGGTTCGGAGTTAAAACTCTCACTCTCCTCAAAATTCCCATACAGGAATTAAAGATAAAATATTACAGGGCATAATTAAGAAGACGGGGGGTGGAATTCGGTTGATGCAGCGTATGTAATATCGACTAGATTCCGAAAAGGGGATTTTCTAGGATAGCGCTGATGGGATACCGGCGGTGGTCATTTTCATCACAGATCTTGACATTTTCTCGTGTAAGGTGATTGGAATGGCAACCATTAGCAGCTAATCAGTGCTAAATTAGACGATCTACTTTTGGGAATGCAATTGATATCACATACGATGCACATCTGAGCACATCTAGCGCTTTTCGTCTTCTTCGCATTTTGCCCACAAGAAGTTAATTCTTTTATAAAAATCGTATTGCAATCAGCAGATCAATCATAATCACGATTTTTACAAAAGAATTAACTTCTTGTGGGTAAAATACGAAGAAATGATGAAAAGAGCTAGATGTGCTCAGTGATTTGGTCGGTGCATCGTATGTGATATCAATAGCATTCCCAAAAGTGGATCGTCTAATTTAGCACTGATTAGCTGCTAATGATTCGATTAGCTGCTGATTACAGCACATAATGATTAGCTGCTAATCGTATATCTTCATTATTGTTAAAGTTATGACCAAATATTCGGTCTTTGATTGAAGTGAAACACCCTGTGATTTTTATTGAATGAATAGATTGTGATCATGGTTTCCTATAAAAAAAAAAAAAAAAGAAGTTTTAGTCTGTTAGTGTTGTAGTCCAAACTCTTAAATTTTGTAAACTTTATATTGAAACATTCTGTATAAAGTTTTTGATAATTATATCAGCATGATGAATATTTTAAAGCCACCTTCATTTGTCTCTGTAGAAATTTACAAATGTTAATTTTTAAAAAGTATATAAAAAATTAACCAGAAATATATATTTTGTAAATACATCTTTTGAATCAGATTATCAATTATAAAAACCAGTGTATTCATTCTAGAGATACATAATGAAAAATATGGGTATGTATAAATTTGTACATCAAAAATTTTATGAATCTATATTATACAGCAAGAACATGTCCGTGAGTCACGCTGACGTCATATTGATGGTGGTAAGGCCAGACCAATAAATTTCGTTTTTACTGCAATATTTTTTAACCTCTATACATCGCACAAGTTCAAATTTTAATCGTCGGGTAGGAAAATTTTCAAATGCAATTTGTTTGAAAACTATATTTCAACTTACTGATTTGTTATGGTTTTTAAGTAATTTTCAAGCACGATTTTTTTTATTCTATCTGTATCACTTGCAGCCTGCTTACGGAAGATTGAACCGTTTGCACTTAAAACAATATAAATTGGTCAATTTTTTTTCTTGCTAATATTCAATAATTAAATTAAAATTTCATTAATAAATAAGGAAAATATTAAAATAATATAAATAAAACACAAATTTAACAGACATGTAATCGAATTACGCGGTTAAACCAATGAAATTATCAAGATAAAAAAAGGTGCTGCAAGTAGCGAAATCTTTGGCGATTTCTTCGGCTGTTAATACCTGGTATAAGGCTAATAATTTTCAGAACTTTATTTGAATACATATTTGATATTTTTCATATAAAAAGGCTTTTTAATTATGTTAGTCTGAAAGATAAAAAAAAAGTATATTAATGGAAAAAAATATGTTGGTGTTTTTAATTTTAAAAAAAAGTTTTGGTCTTATTTTCTATAACCCGAAAAGCTGAGGTTTAATTCCCTCGTATTAATCAAATTGAAACATGTTTTTAAAGTTGTTTTTTTAAAGAACAGAAATGTCAAGCATGCCTGATTACTCAAAATTTAAAAATAATAAAAAAAAAAAACTAGAGAATAGGAATTCTGCTTTTTCAGAATTTAGTGTCGCCCCCGGCATTTCCATTACTTCATTTTCTTCTGTTGGACTGATGTCTTCTATTATTATGAAACAGCTATTATAAATGAAGTGTTAGGTGAAAATGAAAGAGCAGCCGTAAAAAGTTAGAACTCTGATTTTCTGGTCAAAATGGGGGGGGGGGGGGGAGGGGGAAATGGCCATAATCTTTTTTTACGGCTGCTCTTTCGTCTTCACCTAACACTTCATTTATAATGGCTGTTTCGTAATAATAGAATCCACCAGTCCATCAGAAGAAAATAACTCGGTTAAGCGGGACTCTACTGCAATACAAAACATATTTCAATTTTAAGACTTAAAGCACACGTTTTACTTTATGTAAAATGACGTCTTTCGCATCCGCTTAAGAATTCCACATTTACGATCTACTCTTGAACATCTACAGTAAAGAATGCATAGTACATCACTATCGCGAAATAATGCACAAATGCAGCAAAAAGATTCCGTCATTCAAGAAAATCGAAAAAAAACGGCTATGTAATGATTCATATATACTTACAATTAAATATAGTATATAATAGCTCCATTGTTTTAACAGAAATCATTTGTTTATACTTTTTTCAAAATAGCACGTATTTTAATTACATTTTCTTTCGGTTGTTACGAGAAAATGGCAACAAAAATATATAATTACTACTTTAAAACTATTTTTCCTTTACTTTCTACAGAAATGGAGTACTTCCATTGCCAATATTAAGCAAATGGCTCCAAAAACTACAAAAAAATTAATATTTCAAAAATAAATGGAGATACAGTTTTCAAACAAAATGCATTTAAAAGAATTTTTTTTTTCAATACGACGGTATAAAAATTGAAAATGTGCGATGCTTAGAAGTTTAAAAAATTGCTAAAGAGTATTTAACCGTAATGCTTTGTTTTACGGCTAGCTTCAGTAAGGTAACGTTATTTTTTGGACACAAGATAAGTTTGAAGAAAGAAATAGCATACCGTACCGGAGGCTAATAAAGTAAGTTTATTTTCTACAGAATTATTCTATTGAATTTTTCAATTTTTTAAAAAGAATGGTTTTAACCAACATTCTGTAACCTAAGAAGCTTTGGTTGTATCCCCCAGTATTTTCCAAATTGAAACTTGGAAAACTATTGGAATTTTTTAGAACAGCATGAATTTTTTTCTGTGCTTTTAGTTGTTTTTCTCGAAAACAATTCTTTGATTCAAGCTCAAAATAAAGAACTTAAGATATGATAAAGTTTATGTCTTCTAAAATTTATTTTGCCAATAGAAATGTAACAATAAAATTCTCAAAATGTCATTACTAAAGAAAAAGAAAAGCTAAATTTTATAATATTTTCTGGATACTTGGTTCGACAAAGTTTTTATCTCTTTATGTGTCTCATTTTACACAATCTTGTGACAGTAACAGAAAATAGTTTCCAATAAGAAAAAGACTTTCATATATCTGGATATGTTTTATTTGGTGAAATTGAAAGAAACTTCCGTGATTGAGATCTTTAATAAAAGTAGTTTTGAAAATGTCCAATAGAGTAACGTTTTCAATGAAATAGCTAATAAAAGATACTTCCTCCTAAGTACGTTTAGTTTTGTGGTACCTTCTATAAAGTTTACGCCGATTCTTTTCAGAATTGCATGACCTTTTTGAGCAATTTAAATTATTGCAGAAACACTCGAATTGATAAAAATCTGAATGTATAAAAAATATTAAACAAGAATGCTGACCAACCGTCTTCCGTAAAATGTGAGTTAATTTGACGCAAGTTAAACACATTTCGAACCAAAAAATAAATTTTTTAATAAAATCAAATAAGTCTGAATAAATAATGATACATCAAATACGTTTTCGTAAAATGTGGTTGAGTATGACCCAAGTTAAACACGTTTCAAATCAAAATATATTTTTTGGAATAAAATGAAATAAATTTCACGTAGAAACATGAAATTAAATTAATAATGATACATTAAATACATTTTCGTAAAATGTTGCTTTAATATCACCTAGGTTAAACACATTTCAAACCAAAAATATTTTTTTGAAATAAAATCAAATAAGTTTCAGGTAGAAGCATGAAATTAAATAATCGTACATCAAATATATTTTCGTAAAATGTTGTTTAATATGAACCAGGTTACACAAATTTCAAACCAAATAATATTTTTGCAGAACAGAAATGTCATGCAAGCCTCATTACTAAGATTTCTTTTTTCCTTTTTTTTTTTTTTTTTTAACCAAAGTAAGTTTATTTTCTAAAAACATTCTATTCAAGTTTCCAATTTTTTAAAAAGAATGGTTTTCACCTATATTCTGTAACCTAAGAAGCTTGGACCTCTACATTAATTAAATTAAAACTACGAAACTATTGGAATTTTTTAGAATAGCATTGTTTGTTTTTTTCTATGCTTTTATTTATTTTACTCTAAAACAATTATTTTATTCAAGCTCAAAATTAAGAACTTTAGATACGGTAAAGTTTATATATTTTATAAAAAAGATATTTTGGTAATAGAAATGCAGCAATAAAATTCTGGATATGTCATTACTAAAGAAAAAGAAAAGCTAAATTTTATACAATTTTCTGGATACTTTGTTCGACAAAGTTTTTATACCTTTATATGTCTCATTTTACACAATCCTGTCACAGTAACAGAATACAGTTTCCAATAAGAAAAAATACTTTGATATCTCTGGATATATTTTATTTGGTGAAATTGAAAGAAACTTCCGGAATTGATACCTTTAATAAAAGTAGTTTCGAAAATGTCAAATAGAGTAACGTTTCAATAAAATGGAGGATAAAAAATACTTTCTGCTAAGTGTGTTTAGTTTTATGATAACTCCTATAAACTTTACGCCGAGTTTTTTCAGAATTGCATGAGTTTCTAGAGTTATTTAAATTATTAAAGAACACACTCAAATTGATAAAAATTATAACGTACAAAAAATATTAAACAGGAATGCTGACCAACGACTAGTCTTCCGTCAAATGTGAGTTCATTTAACAAGGGTTAAACACATTTTGAAGCAAACAATTATTTTTTTTTTAATAAAATCAAATAAGAATTAACGTAGAAACATGAAATTAAATAAATAATGATACATCAAATACCTTTTCATAAAATGTTGTTCAATATGACCCCGGTTAAACACACTTCAAACCAAAATATATTTTTTGGAATAAAATCAAATAAGTTTCACGTAGAAGCATGAAATTAAATAAATAATGCTATATTAAATAAATTTTCTTAAATGTTTTTTAATATCACCTAGGTTAAACACAAGTCGAACCAAAAAATATTTCTTGAAATAAAATCAAATAAGTTTCAGGTAGAAACATGAAAATAAATGAATAATGATTCATTAAATACATTTTCGTAAAATGTTGCTTAATATGCCCCAGGTTACAAACATTTGAAACCAAAAAATATTTTCTGAAATAAAATCAATCACGTTTCAGGTACAAACATGAACTTAACCCTTAAATGTCTGATTTTTAAAAAATCATTGTAATAATGTTTTTCGGCTTTCATTTTTTAAATAAATCATGGGAAAAATACTTTAAAAAATCATATTCTGTTTTAAGTATGGTTTACGGATAAAAAACAGTTTGTTACTAATCGGCAATACTGGTCTTTAATTGAAAAAATAATTTTCCTTGATAAAATTTTATAATATTAAACACACAAGAATTTTAGGAACTATAATAAGAAATAAATTTTACTTGCTCACTGCAGAACAAAATAGGGAATTTCGCAAGCTTCCAAACAAAACAAAAAGAACAAGTAGCAACAATTAAAAAAAATCTATCTGTATTCTTAAACAGCACAAGTGTTGGCATGTACATGTTGAAAATCGATTTAATAATATTTTAAGAATGTATTTTATTGGCAACATTAGCCATTATAGCTTCAATATTATTATAATAGTATTTTGAAGCCTAAATTGGGTATGATGCGGAAAAGCAACACCCGGCATTTAAGGGTTAAATCCCCCATATTAATTAAATTGAAACTTGGAAACTATTGGAATTTTTTAGAATAGCATAGTTTTTTTTATGCTTTTATCTTTTTTACTCTAAAACAATTCTTTTATTCAAGCTCAAAATAAAGTACTTTAGATATGATAAAGTTTATATATCTTATAAAATTTATTTTGGTAATTGAAATGTAGCAATAAAATTCTGAAAATGTCATTCCTAAAGAAAAAGAAAAGCTAAATTTTATACAACTTTCTGGATATTTGGTTCGACAAAGTTTTTATCCTTTTACGTTTCTCATTTTACTGTGACAGTAACAGAATGCAGTTTCCAATAAGAAATTTTTTTGATATCTCTGGATATATTTTATTTGGTGAAATTGAAAGAAACTTCCCGAATTGATACCTTTAATAAAAGCAGTTTTGAAAATGAGTAGTACAAAATAACGTTTTCAATAAAATAGCTAATAAAAGATACTTTCTCTTAAGTACGTTTAGTTGTACGGTAACTCCAATAAAGTTTACGCCGAATCTAGAGTTTCTAGATCAATTTAATTTACTAAAGAAATACCCAAATTGATAAAAATCTGAACGTACAAAAACTTTTAAACAAGAATGCTGACTAACCACTAGTTTTCCATAAAATGTAGTTTAATATGATCCCGGTCAAATACATTTCAAACCACAAAGTATTTTTTGAAGTAAAATCAAATAAGTTTCACGTAGAAGCATGAAATTAAATAAATAATGATAAATCGAATACATTTTCGTCAAATTTTGTTTACTATGTCCTAGGTTAAAACATTTCAAACCAAAAAAATATTTTTTGAAATAAAATCAAATTAGTTTCACGTAGAATCATAAAATTAAATAAATAATGATACATCAAATATGTTTTCGTAAAATTTTGTTTAATATGAACCAGGTTAAACAAATTTCAAACCAAAAAATATATCTTGCAGAACAGAAATGTCATGCATGCCTTATTACTCACAATTTAAAAAAAAATTAAAGTAAGTTTGTTTTCTACAGCCATTCTATTGAAGTTTCCAATTCTTTTAAAAGAATAGCTTTCACCTACATTCTGTAACCTAAGAAGCTTGGGCTGTATATATACCCCAGTACTAATCAAATTAAAACTTGGAAACTATTGGAATTTTTTAGAATAGCATGAATTTTTTCGATGCTTTTATTTGTTTTACTCGAAAACAATTCTTTTATTCAAACTCAAAATAAAGAACTTAAGATATGATAAAGTTTAAACCTTATAAAATTTATTTTTGTAATGGAAATGCAGCAATAAAATTCTGAAAATGTCATTTATAAAAAAAAAGAAAAGCTAAATTTTATACAACTTTCTGGATATCTGGTTCGGCAAAGTTTTTATCCCTTTATGTCTCTCATTCTACTGTGACCGTAACAGAATGCAGTTTCCAATAAGAAAAAGACTTTGATATCTCTGGATATATTTTATTTGGCGAAATCGAAAGAAACTTCCGGAATTGATATCTTTAATAAAAGTAGTTTTGAAAATGTCAGATAGAGGAACGTTTTTCATAAAATAGCCAACGAAAGATACTTTCTCCTAATTACGTCCAGTTTTATGATAAGTTCTATAAAGTTTACGCCAAGTTTTTTCCGAATTGAATGAGTTTCTACAGCAATTTAAATTATTAAAGAACATTCTCAAATTGATAAAAATTAGATCACACAAAAAATATTAAACAAGAATAAAAAACTGCCTTATTATTTTTTTTTCATTCATGAGCATACCTGCCAACCAGCCAACAGTCTTCCTTAACCCCTTAACGGTCGCATTAAATTATGGTTTAAAAATTCAAATTGCTTATTGGCACCACTTTTTGAAAAAGAAATATTCACCTTATTTAATGACAGGTAAAATGACACCATAATAAAGCCGCTTTTTAAAGACACTATTTTATAAAACGAAGCTTTCGATGCTTTTATTTATATTACTCGAAAACAATTTTTTTATTCAATCTCAAAGTAAAGAACTTAATATATGATAAAGTTTATATCATATAAAATTTATTTTGGCAATGGAAATGTGGCAATAAAATTCCGAAAATGTCATTATTAAAGAAAAAGGAAAGCGAATTTTTATACAACTATTACGATACTTCGTTCGACAAAGTTTTTATTCCTTTATGTGTCTCATTTTACACAACTCTGTGACAGTAACAGAATATAGTTTCCAATAAGAAAAATACTTTGATATCTCAGGATATATTTTATTTGGTGAAATTGAAAGAAACTTCCGGAATTGATATCTTTAATAAAAGTAGTTTCGAAAATGTCAACTAGAGTAACGTTTTCAATAAAATGGCTAATAAAAGTTACTTTCTCCTAAGTACGTTTAGTTTTATGATAACACATATAAAGAGTTCCTAGAGTTATTTAAATTACTAAAGAAAACACTGAGCTTGATAAAAATTAGAACTTACAAAAAATATTAAACAAGAATACTGACCAACCACTAGTCTTCCGTAAAATGTGAGTGCTGGAAAACATATAACAATAATATGTTCCCGCAGCATTTCGGTTAAGTCAAAGTACAGTTGCGTAATTTGTTATTTCTGTTGTAAAAATATTTTTTTATAAAATATAATTATGAGTTTAAAATTGGAATAATTATATGTTTGATTAAAATAGGAGTGTAAGTTCATACAAAAATTATTAATTTTATTATAAATATTAAATAGAT
Organism: Maratus speciosus; assembly: GCA_963932465.1. Classification (NCBI taxonomy): domain Eukaryota; kingdom Metazoa; phylum Arthropoda; class Arachnida; order Araneae; family Salticidae; genus Maratus; species Maratus speciosus. The sequence continues at coordinate 252,662,057 of OZ010800.1, read as the reverse complement.
ATTTTTAAAAATTGATATATTTTAAAATAAATGTATAATTTCGAGTGTATAGTTTGGATCTCAGAAAACAACAATAGCAGAATCATAGCTAGTCGTTCTGGCGTCGTTTCAGGACACTCAAAAGAAAAGTTGTTTATAATAGGGAAGCGTAAAATAATAAAAATGTCGGAGGAGATATATGTCTATAGACCACCCAAAGTTTATGGGATGTAATAAAATTAAAGTATATGTGAGGGGCTTTGGAGGATTGGCAGCTAATAGGTCTAGCCAAGCATACTATTAAGTTTTCTCACAACCAATAAGGTAGGGCTACAACAAATGGTACCGCCCACTACCAAGGGATGGTGTGCAAGAAAAAAGTTTGAAGAAGCAGTCTATAAAAATAGTCCGAAGATGTGAGTGTGGACCTGATAGCTCTGATAATGCCTAAGCGAGCCTGACAGCTCTGGTGATGCAAGAGCGAACCCGACAGCCCTGGTGATGTCTACTTGGTCCTGTAATGCCTAAGTGGTCCTGACAGCCCTGGTAATGAGAGGGAAAGGCCAAGGATGTATGCTACATGATCCAGTCTGATTAAAAGTAAATATCAAAAATAAAATTGATCCTGCCTACAGCGTCCCGGAGCTATGCTTCCAGTCATGCCGATCTTGCGGCCCGTGTTATGAAATGAATTTGTATGATTATCGAAAAGTATCCCGAGTACCGCGCCGGTTCTGAAGTCTGATGAAGGAAGGCCACCGACCCGTGCAAAATTCAAGGTACTACTTTAATCTTTCTTTCACCACATAAGTTATACTAGAATTATAAATATCCCTTTATGATATTTTACGGAATAGTGGTCATCTGAGATCCAACAACCCAATAATTAAATTAAAATAAGGTATTTAAAATAAAAGAAAATTATTTCTCTTGATAAAAAAAAATATATATATAAGAATGAAAGTAATTAAAATCATTTTGTAAAGATTAAATTTTCATGTAACAATGAGAAGCAAACTAAAGTTTTGCTTCTATTTTTTTTTAATAATTAAAGTGTATATGTATATAATCTTGTTTAATGTAAATAAAAATATTTAATCAGGAGTTAAAATCTCTGTAATTATTTTAGTGATAAAATTAATGTGTGTCATTTTATTTGCAGCTTATTTAGAGCTTAATTCATAGGTGGAAGAGATCACATAAAAATTTCACAACGCAAACTTTTAATTTATAATTTGTAATTAATTAATTTTGATAATTACAATTTTACGCGAATTTTAATTTAATTTTAAGATAATTATACGCGTTGCTCTTCTACTATAATTTATATTATTTACGATCACTTATTTATTTTGGATAAATTTTTAAGGTATATAAAATTATATACCAAGTTCTATGAGGAGCGTGGATGATTTGGATTAAATAACAATTTTTGGTGGAAATTAGATAGGAGATAATAAATGTAATTATCTGTCCAGCATCCCCCACCCTCATAAGTAACAGTTAATTTGACACAGATTAAACACATTTCGAACATTTTTTTTTAAATAAAATGAAATAAGTTTCACGTAGAAGCATTAAATTAAATAATTAATGATACATCAAATAAATTTTAGTAAAAGTTATTTAATATGACCCACGTTATAAAACATTTCAAACCAAAAACATATTTTTTGAAATAAATCAAATAAGTTTCAGGTAGAAGCATGAAATTAAATAATCGTACATCAAATATATTTTCGTAAAATGTTGTTTAATCTGACCAGGTTGGACACATTTCAAACCAAAAGATTTCATAATAAAAAGATAAAGATTTCATTTTTGAAATAAAATGAAATAAGTTTCACGTAGAAGCATGAAATTAAATAAATAATGATATATCAAATAAATTTTCGTAAAACGTTACTTAATATAACCTAGGTTAAACAAATTTCAAACCAAAATACACAATTCATATAATTGATATATTTTTTAATAAAATCAAATAACTCTCAGGTAGAAACATGGAATTAAATTAATAATAGTACATCAAATACGTTTTCGTAAAATGTTGTTTGATATGACTTAGGTTAAACACATTTCGAATCAAAATATATTTTTCGAACTAAAGTGAAATAAATTTCATGTAGAAGCATGAAATAAAATAAATAATGATAAATTAAATATATTTAAGTAAAATGTTGTTTAAAATGACACAGATTAAAAACATTTCGAACCAAGAAAATAATTCTTGAAATAAAATCAAATGCATTTCACATATAAACATGAAGTTGAATATATAATGATAAATCAAATACATTTTCGTAAAAAGTTGTTTAATATGAACCAGGTTAAACACATTTCAAACCAAAATATACTTTTAAAGAACAGAAATGTCACGCATGCCTGATTACTCAGAATTTTTTTTTATTACATTCAGTAAGCCATTCTATTGAATTTTTCAATTTTTTAAAAAGAATGGTTTTCACCTATCTTCTATATCCTAAGATGCTTGGGTTGTATACCCCTGTATTAATCAAATTGAAACTTGGAAATTATTGGAAACTTTTAGAATACCAGGAATTTTTTGGATGCTTCTATTTATTTTACTCGAAAACAATTCTTTTATTCAAGCTCAAAAAAAAAAAACAACTTCAGATATGATAAAGTTTATTTCTTATAAAATTTATTTTGGCAATAAAAAATGTAACAATAAAATTCTGAAAATGTCATTACTAAAGAAAAAAAAACTAAATTTTATGTATACAAAAAAAACAACTTCAGATATGATAAAGTTTATTTCTTATAAAATTTATTTTGGCAATAAAAAATGTAACAATAAAATTCTGAAAATGTCATTACTAAAGGAAAAAAAAACTAAATTTTATAGAACATTCTGGATACTTGGTTCAACAAAGTTTTTATCCTTTTATGTGTCTCATTTTACACAATCCTGTGACAGTAACAGAATGCAGTTTCCAATAAGAAAAGACTTTGATATCTCTGGATATACTTTATTTGGTGAAATTGAAAGAAACTTTCGGAGTTGATACCTTTAATAAAAGTAGTTTTGAAAATGTCAAATAGAGTAACGTTTTCAATAAAATGGCTAACAAGATATTTCCTCCTAAGTATGTTTAGTTTTATGGTAACTCCTATAAAGTTTACACAGACTCTTTTCAGAATTGCATGAGTTTCTAGAGCAATTTAAATTACTAACGAAACACTCAAACTGATAAAAATCAGAACGTACAAAAAATATTCAACAAGAATGCTGTCCAACTGCTAGTATTCCTTAAAATGTGTATTAATTTGACGCAGGTTAAACACATTTCGAACCGAAAAATATTTTTTTAATAAAATCAAATAAGTTTGAATAAATAATGATACATCAAAAACGTTTTAGTAAAATGTTGTTCAATATGACCTAGGATAAACAAATTTCAAACCAAAAAATATTTTTTGAAATAAAATCAAATAAGTTTCACATAGAAACATGAAATTAAATAATGGTACATGAAATACATTTCCGTAAAATGTTTTTAATATGAACCAGGTTAAACAAGTTTCAAACAAAAAAAAATTTCAGAGCAGAAATGTCAAGCATGCCTGATTACTCAGATATGTTTTAATTAAGACAAGTTTGTTTTCTACAGACATTCTGTTGAATTTTTCAATTTTTTTAAAAGAATTATTTTCACCTGTATTCTGTAACCTATGACGCTTGGTCTTTATACCTCAGTATTAATCAAATTGAAACTTGGAAACTATTGGAATTTTTTAGAACAGCATGAATTTTTTCGATGCTTTTATTTGTTTTACTCGAAAACAATTCTTTTATTCAAGCTCAAAATAAAGAACTTAAGATATGATAAAGTTTAAACCTTATAAAATTTATTTTGGGCAATGGAAATGTAGCAATAAAATTCTGAAAATGTCATTACTAAAGAAAAAGAAAAGCTAAATTTTAAACAACTTTCTGGATATTTGGTTCGACAAAGTTTTTATCCCTTTATGTGTCTCATTTTACTGTGACAGTAACAGAGTGCAGTTTCCAATAAGAAAAAGACTTTGATATCTCTGGATGTATTTCATTTGGTGAAATCGAAAGAAACTTCCGGAATTGATATCTTTAATAAAAGTAGTTTTGAAAATGTCAAATAGAGTAATGTATTTCATAAAATAGCCAATGAAAGATACTTTCTCCTAATTACGTTTAGTTTTATGATAACTCCTATAAAGTTAAGTTTTTTCCGAATTGAATGAGTTTCTAGACCAATTTAAATTATTAAAGAACATTCTCAAATTGATAAAAATTAGATCACACAGAAAATATTAAACAAGAATAATAAACAGCCATATTATTTTTTTTTCATACATAAGCATACCTGCCAACCAGCCAACAGTCTTCCTTAACCCCTAAACGGTCGCATTAAATTACGGTTTAAAAATTCAAATTGCATATTGGCACCACTTTTTGAAAAAGAAATATTCATCTTATTTAATGACAGGTAAAATGAAACCATAATAAAGTCAATTACACTCTTTTATAAAACTAGTGGGAATTAAACAAGCTGAATAAAAGGTACAGCCCATGAATATCACGGGAGCCAGAATTGAAGAGTTAAAATGTGAGTTAATTTAACACAGGTTAAACACATTTCCAACCAAAAAATATTTTTTGAAATAAAATCAAATAAGTTTCACGTAGAAACATCAAATTAAATAAATAATGATACATCAAATATATTTTCGTAAACTGTTGTTTAATATGATCCAGGTTAAAAAAGTTTCAAACCTCAAAATGTTTTTTTAAATAAAATCAAGTAAGTTTTACTTAGAAGCATGAAATTAAATAAATAATGATATTTCAAATACATTTGCGTAAAATGTTATTTAATATAATCTAGTTTATACATATTTCAAACCTAAAAATATTTTTTGAAATAAAATCAAATAAGATTCATGAAGAATCATGAAATTAAATAAATAATGATACATCAAATACATTTTCTTAAAATGTTTTTTAATATGAACCAGGTTAGACACATTTCAAAACAAAACATATTTTTTGAATTAAAATCAAATAAGATTCAGGAAGAATCATGAAATTAAATAAGTAATGATACATCAAATACATTTTCGTAAAATGTTTTTAATATGATCCAGGTTAAAAACATTTCAAACCTCTTTTTTTTTTTTTTTTTTTTTTTTTTTTTTTTTAATAAAATCAAATATGTTTCACCCCGAAGCATGAAATTAAATAAATAATGATACATCAAATACAATTTCTTAAAATTTTATTTAATATGAACCAAGTTAAACAATTTTCACACCAAAAAAAAATTAATTAATAACAAATAAGTTTCAGGTAGAAGTATGAAATTAAATAAATATCGATACATCAAATACCTTTCCTTAAAATGTAGTTTAATATGAAACAGATTAAACACATTTCAAGCCAAAAAATATTTTTTGAATTAAAATCAAATAAGTTTCACGTAGAAGCACAAAATTAAATAACAATTGATACATCAAATACATTTTCTTAAAATGTTTTTAAATATGAACCAGGTTAAACAAATTTCAAACCAAAACAATTTTTTAAAATAAAACAAAATACGTTTCACGTAGAAAAAGTCCTTCCGGCCAGTGCCGGGAGGAAGAGGTAGCTTTCATATTCCTTATTTTAAAAAAGCCAACTAATATTATTCAAACACACGAAGCTCAATTTAGTGGAAACCGAATATAGGAGATTCAATACTAATTTTTATTTATACTAAATCATTAAGAATGAGAATTTCGCGAAATTAGTCAGCTTTATCCAAGCTGCTTTTATTTAAAGTAACTTATATTTGGTTGGAAAATTCGGCGATTTCTTAAAGTGCCTGCCATTTTAAGACAACATGGTGGATGAGGCTAACCAGTGAACTTGGTCGAGACCTTAGTAATTGCTGTGCACATGCTCACTCACATCGGAATCGATTGATATATACGAGTGCTTTCGCAGGCAAAAAAAACAGATTTTTCAAAATGTCACCCACATTAGTTATTGAAATTGCTATATCTCAGCCATTTTTTAAGATAAAGACAAACAAAAATGCTCCTTAATCCTTATATCAAGGTCAAATACTTAAGAAAGAAACCTTTTTCAATTTCTAATTTTTTTGCACCTCACTTTAAATATAATTTTTTTTTAATTTAATGGCCGCCATTTTGAAACAAGATGGCTGATGAAGCTGGCCAGCGAACTTGGTCGAGATATTGATGTATACTATCCACATGCCTTCTTACATTGAAATAAGCGAATACGTGTGTTATCGCGTGACAAATACAAGATCGTTTCAAAATGTTAGCCATGCTAGAAATTCAAAGTGCTATAATTCAACCAATTTTTAAGATATAAACAAAAGAACAAATTTTCAGAAACAAAAACTGCTCCGGAATCTTTGTATCAAGGCCAAACACATAAAAAAAATTTTCATTTTCCAAATTTTTAATACCTCATTTTAAATTTTAAATTTCCTTTTTTTTAAATGGCAACCCTTTTGAAAAAAGATGGCGAATGAAGCTGGCCAACGAACTCGGTCGAGACATTGGTATGTACTATGTACAGACCAAGTTACATCCAAATCGGTTCATAAATACGCCTGATATCGCGTGACAAAAATCAGGTCGTTTTAAAATGTCAGCCACAATAGAAATTCAAAATGCTATAACTCACCCCTTTTTTTAGATATAGACGAAACAAAAACTGTTCCGGAATCTTTGTATTAAGGTCAAACACATAAGAAAAAAATCTTTTTCATTCTCCAATTTTTTGTTATCTCATTTTAAATTTTAATTTTTTTTTAATTTTTTAAATGGCCGCCATTTTTAAACAAGATGGCGGATAAAGCTGGACAACGAACTCGGTCGAGATATTTGTATGTACTATGTACACACCAATGTACACCCAAATCGGTTCATAAATACGCCCGTTATCACGTGGCAAAAATCAGGACGTTTCAAAATGTCAGCCACGCTAGACATTCAAAATGCTATAACTCAGCCATTTTAGGTAGCTTTCATTACAAAAAGCTACCTATTGCAGCCGTTCGGAGGAAAGTGATTTCAAAAAAATGTTGGTATATTTTCATCGATCATGACCCCCAGACCACGAAACCACCCTCCGTTCAAAAGATGATATATATATATATATGTATATATATATATCTGATCTTTGTCACATTGTAACTCTCGTATTTATGAACCGATTTGGATGCAATTTCGTGTATACATAATGCATACAAATGTCTCAACCAAGTTCGTTGGCCAGCTTCATCCTCCATCTTGTTTCAAAATGGCGGCCATTTAAATTTTTTTTTAATTTTAAATTTGAAATGTGGTACCAAAAAATTTAAAATTGAAAAATATTTTTTTCTTATGTGTATGACTTTGATACAAAGATTCCGGAGCATTTCTTGTTTCGTCTATATCTTAATAAATGGCTGAGTTATAGCACTTTGAATTTCTAGCTTGGCTGACATTTTGAAACGACCTGATATTTGTCACGCGATAACAGGCGTATTTATGAACCGATTTCGATGTACCTTGGTGATTATATAATACGTACCAATGTCTCAACCGAGTTCGTTGGCCAGCTTCATCCGCCATCTTGTTTCAAAATGGCGAACATTTAAATTTTTTTTAAAAATTTCAAATTTCAAATGTGCTACCAAAAAATTAAAAATTGAAAAATACTTTCTTCTTATATGTTTGACCTTGATACAAAGATTCCGGAGCAGTTTTTGTTTCGTTTATATCTTAAAAAATGGCTGAGTTATAGCACTTTGAATTTCTAGCGTGGCTGACATTTTGAAACGACCTGATTTTTGTCACGCGATAACAGGCGTATTTTTGAACCGATTTGGATGTAACTTGGTGTGTACATAGTACAAACCAATGTCTCGACCGAGTTCGTTGTCCAGCTTCATTCGCCGTCTTGTTTCAAAAGGGCTGCCATTTAAAAAAAAAATTTAATTTAAAATGAGTTATCAAAAAATTGAAAAATGAAAAAGATTTTTTTTTATGTGTTTGACCTTGATACAAAGATTCCGGAGCAGTGTTTGTTTCGTATATATCTTAGAAAATGGTTGATTTATAGCACTTTGAATTTCTAGCATGGCTGACGTTTTGAAACGATCTGATATTTGTCACGTGATAACACGCGTATAACCTTCGATGTAAGAAGGCATGTGAATAGTGTATCGTAATGCCTCGACCAAGTTCGCTGGACAGCTTCATCAGCCATCAGTTTCAAAATGGAGACCATTAAATTAAAAAAAAATTATATTTAAATTGTGGTGCAAAAAAATTAGAAATTGAAAAAGATTTCTTTCTTAAGTATTTTACCATGATATAAGGACTCCGGAGCATTTTTTGTTTTGTCTTTATCTTAAAAAATGGCTCAGATATAGCAGTTTGATTTTCTAATGTGGGTGACATTTTGAAAAATCTGATTTTTTGCCTGCGACAGCATTTGTATATATCAACCGATTCCGATGTGAGTGAGCATGTGCACTGAAATTACTAAGGTCTCGACCAACTTCACTCGTTAGCCTCATCCACCATGTTGTCTTAAAATGGCAGGAACTTCAAGATATCGCCGAATTTGGCAACCAAATATAAGTTACTTTAAATAAAAGCAGCTTGGATAAAGCTGACAAATTTTGCGAAATTCTCATTCATAATGATTTAGTATTGATAAAAATTAGTATTGAATCTCCTATAATCGGTTTCCACTAAATTGAGCTTCGTGTGTTTGAATAATATAAGCTTGCTTTTTAAAAATAAGGAATATGAAAGCTTCCTCTTCCTCCCGGCACTGGCCGGAAGGCCTTTTTTAAGATATAGACGAAACAAAAACTGCTCCCGAATCTTTTTATCAAGGTCAAACAAATAAGAAAAAAATATTTTTTCAATTTTCAATTTTTATGAACCACATTTCAAATTTAAATTTTTCTTAAAATTTTAAATAGCCGCCATTTTTAAACAAGATGGCGGATGAAGCTGGCCAACGAACTCGGTCGAGACATTGGTGTGTACTATGTATAAACGAAGTTACATCCAAATCGGTTCATAAATACGCCTTTTATCGCGTGACAAAATTCAGGACGTTTCAAAATGTCAGCCACGCTAGAAATTCAAAATGCTATAACTCAGCCATTTTTTTAGATATAGAAAAATTGTTCCAGAATCTTTGTATAAAGGTCAAATACATAAGAAAAAATATTTTTCCATTTTCAAGTTTTTGGTACCACATTTCAAATTTTAAATTTTTAAAAAAATTTCAAATGGCCGCCATTTTGAAACAAAATGGCGGATGAAGCTGGCCAACGAACTCGATCGAGACATTGGTATGTACTATGTACACACCGAATTACATCCAAATCGGTTCATAAATACGAGAGTTACAGTGTGACAAAGGTCAGATATATATACAGGGTTAGCGAAATTAAACTTCCGCTACTCAAAGGGCCCTGTAGCCCGTTCTACCACTCCGAAGAGAAAATTATTTGGACAACAGACACTTCGAAGGATGCGCTCGAGATTTCCGAAAAAAAAAATATTAAAAAGCAGTAAACCAACGTTTAAAATGCACAAATAATGCGTGAAAAGTAGCAAACAGCTGTTTCGAATCTACAGCGAGATTCTTCTTCAGTGCAAAATAGGGAAAAAAGAACATCGTGCTAGAAAAAGCAAGACTGAGCAAAATGATAGACAGAGACGCGCTGCCTTATATACCCTATGCGGTTAGCGAAAGCGCCAGAAACAACCAATGAGAGAGAAACAGTCGAAACGACTGGGTGCAGAAGTAGCGACATCTACCGGAGAAGGAGAGAAAAAGAAACCAAAAAAGAGGAAATTAAATTAATGCTTTCCAAATACTTGGAAAATCTGGAGTACTAGATAAGTCATTGACTAAAGAGTGAGAATTTTTAATTATGTGGTAAGCTTCCCAAAAATCAAGATCAAGGTTATAAGAACATTTTTGGATAATGGTGGCTGAGGAAAAATCGAACCTATGTTGAGAAGACCAAGAATGTTGAGTAATAGAAGAACGTTTGAGCTCCTGATTTTTAACATAACCTTCATGCTCTTTTAAACGAAATCTAAGAGCACGTTTAGTCTGGCCAATATAAGAAAGGCCACACTGGCAAGAGATTTGGTAAATACCTCAGTTATCTAGGCGATCAACGGGGTGTTTGAGATTTGAAAAAGTGATTTTATTAACAGGAGAAAAAATAACATTAAAATCAAACCTTCTTAAGATTTTAGCAACTTGCTGACTGATTTTGGGAAAAAATGGTGACACAACTGAAGTATTAGAGTTGGAATTAGAATGCTTTTCAGAATGGACGGGTTTCGTCAATTTCTTATAATTAGAATCAATAATATTAGAGGAATAACCACGATCAACAGGAATAGCTTTGAGGTAATTAAGTTCAGCACTAAGTAACTGAGGAGTGGAACAAATATTGGTAGCCCGAAAAACAAAAGTATTGAAAGCAGTGAATTTCTGGTTAGGGGGATCAGAAGAATGCCTGTGAGGTGGGAGACTGACAGCAAAATGTTTACGAAAGACGGTAGTCTGAAAGCCATTTTCACAACCAATAACAAGGACATCGAGGAAAGAAAGACACTTATTGGTCTCCATTTCAGAGGTAAATTGAATGCAGGGATCAATGGAATTCATAATAGAGAGAATATGATTAATACCCGAATTTATATCAACCAGGACATAAACATCATCAACATAACGAACATAGAACGGAAATTTTAAAATTTCAAAAAGTTTGACCTCAAAATAGTGCATATAAATATCGCATAAAATTGGACTAAGAGGATTACCCATAGCCAAACCATCAATCATGCGGAAGAAATTACCATTGAAAACAAAAGTATTTTGCGACAAGCAAGCTCGAGTAAGAAGGATAAGTTCCTCGATTTCAAAATAAGAGAAATGGAATTCACAAAGCCTCTTCTTGAGGCAATCTAAAGCCCCCTCAACCGGAACGTTTGTAAATAATGATTTAACATCAAAAGAAACCATCATGTGACCCTGCGGCTTAAAATTATGAAGTTTTTTAACAAAATCAAAAGAATTGACTTGGATACTAGTCCAAGATTTCAAGCGAAGAGAATTTCAAGATTCCATTCACTTCGAGAAGTGAAGAACAGTGAAACATTTACTGCTCAAAAGTGGGGAAAAAACAAAAACTAAATATTTGGCAAGCTTATAAGAAGCTGTACCGATACTAGAAACAATAGGTCTAAAAGAATGTCCGGTTTATGGACCTTAGGTAAAGCATAAAACCTGGCACAATGCGCAATAGATGGAATAAGAGACTTCTTAAAGTTAGCAGGAATAATGGAAGAAGACTTGATGGCAGACTTAAGAGAGTTAATTTCACTAGTGGAAGGTTCTTTGCGGATGTCCACATAAGGACCATCTTTAATTAATTTATGGGATTTTTCGAAATACGAAGATTTGTCGAGAAGAACAATCTGACCATTTTTGTCAGCCTTAGTAATGATTAAGTTTGGATCAGAACGCAAATTTTTCAGACATAGTTTAACTGGATTTTTAAGATTGGGCTTATAAACATTAGAATTGAAATCAACAGTATTGGCAATGAGATGCCTGATGGACTCTTTTTTAGAAGAAGATAGAGCGCTATGCTTAAAGGCCCTTTCAATAGGAGCAATTAAATTAGGTAAAAAAGGAATAGCAGAGACAGAGAAATTGTTATTCAATTTGAGAGCATCGAGCTGATTGTCACTTAGAGAAACACTAGAAAGACCCGTTCGCTAATGCTAATGCCTAAACATATCTCAGTTGCATTTTAATATTTTTAAATGATTTTTTTTGCATTGGATAGCTGAGATCAAAGGCCGTTTTTACTTTTTCAGTTTCGATTGTAGATTTTTTTTTATGAGGATGCTTTTAGTTTCAAAACCGGCTCTGAAAATGAAAGGATGACCTCATTAAAAATATTTGTAAATAAAATCGAAAAAATAAAAAACGGCCTTTGTATTATAGATCGATCTCAGCTATCCAATGCAAAAAAAAAAAAAAAACATTTAAAAATATTAAAATGCAACTGAGATATCTTTATAAATTTCTTCCATAAGATTAGCATTAGCGAACGGGTTTTTTATAGATGGTTATGTTAAAAATCAGGAGCTCAAACGTTCTTCTATTGCCCAACATTCTTGGTCTTCTCAACATAGGTTCGATTTTTCCTCAGCCACCATTATCCAAAAATGTTCTTCTAACCTTGATCTTGATTTTTGGGAAGCTTACCACATCATTAAAAATTCTCACTCTTTAGTCAATGACTTATCTAGTACTCCAGATTTTCCAAGTATTTGGAAAGCATTAATTTAATTTCCTCTTTTTTGGTTTATTTTTCTCTCCTTCTCCGGTAGATGTTGCTACTTGTCCACCCAGTCGTTTCCACTGCTTCACTCTCATTGGTTATTTCTGGCGCTTTCGCTACCCGCTTAGGGTATATAAGGCAGCGCGTCTCTGTCTATCATTTTGCTCAGCCTTGCTTTTTCTAGAACGCTGTTCTTTTTTCCCTATCTTGCACTGAAGAAGAAACTCGCTGTAGATTCGAAACAGCTGTTTGCTGCTTTTCGCGCATTATTTGTGCATTTTAAACGTTGATTTACTGCTTTCTAATATTCCTACACAAAGGCTTTAATTGCTATTTTTAATTAAAAAATAGTTTAAAAATCGCTACCAGATGGCGCAGCGGGGCAGCACATTGCAGCAACACATGCAAATGCCACGCACGATAAAAGGAAGAAGTACGTGCCCCAAGCATATGAGCATTTCAAAATGCCGACGTTGCCGGAGAGATCAATGCTAGTCAAACTGTACTACCGCAATGGTGAGAATGCAAAGGCAGTTGCGAGAGTTCCGCCGTCTCGAGAAACCACCACGTGGAGCGATATCGGAGTGTGCTCTTAAAGATATGATGGTGAAATTTGAGCAAACAGGACAGTTAGGCGATTTGCCGGGAACTGGAAGTAAAAGTGTACCACCGCCGTCGTAGAGGATATTGCTACAGCGGTCGTGGAAGCAAGCACTCATTTGCCTCATGGAACTGTCAGTGTACCGAAGATTTCACGTACCCTTGATATGCCCTTCTCCAGTGTCCGCCAAAGCTTAGAATTCTGATCTTCTACCCGTATAAGATTCAAGCGGTTCAGCAATTGGAACGACAAGATCCGGACACTCGCAAAACATTGATGCTACAATTTCTCGCGAGAATGGCGGTTGATGATTCCTGGCCATGGAAATTCTGTGCCCACTTATTGTTCTTATTGTGTTCCTTTTGTGTAAGACCACTGATCCTTCAGTGTTTCGGGATCTCAGTTTGTCCTCTCTTCACACGCTAACCTGTAGTGCCATCTAGTGGCGATTTTCTAAACTATTTTTTTTATTTCGGAAATCTCGAGCGCATCCTCCGAGTGTATTAACTCCGAAATATTTTTCTCTTTAGACTAGTAGAACGGCCTCCTGGGCCCTTTGAGTAGCGGAAGTTTAATTTCGCTAACCCTGTATATATATATATTATATATATAAAATCCAAACGGAAATTTCGTTCCGAACGCCTAGATTTCGAGTTCTACCGCATGAATTTTGACGGAACTTATACCGTTAGATAGGTATCGTTTCAGGGAAGGTTTTAAGCTATAACACATCATTCTACCTAGATTAGTTATAGAATTATTACGGAAAATTCTGTTATTTTGGACTTTGTTACTTCATATTTCCTTAAATATCTGGACTCCTATTAGTCGTAGAGCTTAGATCTCGCGCCAAAAGTAGCTCCGAGGCACCCAAGCAAACTTTTCCCCGCGATTATTTTGCCGTCTTCCGATTTCCTCTAACTCTATTAGGGGCCCGCGTAGGGTCCCTTTAAAATATTTTTCGTAGTAATTTCAGCAATTATCTTAAATTATTGGTTAAGACCGCCACCCTCCCGATTCATGTATCTACAGAAAGGTTGCATGAAGGAATTTCGTTCAGATACGCTTTCGTTAAGAATAGAGTGCGCTCCCTAGTGGTGGAATGTGGAACTAACATAACGCGATATTGTTAAAATTAGGAAATCTAACAATTCGATCTGTTTTAAACTTTGAGATAGGTCATAACACATAATCTATTATCTATTCTATCTATCTATTATCTATTCTATTATATATATATAATCCAAACGGAAATTTCGTTCCGAACGCCGAGATTTCGAGTTCTACCGCATGGATTTTTACGAAACTTATAACGTTAGATAGGTATCGTTTCAGGAAAGGTTTTAAGCTATAACACATCATTCTACCTAGATTAGTTATAGAATTATTACGGAAAATTCTGTTATTTTGGACTTTGTTACTTCATATTTCCTTAAATATCTGGGCTCCTATTGGTCGTAGAGCTTAGATCTCGCGCCAAAAGTAGCTCCAAGGCACCCAAGCAAACTTTTCCCCGCGATTATTTTGCGGTCTTCCGATTTCCTCTAACTCTATTAGGGGCCCGCGTAGAGCCCCTTTAAAATATTTTTCGCAGTAATTTCAGCAATTATCTTAAATTATTGGTTAAGACCGCCACCCTCCCGATTCATGTATCTACGGAAAGGTTGCATGAAGGAGTTTCGTTTAGATACGCTTTCGTTAAGAATAGAGTGCGCTCCCTGGTGGTGGAATGTGGAACTAACATAACGCGATATTGTTAAAATTAGGAAATCTAACAATGCGATCTGTTTTAAACTTTGAGGTAGTTCATAACGCATAATCTATTATCTATTCTATATATTCTATCTATTATATATACAAAATCCAAACGAAAATTTCGTTCCGAACGCCTAGATTTCGAATTCTACTGCATGGATTTTGATGGAACTTATACTGTTAGATAGGTATTGTTTTAGGGAAGGTTTTAAGCTATAACACATCGTTCTACATAGGTTAGTTATAGAATTATGACGGAAAGTTCTGTTATTTTGGGAGAAAGGGTTACCATTATTTTATTGGCGATGAATTTTTTGATAAATGAATTGAAATGGCTGTACATCGCGGAAAAAAACTGTTACTAATTTTATTTAAAAGGAAAAAAAAAAGAAAAGAAGGGAGAAAATGAAAAAAAAAAATTGACGAGTGGTAATATTGGAAAACGAAAATATCGAATTTAAACATGAAAGAGAATGTTCGTAATGCTTAAAAATTTATTCAATATGAAAGATTGCAGTTTTAAACTATATTTGGCAATTTATCTCTTGCGTCCGGTTAAATAAAATGCATCAGAAAATTTTATAAAATAATATCTGAGTGATAATTTTGATTACTTTTAAATTTACTTTTTATTTTTATTTAACTCGACCATCATGTGACATACAAAAGAAACTAGCAGATGTAATTATAAAAATGACGATACTTGTGAGTTACATATTGTATGTTTTTTGCGATTTCATTTTATCGCCAAACGATTTAATTTTAAGCCAAAAATGCATGAACGTGCCATCGGTTTGAGCGACGTTCACAATATTGGTTATTTCTCAATAAACGACAGCATTTTCTGGAAATACCCAATTCTACTTATATATATATATATATATATATAATTCAAATGGAAATTTCATTCCCGCTGCTTATAACTCGAGTTCTGCTGAACGTACACTGTTAGATAGGTAATTTTTCGGGGAATTTTTTAGTACATAACACGTCGTTCTACGTTTCTTGGTATTGAATTATGGTTTAAAGATCTTTAATGAGATGAACCTGATAATGGAAAATTAGCCCCTTTAAATGATTCTGCCCAATGTATTTCGATGGAACTTGGACTGTTAGTTAGATAACTTTCCAGGGTAGTTTACAACATGCCCTTCTATATAGCTCAGCCATACCGTTTTGGGGAAAATTCTGTAGTCTGGTGTACTCAATTATCACAATAGCCTTTTTTAAAATTAAAATAAACGGTTTTTGATAGAATTTGCATTATTAGTTTGACAATTTTTCAGAGATAGTTTTAGTATATAATATATTGTTCGACACTGTTTAGTCATAGAGCAATGGGTTAAGTTCTGTAATTTTCCAATATAGCTGCGAGTTGAAAAAAATGGGGTTGGCGAGACAAGGAAAGTTTTCATCCATATTTTCTGTTCAGTAATTAGATAATTTATTTACTATAAAGGATACATTTATCTCTTTTTTATATAAAAACAGAAGTAAATTGTATATAAATAACAAAAATATTAATATTCATAAATAAAAATTTATATAGGAATATATATATATGAATACATATTTTAAAAAGCTTAAAGTTCATTTTATTTGTTTTTATAGCTGTTCATATCATTTGGCCACAAATCTCACTTTCTTAAGCCCGAATTGCGCCAAGCTTTTTAACATCTAACAGTACCCATTGATCTTAAAATCAGGAAAATTGGAAAGTAGATGTAGTTTGTAAAGTATGCATAAATTAAGGAGATAAATTACGTTATCGAATCCATAGACAATTGGCATATTTGGTACCGATAAGTTACATAATTGAGTCAACTGACAATTGGCGTATGTTACCTGGCGTGGTTTGGCGCATAATTAACTTAGGAAAAGGCTTAAACTGATTCTGTGTTTTTAAAGCGGAGCTATTCAATAACCGAATTAACACAGAATTGGCGTGATTTGAAAGAAAACTTTTTGGCGACCTTTTCCTATTTTTACGTTATACCAACACCATACCAAATTGTATGCTATTGCGCCATTTATTTCAATCCTAAATGTGCAAAATTTTTTGGTAATTTACAGTATAGGGATCTTGGCGAAACAGAGAAAATAGCCTTGGCGGAGAGAAAATTTGGAAACATATTTTCTGGCAACCTATTCACTGTTTCATTTCATATAAACAAGCATTTTTTTCTGTTTATACAATTTATTTAACATAAAGATGCAATTTATCTAATTTTAATTAGAAACAGAAGTAATTTGTATATAAAAAACATTTATAATATACATATATAAACAAACAAAAAATTTCATCAAGTTTGTTTTCTTAACTGTTTATATCAATTGGCAATAAATCTCACTTTCTGATGCCCGAATAGCGCCAAGCGTTTAAAAAAACGCCAAGGCGCCTGTAGTGGAAAAGAAAAGTACCAAATTTTATTGCAAACGATGCCAAACTTTGGGGCTTGATATTTATTGAACGCGAATTTCTTTTGGCTTTAATTATTATTTATTCGTAACACTGCAAAAATTTTTAATTTACTATTTTTTGAAGGTTGAAGTATTTTTTATTATCAAGTAAAAGTAAGTTATAACTTCATTTTTCGCTGAATAAAACATGGAAATGTTTACTGCAGTGTCAAGAGACACTTAAAATGTCATGCGCGTAGTTGGCGATTTTGAAAAAAAATATATTTTATAATATCGGAACCCACAGCAAATTGGCTCATTTTAACGACAATGTTTTGGTACAAAATGAAATACATTTGTTGTAGACATAATATAGTAAATCTCAATACTCGCCGATTGAAAAGTCTTTAAAATTATTCAGCAGGGACAACGAGAAATAACTTGCAGTTTCATAAATTTTAATAATCAATATTCTTATCTATCTATCTATCTACTTCTGCTTCTACTATATATACTAGAGTAGAATGGAAATGGGAAATTCGTCCGGGTTGCATATAACTTGAGCTCACCTGAATGGATTTTGATCATAATGATAGTTAGATAATTTTCCAGGGAAGATTTTAGTATATAAAATATCGTTCTACGTTGCTTATACATACAATTATGTTTTAACGTTATATAATCAGACGAACCCGATCATGAAAGATTAACCTTTTAAAAAGATTCAGCCGAATTGTTTACGATTGAATTTTCACTGTTAGTTAAATAATTTTTCAGGCAGAGTTTTAGTATATACTATACCCTTCTGCATTGCTTAAAAATAGAGGTGTGGTGGAAAGTTCTATAATCAGTTGAACCCGATTATGAAAGTTTAACATTTTTTAAAGTTCTACAGAATGGATTTTGATAGGAATTTCATTTTAGTTAGATATCTATTCAGACATGGTTTTAGTATTTTGCATATTGTTCTACGTTGCTTAGTCATAAAGTAATGGCGGAAAGTTCCATAATCATATGAAACCGATTATGAAAGATTAGACTTTTCAAAAAGTTCTAGATGGCGGATATGGATAATACTTTCTTTGTTGGTAAGACAATGTTTGCGGAGGTTTTAGTTTATTGCGTATCATTCTACGTTGCTTAGTTGCAGAATTATTGGGGAAAGTTCTATAATCAGATGGACCCCTTATGAAAGATCAACCTTTAAAAAAAGTTTTACTGGATGGATTTTGTCCGTATGTTTGTTTGCATTATTACAAGTAGTTATATAATTTTTCAGGGTTTGTTTTGTTGTATTGCGTATTGTACTATCTTTCTTTACCAATCCTACTGTTATTGATCAACTAAAAGGGTTAAGACCTTAATAGCTGAAAATTTGTCTACACATTAGAAAATATATAGCACATTGTCGTTCTTATCGTTTTCAGCAGTGCGAAAGGACATTCCAGGTAAGGCTCCATATTGCTTTAAATCACAGTGTCAAATTCAATGATACATTTTGTTTAATTCAAGGTTAATTTGGATAAGCAGACCAGCGTAGCGGGCATAGCCTGCTAGTTATATATATAAAATCCAAACGAAAATTTCGTTCCGAACGCCTAGATTACGAGTTCTACTGCATGGATTTTTACAGAACTTATACCGTTAGATAGGTATCGTTTCAGGGAAGGTTTTAAGCTATAGCACATCATTCTATAACATTAGATATAGAATTATGACGGAAAGTTGTGTCATTTTGGACGATAAGGTTACCATTTTATTTCTTGGCGAAATTTATCGTTGATTAAAAAAAAAAAAAAAAAAAAAAAAAAAAAAAAAAAAAAAAAAAAAATGAGACGGCTACTACACCTCAAAAAATAAAAGAAAAAACTGTTACTAATTTTATTTAAAAGGAAAAAAAAAAGAAGAAAAAATCCGTTTTAATGAGTGATAATATTAAAAAGCGAAAATATTTAATTTAAACATGAAAGGGAATGTTCGTAATGCTTAAAAATTTACTCAGTTGAAATATTGCTACAAAACAACAAGATTTGGCGATTTATCTTTTGCGTCAGGTTAAGAAAAACACATCTTAAAAATTGATAAGATGATACCAAGGAATTTCTCTCATGAGGATAATATATGTTTATTAAAAAAATCAGCAGAACCTCGATTTAACGTTCGTAAAACAATAATGAAAATTTCATTTTTTGCGATTTAACGCTGGTTGGCGACACAATTAAAGTTTGAATAATACTATTATGAATATTTAAAAAAAAAATTTTTTTCAACTCTCCGTCTCCATACGAAGTTAGTTTAAGTGAGTTTAACTTAAATAAATACATTTTTATAACTGCTGCTTTATCATATACTTTTATATGTGTATGTAATGAAATTTAACGATCGTAATTATGCTGTTTAGAATAACATTTAAATGGATTAAAATTGTTTCAATCTCAAAATTAAGGTCCTATTCCAAGCATTCGCAATTTGACATCGATGTTGTTAGGGCCAGAGACAACAAAAGAAATGTATTGTTGCCATGGAAACAACCACTTCATATCGAAATGTTTAATGATAGCATTCATAATCAAAATACACAAAACGTATCCAGCCGGTGACACCGTATAAAATAAAATAACTACAGCAACACGCAATTTGTATATATTTAATAAGCTTACAGATAAAAAAATAATAAACTAATCCACCATTTAAGTTTAAATTCATTAAGTATTAGGCATTTAAATACTTATTTAACAAGAAATTTATAAATGCATTTCAATCTTTTGCATTTGTCCAGGAAATGTATTCGTTTGCGAAATATCGTGGAGCGTTCGTCTTTTCACGCCAAATACTGGAAGAAATATTTTTTTGCAGTTTTTTCACTGGAATTCTGACGCTACATTTGACTGATCTTTTTTACATTCACGAGTAATTTTATGAGCATTTTGCCGCCAAACAATTTTATTTTAATCCAAAAAGGCGTAAACATGACGTAGCCCCATCGATACATTATAGGTGTTTTTGCAAGTGTAAGACGGCATTTTTGGAGGAATTGTTTATATTCAAATGTAAATTATATAAATAGCAATTAATATTTTGAAAGTGGAGTCAAATATTTAAATTTTAGTGCAAATGTCTGCTCCCTCCCCCACACATACACATATTGTAAATAATTTAATTTCAGACATTTAAAATATTTTTTTACATACTTTACTACGGAAACATGCTGGTTTGTTTCCCCAAACTTGTGACTTTTATAACCTTGAACTCAGATTAGCGAATATTGCCCACTCTTTTCTTTTAACACGTATCGTCCCCTTTAGAAATGTCTACTACTTCAAATGTTAAGTACTAAAGATTATTCTTTAGAAAATTTATGGAATTATGCGTTATTAATACTACAAAAGAAAATATTTTACACTAAAAATTGCTTATAATTGATATTGCATTGATATATTGAAATAAATTTTTGATAATCTTTTTATTCGTCATCCTTTTTCAGTTTTTTTTTTTTGGCCTATCTGTTCTTCTTTTTTGAAAGTTTTAGAAAGGTATATGATTAATTTTCTGTAATCAGGTTACCCCTTTAATTAACATATTTAATGAATTGTTGGATGTTTTTTTTTATTTGAAAGAGACTCTAGACAGTGATCCCGATTGCAGAAGATTACATGAAATTCTACATAGCGATTAGTAAATTTATGGTTTTTCATTATGAAGCAAATGGACAACAGAAGATTTAGTATTATATATTTTTTGCAGTTATTTTACTATTACAAAATAAACAATATTTGTTGATTTATCATTTTAGCCTAGATAAGAAAAAAAGTACCTGAAATTTAGACAAAATTGGATAATTATAAAGCAATTTCTTATGACTCATAGCCGTAGCTACTAAACTTTATGAAAATTAACGATTTTAGGTTTATTTAGGCAAAAGACTGAAGAATAATGTAATCTTGAAAATAGAAAGCCTATTTATTCCTCTGTGAATTATGCTAATTAGAGAAATGAAAAAAAAATCTTTGGTGCGTCAAAAAGATTATTACGTATATTATTACGTACTAAGTTATTAAGTTTTATATAACTGACTTTATTTATCATTCTCAAAGAGTATTTTTGGTGAAAGATCTATAATTCAGTCAACAGCAAATTCACTTTATTTAATGGAATGTTGTTTGGCGCATAATTACCTTTGTTTTATATCTAACTCTGGTACAATTATAACCATATATTTGGAAACACTTCCAATGTTTGACGTCAAACTTAGCTGTGTACCCGATTACGGAAGATTGG
Source organism: Maratus speciosus (assembly GCA_963932465.1). Taxonomy (NCBI): domain Eukaryota; kingdom Metazoa; phylum Arthropoda; class Arachnida; order Araneae; family Salticidae; genus Maratus; species Maratus speciosus. Next base: position 252,640,640 of record OZ010800.1, on the reverse strand, counting down.
GAAAATTTTGATTGCATGAAAAAAAAGAGGTTCATTTTTCTATTACAATCAGTTTTCGAGGTTTTTTCCAGGTTAACAGCTGCATGATTGCAACTGGTATTAAAAAAGAAATGACAGTGAAAATGACATTATTTTAATTTTATTCAAACACTTGAGTTTTAAAAAGCCATTTTTATATGATTCACATTTATTTTAATCATGAAAGTTAAAGACTGCCCATTGTGTACAAATAATTTATTACGTTCTTTGGCTGTATTTACTCTGCTGTGATCCGAAGATAGAAAACTGCAGTAGACATCCCAGAAGAAGACGTATATTACGAAATATAATGTAACGTAGGAGAGATTGTATTTAAGCTACCAGAACCGCATATAGCACCAAACTGAGGAGACAGGAGTTCAAGAACTAACAAACGATAGTGAATAATCCGAATATGATTAATTATCAGTAGTCACTCTCTGCAATCATTGTATTTATCTCTCATTTTAGTAGTGTGGTGACTAGAGAACATTTTAATTTCTGATGATCATAACGGTCATATTTCCCTCCCAACCCCTACTTTATTAATCTACTATAAAAGAGTTTATTCTGAATAGCCCGAAATTTGCCTAACCCATAAGATAACATAATAGCTAAATAGCGTTCGCATTGTATTAAGCAAATGCAGAAAGACTTTCCAGGTGAAGGTCCATATTAATTTAAAATATAAGGTCGAATTCATCATTTTGTTTATCAAGGTTCAATTGGAAAATGGACCAGTGAAGCGGGTGTAGCCTGCTAGTATATATATATATGTCAATTTTGAACAGAGGGTGGTTTCGGGGTCTAAGGGTCATGATCGATGAAAATATACCAAAATTTTTTGAAATCGCTTTCCTCCGAACGGCTGCAATAGGTAGCTTTTTGTAATGAAAGCTACCTAATAGGAATTTAAATAAATAAGGATATATTAAATAAATTTTATGGTTCGAAACATGTTTAACCTGGGTCATATTATGCAACATTTTAGGGAAGAGTAGTTGGAGGTTCGTAAGTATGCATGTATGGCTGATATAAAAAAAATACTTTTTTAATTTTTAAATTATTTTCTTCCTTAATACTCCATAGTTAACACATCATATCCATACACATTCTTGCAGGCATATTCTTACATACTCACATGAAACTTTCGGTAATGGGGAAAAATCTGGCCGCACATAATCTAGCGTGGATAAAATGTCTTGTGGACAAAATTTTCCGCGTGCTAATCCTCGCGAGGACAAATTAGCCAGTGAACTAAATTTCGTACTGACAAATTATCGCTAGGACAAAATATCGAGTAAACAAAATCTCTTCTGGACAAATGAAAAGAAAAGCTAAACATTTGATTAAAAAGTTTTAATTTAAAAACTTAATAACGCGCTTTAACATCCATGCCGCTGCCATCGAAATACTCTAAGCCAGAAGACTCGAGTTGTGATGTCATCACTAATCGACCGACTCCTCACTAATGTTGGAATTCACACCGGAAATTTTTGAATAGCAATTTCCTTTTATTTTATTTGTGTAATATCTATCATCTTATAAAACATTAATAACTAACTTACTGGTGAGGATTCGGAACCCCTAAATAAAATTTCAGCCAGATGCGAAATGCCATAGTGTTGCCGCATCTGGCTGAATTTTTATTTAGGGATTCCGAATTCTCACCAGTAAGTTTAAATAGTTATTATTTTTTTATAAGATGATAGATATTCCACAAATGAAATGAAAGAAAATTGTTATTCAAAATTTTCCAGTGTGAATTCCGACACTAGTGAGAAGTCGGTCGATTAGTGATGACGTCACACTCGTGTCCTCTGGCCTTGAGTATTTAGCGCTCATGCTCACAAATTATGAATAATAGTTTTTTTAATCGTTCTTTAAATTGTATAATTAAGAAATGCTTTTTAACCATTTGGAAAAATGGTTATTGTCCTCGTAAGGGTCGGAAATCAAAATCATATCTGAAGGTTTTTATTGGTTTAATCATCATTTTATTCGTTTTCTGATGGGTCTATACAGTAATCTGTATTTCCCTTCACTTTCAACAGAGATGGACAACAGAGTGTTGCCACACACTATGACAAAAAAGTAATAAAAACAACAAGAAAAAATTAATAACTCAGAAACAAATTGAAATACAGCTTTCAAACAAATTGCATTTAAAAGTACATTTTCTTCTCTATACGACGATATAAAAAGTAATAGTGTGGGATGTTTAGAAGTTTAAGAATGAAATTTCATTTTAAATGGGCCATTGTCAGATTTCTTGGAAATCTAACGATGAAAAAAACCTTTTCCCGAACAGCCAATGAAATGCTTGGATAATACGTAAGTTTCAGGTGGATAATACGTACGAGTCGCAGGCGATTTCTGCCGCTTGCAATTTTTACGTGTAATAACACTATTAATGTTTAATTCATGGCGTACGTAATGTAGGATCAACTCCGTGCGATTTTTTATGTCTTAAATTTTAGTCTTTGAAAAAATCATTTTCCAAATGGTTGTTGTAATTTGTTAAATTGCATTTTTTTTTCAACTGTGTTAAAAATATATATATATACAATATAGTATAAATTCTGATCGATTATGGGATATCTAAAAACTAAACTAAACCTGTTGGGTTACGATCCATTAAGGATCTGGGCGTACAGTGACCAACTCTGTTTTCTTCTCAGTGTGTTCTGGAAGTTCTATAAAGACCCGTTCTCTAATGCTAATCCTATGGAAGAAATTCATAAAGCTATCTCAGTTGCATTTTAATATTTTTAAATGTTTTTTTTTTTTTTTTTTTTTTTTTTTTGCATTGGATAGCTGAGATTGATCTATAATACAAAGGCCGTTTTTTATTTTTTCGATTTTATTTACAAATATTTTTAATGAGAACACCTTTTCATTTTCAGAGCCGGTTTCGAAACTAAAAGCATCCTCATAAAAAAAAATGTACAATCGAAATTGAAAAAGTAAAAACGGCCTTTGATCTCAGCTATCCAATGCAAAAAAATATTAAAATGCAACTGAGATATGTTTATGAATTTCTTCCATAGGATTAGCATTAGCGAACGGGTCTTTTCACTTGACTGAAGTGGCCTCTTAACACGGCACCTTCAGTCTTAAGTTACGATGGGATATCACTTAAAAGAAAATTTTATCGCTAAATGTCAGTTTTTCATTATTGATGCTAGAAGCTTCATATGAGGCCCAGGTGAGTGAGAGGATTAAGGGAAAAAAAATTTTATTCCCAATATATTGTTTGAAAGGGTGTTATACTTAATATTTCTAAATTAATTTAGAATCCTAAATATAAAATAAAAGAGCATCAGAATTTAATAATTGACACAAATTGATATATATTCAAAAATAGATTCATAATAATTGATACACATATTTATGTTTTACAATGAAACAACTTTTCATTATTTAGAATTTTTCCATTCAAAATGTTTTATTATCTGTTTGATTTTTTTAATCTGCTTAATCTGTTTAACATTTTTTTTAATCTATTTACTACTTAATAGTACCATCATCCTTTTTTTATTCATCTTGTTTGTATTTAACTATTTAGGGGTAACGAAGGAGTGACACTTGGTTTGTAGTACTTAGATCCATTTTCCATGCCTAAGCGTGGCTGCAATAGACTAAATTGCATTCTAGCAAAATGTTTAGGTTGCTTGGAGTTAATTTTACGGACTAGTAAAAATTTCAGTAAAGTTTTATATAGTTTCTTTGGTATGAATCATGCTTACACTCTTTAGTTTTTAAAGAAAAAATATTAAAATCATTAACAAATAAATCCGTAATGAAATCCAATAAAAAATATGCTAAATTTAACTAGAAGCATAAAAGTTAGGTTTTCACTTATCAATGCAATTATTCGTAATCAGGCACTTTTAAATTATTCATTTTCAATCTCTTTGTTTCATGCAATGGAATAAACTATTTCATTTTAATATACACTCTGTTCCTAAAAAATATATGCACCCAGAAAAAACTGAGCCTCGACCATGAAACTTGATATGTAAACAAAGTTTGCTTAGATGAAAAAAATGATTTCCAGTTCAGAACAAAAAAAAGGTTTTATTGACCAGTAGCAGCAAAAAGAATGTCAATTTCAATAAATTATAAAGTCACTTTTGGCAGCTGTAAAAGCCGATACTCGGTGTGACATGGAGTCTATTAATTTACCAATGTCCATCTACGGTAAATTCTGCCACAAGTGTAGCAACTCATAAATAGTTCGGTGATATTCCGAGACGGCTGAAATCGCCTTTCCAACATGTCCAAAATATTCTCTATTGGAGCTAGATCTGGTGAACTGGCAGGCCATAGAAGGGCATTATATCCTTTTACACACTGTTGTGACCAGGGCCTGTTTACGGAATAGGCCCGTGAAGCCTGTGCTTACCCACTGAAATACAAAAGAGCCTCCAATTTTACTTTTCAAAACTAATTTTTAGAAAAAAGAAACTCAATCATTGTAAAAAATACATTTTTTTTTTTTCTTATGAGATTTTTTCTTAATATATGGCAATTTGTAAATCAAAAAATATTTTGAAGTTCACATATTCTCAACTATAGTTCCCTATTTGTCATCTACAAAATAAATTGGTTATTTACAATTAAACATATAACAAAATACTTTTATATACGTAGTTTTAGTTTAATATTAAAAATGTTATTTACTCTAAACTTTGAAGTAAAATTTCAAATTATTTAAGCATACGAAAAAGAGATTTAGTAAATAAAAAAGCAATTTGTAGAGTAATAGGGGGCCCCCTGTGTGACTTTGAGCTTCCCCTATTCCTAAGTGTTAAGCGGGCCCTGGTTGTGACTGTGAGAGCCGTGAAATATGTGGCCGAGCGTTAACTTACTGATAAATGGCACCTAGGCGACTTGATAGCATAGGTCGTACCACCGACTTCAAAATGTCTTCTACGTACCTGCAAGCATATAGAGTATTATGCCTCACGAGTAAAAGTGATCAGCTGTCCCAGCAGATCGCTCCCCATAATGAAACTCTACGAGTTAAAACAGAGAGTCGCTCAGTAATAAATGCAGGATTAGATCGCTGATCTCTCTGCCTACCCACACATACGGTAGTCACCAGCACTGAGAGAAAAGAGGGATTCATCGCTGAATATCGCATTTCTCCAATATGCCTTGATACCACTGCATCAATATCAACTGGCAAACGGCGTCGAATAGATGATAGTGACATTGTTAGTGTAGATGTGGCTGCTCTTCTGATTGCTCTATACTCTCATGCATTTGCGGCCCGCGGGCGTCTTGAGACACTGCAGCGCCTGGCAGTGCCTTCTCTTATAAACTGATGCCAACACTGCGGAACCACAATATCACTTCGACCAAAATTTTGGTTGATACGTCTTTTGGACCAACTCGCTTTTCTGACGACTATGGTTCGAAGTCGAACCACTGTTCTTAGTGCCGTCGAGTACGTCTTAAAGGGAACATTCTTTCAAATTCCATATATCAACAATGGTAGTCCAGTTCTAATTACTCGTGAATCTGTACATCGGCTCTTTTAAATGGTGCCTGTTGCGCAATTTAAATGCGCATTGCACCAGTCCCCATTGGTCAGTCGTGCTGAAATGCTAATAATTTACTAACTCATCAAATTACATCCGCAAGCCAAGTTTCGTAACTCTGGCTCAATTCTTTCTGGATGCATATATTTTTTTGCAACAGAATATATTTATTTATTCCTACATCGTTTTCCATGCTTGGATTATTTTTAAATTGAAAAAACAACCTTCGAATACGCCATCCTTCAAATAAATGGACAAAAAACACTTATTAGAAGATATTAGAAGAATAAATAATAACCTGATGCTTTTTCGTTTTATGGCAGTCTAGTACGATAATTATACTCGTGTATAGCGACATATTTTTTAAGCTAATAGAAGATTATATTGTTAACATTAAATCTTGTCATTATACATTTTTCTCAGTCTGTAATTACACCATTTTTATCCTTATTTAAAAAATGTGTAATAATATCTGTTGAATACTGCACAAAAATGTTCCCGCTATATGTAAAACAAAAATAAAGAATAATGAAAGAAAGAAAGTTGCTTAAAATATACACCACAACATAAATCCCGCTTCAAAGCACTTTTATCTTTAAAATTCTTTAAAATTAAAAAATACAATTTTCCAAAGTTTAAGTTTTCTTTAACAAACATTTTCTAGAGTTACTCTTAAAACATATTCATGAATCATAAACATAAAATTTTTACTATCTTTCCCTAAAATATTTTTGTTTCTTTTTTGTTTAGAGACATTAATCTTTCTAAACAGGAGATGAGAAAATTCACTTTAATTATACAAGTAATGACTAAAAAAAAATAAATCTTCAGATTTTAACTAGGTTTTACTTTATTTTATTTTATGTAGAATACTTATAGTCCACGGAGAACATCATGTACAAATAATATATTTTTTAATAAAGTCCAAAATATTCATTAAAGTTTTTATCTTTCGTTATTTCCTCATTAGGCCAGTAAAAATAGGATTTTACTAACCGGGAATTCACGGAAAGCTGGAAATTGTTTCAATCACTTTTTTTACATCCAAATGAAGGGATTGAAGTTTGTCCCATTTTTCCTGGTGAGCTTTAGACGTGGCACCACAAAAACCTCACAATTTTCGGACTTTTTTAAGTATTTCGCAAATAACTCAAAATCCCTTAACTCAACAGAAACAGTCCTAATTTATAAATTGTAGCGTACAAAATTCTGCGTCTATTGAGCACAACAGACTAAACATTACACCAATAATAAGCGAGATATGATAGATCAAGAAAGTGCATTTTTCTTAATTTTTCTAAAGAAAAAACCTCATAAAATTGGTTTTTTGCGTACCAATTATCGGTTAAATGAATCATTTCCCTTACAAAACAGTAGAACTGCATAAATTGCCGAATTGTACTGTTTTATTAAGAACTTCAAAATTTAATTAATCAATATGGGAATTTCACCAACCTTTCCAACAGACGATTACACTTGAAATGCAACCGATGTCCCCAAATTCATTTTAATTCTGTCCTTTGTAAGTAAATTATTTTTTGAGGTGCATAAATGATTATATTTCTCTGTTTGACAACTTTGGGATGAGGAAAACGTGAAAATTGGTATTTTACGATTTGTTCACTCCCCTTGATAATTTAGAACAAACCATACAAATTGTCCATGTGATTGATGGTGGCTTCCTCCGTCATCGAGTAAGTTGGGAGCTAAGAGAAAAGTTCTCGTCAGTTATTTCAAAGTACATTGGATATTTGAAAAGCAACTACGGTTGGTTGTGTTTATGATGGTCAATTATTAACACAATGGATATAGGCCCTAAGAGGGGGGGGGTGCCCACTATGGGGGTATTTCTAAGAGAACCTAACCCGTATTTACGCATGGAAAATCCAAGGTTGGGAGAAAACCACGAAAACTCCGAACGATTAGGCCGACGGGCGCGATTAGTTTCGAACCCAGCACCTCCCGTCTACCAGCTTCGAGGAAAGAACCTCTCGGCCACTGGTGGGGCGAAAAACAACTACGGTAAAACTGCAACCATTGTATTTGACGGTTACCCAGAAGGATCGCCAGAACATGGCACCAAGTCTGCTGAGCGCTTCCGTCGAAAAAATAAATACATTGCAGCAAGTGTTGACTTTGACGAAAATACGATGCTCACAATGCAAAAACAGCACTTCCTTGCAAATGAAGGCAATAAACGCCGTTTAATAAAAAATGCTCATTGAAAAACTGGAACAACACAATTTTACAGTACAACAAGCTGTCGAGGATGCAGATACTAGCATCGTGATGAAAGCCATTCAACTTGATCAGCAGTCAGAACGTGTCATTATAGCTGGGGAAGATACTGATCTGCTTGTGCTTTTGACTGCATTTGCTCCTAACTCATCCACGATATAGCTCTTGAAACCTGGGAAAGAACAGTCAAGCTATGTTTTCTATTCACCATTAAGTTTCAAGTACTCGCCGATTGTGAAGAATAACATCCTATTCCTACACGCTTTTAGTGGCTGTGATTCTACATCGGCCTTCTTCAGGCAGGACAAACTGGAATTCGTTAAGCTTTTGGAAAATCATGCTCACCTACAGGATTTTCCAACTGCCTTTAATAACCAATATGCTACGCTTCAGGACATAAGTGCTGCGGGGAAGAAATTTATTGCCACCTTATACACTCTTCAGTACGAGGAATCCACAACACTGCACAAATTGCGATACAAAACATTAGCAAAACACCTTATGCAGACCCAATTTAACCTCACTTCTCTGCGCCAACTGAAGATGCAGCCAAACAACATTCATACAGATCTTTTCTTCAGATCAACATCTGGAATGGAAGGGTGATGAATCCCACTGATTGGGGTTGGAAGTCATTCAGGCATGCTATACTTCCAGTCACCACAAACGATGTAGCTGCACCACCAGAGCTCCTAAACACTCTGTCATGCAACTGTGCAAAGGGTTGCAACGGCGGTTTGTGTTCTTGTATGAAAAACGGGATTAAATGCTCAATTATGTGTTACCATTGTAAAGGTGCGTCGTGCACAAATTCCGCAGAAGAAGACTCACAAACCGGATACGATGAAAAAGTAGATATGAGCGAGGAGGCCTTCCATGTACAGGAGGAAGAAGAATGGGCAGATCAAAGTCTAGCAAAAACGCTCTAAGCTCGATTTTCCTGTATTTCCCTCAATTAACTTGAGTTGAATTTATTACCATTGCTTATATACTATTTTTTTTAAATAAATAAATTTTCTTGATTTTCTGTTATTGTATTGTTCTCTAATATTTTATAAAGTACATAATTTTTTTTAAAGGACACATGCAATTCTTTCATTTTTAAATTACCTATCCCTTATATTCATCATTTCATAAAATTTTCAAAATATAATCATTTATGCACCTCAAAAAATAATTTACTTACAAAGGACAGAATTAAAATTAATTTGGGGACATTGGTTGCATTTCAAGTGTAATCATCTGTTGGAAAGGTTGGTGAAATTACCATATTGATGTAATTAAATTTTGAAGTTGTCAATAAAACAGTACAACTGGGCAATTTATGCAGTTATACTGTTTTGTAAGGGAAATGATTCATTTAACCGATAATTGGTACGCAAAAAACCAATTTTATGAGTTTTTTTAGAAAAATTAGGAAAAATACACTTTTTTGATCTATCATATCTCGCTTATTATTGGTGTAATTTTTAGTCTGTGGTACTCAATCGACGTAGAATTTTGTGCGCTACAATTTATAAATGAGAACTGTTTCTGTTGAGTGAACGATTTTTTAGTTATTTTCGAAATACTGAAAAAAGTCCAAAAATTTTGAGGTTTTTTGTGGTACTACATCTGAAGCTCGCTTGGAAAAATGGGACAAACTTCAAATCCCTTCATTTGGATGTAAAACAAAGTGATTCAAACGATTTACAGCCTCCCGCGAATTATTGTATAAAACGACCCTGTTTTGAGCTAATTTTACTGGCTTACATTCAATTAAACCTTTTTTAAAAAGATTTATAAAAATTTGAATATCTTCATCTTATAAAGAAATGCAGTAAAATTTCAATATTTTCTTTAATCGTTAACTTTTATGAATGAAAGAAAATTTTGAACATTATTATAACTGAAAGTTTGAGCAAAGTTAATGTGTATCTTAAGGGTCTTAAGGGTCAGGTACCCTTTGAATTAACAAAATACAGGAAAAAGTGACCTCTATGTAAATTGCAGTTACTCTATAATTAATTTACTTTTATTTATAAAATTTAAAACACACATTTAAAAAGATTTCTGTTATCAATTAAAGTTCTCAAAAAAAAAAGTATACCCATATATAACGTTTTTTAATTTCTTTTTATAGATAATACAATTTTTACGAAAGGATTATTCTTGCATGAATTGCGGGCATGATTTTTCACATTTGAATGGTTAAAACAAATCAAAAAAAATTAATGAGTACAAATATAATCGGTTTTCAAAATGACCTACGATGAAAAAAATAAAACTTGTAGATCCCGAGAAAAAAAATTTATAAGAAATACGAAATATCAAGGGGTTTTTTATACAAAAGTAGTCGTGAACTTCTTACTTGAGAAATATAAAAATTGGTCATTTTGTATCTCTGTACGCGTTTAATGCATTTAGAAAAAAAATTGTGAAATTCTAGGCAACCATTTATCAGAAATCGTGCTCGCAAGGATCAAAATCGCTGTTTCGAGAAAATTGACATTAAAGATAAGATAAAATCACTCCTCGATGATATGAAAAAAGCTCAAAGGGTTTTAGACATAACTTCTCTTGTAATGCGAATTTTTTAATAGGTTTTGTTTAAAGTTCCAAAAGAATCATATTTAATTATAAGCTATTTTTAAAAAATAGATTTTTGGACTCTTTAAAGGATACTTGGCCTCTTAAGTAATATGTGTAATAGATACCACCACTATATTGCCCAAACTCACCGCACACTTTAGATTTTAGTGTTTTTGTCGAATATTTATAGAAATACACGACAAATTCGTTTGGAACTTCAGGAATATATAGAACATATTAAATCTCATATTTTTCAGCGAAGGTTTGATTATTAGGGTAATTGGAGGACCAACAACAAATACAATAAAAACAATTATATTTTCGATCATCCTGCAAAATAAACTGCTCAAAATTATCTATTCCTGTAGAACATGACTATAATCTCTTCGCTACCTGGGCCCACATATTATGTGGACCTCTATTCCTTTCATTATAAAAACTAAACTGTTTGAATATTTTACATTTTCACTTCACTTCTCAATAGCTGAATATTTTTTGCTATAAAGACAAACCAATAAATGGCAACATCTATGCTGATGTTCTTATAAAATAAACGTTATTTTCGTCTGAGTTTGCAAAATGCCTTCAAGTCATTGTGGCCAAGAAAGTGAGAAATTTTCATATTTAATTTAAATGCCCAATCATTTGCTCAATAATTCTTCGTTAAAACTGAGTTCTCGTTATATCCGAGCTCACTATAATCGAGTTTGAGTTACTTAAATTTCACTAATAAATTTATTCATGTTGTAATGGAATCATTATTAACAAAAACAAAAGGCATGGATTATGGAATTAAACACCAGACATCGATTATGAAACCTTTCCAAACCTAATAGACAATTATTAAGAAATTTCATTTTTTCATACAATGAAATGAGTTTCCTAAATAAACAATTTAAGGTATGTGCCTACCTTCGAGGCATCTCTTTTGGAAAATATGAAATTTTTATCAAACACATGTGTTTTTAGTTAAAACAGGGAATAAAACTATGAAGTCATATAAATTTTTAATGGAATTTTAATTAACTTTTTAAATATAGGCAAGATTTAGTCCAATTTTTGTAAAGAATTTCGTTTATGCCAAACCTTCTGTAATGAAATCTATTCAATATACTTGTGATATTCGCGCACGCCCTCTATCCTCTAGAAGCGCCCTCTTTTGTCGAAAGAGAAGAAACAGATCAGAACGTGAGATAGCTTCACCTAGAAAGGTGAGCTAAAAAGGCTGTGAACGGCCGTGGATACAAACTGTCGTGAAGAAACAAAACGAAATCCATATAAGGAATGGGATAATTATAAGTGTTATTTTATGTGCCAGTGTACGTCCATCGTGATGTCCTCCATGTTATAATAAACGTCTCACGTTGAAGAAATTGGCCATTCATTGAGAGAAAAGCCCATACGCGACCATCCGGTCGTTCTTACATTGGTGCCAGAAAAAAGTGGGATTTGGCCAATATGGAAATTAACGCGCATTGTGGATACATTATCGGATTCGCTTTTTACGGAGGTAAGACTGTTTATTAGATCATTTTAAATATGGCAGATAAATTGTCAAAATTAAAAAAAGCTCGAGGTGTAACGAAAAGTTCTATAACATCCATAATTAAAAAAATTGAAGATAATTACGTGTCCGACACGCCAAACTTAGATGATCTTGAAGATAACTTAGCTATGTTATAACAAAAAGCCAGCGATTTAAAACAAGAGGACAGCGAAATTTTATCATTAATCGATGATTTATCAGAAGTCGGAAAGGATGCGAAGGTGTCATCGGCGTATCAGGAAAAAATAACGCTCTGGAAGTTCAGAGTAAATAAGAAACTAAAGCAGAAAGATAAAAAAGAACCCCCCCCCCCCCGTATGTCCCGTAAATAATAGGTGCGTAGAATTTCCGAACACAGTAAAATTACCGACACTTAACATTGAGAAAAATTATGGAGATATTAAGCTTTTCCAGAATTTCTGGAATTCTTTTAAGACAGCGGTACATGACAATGAACACCTGTCAAATATTGAAAAAATGAATTATTTATTCAGTTATTTAGGTGAGAGTGCGTATAATTCTATATCGGGTTTTGCGTTATCTGATAAAAATTACATAGAGGCCGTAGAATTACTCAAACAACAGTTAGGTAGAAAAGATTTAATTATTACCAGTCATATTAATACATTGTTGATTTTAAGACCGTTAACAAAATCGCATGACGTCACGTCATTGCGTAAGTTATATGACACTATTGAAACCCAGATTCGCAGTCTCAAGTCATTAGAAATGGAATCAGATAGTTTTGACGCACTTTTGACTGCCATAATTTTAAAAGCATTAGCATACAGCTTATCTCTGGAATTTAGTAAACAAACTGTCAAAAACTTTGATGAAACCAATTACGGCGTGGATAAATTATTATCAATTATCCGAAATGATTTGGAGGCTAGGGAAAAACAGACGCAAATTATAAATTTATCTTCTGATTATTCAAGGCCAAAGCACTTACCAGAGTTATTACCCGAATTTAGACAAAAGATTAACAAAACATCTGGCGTCAGTGTATATGAAGTGCCTGCCGGAAAGAGTGTTTGTTTATTTTGCAATGCAGTTGATCAGCATTTAACTGAAAATTGTGACAGATATTCAGGAAAGAATTAATAAATTGAAAGCTGGGGGCAGGTGTTTTGCTTGCTTGAAGTGAAAACACTTAGTTAAAGACTGTACCGCAAAAACTAAATGTAGGCTGTTTCAAATTACACCACGTGTCAATTTGTAATTATTTAGTTGGGAAGGGCGATAAATCAGAAAAAGACTAAATCCAAACTTTGAATGGGGGAGGTGTGGTGTTCGCGCACGTCCTCTATCCTCTAGAAGCGCTCTCTTTTGTCGAAAGAGAAGAAACAGATCAGAATCTGAGATAACTTCACCTAGGAAGGTGAGCTAAAAAAGGCTGTGAACGGCAGTGGATACTCCCGGTCGTGAAGAAACAAAACGAAATCCATATAAGGAATGGGATAATTATAAGTGTTATTTTATGTGCCAGTGTATGTCCACCGTGATGTCCTCCATGTTATAATAAACGTCTCATGTTGAAGAAATTGACCATTCATTGAGAGAAAAGCCCACACGCGACCATCCGGTCGTTCTTACAATATTTCCCTTTTTTTCAACAATATATTAGCAAACCACTTACCTGTATTATGAAACAAAAGATTTGCCATAGCTGTTAAATTTACTAACATATACCAAATTTTGTATGCAAAACATGATTTTTTATGTGTATTTTTCAATAAAAATAGCTCTTAAATTAATATATACAAACTTACAAGCTATATTTTGCTTCATAACATACCAATAAACGAGCAGAACCTTGTAGCAAAATTTTATTTCAATATCTTAAAAACGTTTTAAGGAATGATGCTTCTTGTAAACGTACACAATGAAAAACACAGTTTTCCAGAAAACACAAATTAAGATTTTGATATAGCACACAAAATTATGTATAAAGTATACAACTTTAAAATCCATCCTATTTGTAGGTGTTTTTATATTTGTGTATGTATTATATATTATATGATTGTGTGTTAAAATGTATTCTTTACCTTTCTGTGGCTCCTTAAACGGCACTTCCGGTATCAGAAAGTTCATTTCCTGTTTAAATTTTGGGCTACAAGTTTGTTTCTAATTATCGCTGAACCAAAAGTAGGGGACTTTTCGAATCCTAAATGTTTGAACTTTAATTTAAAATAATAAAAAAAATCGAAAATTTTCGCAAAAATAGTGATTTGATGGTTAGGCACTTACCTTAAAAAACGCATCTCTCTATTCTAAAAAAAAAAGGTAACTAACGCTGTCACCGCCGCCGCCGATATTGAATTTTTTGTGACCGGAAGTCTTTCTTCGTTAATATTAAGAAAAATATTGCGTACAAAAATAGGAAAATCGGCGGTATTATAGAGAAATGTTTGATAAACATGCTGATGCAGACAGTTTTCAAATCGAAGAATTATTTTAAGAGATATTTAATGCTAAAGTTGGACAAATTTATTCCACTAAAAAAGTTTTATAGAAGCAAATACTATACATGGGAATTTACAATGGGAATTTTTAGATCATATTATGCATTAGAATTTCCCGGTGTGCAGACTGCATTTATTTCTTTAATTTGACTCATTTTTGAGGTTTTATTTCTATTTTAAATTCAAATTTTAAGCATTTCGAGATGTATTTTTTACTTATTTTAGAAAATGGTATTAATTTAAATTGTTGCCAACTGTATAAACAGCGCAAACAATAATGTTTGCTTCAAATTAAAAATTTATTTACCCGTGACTATTATAAACAGAAAATATAGAACGCAGGAACCCACTGAAAATTACGTCATAAAAACTATATTTACATGTGAATTTTAAAAGAGAAAGAATATTATAAAATAATAAATGGATTAACATGCATTAGAAGTCATAAATAGGAGAAATTACGTCACATTACACTTATTACGTAAAATGAACAAAAAATTATATTGTAAAACAGTTTAAATGTAAAAATTGCGCGAGACATTTATTTGATATTTTGAGATGATATTTTCGACTATTTTTGTTAGGACAGCGCAAATAATATTTCATTTCTAACAAAAGTATTTTCACGTGAATATTAAAAAGAGAAAAAAAAGTTTGGTGAAAATCACGTCAGATTAAAAACGATACATTTAAAATGTCTTATTTAGAGAAAACTTTCTTTCCGCTTTGTTAAAAAATACCGGGAGACAAAGACTCTGTTTACTTAATTCATTTTATATTAGCTTATTTTGAAATGTTTAACTGATTTTATTTAATCAAAGACGGAAACAGCCATTGTATCTTTCAATAGCAGCTGATTTGGCCTTAAAATTCCCCAATCAGAGAGAAATGAATAGAAACCCGGAGATCGCCACTGTTTTTTAAATTATAATTCAATCTTCCGAAATCTTTTTAAAGCCGGTCAAATTAGCATGCTTTTAGAGTCTGCGGTTTCTGAACGGGGGGGTTGGCGAGCGTAGCTCGTAGGAGGCAGAGCCCCCTAGTAACTAAAAATGAAGGTCTCCTTAAAGGGCGTACTCAGAATCTCTCTCTCTCTCTCTATTCTAAAAAAAGGTAACTAACGCTGCCACCACCGCCGGTTTTGAATTTTTTGTGACCGGGGCTCTTTCTTCGTTAATATTAAGAAATCTACAGCATACAAAAATATGAAAATCGGTGGTATTATAGAGAAATGTTTGATAAACACGCTGATGTAGACAGTTTTCAAATCGAATAATTATTTAAAGAGATATTTAATGTTAAAGTTGCTCAAAATCGTTCCATTAAAAAAAAATTATAGGAGCAAAAACTATACATAGGAATTTAATCATTTTGAGATCATTTTATACATTAGAAGTTCGCGGTGTGCAGGCTGCATTTATTTTTTTTAATTTGATTCCCTTTTTTGAGGATTTATTTCGATTTTATATTCAAAATTTCATCATTTTTAGAAATATTTTTTACATCTTTTAGAAAAGGGTATTATTTTAAATTGTTGCCAATTTTTAAAACAGCACAAAGAATAATATTTCTTTCAAATTAAAAATTTATTTACACGTGACTATTATAAACAGAAAAAAACTTTCAAGTTAGAATTAAATGATTACGTTTCAAAAACAGGAAAATATAGAAAATTAACTCATAAAAACTACATTTACACGTGAATTTTAAAAGAGAAAGGAAATTGTAAAATATTAAATTCATTAATATGCGTTAAAAGTCATAAATGGAGGAAATTACGTCATATTTAAAATAGCCAAACAATAATATTGTCAGACAGTTTAAATTTAAAGATATATTTGCGCGAGACATTTATTTTGAGATAATCTTTTTTTTTTAAACTATTGTTGCTAATGCTTGTTTCAACCTCGTAGTATCTTGAAAAAAATGCTAATGAAACTACTCGTTCACGTTATAAATGATCAGGCAAATTCAGCGGGGGGAATTCCAGTAGAAAGTTTACAAAAAATATATATATTTTAGAGTATTTAGCGAGAAAAGCCGAACGCTCTGCTAGTTTTGGTAAGCAATACCTTTCCACGCCAAATACAAGCGATTTTAATGCATTAGGAAATTGCTAATTAAATAAGTGTTTAAATGCGCGGTACTTAATAAATTTAAACTTAAACCATGAAACTTTACTTTTTCTAAAAGCTTATAATATACAATTTGCGTGTTGCTGAAGTTAATTAATTTTACACTGGCTGGATAAGTTTTAAGTATATTTTAAAAATAACTGTTTGATTAAGAAAGCTCTCCTTATTCATTTCCTTCTTGTATACGTCGTTCTTCCAACGGCAGCAATATCTCTTGTTGTTTCCGACACTAATAATATCGAAGTCAAATTGGCAATGCTCAGAATCGGACTTTCATTTTGAATTTGAACAATTTTAATCAATTTAAATTTTGTTCTAAAGCGTCATTGAACGACCATTAAATTTCATTATAGATACATTTAAATGTATATGACAAATCCGTAGTTATAAAAGTGTACTTATTTCTATGCCTCGTAGACCGGTATATGAGTTATAGAATTTATACACACCACTAGAACACTCAAAATCAGATATGCATACTACAGCAGAAACGCTCTTCCAGTAATCATCGATCTTAGTCAGTCCTGTAACAGAATTGGGTACTTTTTAATTATCCCGTCGACCAGAAAACTATCGCCAAACTATACAATTAAATGCCAATAATGGGTTATCGTAAATGTCACATTCACTTGATATTAAACACGATACACGCCTTTGTTACATCAAGTGATTTTTAATTCGACTTTTTATTTGTATTTTTATTAATGTTTTACTAATTTAGTTGTTCTTCCGTTATTTAAAATAAAAATTGTCAATTGGTATAATTTGGCGAATAGTTTTGTGATTTGTATAATTTGGCTATATTGGTCGACGGGATAATCAAGTAGTACCCTGAATTCATCTGTGTATCTCTGTAAATGAACGCTAATTGTTATGCACTCCATAGTCTATTTTAAAAAAATCTTGTAATGTACCTCAATAATCCATTCAAATTTCATCATGTTTGAAGTATCGTAACTCGATTAAAATGCATCGCAAACGATTTTCCCTCCATAGATCATAATGTAATGGAATTATTTTGTCCCACCGTGTTGCCTAATTCGACCGACAAATTCAGAGGGTGATAGTAGGCATCAAGAGGATTAAAAATTACCATTGAGTATGAGGACACAAACCACTTATTTAGTCACAAATATAGGGAGTTTCACCCTAACTGAATTTTGATTGATGGTAATAACTTTAAGAAAAATTAAAATACCAAAGCAGAATATAAAAAAGCGTCCTATCTTAAATGAGAGAGGTAACCGCAAGATTAAAGACGAGATCATATCAATCAAGGTCACACGCCACGTAGCGGACGGGGTTGAACTACAGGAATATACCTAAATGTTTTCTTCTTTGTGGATAATCTACTAATTGTAGATCTATGAAATAACTGCGCAAGCGTAAAACGCCTTGTTTTCATTTGTTTGAAGTATTTATATTCTGACAGTATAGAATATTCTATTTATTTTTATTCGTGATTATTTAATTTATTTATTATAGATAATTATTTAAATAAAAACAGTTCTTTTTAGAACTAATATTATTTCTTAAAATGGCAAAATGTTGGCCATCTAATAGCTGTAGTTTTCGAAATTGTAAGAAAATTCTTTTTCTGATGGAATTCATCTCTGTCCTTTTCCATAGAGTAAAAGAAGTTAGTTATGTGTTTTTATTTTAATTTATAAAAAAAAAGATAAAATATTATTTAATATATATTATCAAATGTTGCTGATTTAAATACGCTCGATTTTTTTTTTTTATGTAATGAAAAAGGACGCATAAAAATTAGTAAGTAGTTAATATGTAAAGATAGAATTTTGTAGTCTCATTTTTTACTCAATTCTTATGTGCTAAAGTTATAAAAAAAAAATGATATACACGGTTGTATTCCCGATGAGAATACAACGTTTATGAACGTTTAGAATATGTATAGAACTTAATTATAAATAAAATATTCAATTTTAAGTCTTTTTTTTTTCGTTTATCGAGCGCAGACAATAAGTTCCCAATATTCTCTTGAACGCCTTAATTACTCTCATGCTATTTAACTAACAAGTATTTCCTTAATTTAAATGTAATTTCATTTTATATTCGGAATCACTTTAATTTAAAATACATGCATCAAATGTTGTACTATTAAACAAGCAAGTATTGTTCATTTATTTGTTTACATAGTCTGTGATTCTAGACAATAGCTTCAATAATTATCCTAAAATCGCGAGATTATTTTTTTTAAAACAGACAAAGCCATTTAGAGAATCCCGGTTCAAAATTCAGTCATGAATTTCAAATCGTTACCCCCTTATGGAAGATGAATATTGTTTACCAGATTTATTACAAAATATTTTTGTCGCAGCTTGTTCTGATAAAAATATGTGTGTTTAAAAAATAGTCACAATGTCATTTTAGTTTCAGGGCAAAAGGCAATAATGTTTTCGTAGCAGTGGTGCTTTTTCCCCCGAAATTAAAATGATATTGTGACTATTTTTTTTTTTTTTAAATGTACATAATTTTATCAAAACAAACTGCAACAAAAATATTTTGCAATAAATCTGGTAAACAAGATTCATCTTTCATAAGTGAGTAAAGATTCAGAAAATATGCGCAAGAGATGCGCAGATAGTAGATATTCTGTCATATATGACGTTATACTAAAAACCCTCGTTTTTCCGCTATCAACCCCGCCCACAAGATGGCGCTATTGTGCCAATTTACGGCAGATTCCAGCATTAATATTGTACGCTTAATATATATGCAGTTTTGTAAAATTACTGCAATGAAAATACAACGATATATACCTTGTTTGGTACGAAATGTGATAACATCGCGAAAAGTTCTGGAAAAACAGTGTGCTCACGCAATTGATGACACTGTATGAACTGGTAATCGCAGTCCAAAATGGGAAGCGTCAAGTGCATACTGTTGGCGCGTATAATGGAAACCCCTGCCACATTTTTTGATGTTATCACATTTACAACAAAAATGAGCATGACTATTAAAAGTTTCATTATAATACACTTCAAATTTTTTAAGGTTATTACAGGCAATCCAAGTTGAGTCAGTGTAGGACACCCGCCACATGATTGGCGGGAATATATATACTATATGTTAGCGGAAAAATCATGACTTATTGCTATAGTACAAATTTGCGAAATTTCAGGACAGGTTACCATATTTTAGGAAATTTTAAGAAGTTTTTTTCATTTTTCAGGAATCTTAGGAATTTCAAGACAAGTACGGACGGTCGCTGGATCTGTGTCCCAAAAGAATGTTGCCCTAGATCTAAAAAGAGCATAAAAAAAATCGCAGTATTTTACGACTAAAACTTACCAAATTATATTTTGAATTTTATGAAATTTCAACGTTTGCCGTTTACCTATACTAAATAATACTTCTTTCCGTTTCTAGTTTAGAAAACACTGAAATTACATAAAATTCATTAATTTGGTAAGTTTTGGCTATAAAAGTGTTTCTTTTTTATTATTTATTTTTTTTTTAATTGTTCTTCTTAGACAAAAACCTTTTTACCCGACTGAAAAGAAGGGTTATGTGTTTCACGCGTATCTGTGTATGTGGATTTCTTTATACCCTCGAAACACCCCAACGGCTGGATGGATTTTAATGAATGAGGTCTCTATCAATTCGTTTTAACGGCCCGATGGTTATAGGCTAGGTTTTGTTTTTATAAACTCAAAATGGCGGTCGTAAAATACAAAATGGCGGCAGAGACGAGAAAAAATTTACGCACCCTATTGAGTGGCATATCATTGGATAGGTCTTTCAAAATGAAGACGATGTTTTATTGACTATTTTACAGTCAGAAACTCCGTTAAAATATTATACAACCTGGAAGTTCTGTATGTAGGAGCTCTAGCTTTACTGCAACTCTAACCATCATAGACATCTATAGACCTCATCAAAACAGTGTTTATAGATAGGAACTAACAATTAAACACAACTTAAAAGTCATCAATACAAGTAAATAAAAAAGATAGGTAAGTAATATAAACAAGTAATATAATGTAAAATATATATATTTTAAGTTAATTCCTACTTAGGTCAATAAGAGAATTTTTTTTCTCCCATTCTTCTTTCCTTTTGAGTGGCGCTTAAAATGCCTTGATCAAGAAGAGGGCTCTCTCGGTCTAAAAATACCTTGATCAAGAAGAGGGCTCTCTCGATTATTGAAAATTAATTAATTTAATTTAATTAATGAATTAATATTTGAAAAAAACTGGATTAACATCAAGTGTCATCCACTACAAGTTTAAAAAAAAATTTATTTGAGCTTGATTGGATGAATAATAAGTATTTGATTAACGATTGAAAATTTGAACAAGATATATAGCGAGAGTGTGAGCTAATACTAGGAATTGAAAAAAAAATAGTTTCACACTGATGAGAAATAATTAATTAGTTCGCTTTTTACGCAGTCGGGTTTTTTGATTTTTTAAATGTAATTCTTTATTCAAAATATAACCTATAAGACCCAGGGAGCTGTATCAAAATTAAATTTAGAATTTTATTAGGTAAAACAAATACTATATGTAAAAACTTTACTTAATTTCTATACGTTTTGTAAATGGAAGTACATTTCCCTCATCAAGGGTTTATGAGATAATTGAGCAGACATGTATTTTGAATCATCTGGTCTATATCGCTTTGAAGAAGAGGAGAGTCCCCGCAAAAAAGTCAAGCCTAGGGGCCCAAGTAGTGGTTAATCCACCTCTGGTAACAGCAACAACAAAAATTCAGATGATGAGATTCAACAAAAATGTAACAGATACACGTTTGCGCTATAAATTAAGAATTCTGTAAGGTTACTAAGAATTTTCTAGGAAATATGCCTCGAACTTTTTTGTAACGGCAACAACAAAAATTCATGTAACAGATACACGTTTGCACTATAAATCAAGAACTCTGTAAAGTTATTAAGAATTTTCTAGGAAAGTGGGATGCCTAGAACTTTTTATATAACTGCAATCCGGGTTACAGATAAAATTTTAGTAAGATTACTGTAATTTTAATAGATTCTTTGGTAAACTATAGATTTCTGTAGCTTTACAAAAACTAATTTTGTAGATTTACATCTTTTTTTGTACAGTGTAGATATAAAATTTTAGTAAGCACACAGATTTCTGTAATTTTACATTTGTAGAATTACATCTTTTTACTTTCTTCTATCTTCAATAGAAGAAAGTGTTGTAATCGAAAATTTTTTTCGACTTCCGGTTTTCGACAGATTTATACGTTTTAGGAATCAGAGATCCCAAATAACATGTTTATAGAAAATGTCTGTCTGTCCGTGTGTCTGTCGCCATTGTACCATCAAAAAGTGTATGAAGTTATGCATAGAATTGAACCAAATTTTTATTTTAAGTTTTTGGCTATGGCAAGCAAGACCCCCCTGAATTTGGAAAAAATTCGCCAGTAGGCGGCGCTGTAATAGCGATTTTTGTGCGATTTTGACTATTGTACCATCAAAAGTGTATGAAGATATGCATAGAATTAAATCAAATATTTATTTAAAGTTTTTGGCTATGGCAAGCAGGTCCTCCCTGAATTTGGAAAATATTCGCCGGTAAGGGGCGCTGTAATAGCGATTTTCTTGCAATTTTGAATATTGTACCATCGAAAAGTGTTCGAAGTTATGCATAAAATTGAACCAAAAAAAGGTTTTAAGCTCATGGCTATGGCAAACAGGTCCTTCCTTAATTTGGAAAAAAATCGCCGGTAGGGAGCGCTATAATAGCGTTTTTTGCGATTTTTGTGCCATTTTTAATATTGTACCATCGAAAAGTGTATGAAATTATGCATAGAATTGAACCAAATTTTTTGTGTTTGTTTTTGGTCATGGCACGAAGTTCCTCCCTGAATTCGGAAAAATTCCACCAGAAGGGGGCGCTGTTGTAGCGATCTCTGTGCCATCTGCATTATTGCGCCATCGAAAAGTGTATGAAGTTATAAATAGAATTAAACCAATTTTTTTGTGTATGTTTCTGGCTATGGCAAGCAATCCTCCCTGAATTTGAAAAAAATCTGCCGGAAAGGGGGGGGGGGGCTGTAATAGCGATGTTTGTGCCATTTTCTTTATTGTACAATCGAAAAGTGTATAAAATTATGCATACAATTGCACCAATTTCTTTGTGCATGTTTTTGGCTTTGGCCAACAAGTCCTCCTCGAATTTGGAAATATTGCGCGGTAAAGGGGCTATGTGATAGCGATTTTTGTATATTTTTCTTGATTTTCGTAGTTCTATTGTCCATCGGCGGCTCGTGCAGCGGCGGGAACTCGCTTCCTGCTAAGCCGGCTATTCGCAAACAGGTGATAACAGCAGAATAAGGAAAAACTAATAATTTTAACAAATATCATGATATAAATTAACTCGTTTTTTTTTTTGTTTGTTTGTTTGTTTTTTTTACAGTGTATCAATTATATTATGTTTCAAATATCGTAAAATCAATAAAATGCCCCGTAAATGGTTTTTCTTCCGGATGTAATGGAATTATTTTGTGTAAACAAACTATAAATGCTACACACTTCCTTTTCATACCAAAAATATACTAAACCTCAATAACATATAAAGTTGAAGCGCGGACAGGCAGACAAACCGAATTCATAAACGCTTTTCCACTTTGTTGGAAATTGTAAACAAAAATAATGCATACAACAAATAATTTTCTAGTTTCCTTCATCTTCGTTATATGGTTTACATTGTTAATTCAAAATTAAACGCCTTAATTTTACTGGATTTTTTTAATTTACTTATACTTATTATTTTTAAGTTGTTTTGAATTCAATGAATAAGGATATCATTAATAATCAAGATAGATCATATAATTAAGATTCTCATAAAGATAAACAACACTTTTTCAAAATGATAAGATACAAAAAGTATTGCTTCTTAAAATATCAAATATAAAGTATGCATATGTGAAGAGTCATTAATCTATTTTGAGAAATGAAAGGCCATATAGTAATAAAAAAAAACGCTCTTTTGAATACTTAATCTTTTAAATCATTATATTAACGCAGCAGTTATTCTTTCGTTATAAAGATATAGGACAGTACATGGAAGTAATAAATTAGTAGTTGATTGTGGAATCACAATCAAAGTTCTTATATATTTTTTTTCCTTTTGTATATTTTAATTGTAAAAATTTTATGAGTTTATAAATTTGTAAAATATTGATATATTTTTCAAGTGAATATAAAGAAAAAAATATTTTGAAATAATACGAGATGATTTAAAAATTAATGCTAAAAGTAACTTTTCTTATTATTTTGAAGTAAAGAAAAGTTTTGATTTTTTTTTTACAGTCGTGAAAAAAAAAAAATAAACACCCCCTACTAACTCCTCAACAAATTATCGTAGAAGAAAGTTACTGGTACCGAACGATTGGAAATAAAATCTACTTTTAAATGATGTATATAAAATTTGTTTAGAAAGCCATGTACATATTAAAACGAACCCCCCAAACTTCCTTTTTTTCAATGGCAATACCCAATTTTAACAAGATATTTCAAATCTTCGGTTCAAACTATGCCTAGACATCAAATTTCATTTGAATGATAGGTTTTTGAATTATAAATGTTCGAAATTTTGTGTTTCTAATGTTAAATTACATTTTCATATTTTTATTAATATCTCATGAAATGATACTCCTAATGTGCTAATTTTTTGTTTAGCAATAATACTAAAATACCCAAACATAAATACGTTGAATTTGCAATTTTTATAATTTTATTATATGAATTATGAATTATGAAATTAATATTCGAAAAAATTATAAATTGCAACCTACAATTTTTTTTTTTTTTTTTTGATGGATTTATATTTATTAAGTCCTGCTTTGTGGAAATCCAAAATTTCACATTTTTCTTCCAAGTAGTTTTCAAATTATGCTTTAAAAACGGCAAAATGATGGTTTAAGGGGCTGTCTATGATAGAAGTGACTAGATATTTTGAAATTTCTTATGCCATCCTGTAATCTTGTGTGGCGCTTAAGATGCCTTGATTAAGAAAGGGGCTTTCTCGGTTCGGTCAACAATCGAGTACCGAACTTCAATTTGGATACAGTTCCTAAAATAGCACGTTTTAAAATAATTAATTTCTCGGAAATTTATCGTACGAATTGCATAAAAATTTGTTTTTTATGCCAATTGAAGGCTTTAGAGTTCATTTATGCTGTCAGAATTGTGTACTGCTATTAAAAAAAACAAAGTTATGATTCGTTTTAATATGTAGATGGCACCCTTATCAAATTTTGTATATGTTACCGGCCAAACCCGATTTTAGGCCAAACGGCCAAACTAGTTTATCCTAACGCGCATCGATAAACTAGTTTTCCTAGGCCAAACTAGTTTATCCTAACGCCCATAGGATAAACTAGTTTTTCCTAGGCCAAACTAGTTTATCCTGACGCCCATAGGATAAAGTAGTTTTTCCTAGGCCAAACTAGTTTGGCCTAATGCTCATAGGATAAACTAGTTTAGCCTGCTATTCATTAGTCTGAACTAGTTTATCCTAGACCAATTCAATTTGGCGTGTTTTTATTGATCCCAAAGACCGCTTCGACGCCAACCTTCTAGTTTATCCTAGGTCAATCTAGTTTATCCAAGGACAATTGAAACGCATATTCAATTTCTCAAAAATGAGTCAAGTTCACGCTCAAATTCAAAACTTTTCTAACGAATCCGCTCAACTCAAACACATCTATGGAAGTGAGAAAAGAAAGTTCACTAAAAACTGGTTTTTAAAAAAATATAAAATAGAAGTTTAGAGTCCAAATTTATGAAATTTTGTGAGCTAGTATTTTGGTTATTCGATGTAAGGTCTTTACGGGCCTGCCCAATTTTCCTTCCCGACTCTCGGTCTGAGCTTGGTTTAGGGATTACTGTTTTCGAGAGGTTCGAACCGTGATCGACCGGGACTAAATTCTTTAAGTCGGACTGGACTGCATTCTTTTTGAGGTCTAAACAGGCAGAAATTTTCAGTCCAATTTCCAATCCAGCTCATATGAAAATCATTTAAACCGGAAGGATCTCTCTTCTGTTCAGTAAAAAATCTAAGTAACATTTGGCCCGTCCCAACATTTTTTTTTTTGCACGTATTTTTAAATGGTTATTATTCCACAATTAAAATTTATACATTTATTCTTATTATTTATTTTTTTAAGATGAGTAGATGCATTTTTAGGTAATAAAATTAAAGTACGATATAACCTGAGAAAAATAACCTGCCTATGACGGAATCCTGTGTTTAACAAAAAAATATGTTGATCTATGTAAAATGACCATATTAGTACAATTAACATCCTCTAATCCGGGACGTTCGGAATTTGCAGCATGCCGGATTACGAAAAATTCCGAATTACAGGATGAATGTTGGGAAAAACGTGTAGAATTAAGAATTAATCCGAAAATGCCATTAAAGCATGTTTTTTTATTCTTTAAACAGCTTGAATAGAATATTAAAAATACTCAATAATGTAAGTTTTGTACAACATATGTACATGAATATAAAATGAAAACGTGCACTGTTGGCCTACTCGTAGAAGCCATCTTAAACAAATCTCGAATATCAGTTTGTTTCCTAGTAGTCTTTTGTCTTCATTTTATTAGGATGTTATTTTTTATAATGTGGATTTAATAATTTCCGCATGGTTGAACGAACGGCTGCGCACAGAAAACCTGATAAATGTATTCGAGGCATTAGCTACTTTAATTCGACTGATGTTGTTTGACTCGTGCACATCATATTCATCTGAGCCAACGTCTTTGGGGGCTGCTAGGTTTATAACACTCTGAATGATGGCCTCATCAGTCAAAATTTCGACTGTCGGTTCATCAAAATCTTCTTCAACTCACTCCTGTATTTCTTCTCGATTCAGTTGTGTTTCCGAAAGTCTTGCGGGATTATCCAGCATGCCGGACCTTAGGATGCCGGATTAGAGGATGTTTACTGCACTTTTAAAAATAATATAATGCATTTACAACAGATTATGAACCTTCTAATAAGGGAACCTGTCTATAACGGATTTTTCTTCTTTCCTATGCAATTCTGACTTAAAAGATTTTACTGTATAGAATTTAAAATTTTTTTTAATTTCTAAGCCATAAAATGTGGATTAACGATATTAATAATTCTATTGTAAACTGTATTGATTTTTTAATGCATATCTATTTGTATGTAAATATCGGAATAATTACTAATGCCATTAATTTTTTTACACGGCTTGGAGACGTGAAAATCTGAAAATTTTTATATAGAAAAACCTTTCAAGTTGGAATCACGTCAGCAGAGAAAAAAAAAGTTCATTACAGTTAACTTCCTTTTTTAGCAGGTCCGTCGTCTCTAGCAAATGTATTATGATTTTTTCAAACGGATCCAATCATATCCAATTTGCACCGATTAAAAAAAAAATCGGTTTAAACAGGATTTCGTCATACACTGATTCTTCTAATAGGTTTGGCAGTTCTGTATCCCCATCCGTATAAATGTATATGTACTATTTTTTAAAGAGAGTTTTAATTGCGGAATAATGGTAGCTTAAAAAATATATATTTTTTAGGCCAAACTGGAACCGGGACTTCGCCGGATTTTTAAAAATTCTAAATTTTTGAAAGAATATTAAATGTATTTTTGACATTCTTAATGTTGCATTCATATCAAGTGATACTTATGCGAGAAAAAAAATAAATATAAATTATATTATTCACTGTAAATTAAAATGTCTGAAATTCAAACACTTAAGTGTCTGAAACGGAGTGTTCAGTTTTTAGACATTTTAAAATGTCTGAATTTTTTCAGACACTTTTCGTGTCTGAATTTCAGACACTTCAAACGTCTTAATAGCATCCATTTTTTTTGTAAGCATCATACGTAGCCATGCTTGACCACGTTGAATCCTGGAAAAATATTTGGCTGGGGTCCTGCCCCTCCCCCCCCCCCTAAACAACCTGATTTTTCTGGTGCTCCCAATTTTGGTACGCAATTTTTGTTAAGCTGATAATTTAAATCTTTTACGACATTTTACTGATTATAATCAATATTTTGAACTTCAGGAGTAGAACAAGATTAAAACAAAAAATATTTATCTAAATATTAGATTTTTTTAATTTGTTTTATTTTTAATCTTATTTTACTTTAAAAGTTCAAAATATTGATTATAATCAGTGGAATTTCGAAACAGATTTAAAATATAAACTTTACAAATATTGCACATCAAATTTGTGGGCACTAAAATCGTAGGGGGGCGGGGCACGGCCCAGTATGCCCATTCTTTAATCAAGAAGTTCTTTTGCAAAAAATTCAACCCTGCATTATTGTTATCTTAATTGAGATGTCCGGTATTCGGGAGTATCCGTTGTGGAGGTTAATGGACATTCCCGAATAGCTATTCTGAAACATCTATTTAGCGAATACTTTTTTAATCCGCATGGCATACATATTTGTATATTTTTACCTCACAAAAGCAGACATCTCCGATTATCGGACAAATTCAGCGGCAAGGGCTATTGAGGGCTTTTAAAGTACATGGATAAATATATATATTTCTTATAATCTTGTCCTACTCTACTTCATATAATTTAAAAATAGATTTTTTTAAAATTTATATTGCCACATAGGCAATTTTACATATATATCAGATGATAATCACAACAGCTATTTAACTATGAATAAATAAATAAATATTCTACTTTACCCTTTGCACTCGAGGGCTCCGGAGCGGAGCCATTTAAAATTTGTCTTCAAACTCGAGGGCTCCGCTACGGAGACAATGCAAATAATTTTGGGATACCTGTCTAGAAAAGCCGAGATTACATGGTATCACAAAATTATTTGCATTGTCTCCGTAGCGGAGACCTCGAGTTTGAAGACAAATTTTAAATGGCTCCGCTCCGGAGTCCTCGAGTGCAAAGGGTTAATATTGAGAAAAAAATTACTTCGGTATTTTGTTTATTTATATTTTGTGTTTTTTAATCTTGTCCTACTCTAAAAGTTCAAAACTTTCATTATAATCAGTGCAAGATTTAAGGTATCAACTTTACGAAAATTTCATACAAAATCCCCCCCCCCCTCCCCGAAAAAAAAATAAAAATCCTTATCATTTAAAAATTAGATTTTTTAAAAATTTATATTGCCACATGGGCTTATTGTTATCATTCCTATGAGGTACTAAACAAGACATCTTTAAAGCAAAATAAAGCCAAAAAAAAAAAAAAAAAGTTAGCACATGATATCACTATGATACAAACTTGCGATGCTTATCAGTAAAGTCTAATTGGAAAATGACCTTTGAATCCACGCATGCAGCGAAATCTAAATAAACAAATGATTTCCTTTTTCCTGACTGGCTTACTTATGTTTCCAAATCAAAAGTTTTCACACATTAAAAGATTTAATAGCTTTAGAAATATATCTAAGAAATACTTGAGATAAACATTCATTTTCAATTATATATAAATTTCATGAAAATCAATTGATTTTTTTTTCCAAAAGCGAAAGTTTATAAATATATTTTTTAATTTCTGCTGAATATTGTTCAATGGGGAAAAAAAAGGCAATCCCGAAAATCCCGGAATTTTCCAGTAAAAATTCCGAGATTTTCGGGGTTAAAATTAAAGCGGGATCCCGGGATCTCAATCCGGGATTGTAATCCCTAGCTAGGAAGTAAGAAAACTTTAGGAGATCTTTCAAAGTTTTTTTTTCTATTTCCTTGTGGTCGAGTATGAGATAAGCGTTGGCCATTGAAATTGAAACTAAGAACTGCCATATTGAAAACAAAACAAAACAAGAGAATAAACTTAACTTTTAAATATGTCTGTTTTTTAGTGATGTTATTACTTTAAATTTGAGAAAAAAGATGAGAATAAATAATACATAATTTGTAATAAAAGACAACGTCATAAATTTAAAAATATATACTTCTAGAATTAATGTTTTTTTTGCAAAAAGATTCAAAACTAATTAAATTTCATGTAAGATTTTGTTTAGTACAATAAATAAAATCATAAAAGGCAATAATTTTAGTACTATAAAGAAATTATAACACTTACTTCAATCGCTGTTTGCAAGAGGTAAGAAATATTCCTCGATTTGAAATTTTAAAAACTACCACAACCACAGTGATGGAGAAAGACTTTCATCAGCTTAAAAGGTAATCCCATAATACATCCGACTAGCCATATTTAAAGAATGAGATGTTTCATCCTAAAAACAGGACCCGCCAGATAAAAGTTTCTTTTTTTTTGCCAGCTTTGACAGGACGAAGATGAATAACACAATATTATTGATATAAATTGATACGAGTTAACACTAAGCCCATTGCACACGCTTTGTAGAATTTCCGGGTGTAATCTTCAACCTCCGTCTACTTCTGTTCTGTGTCTATCCCGCCCTTGTATCGACGACAGCTTCTAAGAGACATTTGATGTCGAGCACACACGTCAGATGTATGTATTCAATAAATAAATAATCCAAGTTAATACGAATTAAAATCACAGTACTTCACATTTCGCAAAAAACGAATTAAAATACACGCGTACATAAAAACAAACTTTGTTTGAATTACAACGTATACCACTTCGAACGAAGACATCTAAAACGCATGCGCAACTGGGAGTGCTAGTGCCCCCTGGTGGTTATTGCGTCGGAAGAATCAAAACGTCTGAAATTAAGACACGTTTAAAGCAATGAAGTGTCTTAAAATAAGACGTTTGCGGATATTTTAGACATCATTCTCAGTTCGTTTACACCATGGTCATAGTAAGACACTTATGTATCTTAAATTAAGACATCTATAATGTCTGAATTTTCAGATTAAGACACTTAAGTGTCTAAAATTCTTTTTCAGTCACATATGTGTCTAAATTTAAGACGCTTCTATTTGCAGTGTTGATTTTTTTTAAATATTTTTTTTTCTCACATAAATATCACTTGGCTTTTAATTAATTATGAATAAATGCACCATTAGGAATATCAAAATTACATTTAATATTCTTTAAGAAATCTTGAATTTTCAAAAACCCAGCGAAGTCCTGTTCTCGACGATACCAGATTTTCGAGATTATACTGTACATTGTTAATCAATCCTCTAAATTCTTTCTCTCCTAAATTTTATGATAACCTCTTATCCTATTCTTTGGTCCTCCAGCACAAAATTTGTCATAGAGAACATACTTTGTAACAACCAGTGGCGGTGAAATGGGGAAGATAGGGGGACAGTATCCCTCTCCCCATTGATTAAAATATATTATACAGGAGTGACAGCAATACTACTTTGTACAAGGTTGGCGACGGAGCGGTCGTTGGGATCAATAAAAGCACATCAAATTGCATTGGCCTAGGATAAGCTAGAAAGTTGGCGGCGGGGCGGTCTTTGGGATTAATAAAATTACGCCAAATTGAATTGGCCTAGGATAAACTAGTTCGGACCAATGAATAGTAGGCTAAACTAGTTTATCCTATAAGCGTTAGGCCAAACTAGTTTGGCCTAGGCAAAACTAGTTTATCCTGTAGGCGTTAGGATAAACTAGTTTGGCCTAGGAAAATCTAGTTTATCCTATGGGCGCTAGGATAAACTAGTTTGGACTAGGAAAAACTAGTTTATCCTATGCGCGTTAGGATAAACTAGTTTGGCCTAAAATCGGGTTTGGCCGGTAACATATACATAACTTAAAAGTAGACCTTATTAACAATCGTGTGGTACCAGTAACTTTCTTCTTCGATGTTTTTTTTTTTTTTTTTTTTTTTTTTTGCAAAATTTGTAAGGGGTGTTTACTTTTTTTTTTTCCACGACTGTGCAACATTGAATAAATACACATATGGGGGGGTTGCCATTTTTTTAATAAAATTTCATGCTTACGCCAGACAGCGTACACTCAATTCAACTAAATATATTTCAATTATATTTCTTCAATTATAAAGGGTGTTTTTTTAGAGGTGTGGTTTTGAAATTGGCAACGCTGTTTGTAGTCGCAGTCAATTTGACAGCTGACAGATGATTTGTGCTCAGCACGCTTTGCCATTTTACCCTGAATAGACTTACGCCAGAACAACGTTTATAAATTGCGCAAAAACACCACCAGTTTATTGCGGGAGATATTCGGTGAGCGCATAATTTCGCGTAATGGACCTCTGGACTGGACTCCATGTGATCTCACACCAATGGATTATTTTCTGTGGGGATATGTGAAGTCGCTGTTCTACGCCGATAAACCACAGACGTTGAACCACTTGGAAATCCACATTCGCCGCGTTATTGCTGATATACGGCCCTAGCTGCTCGATAAAGTGGTCTAAAATTGGATTCATTCGAGCCAGCCGCGGCGCCTATGTGCCCGAAATCATTTTTAATCATAAATGGCCCAAAATTATTTATTTCATCAGACCAATATCATGGCCATTAACATTATTTTTATGTGTTTTATTTCGTTTTAACCCTTAAATGCCTGATTTTTCAAAAAGCATTGTAATAATGTTTTTCGGCTTTTATTTTTTAAATAAATCATGGGAAAAATACTTTAAAAAATCATACTTTGTTTTAAGTATGGTTTACGGCTAAAAAACAGTTTGTTACTAATCGGCAATACTGGTCTTTAATTGAAAAAATAATTTTCCTTAATAAAATTCTATAATGTATAACACAAGAATTTTAGAAACTATAATAAGAAATAAATTTTACTTGCTCACTGCAGAACAAAATTGGGTATTTCGCAAGCTTCCAAACAAAACAAAAAGAACATGTAGCAACAATTTAAAAAAGAAATATATCTTTATTCTTAAACAACACCAGTGTTGCCATCTA
The DNA here is from genome assembly GCA_963932465.1 of Maratus speciosus. Classification (NCBI taxonomy): domain Eukaryota; kingdom Metazoa; phylum Arthropoda; class Arachnida; order Araneae; family Salticidae; genus Maratus; species Maratus speciosus. The sequence goes on along the minus strand of OZ010800.1, from coordinate 252,608,320 downwards.
CATGTTGAAAATCGATTTAATGATATTTTCAGAATGTATTTCATTGGCAACATTAGGCATTATAGCTTCAATATTATTCTAATAGTATGTTAGACCCTAATTTGGGTATGTTGCCGAAAAGCAACACCCGGCATTTAAGGGTTAAATTTGTATACCTCTAAAAAAAACATCCTTTTGAACTATTACACTTACCTGTACATTGAACTAGGAGTTTTTACAATATCTTTAAAATTAACTGAAATATTTCAATATATTTCAAAAAATATCAGAGTATCTATAGAATAATTACATTATCACAAATATTTTAGGTAATGGAGTTTATCGAACATGGCAATAACGGAAAAACTAATTTTCCAGAAATCGCATTTAAAGATTCCTTATCTATATTGATTATTATGTATAGAACTAATCTATTAACGCCAATTAAGGTTTATTACCGTTTTTGTGTAAAAAAAGTAAGAAAATCATACATAGAAATATTGTTTACATTTCTCCAGGCCTTCCTGCACACACTTCCGGTATTTGACTCATTACTTCCCGTTTATTAAATTCGCCATAACTCCTCTTCTAGCGATCGCAGGAATAAAATTAAAAAAGATTTGTAATCGTAAAAGATTGCTCTTTCAAACAGAATAATAAAAAAAATTTCACAGATTTTCACCAAAACGGCCATTCTAATGACTTAAATGAAGTTTAAGCGTGGAAAAGGAAAGCTGTAATTCAATTACACTGTTTGTTTTTTTTTTTATAATTTGTTAATTTGTGTTTTAATAAGAAGAAATAAAACTATATATAATAAAAATAAATCAAAATCTATAAAAATTAATTTATTTTTTGTTATAACTTGAAAAAAAATATTTTTCCTTTGTTTTTCAAGCATAGTTTGTAGAGACTCCAATTCACTTCATTTAAAAAAAAAAAAAAAAAAAAAAAAGTAAATTCGTTAACTTGTTTAAACTGTTATCGTGGCAAAATTGCTGAAAACAGTATTTTGAGGTAATTGAGTTTAAAGTTTATCGCCGATCTCTTTAGGGCTCGTACAACCGTAGTTTTAGGAATTTTCTTATCGGACCAATTGTGCGATAAGATATATTCTTAAAGATTCAAACGTTATGAAAAAGTAATTATAAATATATTTTTTTCTTCATTACAAAACCTTTATGGCCCTCTTAAGCATTAAAATGTAGGTATCCTAAGTAGAAAACCAATATTTCTTACATTCGTTACATAGGGGGGGGGGGGGGGGGGATATTGTATTCATAGGGAATACTTTAAATGAAATCACACTATTGGTTAAATATTGACTTTACATATGAAGAAATAATTTTTTTTTTAATTGAATTATATTCTTACTAAATGTTGGAAAATTTTTAAAGTCTACCTTCGAACAACAACCTTGCTAATAATGGAAAAAAATCCCTCCGGCTCGACCTACAAGCACAGGTAGATTTCAAAGTTAAGTACTAATTTCACCAACAAAAACTAAATCATGGTTAGAGATAAAACCAGTATAAAACTGATTTGATATGTACTATAATTAAGAAGTTATGGGGTTTTTTTCGGTTTTCACAAAACCCCTCCCTCTTTCCATCCCCTTGGTCCGATTTTGTCCATTAACAAACTTGACCAAGGTTTTCTACCCCTTGATTTTATTTATCAGTTTGGAAGGGATTTGTGCAGAATTATGGAACTTATCGTGTCCAAAAAAAGGCGACATGTATAGATAGATAGACAGATAGATCAGATAGAAGGTAATTAGATAGATAAATAAAGTTTTGTACTGGGGGTGGTTTTGGGTTCTAGGGGTTATGATCGGCGTAGATCTACACAACTTTTTCAGAAATTCCATCACAGGGAGAATGTAATAGGAAGTATTTCTCACGAAATCTACCTAAAAGTGTCGAAACAATCATATAACGATCTCCAAGAAAATAATTTTTACTGTATACTTACTTTAACCCTTAAATGCTGATTTTTCAAAAATCATTGTAATAATGTTTTTCGGCTTTCATTTTTTAAATAAATCATGGGGAAAATACTTTAAAAAATCACATTTTGTTTTAAGTATAGTTTACGGCTAAAAAACAGTTTGTTACTAATAGGCAATACTGGTGTGTAATTGAAAAAATAATTTCCCTTGATAAAATTCTATAATATTAAACACACAAGAATTTTAGGAACTATAATAAGAAATAAATTTTACTTGCCCACTGCAGGTCAAAATAGGGTATTTCGCAAGCTTCCAAACAAAACAAAAAGAACAATTAGCAACAATTGAAAAAATAAATCTATCTTTATTCTTAAACAGCCCAAGTGTTCCCATCTACATGTTGAAAATCGATTTAATAATATTTTCGGAATGTATTTTATTGACAACATTAGGCATTATAGTTTCAATATTATTCTAATAGTATTTTAGAGCCTAAATTGGGTATGTTGCCGAAAAGCAACACCAGACATTTAAGGGGTAAAACACTGCTGCTGCCGTAACTGAATTTATTGTGTCCTTTTAACATTCTCGGCTTATCCTGCAAAAACTATTTCATATAAAAACATGAAAACTGGTAGTTTTATAAAGAAATGTATGATAAACACATTGGAATCGACACTGTTTAAATCAAAGAATTATTTAAAACGGCATTTAATGTTGAAGTTGGTATTAATTAATTTAGTTACATAAGTTATATAAGATTAAAAACTATGCATAGCAATATACCCATCTTTTGCAGGCATGTACTTGACTAGTTTGCAATGTGCAGTAGTGTGTACTTTTTAATCATTTTTTTAGTTTGTCTACTTTTTTAAGGGGATTTTTCTTTCAATTTTTACACAAAATTTCGTTATCGAAATAGATATTTAATTTATAATAATAGCAGTTATTATCTACTGTTCCCAGTTTTTAAAAAGCCTAAAGAATATTTCCGAACACTTTTCAATTGAAACATTTATTTGTTCGTGATTTTTACAAAAGAAAAAGAACTAAAATAATTAAATTATTATGTTCAAAAATCATTCAATACGGATCATATTTAAAACAATATATTTAAGCATCATGTTTAAAACGATTTTCTTTTCGCGTCTAAAAGAAAAGAGTAGACGTTATGGAAGTCCGGGAGGCAGTGACATTTTTTAATTAACAATTTTATACTAGTTGATTTTCATATATTTAATTAAACTTACGAAATCAATCACGAAAACAGTTGTCAGTTGTCCATACAGCGGTAGATGTTTCCTTGGGAACCGAAAAAAAAAGAGTCAAAGGTAAAGGATTGGCAACCCGATTACAGAAGATCCAAACTGCTCCTAATAGTGTCATTCAATCTTCCTTAATCGGGTAATCTTTTTAAAACACTGAAAATTAGCGTGTTTTCATAGCATGTGGGGTTTTTTTCAATTTTTACTCAAAATTTCGTTATCGAAATAGATATTTAATTTATAGTTATAGCAGTTATTATCTACTGTTCCCAGTTTTTAAAAAGCCTAAAGAATATTTCCGAACATTTTTCAATTGAAACATTTATTTGTTCGTGATTTTTTCAAAAGAAAAAGAACTAAAATAATTAAATTATTATGTTCAAAAATCATTCAATACGGATCATGTTTAAAACAATATATTTAAGCATCATGTTTAAAACTATTTTCTTTTCGCGTCTAAAAGAAAAGAGTAGACGTTATGGAAGTCCGGGAGGCAGTGACATTTTTTAATTAACAATTTTATACTAGCTGATTTTCATATATTTAATTAAACTTACGAAATCAATCACGAAAACAGTTGTCAGTTGTCCATACAGCGGTGGATGTTTCCTTGGGAACCGAAAAAAAAAGAGTCAAAGGTAAAGGATTGGCAACCCGATTACAGAAGATCCAAACTGGTCCTAATAGTGTCATTCAATCTCCCTTAATCGGGTAATCTTTTTAAAACACTGAAAATTAGCGTGTTGTCATAGAATGTGGGGTGTGGATGGGTATTAACGAGCGCAGTTTGTAGGGAGCACAGCCCCCTAGTATGTAAAATAAAAGTTATTGTTTCTATTTAAACTATTGTATCGCTTATACGTCATTTCCAAGTTATCTGAGCATATCTGAATGCATAAATGAAGTATTAAAATTAACATTTATCGGCATAAATCATCTAGTTAAGATTCTTGTAAAGATAAATTATAAGTTATCCCAAGGATAAAATGCGAAGACTTTTTGCTTCTAAAAATATCAAGATATGAAGAGTCAACATGTGCAGATTCATTAATCTTTTTTGAGAAATAAAATTCCTTCTAATAGTTAAAAATTCTTTTTCGAATATTTAATCATTCGGATCTTTGTATTAACGCAGCAGTTTTCTTCCATGATTAAAATCGTTGGTAGTTCGTAGATGTAATATGATAGGTAACTGACTGTGTAATCTCAAATTCGTATGTAATTTTTCCCTTTGTATTTTTTATTAACTGACTTTCAGAAAAAATATTAGTATAATACCAACGAGGAGATTTGGAACAAATGCTTCAAATTTGATACTTCTTTTTATCATGAGATTTCTGGTATTTATCCAACAAGAACTAACGCATCAATAAAAATGAAAATTTTTTTTAAAATGTAAATTAAATTCACAATTTTTGGAAAATCCCTTATCATTCAGCTGCTTTTATAGAGCAACTAAAAATTAGAACACTCTATCGCCGATATCTTTCTAAATTTTCACGATATTTGACTGGATTTTTTATGATTTGCTCCATAAACTTGACTATTAAATTAAGTAAAAAATCTTTGTTATTGTTCGCGCATGCGCAGAAAAGAATTATTTAGTACAACTACTCATATTTTATAAAATATTTAGTATATTTATATTCCAATTGCACTATTTTGTTTCTACTACATTTTGCTATTTTTTCAGCGTTAAATTTGATTGAAAACCCTGCATGATATAATCTAAAAATGTGCAAGAATTTTTTGAACTTTTAAAAAAATATCGCTATATGTGGTGACGAAGCAGAACCTCCATACAAGGTCACGCGACAGTGTAATGGTTAGTACAAATGATAGTAAATATTATCCCGTTCTGCGTTGTGAAAGAACATATGGGATAATATTAATTAATATGATAGAAGGAGAGGATATTTTGGAATAAAGTAAAATTTTCAACAACACAAGAACGACTTGTTTAACGTTCCAAATTGTAATTTAGGATTGAAAGGTTGCTCACACAAATATCTAATTTAGTATTTTCTAAATTTAAATTCTCAGTAATCATAAATCTAATTAACATCTGAAAAAAAAAAGAATGCAGGAAAAAATCTAAGAAAAGACATAAAGTGCATATATGCAATAAATTTTATTTACAAACACATAATATTCATTTTTCAAATATTTGTACTTTTGGTTCAACATTATTTTTAAATTATCATCAAACTTATTAAATTTCATAATATAATATTTTTTTAAACAATATACAGGTAAAATTTTATTTTAATTATCCTTTTTCATTAAATTCTCACAGCACGAATCCGTAAAAAAAAAATATGGGCTACTTAGCCAAAATATTACTAACTCCACTTTTAAATATTCTTCTTATTATTATTATTTCTTAATGCTTATTGAGATTAATAATGTATCTTCTTTAAAATTTTGAATATAAGATTTTTAAGCAATTGAAGTTATTCACATATGCATCCTGATACACAAAAGAAATGATAGCCATATATTGAAAGTGATTAAAATTATTCTCACCAAATACTTTAATCAGACAGCGCTTGATGTTCATCTAGGGTTCACTTAAAAGTTCGGGTGATTCACTGGTTAATTGTTCAACGGAACACAAGAGTTTATAATAGTCTTTTTATGTTTTATCGTTTGATCAGTCACACTTGTTTCGATATCTCACACAATCAGAGTCATAGTATTTTTGTATGCGAGTCTAGTAGTAGTCATTAATTTGTAGAAGAAATGCTTTTTCCTTCGAAGACACTTACGGATGCTCTCATATGGGAATCTTCTTCCATGAATTTTCTGCTAACTCTTTCACAAAACTTCAGCAAGCTGTAGGTCAATTCCGATCATTCATCCTGGAATTCCAAATTTTCTGGATCTTCAAGCATTTATATGAAATTGTTCATCTTTAGCGAACTTCGTCCTCATGGTTAGATGCAATGAGATTATATCAAAATATTTCGATCTAGAAGAATCCGTATCCGGTTGCTCAGGAATTTGATGGCTTGTGAAAAAAAAGCATAATTATATAAAGTTTCGGGACGTATATGAACCACTACATTCTTTAGAGCAAGTATGGAGACTTGATAACATTTTTTGAAAGTCTCTTACTCAATACCTGATTGTGGGAGGGCTTATTTGAAACAATATCAGTTCTCCCATTCGTTGCTTCATCTCGTTTCCTGAATGGTACTTTTCAGTTCCTGAATGTGATTCGTTTTCAGCCGATTCTTGGGTGTCCCTTGCTTTATCTTCGCATAGCTAATTTAGTATTATGACTTCGGGTAGTTTCCACACACGTTGAAGTCCAAAAAAATTACCCTTGTCAGTCATAAATTCCTTGCTAAGAACATCGTAAGTTTTTGTGACTGCTACTATTCTGCTCTTGTCATAATATGGCGTCCATGGTGAATTTTATTGCCCCTAATTGCCTTATTCTATCTGGAGTATTTGGGAGTTTTTATTACTCTGTTTACATACATATAAAATATTACAAAATTCTAATTATTAATTTTATTACAAAATAAATTCAATATTCGTAATACTTACATTTTTACAAACAAAATAATGCCTGTGACAACGATGTCTTGCGCAAGTGGTTCATTTAGTTTAGCTTCCATACTGAATATAATGCTGAAAATTAACTGTTACATATTTTAAGAAGAATGCAAGAAACTGCTGAGATAAGAAAAGGTAGAAATTATCTGAAGGTCTTTATTGTCCACCGGGATCGTTTCGAACATAGCCGAAATTACACGGCTAACGCCGATGTTGGAGAAGGGAGCAAAAATTACATTGTTTATGTTCACAGAATGAGATCTTAGAAGGAAGTCCTACAATTACATTTTCTCGAACTGGTCGAGTGTTGGCAAGCGTACATACACAATTTCGCCAAATACATATACTATATGGCGAGATTAAAGAGAGAAAGGCATGTGGTCAAAGTACGATAATTGAAATGGAATGGGGGATGTAAAAGAGTAATAAGAAATATTTAACGCCAAATGATTGCGTAGAAAATATAGCTCATAAACCGCGACCGAACATTCTATAGGGGTTATCAGAGATCCCACGGGACTGAAACGCCAGCAAGAGAACGTTAATAAAATAAAACAAATTAAAAGACAGGGTTAATAACTGAAATGACGAATATATCTTGCATCTGGACCAACGGCTAAAAATGTAGAAGTACTATGTCTGACTAATTTCTGCATATCCTCAAAACTAAGTCAGAAGGATGAAAATTGGAATTCGGTTGCTAGGTGAGAAGAGGAAATTATTTCTTTTCTTTTAAATGCAGTGCGCTGCGGTTAAAATATTACAAATACAGAAAAATGATTGCTTAATTTATTAATGGAAAATAGCGCTAGAAAATGAATTGAATCCAAATGTAGACAGATAATTAAATTTTAAGAATAATAAAAAAATGTAATTTTAAAGGGGGGAAAGGAGAAAGGTGTTAATATTAATATGTGAAGGTAGGCGTCTTCACATATATCTCCCCAACAGCCGAAAAAGAACGAAGTGAACCGCGAGAGAAAAAAAATTGACCCCATGTCTTCTCTCAAATACACTACACATAAAAAATATGTAAAAATGTAATATTTTGTAGTGGGAACCCGGTGACCAACAGTTTATAAACATATACAGAAATACTAAATATGTAAAGAACAAATAAATCATGTCTCACATAAAAAGCATGCCCATAAGCATGACAAAGCTAGTTGGTACCAAAGACTTGCAAAAATAAAAAAAATCTATTGAAATTTTTTTTGAACTGCAGTTTAAAACTTCTGGACAGCTGTTTTCTTTAAAAAACCTTTTTAACGTGTGCACACAGTAATTATTTTTTTATGATTTCCAGAAGATTTTAATATAAAATTGCTTGAACTGTCACTCCAAGCAAGAGCAATTTCCACAATTGCTACAAAAGTTGGTCATACTCCAACTTATAAAATTATTTTTTTTAGACATGAATTGTATATAAAGACAAAAATATTACATGATATAGTAAATATAAAAAAATTGTTCATTTTCAGCACTATTTGTGACATTTCAAGTTTTCAAAAGTGGTATAACTGGTAAAAGGAGAGGAAGATGGGGGTAAATTATTTGTTAAAAGTTGAAAGTTGCCATCGTTTTATCTTGTAACTAAAGACTGAATGTGTTTTACTGAGAATCTAATATAAGTAAAGTGGATTTTAAAACATATTGCATTCCTATAAGGTATCAACAAAAGATAATAAGAACTGTCCTGAGAAAGTACCCCTTAAAAATTTTGAAAAAAAGTACATTAAATTTAATGAAATTTAATAAGCCTTGTACAAGAGGTGACACAAAAAGTATGTGTGTGTGTGTGAATGCAGTCATGACTAACACCATTTGGTGTTACGACTAGTATATACCAGTATTAAACCACATGTGTCAATGAACAATAACAAAAACAAAAACAAAAAAACAATGCACACTTGTGTACTGATTGAATAGAAATCGTGATTAAGAAAACTACCTTATCACGTGAATTACCTTGAACATAAAAAATTACATTTTTTATGTTCATTGAATGAGATCTTAGAAGGAAGTCCTACAATTACATTTTCTCGAACTGGTCGAGTGTTGGCAAGCGTACATACACAATTTCGCCAAATACATACACTATATGGCGAGATTAAAGAGAGAAAGGCATGTGGTCAAAGTACGATAATTGAAATGGAATGGGGGATGTAAAAGAGTAATAAGGAATATTTAACGCCAAATGATTGCGTAGAAAATATAGCTCATAAACCGCGACCGAACATTCTATAGGGGTTATCAGAGATCCCACGGGACTGAATCGCCAGCAAGAGAACGTTAATAAAATAAAACAAATTAAAAGACAAGGTTAATAACTGAAATGACGAATATATCTTGCATCTGGACCAATGGCTAAAAATGTAAAAGTACTATGTCTGACTAATTTCTGCATATCATCAAAACTAAGTCAGAAGGATGAAAATTGGAATTCGGTTGCTAGGCGAGAAGAGGAAATTATTTCTTTTCTTTTAAATGCAGTGCGCTGCGGTTAAAATATTACAGATACAGAAAAATGATTGCTTAATTTATGAAGGGAAAAGAGCGCTATTAAATGAATTGAATTTAAATGTAGACAGATAATTAAATTTTAAGAATAATAAAAAAAATGTAATTTTAAAGGGGGGGGGGGGGGGAAAGGAGAAAGGTATTAATATTAATATGTGAAGGTAGGCGCCTTCACAATACCTATAAACATATATTTATTTGTTTATATATACCCATTATACTAATTATTAATTTTAACATACAAATGTTATTGGGAGATTTTTTCCAATTTAATTTAATTTATTTCTTTCATAAAGAAATATTTTTCGAAATTCAATTAATTATTATTTTTTGAATAATACTGGATTGTGCTGATTTGTTTAATTATTTGAAATTAATTAACAAGCTTTGTCAACATGTTGTACAGTATCCACAGATTTGTATTCTGCAGCGATAGATCATTTCGTGTATTTTAATTTACAGGGTGATCCCAAATATTATTATTTTTATTTGATTTTTTGTTGGCCCCTTAATTGTCCTCCTTATCAAATCGACGTTTATAAATACTAGGTGAAACATATTTTTTATAATCCTGAAGTTCCAGAAGAACCCGACAAGTACATTTTTAAATATTCGACAAAATATCTAAAATTGAAAGTGTCCGGTGAGTAATGGCTATATACTAGTGTATATATGTGTGTGTGTAATTATTGGTTTATATATTTGTAACATATTCACATTTCATAAGTAAATGCAAAGAAAAAATGTTATTGAGCGTTGAAATTAGTTTTTCTTCAGCAGGATTCCGAAAGGTTATTTGTTTTAATCTGTTAACTGCAAATAGGTAAATTTTGTTTTATTAATAAATTTTACGGAGCGAAAAAAATTCTATAAAGGAAAACGTGTTCATCAATAACGTTGATATTATAACGATGGTTGCAACAATGTGGTTACAAGGAAGGTATACTAATGTATAATACAATCGTATGAGAACTATGACAATGGAGTTAATAATGACGCACTTATATATATTTTTTATAACTATTGCATAATTTCATTTTTTACGCCATTAATATCACAAAAAAAATGTACTGCACTTGTTGCGAAAATTATAAGGACACTATAAATTGTAATGAATCATAAATTTAATACAATTCCAAGTATTATTATACATTGTACAGTATTGTTCTGAAGTGGCCGATGCTTTCACACTTCTCAGCTCGTATATAAATAACTAGCTTTTAGCCTGAGTTTTTAGCCGGATTTAGCCTGTTGCAAGTCCTTCAACACACTAAAAACGGTCACCGTGTTTGTTTCCCTTTACTAATTTATTTCTTTTCTTATTTTCAAATTTCTCACGTGATTCAAATCAATTTCATCATCATCTATGACGCTTGCTAAGTTAATCAAGAAATTATCTCATGCATTATTATCATTCACAACTATAATATTTTCTTCACGTGGGTTATCTAACGTTGACGCTTTCATTTCATTATTACTTTTGGCAGCATGTTTCAATTTTATAATAGAATTTTTCAGAACTTCAATGTAACATACTTGAAAATTGTTGCATTTGCCAACGATCTTAATTCCATTCTAGTACCGTATTTTATGGAAGAAACGCCGCGGCGTTTACGAATTTAAAAGTTAATTTTTTTCCAAGTGCGGCGTTTACGCCATGTGCGACGTTTACGATGTTTTTTAAATACCAACTGAGTTTCCTTAATTTAAAAATTCATAAAAATATTTAAAATCAGATTTAAATATTTTAAATAAAACTTCAGACATCTTAAGATATTAAATACGAGGCATCCTACACTGCTCAGAAAACTTTGATTAAAGTTTGGTCAATGCGAGGTTGTTGACAAAAGTAGCGTTCCGACGGATACGGCGTTTACAACGGGTGCGGCGATTACGATATTTTTAAGTTTATTCAGGCAAATTTGAGGAGTGTGGCGTTTACGACAGGTGCGGCGTTTCTTCCATAAAATACAGTAATTAATATAATCCCTTAAGCTACTATTAGTTTTTGTTGCATTAAAATATCTCAATATGTTGATTTTCTGTAAGCAAGTAAACCCTATTGGTTTACAATGGAAGTCTATGGGAATTTGGCGAAATATTAGAGATATCTCCAAGTTGGCGGCATTTTTAGAGATTAATTTTGGTCGCAAAATTTGGCGACATTTTGAGACAGAATGGGGTCACCCCCTATGGTAACCCCCCCCCTTATAGATATGGAGATGCATTAAATGCTGTTCAATAACCAATGAGATGCGTTTCATTCGAGCTTTGCCATTAAACAACAAATAATCGCGATTTACGTGCCTCATACGATAGCGTAATATACCGGGTGTCCCAAAAAGGACTGACTGATTTTAAAATTCAATAACTTGCAAACGGTGACAGATATTAAAAAAATTCTTGCAGGAGGGTTATGCATAAGGTCAAAAGTTTTTTTACAGTGATTTTGAATTTTAGTTCGAATTACAAACAATAGATGGCGCTGCGATCAATAGACGCTGAATTCAGGCTCGATTTTTGGTTCTTCGTGGCCCGGATAATACGTTTCCATCTCCTTTTTCAGCATGGAACAAGAGAAAGGACTAGAAATCGAGCCTGTATTTAGCGACTATTGCTTACAGCGCCATCTATTGTTTGTAAATCGAACTAAAATTGAAAATCACTGTAATAAAACTTTTGACCTTATGCATAACCCTCCTGCAAGAATTTTTTTAATATCTATCACCGTTTGGAAGTTATTGAATTTTAAAATCAGTCAGTCCTTTTTGGGACACCCGGTATATGGGGCATTCTCACAACCTTTTGACTTTCATGTCCCTGAATAATAATTTTTATTTTAATACACTTTTTTGTGTCTTTTTTATTTCATATACTAGGGAACATCCCATTGCATGATTGCACAACAATATTAACGAGATAAATAAGTTTTGGACGATGCTGGGGGTCCAAACACCTGGAAAACTCCTATACCGTCTCGTATCCTTGATGCTGATTTTTAAGTTTGGAGCTCTCTGGATAAAATTGTTTCAATAAAAATAATTCGATGTAATTTTTTTCTGAAACTGGAATTATTGTTTTATATAAATATGTAGCTAAAAATTAATTAACCTGTACACATTTTAAGGGTTGTTATTATTTATTAAACTCCGTCCCTGGGTTTTAGATTCCTTACCATCCCTTTTCTAAAATTATACAGAAAATCATTTCAGATGCAGCCACAGAATTTTTTTCAAGTTTTTTCTCATGCAGAAGTATGCTAGAGAAATAATGTCTAAAATTCTTTGGCAGGAAATTTACTGTAGAATTTAAATCAGCATTTAAATATCAATTTCAAGCATCGTGTCTTTATTGGTAGTCTCATTGTCCCCAAGGTTTATTCCTGCACTTTTTGAGGTAAATTTAAAAAAAATAATAATTTATTTCAATGTTAATAACTGTTTCTAAAAATCAATGAACATTGTAGCTATCACTTAGTCTTAACATGATTTTCCTAAAAATAGGTGGTAATTTTCCTTACCGTTCCATCCTTACCGTCCCTTTTTTGACCATTTCGTCCCTTTTTTCCAATACCATCCCCTTTTTTTACCTTACCGCTCCTTCTTTAACACCCATTTAAGACAACGTTATACAAAAATTCTGTATTAAAAGTACTACATTGTTATTATTTCTTATTTGAATATCCTGTAGGTACTATGCAAATTCATGATAAGTAAAAATTTAGAAGAAAATAAAAATTTATAGGGGTAAAATCGTAAGGAAAATTAAACTCGCAAGTTTAACTCAAACCTCAGTTAAATAAAATAAATTTCGCTGCTGACCATTTTTTCTTTATGTTGAATCATTAACGTATTCGTCTATCAGATTAAAATGTTATTTTAGCAAGTTTAATTTTGTCAGATTTTTTTTCCCAAAAATCAAAAGATTGTCAGAATGCCCCATATATAGAAGTTCAAATATGACGCATGATATCCTTCTTGAGTTCTTTATTTGAACAATTAAGTCAAGTTAAAATAAAAAATAAAATTGCAATAAATTCTGAGACACTCTCACTTTATCTATCAAATTCTTATGTAAAAAAAAAAAAAAAAAAAAAAAAAAAAAAAAAAAAAAAAAAAAACCATTCCACTTGACTGTATACAATATTTCCTAGCAACTTATTCCCTGCTTCATATACACAAATAATTTTTCAATATTTATACAATTTATTTAATATAAAGAAGCCATTAAACTATTATTGTAAACAAACTGATGTAAATTGTATATAAAAAAACAACAATAATATAGATATAAATCAAATGTTTATAGATTATATAAATAAACTTAAAAATTCATTAATTTTGTTTTCATAACTGTTTATACCATTTGGCAAAAAATCCCAGTTATGAAGCCCAAATCATGACAAATTTTTAAAAAGTACACCAAGGTTATACTGGAAAAGTACCGCGCTCTATATAATGGGATACAAAAGTTATAATCTCGGTACTTTTCCATTTTAGAGGGCCTTGGCGAAGAAGGAAAATTCTGGAAACCTATTCACTGTTTCTTTTCATACACACACGCATTTTTTCAATATTTATACAATTTATTTAGCATAAAGAAGCCATATATCTAATTTTATATTAGAGAAATTACGTGTAATCCGCAAAAAGCCTCAAATCCGCACAACACTTGAAACCAAGCTGTGCGGATTAGCGGTCTTCTACTGCATTACCATTTTTCATAAATGAGTTTCGGTTTTAAAATCAGTTATTTTCCTCTATCATTGCGGAACAAGCCAGAAAAACTCATATTCTTGCACATGTGTTGTATATATCTTTATACCTCATATTCCGTCATTTTTGACGGGCTATCTTTCTAGTACAGTTTCTAGTTTCTGCAGCGTGGGATAACCCGCCATCGGCATAGGCTTCTAGGTCCCGCACTACTAGTTTATTAAAAAAAAATTACAATATTATTTTATATTTTAAACACATTATTCACATATAATAATTCCTTCGAACTACTCGTAGTAATTAAGTTCCGCTATAGAGCCTCAAATTTTCGTACTAAGATATGTTCTGCACGGCAAGATAGGGTCAAGTCCCGTAAGGCATGGTGACGTCACGGCGACGTCGTTGAGAAGTCACACTTCAAATGAAAATCAAATTTCAAATTAAAATTGCCTTTTAAGCTATTAATTTGAAATTTGATTTTCATTTGAAATACTGTATGCAAGGCGAATGTTTCTCTCTGGAAAAATTTCCAATTATTAAAATAGTTTCAATCGATGCTGGATTTAATTAAGTTTCGTGTTTACCCCATGTCGGTGGCTCACGATAAATATTCCATCTTGTGATGCGTTGAGCCTTGCCAACATGTAATAGGGAGAAATTTTCCAGGCTGGGTATCGTTCCATGTGGTTTAGTCGGTAGAATGTCAGTGCGCTATACTGATGACCCGGGATCGAGTCCCGGCGTGGATATTTTTCACTATGTTGGCCTTTGTGCCTTTTAAGCAATTTATTTGAAATTTGATTTTCATTTGAAATATTGTATGCAAGGCGAATGTTTCTCTCTGGAAAAATTTCCAAGTATTAATACTGTGATGATTCTTGTCATAAACACTACGATAATTTTAAAGTATAGTTTTGTTTGAAATATAAAATCTTATCTTTTTACCGTAGTTTTTAGCAAGATATCGCTATTTTGGAGTCCTATTCTTCTAAAATATTCTTAATTTTCCATTTAAAAAACAATGCTTATCAACTGACATCTTTTTTTAATAAGTTCTAAGCTTGATCTTGAATTCAAGCTTAATATTAAGAATGTGTAAGCTTTTTAATGTGATGTGATTTGTCATTGCTTTATTAAATGCGAACATGGAGTCTTACGGACATTAATACAACTGTTATTTATAGAACGACAGGATAAGCCCTATTTATTTAAATTTTTTATTCCCGTATATATTGTATTTTGTGAATATGAGCTAATTAGATTTGGTATGTTTTATAGGAAAAGACTGATCTGGGAAATAGAAACAACAAGTAAGATATATCATGCATTAAGAATTGATTATAAAACACTTTCAAACTCTTCCTAAATGTTTTAACAAGACATTGGGGGAAATAACGTAAATAAGATAACTAAGTAAACATGAAAACGGGTAAAACATTTGAAAACTGATTTACGTAGTTACCATACACAGCCAAATATGTTTTCTAATTCTTTTAAACAGTCCTGTATTTGATCTGTAGATTGATATATATATACTATATAATGGGAAAATTTAGTTTATCAAGGAAACGCATAACAGGTTGAAATTCTCTTTCAGCAATTTATACTAATATATGGAAACATACTTAAATAAATTATGTACAACCCCGTAGTTTACTTAGAACCTTTATTACACGCCACTATTTAGTTAAAATTTAATTCAAACGAAAATACTCTTAAAACTGCTGAAATCGCATTTCCAGAAATTATAATTTATAGACGGCAACGTATCCAATTCTTTGCGTGACCCTGTATATCATTTTATCTATATACTACAAACATTTCTTAGTAAATTAAATACAGTGTAGCGTAAAAATGCATAACTTATTTAAAAACCACCTTTAAGCAATACCCAGTAGCCCTTACGAATACTTTTGTGTAGTCCTGTATATGAATTATAGCATATATATATACACCATATGCTATGCATAAATGTATGCATAAATTCACTATAGTGAATCATAATTAAAAATGCATTTCCAGCAATCATCGCTAATGAACAGTACTTCGGATATAATATAGTATCTGAAATATTTTGTGTGTCCCTGTAAATGCTATATACACTTCGTATTATACATGAAATAATTCACAGTATGTAAACCTCAACGACGTATATCAATTTCATTACATATCAAATAGATTAACATAAATAAAGTACGCCGCAAACAATTCCCTCCACCCCTATATCATTATGTATTGGAATTCCTTTTTTAGCCCTGTAAATGAAAAATAACTATTCTTTTGCATCGCATATTCTACGGAATGCACATTTTAGTGCGCTTCATAAATGCATATCAATTTTATTCTGTTTGAAAGCGTGTAAAATCATTAAAAATCATTTGAAACGATTTTTTCCCACAGGCCGTAATGTAATGGAATACAATTGACTGTCCCTGTAAATGAACTAAACATGCTACAAACTTCATTACAAATAGGGACCTTGCTATGGTAAACGTCAATAACATCCAAATATTTCAGGTCAATCCGAGTATATTTACGCGAGTTAGAGCGCGGACAGACGGACAGACAAACCGAAGACATAAACACTTTTCAACTTTATCGGGCATGAAAAACACTTTATTTCAAGGCTTAAATATTATATTTTATTTTTTAATGCCAATAAAATAAATGTATCGAAAACGTAGAAAATGAGTTTGCAATCAAAAAAAATTTAATAACTGATTCTGAATGTCTACAATTAAATGTTTGATTAAAATAACAAACAGCAAAAAAAATGCTTAAATACAATTAAAAAAATAATTATAACAATTTGAAAAACACTAAATAATTAGTATTTATAATTGTACTATTAAACAACAACAAACTATAATAGATGAATTAAATGCATTTAACAATTTCTCAAAAATCTTTCCATCGCCATATTGCTTCTGAAAAGAATCCCAGCTCAGTCTCATTGTATATAACATACAACTATTTAACTCATACTAATAATCTATCAAACAGGAACAAAAAATTTAAATTAAATAAGACATACCTTTTAAGTTCCATAAATATTTTAATAATATCCGTATTTTATCCTAAATTGTCAGGCATATTTCTGTTAGCTTAAAAAATTAACTTCCCGCGTCAGTAGTTCTCTGATCCTTATTTTATTCTGCGGTTTAATCGAGCGCAGACGATATTGCAAGCAGGTGCTTCTAGTGTATTATTATTATTATTTTTTTTTTTTTTTTTTTTTTTTTTGTACACAACAGAGAGTTTAAATGCGCAATAATTTTATCTTATTTAAGAGTATCTGTAATGAAAATTTTCTATTTGAATGAAACACCTGCCTTTTTTCTTTCTTTTTCTTTTAAAGTAAAGTTTGTTTTACACGTAATAAGTAAATACGTATCTTCTTTATAAATGAAAAAAGAGTATACAGGATAAAAAAATTTTCTTTGTCAATCTGTCATTTTTTTCATATTCACTTTCTGTAGAATAAAACTATTTGTAAAATAACTTTTTTTAAAGTCATATCTCTAAAACACGAATTTGAAATACGATTAATACGAATAATTATAAATATCGTATTTGAAATACGAATAATTATATCATGGGTTTTGTATAAAATTTGTATACATATTTTTTCGGAAAATACTAATTTTATTTGAAAAGTCTGAAAGAAGTAGAATTTTTTAAAAAATAGTTATTTAAAATAGTTAAACACTAACAGGAAAAAATATGACGTGAATGCAAATTCTAAAGCAAGAAATGCATATATGACTAAACACTGAGTATTCTTTCTACGTGCTCATTAAAAGATACAGACTTAACTGTAATAGAAAATTTTAGTTTGAAACCACAGGAGGGTTTCGAATACCACTGGTCGGCAAAATAAATAAATAAATAAATAAATAAAATAAAATAAAACAACTTCCTCCCTGCAAACTAAATATATAAAGTGTACAGATTTAATATTCCTAATTCTAAATATGTTATCCAAATTGCTCCAATACGTACCATTTTTCCAAGAAACACTTTTATAATAATACCAATCAGTGAAGGATTAAATTGCAATGGTAGATAAAATTGAAATCATAAAAAAGTATACTTTCACTGTCTTAAATAACAAATTGATAAAATATAGCATGAAAATCTAGTTTGTTGATACTTCTACCGTGCATTTTCCTTTTTCTGCCCCCCCCCCCCCTCTTTTCGTGTAAGAATTTACTATTTCCTATCCACTAATATATTTTCATTCCTTATGTCGCTGTAACTCGGGCATGTAATATTTCTGTTCATTTTCAAAGATTTTTGATGTTCATATTTTTGTCACACTGTGACTTACAATATGGTGATTTTTTTCGTAACATATGTGACGTGACGTACGTTACTTGCAGTGTCATAACAGTGACGTCACAATTTTTTTTAATTGCCAGAAAATATAATTTTACATAAATAACATGTTTTGAATATTTTTTGTAATTTTTTTAAGTTTTCTAAGAGGTTCACATCTCAGTCACAATGTGACATCACTGAGTGGTGGCATTTTGGTCACAGATGTGACGTGACCACAGTGACTCACAGTGACGTCACAACGACGTCACCGTGACCATGCATGCTATGAGGAGTATATATATATATATATACAGTGTGTCCACGTATAACCTGACCGACCTTTATTTTCGCAACCGTTGGTCCTAGATGCATACTTCCAATTACAAAAATGGTCAAAATTAGGTGCAGGGTTAAGATAAAAAAGGTAGAAGCGAAAAAACAATTTAGTGAAGAATTACATATTCTAAATTTTATACGGTCCCCCGGTCCTATAAGTTATAGTAAAATTTCCCTGTCACACTGGCAAGTAAGGCAAGAAAAGTCCCGTTATTCTACGATTAAAATTGACCGAGTAATAGCTGTTTAAAGTTGGAGTATATTTTTTGCTGCATATTAGGGTTCATTCACAAATTTAGTAGAAATATAATTTCGTCAGATATAGTAAAGAAATGGTTGGGAGTAAAATTAGCAATGCAATATAAATTTGAAATCTTTAATCATTCTGACATATTTACTGCAAAATGTACAATTTGTACTGAACATTATAAGAGGATCAAAATAACAGATTTTTTGTTAAATTAAAGGATGAAAAACAACAGCCTCAACAATTCTTTAGAAAATGATACATATTTTAAAATGCTGTTAGATCACACTGCCTTTCAAATTTGGGGTTGTGTAATGTTTTTTAGCTTTTGAAAATTGATTCTTATGTATTTTTTAGCAAATGGATCCGAAAATGACCTTCATTTTAAACCATCACGTCAGGAATTTTCTCAAATCGCCAATTTCAACGTTAAAAAGCTAAACGTTAAAATTGATTCCCTTCCCCTCCCAACCTCATCGGACCCCCGAGCTATTTAGCTGTAAGAAACCCAGTATAAGCCAAAAAATCTAATAAATTATTAAATTAAATTAAATTAAACTGAATAAAAATGTCTTACATCTATTTTACTCTATCAGATTTTTCGCTATTTTTTAACCTTGAAATTTACGAAAAATCTTGACATGATGGTTAAAAGTGAAGGTAATTTTTTGATTCAGCGTTAAAAAATACATAAAATGTAATTATAAAAGTTAAAAAATACAACTATCGCAGGCTTACGTTATCTAAACTAAAACTCTTTTTTAAACTTCTTGGCGGTAATCTATCCGAATTTCTTTTTTGTGTTATCCTCTAATATAAGTATGTATAAGATATGGTAAGAGTCGAAAATCATAATAATATTGCATTGTCATCGGATGTAAGTCAGTATGTAAAATTTAACTTCGATCGGACGGTTGAAAGTAAGTTAAAGTTCGAGTACAAATTTTAAACTGGAAAGACGATCATTGCAAGTTAAATAAAACCTTATGAAAATAACATAATTTTAGTTGAAAGAAATCATAGCCTCAAATCCTTAGAAAATAAAACATATGTTAAAATGCAATTATTTTAACTAATCTGAAACTTAACTAATAAAAGTTAATCGTAATATTTGTATGATTTCTTTTAAAGCGCAGTTTCCTTGAATTAAGTTTAAGTACTTTATACACGACCCCTGAAAGCATGGTCGAAATCATCTGTTTTGATATGCAAAAAAGTGGTATAAGTCATGCATTTCAAAGTTTCATAACTCGGTCAATTTTAATGTTAGTTGAATGGGACTTTTTTTTTCTTACTTGTTAGTGTCGCAGTAAATTTTTAGTAAATTTCACTTATAGGACCGGGAGACCGTATAAAAATTTTAATTTCGTAACTTTTTAATAAATGTTTTTCTTGACCCAAATCGCTTTAAAAATAATTCTTTACCTTATTTAAACCATTTTTGTAATTGGAAGTATGCATCTAGGACCAACGGCTGCGAAAATAAAGGTCGGTCAGGTTATAAGTGGACACACTGTATATATATAGCCACACATCGCATAAATATAATCCGCCAATAATTTTTATCCTTTCACTTATGACAAATTTATTTATGACAAATGGATTACTAATGAATAGAAACGGATTTCGTAGAAATAATCTTTAGTCGATTCGAGTTTAACTTTTTTCTTTTCGATTATTCGCGATGAAATTTTATTCAAACGTTTAATAAAAGCGAAACTCTATTCAGAGTATAAACTTATTTGCAGATATTCCAATGACAAATTATCAAGGAAATAAAAAAGAAATAAAGAGGCATTTACCCAGAATGAACTTTGGATAGAAAATGCTTAAAGAATCGATAACAGAACATTGGCATGTAACCAACTGATTATTCGTGGCGAAACTTTTTTGTTATTTTTCTGTCACATTTGTTATCCTCCCCCCACCCCCACCCCCACCCGCCTCCCACAAGCTTTCTCTTTTTCATTGCATATGATTGCTTTATGGGGCGGAATATGATTATTTTTTCAATAAGCGTCTAATTATAATGAAACTGGAACAAGCTATTAATTTTGAATCGTTTTCTATGAATTCCGAAATAAAAATTTATCACAAAGTTTCTTTAATTTTTTACACAAAATTAATTTGGTAAAAATTAAGAGTTTTATACTTTGACGTGATAGTAGTTGAAATAAATTCCTTATGTTACAAAATTTATTATAGTTACTAGCTCGAGGGCAACTCATTGCGTTGCCTTTCGATTTCATTCGGTTTTGGAGGGGAAAAGAAATCTAACATTATTTTACATGTAGGAAGGATTCATAATAATATTTTTACTTTCTTCCATCTTTACAAGAAGAAAGTACTGGATTCGTGAAAATTTTTGAATTAAGAAGTAATGCACGGATTTTAATCACACATCAGATTCAGTTCCAAGCTGACTTAAGTTGTTGCTTATTACTTTCTTCTATATTTACAAAGAATTTGATTCACGAAAATTTTCAAATTCAGTTTTACGACGAATTTACACGTTTTAGGGGTCAGAGATCCCAAAAAAGGTGTTTTTACAAAATGTATGTCTGTGAGTCTGTCTGTCAGTCTGTGTGTCTGTGAGTGACACAAATTTTGTGGGCGCTCTATCTCAAGAACTAATGCACAGAGTTTAATAAAAATTTGTATTCAGTTAGTCCCTGATACAAAATGGTGCTGATTAGTTTTTGGTGCAAATCGCTCAACAGGTGGCGCTGCTATGCTGCATTTTTACGATTTCCGCAATGGCTCAATCTCAAGAGCTAATACACGGGTTTTTATGAAACTTCCGATTCAGTTAGTCCTTGATATGAGTTGATGTTTACTGCGATTTGGTGTAAATTGCCCCACAGGTGGCGTTGCTATACAGCATTTTTCGCGATTACCGCAAGGGCTCTATCTCAAGAATTAATTCGTGGATTTTCATAAAACTTCAGATGCAGTTAGTCCTTGATATGGATTGACACTAATTACGTTTTGGTGTAAATAGCCCAACAAGTGGCGCTGCTATGCTACATTTTTCCCGATTCCCGCAATAGTTTTATCTCAAGAAGTAATGCACGGATTTTAATGAAACTTCAGATTCAGTTACCAAGTTGACTTAAGTTGTTGCTTATTATGTTTTATTAAATATTGCCCAACAGATGGCGCTACTATTCAGAATTTTGTTTACGATTTCCGCTATAGCTCTGCTCAAAAACTAATGCATGGATTCTCACGAAACTTCAGATTCAGTTAGAAGTTGACATAAGTTGTTGCTGATTAGATTTTGGTGTAAATCATCTTACCGTTGACGCTGCTATGCTGCTTTTTTCAAGAAGTATTAACATGTATGAGATAGAAGAAAGTTTTGGGATTGCAACATCCGGCTAGTTTTATATATAACATTAAGGAATCATACTTACAATTTGGGTTAAATAAAAATTAATAAAATTACGTTCTGAAATTTACTCGATTTTGATGTGCACTGTTAAAAATTTGCAGCATTCTGGCAGGTCATTTGACCGTTTTTTCCGAAAACGGTTACACAACCGTAATTTAACATTATTCTGACCATATTATTGGCCATTTTATGGTCAGAATATAGTTAAATTATGGTTATGAAACCGTTTTTTCAAAACACGGTCGAATGACCTGCCAGAATGCTGCAAAATTTTTAACAGTGTGGTTGTAGGCATTTTCAATGGGGTCAATTTTATTGGTGAAAATGTTTCGTCCATTTAACGGTTTGCATTCTAATTTCGAATTTGACAGAAGGAAAAATGTTTGAAAAGGACGTCATTTTCACGCAATATTATTCTCACTTTTAAGATTTAAAATGTTTGTTTTCTTTTTAAAATGGTACTATTTTCATACGCGAAAGTATTACTCATTTATAATGCTTCAGAACAAACAGTCTTATATTTCATCTATTCAAATGAAATGTTTTTTGTTTTAAATTTTAGTGAGACAATAACGGCATCAATAATGATATAATAACTCTCATTACTTCCCATTTTATAAGTTTTGTTTCACAACAAAGGAGTAGCCCAATTATCCCTATTTGAAATTATTGCAGAAAATTGACTAAAGCTAAAATGTATATATATATATTTATTTTAAAGAACTCTCTAAAAATGTAACTTTGTGCTATTATAATGTAATACGCGGTCATTGGCGGGTTTATCGCTATTTAGCATAATTTGTTAATTTAATAGTTAATTGACAGTTTTTTGCTTATGAAGGATAGAAATGTTTTTATTTTTTATTTTTTTACTGAATTTTATAAAAGCACGTAGATTGAGTAATTACTTGTGCAGAAATGCATTCTATACTTTTTTCTGTCAATTATTTAAGTCTCTATCTTGTTTGAATTTAAAAAGGTTTGACGAAGAATAAAGTGATCATATTCAGTATTTCGACGTTTAAAAAAAAAATCTGTATTTCAGTTTATAATTATCTAATTGAGATGAGTTCGGTTTCAAATTGAAGAATTTCTTCATTCGATTCTTTTAGTATTCGTTTGATTTTTCTGCGATACCTGCGTCCTTTGATATTTGAAATTTTAAAAGGCTATGTTTGGTCGATTTAACATGGGTAAGTTCTGTGTTGTATAATAAGCAGTTAAGCGGTCGTTAGGTTCTTGGCGTTTGTTTGTTTAGCGGGCATAGTATTTTTTCATAGCTTGGCTTGGCAGAACGACCGTCCTGCTTGATATCATAAATCTGTATTATAAATCAAAAACATATCCATGAGTAATGCTGGTGTCATATTTTCTGTGGCACAGTGTCATCTGACCAATAAATTTCGCTTTTATTGATTTTTTTTTTTTTTTTTAACTTCTAAGGATTACATTTAGTCGAAAAGGGGAAAAAATGTTCTTTCAAAGGCAATTTTGCTGAAACCTGTATCTCAATTAACTGATTTTTATGGTTTAAAAAATATATTAAACATGATTTTTTAATCCATCTCAATCGCGTGCAGGCCAGTTACAAAAGATGAAGCCTTTTGACTTTAAAACAATATAAATAATTCAGCGTTTGTTTCCGACCATTATTCCATAACGAAATTAAAATTTTATCAAACAACAAATAGAATAATATAAATAAAACAGAAATTTAACAGACATGAAATTGATCTACGCGCTTAAACCACTGAAATTATCAGAATCTGAAAGGCTGCTTTAAGTAAAGAAATCGTTGGCGATTTCTTTGGCTACTAACTCTTAGCACGCGCGTAATACGAAAGTATCGCTTTTAATAAACTTTAAAACTTTATTTGAAGCCATGATGGATATTTCTCAATGAAAGAGATTTTTGTGTTGCTATTGGGCAATCTTAAAAAATATATCTAATGCAAAAAATCTATTACATTTTCAATTTTTTTTTCATCTATGTTTCGCATCGCAGCTTGGATCTCCTAGTTAATTTAAATTTCTGCATTTCGAGAACTGTAGTAATATTCTCGAATTCTTACAAATAAATGTTTTTCATTTATATATATAACTGCTGTGTTTTCAACTAATTAATTAATATTTATCACATTACACAAAAGATTAGGTAGCCTGGAGATTAGATGCATAATTAACACTTAATTACACGCATTAATAAACGAGCACAGCTTACATTTAGACGATCACATTCTAAACTGCATTCTATTTACATGGGTAAATCATTTTCATAAATTCGGGAGAATATTTTTTAGTGTTGCCATCTAGAGACTTAATATCAAACTAAAGATAGAACACTTCTCCACCCTTTAATATTTCAGACGTGTAGGAGCTTTTCTGATTCTTGTAGATCTTCTAAGTACCTGTGGGGGAGAAGAAGAAGAAGTTTTTACCGATTCAGCAGCATCAACAATGGAACCATTGACAACGGAAGATTTTGGAAGTATTAAATCAGAGTTAGCTGGTTTAGGACCTGGAGTATTAGGATCAAAAGAGTCAGCTGGTGTAAGACTTGGATTATTTGCGTCAAAAGAGTTAGATGATTGCAGATCTGTGATACTAGGTTGTATTGGAGGAGAATCACCTTGTTTCACCTTTGCATTTTCACTTCTGAAATTTCCTGTATCACTTTCTTCAGAATTTGTATCATTAACTAAAGAAATCTATGAACCTACATTAGTTATTTGATCAACATGTATTTTCAAATATTCGCTTGAATTCTATGATGCAATTTTCCTTGTCTTACTATAGTTCGATCAATTTTTCACTTGGCTGGAGTATAATTTCTTACAGCCACTTTCTGGTTAATTTGAAATTCTTTTATTTTAACCTTGGAATTTTTAGCATTTTGTTTATCATGAACAAAATTTGTAACGCTGGGAACTATATAATCTATTTTTGTTCTTATATGACGTTTTAGAAATAGAGATGCTGGACATTTCCCCGCTGTAACATGAATCATCTTTCTATATTGCAAAAGGTAGATATTTTAATTTCATTTGCAAAGTACCAGATTCTGAAACTAAGGTTTTTATTCCACGTTTGATAGTTTGCAAATATCCCTCAGCCGATCCATATGTAGCTGGATGGTATGGAGCACTCAACATATGTTTTACACCATGATTTTTCAATAATGTCTGAAATTCTTCAGACATAAATTATTCAGCATTATCTGATACTAAAGATATAGGATAGCCGTATCTGACAAAAAGTGAAGAAAGGCAAGTAATCGTATTTTCTGAAGTTGTACTAGTAGACAATAAAATCTTCTGGGCATTTGCTATGGGCATCCATCACTAAGAGAAGCATTTTTCCCATAACAGGACCAAAATAATCAATATAAATTATTTTCCACGTTGCTGTAGGCTATTCCTAATGATATGTATCTGCATCAGAAGGATTATTTTTCAAATTTACACTAATAGCGCAGTTTCTTTTGAATCCATGATTGATATTTATCACATGAAAGTGATTTTTAGTGTTGTTATTGAGTATCTAATGTAAAAAATCTATTAGATTTTCAATTTTTTTTTTAAATGGTTTTCATCTATGTTCCGTAACCCGGGAAACGCAGCTTTAGATCTCCTAGTTAATTTAAATTTCGGCATTTCGAGAACTGTAGTTATATTCTCGAATTCTTACAAATAATTAATTTTCGTATATATATATATATGACCTTATCAAAGAAGCAGGAGCAGAATTTGCAAAAATTCTATCCTTATTGTTTTCCAAATGTCTCAAGAAGTCAGATGTACCAGAAGAGTGGAATAATGCTTTGATGGTGCTACTTTACAAGAAAGGGGAGAAGGAAAACATCAAAAACTACCGTCCTATCAGCTTACTATCAGTGATTTATAAAATTTTCACCAAAGTTTTAACGACAAGACTTGATTCAGCTCTGGACTCAGCTCAACCTAGAGAACAAGCAGGACTCCGAAGTGGATTCAGCACAATGGATCATATCCAAACGGTAAGGGAACTCATAGTAAAACATAAAGAATATAATTTACCTCTCTGCCTTGCCTTTATTTATTATGACAAAGCATTTGATTTGGTCTACACATCAGCAGTAGTAAAATCTCTGGAGGACATTGGTATAGACAAACCATACATCAATATCATAAAGATGATTTAGAAGAAAGCAACAGCAACCATCCATTTGGACAAAGGAAAAGCAAAGATCAATCTTAGAAGAGGGGTAAGACAAGGAGACACCATTTTGCCTAAGCTTTTTACTGCTGTCTTAGAAAATATTTTCAAGAAGCTGGATTGGGAAAACAAAGAGATTAGAATAAATGGAGAATATTTAAGTCATCTCCGATTCGCTGACGACATTTTAATTTTCAGTAACAGTCCTGAAGAATTGGAAAATATGCTAAAAGATTTGGCAGAAGCTAGCATTAATGTGGGATTGAAAATAAACTTGGAAAAGACTAAGGTGATGTTCAATTCATTTGCATCAAAAAAGAAAATCATCTACAAAAACACTGAAATTAAAGAAGTGCAAAGTTATATATACCTTGGGCAGGAAATATCATCGGGTAATATTATCATGAATGAAATAAACAGAAGAATAAGAAATGGATGGAGTGCTTTTGGGAAGAACAATATTATTCTGAAGAGTAACATGCCTCTTTGTTTGAAAAGAAAGGTGTTTAACTAATGCGTTTTGCCTGTGCTAACTTATGGAGCAGAAACATAGACGCTAACAAAACGGATGGTACAAGATTACAAACAACACAGAGAAGTATGGAAAGATGTATGCTAGGTATAACTAGAAGAGACAGAAAAAGAATAACTTGGAGAAGTCAGACGAAAGTTTTTGACATCATTGAAAGAATTAAACGGGTAAGATGGAAATGGGCTGGGCACATTGCAAGACGACAAGACAATAGATGGAGCACAAACACCCTACAGTGGTATCCTAGAGATGTAAAACGGCCAAGAAGACGACCTCAAGTAAGATGGAGTGGTGAAATCAGAAAAGTAGCCGGTGTTAATTGGATGACTGAAGCACTAGACATGAAACAATTGGAAAATTCTGGGGGATACCTACATACAGCAGTGGATTGAAAAAGGTTGATAATGATGATGATATATATGTATAACCAATCTCGTTATATATGTTATTTGTATTTTCTCGTTGTTATTGCATGATATTGTCCTATATCTATTCAATAGTTTTAATTAACTATTCGACTATTGCTTTCATAATTTTTTCTGTAAAGTTATTCTTTATTTATATATCGATATTGAGAAGCAAAAAATAATTTATAATAATAGTTTAAATGTTCATAATGCTTTAGTAATATGTATAATTTATATTAACATGTACTGAGAAGTCCATTGGGATAATGTTATGGCAGTCTTTGCAAGGTTATTGTCATTCGTGGTTCTGAATTATTGACATGGTTATTTATGACTTTTTTGTACTAAAAAGTCCATTGGTTTCTTGCTATGGTAGTTTTTGCACTGCGGGTTATCATTATTATGGTTATGGATTTATTAATGGAAGTTTTTGAACACTGCTTATCTGATTTGTACATATTGTATCTACTTTCATTTATATTTCATACTCAAGACATTTTAATATTATTAAATTAATTATATTAATCGAGATTACTAAATTTCTTTTATTATTGATTTTTATTTTATTTTACTTATATAATTTTTGCAATTATTGCATTTTCTACGTATCAAAAAAATTTATAAAAAATGGCAGTTCTGAGTAAAAATTTCGATCCTGGCAAGAAACACTCTGCACCTATACAGTGTAGTGCCCGGTACAGGAACAATAATAGGGTTGTTCCTGGATCGTCATACAGTGACCGTTTATACTCTCTTCCTCGTCCATTATTTTTTCACAAATGTTTAGATGCTAGATGCAAGACTTATCCATACGCTTCTCAGTCACAAATTGTCTCAGATTCTAATTTTTCAAATTTTTGTAAAGCCTTTAATGTAATTTATTGTATAAAGTGTAACTTATGTATCTTGAAATATATAGGTGAAACATCAGGTCCAATACATAAACGAATCAATCAACATCGTTCAGACTCTAACAAAAACAAAGCAAAAAATATACAGTCTACAGCTGAAATTCAGCATTTTCCTAAACATCAATTTAAAAATACGACAATTGAAATCCTACAAATTCTAAAAAATAAATCAGAACGTCTTTATATGGAGGCATCATATATGAAATATTACAACACCATTTATCCATATGGACTTAATAGTTAAATATTTAATAGACCTGTTAAAGTGTTTTAATCTATAAATAATACCATTGATTATTCTCCAATTTATCCTACTCTAAATCATAATTTAAATCGTAAAACAACACGAATAAAGCGAGGAAAGTGTCCTTTAGCAGTTGTAGTTTCTAAAGAATGTACCACTAAACAAATAAATAATCTCCAAAGTAACTATTTAAAGCATTATAACTGGTTATTAATTCGAAAATACATATTTACTATTAAAATTAAACAGATTGTACAACATTTAAATGTATTTCTCAGTAAATCTTTCTCTAAACATTTCTCTGATATTTTTTTTAATCTCATTATGACTAGAGTTAATCTTTTCAACATTACTTTAAAAAAAAACATAAAATTCACAACACGAATACTCAAATTATAATAACTTTTTCAAATCAAATATTTAATCGAATTAATATTAATTCTATAATTAATGATAAAACTGTTATTTTCCTATCAATAATCTTCAAATATCAAAAACCTTTAAATATCCGAATACATTCAGTAGAAAGATTTTTAACTATAATACATTTTCAAAAAGTACATCTGTAGCAAGTACTTTTCCGTGTAAATGCAATGACCTCGCTCTAAAAAAATACATAAATAATGATCATGGACATATAATCACAGGAAATTATGTTAATGATTTTAAATTTAAAAAACTAATGGTTTATGGTACTAAATATAGACTTTCATCTACATTTAACGTTAAATCTATTATAAAACAGTTTACATATGATATAGATATTTTTATTTATAAAATTTCAATCTCATACAATAAACCTATTGAATACTTTAATCAATGGAAAATACTAGTTACTGAAAAATTAATTAAGGCTTTAAAATATAATATTTCTGATTTGGTTACTATTACACAAAGCATTTTTTCCAGCAAATTACTAAATTACATAAAAACTACGTTATTACATATGTAGACAAATCTCCTAATAATTATGCAATCATACACTATATGGCCAAAGGTGTCCGATCACTTGCGATTTTTGACGTTTTGTTAAATATCTAGAAAAATACATCAGAAATTAACCTGAAACTGCAGGTGTGTAAACAGTATAGTATAGGTCATATATTTCCGCGAAGATTTTTTTTCCCGAAACCCCATAGGGGACCGTCAAAAAAGTGAAAAAGAACGAATATCTTTTGGATAACCCTGTAAAACCTAATGGAGCAAAAGCGTTTAAACTCAAGATAATTAATAAGTAGCTTATTGTAATATACTGTGTTCATTTTTATGATGATAGCATGTATACTCGTACAGCAATTAAGGTTTTTATAAAAACATTCCCAAATTTCGCCAAGTTTTTTGCTTATAATTTGCAGAGTTCTTAATATAAAAAAAAGTTCTTTTCAGAAAATATGACTAACAACATTGTACACAATACTCTGCAGTCAGAATTAAAAAATAATAAAAATTGGATGAAAAATGAGCAGGTTTACTAAAAAATGTTTCACTGCGCATGAGCGAATGCAATCAAAATATAATGTGCATAATGTGCTAGCTAAATGTATAGAGCAACTTTAGTAAAAGTCTCAAAAACATAGTTTGAAAAGTCTGATAATAATCGTTTATAGAATAAGCTCAAAATCCGTTGTTCCCAAAATGAAGCAAAAACATGAGGGGTTGTATCCATATATCCATTGATTAGTGCCAATTTAGTATACACAATATTGCACGTACTACTGTATTTGGATACAGTATAAGTCATACAGTCAAACTAATATAACTTGGATACAGTCAAACTAATATTTCTCAATTTCCAGTAGATTATCCTACTAATTTTGAATTAACGGAAAACCTCCTACCTAACAATACAATTAACTTTTTAGGTCTTAAAATTACAATAAAAGAAAATAAGACAATAACTGAACGTAAAGAATTTAAATTCAAAGTTAATACCTTTACTAATTTTAAATCTTGTTTTCATAATTCTGTATATCGTAATATAATTTTTAATCATTTATATAGAATAAAGTGTTTATGTTCTTCTCATCTAATTAACAATAATATTAAAAAACTAATTTATGATGCATTAAATCATGGTTTTCCAGAAAAATTCATATATTCTTTAATATATAATTAGTACTTAAATGATCTTAAAAAACAAATTAACACATGCGTAAATAAAATTACAAAAAAATATATATAATAAGAAAATAATTGAAAAAAATTAAAAATTGTTGAATAATAATAAAAAATTATTGTAGGACGGCTGGGTGAGTAGATGTTAGAGTACGGAGGAGGGTAGCGTTGTCTGGATAATACGCAATGGTCAATTTTTAAAAAAATGGGGCCTTTGAATTATAACTACGTTGCTAATGCGCATTTTATAATGGATGTTAATTCGATACTTTTATATGTATAATAGTGTAGTTATATTTATATATTTATCAATTCATATTAAATTTATTCATATTCATTAATATTTAATAAAGTTAACGATTAACTTGTATTTAAATTTTAGCCTACTCAGGACAATATCATATTAATTTCTAATAGTATACTATCTTAAATGAGAATAAAATGCATAATGAGTGTATTTGTTATACCTAATGCTATGACAGTATGAATTTTAATTTGGTAATTTGTTTTTGTTTTTTTTCCTCTATCCTTTTTAATCTTGTTTCATTTTTAACTTACTTGGTGTTCAATGGTTTATTTCTCGGTTTTCTGTGTGTGGTAGTCCCAAATTCATATTCGTTAGCTAATTTATGGCTAATATGAAGATGAAACCACACATTTTATTTGTAGAACTTAAGGCATTTGGGACCCGATGATTCTGTCTAAGTTCTACAAATTTCCACCATTCCATTTATGTTATTCAGTTTCTGCTGTTTTTTACTATGTTTTTGGAATCTATGTTAAGGCTGTTCTCAAATCCAAAGGGTCAACTTTCTGACATAAGTTTTAATTCATTTTTGATCGGAAACACATGAAACTAGAAGGTGTTGTTATTCAGAAACTATGTCATCGAACTGTTTTTTCCGTTTTCTTGTAAACGCAATTGATCTTTCAGAAAATACTGTCAAAGTTGGCATTTTGAACTGAACTTCCGAACAAAAGAAGATAATCCAGTCAATAAGGGGAGAAAAATGCCGTGTCACGTGATCAAAATCGCTTATAACTCAGTAGGTAATTGATTGATCCAAAAATGGAAAAAACAGTTCGATTCCAAATCGCTTCTATGGCCAGGCTTTCCAATTTTATATCTTTCCGTTAAAAAGTAAATTTGTAAATATGTCAAAACGTTTTAAACTTGTTGAGCAGAGCAGTTGAGAACAGCCTTAAGTGTGTTGAGGGAACTGTATTTGTTAATGTCATTTTATTCATAATTTCACAGATTTTGTTGGTGTTCGGTTATGTTTATTTAATGGTTATATATATATATATATATATATATATGAAAGGAAAGTCGAATCCCTTTTCAAAACTTAAATTTAAAATTAAATTTTACAAATTTAAGTTAAAATCCGAAGTCTCTTTCTTCTAACTTTAAATCTATTTCTAAAACCAGTTTCTCCCCTTGTAACTTTGTTTCCCAGCAATACATCTTATTACTTTCAGAGATCATTTTAGGACGATTCTTAAGAGTGAAACTGCTAATCTAAGCGCTTGTTGCAGGCATCTGTGGGTAGGGCTGATACGTCACAGTCCCTGGGAATTGTGCGGAACTTGACCACAGAACAATCAAAACTTAATGAACCAATTAAATTAAATGTTCCTCCCAAATTAACAATTCTGCCCTCTTCTGGAAAATATTAGAATCTTCACCATATTACCCCGAACACGCGGGAAAAAAGGGGGGATTTTGGCCATTTGAGATGCTAGCTAAACTTACGCCAATGTAATCTCCCAAAATCCTACGCCGTTGACTCCGGGACCGGCGATCGACTCGCGAAGCTGATGTAGGACGAGCAGCCTAATAAATGAGTTCGATTCGCATAAGGGTTCCCGAGTCACTTTCTCATCCCATCATAGCCATCATCTAGGACCATACCACTATTACCATTACATTATTATTACATATATATATATATATATATATATATATATATATATATATATATATATATATATATATATATATATATATATACTAGTAAATCTGCAGATCAAGAGCCTCAACGTCCTCTCTGCAACTTATTGTTTTTAGCAAACTTTGCGTAATATTAATCTTTCCTCAAAATCAAAATTTAAACTTTTCAAATTACACAAACATTTATAAAAGGAAAAAAAAATATTTCGATGGTTTCAGACATTAGAAGCGTTAAATTAAACACGTTGTTATGTAATGATATTCTGAAATTCTCACGAGCTACTTATTCTAGTAATTTTTATATAATAAAGCAAATTTCTTCAGGGGGGCGCCCTCTGAACTCCCCGTTGTGTAATTTATTTTGCATTTGTAATTTTCTATTGATTGAGTTAATGATTATCCTATATCTTAGATTCCATTTTACACTGCGATTTATAAGGATAAGCAACAATTTTGTCAAGCATTTTACGTTATCCTAATATGCATACAGTAGTATTTACTTGCCTGCTAACCACAAACACCTGTATCTAATGGATAAAGAACTTTTGGAAATGTAAACTGAGACATCTAATTTAGAAATCTAAGACCTTTATAATTTTTGTTTCCAAAAAATAATTTTGGTTACCATTCTGCAATATTTATATCTAAGATCTAATCTAAATATTTAAAAATGTACTCGATAGGATTAACTTACTAAAATCACCCTAAAGTAGGGGGACTTCTAAACCTAACGGTTAATAATTCATCATCGTGTCCACTTCCAATTGACTAAATAGATAAACGTGATTTGGCGCCGTTAAGTATTTTTTGTGATAGCCTTTTAATAGTATCCACATTTAATTTAAAATCGTGATGTTACAAACACCGTTGAAATTTGACGCACCCCTGTGTTCAGGTCAAATTAGAAAGGTTAACTAACCTTTTATTTCCCTTAGCCGGGCATTTTGTTTCATTTTTCGTAATAGGGATTATTTTAATAATTTAATTTATTTTACACTCTACAAGCTGTTACACGGGACCTTGTTCACGTAGCATTAAAATAGAGATAAATGCATTAAATAAAACATTTCACTCCCCCACCAGACATGGCAAGTCTCAGGCTTTTTGCACAACACTATTATCTTACAGAAAATGTTGTTCTTTTAAATCGTGCAAATGTTTCAATTAAATAAAGTAACATTTTTTGCATTAAAATACTGGTATCCAGAACGCCGGAGGCTTGGCAGCTCTGCTCCTCTTAATAGAAAAATATAGAGTTAACCAACACTTTATCACATTTTATAGGAGACAATACGGAATTTCTTATTTGTATGGCCTTACATATACCTCAGTAATAAAAATGTAAAATTTTGTGCCAATTAATATACACAATTGCAAAAATGAAATCGCAACCAATGAGAAAAGGAAAGCCAAGTAAAATCGTGTAAATCGAGGAATCTTTCTTCGTAGTGTTGGGAAAATACGACTACAAAAATTATTTTAGGTGGTATTTGGTGTGAAATGTTTATATGTATTCATTCTTGTCCTATTTATCTTTTTTATTATTTGTAATTTGCTTATTCCATTTTCCTTTTGCACGTGAAAATCTTACAAATTAAAATTAACTCTTTGGGAGAAATTGTTATTCCTTTTTTTTTTTTTTTTTTTTTTTTGGCAACAATAAAGTTTATAAAGTATAATAGAATAATGTTAGTTTATTCTGTATGAAAATAACGAACTTTTTCATTTATAATCAAAATAGTTGAATAGATAAATAAAAATATTATTCTATATAGTATATAAATACTATTTTCATTTCTGCGTTTAAATCAATCTATATGCAAATATCTATACAAAGGCATTCATTAATTCATTCCTTTTAACTTTGATTTGACTTAAAAAAACATACATACTTTCACATTTATGATATTTTTAGATGAGATATAGTTGCTACGCAACGGTTAAAAGGAAAAAAATGAAATATAAGTAAATTCATAAAATAAAATGTTTTATATTATTCGAACACGTGTATAAAATTCCATCATAAGTTATACACCTAATTTAAAAGCTCTGACACATGTTTTGACAAAATTGCAAACTAAAAGGAATAATTTAATACTCTTATTTAAAAATTTCAGCATCCAAAATTTACCATTTAAATCTATTATTCATATGAGCGATTTCTTTCAATAAATGAAAATTTGAAAATCGTCTGACTTTCCATAGAAAAGCATTATGTCACAAAATAAAATGTTCTATATATTCCGAACGAATAAACCAAATTTAACCCAAAACTATACAACTAGATCCGGGGAGCTCACCAATATACATCCTTAATTTCAAGCTAATCGGATGCTTTTTACGGCAGTTATCGCGGGACAGACACACTAACTAACTAACTAACAAACAAACAAACAGATGGAAACCAAAAAATTTCGGGTCTCCACAGTGAGTCTTCACTGACGTTTCGGCAATAAACTTTTTGTACAATTAAACCTTTTAAACACATGAAAATTTACCAAATATGATACAATACCATTTATAGACAAAAGATACAAAAATTCAAGTAAATGAAGTTGAACGTATGAAAAAACAAATCAAAGATCAATTGGATGGATGTAGAAGGAAGCGTATATTGTATTTCACTTCACCATGGGTGCATGAAATACAAATATAAGCAATACACAGTCGATTTCTGTATAAGAATCAAGCTATAAGCTGAAATTTAATTCTTATATGTACCCAATCGACCGTAAACCAAGAAGTATAAAACAATATAAAATAAGAACTATATAGATTGGAAGAACTATGAAAATTATTAAACTTTTAACTAAAAGATCCCTTTCAAAATAGACTAGCAAAGTGATTTAAAAATCCAGATGCCAATCAGTAAGTTATTGAAGCCATAATGTCAATGGCCAAAAAGATCAAATGTTATAAAAATAGTAAAAATCACAAAAAGTTATTGAAGTGCAGCATGGTATAAATATGTTTATATATATATATATATATATATATATATACAGGGTGATTCAGCTCGTCGGTGACAAACTTTAAGGATCGATAGAGCACACCTAGACGAACATTTTTGAATAGGGAATGTAGGGTCCCTGACGCGATGGTAAGGCGCTAGGCGCTTTCGAAAATTTGGGTGCCGAAATTCGAAACGTCATAAAAACTAGGGAAATGGTTAGATTTTCTTGCTTGTTGCGTCGAAATGATTCTGTTTGTTTAGACTTTCTTCAGTACTAATTTGATAAGCGTATCTCTTAAAACATGGATAGGGGGCGCTGCAGACTTTGGAGAGCTAGACAACAACTTTAAGCCCGTTATTTTGATAATTTAACACATGCTCGCCAAAGTTTATACTCTAACTTAAAGTTTGAACCCAAAAGTAGAGCCCTGCAAAAAGCGTAAGAGCCGGAATAAAATGTCAAAGTACAGGGTGGTCGAAACTCGAAGGCTCCTAAGAGATAAACAAACAGATTTCTTGACTTATGGCATGCATTTTCATGATTCTGTTTGCTGGGGCTCTCTGAAACTCAGTTGAACGGTACAAAAAGAAACATCGATAGGGGGCGCTTTGGGCAAAAAACATAATTCGTTGACATTTCGGACGCTAACTGGAAACGGGGCGCTACGATCAGTTAGTAATAATGAAAACACATTTTCTACCTCTGCTCAACACTTCTGAATAAATTTAGACCAAAAACATCAATGATACTGGAAATTTATTTACAAAAAATAACACTACAGAAGATGCTCGAAATTTCGACCTTGGGCCATGATGCAGGCTTCGCACCTCCGTCGCATTGAGGAGTGTGTGTTTCCAACAATGCCAGGAGTATCTCTGATCTGCCCTGCAGCTGCCACAATGCGCGCCACAAGTTCTTCAGCACTGCTGACAGGTGTATGGTATACCTCGGCCTTCAGGTAACCCCAAAGGAAGAAATCCAAGCAGGTGAGGTCTGATGATCGGGCAGGCCAGTGAACTGGATCCCCACGCCCGATCCACCGCTGGCCATACCTTGCGTTTAGATGGAGACGCACGTCGTTCGTGTAATGGGCCGGAGCTCCATCGTGCTGGAACCACATCTGGCGACGCGAACCTTCGGGTACGTGCGCCTCATCCAGAAGCTGCGGCAGCACTTGATCCAGGAAAATCAGGTAATTTCCACCTGTCAGCCGTTCAGGTAACAAATAAGGGCCAATGAGGCAATCCCCCAGAATGCCGGCCCACACATTTACTGAGAAACGCTCCTGGGCTGCTCGGCTTCTGGTTTCATGTGGATTTTCATCACACCACACATGACTGTTGTGGGCGTTCCACATTCCCTCCCGGCTGAAGGTGGACTCGTCCGTAAACAAAATGCTGTTTACAAAACGGGGATCCCTGGATCTCATCGCCAAGTACCATCTTGAGAATTCCACTCGAGGGCCAAAATCCTGCTCTCTGAGCAACTGCACCCGCTGGATGTGGTAGGGGTGCAGATTCCGGGAACGTAAGATGCGCCACGCAGTTGCTTGCGAAATGCCAACATGTCTGGCGATATCTCTCGTGCTAAGACCTGGGTTGTCCTCAACCAGGTTAAGCACAGCCTCTTCGTTGTCGGGGGTGCTCACTGATCGCTCCCGTTCAGGCCTGCCTCCGTCGAAAGATCCCGTTGTGGACAACCTCTGGTGTACTCGAGCGAAGAAGGCATGGCAGGGGATTTGCCTGTTGGGGTAACGCTCGGCGTACAACCGCTGAGCGGCTCGTCCATTACAACCAGCAGCGCCATACGCCAAATGCATGTCAGCCAATTCAGAGTTTGTGTACCGTTCCATCCTACTACCGATCTGCAGACAAGTAACCCGAAGCTTAAGTAGGTACCGCACGTTCAAAAGACGTGTCTGCGCATACAACTACGTCATCTCGCGTTGTCGTCTACGCATTACGTATCTTTTGCATATCGATATGGTACGATATCTTTTGCATAAATCAGCAAAAAGCACCTTATGTAAATTTTATTGCGCGCATTGTGCATGATTGAAACCAGCTATGTTTGTTAAAAAAAAAAAAAAAACTGCAGTTTTAATAGCTTCTTATGATAAGTAAATTACTCTCTTGTTTTGTTTCTAACTGATCGTAGCGCCCCGTTTCCAGTTAGCGTCCGAAATGTCAACGAATTATGTTTTTTGCCCAAAGCGCCCCCTATCGATGTTTCTTTTTGTACCGTTCAACTGAGTTTCAGAGAGCCCCAGCAAACAGAATCATGAAAATGCATGCCATAAGTCAAGAAATCTGTTTGTTTATCTCCTAGGAGCCTTCGAGTTTCGACCACCCTGTACTTTGACATTTTATTCCGGCTCTTACGCTTTTTGCAGGGCTCTACTTTTGGGTTCAAACTTTAAGTTAGAGTATAAACTTTGGCGAGCATGTGTTAAATTATCAAAATAACGGGCTTAAAGTTGTTGTCTAGCTCTCCAAAGTCTGCAGCGCTCCCTATCCATGTTTTAAGAGATACGCTTATCAAATTGGTACTGAAGAAAGTCTAAACAAACAGAATCATTTCGACGCAACAAGCAAGAAAATCTAACCATTTCCCTAGTTTTTATGACGTTTCGAATTTCGGCACCCAAATTTTCGAAAGCGCCTAGCGCCTTA
Organism: Maratus speciosus; assembly: GCA_963932465.1. Taxonomy (NCBI): domain Eukaryota; kingdom Metazoa; phylum Arthropoda; class Arachnida; order Araneae; family Salticidae; genus Maratus; species Maratus speciosus. The sequence continues at coordinate 252,570,046 of OZ010800.1, read as the reverse complement.
CCATCGCGTCAGGGACCCTACATTCCCTATTCAAAAATGTTCGTCTAGGTGTGTTTTATCGATCCTTAAAGTTTGTCACCGACGAGCTGAATCACCCTGTATATATTACGAAACAATTTAATGGGTTAAGTCGAACAATCACGTCGTGCTTTTTACGACATATTACTTGATTCGTACCACCTTTTAATCAGCCGTTGGTGAGGTTGTATAGCAGGCATACCACTTAGCACAAGCATCGTTAGAGGAGGTGTCAACTCTGTGAAAATTTAGCAGGTGTAGAGCGATGATAATATTGGTAGAGTCCAATCAAACTCTTATTTATTCATGATGAAGACAAGGCAGATTAGGCCGCGTGAGTGGTGAAAAAAAAGGCGTATGAAGAAATCTGGGTTTTCCCAATAAGACATAGAAACGCAGTCATAGGAAACTGTTTATTCCATCAGAATATACCAACATTAAACAATTCCCACAGGATGAGAAATTAGAGCATTCCACTCGAGCATGAACTAGTTACTCATACGAAATAGATGTTAATTAACGAAATGATTATTCTACATGGCTTAGGATACCAGGTAACAGGTTATGTAAACAATCGAACAGCACAAAAAAATCCACTCCTGAGCTCATGCTCTAGCTATTTATTAGAATGCGCGGAGGAAAACCGATTGAAATGAAAACTTCAGGCTAACCAAACAAAATCACGAACGAGACTCCAAGTGAAACTGCAATCCGTCACTCAGCCAATGGAGAGCGACCGAGAAACGTCACAGAAAAGAATGCCGGCGCCGCTAATGGAAAGATTTCGATGTGAAAATGCTGTCGCCTAGCGGGCGGGAAAATGAGATGAAATAGAATAAAAATGTAAAAATGGCTTTGATAAACATTCGAAAAATAAGTAACTGCGTTCAGAACTTTACAGTTTGGTAGACGATAAAAATTAATGAAGGGATTAAAAGTTTAGATTACGTTTTGGAATAAATCTATTAAGATACGTGTTTTAAAATTATAGGAATTTAACTAGAAATAAATAATAGAGCGAATTTTTAAGAAAAGGAAGTAATGAATATGCCGGCAATTTAGAATAATTTAAATGAATAGTAAAAGTAAAATTTTTTATATAAAAATATCCCCCCTCCCTAAAAACCGGTGAATTGGTGACTCCGTGACCCACAAGTTCATTGGGGAAAAGCATGAACTCGGATTACAATAGTGTTACCTGGTAGTCTGAAATTTTTCTCCAATTCTGTCAAAAACCAAATCATAAGGTAATTGACCAAAAAGTAAATAAGCAGGAGGGAATTTGGTTATGGAATGGGGCGTATTATTGTATTCATTAACTACTTCTGTTAAAAGTTTTGTCCAAGGGATTTTAGAGGCAGTAGAATTAACTTTACACTTTAATCTAGTAACTATTGACTGATTCACTCTTTCGCATTTGCCATTCGTTTGTGGGTGATGTGCTGATGTTAAACGTTGCTTAATATTGTGATTTCGAAGAATTTTTTTAAATCTAGATGAAGTGAAAGCTGCATTCCTATCACTCAACACTTTTTGGGGAACCTGTACATTGAAAATTTTGTTGAAACAGAATAATTGTTTAGGACATTGAATACTGAAAACTTGTTTTAAGCAATTAGTATAGGTTTCAGCAGTAACACTTTTTGATGGAAAAGCCCAGGCATATCTAGTCGCGTGGTCTATGATGATGTGTAGATATTTTTTGGTGGAGTTATAGTAACTGAATCCTCCCACAGTATCAATAGAAAGACATTCAAAAGGTTGATCTGTGGTTGGCATAGCTTGTAGTAAGCCAAATTTTCTCTGTCTGGGTTTTTTATTTTTCTGGCAAATGTCACAATGTTTGACAAAATTAGTTATATCCTGAGTCATGTCAGGCCAATAATAATTAGGGGAAATTAAATTTACCATTTTTTGGATACCAGGATGACCAAGTTTTTCATGAGCAACATTTAATATTTTTCTCCTTAAAGACATGGGGACTACTATTTTTCGAAATCCTTTCTTTCTAACTATTATAATCCCATTTTCATTTTGATAGTTTTTGTCACAGACATTATCTTTCTCCTGCATCTCTATAAGTTCTTTTACATCTGGAAGAAAAGTTAAGGGTTGAAAATAATGTAAAACAGGGTTTCTTGACAACATTTCAGCTTCGACATTTGTGGATCCCTTTTCGTACAAAATATTATAATCAAACATGCTTAACTTCAAAGACCATCTAAATAATCTACCTCTCAAATGCTTAGTATTCTTTAACCAAACAAGAGATGCATGATCAGTGTGAATGGTGAATTTTACACCATGGAAGTAATGATAAAATTTATCTAAGGTGTCAATAATGGCAAGACATTCTAATTCAGTTATAAAGTAATTCTGCTCATAACTTCTCAATCCTCTAGAATAATAAGCAATTGGATGTAAAAACCCATTATTATCTGGTTGTTTAATAACTGCACCTACTACCACCTGTGAGGCATCAACAAACATATGAAGTGGTAATGCAGGGTCATAAATTCTTAAGACAGGTTTAACAATTAAGGCATCCTTTAATTTCTGAAAAGAATCTTGGCAATCTGAATTCCATTCCCACAAAGTATTTTTCCTAAGTAATGGTGTCTGTTAAGGAGATGTCTGATTTTGGCATAATTATCTATAAGTTTATGGTAAACATTAATTGATCCCAAAAATCTTTGGACTTCTTTTACATTAGAAGGAGGTTTTAAATTTTTTATGACATCAATATTAGCATTAGCTGGAGTTACAGTACCATTTTTTATTTCATATCCTAAGAAATTAATTTTATTTTGAACAAAATTGCATTTAGATCATTTAAGTTTAATATTTTCAAGCCTACATAATTCAAATATTTTGTTTAGATGTTGTAGGTGTTCTTCTAAAGAGGAGGAAAAAACAATTATGTCATCAAAATAATAACAAGCAAAATTAATTCTATGTTTAGTGAGAATCCTTCTAAGAGTCCTATTGAAAATTGGGGGACCAACTTTGACACCGAATGGAAGAACATTCCACTCAAAAAGTCCAAAATTGGTTGCAAAAGCCAATTTTTCAGTATCTGCTGGGTGAATAGGGATGTGGTAGTAGCCAGAAGTTAAGTCCAAAGTGGAAAAATACTGAGCACGACTTAATTTATCAAGAATTCCATCTATACGTGGTAAAGGTTCAGCATCATTTTTCATTAATTTACGATAATCTACACACATTCTAGTTTTCTTACCTTCATCGCGTTTCATAACTAAAGTAACAAGGGCAGAATAAGGACTATAACTCTCTTTAATTAAACCTGCAGCTAATAAAGATTGAACTTGATCTGAAATTTCTTTTTCATCCACTGCAGAAGTGCGATAAGGCCTCATAGATATGGGTAGGTCAGAATTAAGCAAAACGCGCTGCAGTTCAATATTAATTTTTCCAACATCATATTTATTTTTGGAAAAATGTCTAAATAACCCCTTATATTATCCCTTAACGTTTAATTTTCTATAGCATTTACCTCCCCAAGTAATTTAGAATCATTAGAATTAATTTGATCAAAAGATTGGGGAATCATGACATTTCCATAATCGGGTTGCACTCTCTGGTACTTTTCATTGACATTAAAATGAAGTAACTTTAATTTATCAATGGATATGCTTTGAGATCGATTTAATACAAGGTTTCCTTGTAATACTTCACATTTATTACAATCTATAACCAAGTTAAACTTAGAACAGGGTGGCAATCCTAGTATGGCATAATTTAAATCAGTTTTACATAACAAAAAGTTAATACATTTTTGCCCATTATCTATTTTAAACAACAAATAACAAGATTGGTTTATTTCAACAGTTCCTTTGGCTTGGCCAATAATAATAGGTGGAATATTTATAACTTTAACATTTAACAACTTAACAAATTTTAAAGGTAAAATTGATATTGTAGAACCAGAGTCGATTACACAAGATAACTCCTTGTTATTTGCATATCCATTAACGAATAAATGTCATATATTATGACTAGGTTGTTGTTGTTGGCTAGGAGGAGGAACATAAGATTGCATAGGTTCAACATTAAAAATACAAGTCCTCTCCCAGTGGAAAGTATCCTATATACCCCTATTCATACACATTCGACATGGTCGACTAGGATACTTATTTTAAAAATGAGTAGTAGGTAATCTAGGGCTAACAAATCTAGAATTTTGAGCATTAAGGGGGTTTTGTGGCCGAAAATTAGAATTTGTTCTTTGAAAATTCTGGTTTGGGCGAACCCAATGTCTAGGAGCCTGGTTATTAAACTGGAAAGATCCATGACTTTGAGAATTATTCCTAACATTATGGTTGTTTACATGAGAGGTGGGAATGACTACTAGTTGTTTAGCCATTCTCCACCAATCTGTGGTGCTCTCTGGAGGGTTAATAATCATATAATTCTGATATTCTGGCTTCAAACCATCCGTCAAACCTTGTACTATGATGGTTTCACATAAATGAAGTTGTCTACCAATCTCAATCTTTTTTCTGAAATAACTCTCTAATTCATTAAGATCATTTAGGTTCATAGAAGCAAAATCAGAAAATCTAGGAACTTGTACTTTTATAAATTTTTCAGAAAGAATTTCAACTATCTTACTGAAAGTAGTACACTCTAGACACTCATTAATGAACACATTTAAAGCTTCTCCCTTCAAAAATTTAGAGATATTTTGCATTTTCCATTTTTCATCTTTTTTATCAGAAACGCATGCTTGATCAAAATGTTTCATCCAGGTTTGTATATTCATCTCTGACACCCTGGGTCAAAGGAGATGATATTTACTTCACTTTCACTCATTTTATCACTAGAGTTTTTAACAAATCCCGATCGCATCAACATAAAAGAGGGACAACTCATTTATACATGGATTCATTCTATAATCATAATAAATAATGTAAATAAACTTTAAATAAAACAACAAATGTAAATATTTTCTTTTCTAATAAATTACAACAGTAATACAACAAATGTAAATAAGGAAATATGGTGAAATATAAAATAAACAAATAAATAAATAATAAATCTTTCAAAACTTACGACCTTGGGTTGTTTACAGACATCGCAGTTTTCTTTCTTTCCTATAACTTTTTTATTAAAAGAAAACAAAATGACTTTCATCTATATAGACGCACATTCAGGATAAACGTAGAATATCAAATCGTGGTTACCAGGTGTCATCGAAGGTTTCTATTGGTTTCACAATCCCAAGAACACTTTTTATTGAAGGTCTCCTTTTAAAAGTGTAGAGTAGAGTAGGTCAACATTATCCTATGCCGGCTTCTTATTACAAAACAATTTAATGGGTTAAGTCGAACAATCACGTTGTGCTTTTTACGACATATTACTTGATTCGTACCACCTTTTAATCAGCCGTTGGTGAGGTTGTATAGCAGGCATACCACTTAGCACAAGCATCGTTAGTGGAAGTGTCAACTCTGTGAAAATTTAACAGGTTTAGAGCGATGATAATATTGGTAGAGTCCAATCAAACTCTTATTTATTCATGATGAAGACAAGGCAGATTAGGCCGCGTGAGTGGTGAAAAAAAAGGCGTATGAAGAAATCTGGGTTTTCCCAATAAGACATAGAAACGCAGTCATAGGAAACTGTTTATTCCATCAGAATATACCAACATTAAACAATTCCCACAGGATGAGAAATTAGAGCATTCCACTCGAGCATGAACTAGTTACTCATACGAAATAGATGTTAATTAACGAAATTATTATTCTACATGGCTTAGGACACCAGGTAACAGGTTATGTAAACAATCGAACAGCACAAAAAAATCCACTCCTGAGCTCATGCTCTAGCTATTTATTAGAATGCGCGGAGGAAAACCGATTGAAATGAAAACTTCGGGCTAACCAAACAAAATCACGAACGAGACTCCAAGTGAAACTGCAATCCGTCACTCAGCCAATGGAGAGCGACCGTGAAACGTCACAGAAAAGAATCCCGGCGCCGCTAATGGAAGGATTTCGATGTGAAAAGGCTGTCGCCTAGCGGGCGGGAAAATGAGATGACATAGAATAAAAATGTAAAAATGGCTTTATAAACATTCGAAAAATAAGTAACTGCGTTCAGAACTTTACAGTTCGGTAGACGATAAAAATGAATGAAGGGAATAAAAGTTTAGATTACTTTTTGGAATAAATCTATTAAGATACGCGTTTTAAAATTATAGGATTTTAACTAGAGATAAATAATAGAGCGAATTAAAAAAAGGAAATAATGAATATGCGGGCAATTTAGAATAATTTAAATGAATAGTAAAAGTCAAATTTTTTATATAACATATATATATATATATATATATATACAAATCCTATACAAATATATATCTACAAATATATATCTATACAAATCCACAGTTTAGTAGCCAGAATTGTGAAATGTTACGTACATGTGTATTAAAACACGGCCGAGGCAACTAATGTAATCCGGAATCGGAATAACTTATAGTTCATTTTTAATTAATAATAAAATACAAATTTAACAGCAATTTCCAATCAAATATAAACATTTTTCGTTATAGCTGTTGCCAACAATTAAAATCAACAATAAAATTCTTACCACAACAATTACTTTCTTATTGCAAGATTTCCACGAGAAAAAATTAAATAAATGGTTTGACAAATTTAAAAAAAAGGGAATATTACATCATAACTTTTCTACTGCAAGATTTCCACGTGACAAATGAAAACAAAATAAATAGTTTGACGAATTAAAAACAAAAGTAGATGTTACGTCATAATTTTTCTGTTTTGTGATTTCCATGGGAAAAAATATAATTATTTAATTAATTTGACGGATAGAAAAAATGGAAAATTACGTCATATTGGAAATGTAAAGGACGTAGTGAATATATAACGTCATATAAGTGTGAAAAATTGTATTGAAGCATGATAAAATCTCGAGTATGGAAATGTTGGATATTTTAACGTTATTGCTCCAATGATGAATTGAAATAAGTTCATTTATAGATGTAAAATTTTGCATCTGTTATATAAATTTATACATTTTTATATTGGGTTTTCATTTGATTCTTGTGTACAACACTTCGACTTTTTTTTGTTGTTTGTTTGTTTGTTTGTTTGTTTTTATGTTGTATGTTAATTTTTGAAATTGTTTTTTCAAAACAAATCTTTTTAAAATTCCGTGCAACGCCAGGTTCTTTAGCTAGTATATGTATAAAACCATTATAAAACAACGCAAATTATCAATTACACATGTGAAAGTGAAAATCAAAAATGAAATTTTATCCTTTATTAAAAAAAAAAAAATCCAAAATATATTATTACATATACAAGTAGGTATGCGAGTGAGCATGATAGTGCTCAATCTATTCTTTTGATTGATATCCCTATTTATAAATATGCTACAGGCTATCTGTCGCAAAAACTGTATACATTTTCAAGGAAATCCGCCGATGGCTTTGGTATCTAAGCCATATTTGAACCATTTTTCAATCATTCTGTGACAATAACTAATAAACATTTGCTTTTATATCTCAATCATTCGATTAAATTATTTTTATTGATCACATTTATCTCGCATTTTATCATCATTCAACAATTATGTTTCACCTAGAAGGGACTTAATTTCATAATTTTTTTTAACCATTTGGAAAAATGGTTATTGTTCTCGTCAGGATGGGAAATCAAAAGCATATCTGAAGGTTTTTATTGGTTTAATCATCATTTTATTCGTTTTCTGATGGGTCTATACAGTAATCTGTATTTCCCTTTACTATCAACAGAGATGGACAACCGAGTGTTGCCACTATGACAAGAAAGTAATAAAAACTACAAAAAAAATTAATAACTCAGAAACAAATTGAGATAAAGCTTTCAAACAAATTGCATTAAAAAGTACATTTTTTTCTCTATACGACGGTGTAAAAAGTAATATTGTGGGATGTTTAGAAGTTAAAGAATGAAATTTCATTTAAAATTGGCCGTCAGATTTCTTGGAATGGCCGAACGATGGAAAAGCCTTTTCCCGAACAGCCAATGAAATGCTTGGATAATACGTAAGTTTCAGGTGGATAATACGTACGAGTCGCAGGCGATTTCTGTCGCTTGCAATTTTTACGTGTAATAACACTATTAATGTTTAATTCATGGCGTACGTAATGTATGATTAACTCCGTACTATTTTTTTTTTTTTTTTAAATTTTAGCCTTTGAAAAAATCATTTTCCAAATGGTCGTTGTAATTTGTTAAATTGCATTTTTTTTTTTTTTATTAAGAACAAAAATTGAACTCTTTTTATCTGATAAAAGGGTATCGAAATTTATGTACTACAGATTTCAGATGAAAACAGGCAAAAGAGCCACATTTAAAACAACTTAGAACAAATCAGAATGAATATGTAAATTCAATTTCAATATATATTTTAATTCACAGACCTTAATCTCAGCATGGCTGGAATTAAAATTCATTGAAAATTATTTCACAATTTCAACTTTGTGAATGAAAGTGCACGTTTATTTAGAACATTGGGTAATTTTTACCAGTGGAAACAATTCACCTTTGTAAAATAAGGATATAAATTTTTACAGAGTGTTCTGTAAAATGTTCGAATAGTCGAATGTAGTCATGGAAACTTACATTTTAATTCAGAAAAATTAACTCCGCAATGATTACAAGAAAATGATGTCATTTTCTAGGCGCATTTAGTCGTGATGTTTTGTTTGAAACTGACTCTATTTAACATAAATCGTAGAGAATGTTAACACTGCATCTAAAGTATTAGAACCTTTAGCCATGAGATATAATCGGCTACAAACGAAATACAAAATTAGAAAACAGGAATTCTGCTTTTTCAGAATTTAGTGTCGCCCCCGATGAAAAAAAAATGTATCTAAGTACAAAACATATTTCAATTTTAAGACTTACAGAACACCCTTTTATTTTATGTAAAATGACGTCATTCGCATTTGCTTAAGAATTCCAGATTTACGATCCACTCTTAAACATCTACGCTAAAGTATGCATAGGACGTCACTATCGCGAAATAATACACAAATGCAGCAAAAAGCTGCCGTCATTAACAGGAATCATTCGTTTATATTTTTTGAAAATAGCAAGTATTTTAATTACATTTTCTTTCGGTTGTTATGAAAAAATGGCAATAGAAAGATATAATTAATATTTTACAACTAAACTGCTCAAAACAATTAAAGGATATTTGAAGTTTTATATAAAATAAAGATATAAACGAAATTTTTTTTGCCGAAAATAGAAGAAGAGAATCACAAATGCAAATTTTTCTGGTTTTCAAACTGTGGAGTATGCAAATTTTGATTTCGACGTCAAAAACGTCGCTTCAGCGGCAGCGAATGAAATTTGACTTTCAACTGGATAAAAGAGAATGAAGACAAGGATGATCGGCATTCAGTGATTGCTTTGTTTCGATGAGTACGATGTCTCAGCGAAGTCATTTGACAGATTCAGAAGCTTTGAGAATTGTTGGTAGGTTAGAAGGGGGCCAAACTCAAGCCGAAGTAGCGCAAGCCAGTGGAGTGTCACAAAGTGTCATTTCCAGGATCTGGAACCGTTTTTTGGAGAGTGGATGTGCAGGCCGAAGACCAGGGCAGGTCGTAGACGGGCAACAACGCCCAATGAAGATCGGTATTTAGCGTTAACAGCTCGGAGACACCGAACCATGAACGCTACTCTTCTCCAACAACACCTTCGCTCGGCTACAGGCACAACGATTTCAACTCAGACTGTCCGAAACCGGCTCCATGCTGTAGGTCTGTATGCTCGCCGACCGATGGTATGTGTTAGATTAACATCAAGGCATCGTCGCGATCGCAGGGAGTGGGCATCCGAGCATGTCAACTGGAGGAGAAATGAATGGAGCAATATTCTGTTTTCTGACGAGTCCCGTTTTTCTGTGCATCCGGATAATAGGCGTATTTTCATCTGGAGGGACCGTGGCAGTAGGAATAACCCTGCGTTCGTGCACGAAAGTGTCAGATTTGGCGGTGGAGGAGTGTTGGTGTATGGTGGCATCTCCATTGACGGGCGCACTGACCTCTACATCATTCGAGATGGAGCTCTGACTGGTCGCCGATATAGGGATGAGATCCTCAGACCTATTGTAGTCCCTTACGCTGCAGCAATCGGAGATAACTTCATTTTAATGGACGATAACTGCAGGCCACATCGTGCAAACCTGGTGGAGGATTTCCTTTTCGAGGAAGCAATCGTTCGAATGGAATGGCCAGCGTGTTCTCCAGACATGAATCCAATCGAGCACGTTTGGGACGCTCTAGGAAGACGAGTTTCTGGCCGCCAACAACCCCCACAAACTCTCCAAGAACTGGAAAGAGCTCTTCTGGAAGAGTGGGGCAGAATACCCCAACTCGTCATTAATAGCCTCATTGAGTCCATGCCTCAAAGGTGTTCAACGTTGCTGGCCGCCCGTGGAAACCATACCCCCTACTGAAAATGATTTTCTTTGAAGAAAACACCTTTTCTTATTCTTTTTTTCTCATATGCACAAATTGTGTTTTTTTCCTTTAGTACACAAATGCGCAATAAAATGCATTTTTTCTGCCAAACATGTGTAATTTATTCTCATATAACCTACTATGTCTGTCGACCATGTATCAATCAGCTAAACAGTTTACCAGATACAAAATCCACCTAATATCCTTTAATTGTTATGAGCAGTGTATTTTTCCTTTACTTTCTACAGAAATGGAGTTATTCCGTTGCCAATATTAAGCAAATGGCTCTAAAAACTACAAAAAAAAATTAATATTTCAAAAAGAAATGGTGATGCAGTTTTCAAACAAGCTGTATTTAAAAGTACATTTTTTTTCCAATACGACGGTATAAAAATTGAAAATGTACGATGCATAGAAGTTTAAAAAATTGCTATTGACTGTTTAATCGTACTGCTTTGTTTTACGGCTAGCTTCTGTAAGGTAACGTTATTTTTTGGAGATGTCATAAAATAAGCTGGGAGAAAGAAATAGCATACCATACTGTGGGCTAATAAAATATCTTAAAACACCACATTTTCCTTAGAGTCAGTTTGACATCACGCTGAATGTGTTTAAATAAAGTGGCGTCACATTTAAGAGATTATTTTTTATATTTAAATATTTTCTCCGAATATTTTTATTGAAATTGAAATATCTGTATTATAGTAGATCTTTTAATTCTAAATAAATTTAAATCAAGATAATACGTCCTTTTAACGCACTTCTAGTAAACTTTTTTATTTATGAAAACCTCGCATTATCTGTTCAGTTTGACGACAATTTCGGACACTAAAATACAGCGAGGGAGTCTGAATCTTTATCTATACTCCTATTATAAAGAGGGAAAAATTGTTTATTTGTAGGAGGTAAGCTCTGGAACTACCGAACCGATTCCAAAAGTAATGGTATCAAAATGATGGTGTTAGTCCAACTTAGAACATAGGCTATACCTTATGTCGGTGCCACTACCCCAAAGGGGGTGCAGGAGTAAAAAACGTTCTAAAAATGCGATTTTAGCGTTACTGAAGGGCCTAGAAATATGAAATTTTAAATATTAGTTACTTATAAGACATAAATGATGTCTAAGAACAGTTCTTAACCAATTCGAAATTTAAAAGGGGTGAAAATAAACAAAAAGTGTTCTAAAAAACGTTCTAAATGGTAGTTTCTACACAATCTCAGGAAATACGAAACAGATTTAAAAAATATTGGTGTCAAAATGATGGTGACAACGCTTGCTCCAAGATAGGTTATGTTTTATGTCGGTGTCACTACCCCAAAGGGGGTGCAGGAGCAAAAAACGTTCTAAAAATGCGATTTTAGCGTTACTGAAGGGCCTAGAAATATGAAATTTAAAATATTAGCTACTTATTAGATATAAAGAATTTCTAAGAACAGTACTTAAACAATTCGAAATTTGAAAGGGGTGAAAATGCGCGAAAATCGTTCTAAAAAACGTTCTAAATGGTGGTTTCTACACAATCTCAGGAAATACTAAACCGATTTAAAAAATAATGGTGTCAGAATAAGGGTGTCAAAATGACGGTGACAACCCTTGCTCCAACATAGGCTATCTTTTATGTCGGTGCCACTTCCCGAAAGGGGGTGCAGGAGCAAAAAACGTTCTAAAAATGCGATTTTGCATTACCGAAGGGCCTAGAAATATGAAATTTGAAATATTAGCTACTTATTAGATATAAAGGATTTCTAAGAACAGTTCTTAAACAATTCGAAATTTAAAAGGGTGAAAATGCGCGAAAAGCGTTCTAAAAAACGTTCTAATGGTGGTTTCTACACAATCTCAGGAAATACCAAACCTATCTAAAAACGAATGGCGTCAAAATGATGGTGACAACCCTTGCTCCAACATAGGCGATGTTTTATGTCGGTGCCACTACTCCAGAGGGGGTGCAGGAGAAAAATGTTCTAAATTGCGGCTTTTGCGTTACGGAAGGGCCTAGAATCGTGAAATTTGGAATGGTAGTTAGTTATAAGATATCAATGATCTCTAAGGACTTTCCTAAAAAAATCGAAATTTAAAAGGAGGTCAAAATGGGCAAAAAGCGTTGTAAAAAACTTTCTAAATTGCGATTTCTATGCAATCTCAGGAAGTACTGAACCGATTTCAAATATAATGGTGTAAAAATGATGGTGACACATCTTGCTCAAAGATAGGCTATATTTTATATCCGTTTCCACTACCCCAGAGGAGATGCAGGAGCAAAATGCGCGAAAAGCGTTCTAAAAACGTTCTAAATGCCGATTTGTCGGCAATATCTCAGGAAGAATTAATCTGATTTCAAACGTAATGGTAGGAAATTGATGCTTACAGCCTCTGCTGTAACATAGACGCTATTTTATGTCGGTATCAATATCACCAAGACGTTGCAGGAGCAAAAAAGCGTTCTAAATTTCGATTTTTGTGATCGGTAGGGGCTAGCAACTTAAAATTAGGCAAGGTACATATTTATTAGATATAAATGATCTTTAAGAACAGTTTCGAAAAAATTGGAAATTTAAAAAGGGGTGAAAGTGCTCGAAAAGCGTCCTAAACACGTTCTAAATTGCGATTTCTACTCAATCTAAGGAAATACCAAAGCTAATTCAAAAGTAATTGTTGCAAATGAATGGTGACAGTCCCTGCTATAACATGGGTTATATTTTATGTTGCTGTCACTACCATCTGAGGGTTGCAAAAGCAAAACATGTTCTAATTTGTGTTTTTTGCACAACTGAGGGGTCTAACACTTTGAAGTATGGCATGATATTTACTTACAAGATTCAATGGCTTTCTAAGAACAGTCGAAAGAAAATTCCAAATTTAAAAAAATGAAGTGAGTGAAAAGCGTTATAAATTACAATTCTTAAGAATTACCAAACCGATAAAAAAAATGATGACAAATTTTGGTGATAGAACCTGCTCAAACATAAGCTATATTTTATGTCTGTTCCACTACCACCAGAGGGTTGCAGGAGCTAAAAACTTTCTAAATTGCGATTTCTGTGATACTGAAAAGGCTAGAAACTTTAAATATGACATGGTAGTTACTTATAAAATATAAATGCCCTCGAAGGAATGTCGAAAATAAATTCGAATTAAAAAGGAGTGAAGCGAAGGGGAGGTGCGAAAAGCATTCTAAAAAAGTTCTAAATTACGATTCTATGCAATTTCAGGGAATATAAACCGACTATAAAAGTCATAGTTGCAAAGCAATGGTAACAGTCTCTGATCCTACACAGGCTATATTTTATGCCGGTGATTCTACCACCTGGGGTTCACAGGAATAACAAACGTTCTAAAAAGTGGCTTTAAAAGCTTTTTAAATTACGTTTCTGTGGAATATTCGGAAATAACAAACCGATTTCAAAATTAATGTTGGCAAATTAATGGTGACAGTTCCTGTTTCATCATTGCCCTTTATGTTGGGAGAGGTGGTAGGACTTGGAATTTGACATGATGGTTAATTTTAAGATGTAAGAAGATGGTTTCTAAAAAATTCCAAACTTCAAATGAATACTGAAATGAGTGTATTAATTGAGCATAAAAGTTTCAAAATATTTTCTAAATTATCATTTATTTAGTTTTATTTCATTTTATTAATTTAAGTCTCATTTCTGCCTAATGCAATGTAATAATGATGTTTAATCAAACTGTGTTTTAAATAGTAATTTTTGAATTATTCCTAAAAGTAATAAGTCTTAGCCTGTATAAATACAGGTCTGATATACACTTATACTGCTATCAGCAGAGGAACTGTAAATGTGCTGTGGAAGATACCTGTTACAAAACTGTATGTTGAATCCATAGAAAAGTCAGATATTGTTGACGACAGTTCTTTATTTGAATTCTATTTCATTCAATTACTTTATAAAAATACAGATTTAAGTTGAAAAATATTCAGAGCCAACTTTGTTTAAAATAGCTAAGTGAATCATTAAAAATAACTTTGGTTAAAACCGGATTAACTTCAATACACCTGGAGCTTTTCAAAACAGCTTAAATTTAAATCATAGCTAAAACCGTTTTCTAAAAACATCGTAAAACTCAAACTAAATATCTTACTGTAACTTAAACTCAAACATATTAAAATCATAATGATAACTTTAAAGAAATGAACAGAAAAAGAGAGAGCGCAGCAATTGATCAGCGAAACGCAATTTATACCTTTGAACTGGACGATTCCATTTTACAAAAAGGGTAGATCCGAGAATAGTCGACAACGAAACGGCTAACGCCATCTATGAAACACTTTAAATTTAATGTCAGTTCTTTTAAATTAATTTACGTTATAGGAAACAATTAACATTATATTCCAGGTGATGTGAGGTATTGCTTTTAAAATAAAGAAGTTCTATAAGCATTAAAATGTAAAAAGGAAAGCTATTAAATCAATATAAGTTTACGTAAAGTTTTAAACCCATATTAGCCATAAGTGACAAGTAAAATCGGTTGAATAGATAACAATAAGTACCTTTTAATAGAAAAAACTTTTAATAAAATAAAGTGTTACCTTTTAATAAAATAAAAATTTAGTTAGTACCTTTTAATAAAAATTAGACACATAAATATCACTTGGCATATTTCAAATATTACGCGAGCAAAGCCGCGGGGTTTGCTAGTTGGCTTATAAAAATACTCTTTGTAACAACAAGAAAGAAACAATTGCATTAGAAAATGAAAAACAAGATAGTTTAATTTAATGATAAACTACGGCAGGGAGTTGTAAAAAGGGGTAAAGAGTGGTCTGATATTTTTTTTATTATTTGACAGCAATTGTACTCATGTTCTAAAACGTATGTAGGGAAGACTGGGCAGGGTTGACCATAAGGGAGGCTTGATCCACCCTTCAGTTTTCCTATTTAAAAACATTTCTAAGTTTTACCGATAGGGGCAACCAAAGCTACTGTAATGCTCAAACAAATGTCTTTGTTTCATGCAGATAATTGAAACAGGTGTGGAAAAATCAATTGTGAAAGTTTTCAACTTAAAAGGTATATATTTTAGAAATAATTTATAACATTTTTCTAGATAAAATATTTCTCACAAGTTTAAGTAAGTAGGTTTTAAGTAATGCAGAAATATTGAGATTTTATTCCAGGCATAAAGTTTATACAATAAATTAGGCTTAACATAACAATGTGCTATCTTTAAAAAGTATCTATGTGGGAAGGCTTGACACAATCAATGTGAGCGAGGGTTGACCAGATGCTCAAAGCTCCCTTAACAAAGTGTTTTTGGAAATTCTTTTATTATACATAGTACATAATGAAGGATTAATGGTTATATTTGTAAAATAATGTAAATTCATTCTGTAAAGCTACAGTAAAATGATCTCATAGAAAGTTAAATGTTTAAATTTTTTTAAAGGAAGATATGAAAAATTGCAGTAAAATCAAGAAACAATTTAATGTAATATAAATTGGAAAGTTAATAGGAACTTTTTTTCATTTAAATTATGCCCATATAGTCGGAAAATATAAAGAATGGAAAAGACTTGGAAGGAAGAAATCTGCAGCCTTAAGAAATGTTCATTGTTCGTGCTACTGTAAGAGAACGTAGCATTGATCAAAACTTTAGGAAGATAAGTAGACAAATTTCAACACGATGAACACAATGAGATGAAGTCAAACTATGTGGCAACTAGTGTTGCCAGGTGTCACAAAAAGTGTGTGTTTAAAGTGGAATTTTTCTCCTGTGCCTAGTATTTTGTCTAAGTAAGTTTGTTTACGGATCACATTTTCCCAAATACTTTTTAATAATAATTAAACCATGTAGAATAAAGATATTCTGTCTTTTTTAAAACTGATTTATTTCCCTTAACAAATATTTCAGTATAAAATAAAGTGGTTCAAGCCTCCAATATGTGGGGAGCCTTGACCCATTATTTTCTCATGATTAAAATCAATCATTTTTCAAGTTTCTTATACGAGGCATTCTCACAAAATTTTAACTTTCAGGAATAAAAATCTGGTGAAATTAAAATTAATAAAATAACATTTTAAACTTATAGACGAATACCTTAACGATTCAAAATAAAGAAAAAAGGGTCAGCGGCGACAATTTTTTTTTATTTAACTGAGGTTTAAGTTAAACTTGCGAGTTTAATTCTCCTTACCGTTTTACCTCTCTAACTTTATATTTTCTTCTAAATTTTTATTCATAATGAATTTGCATAGAAGCCACAGAACATTCAAATAGGAAATAATAACATAGCATTTTTAGTACAAAATTTTGGTATAACATTGTCTTAAAGGGGTGTTAAAGAAGGGACGGTAAGGATAAAAAGGGGCGGAAAGTTGAAAAGGGACGGTAAGGAAAATAACCACATATTTTTAGGCAAATCATATTAAGACTAACTAGGGAACGTTCCCAGGTGCAAGTTGTGGATTTGGACAAGAGTGGTATCAAAAGAAAGGTCTCGTCCTGTACATCAAAATGTCCAATAGAACTACCCGTCGGAATCCAACCGTTTTCGAGATATCCTCACTTGAAGTGTGAATAAGTAAATAAATAAATTGGCTGGCAGGCATGTAAATTGTTCGCAAGTTAAAAGTTTCTTTGCATTGTTTTAATCCTCTACCAATACCTTTTCCCGAGCTACGAGCAAAATCCTTTACAGCCACACATTGCCGGTTATTTCCCCTCTTTTAGACAGGCACTTCGCATTCTACGAAGTTTTCGTGTAGGGCTGCATTCGGAGAGTTTTTTCATCTGTTTTTGCTATTTCCAGCACCTTGTTTTATGCAAATATTTCGGCAAATGTGTAGGTGTAAAGGATTTTTCTCGTAGCTCGGGAAAAGGTATTGGTTGAGGATTAAAACAATGCAAAGAAACTTTTAACTTGCGAACAATTTATATGCTTGCCTGCCAATTTATTTATTTACTTATTCACACTTCAAGTGAGGATATCTCCAAAACGGTTGGATTCCGACGGGTAGTTCCATTGGACTTTTTGATGTACATGACGAGACCTTTCTTTTGATACCACTCTCGTCCAAATCCACAACTTGCACCTGGGAACGTTCCCTAGTAAGTAACAGCCACAATGTTTCTTGATTTTTAGCAACAATTATTTACATTGGATAATTTTTTTTTTTTTAATTATTTACCTCGAAAAGTGCAGGAATAAACCTTGGGGACAGTAAGACTACCAATAAGACACAATGCTTGAAATTGATATTTAAATGCTGATTTAAATTCTGCAGTAAATTTCCTGTCAAAGAATTTTAGCCATTCTTTCTCTAGCATACTTCTACATGAGAAAAAAGTTGAAAAAAAAATATGTGACTGCATCTGAAGTGATTTTCTGTATAATTTTAGTAAGAGCGACGGTAAGGAATTTAAAATCCAGGGATTCAAAAATAATAACAACCGTAAAAATGTGTGCAGGTTAATTTTTTGCTACATATTTATATGAAACAATAGTCCCAGTTTCGGAAAAAAATTACATCGAATTACTTTTATTGAAACAGTTTTATACAGAGAGCTCCAAACTTAAAAACCAGCATCAGGGACACTGGACGGTAAGGAATTTCGCGGTATATTTGGACCGCCAACATCCTCCAGAACTTATTTATCTCGTTAATATTGTTATACAGTCATGCAATGGGATGTTTTCCAGTATAAGAAATTTAAAAAAAACAAGTATATGTATTAAAATAAAAATTATTATTCAGGGACTTAAAAGTCAAAATTATCCGAGTCTCATATATTAAACTTATGACGAAATGTTATTTGATAACTGATCGTATAATGAATAAAATTACATATAAAACTTTATTCTGGGTTCAATTATTAAAGAATTTTTATAGAGATAGGTTAGGTTTTTATATTGAAACTTCTCAAACAAAATTTCATGGATATTCTACATGAAACCAACGTATTACAAAGTGTGAAAATCAACCCATGACTGAGGTAAAATTTCACAAAATACTTAAAAAGGGAATTTCTAGGAAAAATTTTAGCAGACTACAAAACTAAAAATGTGCACTAAATATAAAAGTTTCGACCGGAATAATAAATTTTTAATAAGATAGTGACGAAATTTTTGAAAATTAAAATATTTGATTTTTTTTACAACCAGCCCCGATCTCCTCTACAAAGTTTAGACAGCTGTCGGGATATCAACATTTCTAACTAATTATTTCGAAAAATTCATGTATTTTCCTTCACTCCATCTAATACGAAATATTATTTTCCATAGATTTTAATATTTTAATACCTTTAAATATATAATTTTTGGGAAAAAAAACATATTTGAAATTATTATTTTTAAAGAGAGAAAGAGGAAAAATAGTCAGCATTAAAGTCATCATTATTTCTTTTTAGCAACTTTTATCTCAAGAAAAAAGAAAATAAACTCTAACTAAAATCTTTATCGAGAAAGGGTTTTTTTTTTTTTTTCTTCAGTTAAGATTAGACGAAATATTAGGTTCCGATAAAAGATTAAACGCTCCATTGTTGGAAATAAAGAAATTAGTTTAGAATATATCCGACATTTTAAGCACATCTGAAGCTGAACTATTATTAAAGATATCGTAAAACAGAAAATATTAACTCAATATAAACAAATATTTTTTAAATAAAAGTGTCTTGGCCAGTCATTTCGGTTCTATAAAAGGATTGTGTTAGTTTAATCTCAGTTTTTTGTTTTGTTTTTTACTTTTTCAGTTTTTACAGATTTTACCATGATTAAAGCTATTAATAGCAATATTTTTTTCTTCCCCTACAGTTGCGATAAATTACCTTTTATTAACCCATTTGCACTATCAGCGCATATATGCATGTATTACAAGAATTCTTTTTTATTTGCAAAAATCCGAATTCACACCAGAAATTTTGAAGAGTAATTTTCACTTTATTTAATGACAGACATTTCGTGATTACATAAGCTAAAAATTATTCTTTTGGATTTTCGGTATGGATTCGAAATTTCTGAATAAAATGAATAAAAACTAAATTCTTGAAATTCATATATGCTCTAATTATACAAATGGGATAGCCAACTTCTAACAAAGAAGATTATGCAATTCGTACATATTTTTTAACTAGCTAAAGTACCCGGCGTTGCCAGGAATTTTAAGAATGTTTGATTTGAAAAATCAATTTCAAAATTAAACATACACTATAAAACAAACAATTAAAAAAAGAAGTAAAGCCATCTTTATTTTAGTTCTTTACTAAGAATGAGCGCTAGGGACCTAAACCTTTGTGGAAATTCTAATATACACGCATACACACATTTATATACATAGAATAGATTTAAAAATGGCGAAAACAAATTCAAAGAACCTCAAAATGTTAAAATATACCAATATTTCCATAATCGGGTTTTTATCATTTTTCAATACGTTTTCTCAAACTCATATGTCCATTATATTTCCAATATGACGTAACAGTCACCTTTTTTTATATTCGTCAAACTATTTATTTCATTTTCATTTTTCACGTGGAAATCTTACAATAGAAAAGTTATGACGTACTATTAACTTTTTTTTAATTCGTCAAACTATTTATTTAATTTTAATTTTTCACGTGGAAGCAATAAAAAAGTAATTGTTGTGGTAAGAATTTTATTGTGGATTTTTAATTGCTGGCAACTGCTATATAACGAAAAAATTTTTAATTTGATAGGAAATTGCTGTTAAATGGGTGTTTTTTTTTGTTGTTGTTGTTGTTAATTAAAATTAACTGTAAATTATTTCGATTCCGGATTAGTTTAGTTGCCTCGGCCGTGTTTTAATGTACGTAAACATGTACGTAACATTTGACAATTCTGGGTTCCAAACTGTGGATTTGTATAGAATTACAGACCGATAGAAAAATTTTCATTTTTATATATTAGACGTATGTCCACCCATTAGAAGTACCCAAAATCAAGATTTCGACTTCAGCAAGTTTCTAAAATTCACTTAACTTTCGATACTCTCTTAACTATGAGTTGAGTGGAATTCTGCCTTCTGAACTCTTTTTTTTATTATTTGAAACTGTTCTTAAATATATTGTTAAGCTTTACAAATAATTAATCTGCATTTTCAAATGATCCTTTGATTTTTTATTTTTTTTTTTTTTTTAACACACCACAGGGAATAAAAAAAATAATAAACTATGTATGGTTAGAAATTGCAGTTACAAATTTAACATAAGTCTCTTAAAACTTTTGGCAATGTGAACAGGTGAAGCCTAATTCCGGATTGTCCGGTTCAAAAAAATTAAGCTAAGTGAATCAACTTTCATAATGTGAACGTAGTATTATTCTTTTTTACTTGAATTAAATTTTATCTTTATATGCGGTGTGTATACAAATCTGCAGATAATATACAGGGGGCCGTTAAAATATTACGTAAGCACCTAAGGTGGGGGAGGGTGTTAGCGATTTGCTTATTTTTGCTGACAAGGAGGAGGGAGATGTTTGAATGATGCTTACATAAGACATTTTCAAAATCTCTTAACTTGTAAAAAAAAATAAAAAATAAAATAAAATAAAAATTTCAAATTGAAAAAAAGAAATAGCAAAGGAATATTAAACTTGAAGTTCTCATGTCAGCTATTTTGACCGCACAAGGAAAACATAAACAATCTCTTTTATCTAGAGGTGACTGTTCATGTTTGATGCATGAGGGCTTATTACCTCTGAAAACATACTACTATTTCCAATTATGAGACCGAAGTGGAACCCGTCGAATTTCGACGAAAGAAAATGTTTCCAAAGGAACTGTTGCATCAAATTTATAATACATCGACAACAATAATTACAATAAAAAATCCATCTTACACTTGTTAGTTTAATTCTCCAAAGACATATTTTAACCTAAGTTTAACAAAATACTATTTTCATAAACTTCTGCTGTTAAAATTATTGAAAAATTAAACTTTATTTATATATGTAATCAGTAACATATAATCAAGATAAGTAATTTTGATTAAATTATTAATTGATGCTTGGTATTACGGAATGAAAAATGGGCAAAAATGATTTCACCTTGACATAATCATAAAATCCCTCCCCCCTTTAAATCTAAACCGAATCAAGTCATTTTCCACGTTTCACATCCATATTAACCATAACCATTTAAAAACATTTTAACGCGCAATAGGCTATTAATAAATATATTTTCAAGCTTGAAGTCACGCTTGTCAACTATTACAACTTTCCATGTTAAAATTCCCACTCGTGATTTGAGGTCTTAGTATAATATCTGTACGGATATTAATTAACGGTAAATATTCCGGAAATTTATATCTTTTAGACGTATTCAAGGGGAAATATCTGGTTTTATCAAATAAAATTATCGATTTCTTTTAAATATGGCGTCATTTTCAGTCTCTGAAATATTTTGCCTATTGCCTCAAGTTCAATATCAGCGAAATTAAAAAATAGTGAAATATAACAGCATCATCTGGGAAATTGTATCTTTTTTTAAGCGTAACGTCATTTTCTGTTCAAATTTTTAAAAAAGATATTTTTAATTGTAATGAGAAAATGGCACCAGTAAGAATATAATCAATAAAGATAACTAAACCACTTTTAATAGAAATGAAGTACGTCAGTTGCCACGATTAGAAAATTGGTATTAAAAACTATAAAAAAATTAATATCTCAAAAATAAATTGAGATACAGCTTTCAAACAAATTGCATTTAAAAGTGCATTTTTTTCTGCATACGACGGTATAAACATTTAAAATGTGGGATGCTTAGAAGTTTAAAAATTTGCAGTAGCGAAAATTGCAAAACTGAAATTTCTTCGTTTCATATTTTAAAGTGTTGCCATTCGCAGAATGACGTATGCGTTACGCACAGATATGTTTGTCCTTTATAATATAGATAGAATAGAATTGAATTGAATTGACCGATGCGATATGTTGTATTTTGACAATACGAGTTTTCCGGGAAAGTTTCCAAAACATAAGTAAAATTCCGTATTCTCTGTTCCCACCCCTCCTCTGTCAAGTGGTTGAACCCCATAACCATATTGACGGACTGCTCTATTGACTGGTGTCTCGTGAGTTTTTAAAACCTCTCAGTACTGAAGTGTAGTGGTGTTTAAAATAAATGAAATCGGAAATATGTCTTCATTTCGAGAAACCTTGTATAAAAAACTTTTTGAAAGTTTCAAAAAGTCCGCATCAGATAAACCATTGAAGAATATCCAATGTAAAACTAATGATCTGTGGCGCAGTACAAAAAGTTTTCTAAAACTGACAAAGAGTTAGAGGTATTGGTGCTAAAAAGAATTGAGGACGAACTGCGTAAGGCAACCAAAAATAAATCAGTCTTTCTTGCTTATTTTATAAAGGCAATTGTAATCAATTTATTCTTAAAATTTTAAATATATTTTGTCATAACTTTAAGTTTACAAAATTACTTGTAAAAATTGGAAAAAGATAGATAAGATAAAATGACCGTGTAGCCTTGGCGAAACATGGTCAGTATGGCAATAAATAAAGACCAAGGAAATGTCATGAAACGGGTTATTACTTTTTAAATACGGCGTAGCAAAGCTAAACCTTATTTTTTCTTTTCAAATAACTCGGAAATTAATGTATCCATGGGGGAAAAAAAATAAAAAATATGTAAGTTTTGTAGCAGATAATCTTCTGTTTTCAAATTTTGTACCTTACTAAAAATGAAACGTAATCCAATTGAATTGAAAACAATGTATCTTATACTTCTAGGAATGTCAAGTCTCATTTTTAAGTACTTTTCTGTTAGATGGATTCAATTGTCGCCAAGCGTGTTAATTGGCGCGAAATTAAATTCTCGTTAACGTGAAATATTTGAATGAAAATTAAGGATTAAGGAAAAGTGAACATTTAAAAATATAATATTTGAAAATACACATTTTTATGAACTCTTTTATTATAAAAATTTATTTTTCAGTCATAACTTTGCAATAAATAAATTAAATTAGAAACATGATAAATTAAGTTGTGTTATGAGATTACGATTAAATACTGACGTATAATTGATAACTGATTAACGTTTGAATGAATTGATTGAAAAAATTGATTAACGTAAAAGGTTGCTGTGTCTACTAAAGTTGATAGCGTTAAACCAAAATCAAAAGAAATTTCAACTGATGGACAAGAGGAAGAAAATAAAGAGAAAAACAGGATTCTCAAATTGATACTAAGCATAAAACCTCATCTCAGATGGCTTCTGAAAAAAAAATTTCAGAACTGGAAAAAAGTTTTAATGCCTTGTATGCTGCCAAGGACTCCATGTCAAGTTCTAAAATTCAAAAACAGATAAATAAGGTTTCCAGTGATCTAAAAAAAGAAAAACAATCCTTAAAAAGAAAACGACAAAATGCTGAATACCAAAGAAAACATCGTACAACCAAACGAACAAAGTTTGAAGAAATCTGCCATGATAATCCAGACATTTAAAAAAATTAACTTTGAGGAAATCAGTAGGAAGACCAAGTTTAAATGTAGATCAACCATTATTGCTTAAAGCTGTTCTCAACTGCTCTGCTCAACAAGCGTAAAACTTTTTGACCCATTTACAAATTCATTTTTTAACAGAAAGATATAAAATTGGAAAGCCTGGTCATAGAAGCGATTAGGAATCGAACTGTTTTTTTCCATTTTTGGATCAATCAATTACCTATTGAGTTATAAGCGATTTTGATCACGTGACACGGAATTTTTCTCCCTTTATTGACTGAATTTTCTTCTTTCGTTCGGAAGTTCAGTTCAAAATGCCAACTTTGACAGTATTTTCTGAAAGATCTATTGCGTTTACAAGAAAACGGAAAAAACAGTTCGATGACATAGTTTCTGAATAACAACACCTTCTAGTTTCATGCGTTTCCGAACAAAAATGAATTAAAACTTATGTCAGAAAGTTGACCCTTTGGATTTGAGAACAACCTTAAGGCAATAGCAGACACATTATTGGAAGTGCTGCAGATTCAAAAAGAAGAAGCAAGTCAATACGAAGTGTCAAAACTCTCGATGACTTGACTGCAAAACTGAAAACGGTTGGTTTTGCAATAAGCAGGAGTAGAGCATATCTTCGTTTGCTTCCAAAAAAATTCCTCAACCATCGAGGGTCGAAGACATGTCACCACAGTGCCGGTAAAACGTTCTCGGGATCAGGCTGACTATAACCGATATTTAGAAACTTTAGCTTCAATTCTTGGACCCATGCAAGTGTTTTTTCTTTCACAGGATGACAAAGCACGTGTACCTTTGGGAATTACAGCAGCCAATAAACAGGCTCCGATACTGATGCATATGTAGTGAAACATATGTAGAAAAATTAGTGAAAACAGAAGAGGGTTTCATCAAACCTGTAATCATAGTTACGGTTGATGAAGGTACAGACGAGAATGCCAGCTACCAGAAAGTTATATCATATGCTATTAACCATTTCAAAAAGCATGATTTAGATGGAATTTTCATACCGTGCAATGCTCCTGGAAGAAGTGCATATAATCGAGTAGAAAGGCGAATGGCACCACTCAGTCTAGAACTGTCTGGTCTTATACTTCCTCATCCTCATGACCATTACGGTTCCCATCTCGATGAGAACGGTCGCACTATTGATGAAGAAATGGAGCAAAATAACTTTGCATATGCTGTTAAAACTCTCGCAGAAATCTGGAACTCGTTAAACATCGACGGTTATCCTGTTACTGCCACATATGTTAATTCAGGCGAACCAGACTCTCTTGGTTATGACTTGGATTGGTATTCGAAGCACGTTCAAAAAAGTCAATACTTGCTTCAAATTGTAAAATGCGAAGAAAAGAATTGTTGCTCTCCTGCACGTAATGGATTATTTCGTATATTAAAAGGACGATTCATTCCTTCTCCAATTAAAATGATACAATCGTCAAATGACATCATTACAAGTGAGGAGGAGGAATTTATAGATTTAAGCCTCCGTCTGGCCTTAAATCTGAATATTACAGGAAAGATATTTTAAAAGATGCCGTATGACTATTTTTGCCATTTCATAAAATCGCAATTATCCGCAAGAACTTTTGGAAGTTGTGGCCAATATCATGTATCTCAGAAGTCAGCAAACAGACACAAAAAAATTCAACACGGTGAAAAAAGCGAGAAGGCCTGACTTATACGACCATTGAGAATTGTTGCTAGTCGAGCAAATGAACTTATGTGAGTCGTAAAATTCATGGAAGACGTTGAGTGAATCAATGAAGATGAAATTGATCAAGATTGCATCCGAAAAGAAAGCGATGAAGATAATCAAGTAAAACTGGAAACCAATATCATAACAGATATGGAAAAATGGCTTCAGCAGCCGTGGTCAGCATCGGAATAGATATGGGCATATTCAAATTTAAATTTTACAAATGGCTAAGTTCTTCTAAAATTGTGGTCTAAAGAAATTTTCTTAAATAGAATTGTAAGGAAATAAAACAAGCAATTTTTTTTAAGTCGGGTAGAGTTTTTTTTTTAATTTGAATTAAGTCCTATTTTTTTTTAATCAAACTATTACTGTTAAAAAAAGTGGGGGGAGGGATGTTGCAATTTGCTTACAATAAGGGGGGGGGTGCTATTTGCTTATTTTTGCTGACAAGGGGGGAGGGGGGGTTCAAAATTGCCAAAAACATGCTTACGTAATATTTGAACTGCCCCGTACAAAAAAATTTGAATACATTTCTATATATTGGCGAAATGGCTGAAGGCAGTGGCGTGGCGTCCGGTCATCGCTGGATGCGGCGATGACCAAGCAATATTTTAAAACTCTTAATAAGCTTTTAAAACGCTACGATCCAGTTTTAGCAGAACATTTGGAGTTCATGTATAAGTGAAGGTAAGATTTAAAGTTTCTTTTTTGAACATTCAACCATTGAATTTTAGAGTTAATAATTTTTCACCACAAACTTAAATAACTGCGATGACCACCGAAAATTTTCACGCCACGCCACTGGCTGAAGGTGACATTTCAACAGTATTATACGTTTTCTATCCGGACTGAATTGTATTGAACAAATCTATTGATTATATACAAAGCTCCACAAAAGATTTCGACTACTTTTCTGAGTGTGGACGGTAACTTCTAAAATTGGGTTTTTAAATGTATTATGCATTTTCTAAACTACTTACTTACATATATTCTTTCATTTTATATCATTAACCGCTGAAGTTTTCTTGCCCTATTCCAGAAGTCTTTGGAAATTTTTCATAATCTACGCTTGACGCATGATTTTCCTTTCTTATTTACACTTGTTTCATAACGTCACATTAGTTCTGTTTCATGTCCTTTATTATTAAATATGAGACAGAATACACAGGTCCTTATTTTTCCTGTACATGGTTTATATTTCCTTTCATTTTTTATTCCGAGCAAGTCCATAATAACTATTGATGAAAATGTGGTGGGCATATGTAATTTTTCGTTATTAACTTCGTTATTAGTGTTTTTTGTTATTAACTTTTATGGTTATTATTATTAATGTTTTAATTTTAATTATAAATTTAAAAAATACTTTTTTTAGATGTGTTGCTTTCTGAAAAATTGTCATTTTACTGAGTTAACTTTTGATGCAAGAACTTTTCTATGCATCTTAGTGAAAGAAATTACATTTCAATCAGTTCTCTAAAATTAGTTTTTACAGTCGATAACAGGTGGCAACAGTAAACAATTTTTGAAAAAATACAACCTCCACAATAGGAAGCGAAGATTCATCGATAGCTATGACGGTTTGTCGATGGATATGGAATAACTTTGTCCGATGCTTTAAAGAAAGAGGCTGGAACAGCCGGATTGATTGAAAGAAGTAATGGTTAATTAAGGTTGTTCTCAAATCCAGACTGGCTACTCTCTGACACATTTTTAATTAATTTTTGTTTGCAAACGTACCAAAGTGGCAGGAGATTAAGAGGTTACTTCAGTCAGGCGAAAACACCCGTTCGCTAATGTTAATCCAATGGGAGAAATTTTTAAGATATCTCGTTTGCATTTCAATATTTATTGTTAAATGAATTTTTTTGCATTGAATAGCTGAGATTGATCTCTACATCGCCCATTTTTTACGTTATCGTTTTCAGGTATTTTTAATTAGGACGCTTTCACTTTCGGAATCGGTTTCGAAAGTGAAAACATCCTCATAAAAAATCTTCAAACAAAATTTAAAAAATAAAAAAACGGCCTTTGTACAGATCGACCTCAGCTATCCAATGCAAAAAGTATCTTTTAAAAATATTGAAATGCAAACGAAATATCTTTAAAATTTTCTTCCATAGGATTAGCATTAACGAGCTGGTCTTTTCGCGTGACTGAAGTAGCCCTTAATAAATTATGTAATCAAGCTGTTTTTTCAGCTTTGTAAAGGCAGACGATTTTTCAGAAAATTCTATCAAAGAAGTCGTTTTGAACCGGCATTCCGGCCACGACATCAAAGGAAAAAACTGCCGTCCTGAGACCACAATCGTTTATAGATCAAGATGCGATTCTTTTATCGGAAAAGGAAAAGACTCTTCTACTGAAAATCACTGCAGTAATCATGCTTGGAAGTTTGCAAGTATCATCCTTTTATCTGCCACCATCTGGAAATGGAAGACGATGCCCCAGCTCATACATATACTAACCTTAACTAGCAATATTCAACCTACGAATATTATATTTCCCAGAGAATAAAGTTCAGGTACCCAAAGCAAATTATAATTCTTATTGGACATGACCATTCCCGAGAGGTTATCGCTCTCTTAAGCGGGTTTTACATCATATTTGACGACTTTTAAGCTGGGTCAAATATATCAACACTATTCTTGAAAAGTGGACGGAATTTATTATATTAGGCTAAAAGATAGAAATCGGGCTCCTTTTACAAATGTAGAAAAATCGCCGCGAAACGCGAAAAACCGTATACAAATATAAATCAAAAAATCCAAATGCTCTCGAGATATATAACTTCAGACATAATAGACACGTACCTTCTTGCCAAGTTTTGTATTATAATGAACAAGCATTACTCACACTAGTATCTTCAGAAATCAGCACACACACAGAGAGACACTTTTTATTATAGACTAAATGATCCGCCCGACGTTGGTCCGGCCGCCCGTGATAGTAACCTTAAATATATCTAAAAACACTGTTCAATTCAGATATCAGAAGCGATTTATGTATTGACGACCACATTGCCTCAGACAGAGTACACAGCAAATTTGTATGATATTATATTTTTAAATAAAATCCTATCAAAACAACCTTAGAGCTGGCAGCCTTAATTCCTTAATAGACTAATATTAATTAAATTTTGATTATATGTTGAGAAAACAATTATGAAAATCTAGCTAGTTTAACTAATTTCCAGGCTTTTTATTTATTTATTTACTTTTTTTTTATCTGTTACAACGTGACCCTGTAATAAATATTTGTTTATTAGAATAATGTAAAGAAACATTAACATGAAAAAAAAATTCTAGTTATCATGTCTTAAAAAGATATAGAGCAAAAATTAAAATACAGTGAAACCCCGATCTATCGTTCCCGCTTCCATCGTTTTCCCGCATTGATCGTTTTATTTCTATGGTCCCTGCACAAATTATATTTAAATAATGTTAGCGAAACCCGCATGCATCGTTCTTCAAATAGTCGTTTTCCCGCATTCATCGTTGTAATTTTTTTCCTCACAGAAATGAAATTGAAGTTCAATCAGATCCATATGACATACAAACTGGAATTATTTCTTTTAACATAAAATAATTCATTTGTGCTGTTGTGAGCTTTCAATTTACCGCGTTCTGCGCTAAATTTTATGCGTTCTGGGTATTTTAAGAATGGCAAAACAAATCAGCACCTTAGAAGAAAGGCTTCACATCATAGATGATGTAAAAAATAATCCTTTGAGAAAAAAAATTAACATCAGCAAACGTTTAGGTATACCGCCTTCAACTCTGAATTCGATAATTTCGATAAAGAAAGAAATTAGAGAGCAGACAGATAAGTATGGAACGTCTGCAAAAAAGAGGTAAACTAGCAAAATGTCTGCTTACAGCGAGTTGGAAAGACTTCTCTTGAAGACTTCGCTTTCTCGAGCAAGCAAGCTTGCGCATCAAATATTCCTGTGGATGGGAATATTCTTTGAGAGAAGGCACTTTAAATAGATACCTCATTTGGCATGGATACTTTTTTGGCATAAAATGGGTGGATTTCACGTTTCATAATTCGCCACGGATTGGTGTCCAGGAAATTATGCGGCGAAAATGCTGCAGTAGTAAATACTGATGCTATAGCAATGTGTTTCAAAAAATTTCCAAAGATACCAGAATGATACAAGGATTGTGACATGTATAATGCAGACAAAACAGGGCTGTTTTATAACTGCTTGCCAGAGAGAACGCAAGCGTTAAAGGAGAATCTTGTCATGGTGATAAACATTCCACAGAAATACTTACAGTGCTACTTATGCACAAATAAGGACGATTCTGATAAACGATTGCCCCTCGAAATTGGTAAATTGGTAAAACCTCGATGCTTCAAGAATGTAAAGAAACTACGAGCAGTCTACCATTCGAATGCCAAATCATGGATGAAAAACGATATTTTTACAAAATTTCTTCCTGTCTTTGATAGATCAATCGGCGCTCAAAAAAAAAAAAAGAAAATCCTTCTATTTATTGACAATTGTTCAAATCCTTCACCAGATGCGTCGTCTTTGAAAAATATAAAATCAGTTTTTCCCAGCTAATTGTATATCTATCGTACCTCTTGATGCCGAGATAATCAATTGTTTTAAGCAATTTTACAGGAGAAAGCTAGTGAAAAGATCTTTATGTTTCATGGAACAAGCAAAAGAACTTACTACAAAAATAGACCTTCTGCAGGCTATTCATTTTGTACTTTCACCATGGCATGAAATACACCTCTTCAAACATCCGGAATTGTTCGTTAAATGCGGTTTTGAGCGAAAAATTTATGAAGAATGCTCAACAGAAGATAAAGAAAATAATGATGATGGTGACGACAAGGCAGATGAAGCGTGGTTGCGTGTAGCAGAGGATGTATCTGGTGTGAAATGTAGTGATTATATTTAAATTGATCAAGATGTTGCGACATGTGGTGTACTAAGCATAGGAGAAATGTGTGATTATGTCAAAAATGAAAATAATGCCGAAGAACCAGAGGAAAGTGTTCATGCCGATGAAGCTGAGCCCACACCAGTGTTAACAGGGGAGTAGCTACCGTGGAGCAGTTGGAGCAAACTGCTCCAGGCGCACGAATCCCAAGGGCGCAAAATTAGAAAAAGCAAAATAAAGATTTGTAAAACTATTTGCACATTTTTTCATTAATAATCAGATATTATTATAGATGAATCTTGTTACAATCAGTATAATCCTATGATATTTTAATATTTTAACTTGTGCTTAACATCAACTATTTCGATTTAAAACATGCTTTTATGCACAGTTAAAAGAAATGACTTCTATTTGCGAAGTTTTGATTTTAATTCATACCATATTGCAGCCTCAAGTAACTTCTCCAACACCGTTTCAGCATGCCTGATTTTTTTCCCTGTAACTTTTTCGTAGACGACAGTTGAAGATTTTCAAATTTTATTTATAGAGTTATCAGCGTCACTTTATCAGCCACCACTATTTTGGAACAGTAATCTTCCTGGTACTGTCCTCTTCCTCCCCCCACACCCCACCAACCGATATCACATATTAGCAGTCTGACTTTTCGAGTTATGAAATGAAAAAAAAAATCTGCAGTTACTCCACTAAACTTTCCGAACAGTTTACAAAAATACTGTATGTACAAAACCATATAACAGTGAAACATGTTATCCTAATTTTATACAAAGTGGAATATTTCCACTAGAGATAAAGACCTCGTGTTTTAAAGAAAACGTGTAAAGCTTAAATATTTTTCTAATGACATAATTTTCAAGAAATTTTCATTCCGCCCGGTCTGAAACAAGGCCTTTAAAGTTTAAAAAAGTAGGATTTTACTAAATTAAGTCTTATTCTGGCAGGCTCAGACTGGTTCGCCGGGCAAACGACTTGCCGGTCGCTGTGTCTTAAACCAGATAAATATGCGCCCTCCCTCGTGTGAAGCTAATAATTACAAAATTTGCTACAAGCAGTAGAATTCAACAGTCTTAAATTATTTAATAATTTAAAAAATAACTTTTTTGAAGTAATTTTTTTATTAATGATTTCCATTTCTCTTTGCAAATAAAAGAATTGAATTTTTTTCTAGAATCTACTAAGGCTGTTAAACCATTCTATCTTTTGTGTCACCTCTGAAGCCCATAGGTATATTACATTTACAGTAAATCTTGTGGAAATGAAACCTGTCAGAAAAAGAACTCTTTCGCAAACGGAAAAAAAATATTACTGCAGGGGTGGAGAGACATTTCAAGAGGTTCTTGGACGGGGAAGGGGAGTTTTCTTTGAGGGGAACAGATTGAAATAGCGTGCGGGATTTTTCCCTCTTAATGTCTTTCACAAGCGTGGAATTCTTCCAGGAATATTTTTTAATTTTTGTGGTAGATCCCGGTATTTTTTTTCCTTTTTTGCAGAACTACGCAAAACCAATTTGACAATCGACCGCGGAAAAAATCGCGAATTTTGCCAAATGTTTTTGGATAAAATAGTTAATTTGGCAAATTAGTCGCGGAAAAATATAATTTCTTAAAAGGATGGTGGAAAATATTTCAAAGATCGTGGAAACAAACACATATTATTGTAAATCCATTACGGGGGAGGGGGGGAGGGATCGAAAATTTCCACATTCAGTTGCAGAAACAAAAATCAAATTTTTCCATGAGTCGCGCAAAAAATTTGCGATTTTCGAATATCTATCGCGAAGAAAAACGAGAATTTCGTCAAAAAGCTTCGGAAAAAAAATCCCGAATTTAGTCAAATGATCGCTCAAAACAATCGCAAATATTGTCGTCGTTGTGGGGAAATAATCAGCGCACAAACATGACCAACAAGTCACGAAGTTTGCAAATTTTGTGTGATCCATAGGAATAAGAAATTTTCACGAATGGTTTTCTGTCAGAAAAAAATTTCTTAATCATTTTCTGCCTTCCTCTGTAGACTATGATCTAAATTCCTCACAATTCAGAAATCTGCAACACCCTTGGTCTCAGGTTGAGTCTGCTTTGGGACGAGCAATCCGATTTTTCCCAAAACTGACACGACCCGATCCGCAGCACATATCGAGGCGGGTTGACGTTCCTTTTTTTTTCGTTTCGGGTCAGGTTGACTTTGACCATTTGATTACAGTCGATAGATATATACATCCCTGGACTATTTTTTATTCTGCAATGTTTTGAAATATAATCTGTACCATACACTTATATTAAGGTATTTTCAAGAGAAATCTACATCAAAGAATGTTTTTGGACGATTGAATATAAAAGTAGTTGCCAATCCTGTCCTATAATCAAAGATTTACTTATTTCGGGCTCGGGTTCGGTTTTCACTACATTGAGTCAGGTTCGTATTGACACGATTTTTCAAAGAAATTCTGAATATTTCCAGATGAAGAAAACTATATTTGAACATATATGAATATACATATATATTTGTTCATATCGCTATATATAAAAATAATATTAATATTAGAGATGTAATTGCAGAGTACTTTTCCATAATTGTATTAAAATACTAGCATGCTTCGCTCGCTACGCTTGTCAGTTTCACCAAACGAATTTTGAATCGAATATCGGTGATATCTAAGTTTATTGATGAATTTGATCTGGTGTTTCGAAGCAATATGGACCCTTTCCTATGATGGCCTTCCGCATTCCTGAAAAGGATACGAATGCCACTGCGCTATTATATTTCCTAATGTGTCATACAAATTTTAGGCTGCTGTGCTAAGGATAAAATCTTTTAGTTGATCATTTATAGTAGGATTTGATAAAGAGCTTTGCATGCTGACCGATATCCAATATACTGAAAATCATACCTGAAAAGGTATCTACAATGCAAGTCTTATCAAAATCTGTTCAGCAGAATTTTTTAAAAGCTTAATCTCTTATAATTGGGTTCACCTGATTTTTGAACTTTCCCCTATAATTATGTAACTAAGCAACATAGAACAATAAATTATGTACTAAAACGTTTACTGAAAAATATCTAACAATGCAAGTCTCATCCACATCCGTCCAGTAGAACGTTTCGAAAAAGCTAATATTTCACAATCGGATTCACCTCACTTTTCCCCTTAATTCTATAAATAAGCAACATAGAACATTATTTAACATACTAAAGCCCTCTCTTTTTTTATGAAATTACTGGTAGTAGATTGTGAACTCTTGTCGAACCGCCACTGTCTCCGTGGTAAAACGTTGTTGTATAGATATAAGATGAACGTAAGCAATAAAAATAATTTAATTTAATTGAGATATAAGAGAAACTTTTTATCAGTTATTGTCACAGAATGGTTGAAAAATAGTTTAGATACCAAACCCGTCACCCGATTTCTTCGAAAATTAATACAATTCTTGCGACGGATTTATAACGTACCTTCCGGCATCATCAAAAACACACCAAATCGTTCTCTGGAATCTGAAAAGGGGAAGAAATTCTAATATACACACGCATACATACATATTGAATCATTGTAAAAAATGTGAGAACTGATTAAGAGTATTTGAAAATGTAAAAATATACCATTATTTCTATTTATTTTTATTGAGATTACCATGCTTTCCTATTTCCTTCCTTACCTTGAATGTGTATGGAAAGTAAAAACTACAATCTCTAGTAAAATGTAAGGGTTCTCGCTGTCGAGCGTCATTGCGCTAAAATATTTCATTTGGCGAAAAAACTAAAATATTGAAATCGCCAAATTGCCAGAGATGTTTCATTTTTCTTTCGGCGACACTCTCAGTGATGTTATTGTACAATTAACCTTTTTCTGTGTAACTCGTTATTTGTGTTTTGATATTCTTAGAGTTTCACGTCGAATCATGGAAGACGGTAGTATTCCGAGTGACGCAGCCTTAAGCCTAAAATTAATTTCTACCATTATTTTAATTTGGCTAGTTTTTCTTTAGCAATTAGTGAATTTGGTCAGATTAGTCAAAAGCCAGTGAGAACCCCGGTGTCATTGTTGTCCATTGGCTAAACCATTAGCTGTAGAAATATACTTCCAATAGTAAAAAAGTGTCAAAGTTGTTCTTTATCCTCTTAAAAGTAATTTATGTCAAAATATTTATTTTTTTTTAATTGCGAGGTTTTCATTTTTATTCGGTCTCTGTATTCTATGAGGTCCCTTGTAGTTTTATTCTATACGTTATATTTAGAAAAATATTCTCCGTATTTTAACAGATAAAATAATAAAATTTTCTTTTGTGTACGACCAAAACTTACCAAGTTATGATACTTTGAATTTTATAGAATTTTAGTATTTTCTGGCTCTAAAAACAGAAAACGTGTTTTATCCATATGCGAAAAGTAAAAAAACCATTGAAAAGAAAAACAGATGTTAAGGGGACAGATTGTACTGTCTCATTGGCGTATTTAAAACTAATATGCCGCCGGATTCGCAGGAAATACTGGCAAGTATACTTCGAATTTATAATTATAATTCTTACTTACTACCATTTCGTACTTATTATAAGAATTATAATTAATTTCATTACTTACTTTTAATTATGCGTATTTAATACGTTGTTAAAATACTTTGACTTTCAAATAAAGGTTTTAAATCTAATTAAGAATAGTATAAAATTTTTACACTTCAAAACGAAATTGCGCAAAACTTTTTCGAGTGTCAAGAGGGCGCGCAAACTTTACTTGCTCCAGGGCGCTGAATATGTAGCTACGCCACTGAGTGCCAAGTCCGCCTGATGCAATTACGGCATTTGAAACTGTAAGAACTTTTATATAAGCGCATGGAATTATAGAAAATGACCAGAAAAATGTTGTTCATCTTAAAAATTTGTTGTTTCTCTTAAAAAATAAATGAAATCCCCAACGTAAAATTACTGATTCCTTAAATAAATATTAATTTTCTACAACTTTGATTTATTCCTTTTACACTTTGGTAAGTAACAAATTAGTATTTATTAGTATACTGTATACGTTGCATGTATTAGTAATGATTAAATAATGTTTTTTTTCGTGTTTTGACGTTCACCCGGATTCATCGTTTTCCCAGATCCATCGTTTATTTTCACGCACCCCTTGAAAAACGATGGATCGAGGTTCTACTGTATCTTGTTTTCAATCCTTTGATTTTTATCTTTATTATAGCTTTTGTATGGAAATGCGACATTGTATAAAGACGGTGAGTAATCATTTATATAACATGAATTTTAAATTGACTTTAAGTATAATTTCAATAATTATGTATCTTTTTTCTTTCTTTTTTTTTCCTCAAGATTATTAACAGTTGCGAAACAAACTGCAATTTAGGTAGTTTTTTTAATTTAGCTGAAAAACTACTCGGTGGAATGAGTCGAAATTTCGAATTCGCATATTTGAAGCTGCTAGAAATTAATATTTCTTAAAATTTTAAGTTACTTTATATATATATAATATGAAATATATAAATATATATATATATCAAATATTAATTTAATAATTTTAGATACTATAAAATTAATATTAAAAAATATACATGTATTGTAACCTAGCCACCAGGTCTATAGTCATCACTATTATCGAGTAGTGATATTCATCTTAAATAACAGAAAGTCTGTGATCAAATAAGGTTTAGATTATTATTCCGGAATAGTGATGACAACTGGCCCGCGGGCGGGCGAGTTCGTGACCTTTAGTATTACCAGTTCCTGTGTCACGAAAAGCGGGAAAGGGAATGACTTTAGAAATAATTTCAATAATTACATGTATCTTTTTTAATCATTTGGAAAAATGGTTGTTGTCCTCGGTCAATGTAGGAAACCAAAAACATATCTGAAGCTTTTTATTAGTTGAATCCGCATTTTATTCGTTTTCTGATGGGTCTATACAGTAATCTGTATTTTCCCTTTACTTTCAACAGAGATGGATACTTCTGTTGCCACTATGACAAAAAAGTAATAAAAACTACAAAAAAGAAATTAATAACTCAGAAACAAATTGAGATACAGCTTTCAAACAAATTGCATTTAAAAGTACATTTTTTTTTCTCTATACGGCGGTGTAAAAAGTAATATTGTGGGATGTTTAGAAGTTTAAGAAAGAAATTTCATTTAAAATTGGTCCAGGAATATTAATGTTTAATCCATGGCATACGTAATGTATGGCCAGCTCCGTAGAAGTTTAAAAATTTACAGTACCGAAAAATGTAATCCATGGCGTACGTAATGTACGATCAACTCCGTGCGATTTTTTATGTCTTAAATTTTAGTCTTTGAGAAAATCATTTTCCAAATAATCGTTGTAATTTGTTAAATTGCATTTTTTTTTTTTTTTTTTTTTGACAACGACTTCTAAAACGGGACGTAAAAAAACAGTAAACCCTATGAAAGTAGAAACTGGCTATAACGGAATCCTGTCTTAAACTTTAAAATTTCATTGTTCTTACGGTAGGAATATCATAAAATTATACCTGCTCTGGCGGAAATTCTCTTTAAAACGGAAACTTTTTAAGGTCCCTTGCGACTACATCTTAGCAGGTTTTATTATACTAAATAAACAAAAACACAATAAAATCTGTGAAAGTGAAATCGCTAGGAACCGAAACAAAATTCCAATTTAGCAGGTATAGTATTCCTATCGTACCTACACACAGTTAAATTTCTACATTCAAAACAGAATTCTTCTATAAACAAGTTTGTTTACACAAGGTTAACTGAACAAATTAGAGTAAAGCTTAAAAAAAAAAAAAAAAAACCGCTAGGAAACGCAAAACATTCCGTTGCAGAGGGGCTTCTGTCTAAGAAGTTGATTTTAGGTATTCCTTTCGAAGGGATCATAAAAAAATGTCCGTTATAGACAGTTTCTGTATTCACATGTTAGTTAAATTATTAAGTTCTACACTATGCAGATTAATGAATAGCACGGTACAAAAAAAAATATTTTAAAGTATTTGTGCATCATGAAATATTGGTATTTTTGGCGTCCCGTGCAGTGCGTACCGGGGTCCTCGCTAAGGAGAAGACGGGAGGGAGCCTCCCCTTTTCCCCCCAAACGCTCGCGAATGCTATTACACTTGGCAAATTTACAAACTTAGTTGACAAATTTGCTTGAAACTTTAATAAAAAACTATAAAACACTTTCTATTTCTGATGGACTTGGCAAAAGTTACAAATGTATAATATCATAAGGCGAAACGCAATTTTTCACCTTGATTCAACATAAAATATATAATGTGAACATTAAAAATTCTACAATCTTACTTAAAAGGCGACTAATGTAATGAAATAGATGTTACAAATTTAAAATATACATTTTATTTAAAAACTTCTTAGTGCTTTCAAACTTTCCAGGTTAATATTATTATTATTAGTATTATACATATAGTATTATGCATCCACTATAAGGGAATCAATAGAAATCCTGTATAAAAGCAATGAAGTTTGTGACGACGCCCTATCGTACAGTATCCCCAGTTTGTGGTTCAATATCCTGAAAATAAATCCTGAAAACCTGAGCAAAATGACGTAATAAAATTTAATGTACAGAAGTTAAATATTTTCTTCTACCAATGGAAAGTGACGTATGAGAAACAAAGTGATGTCATAAAATAAATGGAACTGCAATTAATAATAATATATATTTCCTGTAATTAAATTCAATCCATGAAACTGCTACTGCTACTTCTACTTTCAATTCTAGTAATTACTGGCCCTCTCATTTTCAAAACAGAGTGACATATTTGTATAAATAAACATCATTTTGTCACCCAGTGGCGTGGTCGGTAGCGACAGCTGCTGCCACGGCGGGGGCCCGAGTTCGAATCCTCGGGTAAGACATGGATGTATTTGTGGATACCGCTTTGTAGTTATATAAATATGTAATGGAACAAGAAATAAAAATTGTTGTGACTTGTGGTTGTTTCTGTATATAATAAGGATC
The DNA here is from genome assembly GCA_963932465.1 of Maratus speciosus. Classification (NCBI taxonomy): domain Eukaryota; kingdom Metazoa; phylum Arthropoda; class Arachnida; order Araneae; family Salticidae; genus Maratus; species Maratus speciosus. The sequence continues at coordinate 252,531,514 of OZ010800.1, read as the reverse complement.
ATTCGAGGCGAAAAGCCATAGTTGCTATAGGCCCCAAAGCAATCTCCACTACGGTGGTGCACTAAACCCAAACCCAAACCTAAACATCATTTAGTTATCAAGATTTTCTCTGATGATGAACATGGTAAGTTTGAAAGTACTAAGAAGTTTTTAAATAAAATGTATATTTTAAATTTGTAACATCTATTTCATTACATTAGTCGCCTTTTAATTAAGATTGTGGAATTTTTAATGTTCACATTATATATTTTATGTTACAAATGTAATTGGGAATATTATTAAGCTTTTTAGAAATAAGAACTATATTAAATTTTCTAATTGTGGTAACTTGAAAAATTATAAAACTAATTGGCAAATTTCAAGAACTATTTATTTTTACTTATCAATGAGTTGGCAAATACTGAAATTTGACATGGCAATTTAAGGTCCTCCCGCCCCCCTCCCCCCCCCCCCAAATAAAAAGTCTTATCGGTGGCCCTGGTGGTTACGCAAGACAAGTCTTGGAACCCCTGAAAAGCGGAACATCCAGCGTAAATCCGGACACCTGGTAACACTAGTTACCTCTCACGTAGTGCAATCTAATACACAATATTTTTTTAGAAATTTCAAAATATTTTTTGTGTTTTAAATGTATTTTCTATATGGATTTTGGATTTGGATTTCTCTTAACTTGAAAGGTATCTTAAATTTTGTATTATAAGTTCAATAACCATTTGTAAGTACAGTAAAACCTCCCTAAAGCGACCACGTTCCGTTCCAATGAAAAATGGTCGCTCCGAGAAGTGGTCTCTTAATGGAGGTCATGTTTAAATCTGGATTTTAATTGTTGAAAAAAGGTAACAATTAATGTTACTAAAATTTATTTTTCACATTAGAAAAAAATATGAAAATTTAAGTATCAAAACAAAAGTTAATTAGATAAGTTAGTTACTACAGAGTTTAAAAAATGAATACACTGACGTTTGCTGTGATTTTACGGTTTTATCTTTCATAACTTTTATTTTCAAGTTCTTTCGAAATTCAGTAAATAAATGCTTTTTTTTTATGGGAACAAATAATGACGATTTCATTAATTTGTCTATTCCTTTGAGAGTTTCCTGACAGAATACGGCAGGGGAGTTTATTGACCGTCATTCTTAATTTGTCATCAGAGTTAAATTCATTGTATAAGGCACTAAGGGTGTATGTTTAAGTGTATCTAAACTTAGTTTAGAAGTTTGATGAATAATGCACTCTCCGGAATTATTTTTCTAATAAAACCTTCTTCAAGCGACCAGGAAGAAACGGAATTTCATTTTCTCCAAAGAAATGGGTCGCTGATGGAGGGAGTTCAACTGGGATGAATGTCTCTGAATGGAGGTAAAATTAGTATTGAGCCTATGGGAATAAATTTCATTCCATGAAAAAATGGTCGTTCAGGGAGGTGGTCGTTTAATGGAGGTGGTCGCACAGGGAGGTTTCACTGTATTTTGTATGGTTTTTCGGGAGATTGGTATGCCGTCTCCTTGCATTAGGTTCTCCTTGCTCCGCGAACAGAGGTCTCTTCAGAACAATGGCGGATCTAAGGGAGGGGCGAAGGGGCGATCGCCCCCCCCCCTTGAGCTAATAAAGGGTTTGCAAAACGACACTATGCATCCTCAGGGAAATGACTTGGGGCGAAGCTCGAGCCCGGCGCAACCCGGGTCGGGTCGCGCCAGTTTAAATCCACGAGACTCGGTCTGGGTCAGGTCTTCTCTCTTTTAGAGCCGGGCCGTGCCCTGATATTAAACTTTTTCGCAGATTTTGGTCGGACCAAGCTTCCTTTTCTTCTCCAGGTTGAGCCTGGCCTGGGCTTCGTTTTTCCTAGAGGTCTGCACTGGCCAAAATTTCCTGGTCAGGGCTCGGCCCGGAATAAAAGCTAAACGTTTGGTCCGTGTAAGCCTGTATGATAAGCATTATTGGCCCGACCGCGACCCGTGGACCCCTCTAAATTCTTCCACCCAAGTTGGTCTGGCATCTTACTTATTTGTTGTTCGTAAAAATGATGTTGTACATTTGTTTAGCGATATCTTTAGAAATTTAATTTGTTACAGAGATGCATTTTTTAAAATCTACTTTTTATCTTTGTAGAGCTTTAAAATTATCATTTTCTTTTATCATCCATTTCTTTCATTCTAAACTGATTTTCTTACTGGATTTTCATTTTAATATAATTGTCTAAGTCATATTTTTACTTAGTGTTTACGTACATAATTGCCTAAATAGTCATTAATATTGATGTTTTTCTGTATTCATTAATTTCGAATATAATCTGAAAATAAGATAGGAGAATAAATAAGTGTGCTTTATGTATAATTTTAATTGCAAAATGATAATTGCAGTGCTGGAGTCAATTTTTTAGTTTTTATACCGGGCCGGGCCAATAACTTTTTTTTGTGTGTGTGAATTGGACCTGGGCTTGGTCCTGGAAACTTCACCCCGGATAAACATCTAATTTATATATCGAAGCCAGCTTTTTTTTTTTTTTTTTTTTTTAATTCTTCTTTCAGCCATCATCCCATAGCTACTGAATATACCGGTTGTCCTAAAATGGACGGACTGATTTTAAAATTCAATAAATTGCAAATGGCGACAGATATTCAAAAAATACTTGCAGGAGGCTTATGCACGATGTCAGGAACAGGGATGATTCTGTTCCGGATTTTCCGAAAATTTAACCCTCTCGCTGCGCATCCCGCGATTTCCACGGCCAACGTAACAGTAGCATAATTTGCTCAATCAGCAATTTCTGCAGCAAATTATTTTTTTTTATGATCTAATTCTATTAAAAAAAACCTCATTCACAAAGATGTTGGATATATTTTAACTCTAAAATATATGCAGATTTGAAATGTGTAATAAAATAAATGCGCAATTTTTAAACATATTTTGATTAACGCAGCGAGAGGGTTAAGGATCACGGAAAAAACGCGAATTTGGTCAAAGGGCCGCGGAAAAAAACGCAAAATTCTTCAAATGATCGCGGAAAACACGAATTTCGTGAAAGGATCGCAGAGAAAACGCATTTTTTGTCAAATAGCGAAAAAAACGCGAATTTCGTCCAAAGATCGCGAAAAGAATGCAAATTTTATCAAAGATTCACGAATTTCGTTAAAGGATCGTGGAGAAAACACGAATTACTTCAAAGAATCGCGGAAAAAAATTGAATTTAGTCAAAGATTCGCTTTAAAAACGCGAATTTCGTCAAAGGATCGCTGAAAAAACGCGAATTTTGTCGAAGGGTCGAAGGAAACAAAACGCGAATTTTATCAAAGGGTTGCAACATTACACTAATTTTGTCAAAGGGTGCGGAAGAAACGCAAATTTCGTCAACGAGTCGAAGAAGTGAGAATTTCATAAAAGAGTCGTGGAAAAATATGCTTTAAATACACGAATTTCGTCAAAGGATCGTGGAGAAAACGCGAATTATTCCTTCAAAAGATTTCGGAAAAAAATCGAATTTAGTCAAATAATCGCTTTAAAAACGCGAATTTTGTCGAGGGGTAGCGGGAAAAAAAGCTAATTTTATCAAAGGGCTGCAAAATCACACTAATTTTGCCAAAGGGTTGCGGAAGGAACGAAAATTTCGTCAAAGGGTCGAAAAAGTGCGAATTTCATCAAAGACTCGTGAAAAAATACAGTGGTCTATTTAGAAAACAACACACATACATACATCTATGTTTATTATTATAGGTATAGTTTTTAACCTGAAATAATATACTGAATTAACTTTTAAAAAAAAACAGGGTAACGCCCAGCTTGCAGGAATCTACTCTCAGCCTGAAATCGATCCGAATCGAAAACAGCTAACCTGACCTGCAACAAAAATAATTAGTGGCACGAGGGAATTCCCCCATCTGCTGTAACCTTTCAGAAAATTTGCTTTGAATTTCAGAATTTTTTTCCACCCGAATTACCCCTGATCAGAATTTTTTTCCACTCGAATTACCCCTGATCAGGAGGTTTTTTTTACTGCGATTCTTGATTTTAATTTAAAATAGCAACGATAGATGGCGCTGGAAGCAATAGGTGCTAAATCGGCTCCCGGAGGAGGTAGGCCAGAAATCGGGCCCCGATTTAACGACCATTGTTTGCAGCGACATCTATTGCTGCTATTGTAAAGTAAAATCAAGAATCCCAGTAAAAAATCTAGTTATATCTTACATATCCCTCCTTCAAGATTTTTTAAAATTGCTTTCACAGTTTGCAAGTTGCTGAATTTTAAAAACAGTCAGTCCATTTTAGGACACCCGGTATGTTTTTTAATAAATTTCAAAGCATTCTTTACTGAATTACAACTGATCTTAGATATGAAGAGACAAGCAGTCTTATACCAAATTAGTATTTTTTGCATATTCCTGAAGATGGATTTAGTATTCCTAAATAATTATTTGGGCGTGCCCGTTATGGAGCTTTTACTGTATATAGTTTTTATCTTCAAAAATATTTAGACTTTCTTTTCAAAAATCGAGTCAGCCCGAACCCTTCTCGCAAGATTGAAAACCCAATCCGAAACTGACCCAAACCCGAAATAATGTATGTCAATCTGCCCCAAACACAACGCGCTAGGTGCAGCTAAAAAGTAGAAGTCAACCCGACCCGCAGTAGAAAAGTAGAAGTTAACCGGGTCCAAACCCAATCCGCAGCAAAAAAGCAGAAGTTAAATAGGCCTGCAGCAAAAAGTAGAAGTTAACCCGACCCACAGCAAAAAGTAGAAGTCAACCGAACCAGCAGCAAAAATAGAAGTCAACCGGACCCAAACCCGACCCGCAGCAAAAAGTAGAAGTAACACGACCCGCAGTGAAAAAATTAGCCCCGACCCGCGCATCAGATAGGAGTTTCTAAATTTCTAAAATCGCCCCCCCCCCCTTGAGGACTCTCCAGATCCGCCCTTGCTTCAGAAAGCTACAGACACACACAAACACCTATCTATTATGTATATACCTATGTAAGTATAGATGAATAAATTAGCTAATTGATCCAACTTTTCTGCTTCGTATGCGTGCTCTGATCAGATGACAAAATTAGCTCTACTATCTATCTCTCCAAATATGTGGTCTGTGGTAGTGATGGGCGATAACGAGATGTTTTTCTCGATTTTCTCGATTGTATGGACATCTCGATATTTTTCGATTGTATAAATTTTTTCTCGATGACTACAGTTTGCAAATTTCTTTTATAAATCATATATTATGTATTATATACGTCATACATTTATCAAGAATCGTCTGCGGGTGAACTGGAATGAGTCGATGTTAATAAAGACTAGGTGACTTCGACCGCTAGCGGGCCCCTCCTTTAATCGGGGCCCCTAATTTATACGTAATCTTGTAATATGAAATCACGAACAGGTTACCCGCTATATACGGCACTGATATATGATAGCAGGCGGGTGTGGTGTGCACGCACTACAAAATCTTGTAAAAAATGTAATATCGAAACGAATGAACGTCGGACCAGATCTCTTGAGGGAGGGGTCAAAGCGAGCGGAGGGGCACAGCAGCTGCATAATATGATTAAGTCGTCACAGGTCTTTAGGCCTTTCCAACCATATGTCACATGAGAAGTCTGGATCTGAATTTATAAAAATGCCCTCCCCGTGGGGAGGAAAGGGGGGAGGGGTGCGGGAGGTTGATAACATGAGTAAGTGGTCATAAGCCTTTCCAACAATATGTCACATGAGGGGTCTCGGCTAAATTTAGAAAAACACCCCCGTGGGGGAAAAGGGGGGGGTGCGGTCACCGGAGGTGCATTACATCAATAAGTAGTCACAGACCTTTCCAACGATATCTCACATGTGGGTTCTTGGCTAAATTTGGAAAAGTGTCCCCCGGGGGGGGGGGGTTCAAAATGGGGGGATGGACACCGGAGGAGCATAACATCAATAAGTAGTCACAGACCTTTCAAACGATATCTCACATGAGGGGTCTTAGCTAAATTTGAAAAAGTGTCCCCCGGGAGGGGCAAATTGGGGGAGACTGTCACCGGAGGTGCATAACATCAATAAATAGTCACAGGCCTTTCCAACGATATCTCACATGAGGGGTGTTGGCTAAATTTGGAAAAGTGCCCCCGGGGGGGGGGGGCAAAGTGGTGGTGGGGACACCGTAGGTACATAACATCAATAAGTAGTCACAGACCTTTGAAACGATATCTCACACGAGGGGTCTTGACTAAATTTGAAAAAGTGTCCCCCAGGGGGGCAAAGAGTAGGGGGGACTGTCACCGGAAGTGCATAACATCAATAAGTAGTCACAGACCTTTTCAACGATATCTCATAAGAGGGGTACTGACTAAATTTGGAAAAGTGTCCTCCGGGGGGGCAAAGTGGAGGGGGGCGGCCACTGGAAGTGCATAGCACTAATAAGTAGTCACAAACCTTTCTAACGATATGTCACATGAGGGGTCTTGGCTAAATTTGGAAAAGTGTCCTGAAATTTCATATATTATAAATAATATTTAGCGGAGGGCTCCATAAAAAAATCCGATCTAAAATGATAAAAGCGGAAAAAACTACCCTCGCAGTGGGGGCAAAATTGGGGAGGGGAGGAAGAAAGTCTCATAATATGAATGAGTCATCCGAGAGCTTACCGATGACATATCACATGACTGGTCCAAAAAAAGTTTGAAAATTGCTCCCCCCGTGAGCCCACACTTTCACCCCGGAATTCACACAGCCGCCACTTTAAAATTTTTATGTTCAATAAATAATATTTACCGGAAGACTGCATAAAAAACACATATTTAAAGTGATATTTAAATTTATTATAGAAATCGGCTACGGTTTTAAAAATTTGTTCGCCCCTTCCCCACCCCCCTTTGAGCGAAGAAAGGTTCATAGTATGAAAGAGTGGTCAAAGGGCTTTTCGATTATATGCCACAGGAAGGGTTCGGTAAAATTTTTAAAATTGCACCTCATGAGTCCACTCTCACGTCCTCCTCCTTCGAAATCACCCGACCCACCTTCCTCTTTGAAAATTTTATATTTAATAAATAATTTTTATCGGAGGGTTCCAGGTATGTGACATCTTGGTAGGGCTAAAATAAGAGAAACTTTGAAAATTAAAGCTTCATTTCACAGCTCATTGTCATGCCTTTTTCTCTATCTCGTCCCCTGGTACTCTCGATAAATTTTCTTACTTTTCTTCTCTGCCGAGGACGAGGGAAATCCTCGAAAAGCTTCTCATAGCGAAATGTTGAAAAGCGCGAGAGAAATCCTCGAAAGGCTTTTCATTGGGAGATTTCGAAAAGGACGAGAGTAACAAGCGAGAGGCTTCCCATCGGGAAAGGTTGAAAAGGGCGAGAGGAAACTCTCGAGAGACTTCCCATCCCGAAAGGTTTAAAACAGCGAGAGAAACAACCATCGAGCAGCTTGCCATCTGGAAGCGTCGAAATGCTGGAAAAATCATCGAGATGAGATTTGCCGAAATGCGAGATGGAAATGAAGCTTTCAAAGTCAAACTTACCGCATTTCTGGTTAAAGTCATAATTTCTCAAAGGAGTCCATCTGCTTATCCAATTTCTTTTTAGCTCACAGGCTATCTAAGCCTGAGAGCTAATGTACCCGTCGCTTCTGTGTGTATGCATGTACTGTACGTACGTACGTACGTACGTATGTACGTAACGCGATAACTCTTGATTAAAATGTACGATTTGCTTCAATTTTTTTTATGTTCATTCTGATAAGGCGTTCCGCTGTTTAGTTTTGACGGTTCATTGGTTAAGGATAAAGGGAGAGAAGGGGGGCTGGTCCCCCCCCCCACCTTAATTTAGATAAATAGGTTTTACATGCAGAATTCTTCGATTTGCTCCAAATTTCGTATACCGGTTTATTATGTTAAGGAGCATCCCTGATTAAACTTGGAGGTTCATTAGTTAAGTATGAAGGGGGGAAAGGGGGATAGATCCCCTCCTTAATTTAGATAAATGGGTTTTTCATGCAGAATTATTCGATTTGCTCCAAATTTCGTATACCGGTTCATTAGGTTAAGAAGTTGCCTTGATTAGATTTGGAGGTTTACGGGTTAAGTATAAAGGGGGAGAAGGGGGATAGAACCCTCCCCCTTAATTTAGATAAATGGGCTTTTCATGCAGAATTAATTGATTTGCTCATAATTTGGTATACCGGTTTATTATGTTAAGGGGCTTCCCTGATTAAACTTGGAAGTTCATTGGTTAAGGATAAAGGGGGAGAAGGGGGGGGCTGGTCCGCCCCCCTTAATTTAGATAAATGGGTTTTTCATGCAGAATTATTCGATTTGTTCCAAATTTGGTATACCGGTTTATTATGTTAAGAAGTTGCCTTGATTAGATTTGGAGGTTTACGGGTTAAGTATAAAGGGGGAGAAGGGGGCTGGTCCCCCCTTAATTTAGATAAATGGGCTTTTCATGCAGAATTATTTGATTTGCTCCAAATTTGGTATACCGGTTTATTATGTTAAGGAGCTTCCCTGATTAAACGTGGAAGTTCATTGGTTAAGGATAAAGGGGGAGAAGGTGGCTGGTCCCCCACTTAATTTAGATAAATGGGTTTTTCATGCAGAATTACTCGATTTGTTCCAAATTTGGTATACCGGTTTATTATGTTAAGGAGCTTCCCTGATTAAACTTGGAGGTTCATTAGTTAAGTATGAAGGGGGGAAAGGGGGATAGACCCCCTCCTTAATTTAGATAAATGGGTTTTTCATGCAGAACTATTCGATTTGCTCCAAATTTCGTATACCGGTTCATTATGTTAAGAAGTTGCCTTGATTAGATTTGGAGGTTTACGGGTTAAGTATAAAGGGGGAGAAGGGGGATAGAACCCCTTCCCCCCTTAATTTAGATAAATGGGTTTTTCATGCAGAATTATTCGATTTGCTCCAAATTTTGGATACCGGTTTATTATGTTAAGTAGCTGCCTTGATTAGATTTGGAGGTTTATGGGTTAAGTATAAAGGGGAGGGGCTAGTCTCCCCTTAATTTAGATAAAAGGGTTTTTCATGCAGAATTATTGGATTTGCTTCAAATTTAATATACAGATTTATTCCGATATGGCGCTTCCTTCATTAGATTTGGAGGTTCATTGGTTAAGTATACAAGGGCGAAAAGGGGGCAAGTCCCCTTAATTTAGATAAATGGATTTTCATGGAGAATTATTCAATTTACTTTAATTTTTTTTCTATGTTTGTTCTGATAAGGAGCTTTCCTGATTAGATTTGGAGGTTCATTAGTTAAGTATAAAAGGGTTAAAGGGGTTAGACCACCCTTAATTTAGCGATATGTTCCTTTTTTTCATGCAGAATTATCTGATTTGCTTCAAATTTGATATACTGATTTATTATAGTTAAGGAGTTTCCTTGATTAGATTTGGAGGTTCATTGGTTAAGTATAAAAGGGGCAAACGGGGGATATTTCCCTTCATTTATTTTTTGAGGGACATTATTCTTTGAAATAAGAGTATAATATACAGTTAGTGTTAATAACCTGTGAGCTCAATGCAATCAGTTTAACAGGCACTTATCATTTTATTGCTATTAACCGATGTGGGTTATGAAGCATAGTGGTTTATGTATTCAGTTCTGTATAGTCCTAATTTCAAACTTTACTCTTAAATTTAGTGTCATTTTGCCACGAATTTTCAATGTTTCTCTTATTTTAGCTCTGCCAAGCTGCCACATACCTGGAGACTCAGATAAATACTATTTATTAAATATAAAAAGTTCAAAGAGGAAGGTGAGTGAATTCTGGGGTGCGCGAGAGTGCACAAAGGGAGGGGCCGGGGGCGGGTAATTTTCAAACTTTTACCAAACCTCTCCTTGACATATCATCGGAAAGTCCTTTCACCACTCTTTCATATTTATTATGAACCTTTCTCCTCCCACAGTTGAATTCCGGAAGGGGTTCGGGGGGGGGGGGGGGGGGAGCGGTGCGGGGGTGACTTTTTTCTTAATTGTAGAGATTTCTACAATAAATATCATTAAATGAGGTTTTTTAATGGAGCTCTCCGATAAATATTATTTATTAAATATAAAATTTTAAAAGTGGGGCTGCGTGATTTCCGGGTATATTCTAGGATAACAGAGGGAACCCACGTGGGAGGGGTAGATTTCAAACTTTTTTTGGACCAGTCATTTGATCTATCATCGGAAAGTTTTCGGTTATCATCGCAAAGTTACTCTTTCATATTATGAACCTTTCTTCTTCCTTCCTTAGTTTGGCGCCCCGAGAGAGGCACTTTTCGAACTTTTTTGAAATCGTAGCGTTTTTAAACATTTTAGATCGGATTTTTTTACGGAGCCCTCCGATAAATAATTTTTAATATATGAAAATTTCAAAGAGAAAGATATTTCGGGGGGGGGGGGGGGCACGATAATTGGAATCCTGGGAGTTGGGACTCTTTTCTATCTTTTGCTGACACCCCTCATGTGATATATCATTGAAAAGCTCTGTGACTACTATTTCATTTTATATATCGCCCGCGCCCCTCCCCTTACTTTGCCCCCGAGCGGGGGCACTTTACTAAATTTAGCCGACACCCATCATGTGCCATATCGTTGGAAAGTCCTGTGACCACTTATTCATATTATGCACTTTCCTTGCCCCTCCCTCCTACTTTGCTCCCCGCGGGAGTTCGTTTAAAGTATTCCAGTCGAAGACTTTATAAAAATGGGGAAATTAAAGATCCAATCTCAAATGACTTAGAAAAATCAATAAAAAATTTTGATTCCTTTTATCATCCTTTAGTTCATATTTTTGCCACTAGGGGGTGCTTTTGATTATTATTTCTTTGGCCATTTTGGTACTAATTGCCGAAAAATTCTAATTTTTGATACTTAAACTCCCCTTACCGCTTCATAGCTACTCGCGTTTTTTCAGCTTTTTTCAACCAGGGGGCACCCTTACAAGACTTTTCCAGTCTTATGCTTCCTTTATAGTTTCCCTTTGGTTTGTTGTTTTTTTATTCCATCTGTTTTCAGTTACCCTATATTTAATAAAATCTGCCTTATATATATGTAAAAACAATGATTTCAATAATCGATTCTAGAACATCTCCTTTGTAGATTCTCGAAAGTAATCGATGATTGTATCGATTGTGTATTTTACGATAACGATTTATTTCGATTGGTAAATTTTCGAGAATCGCCCATCATTAAGCCCTATCACTACTATGAAATTGTCGGCCAGAATAATAGCTAAGTTTTCCAATAACTGTTTTTAGCTTTTCTCGTTATAATCGATTGTAAAACATCTCGATTGTAGATTCTATGAATTAATCGATGGCTGTATCGATTGTGATTTTTTACGATGACGATTTTTCTCGATTGTCGAATTCTCGAGAATCGCCCATCACTAGTCTGTGGTCTATCTTTTATTGAAATACAATAAATATGTTTAGTGCTGCCATCTATAGAGAGATTGATAAAGATTTTTTACTATGTTTTTTAACATATTAAAAAGTTTAAAGAACTTTTTAATAAGTTTTTAAATGTCGCGTCTAACATATATTTTTAAATGTTACATCAAATATATTTTATTAAACAGACTTGTATATATTACAGTGATTAAAATTGTCTTTAAAGTATGAAATAGTGTCAAAAATGGGTATAGAAACAGTAAATGATAAAGTTTTGTTCTAATTCAGATATTTACTTTCTAATGACACGCCTCTCTAGACCTTTTACTTTGCTAAATTAATTTATTTTTCACACCAATTTTTTAACATTAAAAGGTAGGGTAAGCCTTCTTTTATTGTTATGAATCATATAAAACAAATTCTCCGTCTCTTGAAAAATAAATCCGTAAAATTACAAAAAAAAGTAATATTAACAATAAAAAAATATCTATACATATATACTATTTCCTCAACTCCCATATTAAATATTTACTTCCATGGAAATATTATCTTACTATCTTATAGTACATACGTAAAAGATTATTAAGTGAAGCATACAAGAAAATTGTGAGAAATTAGAAAAAGGACTAAAATTTAACAAAAATGTTTAGTGCTGCCATCTATTAAGGCTTAGATCGATTATTTTCTATTTTAGATACGAATGACCGGATTTTGAAAATTTATATTTTTAAAACTATTGCACATACTATAATAAGTGATATATGAAAATAAAGAAGAAAATTCCAGTTTTTTTTTCAGTTACAAATTGTTTATGTGTGACGCTTTCGTAACACGACAAACACCTAATATGTAATCAAATCCATTCCACACATTTAGCAGTTTTGTGCAGTCGACGGTTCTTAATGCAGCACTGATGCATTAAAACACTAAATAATGCAGTACTGATGCACCGTGTACATTTTTAGGTGCATCAATGCTGCATTATTTAGTGTTTCAATGCTTCTAATAGTTGTCTCAAAAAAGAGACCATATAACTTTGCTTTTTCAATCGCACAGAAAACATTGATTTTTGATAAATCCGTGTAACTATGTCGTGTCACATAAAACAATTATAAAGTTTTTTTTTTTACATAATTGTTTAATTTGTTCAATTATAAAGTACGCAAACAAAACTTTGAACTTCCTTCGGTAATGTTGTCAAATAGTTCATTTCTATCACAGTTTAAAGAAAGTTGTTGCCACTTGTAATCAGGGCTATCGTTTTGACTTTCTATGTATTTTAACCTCTTTGGTAGTCTGTTAAGAGCCCATTTCAGCCAGGGGAAGAAAGGAAAACGCTAACGTTAACCCCTTGGGGACGAGCGACCGGTATACGTGCCGTGTAAGGTGCTCAGAATCCATGATTATTCTCATTAGTAAATTTTTATAGTAAATTTTGCCTCACTTAATCCGAGCATTTTTCCTATTCAATTAGACAAAAATTTCTGTTTTGAAAAACCGGTGATAAAATATTAAAAATTCTGTAAGAGACGCTCGTCCCGAAGGGATTAAGTGTATGGGGGCGTTATTTTCAAATTTCTGGCTTTAAATTTGATTTTTTTTTTCTTTTTTTTTTTTTTTTTTTTAATAGGATAGTTGAGGATGATCTACCACAGGGATAGTTTTTAATTTTTCGATTTTGGTTATAGTTTTCTTATATTAGGATAGTTTGAATTTCAGAACCGGTTCCAAAAATGCAAGAAAATTAGAAAAAAAAAAAAATCTGAAACTAAAATCGAAAAAGTAAAAACTAACCCGGTTGTAGATTGTCCTATGAAAAAAAAAAATCATTCAAAAATGTACTATCAAAGAGTGAAATTTGAAAACAACGCCCCCATGGAGTTAACATTTGCGTTTTCCTTTCGTCCCGTGACTGAAGCGGACTTTTAACAGAAAGCGTCAGAATGGTATTTTGGTCTCTTAGAAAGCCCTTCTAAGTACGGAGATAACTACTCTGACCTCTATGAAATTATCGATTTTTTTTTTTTAATAAATAATTGTAGAATACATGCGATGTTATTCCTTTCATCGGAAATTTTTAATATCATTTTTAATTCAGCTCTTAAGTTCCCTGAGTCACTAAAACGTCTTGTAAGGCTGTTCTTAACTGCTCTGCTCAACAAGCGTAAAACGTTTTGACACATTTACAAATTCATTTTTTAACGGAAAGATATAAAATTGGAAAGCCTGGCCTTATAGAAGCGATTTGGAATCGAACCGTTTTTTTTCATTTTTGGATCAATCAATTACCTATTGAGTTATAAGCGACTTTGATCACGTGGCACGGCATTTTTCTCCCCTTATTAACTTGATTTTCTTCTTTCGTTCGGAAGCTCAGTTAAAAATGCCAACTTTGACAGTATTTTCTGAAAGATCTATTGCGTTTACAAGAAAACAGAAAAAACAGCTCAGTTACATACTTTCTGAATAACAACACCTTCTAGTTTCCTGCATTTCCGAGCCCCACCAGTGGCCGAGAGGTTCTGCTCTTGAAACTGGTAGACGGGAGGTGCTGGGTTCGATCCTAATCGCGCCCGTCGGCCTAATCGTTCGGAGTTTTCGTGGTTTTCTTCGAGCCGTGGATCTTCCATGCGTTAATACGGATTAGGTTCCCTTAGAAAGACCCCCACGGAGGGCACTCCCCCCGGGCCTATATCCCTCGTGCAGATAATTGGCCGTCAAAAATCAACCCAACCCTGCATTTCCGAACAAAAATGAATTAAAACTTATGTCAGAAAGTTGACTCTTTGGATTTGAGAGCAGGCTTAAAGCTCCATTGATTGAAAAATTTACACTCTACTCTGATTCCTTTTATGATTAACTTTTGGTTTTTAACCTCTGATTAACTTTTGGGCGCGGGGATCCATTGAATCATTGGAATGGGCTAGTACCCGGCCCTGTTCGCAATGGTTGTCAACAGTACACCAAAATTAACTCTTTAGATTTTGAAATTTGTAATAATAACTTACTTGCATACCTTACTATCCTCGGACATAGGGTTGAATTCCTCAAAATTAAGATTTATTGCATTATGGTTAAAATTCAATACAAATTTTAGATTGTTCGATAGAAAATATCATTTATGATAAAAAAGAAATACAATAATCCCTTAACATTCACGAGGGTTAGGTTCGCAGAAACCTCCACAAATGTCAAATTCGCAAATGTTGAGACTATTTTCCCGTGCATAACAGGGGGTTAGATTTCGTGATTTTTCTTTTTTAATTCAAACATAAAAAGTGTATTTATCAAGCACTAAAAAGTATACATGCTGTAAACAAATTCGAATAATTGTGAACATATGCACAAAGTTTAGTTGCAAGTAGAGGGCTAAAAAAATTTCGTGATATGCGATTGTTTGACAGAACAGATATTTTGTTTATGAATTTCCATATAAGGAAAAGTTGCGGTCTCAATTTCTCAAATTTAAGTCTCCTCACCAGTGAAGGATTGCATTTATTACTCTCTTAAGGCTGTTCTCAAATCCAAAGAGTCAACTTTCTGACATAAGTTTTAATTCATTTTTGTTTGGAAAACGCAGAGTGTCGCAGGAAACTAGAAGGTGTTGTTATTCAGAAAGTATGTAATTGAGCTTTTTTTTCTTTTTTTTTTTTTTTTTTTTTTTTTTTTTCGTTTTCTTGTAAACGCAATAGATCTTTCAGAAAATACTGTCAAAGTTGGCGTTTTGAACTGAACTTCCCAGAGAAAGAAGAAAATCCAGTCAGTAAGGGGGGAGAAAAATGCCGTGTCACGTGATCAAAATCACTTATAATTCAATAGGTAATTGATTGATCAAAAAATGGAAAAAACAGTTCGATTCCAAATCGTTTCCATAGCCAGGCTTTCCAATTTTATATCTTTCCGTTAAAAAATGAATTTTTAAATGAGTCAAAACGTTTTGCGCTTGTTGAGCAGAGCAGTTACGAAGAGCCTTAACAAGTTGTTGTTGAAGTTTTAAAGTTTCCCCGACAATTTTTGCACAAAATATTTCACCTGCAATAAAATTTTTGAATTTTAGAAAATTTAGGGGAAAAAATCTACATAAAAAAGAAAAAAAAAATGTGTCCAATGTCATTACTTCAAGGAATTTGTAAAACATAATTAATTTTCTTTGAAAAAAATATTCTTTATAAAACAAAAATTCGCAAACAACCAAGTTAAGTATTCGCAAATGTTGAAATGTTCTTCATTTTTTATTTTGCAAGTAATTAAAACTCGCGAATGTTAAGGGATTACTGTATTCTAAATAGGTAATCCATTTATCATATTAGTAATTTTTTAAATGACTAATTTCATTCAAACAATAACGGTGATGGATTTTTAACCTTCAGATGACCAGATGGAATTTTAAAACATGATGGGCCGTATGAGTAATTCAATGACTCCATTGTAAAAAAACTTCCGTGTAATAATTAGTTTACTAACAAATAAAACCAAAAACATAGCTTTAAAGACATTCAATAATGTATAAGATATAGTTCTAACAAAAAATGAGTACAGCGGTAGGGGAAAAAAAAACTAGAAAGTATTTTACTATTTTTTTAAAAAAGTTTTTTAAAATTTTTTGAAAGTTTTTTAGTATTTATTTACAGTCGAGCCCCGATTTAACGAATTTCTCGATTTAGCGAATTTTTGTATGGTCCCGGCGAAAAGGGAGCAAAAATACTTCGATTTAGCGAATTTATAATCCCGATTTAACGAATAACTTTCGGTGTCAAAAAATGAAAAATTGAAAAAATTTTCTAATATTTGTTAAAAAATTTCAATGTCCCCGATTGTTAATTTTCTAAATATGTATCTTGTGACACAGAAATATCTACAAGCGAAAATGTACATTACGCCGAGGTTATTAATAGGAGTAGTAGTGGATCGGATGAAGGAGATGAAATAGAAATGAAAAATGCAACGTTCAAAGAAGCATTTTGCAGACTTTGAAACGGTATTTGATGGCTCATGATGTTGGTGACACTGTTTTCACAGCTTCAGAAAAAATAAATATACAGAAGTTTGGAATACGAAATCGAAACACAGCAAACAAACATCTATAAAAGTTATGTTATAATATTTGATCAAACTTAAATTCAATACTTGTGATTTATAGTAGTGCATAATAAAATAGTCAATTTTTATACACACTGTAGAAAAAAAAATGACATTTTTACAGTACAAAGTACTGTTCATCTCGCGCACAAACTCGATCACAGTGAATGTGCTGTATCTTTCTTTGGTTTCCTGATTATATAAACATTAAAAATACAGTAGTTGCGTAAAATTGCCAGCAGTTTGTGCTGGCGTCCAAATTGAAAAAAAATTGCCAGCACATTGTGCTGTTAATTTTACGCAACTACTGTATTTTTCATGTTTATATAGTCAGGAAACCAAAGAAAGATACAGCACATTCACTGTGATCGAGTTTGTGCGAGCAAATTTACAGTGGTTTTTTTACAGTGCAGGGTATTTGTATTTTCTTAAAGCAACAAATGTTTAACATTATTAATTTTAAATCAGCATTGTTCTTCTTATTTATTTCCATCTTTTAACTTGTTTTGTTGTATAAAAATATTATTTTGATTATCCCGATTTAACGAATAATCTCGATTTAATGAACAAAGTTGCTAGTCCCGAACGATTCGTTAAATTGGGGTTCGACTGTAGTTGTAACCAGAGCCGGCGTTACGACGTCGATTGGTGGCCTGGCGAAGCACCTAGCTGGAACCAACGTCTCTGACTGCAATAGTGGAGAAATAAAATTTATTCTTATATAGTATATATCATAGAATAATATATAATCTAGGTCATAAAATGTGTGAATTTTTTCAGATTTAATGTTCAAAATTATACTTTATTTCTGAAATTTTCTATATACTTTACAATATTTTATTTATCTTTTTTTTTTTTTTTTGCTTTTAAGTTTACTTCCAAGATCATCCAATTTATACATTCTCCAACAATTACATCAACTTTGGGTTTAAGAAATAAAGTAAATACTCTTTCTTTTTTTCCTTTTTTTCTTCTTTTTTGCCACGAAGAAATTTTTAAAAAAATCTAGAACAAAAATAATAATATTGTACACAAAAGCACTGTCATTATGAACTGTGTAAGAAAGGTTTGTGGTGATGCCTAACAGGTCCCCATCTACCGCGGGCCCCCAAAGATGGACAAATCGCTTTGGCAATGAACGCTTCAAATATAGAAGAAATCTTTTGTCTTGTTCTTTTCACATTTGATGTTTTCAGTATCGTTGCAAATAGGTTTCAATTGTCACAAACTGATTACGTTGTTGTTTGGTGGGTCTCTTCGTTGTTTTCTTCTTTTCTTCCCCAAATAGAAAAACAGCAAAAAATTAAAATGGGTGTGCTTCCGATAAATATCAACACAAAGCTTCCAATATGAGAAATATTGTACAAAGTAATATCACAAAGATCAGGGTGCGTCAATGGGTCCATGTCCATTCCAGCATGTGTCCAATAGAGTACTAAAAAAAAGGAGTTGAGATGTAAAAATCTTGTGAAAAAAAAGTGAAAAGTATTTGCCTCAGATAAAATATTTAAGTTTTACATCAAATTAATGTTTAAAAAATGGCAACCGACATTTAATCCAATTGAACATACAAGTGCAGAACGAAATCGAGAGGGGGCATGGTTTTAGAACTAATATATCTATAGATATCATTCAAAAAATAATATTTAAAAGTATGGGACAAAAATGGACGTTATAGAAGAAATTTATTTAAAAATTATATTTTCGATAATTTAAGCCTGTGCGAATACTAAAAATAAGAAATCTTCAGAAATCTTTTGATTTTTGTTTCACATTTCCCATTTCAAATTTCTTGACACTTTACAAATTATATTAATACTAGGGGGCTCTACCCCCTGCAAGCTACGCTCGCCAACCCCCGTTCAGACACTGTAGAATCTAAAAGCACGCTAATCTGATCGGTTTTAAAAAGATTAGAGAAGATTGTATTATACTGAAAAAACCTGTAGCGATCTCCCTGTAAACGGGTTCCATTCAATTCCCTTTGATTGCAAAAATTTAAGGTAGAATCAGCTGCTGTTAAGACATCCAATGGTTGTTTTCGTGTTTGGTTAAAAAAGATCAGTTAAACATTTGAAAAGAAGCTGAAATAAAATGAATTAAGTAAACAGAGTCTTTGTCTCTCGGTATTTTTAACAGCATTATAAAACGATTGATATAATACAATTACTAAAATTTGCTGCTTTAACCCCTTCAAGGGCGGTGGTTCATTTTTGGACCACTTAATTTTAATTCTTAAATGCCACATTAGCATCAGAATATTGGGATGAAAATTTCCCTTTTATTAAGTAAGTGAACAAAAGCATTTTTGTATTTCGAAATTTGTTTGTAAATTCTGGTGCCATTCACTGATTTCAAGATTTTACGAATAGAAGTGCCTTGTCCATAAAAGGGTTAAACGCATATTAATGTATTTATTATTTTAAAGTTTCATTTCCCTTTTAATATTCACGTGTAAATACAATTTTCAGGACATAATTTTCAATATTTTCCTGCCTTTAACATGTACTCATTTAATAGTAATTTTAAAGGGGTTTTTTTCTGTTTTTAATAGTCACGTGAAAATAAATTTTTAATCGTTAGGAAATATTATTCTTTGCGCTGTGTTTAAAATTGAAAACAATCTCTATAATAATAGCCTAAGTCATGTGACTATGATCAACAACTCCAGGCGGATCCCTTCGCTTTTCATATTCCAGGCGGCCATTTTGGTACTTTAATGTTAGCCAGCCACAGGTGTGATAAGTCGCCGAATATTATTCTATCCCCATTATTTCGTTTATATTATAATAGTCCAAGTCATGTAACTGCCATAAACAACGGGCTGATTCCTTCGCTTTTCATAAGAAAGGTTTCCATTTTGATTAAAGAATCAAAATTATTTTTTCGAATAAAACTACATAAAGGTTGCCATGATCACAAAGAATTTCTGGTACTTTTATGTTAGCCGGGTGAAAATCTCGCCAATAGCTTTTTTTTTAACTCGCCAGTTAGCATTTTTTTATTTTTCGAGTGGTAAATTAAAACGGTGCTACTTGGTTATCCCATCGACCAAAAATCTGTCGCCAAACTATAAGATTAAATGCCAATAATGGTTGATAGTAAATGTCACATTCACTTGATTTTAAGGAAGTTACACATGTTCACGCCATCAAGTGATTTTTATTTCGACGTTTTATTTGTATTTTTATTAATGTTATACTAATTCATTTGTTCTTTTGTTATTTAAAATAAAAAAATATGTCAATTTGTATAATTTGGCGAAATTGGTTGACGGTAGAAGTAATAACATTAAAACGTTGCTTTGAAGTGGAAATTAAATCTCATGATTTGTTGCATTGTCACATGCGCACTGGGTTTGGCGTGATTTTTTTTTTTTTTTTTTTTTTTTTTTTTTTACGACAATTTGGCGAAAACCTCGTTTTCAAATACCTGTTACATATGTATTTTTAAATTATTTTCTGTTATTTTTAAAATGAAATTACAATAAATAAAAAAAATTAATTAATATCTATAGAGCAAAACAATTTATAACATTTTTTGTAAATAAAAAGAAAATAGATTCAAATAAACATTTATTAATAAATAAGCAACAATAGCCGGGTTACCATGTCAGGCAAAATAACGCCATTTTGGCGCCAATTAGGTACCCCGTTGCGTATATGACATCTGTGTCTAATATTTTTCTTTTCGTTTCGTTTAAAAAAAAAAGAATGAAGTAAAAGCCATTTATTTTAAATGTTTCAATTTTAAATGAAAGTTTTGTATTAAATAAAATGATAATGAAATACAAATTGAATTCTGAATAAAAGTAACATGATGCATTTCTCGGCATACATTTAAGGGAGGCCAAACTCGTCGCCAAATTAATTTAAAATAACCTTTTCTAAAATATGAAAAAAAATATTTGTTATGATTAAAATTTGAGTTGCCATCATTAGAAAAAAAAGTATTTAAAATTAGAAAAAAATTAATATTTCGAAAACTAATTCTATTTTTTAAATTCTATTACCAGTTTTGAGATCTGTGGATCAATACGGATTTTTGGTGTTAATTTCATCGCAAAGTATTCCATATTTTAGTAGAAATCGCCGTGAAACGTAATCAGTTGTTTAATCAGTCGTTTCATAGAATCGTTACATAAATTCGTTTCAATTCGATTCATTAGGATTTTATATATATAGGGTAGATAAGACATCGGGTAAAACATAGTGAAACAAGGCATTTTTTCTTTGATACAAAGTTCATTTACTAGACTGAGAAATCTGTCATTATTATATAAAATCGAGAATTAATATTTTTCAAAAAATCATTATGTCGTCAAATAGTTTAATAATTATTGCCAATATTTCCTAATAATTAAATTTTCATTAATTTGTGTCGGTCGAAATATTAGCATTTCTGTAAATATTTTTTTATTAACTATGCTTATTCATTTGAGCGGTTCTTCTTAATATTTTACAAATTAATACAAAGATGTACTTATAGGGAATATCGTTCATTTACAGGGACACACAAAAGAATTGTTACAGTACTATCTATTAACAATCAATTACGGAAGTGCGTGTAACTGTGGCATGGAAAATGTAACTAATTTTTTGCCCGTTACTTAGTATGTATAAATTCTACAATAGATCATATACAGGGCAGAATAAAGGGTTTCAAGTACATTTCCGTTTGTTAACTGAAATTGCTGAACAGGAATTTTCAACTGTGCTTTGCGTTCTCTAAGTGTGCTTACTTTGAAAGTTGTCGACGAAATCTGGAAAATCCCATTCATTTTTTTTTTTTTTTTTAACCATTTGGAAAAATGGTTATTGTCCTCGTCAGGGTAGGAAATCAAAAGTATATCTGACGCTTTTTATTGGTTTAATCCGCATTTTATTCGTTTTCTGATTGGTCTATACAGTAATCTGTATTTCCCTTTACTTTCAACAGAGATGGATACTTCTGTTGCCACTATGACAAAAAAGTAATAAAAACCACAAAAAAAATAATAACTCAGAAACAAATTGAGATACAGCTTTTAAACAAATTGCATTTAAAAGTACATTTTTTTCTCTATACGACGGTGTAAAAAGTAATATTGTGGGATGTTTAGAAGTTTAAGAATGAAATTTCATTTAAAATGGGTCGTCAGATTTCTTGGAAATCTGACGATGAAAAAGCCTTTTCCCGAACAGCCAATGAAATGCTTGGATAATACGTAAGTTTCAGGAAATCTGAGGAGTCGCAGGCGATTTTTGTCGCTTGCAATTTTTACGTGTAATAACATTATTAATGTTTAATCCATGGCGTACATAATGTATGATCAACTCCGTGCGATTTTTTATGTCTTAAATTTTAGTCTTCGCAAAAATCATTTTCCAAATGGTCGTTGTAATTTGTTGAATTGCTTTTTTTTTTTTTTTTTCATCAACAAATCCGCCTCACTTAGCACACAGACTGGGCCGATCATACATACGAAGGACTCATAATAACAATCCAATGTATCCTTTACGCATTATAAAGGAGACGCAAGATATAGTTTCTTCGGAGGAATAAAAATGTAATATTATTCACTTTCTTTCCAATGTATGTTGAATTCCTTTCCTATATTAATGAACATCTTTTATGCCGCCATGAATGAAATAAACCACTAGAAAGTACAAAATTATCATTTCGTTTGGGTTTGATAACATGTGCGTTATTTCAAAATTGAGAAAGCGTAAATTCCTTTTTGACACATTCATACTCAATTCGATATGAGTGCATCGATTTACTCATTTTTGAGTACATCATTTTTTTTCAGTGATGATTCACTTATTTTCTCGAAATACAGAAGTAATTGAAATATTAATATTAACTTACCGGCAATGAACATTCCCAACTGAGCTATGTAAAGGAGTATATTTAGGAATTTATTCCACGGACCTCTTCTTGGCGTTTCTCCTTTGAAAACGTGCCGATAATCGTACACACAGTTCAGAAGACGTGCCAGCAGCAGCATCACACCAAAAATAACATGTCCGACTGGAAGCATCTTTTGTCCAGGGCAGTCATTTAAATAAATGGACCCTAAAATTCCAAAATTAATATAAACTTGTTTTCTATGGCTAAATTAAAAATATTTCAATGCATGAAAATGGGTATTTCATTTAAATATGATGTCATTTTTAAATTCCGAAATTTTTCGCATGTAATAATTTCATTTGATGAATTTATGATTTTCATTATCTGCGTATAAATGTGCAGGGTGCCCACTCTCAATGGCGTCCAATGGCTAATTTCTAAACCATTAGTCATAGCCGTATAGTTCCAATTACAAAAATGTTTTAAATGAGGTAAAAAAATTATTTAAAAAACCGTTTTGATCAATAAAAACATTTCTTAAAAAGTTACGTAATTTAAATTTTTATACGGTCCTCCGGTTCCAAATGTGATATTTATTAAAAATTTCCAATTACACTAACAAGTAAGACGAAAAGTTCCATTCATCTAACATTGAAATTGGCCGAGTTATGAAACTTCGAATTGCATGACTTATAGCAATTTTCTGCATCTGAATGCAGATGAGTAGGGGCATACTTCAAGAGATCGTACACGAAATGCTTAAAGTGTTAAAAGGATTTATTTCGCGTGTACATTTCTGCATTGCAGCCGAAGGGAGTCACTTAGAGCAAGTTTTAAGATAACTTTGATTTTTATTAAGTTTTAGATTACATAATCTAACAGCATTTTAAAATATATACAGGGTGTCCCAAAACGATCGCATAAACTCTGCACAGCTAGATTCCTCGTTGGGAGTACATAAAAACTGCCCAAAGAAGCATTCCTGTACGATCCATCGTTTACGAGAAAAATACGAAAAACAAAGTATGACGTCACTGCCGGTGCAAGAAAAAAACACTTTATTGGACATATCAACAACAGTATTTGCATATCTTTCAGACGATAATGTTTAAACACACAATTGTGCACAATTTAAAGCAGATGTTCAAAGTGTCCGCCGTGCATATCGAGGCAGGCTTGAGCACGCCGTGAAACGGCTGTCATCACACGTTGCAGCATCGCGGGTTCCACCGAAGTACAAGCAGCATGCAGACGAGCAACTAAGTCCATTGGTGTTGCCACTACGTCTCGAAACACCAGTTCCTTGAGATGGCCCCATAAGAAAAAAATCCAACGGTGTAAGATCTGGCGAACGTGGCGTCCATAGAACCGGATCCCCACGTCCGATCCAGCGGCCGGGTTATTCCATATCCAGCCAACCACGTACAGGAGCACAGAAATGAGCCGGAGCCCCATCATGTTGGAACCTAAGTCCCTGTATCGTCGCTAATGGTATGTCATCGAGGAACTCGGTTAAGGCCTCATTAAGAAACACCAAGTATGACTGTCCCGAGAGCCGTTCAGGCAACAGATATGGTCCAAGCAGGCGATCCTCGAGTATGCCGGCCCACACGTTAAGAGACCACCGTTTCTGATATACCCATGCACTATAATACTGAGAGATGCACTATAATACTAAAGAAATGCACTATAATACTTCTTATTCAAAGGGGTCGTTTCGGAAGACCCAAAATAACATGCGAACAGAAAATAAATTAATAAAGCATGTTTTTCTAAATTAAACGAAAATAAAATTAATTTTATTCTTGAGCCCACTAACAAATTTTTTGTGGGGCCCCACAAACTTTTTCTATAACAAGTAAAAATTAAATTTAAAAATTCAAAAAACCCGACTGCGTAAAAAGCGAACTAATTAATTATTTCTCATCAATGTGAAACTATTTTTTATATTACTTACCTATCTTTTTTATTTACTTGTATTGTTGACTTTTAAGTTGTTTAATTGTTAGTTCCTATCTATAAACACTGTTTTGATGAGGCCTACAGATGTTTGTGATGGTTAGGGTTGCAGTAAAGCTAGGGATCCTACCTACACAACTTCCATGTTGTGTAATATTTAAACGGAGCTTCTGACTGTAAAATAGTCAATGAAACATCGTCTTCATTTTGAAAGACCTATCCTATGATATGCCACTCAATAGGGTGCGCAAAAAAATTGTTCGTGTCTACCACCATTTTGTATTTTACGGCCGCCATTTTGATTTTATAAAAACAAAATTTAGCCTATAACCACCGGACGGTTAAGACTAATTGATAGAGACCTCATTCATTAAAATCCATCCAGCCGTTGGGATGTTTCGAGGGTATAAAGAAATCCACATACCCAGATACGCGTGAAACACATAACCCTTCTTTGCAATCGGGTAATAAAAAGAAGTGAAATATTACATGCAGAGCTTTACTATAAAAGTCAAAGAAAATAGCGCAAAAAGTTGGTGTTATTAATAAATATCCATTTACATATGACAGTATACACACACACACACTGCAAATAGAAGCGTCTTAAATTTAGACACATATGTGACTGAAAAAGAATTTTAGACACTTAAGTGTCTTAATCTGAAAATTAAGACGCTATAGATGTCTTAATTTAAAATACATAAGCGTCTTACTATGACCATGGTGTAAACGAACTGAGCATAATGTCTAAAATATCCGCAAACGTCTTATTTTAAGACACTTCATTGCTTTAAACGTGTCTTAATTTAAGACGTTTTGATTCTTCTGACGCAATAACCACCAGGGGGCACTGGGGCACTGCCAGTCGCGCATGCGTTTTAGATGTCTTCCTTCAAAGTTGGTATACGTTGTAATTCAAACAAAGTTTGTTTTTATGTACGCGTGTATTTTAATTCGTTTTTCGCGGAATGTGAAGTTCTGTGATTTAAATTCGTATTCACTTGGATTATTTATTTATTGAATACATACATCTGACGTGTGTGCTTGACATCAAATGTCTCTTAGAAGCTGTCGTCCATATAAGGGCGGGATAGACACAGAACAGAAGTAGACGACGCTTGAAGATTACACCCGGAAATTTTACAAAGCATGTGCAATGGAATTAGTGTTAATTCGTATTAATTTATATCAATAATATTGTGTTATTCATCTTCGTCTTGTCGAAGCTAGCAAAAAAAAGAAACTTTTGTCTGGCGGGTCCTATTTTGAGGATGAAACATTTCATTCTTTAAATATGGCTAGTCGGATATATTATGGGATTTCGTACTAAAATGATGCAAGCCTTTCTCCTTCACTGGGGTAGTTTTTGAAATTTCAAATCGAAGAATTTTTCTTACCTCTTGCAGCAACTGAAGTAAGTTTCTTTATAGTACTAAAATTAGTGTAATTTATGATTTTATTTATTGTACTAAACAAAATCCTGCATGAAATTTAATTAGTTTTGAATCTGTTCGCAAAAAACCTCACTAATTCTAGAAGTATATATTTTTAAACTTATGACGTTGTTGTCACATATCTAACCGTAACTGAACTGTAATGACACACAACAACTCAACTCGGCTCAAAATGTTGTTCTACGATTTAAGTTTTGATTCTTTTTTTAGTGGCTGTTAATAAATGTTGTGTTTGTGAGCACCAGTGTATTCATTGAAGTTATAATATGGCGCAGCCGGTTAAAAAGAACATTGCTATTTGTGAAAAAGAAATGAAAAATAACGAATATACTGTGGTAATTATTTAATTTAAAATGCTAACGGTATGAGTTCGCTTTTGTTTCATATTATCCTGTTATTAGAACAAGAAAATGGCTACATCGGGATTAATACCTCCGAATCCACTTTCCATGGATGGTAATGTTGCGGAAAATTTCAAGAAATGGGAGCAAAAGTTCGAGTTATATATGTTGGCTAGTGAAAATAATAAAAAACCTCCGGAAGTTCAAGTTGCAATCTTATTGCATGTCATTGGAACAGATGCTTTAGAAATTTATAATACTATGGAAATTAAGGAAGACGATAAGAAAGATGTTGTTAAAGTAATGCAAAAGTTTGAAGATTTTTGTATCCCAAAATCCAATGAATCTATTGATCGCCATTTATTTTTTAGTCGTACACAACATTCTGATGAAACGTTTGATAAGTTCTTAACTTCATTAAAGAAACTTGGAAGTACATGTAACTTTGGTGAACTAAGAGATAGTTTAATACGGGATCGAATTATAAGCGGAATAAAGAACCAACAATTGAAAGATAGATTGCTACGTGAATCCGATCTTAATTTGGAAAAGTGTATTAAGATGTGTAAAGCGCAAGAAATTGCAGAAATGCAAATGAAAACGACGAATGAAGAGAAAGTTGTGGAAGCAGTCAAAATAAAATCAAAAAATTCACAGCATTCATATTCAAGAAACGTTGTTAATAAAAATGAAAATGCAATAAGTAAAAATCGTGTTCTTGGAAACGAAAAGTTTCGCAAATACCGTACAGAATTTGAAGCTCAAAAATGTGGAAAATGCGATAAGTTTCACTTTAAAATTCTTGCCCTGCTTATAATAAAAAATGTTATATTTGTCAAAAATTAAATCATTTTGCTAATATGTGTAGATTTAAAAAGAAAGTTAACGTTTTAAGAAGTTATGATACTAATGAATCAGTGTGTGTTCCACGATCACAAAATGATGATTCAAATGAATATGTGTTGGGAGCTATAAAAAATAATGAAAGTAAAAATAAACAAGATTGGTTTGAGAAGCTTAAAGTAAATGTTTCTAAGTATTTATTTGCAAAATTAGATACGGGTGCTCAATGTAACGTGTTGCCATTACATAAATTTAAGCTATTGAATTTAAAAGAAAGTGTAATTAAAAATTCAAACATGAAGCTAACTAATTATAATGGTACAGAAATTAATGTAGTTGGTAAATGTTCTTTAATATGTGAAACGTCTAAAAGTGCAAAAGCAGTAGTAGATTTTCTAATAGTTGATTGTGATCATAGGGCTCCTGCTGTGTTACGGTTACCTACCTTAGTTGAATTAAATTTAGTTAACAGGGTAAATTCAATTACTTCTTATAAAGAAGAAATGCCTGAAATTTTGAAGGAATATCCTGATCTTTTTAAGGGAATTGGTGATTTAAAGGGTTTTACTTATGATATTAAGCTCAAACCTGATGCTGTAGGTAAAGTTGAAGCTTGTAGAAAGGTACCAATTAGTTGAATGGAACCATTGAAAAAGGAATTAAATGAAATGGTAAACGCTAAAATAATCAAAAAGATTGATGAACCCACAGAATTCGTTAACTCTTTAGTTATTGTACGTAAACCTAATGGAAGTTTAAGAATATGCTTAGATCCACAGTATTTAAATTCTAATATTTTGAGAGAACATTTTTATTTACCCACATTTGAAGATATTGCTTCTAAAATGGCTGGTGCTCAATTTTTTAGCATTTTAGATGCTAATAAGGCTTTCTGGCAAATTAAGTTATCAGAAATGAGTTCAAAATTAACAACATTTAACACTCCATTTGGAAGATTTTGTTTTTAAGGTTACCATATAGCATTTGTTCAGCTCCAGAAGTATTTCATAGAAGTTTTAGTGAAGTTTTTGGAGGAGAGGAAGGAGTTGAAATATATATAGATGATTTATTAATTTGGGGAAAAGATAAAAAAGAACATGATATGAGACTTAAAAAAGTTCTTGAGAAAGCTCGTGAAAGAAATATTAAATTTAATTTGAGTAAGTGTAAAATTGGAGTAACAGAAGTCAAATATTTAGGACACAAATTCTCTAAAGATGGTCTTAAGCCTGATGAAGACAAAATTAAAGCAATTATAGCTATGAAACCTCCTAATAACAGTAAAGAACTAGAAACTTTCTTGGGTATGATTACTTATGTTTCAAAATTCATTCCAAATGTTTCACAAAAAACCGCAATCTTGAGAGATTTAATTAAAAAAGGTAACATATGGAATTGGAATTCTATTCATGATAAGTGTTTTTTGGAATTAAAAAATATTTTAGCAAAAAATCCTGTTCTGCAATATTTTGATGTGTCGAAACCAATCACTTTATCAGTTGATGCCAGTAAAGATGGGTTAGGGGCAGTGCTTCTACAGAATAACTTACCAGTTGCATATGCATCTAAAGCTTTAAATGATGCTAAAAAAAACTATGCACAGATAGAAAAAGAGACATTAGCTGTAGTTTTCGGTTGTGAGAAATTTCACCAGTATCTTTTTGGAAGATCATTTAAAATTGAAAGTGATCATAAACCTCTTGAAGCAATATTTAATAAATCTTTTGATAAATGCCCTGCAAGATTACAGAGGATGAGAATTCGTTTACAACCATATGATTTTAAACTTTTTTACAAACCAGGTAAAGAATTGTTTTTGGCAGATGCCTTATCTAGATCATTTTTGGAAGAAACATGTGACTTTTTTGAAGGTGATATCGAGGCATACGTTGGTATGATTACTGAAAGTGTTCCTATGTCAAGTGAAAAGTTTAAAATTTTTCAAAAAGAAACACAAAATGATCCCGAATTACAAGTTGTATCTAATTTAATTTTGGAAGGATAGCCAGAAAATAAATTTAAAGTTCCGGAAGTTGCAATGCCTTATTTTAGTTTTCGTGAAGAATTGACAGTTGCAAATGGATTAGTTTTTAAAAACTCTCGTATTGTTGTTCCAAAAAATCTTAGAAATGATATGCTCAATCGAATACATTATGGGCACATGGGTGTTGAAAAATGCAAGAACAGAGCACGAGAAATTTTGTTTTGGCCTGGTATGTCAAAAGAAGTAGAAGATCTTGTTTTAAATTGTAAAACGTGTTTATCGTATAGAAAATCAAACCAAAAAGAACGATGCCAAAAGAAGTTCCATATGGCCCATGGGAAGTTTTAGGAACTGATTTGTTTCACTTCCAAGGTCGAGAACATTTGTTTGTTATAGATTATTTTAGTAAATATGTGGAAACAGCTTTATTAACAGAAGTCTCAAGTCTTGCTACCATTAAAGCACTAAAGGGTATATTTGCACGATTTGGCATTCCCAAACTTCTTTATTCTGATAATAGACCACAGTATGACAGTTCAAGGTTCAAAAACTTTGCAAAATCTTGGAATTTCCAGATCAAAACATCAAGTCCCAGGTTCCCTCAATCAAACGGAATGGTTGAAAGACACTTACAGACTGTTAAGTACATGCTTAAGAAAGCTGATTTTGATAACAAAGACCCATATTTAGCACTTTTAGAGTACAGGAATACACCAATATCCAATAATATTCCTTCGCCATCAGAATTGTTATTTGGTCATAAAATTAATGGAATTATGCCACGTAAAGAAGATTTTTTTCCTACTAACCAATATGATGGGATTCGACAGAAGTTCATTACTCGACAAGAAACTCAAAAATCTTATTATGACAGAGGCTCTAAATTACTTAAACCTTTGCAGGAAGATGATGTGGTATTTTTAAAAGATGGTACTCGGAAAGATGCAAATCAACTTGGCAAGGTTCTAGGAAATGCTGACAGACCACGATCCTATCGTATATTAAAGGAAGATGGACAGATATTAGAAAGAAATAGAAGACATCTACACAAAGGTCCTCATAGTGTGAAGTTTGAAGTTAAAAAGAAATCTAACTTTTTAGATTGTGAGAAACCTACACCAGATTTGAACCTTCCTGGGAATGAGCTGAAATCTACACCAAACTTGAACACCCCTTTGCCTTCTACAATAACTAAATCCCACACCGATAGCACTCACTCACCAACAGAGACATATTCTAAATCTGGACGACTTATTAGAAAACCATCCTACTTAAATGACTATATTACCTGACTATCATTTTATTAATTTGTATTTGCATTATTTTCAGGTTTTTGCTTTTTGTTAAAAAAAAAAAAAAGGGAGATGTCACATATCTAACCGTAACTGAACTGTAATGACACACAACAACTCAACTCGGCTCAAAATGTTGTTCTACGATTTAAGTTTTGATTCTTTTTTTAGTGGCTGTTAATAAATGTTGTGTTTGTGAGCACTGGTGTATTCATTGAAGTTATAATAGTTGTTTTTTATTACGAATTATATATTCAATGTCAGTTCTTAGTTTCAATGGATAATTCTTATCTCACAGTAAACGACGGCCACAAGGAAGTAAAGAAAAAAAAACTTTGAAAGATGACCTAATGCTTTCTTACTTCCTGGCATAAAACCGCAGATTAAAAAAAGATAAATAAAGTACACGAGACTCGTCTATTATATGAAGCTGCTTGTAAAAATATACATACGTATTTGATTTGCAATCAACTCTAATACTGATTTTTTGATTATTTTTAATAAAAAAGTAATTTGAAATTTATAATGGGAAAAAGTAAAAACCTGTAACTAGATTTCGTATTTAAAATTGTGGTAACTTTATTTATATGCACTTATACGAAAAATACAAAAATGACAGATGTTACTGTATATATTTAAGACGAAAGAAGTTTGGAAACCATAAGTTATTTTTTCCTCATGTTTTTAATAAAGAATATGTACTTATTTGTTTTTATTGATAGTTGAATAGCTTTTGTGATTACCCTCTGATCTACATAAAAACTTGCCCATGTAGAAATATAAATTTTTTAAAAACATAATTTTTAAATAAGTATTTTCATTTTTTTTTTTTTTTTTTGGGGGGGGGGGGGGGGGATTTTGCATGAAATTTTCGTAAAGCTGATATCTTAAATCTTGCACTGATTATAATGAAAGTTTTGAACTTTTAGAGTAGGACCAGTTTAAAAACGCAAATATATTTAACAAAATACCAATGTAATTTTTTCCCCAATGTTATTAAAGTAGAATATTTATTTATTTATTTTCATTATTCATAGTTAAATGGCTGTTGTGATTATCAAGTGATGTATATGTAAAATTGCCTATGTGGCAATATATTTTTTAAATAATCTAATTTTTAAATTATGAGTTTTCATTTTTTTTTTTGGGGGGGGGGGGTTTGCAATTTTCGTACATCTGATATTTTAAATCTTTTTCCCCATTCAACCGAGTATAATAAATATTTTGAACTTTTAGAGTAGGACAAGATTATAAAATATATATTTATATTTATCTATGTACCTTAAAAGCCCTTAATAGCGAACACTTCGGGACCGCGGAATTTGTCCGATAATTGGAGATGTCTACTTTTATGAGGTAAAAATATACAAATATGTATGTCTTCTGATTAAAAAAGTATTCGTTAAATAGAGGTGTTCGCTATTCGGGAATGTCCATTAACCTCCACAACGGATACTCCCGAATACCGGGCATCTCAATTTAGACAACTATAATGCAGGGTTGCGTTTTTTGCAAAAGTACTTCTTGATTAAAGGATGGGCAAACTGGGAAGTGCCCCGTCCCCCTACGACTGTAGTGCCCCTAAATTTGATGTGCAATACTTGTAAAGCTTATATTTTAAATCTGTTTCGAAATTGTACTGATTATAATCAATATTTTGAACTTTTGAAGTAAAATAAGGTCAAAAACAAAATAAATTAAAAAAATCTAATATTTAGATAAATATTTTTTGTTTTTTAATCTTGTTCTACTCCTGAACTTCAAGATATTGATTATAATCAGTACAATGTCGTAAAAGATTTAAATTATCAGCGTAACGAAAATTGTATACCAAAACTGAGAGCACCAAAAAAATCAGGCTGTATTGGGGGGGGGGGGGGGCAGGACCACAGCCAAATATTTTTCCAGGATTCAACGTGGTCAAACATGGCTACGTATGATGCTTACAAAAAAATGGATGCGATTCAGACGTTTGAAGTGTCTGAAATTCAGACGCAAAAAGTGTCTGAAAAAATTCAGACATTTTAAAATGTCTGAAAATTGAACACTCCATTTCAGACACTTAAGTGTCTGAATTTCAGACATTTTAATTTACAGCGCACATGCCATTAATAATTATTAACAGGAAAAATGATAAAGAAACTATATTACTTAAGCGTCGCTCTTAAACAAGGTGTACTTTTAAACTTTTTTTTTTCAAAAACATATACTTTATTACGTCATGTGATGAGAAATTAACGAAAGCTCAAAAGCTTTGAACGAAAAAGCACGAAAGCTATGAGGAAGCTCAAAACGTTTACATAAAACAGAAGCTATGCTTTAAACAAATTTGAGTCGATTCGTTAGAAAAAGTTCACGAAATGCTTCAACCAAAAAAAAAAAATCTAAAGCTTGGTATTTTTTATCGGTGAATGCATTCATTGCAAAGCAATTCATTTTTAAGAACAATGGGTGTCTGGTCAGATTAACTGCCTTAACATGTAAGATTAGCAACAGGGCAAAAATCTTTCAGATTCATTTTTGCCTCTGTTATAATTTTCAGCAAGCCAGTAACAGCCATTCGACGACATAATTCTTTGTTTTCCCATTTCAGAAATCAACGACGCAAAAAGCGAATTGAGTCGTTTAAAATTTCACTTCTTTCTTAAAACCTCACCTGACTTCATTGGTTCATAGGCGAAGAACGTTAAAGGTCTTTTCTTATTTATTCCCTAAACGGGAACGAAGTGCATATTGTTCACTTTGGTTTTTCGGACTATAAGAATCACAATTAATTCAATTCTTTTTGAATCGGTTTGCTTATGTTACGAATGAAATTTTGAATGCCATTAACTTCAAATATATGCATTATAGAAAGTGGCTGATCTACCGTTTTTAACTATCTTTCTAACAAGCTAACTTTAGAGTTTTATTTAAAAAAAATAATAATAATAATTTTGAGAAAAAATGACCGACTTGCAAAAGAAACGCGAAGCGGCCAATCCCGTATTTGTTTCACATGGCCACGTGATATGTCCTTTCATAACACAAATTGTTGGCGTGTAGCTATATTTATTTAAATTAATGTAGCGGAATGATATAGAAAATCGGTTCCTAACCTATAAAACCTAGCGGTTACCCTATGGGTCGCGAAATGACCCACTGATGGGTCGCAGTGGGTGTTTTGGGGATCGCGGAACAATCGAAAGTTTGTCACAAAAATATATCTTTTATGTCATCTGTTTAAAAAATATAATAAATACAATATTTTACAACTGCAGTATTCATGAAAGCTATTATCTGATACTAAAACTTCGTGAGAAAACAGTGTTTTCTTAAACAGTCAGCTGGTATTATGCTTTGACCTTGTTGTGAGATATGACAGCAGTTGTGCAGTCGTTATGGCAACCTTGGACAGCCCCTCTTGAGCGGGATGTGCATGCATATTACCTGTGCTTTTACTTTCTTCCATTTTCTTGTTTGTTCTTGAATCTAACAGCCTTCCTCTGCTTGTGAGGGTGAGTGATTGTTTACGTTTTGTTTTGATTGAGTGTAGATTTAGTGTCATTATGAAACAGAGGTTTAGGGCTGGATTAAGCCGTAAAAGAGAGAATTCAAACGGTGAGGAACCTTCAACCTCCATTACTATACTAATAGTAAATTCGAAAGTATTACTGAGCCACCTGTATTTGTAATTACAATGCAGGCAATGCGAAAAAGCAAAAGACGTGTCTGCGGAAGTATAACCCGAATTATTTGAATTACGGGGTTTGTGTTTTCGGGTACTGAAGATACCTCAATGTGTCATTTGCCGTAATAACTTGTCCAACGCAAGCAGGATCAAAAGTTGAAAGGTACGTGTCAACAAGCCATCCTAAGTACACAAGTAAGCCTCTTGAATACTTTCAAAATAACAAATTACATTATCTTTCGACCAAATCTACAATGGAAAAGTCAGTGTCAGGCCAACAAAACAAACTAACTACTATAGCGTCTTATCATCAGTTACCCTTGTTAATAGCAAAGCAGGAAGCCGCTCACACAGTGGGCGAGAAACTTATTTTACCTGCATCAAAAATAATATAAAATACTTTGTTTGAGGAAAAAATTCAAAAAAATAGCTGAAAACCCCTTATCAAACACTACTGTGAAAGAGAGAATCAACGAAACGTCTGATTGGGTTGAGGAAGCAATGATTTCAACTCTAAAGCAAAGTGATTATTTTACACTACAGCTTGATAAAAGCACAGATGTTGCTGGCCACGCAAATTTATTAGCATTTGTTCGTTTCGAGTTCAACGATTCTGTCGAAGAAGAAACGTAATTTTGCAAGTCCTTGCCTACAAGAACTACGGGAGAGGAAATTTTTAAGGTATCTGACTACGTTGAAAATGCAATTTTCGACCAAAATTGTCAAATTTATTTTATTTTATTTTATTAAAGACTAACTTTTTACCTTTCGAAAACTGTATTTGTTTTTATTGTACGATAAATTGATCTGGAGTTATAGCGGTTTAAAAACTACTCAACGGCTGTCACTCAAACTGGAAGTATTGTTTAAAGGGCTTTAAAATTTTAAATTTTTAAATTTTTAAATTGCTTTTAAAGGGTCGTATGTTTGGAGAAATTTCGCGATTTTGGATGCATTTGTTTAATAATAAGAAATGTAAATAATATGCTCCATGAAATTTAGATGTATATTACTGTAAATTCTTGTAAAACATAAATCTAAACTTTAAATTCATTTTTTGGAAAATGTAATATTCGGTGAAAATTCCATACGCAAAACATGATTTCTCAAAAAGTTATTAGAATATCACTATGAAATTTAAAATATATGTTATTTATACTATTGTGAAGGCAATGAACTAAAGATTTAAATTTAGAATAAATATTTTTCGTTTTAAGGATGTTTTTGTGGAATGACATCGATGAATTTTATGAAAATTAACATGTAAACAGGTGCGATATGCTATAAGTTTTGAAATACTTAAAGAATCTCTTAGATTTTAGTTCATTGCCTACACCAATGTCATAAATAGGAAGTGTAAAAAGGAAATTCAGATGCATACAGTAGAATTTCCTTTAGAGCGTTTTGCGTTTCGGGCCAAATTTCACTAAATTTTACTATAAATTCCTCCATTTAACAAAATTTTATCAATGAATGAAATATTTTTTACTTTTTTTCACATTTTCTAGTCCTAATCTTAGTAAAAATAAGTTTAAAAAATAATTAAATAGCTTTTTTGGAAAAAAATTGCTCCGTACGTAGGCAGGCACATAGGCATGTGGTGATACTTAAAGAATGTGAGATTGATTGATAAAAATGCAATAGGTTTGACAATTGAGGGTGCCTGCTATGTCCGGTATTTATTCAGGTTTAGTTGCCAAAGTTAAGTCAATGGCCCGTTCACTGCAATGGAGTCATTGCATTCTTCATCGAGAGGACCTGGCAGTAAAAGGTTCGGATGAGTACCTAAAGAAAACTTTGGACGATGCTGTGAAAATTACAAACTTTATTAAAGCACGGCTTAAAAACTCAAGATTGTTTGGTGTGTTGTGTGACGAAATGGGCAGGGAACACGGACAACTTCTCTTTCGCTGTGAAGTTCGATGGCTGTCGAGAGGTAAAATACTGTCAAGATTATCTGAAGTTCGTGGCAAACTAAGAATGTTTTTCAATTCCTACTATTAGTTCACACTCTTCCTATATTTATTTATTTATTTATTTATATATCTTGTTCAAATTTTCAATCGTTAATAAAATACTTATTATTCATCCTATGAAGTTGAAATAAATTTTTTTAAACTTGTACTGGATGACAATTGATGCTAATACAGTTTTTTCAAATATTAATTCATTAATTAAATTTTAATTAATTAATTTTAGTTTTGCATGGGAGACAAAAGGGCGACCATTGGTTATTGAAGCATTTAATGCATCTTCATATCTATAAGGGGGGTTACCATAGGGGGGACCCTGTTCTGTCGCCAAATACCGCCAAGTTTATCGCCAACTTGGCGATATATCGCCAAATTTGGCGACCAAAATGAGTCGTCAAAAGTGACGCCAACTTAGCGATATCTCTAATATTTCGCCATATTCCCATAGTCTTTCATTGTAAAGCTACTTGCTTATAGAAAATCAACAAATTGAGATATTTTAATGCAACAAAAACTAATATTAGCTTAAGGGATTATATTAAATTTTTCTTTGATGACCTAAGTAGGAATTGACTTTAAAAACAAAATTTTTATATTACTTGTTATTTGAGCACGATAGTGACGATAAATCATAAGGTGTTTCTTACGCCATCTATTGACAATCCTTTAAAATAAGTTTAGTACTCAAAATTTCGTGACGCTGATTGTTATAGACAAACTAGCGTAAATTTCCATCTTACGACGATGGGTAGAAATCGTAGTTTTCACTTAAAATATGAATACAGTTTTCAAACAACTTATATTTGAAAGTGCATTTTCACCCATATTCAATGGTGAAAATATTAAAATTATGCGATGTTGAGAAATAATTAATTAGCAAAAAAGGGGAAATGCATTGATAATTCATGAAATCAATTGATTTAGCCAAAATAAATTATGCATGGGAAACTGAAACAAACAAACAAAAGACGATGTTTATTACCTTTACCATTTCAACAATTAATTCGCGGAAAACCGAGGTGAATCGTCTAAACCTTTACTTCTAAAACAAAAACTAATTTTATTCGTTTATAGGCGAATGACGCCAAAGGCTTTTTTATGATATTATTTTTATTTACATTAACAAAATTAAACACGATATTTCGGATAGGAACTATTAAAATACACAAAATTTATACTATATTAATGAAAATATTAAATGCACGAATGCTTTTTTTTTTTTTTTTTTTTTTTTTTTTGCAATGAATCTGGAATGAGGATGACTCACTACACAGCTCGTTGTTCACGTTAGCAAAATTAAACACGATTTCTGAAATGATTTGTCACAAATCATTAAAATTTTGTTACTTTTAATGTTCTATAGCGAAATATGGGGATTTGAGATAAAAGAGATTTATATTTGGGCAGATAAGTTTTCTCATACACATCTCAAATCGAAATTAAGATGGCTCCATCTTACTGACGACTGGTAAGATGGATGGGTTCGAAACGGGATCGTCAATCCGCGTTCTATTATATTTAGATATGTAAAAGAAATACAGTAGAACCTCTTTTATCCGAAACTCTTTTAATCGAAACTTTTCCATTTCAAAAAATAATTCGCGAAAAACCAAGGTGAGTCGTCTAAACCTTTACTTCGAAAACAAAAACTAATTTTATTCGTTTATAGGCGAATGACGCCAAAGGCTTTTTTATGATATTATTTTTATTTACATTAACAAAATTAAACACGATATTTCGGATATGAACTATTAAAATACACAAATCATTGAAATTTTGTTACTTTTAATGTTCTATAGAGAATATGGGGATTTGAGATAAAAGAGATTTATATTTAGGCAGATAAGTTTTCTCATACACATCTCAAATCGAAATTAAGATGGCTCCATCTTACTGACGACTGGTAAGATGGATGGGTTCGCAACGGGATCGTCAATCCGCGTTCTATTATATTTAGATATGTAAAATAAATACAGTAGAACCTCTTTTAACCGAAACTTTTCCATTTCAAAAAATAATTCGCGGAAAACCAAGGTGAGTCGTCTAAACCTTTACTTCGAAAACAAAAACTAATTTTATTCGTTTATAGGCGAACGACGCCAAAGGCTTTTTTATGATATTTCTATTTACATTAACAAAATTAAACACGATATTTCGGATATGAACTATTAAAATACACAAATCATTGAAATTTTGTTACTTTTAATGTTCTATAGAGAAATATGGGGATTTGAGATAAAAGAGATTTATATTTAGGCAGATAAGTTTTCTCATACACATCTCAAATCGAAATTAAGATGGCTCCAACTTACTGACGACTGGTAAGATGGATGGGTTCGCAACGGGATCGTCAATCCGCGTTCTATTATATTTAGATATGTAAAATAAATACAGTAGAACCTCTTTTATCCGAAACTCTTTTAACTGAAACTTTTCCATTTCAAAAAATAATTCGCGGAAAACCAAGGTGAGTCGTCTAAACCTTTACTTCGAAAACAAAAACTAATTTTATTCGTTTATAGGCGAATGACGCCAAAGGCTTTTTTATGATATTATTTTTATTTACATTAACAAAATTAAACACGATATTTCGGATATGAACTATTAAAATACACAAATCATTGAAATTTTGTTACTTTTAATGTTCTATAGAGAATATGGGGATTTGAGATAAAAGAGATTTATATTTAGGCAGATAAGTTTTCTCATACACATCTCAAATCGAAATTAAGATGGCTCCATCTTACTGACGACTGGTAAGATGGATGGGTTCGCAACGGGATCGTCAATCCGCGTTCTATTATATTTAGATATGTAAAATAAATACAGTAGAACCTCTTTTAACCGAAACTTTTCCATTTCAAAAAAGTCCTTCCGGCCAGTGCCGGGAGGAAGAGGTAGCTTTCATAATCCTTATTTAAAAAAAGCCAAATTATATCATTCAAACACACGAAGCTCAATTTAGTGGAAACCGAATACAGGAGATTCAATACTATTTTTTTATCAATATAATGAATGAGAATTTCGCGAAATTAGTCAGCTTTATCCAAGCTGCTTTTCTTTAAAGTAACATATATTTGGCTGCCAAATTCGGCAATTTCTTAAAGTGCCTGTCATTTTAAGACAACATGGTGGATGAGGCTAAGCAGTGAACTTCATCGAGACCTTAGTAATTGCTGTGCACATGCTCACTCACATCGGAATCGGTTAATATATAGGAGTGCTGTCGCATGCAAAAAATCAGATTTTTCAAAATGTCACCCACAATAGAAATTGAAACTGCTATATCTGAGACATGTTTTAAGGTAAAGAAAAACAAAAAAATGCTCCTGAATCCTTATATCAAGGTCAAATACTTAAGAAAGAAACCTTTTTCAATTTCTAATTTTTTTGCACCTCACTTTAAATATATATATATTTTTTAATTTAATGGTCGCCATTATGAAACAAGATGGCTGATGAATCTGGCCAGCGAACTTGGTCGAGATGTTGATGTATACTATCCACATGCCTTCTTACATCGAAATAGGCGAATACGTGTGTTATCGCGTGACAAATACAAGATCGTTTCAAAATGTTAGCCATGCTAGAAATTCAAAGTGCTATAAATCAACCATTTTTTAAGATATAAACAAAAGAACAAATTTTCAGAAACAAAAACTGCTCCGGAATCTTTGTATCAAGGCCATACACATAAAAAAATCTTTTTCATTTTCCAATTGTTTAATACCTCATTTTGAATTTTAAATTTAATTCTTTTTTAAATGGCAACCCTTTTGAAACAAGATGACGAATGAAGCTGGCCAACGAACTCGGTCGAGACATTGGTATGTACTATGTACAGACCAAGTTACATCCAAATAGGTTCACAATTACGCCTGTTATCGCGTGACAAAAATCAGGTCGTTTTAAAATGTCAGCCACAATAGAAATTCAAAATGTTATAACTCAGCCATTTTTTCAGATATAGACGAAACAAAACCTGTTCCGGAATCTTTGTATTAAGGTCAAACACATACGAAGAAACTCTTTTTCCATTTTCCAATTTTTTGGTATCTCATTTTAGATTTAATTTTTTAAAAAATTTTTTAAATGGCCGCCATTTTGAAACAAGATGGCGGATGAAGCCCGCCAACGAACTCGGTCGAGATATTTGTATGTACTATGTACACACCAAGGTACATCCAAGTCGGTTCATAAATACGTCTGTTATTACGTGAGAAAAATCAGGAAGTTTCAAAATGTCAGCCAAGCTAGAAATTCAAAATGCTATAACTCAGCCATTTCTTAAGATATAGACGAAACAAAAACTGCTCCCGAATCTTTTTATCAAGGTCAAACACATAAGAAAATATTTTTTCAATTTTTAATTTTTTGGTACCACATTTCAAATTTAAATTTTTCTTAAAAATTTAAATGGCCACCATATTTAAACAAGATGGCGGATGAAGCTGGCCACCGAACCCGGTCGAGACATTGGTATGTACTATGTATAAACGAAGTTACATCCAAATCGGTTCATAAATACTCCTTTTATCGCGTGACAAAATTCAGGACGTTTCAAAATGTCAGCCACGCTAGAAATTCAAAATGCTATAACTCAGCCATTTTTTAAGATATAGACGAAACAAAAACTGCTCCGGAATCTTTGTATAAAGGTCAAATACATAAGAAAAAAATATTTTTCCATTTTTAATTTTTTGGTACCACATTTCAAGATTTAAAATTTTTTTAAAAATTTAAATGGCCGCCATTTTGAAACAAAACGACGGATGAAGCTGGCCAACGAACTCGGTCGAGAGATTGGTATGTACTATGTACACACTGAATTACATCCAAATCGGTTCATAAATACGCCTTTTATCGCGTGACAAAATTCAGGACGTTTCAAAATGTCAGCCACGCTAGAAATTCAAAATGCTATAACTCAGCCATTTTTTAAGATATAGACGAAACAAAAACTGCTCCGGAATCTTTGTATAAAGGTCAAATACATAAGAAAAAAATATTTTTCCATTTTTAATTTTTTGGTATCACATTTCAAGTTTTAAAATTTTTTAAAAATTTTAAATGGCCGCCATTTTGAAACAAAATGGCGGATGAAGCTGGCCAACGAACTCGGTCGAGACAATAGTATGTACTATGTACACACCGAATTACGTCGAAATCGGTTCATAATTACGGGAGTTACAGTGTGACATAGGTCAGATATATATATATATATATATATATATATATATATATCAATTTTGAACGGAGGGTGGTTTCGGGGTCTGGGGGTCATGATCGATGAAAATATACCAAAATTTTTTGAAATCGCTTTCCTCCGAACGGCTGCAATAGGTAGCTTTTTTGTAAAGAAAGCTACCTAAAATAATTCGCGGAAAACCAAGGTGAGTCGTCTAAACCTTTACTTCGAAAACAAAAACTAATTTTATTCGTTTATAGGCGAACGACGCGAAAGGCTTTTTTATGATATTTTTATTTACATTAACAAAATTAAACACGATATTTCGGATATGAACTATTAAAATACACAAATCATCGAAATTTTGTTACTTTTAATGTTCTATAGAGAAATATGGGGATTTGAGATAAAAGAGATTTATATTTAGGCAGATAAGTTTTCTCATACACATCTCAAATCGAAATTAAGATGGCTCCATCTTACTGACGACTGGTAAGATGGATGGGTTCGCAACGGGATCGTCAATCCGCGTTCTATTATATTTAGATATGTAAAATAAATACAGTAGAACCTCTTTTATCCGAAACTTTTTAACCGAAACTCTCGATTAACCAAAATCCATTCTAAAGCTTTTTTCTTTTACTAACACATTCCTTGTGTGCAAAATCCATTTTGAAAGCTTTTTCCTTTTTTTTTAACTACCATATTCCTTGTGTGCAAGCGGTCCTTTCCAAACTAAGAGTACATATAAATATTTTCGATCCTTTTCTTAGAGTTCCTTTGAATTTAACTTGTGCTCCCGTAAGCTGCAGAGTGGAACGAAGGAAACGAACAAATTAGCAATTCTGAAGCTTTTGAAAGTTTTGCAAAAGATTTGGCATGGCTGGAGCAGCAGAAAGACTGTAATACGGGTGAACTAATAATTTTAAACTCCGTAATAGAGCTTCAAAGCAAAGACAATCGAAACTGCGATAAACAAAACATTTTTTCAAACTCTTTTGATATATGTAAACGGTACTTAATTTCAAAATTAAAATTCAGGTAAGTTATTCTTGTTTCTATTTTGCTATTGCTTTATTTTTATTAAACCCTTGTTACCATAATACGAAATATTGCATATATTTTTCCTTAATCTTAAAATTGAAGCATTCTCGATTATTCGAAAATTTCGATTTTCCAAAAGATGGTCGGCCCCAATTACTTCGAATAATCGAGGTTCTACTGTAAATATGAAAATTTTGTGAAAAGTTAAAAACGAAAATAAATGGTAGAGAAAATTGTTTTTAGTATTAACTCACCAAGAACTACGCAACCAATTGCTAAACTGTAAAGTAGTACGATCATTGTAGCGCCTGAAAGTAGAGAAAAACGCAGTCGTGAGGTGAAACTGATCTGCAAGTCTAAATAAGTATACATATAAATAAATGTACAGTTACGAAATAAAAAATCCACCCAATGTGATATTTTGAGCAATATTTTTCGTATAAAAAAGAAATGTATAATCAATTGTGAAAAATTCCTGCTTTTATTTGATATTTGTAAATTTTTCATAAGGGACTATCCACATATTAAAATGAACACAAACTTTTTTCAAAAGTAACTAGCAAATTATTCATACAGATTGGTTGTAGATGACAATACAATATTCAGGTACTATAACAGGACCTTGCCTCATCAGGGTCAGGGTCTAGGGGAGAAATTCTCTTTTACATTTTTGAATGAAATTACATATCTAACGAAACGATTTTATTGAAATTTTGCGTGCAAGTTTACTGTTGATGACAATGACGCTCCGTTTTCGCTTTTATTTGAAATCATATTAAACTTTGGATTAAAAGCTACTTAAACTTTTAAAGTTATATTTCTTGTTTTTTTAAATTGCAATTTTTCTCTCGCAAAAATGTTAATGTGGATTACGCAAATTCGACTCAGCTTAGGGGCATACCTACCACCAGTGGCTGAGAGGTTGTGCTCTCGAAGCTGGTAGACGGGAGGTGCTGGGTTCGAACCCAATCGCGCCCGTCGGTCTAACCGTTTCGGAGTTTTCGTGGTTTTCTTCGAAACCTTGGATTTACATGTGTAAATACGGGTTAGGTTCCCTTAGAAAGATCCCCGCGGAGGGCACCCCTCCCCCTAGGGCCTATATCCCAAGTGTAGATAATCGGCCATCAAAAAACAACCCAACCCTTAGGGGGACTTTGCCTACAGTGAAGCAGTTGAAGCAAATTGTTCCAGGCGCGCGATTAATAAGGGAGCAAAATTAGAAATGACTATATAAAGATTTGTAAAATTATTTCTATAAATATATTCGTATGTAGGAGAGGGTAGTACACAGTGAGACGAAAATTATTATTACTTAACGAATGGCGACGATTTTTATTCTTTTTTTTTTAAATGTTGCTACATCTTTAAGCTACACAAATAGGCTACACATTAATGTATAAATGGTCTTTTAAAAGTTATTTATAAAAGCACAGAAGCATCATAACGGAGTATCGGAAATTGTCTCATTGTGTACCACAAGTGGTACACAGTGAGACAATGTATATATTTTCTTAAATCATACATTTTTACATTCTATCAATAATTTTCTGCGGTTTATGATTTCTAATTAATATTTCTAGATTTTCAAAATATTAAAAATATGAGCCTCAAGTGGACAATGGCAGACCTTGGACTACCTTCATGGAAATTTTCAGCCTCTTACTTTTAGTAGATTTCCCTAGCTATCGCACACCCACACACACAGAAAGAGAGGGAGAAACCTTCTTTTATTAATAAATAACTTATTTTAACATCAGAACCGCATAGTAGGTACACAATGAGACACGTCTCACTGTGTACCACAACTGTGTGTCGCACTGTGTACTTTCGTTACGTTGTAACAAAATGGATGCCACATCGGTTGCATCAATTTCATCGCTTTAAAAAATTTATGTCGTTGTGTCGAAATAGTCTATTATTAGATATGGCAAGATTTGGTTAAGTAAATATATGTCATACTGAAGGAAATAAAATCTAAAATAGACGTTTATGTAACTTTAACCACTATAAAATAAAGAATTATTTACTATTTTGTCGGACGAGTAACTGAAGTACCGAAACTACATCCACGTGTTGCATAAGATGAGGTCGTTATGTGTGTTTGCCAGCTTGGAGAAAAAGCTACTACTATAAGTCAAAGTTATTGCTGTCTCTCTGTGTACCATGCCTCACTGTGTACTACTCTCCC
Organism: Maratus speciosus; assembly: GCA_963932465.1. NCBI lineage: Eukaryota > Metazoa > Arthropoda > Arachnida > Araneae > Salticidae > Maratus > Maratus speciosus. Next base: position 252,487,314 of record OZ010800.1, on the reverse strand, counting down.
CTATATATAATAAGCCGATACTTAAGAAGCCTTTATTCGTGATTGATTGCGTGAAATGTAGGGGCTCAGCAATATTTGAGTTAGGGGGCTTGGCGAGATCGAAAACAGCCAAGAGAAGGAACACTTTATTCACAGGGACTTTCCGGCAATCTATTCAGTGTTTCATAAACGCAAGGATTTTTCCAATATTTCTACAATTTATTATTTATTTAATATACAGAAGCCATTTACATATATGCCATTATGTACAAACGGAAGTGATTTATCTAGTATGTATAATTAGATGCAAACTTTTAAACACATTCATAAACCAGCATAATGATTCATCAGTTTTATTTTAATATTTTATTATATCATTTGACAATAAATCACACTTTCTTAAAACCGAATTAGTTCAAGCTTTTTAAAAAAAAATACCGGGGCCATTATAACAGGGAAGTAACGTCAAGGCTATTAAATCCATATTTATAATTCAAGCTATAGATGAAAGCTCCGTAATCTGGTTTGCAATCAAGTGCATATTTCAAAAGAGCTTAACGCCAGTTTAATTTCATTTGGTGTATTTTTTGTGGGAGGGAAAGAGGTTCAAATATTTGCCTTTGAATTTAACATTTTACCTTCATGTTTTCTGTTGTTTGTAAAGATAATTAGCCCCTTGTTGACCGGTCTTCACTCGAAACAAATGTAAAAGCCTCCTACTGTGGTAATTTTCAAGGCGAAACATCCGTAATTGGACCTAAAGCCACACGGAGCAGTTAATATCATTATTAGAACTCTCACACACTTAAAACTACAGTTGTTAGCATTACTCTTGTTTGACAACAAACCAGTCTTGTACGCCAACCTTGCTTGTTATCTGAATGCTGAATATTAGCTATTTTACTTGTACGAAGAGTGGTTTTATAATATAATTAATTCTTTCATTTCACATACCATCTACCATATACAATTGTAATACTGGTATTTTTTATTAGCCGATCTCATGCGATGAATCGTCAAATATTGTTCCCATACCATATTCATATTTTACTCATTTCATTTAAAATGTAAACCTTTCACTGATTTCATTTTAAAATACATACATTTAAAATACATATGGGGCATTCTCACAATCTTTTGACTTTTATGTCCTTGAATAATAATTTTTATTTTAGTACATGTTCTTGTGTTTTCTTTATTTCATATTCTGGGGAACAACCTATTGCATGATTGCGCAACAATATTAACGAGATAAATAAGTTTTGGACGACGTTGGGAGTCCAAACACCTGGAAAACACTCCTATACCGTCCCGTGTCCCTAATGCTGATTTTTAAGTTTGGAGCTGTCTGGATTGAATTGTTTCAATAAAAATAATTCGATGTAATTTTTTTCAGAAACTGGAACTATTGTTTTATATAAATATGTAGCTAAAAATTAACCTGCACACATTTTTAGGGTTGTTATTATTTTTTAAACTCTGTCCTTGGGTTTTAGATTCCTTACCATCCCTTTTCTAAAATTACACAGAAAATCCCTTCAGATGCAGCCACAGAATTTTTTTCAAGTTTTTTCTCATGCAGAAGTATGCTAGAGTAATAATGTCTAAAATTCTTTAGCAGGAAATTTACTGTAGAATTTAAATCAGCATTTAAATATCAATTTCAAGCATCGTGGCTTTATTGGTAGTCTCACCGTCCCCAAGGTTTATTCCTGCACTTTTCGAGATAAATTATTATTTTGTTATTTATTTATTTAATCCAATGTAAATAACTGTTTCTAAAAATCAATGAACATTTTGGCTACCACTTAGTCTTAACATGATCTGCCTAAAACAGTTGGTAATTTTCATTGCCGTTCCATCCTTACTGTCCTTTTTTTCCCCCATTTCCTCCCTTTTTTCCTATACCACCCCCTTTTTTTACCTTACCGTCCCTTCTTTAACACCCCTTTAAGACAATGTTATACCAAAATTTTTTACTAAAAATACTATACTGTTATTTTTTCTTATCTGAATGTCCTGTGGGTACTATGCAAATTCATTATAAGTAAAAATTTAGAAGAAAATAAAAAGTTTTAGTGGTAAAATCATAAGGAAAATTAAACTCGCAAGTTTAACTTAAACCTCAGTTAAATAAAAAATTTTTCGCTGCTGACCATTTTTTCTTTATTTTGAATCATTAAGGCATTCGTCTATCAGATTAAAATTTTATTTTAGCAAGTTTAATTTCACCAGATTTTTATTCCCGAAAGCAAAAGATTGTGAGAATGCCCCATATACCTTTCACTAATTTCATTTAAAATACTAAAAAAAATAATAAGAAGAAGAAATAATACCATAAATAAAAACATTTTATTTATACTTCAAAGAATTGTTTCTGCGCTATTTACATACGCGAAGTATCAAAGCTGATATTGGGGATTTAAAAATGCTATTGGTGAGATTTGCGGCAAATCTCAACTACTAGGTTATTACCGGGGTTTTTTTTTTTCTTTCTTATGCAAAAAATAAAAAAATCCAGATTTATTTTCCAGTTGATTAAATTGAAATATGTTTTATTGTACTTTAATAAAAGTGAGCGTAAAAATCTTTTGCTCCATGTGCTCTAATCCGTTGTCTATGAAAATCTGCCGCCGGTGAAAATGACGTACGCATTAAATTTTAGTGACGTATCTACTTTAATTGTGCTTTTAAAAAAATTTTTTTTAATATAACTAGGGGGCTCTGCCCCTACGAGCTACGCTCGCCAACCCCCGTTCAGGCACACAAAAATCCAAAAAGCACGCTAATTTGGTCGCCTTTAAAAATCTTGAATTAAAATTTAAAAAAAAAAAAAGTAGCGATCTCTCTGTAAACGTGTTTCCATTCGTTTTCCTTGGATTGGGGATTTTTAAGACCAAATCTGCTGCTGTTAAGAGATACAATGGCTGTTTTCGTATTTAATTAAAAAATTAGTTAAACATTTGAAATAAGCTGATGTAAAATGAATTAAGTAAACAGTGTCATTGTCTCCCGGTATTTTTTAACAGCGCTATAAGATAGTTCTTTTAAATAATTCATTTTAAATGTATCGTTTTAAATCTGACGTAATTTACACCAAAGTTTTATTTCTCTTATTAATATTCAGGTGAAAACACTTTTGTTGTTAGAAGGAAATATTATTTGCGCTGTCTTCGAATTCACGATAATAGTTGAAAAGATTATCTCAAAATATCTCGCGCAAATATATTTTTTAATTTAAATTGTTTTGCCATATTTTTGGCAATTTTAAATATGACGTAATTTCCTCCATTTACAAATTTTAACGCATAATAATTTTTTTATTTTAACATTTTATTTCTCTTTTAAAATTCAAGTGTAAATATGGTTCTTATGACGTAATTTTCCTGCTTTTAACATGTAATCATTTAATTCTAAAGTTTTTTTTTCTGTTTATAATAGTCACGTGTAAATAAATTTGTTATTTGAAGTAAACATTATTGTTTGCGTTGTTTATACAATTGGCAATAGTTTAAATTAATAACATTTTCTAAAATATATATAAAAAATCTCTCGAAATGCTGAAAATTTGAATTTAAAATAGAAATAAAACCTCAAATAATGAGTCAAATGAAAAAATAAATGCAATCTGCACACCGGGAACTTATAACGTATAAAATGAACTAAAAATGATTAAATTCTGATGTATAGTTTTTGCTCCAATAAAACTTTTTTAATAGAACGATTTTGTCCAATTTTAGCATTAAATATCTCTTAAAATAATCCTTCGATTTGAAAACTGTCTGCATCAGCGTGTTTATCAAACATTTCTCTATAATACCACCGATTTTCATATTTTTGTATGCAGCAGTTTTTTTAATATTAACGAAGAAAGGCTTAAGCATTTAAATTGGATGCCGATCTACCGGGAATATCGACGCAGATTTTCATTGGTCCATTTCCAAATCAAAAGTTTTTTTATATATATAGAAGGATTTCCAAACGGTTTGAAATTTATTCTTGGTAATAGGAGGGTCTCGTTATCATCCTTATACGTATCTTCTGTGAAAATTAGAACGAAATCCGACAAGTATTTCTTGAGTTATGCTTGACGATAGGTTTTAAGATCTTCTTTAGCTACTCGTATAAACCGGGAAAGTAACACTGCACGGCGTATGAGTCTTCGCTTCGCTCAGACGATTAATTATTATTTTTTATTTATTTTTTTTTTTTTTAGATAAAATTCGCGAGAAATTAATTTATAAACAGTCTATTTTAATACAGGGCAATTCCATCGTAACTGACGTAAAATTTTATCATCGAATTTTGTTTTCAAAACTATGTAGAGAATTTACTAATAAAGCTAGAAATTTTTTTTTACAATTTAAAATATTTCTTACTAAGGAGTTAATATCCAAATACCTGCAGGTTATTGCAATCTCTCTTTTATCCCCCAAAATTGCATTTCAAAATTCTGTAACTGACGTAACATAAAATATACAAACATTTTTTCTGCCTTCATTGAAGTGTAAAAATTATCAAAACTATCCCGTTAAAAAAGGTGATTTAATATTCTCAACAATACTAAGTAATGCCAAATTATAACAGTAACTTGTTTAGTTAATTTTTGAATAATAAAAAAGAAAAAAAAATGGTATTTACGCGTGTAACTGACGTGACCTTTATTGTGTAGCTGACATAACATTATGACTTTACAAACACAATAATGGTACTTAACTTAGTTTGTAAACAGTAATTTACAATGCCTTTTTATTTGGATTTTATTTTAGAATATAAAAATATCAAGTTTTCCAATCATACCTTAAAATTAAGCATACTATAAATTTTACCGCCCCCCCCCAAAAAAAAAAATGATAATTTTCTGTGGAATTGCCCTACAACTATGAATATTTTAAAATACTTCCCCTATATAAAAGCAATAAATGATTATTTTTCTTACTTTCAAATCTTCTTTTCTTACATACAAATCTTTTACCAGCGTTCGACCTATTATAAAATTGTATTTTTATTGAGATATTGAACAATTCTAACAAATTTAGACCATTCATAACCATGCATAGCGTTCATAGTAGAATCTGCAAAATTGACTTAATGAAAGTAATTAGTAAAATATTCAGCAACATATAGTAATAATAATTAACTCTAATCTAATTAAAAAAATACATCTTACTGAAACCCCTTTTAAAGTCAAGTTTTTTAAATTGAGCTCCGCATGGTGGCTGTTTTAATCTCGGAGTAGAATTAGGTTGCTGATTGTTGGCAATCTGAAATGGAAAGAAACAAATAATTATTTTAACCTGTTTGCGTATTTAAAAAATATTAGATATCAACATTTTTAATACTAAACAAAATAGATGTTGCTATCCAGCGTACACTTTATTCATAAATTAAAAGATGACGCAAAATAAACACATGAATAAAACAAATCTCAACGCTTCGGTTTACTCTTTAAAACCATCATCAGGAGTAAAATTTTCTAAAATACAAATCGGCGTAGGAAACAATCAATATGTTAAGGGCGTTCTCAAATGCAAAAGGGCAACTTTCTGACATAAGTTTTAATTTAATTTTGTTCGAAAATGCATGAAACTGGCTGGTGTTGTTGTTCAGAAACTATGTCATCGACCTGTTTTTTCCATTTTTTTTGCAAACGCAATAGATCTTTCAGAAAAGAGTGTCAAAGTGGGCGTTTTGAACCGAATTTCCACGCGAAGGAAGAAAGAGCACTCAAGAGCGGGCGAAAAACGGGTTTGTCACGTGATCAAATTCGCTTATAACTCAATAGGTAATTCATGGATCAAAAAATGGAAAAAACAGTTCAATTAAAAATCGCTTCCATGGCCAGGCTTTCCGATTTTATACCTTTCCATTAAAAAATGGATTTGTAAATGTGTCAAAACGTTTTGCGCTTGTTGAGCAGAGCAGTTAAGAACAGCCTTAAGTCTTTAAAAATTAAATTCAAACTGGGAAAAGCTCAACGGAAACATCTAAAATCTTTTAAAAACAACTCAGTGGCGCTATCTGTTATTCAAAGTAAAAAAGAAGGAAGGGCTGGAAAAGCATGGAAACTTCAGAGTCCTTTCAAAATACTAAGCTAAATTTCCTGAATGAGAAAGGAAACATTATCGTTACAAATTTCTTGGTTCTTTAAACGAATTTCCAAAGGCTCACGGAACAACTTGTTTCGAAATAATCTTAGCTTAATCGAAATCAGTAAATGAAATAAATCTCTTAAGGCTGCTCTTGACTGCTCTGCTCAATAAGTGCAAAACGTTTTGACACATTTACAAATTCAGTTTTTAACGAAAGGGTATAAAATTGGAAAGCCTGGCCATGGATACGATTTGGAATTGAACTGTTTTTTTTTTTCCATTTTTTTGATCAATCAATTACCTATTGAGGTATAAGAGTTTTGGATCACATGACAAACACGTTTTTCGCCCGCTCTTGAGTGCTTTTTCTGCGTTCGCGCAGAAACTCGGTTCAAAACGTCCAGTTTGACACTCTTTTCTGAAAGATGTATTGCATTTGCAAAAAAAATGGAAAAAACAGCTCAATTACATAGTTTCTGAACAACAACACCAGCTAGTTTCATGCATTTTCGAACAAAAATAAATTAAAACTTATGTCAGAAAATTGCCCTTTCGGATTTGAGAACACCCTTAAGGAAATTTCTTGGGAGTTCTGTTGAAAATTTATAAAATTTCAAATCATTTTTGTGTTCTTTTAATCTTTCAAAAAATCGACGTTTAGTCATACCAATATAGGAGGAAATTGTCCCATCTGTAAACTTAAGGGGATCTCATAAACCCCGGAGAAAAATGTACTATTACTTTCTTACTCATTAAATTAAATAAAGTCATTGAATTGAATTAGATTCTACAAGTTGAATGATGTATTTCTTGAAAAAAAATTTTAATCTTTCAAATACGATTGGAAAGTATGGAATCTTTCTGTAAACGTGATTTAATTTGGAGGAGTGATTAACAGAAACTTTATATTTATCAATCAATTTAAGGATAAGATTTGATTTATAACCATGTCTAACATTTTTAGTTTAAACATAAATTTTTTCGTAAGTAATAATTAAACTATAGAAGTGTGAAGTTTTACCTTCTGTGTCCTGCAGAAATTTTTCAGTTACGAAATATATAAAAAAACTTTTTTTTCAGAAGCCTAAGCCTTGCGAATTAATTACCATAATAATAGAATCTCAGAATACTTCTAGAATCTTCTTTTCCCTAGCCCGCAATAAAGAAAAATTAACAAGCAAAAACATATAAACACTACATTAGCGCATCAGTTCACTCATTCAGTAATTCAGACTGAATTATATGTTTAGAAAAAAGGCATAAAAAAACGCACTCTTATTAATTATAGGATTTTTTAGCAATTGAATCGGAAAAATAAAATTCTTTTTTGCCAGTACTATACATTATTTCATTTAACCAAATTTTAATTTAATAAAATACAAAAGAAAAAAGTGATCGTAGTTTATCTAATAATAACTACAGGAAAAAAGTCTGTTGAGAAATATTTTTAACTACACAAACAATCTAGATAGTCGTGCCTTTTACTTTAATTTTAAACACTAGGGGGGTCGGCCCCCTACGAGCTACGCTCGCCAACCCTCGTCCAGACACCGCAGACTCTAAATGCACGCTAATTTTATCGGCTTTAAAAAGATTTCGAAAGATTGAATTATAATTTAAAAAACAGTGGCGATCTCCCTATAAACGAATTTCTATTCATTTCTCTTTGATTGGGGAATTTCAACGCCAAATCCGCTGCGGTACTACTTGATTATCCCGTCGACCAATTTCGCCAAATTATATAAATCGCCAAACCACTCGCCAAATTATACAAATTGACATAATTTTTATTTTAAATAACGAAAGAACAAATAAATTAGTACAATATTAATAAAAATACAAATAAAACGTCGAAATAAAAATAACTCGCTGACGTAGACACGTGAAACAACATTTCAAAATAAGCTAATATAAAAGGAATTAAGTAAACAGAGTCTTTGTCTCCTGGTATTTTTTAATAAAGCGAAAAGAATGTTCTTTTAAATGAGACATTTTAAATTAATCGTTTTTAATCTGACGTAATTTTGACCAAGCTATTCTTTCTCTTTTAAATATTCACGTGAAAATATATATATTTCCTTTTGTATATTTCCTTTGTTAGAAATGAAATATTATTTGCGCTTTCCTAACAAAAATAGTTGAAAAGATCCTCTCAAAATATCAAATAAATGTCTAGTGCAATTTCTAAATTTAAGCTGTTTTGCAATATTATTTTGCGTTTATTTTATGCAATAACTTTAATATGACGTAAATATGACGTAATTTCTCCTATTTAAGACTTCTAACGCATGTTAATGAATTTATTATTTTACAATATCCTTTCTCTTTTAAAATTCACGTGTATACTTTTTATGACGTAATTTTTAATAAGTTCCTGTTTTTTGTACATAATTATTCAATTCTAATTCCAAATGTTTTTTTCTGTTTATAATAGTCACGTGTAAATAAATTTTTAATTTGAAGCAAACATTATTGTTTCCGTTGTTTATACAGTTGGCAACAGGTTAAATTAGTACAATTTTCTGAAATAAGTAAAAAATATCTCTCGAAATGCTGCAAATTTCAATTTAAAATAGAAATGAAACCTCGAAAAATGAGTCAAATTAAAGAAAAAAATGAATTCTGCACACCGGGAAATTATAACGTATAAAATGATCTAAAAATTATTAAATTCCGATGCATAGTTTTTGCTCCTATAAAACTTTTTTAGTGGAACGATTTTGTCCAACTTTAGCATTAAATATCTCTTAAAATAATTCTTCGATTTGAAAACTGCCTGCATCAGCGTGTTTATCAAACATTTCTGTATGATATTACCGAGTTTCATATTTTTGTATGCATTATTTTTCTTAATATTAACGAAGAAAGACCTCCGGTCACAAAAAATTCAAAACCGGCGGTGGCGGTGACAGCGGTAGTTACTATTTTTTAGAATAGAGAGAAACGTACGACAGGCCATTAACTGTTACAATTGCTTACTTTTACAGTGGTATAGTATTACAACTCTTACAATGGTACATCTGACTTTAGATTGATCTGACTTGACTACACTTCGAAATTTGCGAAAATGGCAGAAAATATCGATTATTCTAGACAAATCAAATTTGATGACTAATCGGTCCAATATTATGACTGAATGATATATGACTGTACCACTGATCTGACTCAACTTCTACCTTTCAAAATATGATAAAATAGTAAAAAATATCCAAAATTAAAAAAAAATCATACAACGAATTCGACGGTTCGAAAGCACCCTACTACCCGATGGGGAGCCCCTAGGGGACACGCCCACCATTCCCCTTATCTCGAAGAGTAAAGGTTCAAACAGACAGATCCTGTGGACAGCGTTGCCTTTGTTCTGGTCACACGGTGCTTTTCATGTTTTATTACTTTCGTAGTATCCGGATAGGTGCGACGAATCCTTCTCTTTCCATTCTTGAGACTCCCCTTCCGTTTGTTGATGACCACAGAACGGTTCGAAAAGAAAAACCAGTTGACATTTTTAATGTTTTAATAGGACAGGTTTGGAAAAAAATCATTGAACGGAGCCTAATACTTTTAGATCCCTCACATTATGAATTTTGTGAAGTTTCAGATGCCCCCTACGACCCGAGGGGGCGCTCTTACGCGACCCTCCCCCGCCCCATTTGTCTCCTCTAGATGAGTACTACAAATGTATCGCCATATGTAGCCTTATCCATATGCATAGGTTGGACCTACAGTTTTTAAGTCATCAAGCTGAAAACCCAGATGTGATTTTTTTTCGACAGCGTCCATTGAAAGTTTTTTTATGTGGTTTGGTAGATTTATGATAGGGAAAAGCATAGTCTCCCTCTATCAGAGCTGAACTCAGGGTCGGATTTAAGGGGTCGTTCTAGTAGCTAGTAGACCAAGCATCCCTCTGTAGTTTTTCCAACATTTTTTTTTTTTTTTTTTTTTTTTTTTTTTTACAATAAACATAAAAAAAGGTGAAAGCTGCTATACGATACGTAAAACATCAGTAAATTATGGATGATATATTTATATCGACTGCTCGTAGTCTTAACACTGTCGAAAATGAAAAGTTGGTAAAAATTATATCATAGTACTACAAAAAAGATTATATGCTTCAGTTTAAAATATGAAAATATTTGTTTTCTTTTAAATATCATGTCATTTTTTCCCGATGGGGTAGATGTCGAATCATTCAAGTACGTAAAAAACATACTTTAAACGAAAAAAATCTTTGTATATAGCAGGACATTTCGATTTTCATTTACAAAATAAACGTTTCTTATATGAATGTCAGGCATATCCTGAGTGCTATTCTCTATGTTTTATAAAAATGAAAATGAATCTTCTTCAACAATCGTTGTCCAAGTCAATAGTTGGCGGCAAACATAAGTTATTTCGTCAACGCTGTCGTAAGTTTGGCAGAAAAATTTTCTTGCTTTTAAAACTGTTGCCAATTTTGAGCAAGTCCTGTATCGCCATGTCTTCAAACTATAGCGATGTTTGTAACAATATGGTAGTGATTATAAAGATTGCAAACGTATAAGTGCAGTTTTTTGTAGAGAAATGTTAGCATATTTACAGAATGCTTATGAAAATATTGAAATTCACCAAAATAATATTTGGTAAAATCAATTAATTTTATTTGTTCTAGTCAGTTAAAACGACTTTTATAGTATTCGAGACCTAGGTAGGCCGTTATCTCGGGTTCGATTTAGCATAAGAAGACAAACCAATAGCGCGGCCTACGAGATCATCCTTTATCGTGTTAATGAGCAATGACCAATATATTAGTATTTGCGAGATAAACCGATTACTGAAGATTAAATATAAAAAAATTGCTTAAACCTATCAAAACAAATTTTCCCAAAGTCTAGACTTAGTTGAGTGGTTTTCTCGTGTTCGAATAAGGCTTATTTCATAAACATTTCCGGAATGGTTTTCGATTAATACCATCATTTTGAGTAATGAACTTCTTTTAGCCATATAAAATGAATTTTTCCGAATTAGAAATCTCGTGCTCGAATTAGTATAGGCGCCAAGTTTTGTGAGAATCGTTGGAGCCGTTTTCCATATATACAGCAGCATTTTCAGTGCTGAGTTTGTTTTAAACATTCAAAACTAAATTTTTCTATTTTGAGACCTTGCTAGTTCGTTTTCTCGTGTTCGAATTAGTATAGGAGGCTAGTCTCGTGTAAAACGCATGAGCATTTTTCGATTTATAGAAAGTAGAAAGTTCAACGCTGAGTTTGTTTTAACCTGTCAAAAAAAAAAAATAAATAAATAAACGGTCAAGTGCGAGTATTACTCGCGCACAGAGGCTTCCGTACAATAAATATATGAATTAGTAATTGTATTATTTTTAAAAAAACGTTGCTAAAAGAATACTAACACTTTGTAAAACATTATGCAAAGTAGGGTTGGGTATAACAGTATATACTAGAAAAATGTAAATGGATATACCATGAAAGTTCAAAGAGATATGGAACCTAAAAAATATCAAATACAGCTATTCTGTATAACTCATTTTTACTTTCTTCTATCTTTACAGGAAGAAAGTATTGGATTCGTGAAAATTTTCGAATTCCGGTTTTCGACGGATGTATACTTTTTAGGGTACAGAGGTAATGAAAAACATGTTTTTACAAAATGTCTGTCTGTGAGTCTGTCTATCTGTGTGTGACACAAATATTGTGGGCGCTCTGTCTTAAGAACTATTGAACGGAATTTAATAAAACTTTAGATTGATTTAGTCCCTGATATAAATTGGTGCCGATTACTTTTTGGTGTAAATCGCCCAACAGGTAGCGCTACTATGCTGCAATTTTCCCGATTTCCGCAATAGCTGTATCTCAAGAACTAATGCATGAATTTTCATCAAACTTTAGATTCAGTTAGTCCCTGATATGAACTGATCCTGATAAGTTTTTGGTGTAAATTGCCCAAGAGGTGCCACTGTAACTCAGAACTTTTCACGATTTCCGTAATACCTCTATCTCAAAAACTAATGCACGAATTTTCACCAAACTTCAAATTCAATTAGAAGTTCACGAAAGTTGTTCCTGATTAGATTTTGGTATAAATCGCCTAACCGGTGGCGTTGCTGTGCTGCATTTATCAGGAAGTATTGACATGTATGAGATAGAAGAAAGTTTTGGGATTGATACATCCGACTAGTTTAATATTATTTTAATCTGTTTATAATGAACTTAATTCGGTACTGACAATAAAAGAAACGCATATTTAAACTTCATTTGTCATTTCATAAAACTTAATTCATCATAGTAATAACCTTTCTTTCTAAAGTGCAGCTAAAACAAAACATTCGGTCAAAGTTCACATTTGGCATTGTGCTAAGCGCGCTTCGAAAGGAGGTCACAAAATTGCAACGCCGCCTTGGTCCTTGCCGCGTTTTCCCGATAGGTTTTTAATTAATTTTTAGGGCCACTGGAGGCGTATTGAAAGAGCAATTCAATTCAAATTGTCGGAATCCCATAGTATTTATGTAATTCATTCTAATTAAGGGGTCTCAGGATCTCAAAAATTGGAAAAAATGAAAAAAAGAGACCATATTCAACATTTAATATCTTAAAATGTATATGATTTTAAAACACAATTTTTATTGAGATGAAAGATAAGTACGTTCTTTCATTTTATGTATTTCAAAATTTGCAAGATGAAGAATTAGCATTTACAGGGTGCTCCACACAGTCAGACATTTGATAAGCAGAATATTGGTATAACAGATTACGCGCACGATTAGAAAATAAATATTGTAACTAGAATAAAAATTTTGGCGCCTACTTATACTTCAGATTATAATAATTACCATGAACCTAAATAAATTTGTATTTAAAGCATTTTTATATTTTTAATACAAAGTTGTATTTAGCTAATAGAAAATTTTGAAAATTTGAACAATATAATTACTTAAAAAATATTTTTTTGAACAATAAAAAGAAAATTTTAGGTTCAGTTTATACAGATTAATATAAAACGTATGTTTTGAAAATTTCGTGAAAAAATATTCAATAGTTTTTGAGATATCGTGCGCGCTATGCCAAAAAAAGTCAATTGGAGAAAAATGACTTAAAAGTTTCGAAAAGGCCGCTTAAGCTATTGAGCGGGTATAATTATAAAAGCCGTATATTCTATTCTAATGAGAATTTGAAGGAAACAATTATATTAAAATGTTCAGAAAAGATGGAAGATTAACATCTAAAACATTTTGAAGCTTTAAGAGTCCTGAGACCCCTTGAATTAGTCTGTTTTTAACAATTTGACGTTTATTGCTTTTATACTGTTACTGGTCATTGCATTCCACACATATATCATTAAAAGTTGTTATCTAGGCTTTAAAAGCCAGTGGTACATAGAGTACGTCGCCCCTGTGTGTCCAAGCCGTCCATATTTTTAAGGGTTTATATCTCGGCTAATTACTGACGATTTTTTTCGAAAATCATGATCAACAATGCTTTTATACTTCTGCTACGATAGATACCTCCAGCACTGCTCAACAGTTTTGCTGAATGCCCGTAAATCGAAATTTGTGTGTAACGGAAAAATGCGATTTTCTCAAAAACTATGTGACCTAGGGTAATCGCTATAATTTTCCTGCAAGCTTTAAATTAACGTCTACTCCCTCTAATTTTTTCATAAATTTAGCTTCAGTAGATTCGGAATTAGATGGGGGGGGGACATATTTTTGCGCTACATTTTCGACTATATCTTTGAAAATGTAATACCTAAAATTAAAAGAAATGTATATTTGAATTCAGCGTTATGAAAGCTTTCATACGATACCCCACACGATATACAAAGAAAAATTTTTTTTTCAAGCAACTGAATTTGCCCCTATACATTTTTACTAAATATATTTATAAATGTTTAATAATCTGAAAATATGTGGGTCAACATTCTTTATTACTTCCCCGAATTTGAACTTTCCACGTTCCACAGTTTGCGAGTAAAATCGCTGTGATAGACAGACAGACGGACAGACACAAGAGTGATCTTATAATGGCTCCGTTTTTTACTTTTTAAGTACGGAACCCTAAAAAAAAAAATATCTTGAATTCGGGACCTAGCTCGATCGTTTTCTCGTGCTAGATTTAGTATTGGAAGCAAGTTTCGTGAAATCCCTCCAGCCGTTTACCATATCATTCATAATCAGGAAAATCAATTGGTTGTTTAATACTAAATCTATGATATCTAAAGTTCAATGATATCTAAATTTCGTTAACAATGTAACTGTTCGTCTCATTTTAATGTTATTAAACATAATTTTTCTTTAGCATTCTATTATTTATCAATATCTTATACATATTTCCTCATTAATCATAATTTATCGATTAAATCACGTTTTAAGAAAATTCATGAAAGCCTTTCATATGCATTATTCGGTCATCATCTAATATATGAAAATTTCCTTTTTATACAGCCAGCATAAAATATGAAATGGAAAAGTTTTGCACAAGGTAACACTGAAAGAGTTCTTAAAATTACTTACATTGTTTACCATGTCTGGACGAAGCAATTGGATGTAACGTTCTTCAACCATACCGAAGCGTTAGACGAAATCGCAGAACTATGATTTAGAAATATTCCAGTAAAAGGCAATAAGAACACTTCAGATAAAAATATTGTCTTCTGAAATGTCAAAAAATTCTTACATTCATGTAGTTATAAGAATTTTTTTACAACATGTATACATTTATTACAAAAAAAAAAGTTAATAGGAAATTAAAGTTCTGTACCGAAATTCAAAAAATACATTGTGGTTAAGAGGTTGAGGTTCATTGTTTTCGTTGTATATATATGTTAAGGGATGCGAGTTGAGGATAGCTTCTACGTCAATTAATAGTGTTGACATTTCTTCATAGCTCAGTAGAGCTCTACCAATAATATTTCGTAGATATTTTACAGATTTTACTAGGCATTTATAATAGCGTACCCACAATGCAGCTTTTTCAGTTATGTTTTCCCAAACGAGTCTTTCATTAGCAAGAAATTTCAAAAGTAAGTTGTTAGAGTTGGGTTGATTTTTGACGGCCGATTATCTACTCGAGGGATATAGGCCCTAGGGGGAGTGCCCTCCGTGGGGGTCTTTCTAAGGGAACCTAACACGCATTTACGTAAGATTTCCCAAGGTTCGAAGAAAACGACGAAAACTCACAACGGTTAGGCCGACTGGCGCGATTGGGTTCGAACCCAGCACCTCCCGTCTACCAGATTCGAGAGCAGAACCTCTCTGCCACTGGTGGAGCCAGTAAGTTGTTAGAAATAATGACGTATAAATTTTCAATTTTCTTGAAGATTTTGGCGTTATCTGGGCGCTTTACAATCTCCTTTTAGTCCGAAGAATTTACGCAAGGTTTCCATAGATTCGAAGAAAACCACGAAAACTCCCAACGGTTAGGGCGACGGGCGCGATTGGATTCAAACAATCACCTCCCGTCTACCAGCTTCGAGAGCAGAACCTCTCAGCTACTGGTGGGATCAGTGAGTTGTTAGTAGGGGTGATTTTGTTCCGAAAATTCCGAAAATTTAATAAAGTCGGTCATCAATCCGAAAATTCGGACATAAAAAATATGGTGAATTTAGACAAATGGTCGCCAAAAAAAAATAAATTTTGTAAGATATCTCTTTGCATTTTAATATTTTTAAATGTTTTTTTTTTCTTTTCACTGATGGCTGAGATCGATCTATACAAAGGCCGCTTTTTACCTTTTCGATTCTATTTACAGGTATTTTTAATTAGGTCACTTTCACTTTCGGAACTGGTGTCGAAACTGAAAGCATTCTCTTAAAAAAAATCTGCAAACAAAATCGAAAAATTAAAAAACGGCCTTTGTAGCAATCGATCTCAGCTATTTCTATGAAAAAAAAAAAAAAAAAAAAAAAAACATTTAAAAATATTGAAATGCAAACGAGAGATATCTTTAAAAATGTCTTCCATAGGATTAATATTAGTGAGCGAGCGTTTCCGCGTGACTAAAGTAGCCTTTTAAGAAGCGATCCCTACAAATGCCGTTGTTCTTTTTGTTTGTTTTTTCGAGTTCGTTTGCACATTTTTTTTTTTTTTTTTATGAGGATGTTTTCATTTTCGAAACCGGTTACGAACTTCAGTTACTCGAAAATAACCATTCACTAATGTTAATCCAATGGGAGAAATCTTTTAAGATATCTCTCGTTTGCATTTCAATATTTTTAATGATTTTTTTTTTTTTTTTTTTTTTTTTTAATGGTATAGCTGACGTTAATCTCTACAAAGATCGTTTTGTACTTTTTCGATTTTTTTTTCTCGGCCTACAGGCGAAGGTAGATTTCGAAGTTAAGTACTAATTTCACCAACAAAAACTAAACCAAAATTAGAGATAAACCCAGTAACTTTAGTACAGACACCAGAGACTTTTGAATAGGTGAATTTTAATTATAACACTCCTGTACAAAAAGTTTAGTACAAAAAACAACATCCTATGAGTTAATCGCGGCTTTTCTTCATCTTTCGATTTAGCGGTCTCTCAGACCACTTCACACTAGTTATGAGACAATTTCTATGCCATCAGTTAAAGGTTAACGCAGTTCTTAACTGCTCTGCTCAACAAGCACAAAACGTTTTGACACATTTACAAATTCATTGTTTAACGGGAAGATATAAAATTGGAAAGCCTGACCCTGGAAGCGATTTGTAATCGAACTGTGTTTTCCATTTTTTTTGATAAATAAATTATCTATTGAGTTATAAGCGATTTTGATCACATGACAAACACGCTTTTCACCCTTTCTTGTGTGTTTATTCTTGTTTCGCGCGGAAATTCGGTTCAAAATGCCCACTTTGACACTATTTTCTGAAAGATCTATTGCGTTTGCAAAAAAACGTAAAAACCACTCGATTACATAGTTTCTGAACAACAATGTTGTTGTTTGTTGCTAGTTTCATGCATTTCCGAACAAAAATAAATTAAAACTTATGTCATAAAGTTGCCCTTTTGTATTTGAGAACAGCCTTAATTTGTTTTGGCTGTAAGAGTTGGTCCTTTCATAAACTTGTCAGTATAAAAGTTGTAGATAGTATTAAGAAGATTTATAGTAAGTTTAAGTGAATTTAATATCTTGAGAATTGACGAAGTTGTGAATTATTTTTCTCCCTAAAACCCTATTTTTTTTCGCTCCTTGGGCCCATTTTTAATTTTATCAAAAATATGTGATACATAAACTTTTGGCCCTTTTCCTAGAAGTAATAATAACTTTAAACTGATTTGATATGTACAGTGCAACCTCAATTATCCGAGCTAATTGAGACCGTTAGTACCTCGGATATCGGAAATCTCGGTTAACAGAAACTGCGTGTAAAAACCCTCCGTGCTTGCGAATTTAACATATCTTAAAATAAAAAACAATAGAACGTTTTTTTTTAAATAATTAAAATAAATATACGTAACGTTATGTTTTACAGCTTAACAAATTTAAAAAAGAAATCAACTACTAGCAGTAAATTTTATAAAGCAAATTGAAAAATTTACGAAGGTTCACACGGTCACTGGAAACAAAGCATTGTTCACTGTTGACTTCTCATGGTGCAAGTTTTCTTGGGAGTTGAGAACTTTTGGGGATATAAGAGCCTTTATAGCATAGACAGTGAACTAGAAAATGTGGCCTATTTCAAAACTCATTCACAAAAAAAAAAAGAAAAAAAAAACAGACTTTGTGATTGGCTCGGTTAACAGGAACCTCGATTAATCGAAGCTCGGTTAATCGAGGATCTACTGTATTGTAATTAAGACGCTATGGGGTTTTTTCTGCTTTCACAAAACCGTTTGAATACATATGGTGCATAAAAACGTATATGGGGCATTCTCACAATCTTTTGACTTTCATGTCCCTGATTAATAATTTTTATTTTAATACACTTTTTTGCGTTTTTTTTTTATTTTATTTTATATACTGAGGAACATCCCATTGCATGACTGCATGACAATATCAACGAGATAAATAAGTTTTGGACTATGTTGGGAGTCCAAATAGTACCAGGAAAACTCCGATACCGTCCCGTGTCCCTGATGCTGATTTTTAAGTTTGGAGCTGTCTGTATAAAATTGTTTCAATAAAAGTAATTCGATGTAATTTTTTTCCGAAACTGGGACAATTGTTTTATATAAATATGTAGGTAAAAATTAACCTGCACACATTTTTTGGGTTGTTATTATTTTTTAAACTCTGTCCCTGGGTTTTAGATTCCTTACCATCCCTTTTCTAAAATTATACAGAAAATCACTTCAGATGCAGCCACAGAATTTTTTTCAAGTTTTTTATCATGCAGAAGTATGCTAGAGAAATAATGTCTAAAATTCTTTGGCAGGAAATTTACTGTAGAATTTAAATCAGCATTTAAATATCAATTTCAAGCATCGTGGCTTTATTGGTAGTCTCACCGTCCCCAAGGTTTATTCCTGCACTTATTGAGGTAAATTAAAAAAAAAAAAAAAAAAAAAAAAAAAAAAAAAAAAAAAAAAAAATTTTAATCCAATGTTAACAGCTGTTTCTAAAAATCAATGACCATTGTGGCTATCACTTAGTCTTAACAGGATTTTCCTAAAAATAGGTGGTAATTTTCCTTACCATTCCATCCTTACCGTCCCTTTTTTTACCATTTCGTTCCTTTTTTCCACTACCATCCCCTTTTTTTACCTTACCGTCCTTTTTAACACCCCTTTAAGACAACGTTATACAAAAATTTTGCATTAAAAGTACTACATTGTTATTATTTCTTATTTGAATGCCCTGTGCGTACTATGCAAATTCATTATAAGTAAAAATTTAGAAGAAAATAAAAAGTTATAGGGGTAAAATGGTAAGGAAAATTAAACTCGCAAGTTTAACTTAAACCTCAGTTAAATGAAATATTTTTCGCTGCTGACCATTTTTTCTTTATTTTGAATCATTAAGGCATTCGTCTATCAGATTAAAATGTTATTTTAGCAAGTTTAATTTTTCCAGATTTTTTTTCCCAAAAGTCAAAAGGTTGTGAGAATGCCCCATATATTTACTAGGGATGCGTGGGTGCTAGACAGGTGGATTTTGATACAATGTAGGGGAAGATATTGCATGATTTACATATGACATTGATGAATAATAAAGCAAAAAATATGTTACTTTTATCCTTAGAAAAAGTATTGTATTTTTATAAAACAGAATGGGAAAAAAATTGCAAATTAGAAAAAAAAAATCTAAAAATATTTTTTAGAATTTTTATGAATCCTTTCGAGTTTTCTACAACTAAAAGTTTGGAAATTTCTTTCAGATAGGCTTTTCATCGAACGATATTGTTACAACTGTAGAATATTCTTCTGATGGCGAAATTACTCACTGATGATACACCATCTAAATTTTTTTCAATCATATATATATCATAGACATATACGAGGGTGGTTCCATAATTATTGTCCCGAGTGTGTATAAAATATTCGTACTGTGATGGTTGATGTGGAATATTGAAGTCTAATGTCTTAGATGCCTATATACTCAATTTCAGAACTGTAGTTGCTATATTAACATTTTTTTTTTTTCGTTTTTGGTGCTAGAGGTCGCACCTAACGAGAAAGGGGGAGGGGGGGTGACAGTGAATGAGACGTGGCTACACTCGTTTGGACTCGGGATTATTGTGATGTAGCCACGTCTCATCCACTGTCACAAATCTATCACAGAACTGCTTCAGGTCTGGCCCCATAAGCTCCAAACCAGCTTTTCCCCCCAACACCCCCTCTTTCAAGCTAGGTGTCATCTCTCACACCTAAAACAAAAACAAATATGCTAATGTAGCAGCTACGGTTCTGAAATTGAGCATATAGGCATCTAAGACATTAGGCTTCAGTATTCCACATCAATCATCGCAGTACAAATATTTTAGACACACTCGGACAAAAATTATTGAACCACCCTCGTATACACTAGATATATGCATGATAAGTCACAATAAAATAATAAGACTAGAGAACAGGAATTCTGCTTTTTCAGAATTTAGTGTCGCCCCCGGCATTTCCATTACTTCATTTTCTTCTGGTGGACTGGTGGTTTCTATTATTATGAAACAGCCATTATAAATGAAGCGTTAGGTGAAGATGCAAGAACAGTCGTAAAAAGTTCAGAGTTCTATTAATCAGTCTAATTAATCAGAGTTCTAACTTTTTACGACTGCTCTTTCATCTTCACATAACGCTTCATTTATAATGGCTCTTTCATAATAATAGAAGCCACCAGTCCACCAGAAGAAAATAACTCGGTTAAGCGGGACTCTACTGCAAAGCATATTTCAATTTTAAGACTTAAAGCACACGCTTTTATTTTATGTAAAATGACGTCATTTGCATTAATATAGAAACTTAAAATTAAATATAGTTTATAATAGCTCCATGTTTTATCATAAATCATTCATTTATATTTTTCTCAAAATAGCACGTATTTTAATAATTTTTTTTTCAATTTTTATAAGAAAATGACAACAAAAAGATATAATTGCTATTTTTCAACAATTTTTTCTTTACTTTTTACAGAAATGGAGTACTTGAGTTGCCAAAATGAAACAAATGTCGCTAAAAACTACAAAAAAATTAATATTTCAAAAACAAATGGAGATGCCGTTTTCAAACAAATTGTATTAAAAAGTACTTTTTTTTCCCAATACGACGGTATAATGTGCGATGCTTAGAAGTTTTAAAAAATGCTGTAGAGTATTTAATCGCACAAGGAAACATCGACTTTTGTTTTACGGCTGGCGTATATAAGGTAACGTTATTTATTGGAGACAAAATAAGCTGGGAGAAAGAAATAGCATACCGGAGGCTTAAAAAATTGAATATAGTTTTTTTTTTTTTTTTTTTTTTCTAAGTCTCGATTTTTGTCCAAGAGTTATGACCCAACGGTACTTTGAAGTACCACATCAAGTAATTAGACGTAATTAACAAAAAGAATTAAATCTTTTACTTTTAGCTCATATATCTTCTAATGTATCATAGTAATGCAAGGGAAAAAGTTTCGAGAGATAGTTTTATAGTTTTTTAAATTCATAATTTGGGATATAAAGGGTTAAGCTGAAAATAATTCAAATGTAATATACTCACCACTTTCAAATAGATTGTTTACTTCAGATCCAATAAAATTGTACTTCATATAACTTAGGTTAAATTATAAACTGTTACAACCCCTAAGCGCGATGTATCGTGTAAGCAAACGATTGAATATATGCATCGTTCCAAAAAACTCACTCATGAAAACTAATCGAAAAGTTCGGTTCTATAAAATGAAATTTTAAATGTAAAATTCTGTTTGATATTAATAAAAATGATGCATATCTATCAATATCAATCTGTGTTATCTAGCTCGATAAGAAATTCCTGTAATTTTTTTTTTTTTTCACGTGATATGTATTGTTGTTTTATAGTGAAAGGAAAACTTTGCTGATACCTTCCTAATATTGTATCATTCTAAATTTTACACGCATATAAATTTATGAAAGTCTTTCATTTTGTATTTGTTTTGAAACACATCGTAGAATATGTGAAAATTATTTTATGTGGAATGAGAATGTAATTGATATGATAATATTAGGTATAATAAAATTAATAAATAAATAAATTTGTGATTTATGTACTACTATAATGAGAATATATGCTTGCGGGATGGAATCTGTAAAATATATCACATTAAACAAAATAAAAAAACTAATTTTGTTTTTGAAAATTTGGCACCAGCTTAAAAATTTTGGGTCTCCAACTCTGCCAACAATACATCTCTTTGCATTAACCCTTAACCCTTCACTGCACGATTTTTTCTATTTGTATGAAAAAAAATATTTGAAATCTGCATATCGGTCTAATAATGGGAAAAATATTTTTAAAAAATTTTTAGCTAAAATTTGATATTTTATGGCGTGTACCCTATATACACAATTAGGGTTTTTTAATATTGTATTGCTATATTTTACAACTAAATGAACTTAAATTAATTAATTTTATCTGCTTAACACTCTGCAACTTTTTTTATATTAATATTTTTAAGTATTCAGTGAAAATAATGAAATTAAATTTTGCCTTAATAGCTTGATCGAAACTTTTTTTGCTTCCGAAGAACAAATTCTATTTTTTTGTCAAATACAGCCATCTGACATGGACAAAATAAGTGCTGTTTCATTCTTTAGACTGTCCTTGATCAGGTATATAGATCATATTGGCCAAATTCATGGCACATAATAAGAATTACAGTGTTTTTAAGTATGTGCCAGATGTGGCACGTGGTGCAGTGAAGGGTTAAGGCTCCTGTCCCCGTCATGCGAAGACACTCGCGAGGTAATGCTAAACCTATGGGGAGGTTATTTACTAATATCTCGTTTGTATTTCGACATTTTTATTTTTATTTTATTTATTTTATTTTATTCTTTTTTTTTTTTTTTTTTTTTTTTTTTTTTTTTTTTTTTGCATTGGATAGCTGAGATGCATCTCTACATCGTCCCTTTTTACTTTTTCGATTTTGGTTGCAGATATTCTTTATAATCACACTTTCGTTTTCGGAACCGGTTTCGAAAGTGAAAGTAACTTTATAAAAAATATCTGCAATCAAAACCGAAAAAGTAAAAAAGGAGCGATGTAGAGATGGACCTAGTCTATCTAATGCAAAAAAATTATTTTAAAATGTCAAAATGCAAATGAGATATTAATAACCTCCCCATAGGTTTAGCATTAGCTCGTGAGCGCTTCGCATGACGAGGGCAACAGCCTTAACCCATTATGTACTGAATTATGAATTCATGAAAATCTTATTTTCTAAAGCTTTTTCGTGAATATTTGAAATTGCATTAGAAGATTTACATAATCATTTAATCAATTTTAGAAGGATTTTAGAAGGATTGAAGGATTTAGAAGAATTAATTAAATTTGAATTTATAGGGATTTTGTGCAATATTTATAACCCCACTTCAAATCTTTTATTTTAACTATTTTTTCTTAGTATTTTGTAACATTAGGAAATGTACTAATATAATGTTCTTACAATAGAAATATTGAAATATTTCCGAATCGAAAAATACACCCTGTCCCCAACGCCAAAAAAGCTGAAAAGAGGCAAAGGCAAAAGAAATCATCCTTTTAAAAATATTTTCGTTTTGTCTAACCAATAAAGCTTTTGGAACAAGATAAAGTAATGCATATACAACTCATTCTAAACTGTACTACTTCTAATCGATGAATTAAATGAACTTTATAACAAGTTATTTTAATGGTACTTATAAGTACCGTCGGTCAGTAGACAAAGAGTTAAATGCATAGTGTAACTCAGGAGTTACATGCTCTTTTTTTGCAATCTGGCGCTTTCTATTGGTCTTTTTGGTAATCTATTATGTGTTTGACGTGTAATAACATGCACTTAGGTTTTGAAGTTTTATTTTTTTTCTGATTTGTTATCATGGCGGTTTAATAACATCTTTTGTCGATACTGCTTGTAATGTACAAGATTAGCGGTTTTTCTCTATCTTTATAAGATAGTAATTATTAATTCCAGCGAATAATAAAACAGATAACAAATTTTATATGGAATGTTTCAAACCTTTGGGAAGAGAAAACTATGTCTTCTAAGGAAAAAACCGGAAAAACTGATAAAAGGATATATGTCCGATACATAGCATTTTTTTTAATTAACCCGACAGGACGCGCACCGTGAAAAGTAACACGAGAACGGGCATGGGGTGTCAGCACACCCCAAACATATTAAATGGCATAAATACGAAAAAGAACTTTAGAATTCTGTCTGTTAGTGAAATTCATGATAATTACACTCTTTCTTGTGAAAAATGATAACTGAAATGTTAAATTATAATTAATTTTAAGAATTAATAAACAATAAATTAAAAGCACTCACCGACAGCAGACGAATATTGTCGGACGTGGGGTGTCAAAACACCCCGCGCCCATCCTGCCGGGTTAAATTTTGCTTTTATTTTTGGAGAATTTCAGACTCTTTTGGTATACATGCTCAAAAGCACTGTAATTGGGGCAGATGTGTGCAGCTGTAATCAGGGGAAGGTCTAGCGATCGATTTAGAGGATATTCCTGTTTCATACAAGGAATCATTTTTTCAACGTTTAGTTTTTATTTTTGTCAGTAGATTGTGACACTAGGCGTTTTAAATTCTATAGATTTGTTTACAAATATGTAAAGCAAAATCCTAGGAGGAAAGAGCAAAACAGAACTTCCTAGACAAAATCTCTTGCCACCCAGTTCACAAACATAACAACAAAAATTATCAGCAAAATGCATTTTTTTACTGAAAATTTACAAGGTACTTATTTTGATAAGTTTTTTTTCTTCCCCCCACTTTAGCCTTCCCACATAGCCTTTTTAGTTTGCAGAAAATTTGCAGAAGTCTTGCTTTGTAAACCTGCAAAGTTGCAACAAACTCAGCATGGCAAGCAACAGCAAGCATGCAGCAAGATAACGCACGTTGAACTTGCAGCTAACTTGTCATGCAAGTTAAATTCATGCTGCATCACATTTATTGTAAATTAACGGCAAACAAGCAATCAAAAATACTGCATAAATTGCAGTAATAATAACTGCAGTAATTACTGCAAAGCAGTAATTTTTCCATAGCAAATTAACTGTTTACAACTGTTACACTATAAGTTTAACCTCTTCAAAGGGGTCCATAGACCTGATCAGGTCTATTGATACATACGCACCGTTAAGGTGCATGCATCGTTTTTACCACCATAAACAATTCAGGGTAATATTTGGGCTTTTCAATTCGAGCCTTTTTTGGTATTTGAGAAGTGTAGCGTTTTAAAAAAAAACGGCGGCAAACGAATAAAATTTCTGCAATTTTTGCGTATCTGCTGATTGTCTATTCACTCAACAGAGGGATTTTTTGCTTTCGTCGTCCGAATTTGACGTATCCCGAAACGCGCAGATCTCTAACACCACATTGCTATTTAAATTAGAGATGAATTGCAGAGGAGCAACGATTTTTATTCGAGACATAAATTTCGAAGCTTGTCAAAGAATATTGAATAAATAAACTGAAAAAAGCACTTAAGGTTATTTTTGAAACACCTCATTAGTCACCTAGTCTTTATAGGTGGACGAATCCACAACAGAAAAAGTTTCCACACTTTTGAGCATTACCCAAAAGGAAAAACTCTACTTCGTGCTCTTCTTCCACCCAGTAACCTTCCAAAAAGAGTTCATTCAATATTACAGATTTTACGTGCACATATATGGCACATGCACAGCAGTGTGTAAGCGACAAAGTATGGAACAGTTCTCCGGTTTATGAGTCGAACCTCTTAAGGGGGCTGGTCATTCAGCTTCCTTTCACTAATGTAAAGTCTATGGGCATTGGATGCATTCGTATATTTAAAATATCTCCGCGGGAAATTAATATTTTTAACTTCTATTTTTTGTGTGCACTTCCTAAAAGATGTCACTTTTTTTTCTTAGTTTTCAAAATATTTCTAAAGTATAGACATGATTTTATATGAAGTGTTAAAATCTTACTCACAGTTCGCCCACTTTTAACACATAAAATATTAAATTCAGAATAGATTTCAGAAATATTTTGAAAACTAAGGAAAAAGGAGGCATCCTTTAAGAAGAGTACACAGAAGAAAAATGTTAAAAATAGGAATTTCCCGAGAAGATATTTTAAATATACGAATGCATCAAAAGTCCATAGACTTAACATTACGGAGGAGAATTCCGAAGCTGTGAGTGACTAGCCCCCTTAAGTAGTGTTGTCAGGTCTAGTATCGCAAAAAGCGCGACAGAGAGAGAAAAAAAGCGGGATAGGCGCTTGAAAATCGGGACATTCTAAGCACTACAATGAAACCTGTTAAAACGGGACCAGTGTAACGGAATAATGCTTTAAACAAAACTGAAAATTTTCGCAATATAGGTTAAAACAGTACTATACAATTATAAAGAAACAGTATACTTGCTAAGATTAAAACCTGTCTAAATTGGAAAGTTCTTCCGATTCTTTGTCGTTCCATCTTAACAGGTTGCTGTACTAAATAGCTTCCTTTCTTCGTATTGAATGTACGTGAATTATGATTTATTCATAAAAGAATGGTGTGAAATTAATTAGTCGAACTAGAGTTTTTTAGATAATTAACAGTAATTTTATGGCAATAATGCTCACTTTATAAATACCGCGTTTTATTTTTTTCATTATTTTGCATTTTAGCCGTTTTTGATAAAGCGCAATTATTATTACTTACACTCTCAAGAAAACATTTCGTTAAACGTAATAATAGTAATGTGAGTTAAATGTGAGTAAAATGTGAGTTAAAGGAAAACTTGTAAGATAACTTAGAATGCAAAAAAATCATTAATTTAATATCAGCTCAATCATAAAACTAAGTCTTGTTGATGTTTTTAAAAAAATCTTAGAATTCATCTTATTTCGAAACAGCCAAAGTTTAGAGGTCTGCACGGGCCGAATTCGGGCCTATTCTCATGCATGGCACTCGGGCCGGGTCGCGCCGGGCCTAGTCACTACTCTTTTCGAGCCTAGCTACTTTTTTTTCGTATTGAGATGGGACAGGTTTCATTCTTCCTAGGTCTTCATAAGCCGATATTTTCAGTCCCGGTCTCGATCCAACCCGTATGAAAATCATTGTCTCGGTAGGGCCGGGTCCGTGTAAAAATCAGCAAAATTTGGCCCGGCCCAAAAAATATTTGTAAAACTTAAACATTAAAATTTATTCGTTTTAAAGATTAGTAGATTTCTAGGCAATAATATTAAAATACAATAAATCGTGGGAAAAAGAACCAGCCTATGACGGAATCCTGTCTTACATGGAAAAAATTATTGATCCATGCAAAATTAATATAATAATACGTCAGTAAAGAATATAAAACATTTACACCTGCTAAGAAGGGAACTTGTTTATAACGCTTTTTTTTTTCTTTTTTTCCTTTCCTATGCGATTCCTTCTCAGAAGATTTTACTATATAGCATTTTTGAGATTTTCAAGTATCTAATACATAATAGTTTGATTAACGATATTAATTATAGCTGAAACATTTACATACTAATAGAGATTCATTAAAAAAATGTATATCGCAACCTAGAGCGCTTCTTTAAAAAGGAAGATTATATATAATCTTTCATGTTTATAAACATGAAAAAAAAAGCTAAAAGAAGTATTTTTGGTCATTACTCCTCCTTTTAACAAAATCGATGTAAAAATCCATGTTTTGTAGAAATTCCGTCGGGCTGGGTACGACAACAATAATTGTCGTACACTTAGCAACACTGTTTTTTAGTTACTTCAGACCCTAAATTCGATGTTGATTGCAATAAATGTATGTGTATTCAGAATATTATTGAAGAATTCGTTTTAAATAACTATAAAAACTACATGGAAAGTTTTTAAATTTTAGATTAAGATATTAGTACTTGCAATTAATACTCTAAAAAAGAAAAGAAAAACGGACTGCATTTTCATTTTCATAACAAGTCAAATATGGTGCTGCCACCTATGAGTGAAAACCTAAATATTTTATTATCCTTCAGAGATATTTAAACCTCTCGCAGGCAAACAATTATGTTTTTGTAATGTTAAATTCACACCAGAAGTTTAAAAATTTTTAATTTCAAAATAAAGAAATGCAACTAAAATTTATTAAAAATTCTGGTCCAAATTTTTATTAAAGCAAATCCAAACTGTCTATTTCCTCACACATTTCTAAATTCATTTTTGTACGCAAGCGCATGAAATTGTCAGGGGTTTTATACAGAAACCATGGAGTCAAACAGTTTTTCCTTTTCCATAAAAGCAAAAAATCTTTTAAAAAGCGCTGTCAAATTTGGCGTTTTGGACAAAATTTCCTGACGCGACAGCGCGGCAAAGAGAAAATACTGACGTCACGAGACAACAATCGATTATAACTCAAAATGTTCATTTCAAAAATCAACTCAAAAATTCATTTATCAAAAATGTTTTAAAATGTTCGATCCCAAATCACTCCCAGTATCATGCTTTTATGTTTAAACTGCATGTAAATCTGTCAGAAAGTTCGCGTTGTTGTTAAATAGTATATATGATATACCACCGTTTTTCAAAGGATTAAGTATTACCTATGTCGAGAGGTTTACGTTGTTAAAGATACTTCGTAGCTTTTAAATACCAGTTCAAAACACTTTAGACCCCCACAAGCAAGATAATGCAATCTGAAAAGAATTTATTTACAGTAGAGCGCCGATTATCCTAACAAGTCGGAACCGACCCTAGTTCGGATAAGCAAAAGTTCGGATAAATGGACAGACAATTTAAAGGATGTTCCTGACTATACTAAAACCTTCACACTTTATCCAGGCTTAGGATTGCCAGCACCAGTTAGTGCTGGAATGTTTAAAAATTGTTTTATATATTTTTTTTTCTCTTTTTATTTATATTTTTTTGTTGTTGTTGTTTACTTTTTTATCATTTAAAATTTTCTTTTTCTCTTTTTATCATTTTCTGAAATCCAGATATTATAATTTAAGCAAAAAAGCTTTCGATTGTTGCTTGCTTCAAAGAAGACAATCTCTTCTGTTTCTTCTGATAAAAAGAGCATTCTTAACATTTGCTTTCTATAAAGTCTTCGAATGTCTCTATCACACTTTGAACCATGGGTTGGATTACAGATGTAACATTAAGTGGCAAGAACTTTAACCGAAACTTTACCCAATATATGCGAGAAATAGGGTGTTTGGGTAATTGAAAGTTCGGTTTAAAAAATTTTTTGAAATAAATAGGCTGTTCGGATAATCGGCGCTCTACAGCATTGACTTATTTACTGCCAGCAGAATTTCTTGGCCTCATGTCAATAAATTGAAGTTGCAGTCAATCCAGTTTGATGAATTAATTACATAATTGAACACTTTTCGTTGAAAATATGGGAAATTTTATACATATGGTGATATTTTAGATGTAGTTAATATATATATATATTTATGAAAAACAAAAAGGTGTCGAATTTTTGTGATTAGTGCTGTCAGTTAACAATATCAAGACATTTTCATTATAATTTTCTTACACGGTGATAACGGAATCTGTCTGTGACATCCAAAAGGGCAACTTTTTGACATAAGTTTTAATTTATTTTTGTTCGAAAATGCATGAAACTGGCTGGTGTTGTTGTTCAGAAACTATGGCATCGATCTGGTTTT
Organism: Maratus speciosus; assembly: GCA_963932465.1. Lineage (NCBI taxonomy): Eukaryota > Metazoa > Arthropoda > Arachnida > Araneae > Salticidae > Maratus > Maratus speciosus. The sequence goes on along the minus strand of OZ010800.1, from coordinate 252,458,047 downwards.
TCCCTTTTTTTTTTTGCAAACGCAATAGGTCTTTCAAAAAAGAGTGTCAAAGTGGGGGTTTTGAACCGAATTTCCACGCGAAGGAAGAAAGAGCACTCAAGACCGGGCGAAAAACGGGTATGTCACATGATCAAATTCGCTTATAACTCAATAGGTAATTGATGGATCAAAAAATGGAAAAAACAGTTCAATTAAAAATCGCTTCCATGGCCAGGCTTTCCAATTTTATACCTTTCCATTAAAAAATGAATTTGTAAATGTGTCAAAACTTTTTGCGCTTGTTGAGCAGAGCAGTTAAGAACAGCCTTAAACGGAAATTTTTATGGTATCGGAGAAAATAAAACTATATCTTCTAAGGCATAAACTCGAAAAACTAATACAATAATAAATGTAAGTTATATAGCATTTTTTAAAATTAAATTTTTGTTTTATTTTTGTAAAATTTCAGACTATTTTGGGCATACATGTCCAAAAGCAGTTGTAATCAAGGACAGGTGTGTGCAACTGTGATCGGGGATGGATGTGTGCAACTGTAATCAGGGGTAGGTCTAGCGATAGATTTAGAGCAGCCATACTCAACTTTTTTTTCGTGCGGGCCGCAAACATATGTTTCCAATGTTAGGCGGACCGCAGAGGTAAAAATGTATAAAAATATAAATGTTGGTAATTGAAAAAGTGTCCGCTAAATAGAGGAATCCGCTACTCGGGAGTGTCCATTATGGAGGTTTTACTGTAGTAAGATAATATAAGTAGTATAACAAAGCAATACAACAGTGTTGATATTATCAGTAGAGTTTATCGTTCGTTGCGAAAAAAATGTTAGCAAAAACTTTTAACACCACTGTTTTCAAACAATAAACTTCGTCCTAAATTTCCATTCAAATGTTATAGAGATATGCCGAGAAATTTATAGTTTGGAAATAGTGGTGAAAACACTTTTTAGTGCCAATATTTTATACGACAAACGTTCAACCTTGAAAATTAGTATTAGTTATGTAATAAGCATGAAATGTAATAATATAACAATGCAGGATTTCCAGTTAAAAAATAAATAATCATAATATATAATAATCTTTTTCTCAATGCAAAAACGTTATTTTTTTAATTGAAAAATATATAAAGCAAATTTAATTAATTCAGAATAATGTTCGATTAATTTTGAAGATTAAGAATTGTATAGCACAAATAAAACTGTACGTAAAAAGAACTTCGGACAAACGGCCTTCAAGATGTTTTAACTTAATTTTAAATTCATTATAACAGGCAGGGGACTAGCTACAAATATTTTTTCGGGGGGGGGGGGGGGGAGAATTCAAAAACTTCCCAACTTATAATTCAAAAATTTCCCAACTTGGAACAAATTGCTCTCTATTTTCCAACTAAAATGATATGTGCAATGTGTGTTTAATGATAATCGTGTTTATATGTAAAAAAAAAAAAATTCTTTCCAAAGAAAAATACTGAAACTAAAAACATAAAAATTATTTATAATTATTGGTTCATTTAATGAAAGTTTTTGTCTTCTATTGTGCAGGAGTCACAATCGTACTTCATATGAAAATAGCCTCATTATATTTTGAGATTTCTGAGAAAGGAACAAAGTTTTGGAGGAAATGGATTAGAGACACTGTTGATGTACAAAAGTAGAGAAATTCATGTCTGGTAGATGTATGATATTTTCGTAGCACAGAAAAACATAATGAGACAAATTGAGTCTGGCTGCTATTTGCATTTCTTTTGAAAATTTAACTAGTTTAACTGTTACAGAACTCAGAAAGTTGTCAGCAAAACAATAAAAAATTCTTTTTATTTTACATCAGAAGAAATGTTTCAAATATCTAGAATTTCCCAACTCTAAGTGAAAATTTCCCAAGTTCACATATATTGGAGGGGGAGGCTCCCCCACCATAACACCCCATCGCAACGCCTCTGATAACAGGACAGATTTTGTCTTCTCCTGAAAATATATAAAACAACAGTGAAGGTCAAATACCTTATATATGCACATCTCAATTAATTTTATAAATATGGATTAATGATTATGTGTCGCGGCCCGCACATAAAAGATCTCCGGGCCACAGCTTGAGTATGGCTGATTTAGAGGATTTACATTCCATGATTATATGCTGTTACAAGAAAACATTTTTTTTTCGGCAGTTTCTAGTTTATGTGTTTGTCAATAGATGGCGACACCAAATTCTTTCAAGTTCTAACGATTTGTTCTACAGCAAAATTCTAGGAGCACAGAAAAGAACAAATCAGAACTTCTAGGCAAAATCTCTTGCCACCCGGTACCAGTTCACAAACATTTTTAAAAAATGATTAAAAAAAAAAAATACATATTTATCGCTGAAAAACTTAAAACATACTTATTTTTCCCTTGAAAGAATCGGATATGACAGAACGAAATTTATGGCAGATAAGCGGGATTTTTTGCCAAGGGTTTTATGATTAAACATTTGCTTTAGTGATACACTAGTGCTTTATTATAATAAATTAAAGAACTTGTGTTCTCTGTCAGCTTTTCCTTTTAGTGATTAATTTTTTGTAATTTAAAAAATAATAATGCTTATTATTTTTTTAAAAATCTTCAAAGATATTACCTGGAGCATCTTGGTGGAGGTTAAAGTAGTTGCCCCCCCCCCCCCCGCTCCCTTTTTGGAAAAGTGAAAGTACCTTTATTAAAAAAAATCTGCAACCAAGATCAAAAAAGTACAAAATGGCCTTATTCAGGGGCGTAGCTACAGATATTTTTTCGGGGGGGAGAGTTCGAAAATTTCCCAACTTGAAACAAATTCCTCCAACATTCAACTAAAGTGATATGCACAAAGTGTCTAATAATGATAATGAAGCTTATGCATAAAAAATTCCTTTCCAAAGAAAAATTTTGAAACTAGAAATATAAAAATTCTAATTGTTGGTTTGTTTAGTAAAAAAACAAACACGCGTTTTACTTTCTTCTGTATTTACAAGACGAAAGTATTCAATTCGTAAAAAAAATCTACAACTGGTTTTCGACGTTTTGATACGTTTTAGAAGGTCCTGAACATGATTTGACTGATTTTAGAAAATGTCTGTCTGTGTGAATGTGACACAAATTTTGTGGGTGCTCTATCTCAAGAACTAATTCGCGGAATTTTATAAAACTTTAGATTCAGTTATACCTTGATAAAAATTAATGTTGATTAGTTTTTGGTGTAAATTACCCAAAAGGTGGCACTGCTATGCTGTATTTTTCACGATTTACATGATTTTAGCGATAGTTATATCTCAAAAACTGTTGCACAGAATTTGATCAAATTTCATATTCTATTAAACCTTGACATAATTTAGTGCTTATTAGGTTTTTGTATATATCTGTGGCACTGCTGTGCTGCATTTCTCACGATTTTCGCGTTAGCTATATCTGAAAAACTAATGCACGGAAATTTAGTCAAACTTCATATTCGGTTACACTTCCTTATTGGGCTTGGGAGTATACTGTCCAAAGGTATCGCTTTTGAGCTCTTTGGGTTTGGAATTTTGGTTGCAGACATCTAAGACCATGGGTGTCGAAATTCAATGATTTGTTTGAAAAATGCGATGCTTCTATCTCCTTTTTAAAGGCACACAATTAAGTGAATTATAAATTAAATGCACACAATTAAACCTTTAGAATTCATTATTATGGGCATAGAATTGTTATTTAATTTTAACATTGTGATTGCAAATTTTGAAGTATTAACATGTATGGGATAGAATAAGGTTTTGGGATTGGCACATCCAAATAATTTTCATTTAACATCAATTCTTTTGGTCTTCAAAGAAGCTAACTCTGATGAAGCTAACCTAACATCGTCCAGTTTAATAAAATCCACTATTTCACTTTCACATTTTAAAAGCATTAGGCTGTCAAGTCTGTCAGTCCTCATTGTAGCTTGCAATACAGTAAACTCTGTCTAAGGCGGAATCGACCGGGACCGAGAAATTTTTTCCGTAGTAGACAATATTCCGCCTTAGACAAATGTTACTCTATGTCAATGAATTTGCTGGGACTTGAAAATATTTCCGAGTTAGACAGATTTCCGTCTTACACAGAGTCCGCCTTACAGAGAGTTTACTGTATATATTTATTAAATTTTTATTTGACTAAAGATTCTTTCCTTAGATGCAACGCCATAAAGATAAGCTGCTGTAAATGTTAAGGTACGAGTATATAGTTTGACAGTGTGACCCAAATAGTCTTTGGATTTCATGGCATGAGAAAAGGTTTGTTAAGTGAGTTGGGATTTGGTTTATTTCTATTTGACTCTGCAAGTCATGTACATCCGGTTTCTCATATCCAGGTGGAAACATTATTAACGTTTCTCAGTTAGTAATACTCAAATTTGCCTTGCACAATTGCAATTTAAATATGGAATGTATTGGTGCAATATTCTCCTGATATAGGGAACATTGTCATTTAAGCCCATTACTAAATTGCCGAAATTTTCTTGTATTTCTTATAACTCTTCCCTGTAAAACTTATGTCTATCAATGTCCATTGCTATGCTATTATTTTTATCTATTCCATTTGGTGAAACCGTTTTCCCACGGTGCTTTCAGAAGTCAGCTTATTCAATCACATCCTAATATTCATAATTGTTTATGAACTTGTCTATAAGGAAATCTTTATTTCTTCAAAATTTTATTCAAGTGCAACCTATCAGTGTTTATGTCGATCTGTATGTCGATTTTTTTCTTCAGTTGATGGACTGCTTTCATGGTCATATTTCTGTTCCAAATTCAAATCATCCACTTTTTTACCTTTTTCATCCTCGAATGGATTTTTAGATGCTCCAAAATCTTGCATGAAAACTCTTTTCCTATTATGAAGGGTTCTTTCGTGCTAAGATTTATAGTCATTTTTCAGAACAGCTTTAAACACACAACACTGGACTTTTGGTTTAAAATTTACTAAACACCTATAAATATAAATGAACAGGGCATATATATATTTCCGCACACAAATAAAGGTAAAATGTGGCAAATGTATCTAAACTAATGACTTCTCATATTCACATTTGCTCATATAATGCTTTTGTCATGACAGCGTAGGGTTAACAAATTTTCGGAGCAAAAAAAATCACGAGAATGAGTAAAATATTGTCCAAAAATCGCAAAATTAGTGCAATTTGTGAAAACTCATCAAATCTTCTTGCCCAGCTGTGTTTCAAGTAGGTGACTACATTCCTTTCTGTTGTGCTACAAGTGATCTCCAATTTTTAAAAGAAGCTGCAATCCCTTTGGATTAAAATAGCTGGATTCTCTTTTGGGAGGGTGAAAATTTTGAGAAAGGAACAAAGTTTTCAAGAAAATAACGGAACTGGATAGTCAGCTATTGGTGGATAGGAGTAGAGAAATTTAGGTCTGGTAGATGTATAATATTTTTGTAGAACTGAAAAATACAATGATAGATTGAGTGTGGCTGATTTCTTTTTGTATTTCTTTTGATAATTTAACTTGCTTACTGTTACAATACTCAGTCAGAAACATAATCACCAAAACAATAAAAATTTCATAATGTCTCAAAAATCCAGAATTTCCCAACTCTAAGCTCAAATTTCCCAACTTCACAAATATTGGGGGGGGAGGCTCCCCCCCATACCCCCCCATGGCGACGCCCCTGGCCTTATTAGAAATCGAGCTTAGCTATCCTATGCAAAAAGAAATCGTTTAAAAATATTCAAATTTAAACGAGAAATTCGAAAACTACCTGTTCATAGGTTTAACATTTCCGAGCGGGTGTTTAGTGGCCGAGAGGTTCTGCTCTCGAAGCTGGTAGACGGGAGGTGCTGGGTTCGATCCCAATCGCGCCCGTCGGCCTAATCGTTCGGAGTTTTCGTGGTTTTCTTCGAGCCGTGGATCTTCCATGCGTTAATACGGATTAGGTTCCCTTAGAAAGACCCCCACGGAGGGCACTCCCCCCGGGCCTATATCCCTCGTGTAGATAATTGGCCGTCAAAAATCAACCCAACCCAACCCAACCCGAGCGGGTGTTTTCAAGTGAGTGAAGAGCAGAGTTGTATAATATAGACACACGCGCGAACGCCGTGCGCGGAAAATTTTCCGAAAAATTCGGGACTTTGCGGAAAAAAGTCACAAAAAGAAAAACATATGTTTTGTTTTTATAACTTTTATAATACCAAAAATTTTAAATATTCCCCAATTTTATGTATGATTTATACAGTGTGTATATGTTTGTCCACAATTCAAAGTTTAAAGACTTCAAAACATTGTTGTGACATCACAGACCCTTTTGTTCTATTTTCCGCATGCTGATCCGTTTTCCGACGGCGGCTGCAGTGACAATTTAGCCTGGCAACGGCTGTTAAATAGAATAATTTCGTAGTGTTATAAGAGTGACTGGCATTTTGTGTGAAGAGATCACAATATTAAGGATTGGGTTGTTTCTAAATGCATTGACTAAATAACTGAAAAGAATTCACCTTCCTATCATTGATTTTTGCTTTGTTATTTTTAAATTAAAATAATTATTCTTTAATTAATATTAATTATTTTTTAATTTAAATAGCAATTATTTTAAACTATGATTTTTAGTTCATATCGTCAAAATCAGGGACCCGGAGATTGAGCTGGAGCCCGGAGCCGGAGCGCTCCGGAGCTGTGTTTTCCCTGGAGCTGGAGCCGGAGCTGGAGCTCTAAATTTTCCCCAGCTCCAGGGCTCCTTTAGTTTTTAATATTCTTTTAAATCTTTTTTTTTTTTTCAGTCTTTTAAATTTCTAGGCTTAAAATATTTTAATTACAGTAGAAGATCTTTATAACGCGATTCTATATAATGCAATTCTCCATATAACGCACAACTTCTCAGATGTAAACAATGAATTTTGCAGGTAAGAAGCACCTGAAATCCCACATCGTAAAAATTGCTACTCTCTAGAAAACTACATTTGATACATTAATTCAACTTTATCTCCTTAATTCAAAACTTTTTAATGAAAAAAAATTGCTATTATTACAATAAATATTATATTTTTGGAAATGAGTAATATAATGAATGATTGGGTCCAGGTATAGTTGGACCATGTTTATAAAATAAACAATATAAAATGATCATATAATGCAAAAATTTATAATTTGGATAATTCCTGGTGACAAAAAGTGCAGTATAAAGATACTCTAATGTATTTTGGTATGTTTCAGATTTATATGGTCGTGTTTATAAGGTAAATTTAATGATGTGTGAAATGTGATCCATATAATGCAAAATTCTATATAACGCACAACCTTGCGTTTTTAGGTTTGCATTATAAAGATCTTCTACTGTACATCATTATTCAGTATTTTAATTATATCATTTTTTAGGTTTTTATTATTATTATTAGAGAAGGAAACCTTCTCGAAACATGGTAACACTACTTTACTTCTACTTTCTACTTGAACTAAGTGACAACACTATTATTCGAAAACAAATATGGCCGCCTGTTGTTTGCATGTGTAGTTGTACAATTTTGGCTGTTTGAAAAGTGTAGAAGAAATTTAAGATTTTTGTGTTTAAAATTCCACCAAACTTTTTAAAAGCAAAAGCTAAAAGATGTCATACTTTCTGAACAAGCATTTGAAGTTTGATGAGAAGAAAAATGCATTTTGTCAGATCTTTAATGAAGGTAGAAAGTATTTGTGAGCAAAAAATTAAATGTGTAAATTAAAATCTGCAACTCAAAAAGCGCGAAGTCGGAGCCGAGTTGGAGCCGGAGCCGGAGCCGGAGCTGGAGCCACAGTGTTTTCTCTAGGAGCGGAGCTGGAGCTGGAGCATCAAAAATTGTTCGGCTCCGGGTCACTGGTCAAAATAATATAACACGTAATTTTATTAAACATTAATTTGCGGAAAATTTTGACCTAATATTTATGTGCGCGGAAAGTTTTTGTTTTTATACAAGTCTGGTGAAGAGTCCCGTTAAGGGTGTTCTCAAATCCAAAAGGTCAACTTTCTGACATAATTTTTAATTTATTTTTGTTCGAAAGTGCATGAAACTTGCTGGTGTTGTTGTTCAGAAACTTCGGAATCGAGCTGTTTTTTCCATTTTTTTACAAACGCAATAGATCTTTCAGAAAATAGTGTCAAAGTGGACGCTTTGAACCGAATTTCCGCGCGAAAGTAGAATAATCACTCAAGAGCGGGCGAAAAACGGGTTTGCCACGTGATCAAAATCGCTTCTAACTCAATAGGTAATTTATTGATCAAAAAAGGGAAAACACAGTTCAGTTCCAAATAGCTTCCATGGCCAGACTTTCCATTTTTATATCTTTCCGTTAAAAAATGAATTTGTAAATGTTTCAAAACGTTTTGCGCTTGTTGAGCAGAGCAGTTAAGAACAGCCTTAAAAATAATTTACGAATAATTTCTATGGATAGATAGAATGGGGGTTCCCAGAATGATGTTTGCCAAGGGGCACTAGATAGTCTAAGTCGAGCTCTACAGGGACCGATTTACAAATTTGGGGTCCCCGGGCACAGATGTTCACGGGGGCCCCCTTGAACTGATGCTTACAGGCAGATTGGGTAAAAAAATTAATGAAAAGGGTACTTATTAAGATAACCACTATTGACTTTAACAATTACTTTAAAATATCCAGTAAAAAATTAAATTTGATAATCATTTTTTTTTTTTTTACTTTTAAATAATTATTTCACAATTATGAAATGAGTAGACATGTTTGTGGTGCTGACTCTCTTTTCCTATTCAAGTCTATATATCTGGAATGATAAATTATGCAACAACTAATAATAAATTTTCCACAATACCAAACTACAATTATCTAAAACAGTAGGGGGCTCTGACGCCTACGAGCTATGCTCATCAACCCTCAAATAATCTAAAGAGAACAGGAACAGGATTAAATAAAAACAAAAATACAATATATTTTTTAAATGATAACGATTAAAGAAAATATTCAGTATAATAAAATATTTACATACGGATGTTTCAGACAAATTGTACAGTGTTATAAAAATACAATAGGAACACAATAGAATGTAGAATGGAATGTAAAATTCCATTAGTTGTTGAAACTACCTCAGATTTTGGACAACAATTGAAAATCCTTCAGCAGCATTTGGGGGCCCCTGAAAATCAAGGGCCCTGGGCCTGTGCCCCAAATGCCCTGCCCTAAATCAGGCACTGGGCCCTGCGCACATCATAACATATTGCAAAATATCATAAGTATAGTATCATATTTCATGTTTTACAACAAAAGAGTCGGTAATAGTTTGTGTAATAAAATATTTTACCGCGTAAGTTTTTGTGATTTTAGGACTAGGGCACAACTCGTTTTAATGTTATATTCTAAATAGTTTCTTAATATATTAGAAACACATAGAAACGCCGCATATATTAAAAATTTCTTTGGTGTTGATGACTTGCAAGAAAAGTTTGATTCATTAATGCAAGATTCAGGACTGAAACTAGGGGGGGGGGGGGTACAGAGGGTGCAAGTGCCCCAGGCGGCAGAACGAAAGGCGGAAGGGGCGCCAAATGAAGTTTTTGTTTGTCGTTTCATACAAAAATGAATATATATATATATATACATGAAATACAAAGAAACTCGCAAGCTAATGTTAAACCTATGGGGGCGTTCTTTTCAAATTTGTCAAAGAGAAAGTAACTTTACATATATTAAAAAAGATATATGCAACCAAAATCGAAAAAGTATTCTAAGCAAGAAAAAATTCATTTAAAACTATTAATATGCTACTGAGAAATTTAACAAAGAATGCTCCCATGGGTTAACATTAGCAATCCAGTTTCTTCGCGTGGCTAATGTCGGCTCTTAACGCTCAAGCTATTTTTAATCCTATGGGAGCGTTGTTTACATATTTCGTGCTAGCATTTTAATTATTATTAAATGATTTTTATTTTTTACGGATTTTTTTTTCTTTTTTCGCATAGATTACCTGAGGTTCATAACTTTTATTGTGCGTGAAGAGGGGGGAGGTGCAAATTGCCCGGGGGAAAAAAGGATAGTATCGGCCCTGCGATCAACTACAAAAAATCCAAAATAACAAAATACATTATCAGAATCAAACAATAAAGAGAGATGCTAGCATAGAATTTTTATTTTTAACACTTTACCATCTTGAACGACAATGGGGCAATTTGTAGTCATTCTGGCAGAATTTTCGCGGAGAGATCAAATCCACACACACACGCACGCACATACACATCGGCTACAGCCTTGAAAAATGAGATCTGACAGCGAAATTAGTACACAAACTCATAGCAAAGCGGTATCTTCAAAGGGCTCAAGCAAAAACACACGCTGGCTAATGTTAATCCCATGGAAGAAATTTTTAAAGATACCTTTTTTTTCCATTTTAATATTTTTAAATGGCTTTTTTCTTTTTTTTCCCATTGAATAGCTGAGGTCGATCTGCACAAAGATCGTTTTTTACTTTTTTCGATTTCGATTTTTTTAATGACGATACTTTCACTTTCGACACCGGTTCCGAAAATACGATTTCGTGTTCGTGTTTCAATGATGCGGCCCCTTTTTTTTACGGTGGGATCCTCCGTAGTCGGCGTACTTTCCCAACAGTCTTTAATAATCGGGGTTCGCATAGGTGAATGTAGGCATCTTTCTTCTACCCTCTGTAGTATCGGCACTGAAAGCTAAATAATTTATAATAGGCCCATGCTGTATCGAAGGTCATCCATCTACATTTTCTTCAAATTCGGAAAATGGTATTTCATGTGATTCAATCATATTGCAGTCTTTCCGCTTTTCTTTAATAACTAGTCAAATGTGAAAATAAATCACGTGAACATCATTTTCTAACTACACTCTTTAAAGAGGACGTAAACAAATGTCATTAAATTGTATTATGCAAAAAAAAAATTAAAATATACAAAAATTAAACAAAATTAATAATGTATGTCCCTTAATTCAGATACCAGACAATAACCGTGCTATACCATTTTTTCAAATTAAAAACATCTTTTCCATTTCAATTTTATGAGAAAATGACAACAAAAAAGTATAAAAATCGTATTATTTCTTTTCTTTCTTTCCTTCTGTTTCTCTCGTTTTTTTTTTTTTTTTTAACCATTTGGAAAAATTGTTATTGTCCTCTGTCAGGGTAGGAAATCAAAAATCAATATCTGAAGCGTTTTATTGGTTGATTCCGCATTTTATCCGTTTTCTGATTGGTCTATACAGTAATCTGTATTTTCCCTTTACTTTCAACAGAGATGGATACTTCTGTTGCCACTGACAAAAAAGTAATGAAAACTACAAAAAAAAATATAATAACTCAGAAACAAATTGAGATACAGCTTTCAAACAAATTGCATTTAAAAGTACATTTTTTTCTCTATACGACGGTGTTAGAAGTAATATTGTGGGATGTTTAGAAGTTTAAAACCTTTTACCCGCCAACGTTCCACAAGTGGAACATGAAATATGTGGTGCTGTAGCTTTTTAAGTATTTGTTTAATCTGTTTGAAATTTTTAATATCTATTTTTAAGAGATGTGTTTTAATGGATTAAAAACTATTTTTATATAATTTTTTGTGGTTTCTATTTTGGAGCTTGTTGAAATGTAACAAAAAACGTAAATGTAAGTAGACTGTGCTTTTTACTCTATCTATAACTTTAGAATTCAAATGTGAGTGCTGTGATGATTATTATTGTATTGCTTGGAGTTGTTTATTACGTTTTATGCATAAATGAATGTTTTATCTTATTTCGTTTTTGTTTTATGATCATTTGAATGCCAATGTTCCACATGTGGAACGTTGGCAGTTCAGAGTACAAAATTATCTTATTGTTACTTTTTTCAGGATCTTCATCATTTTTACTGGGCTCTCTCGGGCGATTACTTTTTTTATTATTTTCGTACCAGTATTATTAAAGAATAAATTTTATGATATATATCTCTTGCACTGTTGCCAAAGTGTCTGTGAAAATGCTTTGAACCCATAAATGCCAATAAAATCTACAAAAGAACTGCAAAAACAAGAAGGAGAAGATTTTGATTATTATAGTGATGGCAAAGTTGTTTGTGTACGATGGAGTGACAACAGTGTCGTTACTGTTTTATCAAATTGGGAAGCTAACACATCGCTAACTCAAAGTGGAACATGATATTCTCGAAAATTGAAGCGAGAAGTTTCAATCAAATAACCTCGATTGATTAGATTATATAATTAGAATATAGGTAGTGTAGAATTTTTGTATTATTTGCGTGGAACATATCGTCCAGTATTTCGATGATAAAAATGAAATCTGTTTGCAAATGAACTAAATATGGCTGTTGTTACTTGTCATGCAGTAGGTTCAAAAGAAACCCTAAGCCATTTGGAGTTTTGTCGTGAAATTGCTACTGTCACCATAAAAATTGGATTTGATGTTTGAGAAAGGGAATAGAAAGTCCTACTGCTCCAGTAAGTATAGAAATTATCACCTCATTCAGTAGCTATTGTTTTTCGCCTACTACTCAAGAAGATTCTCAAATCGACAGAAAAACATGAATAAATGGTGTGAATATTATGGAAAGAGTATGCATGAAAAATGTTTTCAGTCCTTTCATAAACATTTGCTGTTAGATGTTCCTAAAATAGAAACATTTTTTACTTTACCTTGTTTTCTTTGTTTATGTGTGCAGTGCTGGTATGATTTCGAAAGAAAAATTCGCCAAAATGTACAAATGTTATTCGTACCGCCAACGTTCCACAAGTGGAACATACCTGTAACTCCACTTCTATTTTACATAACATTCCAAAATTCGGTATGCAACCTTAGAATTAAACTAAATCGTCTCAAAAAAAATTTCAAATTAATTTGACAAGCAGTTCATGGTGCGGCGGGTAAAGGGTTAAGAATGAAATTGGGTCCAGGAATATTAATGTTTAATCCATGGCGTACGTAATGAATGACCATCTCCGTAGAAGTTTAAAAATTTACAGTACCGAAAAATGTAATCCATGGCGTACGTAATGTATGATCAACTCCGTGCGATTTTTTAGGTCTTTTTTTTTAGTCTTTGAAAAAATCATTTTCCAAATGGTCGCTGTAATTTGTTTATTTTTGTGCTAACGTTAGAGCAATTTTATTTCCACCATTACGAAAATGACTTCGAAAATTAAAAAAAAAAAAAAAAAAAATCTCGGAAATAATTTGAAATACTAGACTACACCACTGAACTACTCATTATTATTTAAAATTAATTAGATGAATGCGATTATTTGGCTAACTAATATTTTTTGTCAAGTTTCAGGTAATATATTTTTTCAGTTTTTAAACCCTTTTCTATCAATTAAATACCTACGTGAAAGGAGAACATTGTGAAAAGGAAACCCAAGAAGCCATCAAACCGGATCTGTCTTCCATTGACGTCATCAACCGTCTGTTTACGTCAAATCCGAAAACATCTAAAAAAACTTGACTCATTCTTACTGACCTATTTACCTTTAAACGTATCTTCCGTTTACAGGCATCGTGAGTGGTCAACGAACCCTATCATTTGAATTCAAGGTTTTGCATGCAAAGTCCTTGATTACGGGAAAAAAATAACATCCAGAATAATTTGAAATGAAAATTACTTAGCGAGATTAACTTAATCTCGTTGTAGTTAGTAATTGACGCTACTATGCTGGTTCATGGCAGTTCGAGATTTAGGGAAGGTTGACTTCTTTAGTTGCATACTCCTTAAAGGTAAACATCCAGATTTTCCCGGAATAAAAATTATAAAAAATAATAAAGGGTTTTGTAAATGGATGCTATTGAATTTAAGTATAATGAACTCTGAAGGACAGCGTGATTGTTTGAGTATTGAATAGACGCTAAAGAATGTAATATTTTCACAAATAAAAGCAAGACAGGTTGTGGAACAATATTTCATAGAAATATCATTTCAGAAATATTCCACTTCACCATGAACGAGGACATCACATATACGGAAAACTAGCGCAGGTGGAATTTTGAAATTTGAATAGTTTCCAAGCTCGACTTCTTTTTTTTTTTTTTTTTTTTTTTTTTTTTCTGGTTTATCGGAAGAATTGGAATTATTTGGGCCCGATTAGTGTGGGAGTTGAGTTCGTTTATTCAACTTGATTTTTGATTGTCTGAGGTGCGTACAGCGGCAGCCCGATCACAGGTTGTTCATCTGATGTCAGACGAACATATATTTACACGCTTAAAACCTTCCTTCGCTACCATGTGCTTCTTTTTCATGTTGAAACAAAAAGCGTGCAAATGTTCGTAGGTTTGCTCGGAACACACTAGACGCTGCCGAAGGCATTTGTGACCCAAAACTAAGTTCATTTGAAAGATTTTCTGAAGATATAAAATCATATAAATTTGAGGTTTGTTTAAGATGATTATAACAGGTCCGGGCAGCGTCGGGGGGAGTCAGCTAGTGATGTATATAAAATTTGCTTAGGGGGTCAGCTACAAATCAAAACAAATTCAAACTTTGATTTTTTTTCTTTTTTTTTTCAAAAGCAATATCCAAATTTGATTCTACACTCTTCAATTGTACTAAAAACAAATTTTCATTAAATTCGTATGATTCGTTTCAGAGAAATTAATTATTTTAAAATGAGCCTATTTTAGGGGCTGTATCCAAATTGAAGTTCGGTACTCGATTGTTGAAATGCTACAGAATGTCTATGTCACTTCTATTAATATATTATTTCTTGCCAATATGACCATTTCACTCTCTTAATGTGTTTCGACTATTGCCAGCGCAAATGTTTCAATAAAATGAGTAAAATATATTTTTTTTTCAAATTATTCTTTTCTGCACATCATACACGGCTCCTTAAACCATCATTTTGACGTTTTTTAATCACAATTCGAAAACTATTTGGAAGGAAAATTTGAAATTGAGAAGTTGCATAATACAGGCCATAATAAATATAAATCAATCAAAAAAATTGTCGGTTGCAATTCATATTTTTTTCGAATATTAATTTCATAATTCGTATTTAGAAAAAATTTTAAATTACAAATTCAATGTATCTATATTTTGGTTTTTTAGTATCACCCACACACACAAACAACACACAACACACAAACAAAACAACACACAAAAATTTATCACATTAGCATTATAATTTCAGGAGATATTAATAAAAATATGAAAATGTAATTTAACATTAGAAGCTCTATACTTTGAATGTTTATAATTCAAAAACTTATCATCCAAATGACTTGGATTTTCGTTTCTTTCTGATTGAAACGAAAATTTAAAATATATTGTCAAAATTGAATGTTGCTATTGAAAAAAGCAAATTTTGGTCTGGTTTTGATTTGTAGATGGCCACCTAAGCAAGTTTTATATGCATCATTAAAAAGTACACTTTATTTCCAATCGTTTGGTACCAGTAACTTTTTTCTATTATAATTAGTTGCACAGTTAGTAGGGGATGCTTACTTTTTTTTTTCCCACGACTGTACCACTGTTGCAAGAACTGTGTACATTTTCAAAGGAATCTGTAGCTAGATTAGGTATTTAAATCAATTTTAAATCATTTTGAGACCGATTATATAGGGAAAATCACAGAGTTGTAATTTTGACCGATCAAAACTAATTTTAACCAGGACATTAGTCAAACTGGTATTGTCTAAAAGTGGTTAAAATTGGTTTTAAGTTTTAACCATTCAAAACTGGCCAAAACTCTACACAAATTGCTCGAACTTTATGTAAATATTAATTTCATATTATAAGAGATATAAAATAATTATTTTAATATTTTAATAATCATTAAATATTAAATATAGATGGATTTTTTTTTACGTAATATTTTATACAGAAACATGTATTTCATAAATCTTATTTTCCTTAGAGTGTAACTAATACATTAGGATATTTGATGAGCAGTAATAAAAAATTGGAAAATATTGATTTTGAATTTAAATACAGAGAAACCTCCCTGTGCGACCACCTCCCTGAACGATCATTTTTTGATGGAACGAAATTTATTCCCATAGGCTCAATGCTAATTTTGCCTCCATACAGAGACCATCCTAGTTGAACTCCCTCCATGAACGGCCATTTTATTTGAAGAAAATGAAGCAAATTCCGTTTTTTCTTGGTCACTTGAAGAAGGTTTTATTAGAAAAATAATTCCGGAGAGTGCATTATTCATCAAACTTCTAAACTAAGTTTAGATTTTTTTTGGTACTTCTTAGTTATCCCGTCGACCAAATTACTGTTGCCAAATTGTAAGATTAATTGCCAATAATGGTTGTCATTAATTAATTAATTGTAAGATTAAATGCCAATAAAACCATTAATTCGACGTTTTATTTGTATTTTTATTGATGTTTTACTAATTTATTTGTTCTTTGGTTATTTAAAACAAAAAATTATGTCAATGTGTATAATTTGGCGAGTGGTTTGGTGATTTATATAATTTGGCGAAATTGGTCGACGGGATAACTTAAGAAGTACCTTTTTTTTATTATTCCGGTAACTTTTAAGTTAAACACTTAAACATATACCCTTTGTGCCTTTTTAGGCAATGAATGTAACTCTGGTGACAAATTAAGAATGACGGTCAATAAGACCCCCTGCCGTATTCTGTCAGGAAACTCTCAAAGGAATAGGTAAATTAATGAAATCGTCATTATTTGTTCCCATTAAAAAAAAAAAATGCATTTATTTACTGAATTTCGAACGGACTTGGAAATAAAAGTTATGAAAGGTAAAACCGTAAAATCAAAGCAAACGTCAATGTATTCATTTTTTAAACTGTGCAGTAATTAACTTATGTAATTAACTTTTGTTTTAATACTTAAATTTTTATTTTTTTTTCCTAATGTGAAAAATAAATTTTAGTAACATTAATTACCTTTTTCAACAATTAAAATATAGATTTAAACATGACGAAACAGAACGTGGTCGCTTTATGGAGGTTTTACTGCGTTACATAATGCACTAGATGAATGTTTGTGCTAACTCTTCATCAGTAGAAAAATTATTTTCCAAGTTTGATTTCATCCAGAATGAGCTATGAAATCGTTAATTAATACGACAACAACTCTTGTAATCATTTTTTGAGTTCTAAATAAAAAACCTCAAATGTTTCTTTCACTTAATGTGATTTAGTTTCCTTCACTTTTTGCATAAAATGCAAAAAGTGAAGCAAAATTTTGCACATGTGCAATCAAATTATTAAAAATATTTCAGTATTTATTCAGTATTTATCAGATTTAGCGCATAGTTTCTTAAATAATAAGAATTTTCTCTTTTACTGTTTCGTCTCTGATCTAGATATTTTCTGAGAAAATGACGTCATGCTCTGGGAAAAATGACTCAAAGTCGCCCCGCAATCGATCTTTTCTCTGCCACGCCACTGCTCTACGATCGGTATGCGCAAAACACCCACGCATTTTTCAAAACTTTTCGACGTCGAAATTTGTTTATTTGGAAAGAATAGATCAGCCAAGATAATGACACAATTTGCCTAAAAAGCGGTTCTTTTCTGTGAAGCAATGTTCCAGAAAAATAAATCGTTTCTTAATAAGTCATACTAAATTAAGTTTGATATATTTTGATTATTAATTTGAGTTCGGTGCTGTTTTTGTGCGGGTGTGTGAAAACATTTTACATATTAGAAGGTTCTCCCACCAATAGTAAAGGTCTGCACGGGCCCAGGCTTGGCCCTAGGCCCATATTCGGACCAGCCCGCTGGCCAGGCCGGCAGAATGAAGACAATTTTTTACGGGTCTGGCCGACAAAAATATTATATGGGGCAACCGGGCCGATTAAAAAAAAAAAAAACATAAAGCGGTCTGACCGGTTCGATATAAAAATTTAAACGAAGCTGATAAACTATGAAGAACCATTTTCAATAGGTATGAATTTCGCGAGAATAAGTATAGGTGTTCTGCACGAGACGATGCTGGTTTGTCAACATC
Source organism: Maratus speciosus (assembly GCA_963932465.1). NCBI lineage: Eukaryota > Metazoa > Arthropoda > Arachnida > Araneae > Salticidae > Maratus > Maratus speciosus. The sequence goes on along the minus strand of OZ010800.1, from coordinate 252,440,144 downwards.
AACACAAAAAAAGAGCATGGCCAGAGTAGAGATTGGCATCAGACAGTTGCATCATGTCTGAGCCCTGCCTTAATTTTTTCAGCAGACCCGGGTCGGGATCAGGCTTACAGTTTATATATATATATATAGTCGAGACGGTCACGGAACTGGACTTACTTGTTTCCAGGACTTGTCGGTAGGCTATATGTTTTGTAAAAATATTGATAGCGATAATAAACTGCTAACGGAATCATTAGAAATATATGTTAATAAATTATAGAGAAGTATTTTCAAAAATGTACTTTTTATTATACAGAAGTTATGATGTTTTTAACCCTCTTTTTTCTTTGTTTCTAAACTACGTGTAAATTTTTAGGTTTCCGTACTTAAAAAGTAAAAACGGAACTATTATATAAAGGTCGCTCCTGTGTCTGTCTGTCACAGACATTTTACTCGTAAACTATAAGAACGTGGAAAGTTCAAATTGGGGGAAGTAATAAAGACTATTGACCAACATATTTACAGATTATTAAACAATCACAAATATATTTAGGAAAATTGTAGAGGGGATTATTAAGTTACTTGAAAAACAAAATCTTTTCTTTGTATACCGTGTGGGGTACCGTGTGAAAGCTTTCGTAACGCTAAACTCAAAACTTCTTTTCCTTTAATTTTAGGTATTACATTTTCAGAGGTATCGTCGAAAATGTAGTGCAAAAATGTGTGTCCTCCCCCCCTTCCCCCCACCTCTATTTCCGAATCTACTGAAACTAAAATTATGAAAAAAAAATAGAGGTAGTAGACGTTAATTTAAACCTTGCAGGAAAACTATAGCGATTACCCTAGGTCATATATAGTTTTTGAGAAAAGCGCATTTTCCGTTACACACAAATTTCGATTTGCGGGCATTCAGCAAAGGAGTTGAGGAGCAATGGAGGTACCTATCGTAGCATAAGTATAAAAGCATTGTTGATAATGATTTTTGAAAAAAAATCGTCGGTAATTAGCCGAGATATTAACCCTTAAAGACATGGACGGTTTGGACATACATAATGACAGGGGTGGCGTACTCTATGTCTATGTACCATCGGCTTTTAAAACCTAGATAATAACTTTTAATGATATATTTGTGTAATGGAATGCCCAGTAGCAGTATAAAAGCAATAAACGTCAAATTGTTAAAAACAGACTAATTTAATTAGAATTAATCTTATAAATACTATGAGATTCGCGACTAGTTTGCATTGAGTGGATCTCTCAATACGCCTCCCGTGTCTTTAAAAGTTAAATAAAAACCTATCTGTAAAAACGCTGCATGGACCAAGGCGGCGTTGCAACTTTGCGACCTCCTTTCGAAGCGCGCTTAGCAAAATCGAAATTTAAACTTTGAACACGTGTTTTTGTTTTAGCTACACTGCAAAACGAAAAGACTGCTCTAAACTTAGTTTTATGAAATGCCAAATGAAGTTTAAATATTCACTACTTTTATTGTCAGTACCGAATTAAGTTCATCATAAACAGATTAGGATAAGATGAAAAAAGAGTTATGCAGAACTGCAATATTTGATATTATTTAGGTTTCATATCTCTTTGAACTTTTATGGTATACCCATTCATATTTTTCTAGTATATACGGCTGTACCCAACCCTACGTTCTATAGTTTTTTGCAAAGTCTTATTATTCTTTTAGCAACGATTTTTTTTTTTTTTTTAATAATACAGGTAATAATTCATATATTTATTGCACGATCCCTGAGCGCGGGTAATACACATACTTGACCGTTAATTTTAATGAATCTTTATTTAAAGGCGGAAAAGACTAAGAGTCTAAGTAATCACTAATGTTGTCTATTAATGTATTTTCTGTCTTGCAAAAACATAGTAATCTAAAATATATACAATAAAATTTGCCCATAAATATGTATCCAGTATTCTTTAGAAGAATCTTAACTGTATGTTAAGAAAAATCGGAATTTTTTGTAGACATTGAATCGGGCCGGACCGTGAAATGTGAAAATATAAACGGGCCAAACCCGGGCTGAACTTTCAGTTTTTATAATAGCTTTCGTTCGGACTGAGTCCGGATCTGTAAATTTTGGCCCATGCAGAGCTCTATCCTACAGTCTCATTAATTTGATAAACGCAACCCTTTGTACTTCACTGTTCAGTATCTTAAGGTTTTCTCAAATCCAAAAGGGCAACTTTCTGACATAAGTTGTAATTTATTTTTGTTCGGAAATGCATGAAACTAGCAGGTGTTGTTGTTCAGAAACTGTGTAATCAAGCTGTGTTTTACGTTTTTTTTTTTTTTTTTTTTTTTGCAAACGCAATAGATATTTCATAAAATAGTGTGAAAGTGGGCGTTTTGAACCGAATTTCCTCGCGAAAGAAGAATAACCACTCAAGGAAGGGTGAAAAACGTGTTTGTCACGTGATCAAAATCGCTTATAACTCAATTGGTAATTTATTTATGAAAAAAATGGAAAACAATGATCGATTCCAAATCGCTTCCATAGTCATGCCTTTCAATTTTATATCTTTCCCTTAATAAATGAATTTGTAAATGTGTCAAAACGTTTTGCGCTTGTTGAGCAATGCAATTGAGAACAGTCTTAAATGTTCTATCTAAAGTAACTGAAATATTGATTCCATAATAATGGCTTTAATAATTACTTTGATATAATAATTATTCTCATAAATATTTTTCTAATTATGAGTTGCATAGCAAACCGCTGTGGTGCATTTGTATTTCATAAGTTCTTTTGAATTTTGGGGGAAATACTTTCCAACCCAATTTTTAGATTAAAATGTATTAGTCATAACTTAAAAATGCAATTATTATCAATTGTAATTAATAATTAGACCTTTCAATCGCCGTTAGATTCCTTGTAATTGAGACTTCCCGAGATTTTGAACATTGAATGATTGGTTGTGTGACCGATTCTCCCGGTTTTTTCTCGGTTTTCTCAAAAACTATTTTAGATATCAGATTGCGACTTGGGCTTAATTTGCGCCGGAGCCCACCGGAGCTCAGCTCCGGTACTTCTCTGTTTTTAATAAATATTTAAAATTGGTCGGAATTCACCGGAGTTCATAAATGCAGCGCTTCGGAGCCCAGTGCAACAGCGTTTCTGAAAAACCGAAGCCACCCTTTCCTTTCCTTTTCTTCCCATCTCCAAGCTTTTGCACTCTTTTTTATCAGAATACTTATTGGTCATTCTCACAATCTTTTGACTTTTATGTCCCTGAATAGTAATTTTTATTTTAGTACATTTTCTTGTGTTTTTATTATTATTATTATTATTATTATTATTATTATTTCATATACTGAAGAACATCCCCTTGAATGATTGCATAACAATATCACCGAGATAAATAAGTTTTGGACGATGTTGGGGGTTCAAATACCAGGAAAACATCCTATACCGTCCCGCGTCCCTGATGCTGATTTTTAAGTTTGGAGCTGTCTGTATAAAATTGTTTCAATAAAAGTAATTCGATGTAATTTTTTTCCGAAACCGGGACAATTGTTTTATATAAATAAGTAGCTAAAAATTAGCCTGCACACATTTTTAGGGTTGTTGTTATTTTTTGAACTCTGTCCCTGGGTTTTTCATCCTTACCGTCCCTCTTGCTAAACTTATACAGAAAATCACTTCAGATGCAGCCACAGAATTTTTTTTCAAGTTTTTTCTCATGCAGAAGTATGCTAGAGAAAGATTGTCTAAAATTCTTTGACAGGAAATTTACTGCAGAATTTAAATCAGCACTTAAAAATCAATTTCAAGATCGTGATGGCTTTATTGGTAGTCTTACCGTCCCCAAGGTTTATTCCTGCACTTTTCGAGGTAAATTTAAAAAAAAATAATAATAATAATTTAATCCAATGCAAGTAACTGTTTCTAAAAATCAATGAACATTGTGGCTACCACTTAGTCTTAACATGATTTGCCTAAAATAGGTGGTAATTTTCCTTTCCGTTCCATCCTTACCGTCCCTTTTTTTTCCCATTTCGTCCCTTTTTTTCCTATACCGTCCCCTTTTTTTTACCATACCGTCCCTTCTTTAACACCTCTTTAAGACAATGTTGATCGATATGATGTGGACTGTAGACGTTAATTTTCTTTTTAATTGATTTTATTCACACTTAAAACTGCAAAAGACACTTACACAACATAAATTTCACAAATTTGAGTAGATTGCAAACCATAATTAATATCCATCGCGTAGTGTGGATGGAGTGTTTTGAAATACGTATTGATGCTTTGATGATCAACAGCTTAACTAACTTTTTTACAGACTGCTCGCTAGGGGGAGCTCGTTCTACTTCCGGAACGGAACAAATGTTATACCAAAATTTTGTTCTAAAAATACTACATTGTTATTATTTTTTATTTGAATGTCCTGTGGGTACTATGCAAATTTATTATAAGTAAAAATTTAGAAGAAAATAAAAAGTTTTAGTGGTAAAATGTTAAGGAAAAATAAACTCACAAGTTTAATTTAAACCTCAGTTAAATAAAAAAAAAAATTTCGCTGCTGACCATTTTTTTCTTTATTTTGAATCATTAAGGCATTCGTCTATCAGATTAAAATGTTATTTTAGCAAATTTAATTTCACCAGATTTTTATTCCCGAAAGTCAAAAGATTGTGAGAATGCCCCTTATATGTGATGTAATGTATCGCACACGTAGGAGATGGAGATGAAACGGACTCAATTTTTATATCAGTTTTTGGGGTTGGGCTGGCTCGAGCTCAGCCTGTCTTACATTCAAAATTTTATTTATTCATGTGTAGAAAAAAACTTTTCCTCCTTAAAAATTACGTATTCTATTCTACTTCAAATCATTGTAATGCTATTTTGATCAGAATGAAGGGAAAACAGAAATCACGTTATTCTGTTCTAGTGATATTTGCAAATTTATGCCCGGCATTGATGGCGGCGACGTGTTGATACGGCGCCTCTCAAGAGACTGAACAATTAATTTGCTTTCAGTTCGATTTTCTTTTGTAACAGTAGGATAATTTTTAATTGGCTGCTTCTTTTTTATTTATTTATTTAGATATCTAACATGAAAAGAATATTTTCTGTTTTTAGCCAGCTGGCATCAGCTTGATGTTTTGTTTGTTTGAAGTTTTTTTGTCTTCTATTGTGTACGAGTATAAATTTTTCTATTTATTTTGTATGATGAACGCTGCCCATGCTAAGGTCACTTTCATATGTAAGTCAAGCAGATATAATTGTCATGTATTGTTATTCTGTCAGAAAAGAATCGAGCAGTGTTTCCCCTATTTCTATAAAAGCATCGAATGTTTCCGTTAACGATGTCAAACTTTTAAATTAATCTGATTTTCAGGGACTCACCACAAAAGATTGTTATGCGAAAGGATTCGATTATAATTTAAGGTAGGAAATTGAAGAACGTCGTTCCATTCTTCAGCATATAAATATTAATATCTGCAAATTTCATTCATTTTTTCATAAAAATGTACAGCTGCGAACTATCCATTTTTTGTGTTAACGTTATTTTCGAATCATAATCCTTACCATATTTAATCGCAGAATTCTGCAATTAATTAACATTAAAATTAGGTAAAGATTTCTATTCGGAAGGAGTGATAGTTAAAAATTGGAATAGTTGAAAGCTAAGTATATATGCTGATAGATACAGTGTGTCACGTATAACCTGACCGACCTTTATTTTCGCAACCGTTGGTCCTAGATGCATACTTCCAATTACAAAAATGGTTTAAATAAGGTAAAGAATTATTTTTAAAGCGATTTCGGTCAAGAAAAAAATTTATTAAAAAATTACGAAATTTAAATTTTTATACTGTCCCCCGGTCCTATAAGTGATATTTAGTAAAACTTTACTGTGACACAAACAAGTAAGACAAAAAAAATCCCTGCCGGCCCGGCCTACAGGCAGAGGTAGATTTCGAAGTCAAATATACTAATTTCACAAACAAAAACTAAATCATGATTAGAGATAAATCCACTTTAACAATTTTATCTGGCCGCTTTTGACGAGTTTTTATTTCATTTTTATATAATAGCTGGTTTTATAAGAATCATGTTAGGGAGGTATTAAAAAAAATACTTTTCCATGCTCAACAACTCGACATTTTCTGGCATAATTCCAGATTCATTTTTAATATAAAAAAAATATGAAACTTGCTGACGTGATTTTTGAAGAGATTTATAAGCGACCTGTGTTTTTATTTTTTGTTCAATTAATTAAAACTTGATATATAAACAATTATTTTCTCAGAAGAACAATATTTTTCGTTTCTAACACAATCGCTTTGGGAAATTCCGTTCAAAATGCCCACTTTGACATCGTTTTTTGAAATATATTCTGCCTCTATCCAAAAATCGATCATTACAGTACATTATATAGTTTCTGAATAAGCGAATCTACCAATTAAATGCGTTTGAAAGCAAAAATGAATTTAAAAATGAGTCAGAAAATAAGCAGTTTGGATTTGAGTGACAGTGATTTTTCCAACACAATCCACTTCGGTAGATTCGGTTCAAAGTGCCCTTTTTAACAGCATTTAAAAAAAATATATTCTGCCTCTATCAAACAATCGACCATTACGGTAGTTTATATAGTTTCTGAGTAAGAAAACGTACCAATTGGAAGCCTTTGAGAGCAAAAATGAATTGTAAAATGAGTCAGAAAATAAGCAGTTTGGATTTGAATACACCCTTACTAAGATGATTTTATTTCGTCAACCGCTATGTATTTTTAATTTGTTTTGCTGTAAGAATTGGTCCTATCCAAAACTTGTCTAATATAGATGTTGTAGACAAAATTAAGAAGATATATGATAAATTCATGGGAATTTTATATCTTTTGAATTGACGGAGTTGGGGATTTTTTTCTTCTTCAAACCCCCTTTTTGTTTTCGTTTTTATTTATTTATTTTTTTTTTGCGGTACGAATTGGTCCTATCAAAAACTTGTGAATATAAAAGTTGTAGATAATGTTAAGGAGATTTATAATAAAATTAATTGGATTTGATATCTTGAGAATTGACGAAGTTATGATTTTTTTTCTCCCAAAAACCCTATTTTTTGCGCCCCTTGAGCCCATTTTTAACTTTATCAAAAATCTGTGATACATAAATTTTTGACCCTATTTTTAGAAGTAATAAAAACTTTAAACTGATTTGATATGTACAAAAATTAAGAAGTTATGGGGGGTTTTCTGTTTTCACAAAACCCCTCCCTATTTCCATCCCCTTGGTCCGATTTTGCCCATTAATGAACTTGACCGAGATTTTATGGTCATTGATTTTATGTATCAATTTGGAAGAGATTGGTGAAGAATTACGAAAGTTATCGTGTCCAGAAGAAAGTGATATATATATATATATATATAGATAGATAGATAGATAGATAAAGTTTTTTACTGAGGGTGGTTTTGGGTTCTATGGGTCATGATCGGTGTAGATCTGCAAAAAATTTTCAGAAATTCCAACATAGGAACGATCCCAATAGGTAGTATTTCATACGAAATCTACCTAAAAAAGTACCATTCATCTAACATTAAAATTGACCAGTTATGAAACTTTGAAATGCACGACTTAAACCACTTTTATGCATCTCAAAACAGATGATTTCTGCAATGCTTTCAGGGATCGTAATTTAAAGTACTTGAACTTATTTCAAGGTATCTGCGCTTTGAAAGAAATCGTACAAATATTACGATTAAGTTTTATTAGTTAAGTTTCAGATTAGTTAAAATAATTGTATTTTAACATATGTTTTATTTTGTAAGGAGGCTATGATTTGAGGCTATGATTTCTTTTAACTAAAATTGTGTTATTTTCATAAGGTTTTATTTAACTTGTAATAATCGTCTTTCCAGTTTAAAATTTGTACTAGAACTTTAACTTACTTTCAAATGTCCGATCGAAGTTAAATTTTACATACTGACTTAAATACGATGGCAATGCAATATTATTATGATTTTCGACTCTTACCATCTTATACATACTTATATTAGAGGATAACACAAAAAAATTCGGATAGATTACCGTCAAGAAGTTTAAGAAAGAGTTTTAGATTAGATAACATAAACCTTTTAAAAAACATAACCATCGTATACGATTGTTATGTTTTTTAAATTTTATGATTACATTTTATGTAATTTTAACGCTGAATAAAAAAATTACCTTCACTTTTAAACATTATGTCAGGATTTTTCGCAAATCATAAATTTCAAGGTTAAAAAATAGTGAAAAATCTGATGCTATAAAATAGATGTAAGACTTTTTTATTCGGTTTAATTTTATTTAATTCAGTAATTTATCAGATTTTTTGGCTTATACTGGGTTTCTTATAGCTAAACAACTCGGGGGGCCGATGAGGTTGGGAGGGGGGGGGGGGATCAATTTTAACTTTTAGCTTTTTAACTTTGAAATTTGCGATTTGAGAAAATTCCTGACGTGATGGTTTAAAATTAAGGTCATTTTCGGATTCAGTGCTAAAAATTACATAAGAATCAATGTTCAAAAGATAAAAACATGCCACAACCCAAAATTTTAAAGTCAGTGTAATCTAACAGCATTTTAAAATATGTATCATTTTGTAAAGAATTGAGACTGTTGTTTTTCATCCTTTTATTTAACAAAAAATCCGTTACTTTTATCCTCTTATGATGTTCAGTACAAATTGTGCATTTTTCAGTAATATGTCAGAATGATTAAAGATTTCAAATTTATATTGCAATGCTAATTTTACTATCAACCATTTCTTTAATATACCTGACGAAATTATATTTCTACTAAATTTGTGAATGACCCCTAATATGCAGCAAAAAGTATACTCCAACTTTAAACAGCTATTACTCGGTCAATTTTAATCGTAGAATAACGTGACTTTTTTTGCCTTACTTGCCAGTGTAACAGGGAAATTTTACTAAATATAACTTATAAGACCGGGGGACCGTATAAAATTTAGATTCTGTAATTCTTCACTAAATTGTTTTTTCGCTTCAAGCTTTTTTTTATCTTAACCCCGCACCTAATTTTGACCATTTTTGTAATTGGAAGTATGCATCTAGGACCAACGATTGCGAAAATAAAGGTCGGTCAGGTTATACGTGGACACACTGTATAGTGCTTTAAATTCTGCTTTATAAGTGCTTTAAATTCTGCAAATAATGTATGAAATATAAATATGCAGATTGGAGTGACGGGGAGCGAGGGAGGGAGGCGCTACGGTTGTTAGTACTGCAGAATATTAGGGCCCAGGTACTTTTTTTTTTTTTTTTTGTTAGAAATTAAGCCCTGATTGCGACAAACTTACAGATTGTAACCAGAAACATTCTCTATCTGACCATTATAAGTTATGCAACCGTTTCTGAGCCTATTCCAGAGAAATAGACAGACAGTCGAATTTTGATTATTATGAATTTATTTTAAACAATACCTAATTTTTGCTTGTTTCATTTTTACGATATGGCAACAGGGGAAAAAGAGCATTACAGTAAACTCTCTGTAAGGCGGACTCTGTGTAAGACGGAAATCTGTCTAACTCGGAAAGATTTTCAAGTCCCTGCGAAACCATAGACATAGAGTAAAATTTGTCTAAGGCGGAATATTGTCTACTACGGAAAATTTTTTCGGTCCCGATCGATTCCGCCTTAGACAGAGTTTACTGCATTTAAACTATCTATTCCGGATTTTTAAATTGTTTTCTCAGCGTATAATCATAATTTAACTAACATTAAACTATTAAGGCCGCTCTTAACTGCCCTGCTCAACAAGCGCAAAACGTTTTGACACATTTACAAATTCATTTTTTAACGGAAAGATATAAAATTGGAAAGCCTGGCCCATGAAGCGATTTGGAATCGAACTGTGCTTTCTGTTTTTTTTATCAATAAAATACCTATTGAGTTATAAGCAATTTTGATCACGTGACAAACACGTTTTTCATGTTTTCTTGAGCGATTTTTCTCCTTTCGTGCTGAAATTCGGTTCAAAACGCCCACTTTGACACTATTTTCTGAAAGATCTATTGCGTTTGCAAAAAAAATGGAAAAAACAGATCTATTACATAGTTCCTGAACAACAACAACTGCTAGTTTCATGCATTTCCGAACAAAAATAAATTAAAACTTATGTCATAAAGTTGCCCTTTTGGATTTGAGAACAGCCTGAAAGAAAAGAGTGTACAAATTAATAATAATAAGTAGAGATAGATCGAAAATTTGGTTTCTTTTTCGTTTTCAACCCAAAACCCGAGTTTCGCCAAAAATTCGTTTTCGGCGAAAATGCTACCGATATTCCGGCCGGACCGAAGCACGACCGAATCTTTCTGTATTTCAAAAATCTCGTTTCTTTTTTCGAAAATTTTTAACATTACTCATTGATTTGAGCTGTATCGTTTCAGATTAGAAAACCTTCATTTATTGCTACAAACTTCACTGTTTAAAATATCAGTCATGACTGACTCAAGAAGTGAGTGCAAATTATAAAGCAAGCAATGCATAGGACTAAACTTTGAAGACGCTTTTCACGTGCTCATTAAAAGCTTCAGACTTAACAGTAATAGAAATTTTTTAGTTTGAAACCGCAGAAGTATTTCGAATACTCTTTGAGAAAGTTCTAGTATAACAGATGACCATTTACAACTAGTATGTTGTGGCCATCACAAAACTTTCTTCTACGTAAATCACGTCAACTAAATCATTTAGTACAAGAAATTACATCAATTTTGCACCAATTCATATCAAAGTATATCTGAATTTGAAGTTTGACAGTGTTGATTTCAGGTGGTGGCCCGGGAGGACATCCCCCCACCCCCAGAGCAATGAGATGTTCCACCATCCCACCCCGAAGATTTGAGATTTTGGGCTTCCAACTGTCAAAAAGTGAAATCCCCCCCCCCCCGGAACTCTATAAATGTCCCCCCGGAGCCACAGAAATCCCTCCTGGAGAAAAAGCGTCTGAATTCAACACTAAGTTTGATGAAAATTCGTGCATTAGTTCTTGAGATAGAGCTATAGCGGAAATACTGAAAAATGTAGCATAGCAGCGCCACCTGTTGAACGATTTACACCAAAACATAAACAGCACTAATTGATATCAAGGTATACCTGAATCTGAAGTTTGTTGAAAATACAAGCATTAGTTCTTGAGATAGAGCTATTGCAGAAATTACAAAAGATGCAGCATAGCAGAGTCACCTGTTGTGCGATTTACACCAAAATGTATAGAACATGAATTCATGTCAAGGACTAACTGAATCTGAAATTTGATGAAAATCCGTACATTAGTTCTGGAGATTGAGGTATTGTGACGATAGTGGAAAATGTTGCATAGCAGCGCCACCTGTTGAGCGATTTACACCAAAACTAATCAGCACTAATTTATATCAGGGACTCACTGAATATAAATTTTTATTAAATTACATGCATTAGTTATTGAGATAGAGCGCCCACAAAATTTGTGTCTCATACAGACGGACATCAGACAGACAGACTCACAGACAGGCATTATGTAAAAACATGTTTTTCGTAATCTCTGACCCCTAAAACATGTAAATCCGTCGAAAACCGAAAGTCGAACATTTTCACGAATCCAATGCTTTCCTCTTGTAAAGATAGAAGAAAGTAAAAACCTTTATAAAAAATATAAATTGAGGTATGTAAAATTAAAACATTTTTGAATTAGATGAAATCTGTATAATTAGAAAATCGTTCTGTGTAGTTGATGAATTAATTGCATTTTATTTTGTATGAAAATAAAAAGTTTTGAACTGAGGCACAAGGCACAAAGAACCAACTTGGGCTACACGTGATTAATAATTATGTATGTTTAATAAACACGTGTATATTTATGTATGTATTAATTACTTTTTAAAAGAATTAGGTTTCCGTTTTCGCTTTCGGCCGAAAATAAAAAGATTACCGAAATTCGGTTTCGGTTTCGGTCGATCCTTAATAATAAGACAAAAAGAAATAGAAAAAGAAGCTTAGCATTATTTTTAAACAAGATAAAAAAAAAAAAAAAATCTCCCTTATCACTTATTCTCTTGCCAGAAAAACATGCTCATTCCTAATGCAAATTTTAGGAAGATTTGATATCGCAAACTGTAACAACAATAAAGAATTCCGATCATTGAACTGATGCGCGAAAATTTGTATTACACAGCACTTTTTAATCTCGTTTTACGATCTAGCAGCCGTTTACTTTTCCATTGCTGTTGATAGTGTCAAATACTTAAAATAATCTTTAAATATCAAACTTGAAAAAGTATAAAACAACAAAGCAAAATCATGAGCAGATTCAGATTAGATCATTTTCCATTATTAAAAAACATGAAATCCAACAAGGCGTACCGTGCCGGGTTACAGAACAGATTGCCCGGTGCACAAGTGAAAATCATGTTTAATTGAATACTCTGAACAAATCACATTAAAATATTTTTTTAGAATCCGATGAGCTACGCAAAAAAAGAAAAAAAAAAACGGTACTACTTGGTTATTTTGCCGACCAATTTCGCCAAATCATTCGCCAAATTACGCAAACTGACATAATTTTTATTTCACATAACGAAAGAACAATTAAATTTGTAAAATATTAATAAAAATATAAAAAAAAAGTCGAATTAAAAATCCCTTGATGATGTAACAAGTACGTTTACTTAATATCAAGTGAATGTGGCATTTACGATCATCCATTATTGGCCTTTAATCTTATACTTTGGCGATAGTTTTTTGGTCGACGGGATAATCAAGTAGTACCAAAAAAATTATATGAAAGACTCCGGGCCCGTGATGAATGACCTTTAAATGAACCTCAAATTTGTATGATTTTAGATGTTTAATTCCGTTTTGTCGGAATTTAAATTTTTAAATGGAAAAAATCTCGAAAAAATATTGAATTGAAAGTATATGCTATTTGGTATTTTATTTTCTGCGTAATTTAATTTTTGGAGTCTATGTGTACCGAAAGCGAGCGAAACCGAGACGAAACATTCAGGTTTTTACTGATTTCGTCGAAATTTTCACACATTTTATTTTGTAAAAAATATTTCTACCCGTACAAACGTTACAAAAGTATTGTATGTGATGTAAATCCAGTCTATTGAGATGCTCTAAAAAGATTGGGTTAAAATACAGACGTTTAGTTACTTTTAGCGTAGAAAAAATGTCGTCTCCTTGAGGCGAGAAGTGACCTGGGTTCGCAGGTGTATTTGAAAGGGTTAAAATTCATATTTTTTTTTTAAACCAATTACACCGTCGCACAGAGGAGTATTTTCTGAAAAATGTGGACAAAATTATTTTATGAGCTATATTAAGTTTAAATGTTGTAAAAAGCTATTTAGAGTCATTATATATAATTTTTTTTTAAAAAAAAACATATGTTTTTTACGAATTTACAAAAAAACCATTGCTTTTTAATAAGTAAACTACTATTTAAATCAGTTTAGAATAAATAATTATGATATTTAATGAAATATTCAGTTTTTTTACATATTTATAACAAGTTCTTTCTGTAACTTACTATTCTAATCATCTTCATCTTCATCTGTTTCGTCTTCATCCTCATCTTTCTCTTATTTTGGATGTTGTCCGTATGGTGTTTCTGGTTGTTTCGCTAGAAAAAGGCTTTTTTTTTTTTTTTTTTTTTTTTTTTTTTTCTTAAGCTTTGGTCTTGAACTACTTATAAAAGAATCAGAATTTAGTAAACGTCTGTTCAAAACATTTTTTTTGCATTGCTCTGGAGAAAATTTTCGGCAAAAAGTTTGCCTATATTGGCGGAAATGTTTGTTTCTAGCTTCAGCAGCCTCGTCCGAAAGTTGATCGATAGGCAAAATTGCATGTTTAATTACTGTGGCCCCATGTGCTAAAACTTTATGTACTTTTGTTGACATTGGGTGCTACCCATATAATTCGACATAAAGATTTGCAGTTTCTTCGGTGTAATTCAAATTTTTTAACATCAATTCTATGTCCACTGGACAGTGCCTCTGAACGTAAAGGAACAAGAGAACTCTGAAATATATTTGCATCACTATCAGAAGTATTCTGAAATATCTGTTTAAATTCCGATTGTTGGGAGCCATCGCAACACCATTTAGATATTTGTTCTAAATTGTAGTTTTCTTCTTCTTCATTATTTAGAATAACTTCTTCTAAATATTTACACAGTCTTAAAGAGATGTGATCAAGAATATCCTATAGGTTAACTCATTAACCGCCAAAACTATAAGGTTGAAATTTTCAACTTTTTAGCTGAACGTCGTTTGACACCACAAACTCTGCAAGATAATTTTCGCTTTCTTTGATCTTCAAATTTTATGGCTTTAAGAAATGCCAATATTTTATTTGTAAAATAGTGGAGGGAATATACATAACTTAAATATGTGCATTTATTTTCACTGTTGCGTGAACGCAACACCAGCTGGTAATGGGTTAACTTCTGCGCTTGTTTCTGTCACATCCATCGACTCCTCACTTATATAGCAATCTTTCTTAGCTTTCTTAATCAGAGAATAACAAGTAAATATTCTTATTTGCACTATGAATAATTTCCCATTGCTTTCTCGTTAGATCAGCTTCCACAAAAATTCATAAGGCTTCTGATGGTGCATGGCTCTTAATGGTGTTTTTTTTTTTTTTTTGCTGAAGTTATAATTTTTCTGTATTTTGTATCTCTTGTTGACTTAAGAGTTATATGTTTTATGAGTGTCGAGGCATCAATATTACCAGCAGCTCGTTGATTTGTACTAGCTGCATATGTTAATTGATCAAGAGGAACTTGCTCCCTTAAACCTTTTGTTTTTTGTCAATTGCTTCTGTCACACAATTTGGAGAAATCTTTTGTTGGTCTACCTTTTTTTATATTGTACAGATAGTATATTCCACAGCTAATTTTATGGAACTGTTAAGCCAAAGTTCATTTATTTTAAGAAAACGCCATTTTGCCCTATTGGCAGCCTCCCATTTTTCTTTAAAATCCGATTTGAAACGGCTTAACGAACGTTTTTGTGATACTTGTTTATCTACAGGACATTTTGTCATTTTTGTGACTTTACTTTCCATGGACCATAATTTTTCATCTGTTTTCTTATTAGAATTATCTCGTTTATGGTCAAACAGCAACTTTCTTGAAAGATCTTTTGCTGTCACTGAAGTTTCTAAAAGAAAAATGAAGATTTTTCGTTTTCAAAATATCATTATCTTCTGATACCATTGTTTTATAAGACGGTAAAAAGAAAATTGGAGCAAGTTGGGGCAAGATTTTATTTTATGAATATAATATAGGAATATTTATATTTTATATTCCAACAAAAAGTTTTGCCCGACAAAGGGCGGAACGTATTTATAAATCACTAATAATTTAAAAGAACTAGTAAAAATTACACTTATTTTTAAAGGTAAAACAATGTGGCTATATTCATAATTATATTCTTTTATAACTAAAACTAAATACAGTAATTTAAGCTACATACCTCCCACTTCTATGTCCATAAAAGGTTTTATTCAGATCTCCCTTGTATGCTACAATAATTGCAATTTAAAAATGCGCTTCTCACCTCAGCGCTGAGAAAAGAGAAATCCACGATGCACGACAGCTGTGTTCAGAATGATAACGCGACGGGGAGTGTAACCGAACATTCCTAAGATATTGTTTACCGGAAGCACTGACTATACTTGGGGAACGAGGAATTTGATAGTATTGAATATACTGCGATCGTTATACTTCCGCGACAAGAAGTGCGCTGACTATTTTAATAAAATCTCACTCGATATCTTTTTTTTTTCCAAAATTTTAATGCAAAAACGATTCATTGACTAAATGAAACTGATTTAAGTTAAAATTTGTCACTATTATGATATGTATATATTAAATTTATATAAAAATGTATTTATTCGCTTTGGCGAAATCTTGGCGCTAATGAGCATGTGCTGTACAGAGATTGCAAACCTGTTAGAGATAACGTCTCCGGCATCTTCCCAATTTCCGGTGAGTTAAGAGATAATTACTCTTAGTTTGCGGTTTTTAATCTGCAATATATATTTTTTATTTTTGAAACTTTTTAAAATACAGAAACCATTTTTGTGGATTTGAACGTATCGGAAAATTTTACACCAAATGGATACCAAGCATGACAATAAAATGTTTATTTATAATGCTGAGGTTGTAAATAAAAAAGTTGAAGAAAGTTATTCCGCTCGAATATGAATTTTTCTACCGGCAAATTCGAGTTATTTTTAACAGAAACATAGGCATATGCAAGAGGGGTGGAAGGAGAGAGGAGGGGGCTCTAAATCTTTGAAAAAAGTAAGAACTGTTAAAAACATTACTTTTTGTTTTATTTGTTTTTTATTTTTCTCTTTTCTCTTTAAATCCCGATAGAAATTTATTTCTGAATATTAAATATTATTTAATTGTTAAATTCTTAAGTAGTTTTTATTTTCATATATTTTAAAAATTATCTTGCACAGGACTTTTTATGGTTATAGGCAATATTAGAAAGAAATTGCATAATCATGCTAATATAGTATAGAAGTTTTGGCATGAATATGAGATTGAATTAAAAATAAAAGGAAAATATTGATAATAAAAATAAGCTTAAAAGTTTATTTTACATATTTTTATGGGTCTATGTCATTTAGCAGACAACCAAATAGCCGACAAGACATTTAGCAGACAGTAATTAGACGACAGGACGTTTAGCCGACAAGTACATTTAGTCGACACGTACATTTAGTCGACAGGACAATTAGCCGACAGCGACAGTTAGCCGACAAGACAGATAGCCGACAGAGACAATTAGCCGACAGGACAATTAGCCGATAGGACAGTTAGTCGACATGGACAATTAGCCGACAAGACGTTTAGCAGACAGGATGATTAGCCGACAAGACAATTGGCCGACAGGACAATTAGCCGACAGGACATTTAGCCGACAAGACAATTAGCCGACAAGACATTTAGCCGACAGGACATTTAGCCGACAAGACAATTAGCCGACAGGACATTTAATCGACAGGACATTTAGCCGACAGGACAATTAGCCGACAAGACATTTAGCCGACAGGACGATTAGCCCAGTTAGGTTTTGGTTTGGATACTGTTAGGTTTCGGATAGGTTACAGTTAGAATACAGTTAGGTTATAGTTAGTTTACGGTTGCGTTAAACTTAGGTTACAGTTAGGTTACGGTTAGGTTACAGTTAGATTACGGTTACGTCACAGTTAGATTAAATTTAGGTAACAATTAGGTTACATTTAAGTTACAAATAGGTTAAGGTTAGTTACGGATAGGTTACAGCTAGATTAGGGTTATGTTACGGATAGGTTACAGTTAGGTTACGGATGGGTTACATTAGATTACGTTTATGCTACGATTAGGTCACAGATAGGATACAGTTACGTTACAGTTTGGTTACAATTAAGATTACGGATAGGTTACAGTTAGATTACGGTTAGGTTACGGATAGGTTACAGTACGTTACGGATAGGTTCCAATTAGGTTACGGTTAGGTTACCGCCAGGCTACAGTTAGGTTACGGTTAGGTTACAGTTAGATTACGGTTACGTCACAGTTAGATTAAATTTAGGTAACAATTAGGTTACATTTAAGTTACAAATAGGTTAAGGTTAGTTACGGATAGGTTACAGTTAGATTAGGGTTAAGTTACGGATAGGTTACAGTTAGATTAGGGTTAAGTTACGGATAGGTTACAGTTAGGTTACGGATGGGTTACGTTAGATTACGTTTATGCTACGATTAGGTCACAGATAGGATACAGTTACGTTACAGTTTGGTTACAATTAAGATTACGGATAGGTTACAGTTAGATTACGGTTAGGTTACGATAGGTTACAGTACGTTACGGATAGTTTCCAATTAGGTTACGGTTAGGTTACCGCCAGGCTACAGTTAGGTTACGGTTAGGTTACAGTTAGATTACGGTTACGTCACAATTAGATTAAATTTAGGTAACAATTAGGTTACGTTTAAGTTACAAATAGTTTAAGGTTAGGTTACAGATAGGTTACAGTTAGATTAGGATTAAGTTACGGATAGGTTACAGTTAGGTTACGGATAGGTTACGTTAGATTACGTTTATGCTACGATTAGGTTACAGATAGGATACAGTTACGTTACAGTTTGGTTACAGTTACGATTACGGATAGGTTACGGTTAGATTACGGTTAGGTTACGGATAGGTTACAGTACGTTACGGATAAGTTCCAATTAGGTTACGGTTAGGTTACCGCCAGGCTACAGTTAGGTTACGGTTAGGTTACAGTTAGATTACGTTTACGTCACAGTTAGATTAAATTTAGGTAACAATTAGGTTACGTTTAAGTTACAAATAGGTTAAGGTTAGGTTACGGATAGGTTACAGTTAGATTAGGGTTGAGTTACGGATAGGTTACAGTTAGGTTAAGGATAGGTTACAGTTAGAATACATTTATGCTACGATTAGGTTACAGATAGAATACAGTTACGTTACAGTTTGGTTACAATTAAGATTACGGATAGGTTACAGTTAGATTACGGTTAGGTTACGGATAGGTTACAGTTAGATTACGTTTCTGCTAAGATTAGGTTACGGATAGGTTACAGTTACGTTACAGTTTGGTTACAAATAGGATTACGGATAGGTTACAGTTAGATTACGGTTAAGTTCCGGATGGGTTACAGTAGGTTACGGATAGATTACAATTAGGTTACGGTTAGGTTACCGCCAGGCTACAGTTAGGTTACGGTTAGGTTACAGTTAGGTTATAGTTACATCACAGTTAGGATACGGTTAGGTTATAATTAGTTTACGGTTAGCGTACCGTCATGATACGTTTATTTTACAGATAGATTACGGTTAGGTTACAGTTATGTTACAGTTAGGTTAGGGTTAGGTTATAAGTAGGTTACGGTTACGTTACGGTTAGGTTATAATTAGGTTACGGTTATGCTCCATTTCCGTTACAGATAGGTTACGGTTAGGTTACGGTTATGTTCCATTTCCGTTACAGATAGTTTACGGTTGGATTATGGATAGGTTACAGGTAGGTTACAGTCACGTTACATTTAGCTTAAAATTAGTTTACGTTACGGTTAAGTTACCGATAGTTTATAGCTACGTTACAGTTAGGTTACGGTTATGTTATAATTAGATTAAGGTTAGGTTACAATTAGGTTACAGTTGGGTTACGGTTAGGTGATAATTTGTTTATAGTTAGGTTGAAGGTATGTTACTGTTAGGTTACCATTAGGTTACGGTTATGTAACATATTACAGCTAGGGTACAGTTAGGTAATGTTTATGGTAGAGTTAGATTAAGGTTACGTTACAATTAGATTACTGCGCCCAGGGCTTAAATTCTAACAAAAAAAGTTCCGGAGCCCTAATATTCTGCGCTACCGGTACAACAACTGTACCGTTCCACCCCCTCCCCCCTGCCCCGGTAATCTGCATATTTATATTTCGTATATTAATTGCAAAATTTAAAACATTTTTTTTCTTTAGCAAAATAAAAAAATTAAATATATCTATCAGCATATACTTAGCTGTCAACTATTCTACTTTTTAGTTATCACTTCTTCTGAATAGTAAAAATCAGTGCCTATTTTTTATGTTAATTAATTGCAGAATTCTGCGATTAAATAGGGTAACGATTATGATTAGAAAATGGTGTTAACACAAAAAAGAGATAGTTCGCAGCTATGCATTTTTAAGAAAAAATGAATGAAATTTACAGAAATGAATATTTATATGCTGAAGAATGGAACAATGTTTTACAATTTCCTGTAAAAGGTGCATATCTTAAGCTATAATCACTTCCTTCCGCATAACAATCGTTTGCGGTGAGTCCCTGAAAATCAGATAAAATTAAAAATTTGACAACGTTATCGGAAAGAATCTATGCTTTTATAGAAAAAGGGGAAACACTGCTCGATTGCTTTCTATCAGAATAACAATACATGGTAATTATTCTACTTACAAAGGAAAGTGACTTCGTATAGGTGCACAGAGCCTTAGCGCGGGTACCGTTCATGATACAAAATAAATAGAAAAATCACTAACGTGATTTTTATACTCGTACGCAATAGAAGACAAAAAACCTCGAACAGACAAAACGTCAAGCTGATGCTTGTTGGATAAAACAGAAAATATTCTTTTCAGGTTAGATATCGAAATAAAAAAAGAAAACCCAGCCAATAAAAAATTATCCTACTATCACAAAAGAAAATCGAACTGAAAGCAAATTTATTGTTCACTCTCTTGAGTGGCGCCGTATCAACACGTCGCCGATATAAATTTGAAATAGAAAAACACGATTTCTGTTTCCCCTTCATTCTGATCAAAATAGCATTAAAATGATTTGAAGTGGAATATAATACGTAATTTTAAAAGAAGATTTTTTTTCAATACATGAATAAATAAAATTTTAAATGTAATACAGATTGAGCTCGAGTCAGTCTAAGCCTAAAAACTGATATAAAAATTGAGTACGTTTCATCTCCATCCCCTACGCGTGTGACACATTACGTCACATATAAGTGTTTTGGTAAAAAGAATGCAAAAGCTTGGAGATGGGAAAGAAAGGAAAAGGTAATTTAAGCTTCGGTTTTTCGGAAGCGCTATTGCACTGGGCTCCGGAGCCCTGTATTTATGAGCTCCGGTGAATTCCGAACAATATTTAAATATTTACTAAAAACAGAGAAGTACCGGAGCCGGGCTCTGGTGGGCTCCGTCGCAAATTAAGCCCTGGTTACAACCGAATTTTATACAGTGTAATTTTATATCACACTAGCTGACCCACTCGGCGTTGTCCAGGCCCATCATAATAACCTTAAATAAAACTCAAGTTTGTATGATTTTATATCCTTTGAAAATCTTTTAAATGGACCTAGTTTCGGAAGTCCCATTACCTTCCATAGCCTCTCGTGTGTTCCCAACATATCTCTTTCAGAACGAACCTGTGATCTGGGTCTCCGCTACCTAAAGCGGTATGTACCGGAAGTGCTCCGCACGTACCGCAGATAATCGAAAACCAAGTCGAGTGAGCCAAACTTCGTTGTAATCAAGCCCATAGAACCCGAAAAATTAATGCATCATTAATGTTCGAAAATGTTCGTAACTGAAGTCTAAGATAAAGTTTCATAATACAGAAAGTAGCTGAATTGTAATCTAACTTAAATGAACCTATTCCCGTTGAAATCGGGCCCCTAGAACCCGAGGAAAGAATACACCCCTAAGCGGTGGAAGGTTGCACTCCCCCCCCCCCCTCCCCTCTCTGTAAATTTCACGGACTACTTTTAAAATTAACGCAATATTATTTAATAAACGGATGAAATCCCGGGCGGCAAACAACTTAGCTACGCTACTGCACCTAACGAAAATTTTCATATGAATTCGACATTCGTTTTATTCAATGTTAGCATAAATTAGAGGCCCCGATGTAATTATGAGCACGCTAGAGGGCGAAGCCAGCTAGTTTAATAAAATGTTATTATTATCACGCTTATATGTTAAAGCCTCGATAACTCGACATCCTCATAAATAAGTGTATTTAGTTAATATTACTATTTATACATTTGCTCTAAAAACTGGATAACTTGAAGATTCATTAATCTATTTTATTACATATCGAATACAAGTTATACGGTTAAACCTTGATGAATCCTCAAGCTTATAAATCTATGTTTTTATTTAAACAATTATCATTGGTCATTGTGGTTAAAACCTTGATAACTCTATATCCTCATAAAGCAGTGCTTCTATGCAATAGAATCTAATTAATTTTCTTAACATCCGCAATAAAATCAAAATAACAAGTTAACCCAAACGATCTCTCTAAACGAAAAACCTAGTTACTTCGCCATCTCTTTAAATTTATACAGTGACCTCTCACTTATACGACTCTCAGTTATACGACTCTCTCAATTATACACCGAATTCTCTTGGTCCCGCCCACGCTTTATGGGAAATAATGCTAAACTTCTCTCAGTTATACGACTGCTTCTCTCACTTATACGACGCTTTAACTGGTTATGGTGATTTTGCATTTCTCACTCTTATTTAATTTTATAATTTTTAAAGTACAAATCAGCTACGTTTTCTTACCTATAAACTTTAAACTGGAATCATATTTAATCGCGTCGTTTAACGAAATGCGTGCTTCAAATTTACCGATAGATAGTGTGATTTTAGAAGAAAAGGCTCGCACTCTTGCTGAGGAATATGGAATCGAGAATTTTTCACCGTCTCGCGGTGGGAAAAAAAAACATGGATTTTTGCATCGCCGCGCCGCAGCACAAGAGAAAGCGCATGTATTGATAATAATGATGGTCGGCTGTGATTGAACAATCTACCATTTGTTAATTTAGGATTATAAAACTCAAGACATTTTAAACTGTAATTAAAAAAAAGGACTGTTTTAAAAACTGATGCCCGGTAAGACATAATAATACAAAAGAGATCGATGTCACGGGGGCAGAGTAAGTAAAGAAAGGCTAAGTATCCTTTTTTACACAAAAGGGATTATTCAGAAAAAATAGAACCTTCAGTAATAGGAAAATCAAGAAAACCTCGATGCTTTAAGAATATAAAAAAACTGCCATGTAGCTACAGAAATTCAATAAAAGCATGGATGACATCACAGATTTTTATTGATTTTTTTAAAGAGATGGATGATAAATTTCGAAAATAACAAAGAAAGGTTTTACTTCTGATGGATCAATGTCCATCACATCCAGATGTAAACGATTTACCATTTCTGCAACAAATTAAAGTTCAATTTTTGACAGAAAATTCTACAAGCAGATTAAAGCCATTACATCTAGAGATTATAAAGAATTTCAAACTAAACTACAAAAGGACTTTGATTCATCTTTTTATTTTTGATCGGGGAAACAAAAAGAAAGCTAAAGCAAATTAAATTTTAGATGCTATGTGTCTTAGAGCATCTGCATGGAAAAATATGACACCGCAGACAATTAAGAACTGTTTTAGGAAATGTGGTTTTTCAAAAGCACAAACTGCTAGTTCAACGAATGAACCCGATTTTCAGAGCGTATGAGAATCCTTTAATGACGAAGACTGGGATGAAATGTTTATGGACGAACGTATTAATTTAAAAGATTATATACAATCTTATGAGAAACTTCTTCTGTCAGAACTGAGAGCTGCTGAAGAAATCGTTGAGGCTATCAATAGTGAAGATGTGAGCGAGTAGGATGTCGAAGATGGGAGCGATGTCCCACCTGTTGTAAATCTTTCAGAAGCAAGTGCTGCTTTAAATACATTAAAAAATTATGTCCATCAAAATGATTATGTCCAAAATAGCTTAAAAGCTAGACTTAGAAAAAGACATTTTCTCTTTCCGTCGACAACAAGGACAAACTAATATAACTTCATTTTTTGAGAAAATCCGATCTGTAAATCTTTAAAATAAGCATAGTGGTATAAATGAAATATTTTGTGAACTTTTTTAATTTATTCTATGTTTTATAAATTTTGTTAAAATATGTTCTTAGCAATCAAAACTTATCGTTTTTAGAATAGGCAAAATAATTAATGTCTATAAAGTTTGAAACTTGTATAATAAAGCGGTCTCTCACTTATACGACTCTCTCACTTATACGACTTTTTTCTACGGTCCCCTGAAAGTCGTATAAGTGAGAGGTCACTGTATTTCAATCAGTTTGATATAAATTCTGTATGATTTCCAAAAAACCTCGAAAAGTCGTCATCCTTAATCATCTGTGATTTTATTAAGTCGAATGTCATTAATGAATTATATATATCCAATCTTGATAACGAAATTCTCAGAAATTTGTCTTTTTGCGCATCGAATTCATTTAATTTATATATTAAAAGATCAGTGATTCGCCAGCCTTATAAACCTTTGTTTTTGTTGAAAGAAGTAATATTTATTTGTTACTGATATGGGGGCACTATAATATCGATAGCTCATCAATTTCATAAATCAGTGCTTTTACTCAATCATCATTAATATTTTATACATATGCATTAAAACCTCAATAACTCGTCAGCTACTAAGAGTGTGTTTGTATTTAACTGTAGAATAAGTTTTCAGCGAGATCGGATTTAACGACAACCCAGTTTTTAGTGGGGAAAATTGAATAAAACCAATATAATACCAATTATATTATACCAATAAAAGAAAGTTTCGCTCTGTCTGTGTGTATGTGAGTGTGTGAGTGTCTGTGTGTCTGCGTTTGATGACTAGGAAATTCTACCGCACGTAGAAGTCTGAACATTTAGGTGAGAACAGTCCAAGACATGTCCTGATGCACCTGACAATCAGATTTTTCTTTTTTTAAGGTCGGGGCCCCTGTGCATCTAAGTTTTTATGCTCGAAATTGTTAATAACTTACTCCCTTTATATCCGATCTTCTTCGTTCTTGGGGCCAATTCCCTATTTAGTTATTCTCTCATTTCTACATTCCAGTTAAAACCCTGGCAGCCTGGGACCCGGTACAGCACCCCTTAAAGTTTTTGCGCCCTAAATTGTTAATAAATTGCTTCCTTTTAATCCGATCTTCATTTTTGGTATCCTTTTTTCATTTAGTTATTCTCCCATTTCTACACCCTAGTTAAGACCCTTGCTCCATTCTCCCCCCTAGGGTCCCGTAGGTCCCTTGAATTTTTTGTGCGCCATGCATTTTTCACCCTCTAATTTTCTCACCTTCTCAGTGCATAATTTTAAAACTGAGTATTGGACACTTCTCCCAGGACCAACACTCTCATATTTTATTTGGGCCCTAGGACAATCATTTAAGCATTTACCCAATTTTTGGCGCATTTCTTTAAATTATTATTCTAAGGAATAATTCATAACTCTATGGGTAATTTTGAATAATTGAAGATCTATGACCTTTTAACATATTTTCATGTTAGGGCCCTGCTCTTAACTATCAGTTGGCCTCTTTTGGGCCCTTTATTGTAGCTCCCTTAAAAATGACCCGATTCATTAGCTTTTTTTTCTAACAACTTCTTAAGTCTTCTAGCAACTCCATGAACGACAAAAAAATTTCTCACTTCAGCTACCACCAATTTTGAATATTAATCTCCTTCTTGGGGCCTTTGTTGTAGCTTCTTTAAAAACGATCTTACTCTATTACAATTTTCTACTTCATAGTTCTTGCGTCCTACAGTTACTTAAAAACTATTAAAAATTTTTCCTTTACCCAACTACATTCCAGTTCATATCCTGCCCCCTGGGCCCGGTCCTTCTTTATACCCAACTACCACCTTTTTCGAATATTAATCTCCTTTTTCGGCAACAGCTTACGTTTACTCACTACATCCGTAAATTAAAAATAAAAATCGCGTTACGTTAACCCTTAAATGCGCGATTTTTTATTTTGCTTCGAAAAAATTATATATGATTCTCTGAAAGGTTTATTACTCGGGAAAAATAATGAAAAAAAAAATCAGAGATACATTTTTCATATAATACGGAACTCTTTTCTTCTGTTGCGCATCTGCAATACAAATAATAACTACTGTTGCGTGGCTGTTTTACGCTAAAATATTGCAAATCAGTAAATATTTTAATACCTATGTCTCCAAATACCTTATTTTATATAATTATTTATTTTATAAAACTTAACCTTTAACCCTTTAATTCCCATGATAGAATGCGTTCTAGAAATTACGTACTCCAGAGAATCTGACTTTACACAAGAAAGTTTCAATGGTTAATTTCGCTTTTTTTAAATACGGAATGTCTGTTATTAATTAAAACAAATATTGCTATTTTTATCTCCTGGTGTGAATTAGGTATATATACGAATAAAAAAAATCTATTAAATTTCAAAAAACTGTTCTTTGCATAAAAAAACTGTTCTTTGTCCCTGCGCACTAAAGGGTTAAAGGTAATTTTAGAAAAGAAATTTCATCCGTTTATTAAATAATATCGTGTTAATTTTAAAAGTAGACCGTGAAATTTACAGAGGAGGAGGGAGGCAACTTTCCACCGCGTAAGGATAAATTGTTTCCTCGGGTTATAAGGGCCCAATTTCAACGGGAATTGGTTTATTTAACTTAGATTACAATTCAGCTACTTTCTGTGAAAATACTACTTTCTGTGATTATGAAAGTTTATCTTAGACTTCAGTTAACGACATTTTCGAACATAATGATGCATTCGTTTTTCCGGTTCTATGGGCTTGATTACTACGAAGTTTGGCTCACTATTAGACTTTTTTTTCAATTGTCTACGATATGTGCGGAGCACTTCCGGCACATGCTGTGTTAAGTAGCGAGGACCCAGATTACAGGTTCGTTCGGAAAGACGTTTGTTGGAAACATACGAGACGCTGTGGAATGCAATGGAACAACCGAAACTAGGTTCATTTAAAAGATTTTCAAAGGATATAAAATCATACAAACTTGAGTTTTATTTAAGGTTATTATGATGGGCCAGGCAAACGCCGGGTGGGTCAGCTAGTGTGATATAAAATTGCATTGTATAAAATTTGGTTGTAACGTAGGGAACTAAAAAAAAGCAAGCAAAAAATTCATACCGCACAGTTTGTTTTTTATTTTTAATTCGATATAGATTTCGTTATTCATATGTCTAACTGTTTTATACGTTTAATATAATATGTTGAAACATCACAAAGAGATTATTATTTGTTAAAAAAACCTTGTTTATATGACTTACCTTTTTCTACATAAACAAATTGCAGTAGTAAACCTTATCTCAGTTCATAAAATATTTTTTTTTTAAATGCCAATTGCAAATATCCGTTTATTTTTCAAAAAAAAAATCATGAAAATTCAACAAACTGTTGTATCGGAACATTATTTGTGCTATAAAATTTATCAAATAATGATATTTTTGTGCAAAATGAAAAAAAAAAAATAGTTAAAATTCTCACCGATAAGCGAAGTTTTAGGAGCCTTATCATAAAAATGTATGACAAATAAGCAGATTATGGATTCTTAAAATAGTCTCACACTAAAAAATTAAATTTGATTGTTTAGTATCTGAATGAAAATAGCTGTACATTTTGTGCTTGTAAGAAATAAAAATGGTTTTATATGAATGCGTTAGAAAATAGCCAATTTGGATTTGAGAAAATCATTTTAAAAAAAAGAAAGAAAAGAAAGAGAAAAAAATCACTCCCGGCTCGGCCTGCAGGCACAGGTAGATTTCGAAGTTAAGTACTAATTTCACTAAAAAGGCTAAATCAAGAATAGAGATAAACACAGTTTGACAATTTTTTCTGGTCGCTTTTGACGAGTTTTCAATTTCATTTTTCTAAACTGGTTTTATCAGAATCATGTTAAGGCTGTGTTCTCAACTACACTGCTCAACAAGGTTGATATTTTCTGACACAATGACGTACAGATTTTTTAACGTAATTGTATAAAATTGGCAGACCTACTACAAGGGATTTTTCTCCCTTCGTTCAGTGTTTTTTTTTTTTTTTTTTTTCCTTTTGTTGGGAAATTTGGTTCAAACTGTGACAGTATTTTCTGAAACATCTATTGTGTTTACAAAAAAACCGGAAAATGTCTTTCAATTACATAGTTTCCTTATAACAACACCTTCCAATTTCATGCGTTTCCGAAGAAAAGGGAATTAAAACTTATGTCATAAAGTTGCCCCTATGGATTTGAGAACAGCCTTAATACGATATTTTTTTCTTGAACCTCCTTTTTTGTGTGTAAGAGTTGGTTTTATCAAAATCTTGCCAATATAAAAGTTGTAGATAATATTAAGAAGATTTATAATAAATTTAAGCGGATTTGATATCTTGTGAATTGACGAAGTTATGAATTTTTTTCTTCTTAAAACTCTATTTTCATTGCCCCTTGAGCCCATTTTTAATGATATCAAAAATCTGTTATGCATAATTTTTTGGACCTTTTCCTAGAAGTAATAATAACTTTAAACTTATTTGATATGCATTATAATTAAGAAGTTATTGTTTTTTTTTCTGTTTTCACAAAATCCTTCCCTATTTCCATACCCTTGGGTCGATTTTGCCCCATTAACGAACTTTATCGAGATTTTCTGCCCCTTAATTATATGGTATGGCCTTGATCAGTTTGGAAGAGGTTTTTGCAGAGTTATGGAAGTTATCGTGTCCATAAAAATGTGATATATATGGATAGATAGTTAGATAAAGTTTTGAACTGGCGGTGGTTTGGTGTTCTATGGTTTCATGATCGGCGTAGATCTGCAAAAATGTTGGTAAAATGTAATATGTAGTATTTCTTATTACGAAATCTACCTAAAAATGTATTACCCTGATTTTATTCCTCTAAATATCTACAATATTCTGCTTAATACTTTACGAAATTCGTTAGATCCCTAGCTGAGGCTGGATACATTCTACGACTAAAAATGCAAACTTTATTAACAAGAATGAAAAAAATAATATTAAATAAGAACCAATTTTATTAATATAAAGGAGAACCTAGCTTCAAATTTAAAGAAAAATTCTATATGCTTACCATATATATCTAATTCGATAAATGCTTTTCTTAAATTTTGAATATCAAATTAAATTAGAATTATTTGAAAAAAATATTTTTAATTTTCTCAACATATATTTTTTAACTTTAGAGTATTATTGATTACAAAGAAACCGTTATTGAAAAATTAAGTTAATACAAATAGAGGAATAAGGATGAAACGTAAAAAGTTCTCAATAAACTTGAAAATTGGTGAAACAATTAAAATTATATATCACGTTTAAAACAAAATGTTATTAGCCTGCGGTACGGTATGCTATTTCTTTCTCCCAGCTTATTTTGTGTCCAAAAAATAACGTTACCTTACAGAGGCTAGCCGTAAAAGAAAGCATTACGATTAAATACTGTTTAGCAATTTTTTAAACTTCTAAGCATCGCACATTTTCAATTTTTATACCGTCGTATTGGAGAAAAAAAGTTCTTTTAAATACGTTTTGTTTGAAAACTATATCTCCATTTATTTTTGAAATATTAATTTTTTTGGAGTTTTTAATTCACCATTTGCTTAATATTGGCAACGGAAGAACTCGATTTCTGTAGAAAGTAAAGGAAGAATAGTTTTAAAATAGCGATTATATATTTTTGTTGCCATTTTTTCGTAACAACCGAAAGAAAATGTAATTAAAATACGTGCTATTTTGAAAAAAAAAATATAAACGAATGATTTTTGTTAAAACAATGGAGCTATTATATACTATATTTAATTGTAAGTATCTATGAATCATTAGATCGCCGTGTTTATTTTATTTATTTTTTTATTTTTTCTGGGAGCACGGCAGTGCGTCCGCCAAGTTCGCACAAGCCGTAAGCTACCTTTTCCTGAACCATTTCAGCATACTTTTCACCCCCTCATAACGTCGTTTTAGGGAGAGATATAGAATTTTTTCTTTTATACACATGTTCGTATGATCAAACTGAACTAAGGTTCCACGGTTTCATGTTTCTGTATTTAGTGGTTTTCGAAATATTAAATTCCGGAAAAGCGCTTTTTTGTCACTGGCTCACTTCGCATCATCAAATAACTAAGGTACTTCTAGAAGTCGTAGAATAATGAAATCTCACAAGTAAGTCGGTTTTGCAGCACAATTAACCAGAAAAATCTGAAAACACAGAATTTCCGCCTCTAAGCCCTTCAAATAGGGGGTGTTGATTTGGCTGTAAACAGGTCCTAACACATTCAATTTTGCCAATGTTGGTCGCCAAAACTTGATTACAGAGTTTTGAAGGGGTCACATAATTTCAAGCAGAATAAAATTTTATATATATGCTTTTCCAAAGATGTTTGTTAAATAGAAAAAATGAATATAACCTAAAAATTTTAATCAGTATAGGTTATGATATATTTACGATAATAAAACATTTAACAAATATAATCGCAATTCGGTACGTTTCCGATATAGTAGCCTTGGCGAAATAGAAAAAATAGCCTTGACGAGAAAAGAAATTGGATAAATAACGTATTTTCTGGCAACCTATATACTGTGTCATATACACAAGCAATTTTTTCCATATGTGTATAATTTATTTAATGTAAGGAACCCGTTTATTTATATTTATATACCAACATAAATAATTTGGGCACAGATGTCATATTTGCCCCATATTGGCACGATTTTTTTCTGACTCCAATGTCATATATGCAATGTATACTTAAGCGGCGCCAAAGTGTCGTTATTTTGCTTGATATGGTAACCCGGATGTTGTTGTTTATGCTGTTGATGTTTTCGCCAAATCGGAATCGGAAAAAAATCGCGCCAATATGGGGCGAATATGACATCTGTGCCATAATTTGTATATAAAAAACAATATTTTATACATGTATAAATAAAATGTTTATATATATATAAAAAACATAAAAGTTCATCAGGTTCGTTTTCATAGTTGTTTATATCATTTGGCAACATTTCTCAGTTTCTGAAGTCCGAATTGCGTCAAGATTTAAAAAAAAAAAAAGCCGAGGTCCCTATAGTGGAAAAATATCCTAATTTTCACATGAAAGTTTAAAAACCTCCTTTTAATTAAATTTAATGTGTAACTAACAAAGCTGTCTTTAACGATGCGCGACAGCGTCCGAAGACTGCTGCTAATGTTATTATATTGCATTATATTAACCAACTTACTGTTAATTTTAAATCTGTAAAAGAAAGATTATAGTTATAGATAATATATGTTGGTCGCCAAAACCCGATTACAGAAAATTAGCCTGAGTTATAAAGGTGTTACATGATTTGAAGCTGAATGAATTTTTATATGCTTTTATAAAAATCTTAATAAGGCAAATCTTTCAGTTTATCTGTCCATCTTTCTATCTTTTACTTCCTTAAAACAAATTTTATTAAAGACCGGGAGGCGTCTGCACAGATCATCACCTCATCGAGTTGACGGCTGAAATTTTAGGTTTAGTTAAAAATCGATTAGCGTATTAAAATGTAACTGGTCTCCCGAGTCATATCTTTGTGGAAATCACCTACAGACCCGATTTTACCGGTTAATTGGTGGATTTTCCATTGTGTTTTCCTGCACCCATTCCTCTATGTTTCCATACTTTTGGATGCAGGAAAATACAATAGTAAACCTATCAGTCAACCATTAGGTCTTCAAGTGGTTTCTACCAAGATATGAATTAACAGACCAGTTGCACTTTAATATGCAAATCTAGTTTTAACTAATCCTAAAATTTCTGCTGTAAACTCGATGAGGCTATGTGCAGACGCCTCCCGGTCTATTATAAATGTCGAAATTCTAATCTCAACAGCACTCTGTTCAATCTGGCAAATATCCTTACTATTTATGGAACACTATTCCTTTAAGTGCGGTTTAGTGATGTTAATGAACTTTATGTATATGCAGGGGTCGCAGCATATAGGACAAATTTTATTGTTCTTACCAGTAACTTTTATCAATAATCTTCATGGTATAGTCCTATTGCATATCTTATAAAAATGTCTCTTGACGATTATTGATAAAATATACTGATAGGAACAGTACAATTTGTCCTATATGCTGCGACCCCTGCATATGCATCATACATATTATACATATGCATATAATACGTAATACATTTGCATCATACGTATTATAGGTATGTGTATAATACATAATACATATGCATCATTATGACGTCA
Source organism: Maratus speciosus (assembly GCA_963932465.1). NCBI lineage: Eukaryota > Metazoa > Arthropoda > Arachnida > Araneae > Salticidae > Maratus > Maratus speciosus. The sequence continues at coordinate 252,408,536 of OZ010800.1, read as the reverse complement.
GAATAAACAAAACATTTTTTGTCGCTAAATTTGAGAATTGACATGATATATTACCAAATTTGGCGACACTTCTCTAAATGTCGACAAGCTTGGCGAGTATTTGACGCTAGTGGCTATTTTTCAATGAGTTAATTATTAATGCGAGTCATCTACTTATATTTTTCCGCATATCATCTGAATAGTTAAATGGTATAACGTACAAATATTTCCAAAGTGCCAATAGTTTTGTCATGCACAAACCTCTGCTATTGTTATTATATTGTACTGTTATTATACTTACTGTGATTATGTTGTTAATTTTTACTCTGCTAAAACTTCTGTATTATATAAAGAGAATTTTCGGAAACTATTAAAGCACCGAAACTGCCAGTTCTCCTTATTGTTATTATAATTCTATAATATGTAACCTGTTAATCGATGTGTACGTTAGAATGAATCTTCTATAATCCGGTTCCTCGTATGTTAGTTCTCAGGTTTTAATAAAATTAGCTTAAATCTTAAAACCATGGCACATTAGCTAACTCTTCAACACGATCAGATGAGAAGAATGGTAGATTTTCAAATGGATCATGGCAGTGAGCCCGTAGACCTTCTATTCTTCCGTAATCGAGTCTATTGAAAAGTTAACATGAAACAAAAAGATATTAGCATCAATATGGTTTAATGCAAATGCAAATATTTTTCAAAGGATTTCATAACAACCATTTCACTTGTACCCAATCGTATCAGTTAAAATACAACAATTGGCAGTGAGTCCAATTAGAAAAGTTTACTTAATAGGATTAAAACTTTTCGCATTAGAGAACGAATCATAACTGATAAGGAAACATGCATAAGTGAGTTAAGAGATGTTTGTCGCGAAAGATGAAATACATAACAACACAAAATATATGATGTGCTTCCATAATCGTAAAGAGTTTTTGATTTCTCTATCAAAAGCTTCCGACTTGGCGAAAGAATGGGCAAGTAAATTAAATTATGAATAACAGTAACATGATGCAACGTTTAACATGCAATTAATAGAGTAAATATTGCTTGCTAGAGGCGGCTAGTATTTTAATATAAAAAGAAATAAAGTATAAATTTGTAAAGCTCAATAAAATAAATTTAGGTATTTTCATGTTAGCTGGGTGCAAGTGGCAAATCGCCAAATACTGTTCCAAACTCCATTGTTCATACTGCATTCATTTTATTTAAAAATATAAACTTTTCAGTCATCTCATTTAAAATAGATGCATTTATCTCATTTTATTTAAAAGAATATTTAACATAGAAATAAATAAATAAGAAATAATAACATAATATTATGTTATTATTTCTTATTGTTCTTTAATTATTCATGTATAATTTCTAATTTACACATGTGAAAAATGAAAACTGCTACTGGCAAAAAAACAAAATGCTAATGAGGAGATTTGCTCCCTGCTAACATAAAAGTACCGAAATTTAATTTTTTTTAAATATTAATATAGTTTAGACAAACAAACTTGAAAAACATACAAAAAGTATTGATATCCCAACAAAAAGTTTTCGGTAAAAAAAAAAAAAAGCGCCAAGTTCTCCTTAATGTTTCGGCCAGAAAAAGTAGTGATATCTGTCTGAAGTTCGCAAAAGTTAAAAGCCATACATCCCAAATCTTTCATTGAAAATGGCTTCCTGCGACTTGGCCGTTAATGCCTTCAAGAAGTTTTTTCAAATTCTAAAGTATGTACAAATGAACTTTATGCGAAATCCATATTTTGAGGATTATAGGCATTTCGTGACACAAAGTAGAGAAATAAAATACACATTTAAAGAAAGCATATAAACCACTTCAGTCTATTTAAATGCTTAGAAGTTAAAAATAAGAAAATAACTGTATTCAGAAGATAATATTCCAACAGGACTAATTGCTAAAGCACAATTAGTATCCGCTTTTAACAGTTTAACCCCCTCAAGGGCGGTGGTTTATTTTTGAATCATTTAAATTTAATCCCTAAATGGGACATTGACACCAGAATTTTGATTTGGAAATTGTCGTTTTAGTTTGTACGTGCAGAAGAGTCAACTTATTTTCAAATACATTTGCTTGTAAATTCCGGTGTCATTCATTCATTTCAGTATTTTATTAATAGTAGTGTTTTGCCCCTGAAAGGGTTAAAGCGAATAAGTGCATTCTAAGGTTATTGCAATACCTCTTAATATATGCAAACAAACTATAATATATGTTCAAATGAAAAAATCTCTTTCGTCAATGCACAAGATTTCAATATTATACATTAAAATATAATGTAACACATTATGAGACTTGAAAAAAGTAAATTTTGTTTTATATCTTAGGTTTCATGTTAATGACTTTAGGTTTAGACCGTGCAAAATAAATTTCAATTAAACCAGAAATGAACTAAATGATTTGTAATCAAAACTAATGTTTGTTGAAAATCAGTAGTATTTTTGAGAAATCTTTTACTTGTAATGTCTTCATGTGAATTCGCCTCTTTGCATTCTAATATTACTTTTAATATTTAAATAAATCATAAATGCGTAATTTACATTAAATTGAAAATGCTATAGAAGGCATTAACGGCCAAGTCGCAGGAAGCCATTTTCAATGAAAGATTTGGGATGTTTGGCTTTTAACTTTTGCGAACTTCAGACAGATATCACTACTTTTTCTGGCCGAAACATTAAGGAGAACTTGGCGCTTTTTTTTTTTTTACCGAAAACTTTTTGTTGGGATTTTTTTTATTTTCTTGAATGACGGAATATTTTTTTGCATTTGTGCATTATTTCGCGATAGTGATGTGCTATGCATGCTTTACTGTAGATGTTTAAGAGTAGATCGTAAATGTGGAATTTTTAAGCGGATGCGAATGACGTCATTTTACATAAAATAAAACGTGTGCTTTAAGTCTTAAAATTGAAATATGTTTTGTACTGCAGTAGAGTCCCGCTTAACCGAGTTATTTTCTTCTGATGGATTGGTGGCTTCTATTATTATGAAACAGCCATTATAAATCAATGGCGGATCTAAGGGGGGGGTGAAGGGGCGATCGCCCCCCCCTTGGGCTAATAAAGGGTTTGTAAAACGACATTATGCATCCTCACGGAAAATGACTTGGGGCGGAGCTCGAGCCCGGCGCGACTCGGGTCGGGTCGCGCCAATTTAAATCCACGAGACTCAGACTGGGTCAGGTCTTTTCTCTTTTAGAGTCGGGTCGTGCCCTGATCTTAATTTTTTCTGCAGATTCGTGTCGGGCCAGACTTCTTTTTCCTCGAGATCGAGCCTGGCCTGGACTCATTTTTCCAAGAGGTCTGCATTGGCCAAAATTTCCAGGTCGGGGCTCGGCCCGGAATAAAAGCTAAACATTCGGTCCGTGTCAGCCCGTATGATAAGCATTATTGGCCCGACCACGACCCGTGCATTCCTCTAAATTCTTCCTCCCGAGCCCAAGTTGGTGTGCAATCTTACTTATTTGTCATTCGTAAAAATTATATTTGTTTTGTACATTTGTTTAGCGAAATCTTTAGAAATTTAATTTGATTTGATAAGTTGCATTTTTTAAAATTTACTTTTTACTTTCTTCTATCTTCAATAGAAGAAAGTATTGTAATCGAAATTTTTTTCGACTTCCGGTTTTCATGTTTTAGGGGTCAGAGATCCCAAAAAACATGTTTATAGAAAATGTCTGTCTGTCCGTGTGTCCGTCTGTCTGTCGCCATTGTACCATCAAAAAGTGTATGAAGTTATGCATAGAATTGAACCAAATTTTTATTTTAAGTTTTTGGCTATGGCAAGCAGATCCTCCATGAATTTGGAAAAAATTCGCCGGTAGGGGGCGCTGTAATAGCGATTTTGAATATTTTACCATCGAAAAGTGTATGAAGTTATGCATAGAATTGAACCAAATTCTTATTTTAAGTTTTTGGCTTTGGCAAGGAGATCCTCCCTGAATTTGGAAAAAAATTCGCCGCTAGGGGCGCTGTAATAGCGATTTTGCATATTGTACCACCGAAAAGTGTATGAAGTTATCCATAGAATTGAACCAATTTTTTATTTTAAGTTCTTGGCTATGGCAAGCAGGTCCTTCCTTAATTTGGAAAAAAATTCGCCGGTTAGGGGGCGTTATAATAGCGATTTTTGTGCCCTTTTGAATATTGTACCATCGAAAAGTGTATGAAGTTATGCATAGAATTGAGCCAAATTTTTTGTGTTTCTTTTTGGTCATGGCATGAAGGTCTTCCCTGAATTTTGAAAAATTCCGCTGTAAGGGGGCGCTATAATTACGATGTCTGTACCATTTTCTTTATTGTACAATTGAAAAGTGTATAAAATTATGCATACAATTGAACCAAATTTTTTGTGCATGTTTTTGGCTTTGGCCAACAGGTCCTCCTTGAATTTGGAAATATCGCGCGGTAAAGGGCCTCTGTGATAGCGATTTTTGTATACTTTTCTTCATTTTTCGTAGTTCTATTGTCCATCGGCGGCTCGTGCAAAGGCGGAAACTCACTTCCTGCTAAGCCGGCTATTCGCAAACATCTGATAACAACAGAATAAGGAAAAACTATTAATTTTAACAAATATCATGATATAGATAACTCGTTTTTAGTTCTTTTAATTGACTGAAGCAGATATTTAAGATGAAAATCAAAGTTGGTATAAGAATGAACTAATAATGTTGAAGTATTAACATGTGTAACTAGTTTTTGAAATATTAAGATGTATAAGATAGAAGAAAGTTTTGGGATTGTCACATCCAACTAGTTTACTTTGTAGAGCTTTTAAATTATGATTTGCTTTTATCAACCGTTTCTTTCATTCTAAACTGATTACCGGATTTTTATTTGAATGTAATTGCCTAAGTCATATTTTTTTAATTCGTAGTGTTTACGTACATAATTGCCTAAATAGTCATCGTTATAGTCATTAATATTGTTGTTTTTCTGTATTCATGAATTTCGAACATAATCTGAAAATAAAATATAAGCATAAGCAAGTGTACTTTATGAATAATTTTAATTGCAAAATGCAGGCAGGGCTGGAGTTGATTTTTTATTTTTTATACCGGGCAGGGCCAATAGTTTTATTTTTTCATGTGGCTTGGGACTGATAACTTCAGCCCATTTAAACCTCTAACTGACATATCGAAGCCAGCTTAACTTTTTTTTTAAATGCTTAATTTCAGCCATCATCCCATAACTACTGAATATACCGGGTGTCCTAAAATGGACTGACTGATTTTAAAATTCAATAAATTGCAAATGGGGACAGATATTAAAAAAATACTTGCAAGAGGTATATAGATGTCGGGAACAGGGGTGATTATGTTCCAAATTTTCCGAAAATTTAACCCTCTCGCTGCACAACCCGCGATTTCCACGGCCAACGTAAAAGTGGCAAAATTTGCGCAACCCACAATTTCCGCAGAAAATCTTTTTTTTATGATCTAATTCTATTAAAAAAAAAAAAAAACCTGTTTCACAAAGATTTTGGGACATATTTTACTCTAAAATGTGTGCAGATTTGAAATGTGTAATAAAAAATATGCGCAATTTTTTAACCTATTTTGATTTTTTAAATAAATAAATAAATAATAATAATAATAATAATAATAATAATACGCAGCTCCAGTGTTAAGGCATTCGGTTCCAAAAATTTAGAAAATTCACCTATCCGAAAATTCGGACAAACAAATAATCGCAAATTTTGATAAATGGCTTCCATAAAAAATCTATTTCGTCAATCGTTCGCAGAAAATAACTTCAATTTCGCCGAATGATCACAGAAAAAAAACGCGAATTTAATCAGGGAGCCACGGAAAACATGCGAAATTCTTCAAATGATCACAGAAAACGCGAATTTCTTCAAAAGGCAGCGGAAAAGAACTCGAATTTCGTTAAAGGATCGCGGAGAAAACGCGTATTTTGTCAAATAGCCGCGAAAAAAAACTCCGCGAATTTCACCAAAGGATCGTTGAGAAAACACGAATTCCTTCATAGAATCGTGGGAAAAAAAAAAAAAAAACGAGTTTTGTCAAAGAATCGCTTTAAAAACGCGAATTTAGCCAAAGGATCGCCGAAAAAACGTGAATTTTGTAGAAGTGTCACGGAAAAAAAACGCGAATTTTACAAAAGGTCTGCAAAATTACACTAATTTCGTCAAAGGGTTGCAGAAGAAACGCAAATTTCATCAAAGGATCGAAGACGAGCGAATTTCATCAAAGAGACGTTGGAAAAATGCAGTGGTCTCTTTAGAAAACAGCACACTTCCATACGTTTATTATTATAGGTATAATTTTTAACTTGAAATAATATACTGAGCTAATTTTTGAAAAAAAAAAAAACAAACAAGTTAAACCAAACCCAGCTTGCAGGAATCTACACTCAGCCTGAAATCGATCCGAATCTAAAACAGCTAACCCGACCTGCAAAAAAAATAATTAGTGCCAGAAGGGAATCCCCACATCTGCTGTAACCTTTCAGAAAATTTTTTTTTAATTTCAGAATTTTTTTTCTTTTTTATTCTACCCCTGATAATTTTTTTAACTGCGATTCTTGATTTTAGTTTAAAATAACAAAGAAGATGGTGCTGGAAGCAAGAGGGGCTAAATCGGTTCCCGGAGGAGGTAGGCTTAACGACCATTGTTTACAGCGCCATCTATCGCTGCTATTATACAGTAAAATCAAGAATCACAATAAAAAATCTCATGACATCTTACATAACCCTCCTGCAAGATTTTTTTAAATAGCTGCCACCATTCGAAAAGTACTAAATTTTAAAATCCATTTAAGGACACCCTGTGTGTTTTTTAATAAGTTTCAAAGCATTCTTTACTGAATTACAACTCTCCTTAGGTATAAAGAAACAAGCAGTCTTATACCAAATTAGTATTTTTTACATAATTCTGGAGATTAAAAAGTATTCCTAAATAATTATTTGGACGTGTCTGTTATGGAGATTTTACTGCATATAGTTTTTATCTTCAAAAATACTTAGACTTTCTTTTAAAAAAAGCGGGTCAACCCGAACCCTTCTCGCAAGTCGCAGTAGTGAAAACCCAATCCGAAACTGACCCAAACCGGATATAATGTATATCAATCTGCCCACACCCAACGCGCTAGGCGCAGCTAAAAAGTAAAAGTCAACCCGACCTGTAGCAGAAAAGTAGAAGTCAACCGGGCCCAAACCCGACCCGCATTGAAAAAGTAGAAGTTAACCCGGCCCATAGCAAAAAAGTAGAAATTAACCCGACCCACAGCAAAAAATAGAAATCAACCAGACACAAACGCGACCTCCAGCAAAAAGTATAAGTTAATCCAAACAGCAGCAAAAAATAGAAGTCAACCGGACCCAAACCCGACCCACAGCAAAAAGTAGAAGTAACACGACCCGCAGCAGAAATGTAGAAGTCAACCGGGCCCAAACCCGACCCGCATCGAAAAAGTAGAAGTTAACCCGGCCCATAGCAAAAAAGTAGAAATTAACCCGACCCACAGCAAAAAATAGAAATCAACCAGACCCAAACGTGACCCACAGCAAAAAAGTATAAGTTAATCCAACCAGCAGCAAAAAATAGAAGTCAACCGGACCCAAACCCGACCCACAGCAAAAAGTAGAAGTAGCACGACCCGCAGTGAAAAAATTAGCCCCGACCCGCGCATCAGATTGGAATTTCCAAATTTCTAAAATCGCCCCCCCCCTTGAGGACTCTCCAGATCCGCCCTTGTTATAAATGAGGTGTTAGGGGAAGATATAAAAAGCAGTCCTCAAAAAAAAAAAAAAAAAATTATAGCCATTTTTTCCCCCATTCCGACAGAAAATCAGAGCTCAAACTTTTTACGGCTGCTCTTTCATCGTCACCTAACACTTCATTTATAATGGCTGTTTCATAATAATAGAAGCCATCAGTCCATCAGAAGAAAATGAAGTAATGGAAATGCCGGGGGCGACACTAAATTCTCAAAAAGCAGTTTTCCTGTTCTCTAGTTTAATATTATTCTATTAAATTTTCAGTTCATTTGTAAACGTAGGTGTATATGATCCAGCAATGGCATTCATTATACAAATAATAGATTCTCCAAAATAATTTTTTACATTCCGTGTTTAAATGTTTAAATTTCTTAATTAAATCAGAAAGAGAAAGAGTCCTAATTTTTTAAAAAATCATTAACAGTGTTGAATTCATGGAGTGACCCGGGGGAGACATTCTCCCCAGAGAATAAATGTCCTCATGAATGATTTGAGATTTTGTGTTTTCAATGGTCAAAAAGTGCAAATTCCACCCCCACTCCCACCCCGGAGCTACAGAAATCCAATCCTTCACGGAGTAAAGTGTCTAAATTCAACTTGATCAATAAGAGAAAATTAGGAATAATCCAGTTTAATGCCATAATATGCTTTATTTGTATAAAATAGACTTATTAGCACGTCTAAATTGGTATCAAATAATAGTTCTTTTTCGTTAGTAACCGAAGAAAATGAAATGAATAAAGAAATGACCAAACATGATGATTGATTTCTCCTTTCAACTGTTGCATCATGCTTCCGCCAAATACGCATATGTTGGCGCAACACTGTCTGGAATAAATAATGTTAGGGTGGAATAAAAATAAACAGCTCTTAAATTTACGATTATCTAGTCAAAAATAAATAACAAAATAAATAAATTACTGATAAAAGGAAGTTAGATATAAAGGATTTTATTTTGATGTTTTTATGCATAAAAATGTCTCCATGAATATTTTAGAAAGTTTTGGAAAGTTGAGCGTTTTTTTCTTAAGAACTTCTTAATATTTATTATCAATAAAGTTTATGGATGGTTAAAGGACATGGGAAGTGTATAATATGAAAAAGTGACCACAGTGCTTTATCACATTGATATATCACATGTGGGGTGTCGGCAAAAGTTAGAAAAGCGCCCCTCCAGGGAGTCGCGCCCCTCATAATAGACACTCCCTTTCTTTGAATTCTTTATATATTATAAACATTATCTATCAGAGGGTTACGTAAAAAAATTCCGATCTAAAATGATGAAAACGCTACGATTTCAAAAAATTTCAAAAATCCCTCCCCCTTGGGGTGGCAAAGCAGTGTATGTGTGGGGGTGTGGAACTTGGGAGGTGTATAATATGAAATAGTGGCTATAGTGTTTTTCAATGATATATCACATGAGGGGTGTCTGCAAAAGTTGGAAAAGCGCCACCGGTGCACCAACTCTCACGCCCCTCTGCAATAACCCCCCACTCTTTAGAATTTTATATATTATAAATAATATTTATAGGAGGGCTCCGTAAAAAAATCTAATCTAAAATGATGAAAACGCTACGATTTCAAAAAGTTCGAAAAGTGCCCCCTGGGGAGCTAAATTGAGGGGAGGGGAGAAGAAATAATTATAACATGAAAAAGTGGTCTTTCCGGTGATATATCACATAACTGATCCGAAAAAAGTTTGAAAATTGCCCCCTGTGGGTCCACTCTTTCGCCACCTGAATACACTCTTAATTCATGCATCCCCTCTTTTAAATTCTTATATTTAAAAAATAATATTTTTCGGAGTTATCGTCAAAAAACCCCATTTCAAACAATATTTATTGTAGAAAACGTTACTTTTTTAAAAATTTGTTTGTTATAACTAATTATAGCTTAACCGTAATAGTAACCTAATTATAACCTACCCTAACCTAACTATAACGTAACTGTAACCTATCCGTAATGTAACCGTAACATAACCATAACTTAATTGTAACCTAAAAGTAACCTAATTGTTACCTAAACGTAATCTGTGACCTAACTTAACCTAAGTGTAGGCTAAATGTCCTATCGGCTAAGCGTACTGTCAGTTAATTGTCCTGTCGGCTAATTGTCTCTGTCGGCTAACTGTCGCTGTCGACTATTTGTCTTGTCAACTAAATGTACGTGTCAGCTAAATGTACTTGTCGGCTAAACGTCCTGTCGGCTAATTGCTGTCTGCTAAATGTCTTGTCGGCTATTTGGTTGTCTGCTAAATGACATAGACCCGAATAAGCCGGTATATCAAATTTGAAGAAAATCGAATAATTCTGCATGAAAAACCCATTTATCTAAATTAATGGGGGAGACTAACCTCTGTCCCCCCTTCATGCTTAACCAATAAGCCTCCAAATCTAATCAAGGCAGCTCCTTAACATATTAAACCGGTATACCAAATTTGGAGCAAATCGAATAATTCTGCATGAAAAACCCATTCATCTAAATTAAGGGGGGATAGCCCTCTTTCCCCCCTTTATTCTTAACTAATGAACCACCAAATCTAATCAATGCAGCTCCTTAACATGATAAACTGATATAGCAAATTTGGAACAAATCGAATAACTCTGCATCAAAAACCAATTTATCTGAATTAAGGGGGGGGGAGCTAGCTCCCCTATCCCCCTTTATTCTTAACTAATGGACCACCAAATCTAATCAATGCAGCTCCTTAACATGATAAACCGATATAGCAAATTTGGAGCAAATCGAATAACTCTGCATAAAAAACCCATTTATCTAAATTAAGGGGTGGGGGGACTAGCTCCCCTATCCCCCCCTTTATTCTTAACTAATGAACCTCCAAATCTAATCAAGGCAGCTCCTTAACATAGTAAACCGGTATATCAAATTTGGAGCAAATCGAATAATTCTGCAGGAAAAACCCATTTATCTAAATTAATAGGGGGTAGCCCCCTTTCCCCCCTTTATTCTTAACTAATGAACCTCCAAATCTAATCAAGGCAGCTCCTTAACATGATAAACCGGTATAGCAAATTTGGAGCAAATCGAATAAGTCTGCATGAAAAACCCATTTATCTAAATTAAGGGGGGCGGTGTAGCTCCCCTATCCCCCCTTTATTCTTAACTAATGAACCTACAAATCTAATCAGGGAAGCTCCTTAACATAATAAACCCGTGCACCGAATTTGGAGCAAATCAAATAATTTTGAATGAAAAAAACATGTATCTAAATTAAGGGGAGGAAGCCCTCTTTCCCTTCATACTTAACTAATGAACTTCCAAATCTAATCAGGGAAGCTCCTTAACATAATAAACCGGTATATCAGATTTAGAGCAAATCGAATAATTCTGCATGAAAAACCCATTTATCTAAATTAAGGGGAGGGACTAGCCCCCCTTTCCCCATTTATCTTTAACCAATGAAACCCCAAAACTAATCAGGGAAGCACCTTTCAAGAATGAACGTAGAAAAAAAAAATTGAAGCAAATCGGATGTTTCTATCAAGAGTTACTTCGTTACGTGAATACGTACGTACATACTTACATACATACAGAACGGCGGGCACATCAGCTCTCTGACTTTGATAGCCTCTGAGCTAAAAAGTTGAATTATGATGGTGACGAGTTATTGAGGTTGACATTGTTGGTATATCACCGACCCATATCAATGTGTCTATTAAATTCTTTCGGCAAAATGTATGTTTCTGATAAATATCATGTCGACTATTTGACCTGTCTGCTAGTTGTCCTGTCGGCTAATTGTCATGTCTGCTAGTTGTCCTGTCGGCTATTTGACCCGTCTGCTAATTGTCAGGTCGGCTATTTGACCTGTCGACTAAATGTCCTGTCGGTTATTTGACTTGTCGACTATTTGAACTGTCGGTTAATTGTCCTGTCGGCTAATTATCACGTCGGCTATTTGTCATGTCGACTAAATGTCTTGTCGACTAAATATCATGTCGGCTAATTGTCATGTCGGCTAATTATCATGTCGGCTATTTGATCTGTCGGCTAATTGTCATGTCGACTAAATGTCTTGTCGGCTAAATATCATGTCGGCTAATTGTCCTGTCGGCTAAATGTCTTGTCGGCTAAACGTCCTGTCGGCTAAATGTCCTGACGGGTAAATGTACGTTTCGGCTAAATGTACTTGTCGGCTAAACGCCCTGTCGGCTAATTGGTGTCTGCTAAATGTCTTGTCGACTATTTGGTTTTCGGCTAAATGACATAGATCCCCCGTAACCTAGCTGTGTAACTTATCCATAATCTAACCGTAACCTATCTGTAACGGAAATGGAACATAACCGTAACCTAACCATAACCTAATTGTAACCTAACCGTAACGTAACCGTAACCTACTTATAACCTAACCATAACCTAACTCTAACATAACTGTAACCTAACAGTAATCTATCTGTAAAATAAACGTAACATGACGGTACGCTAACCGTAACCTAATTATTAACTAACTAACTGTGATGTAACTATAACCTAACTGTAACCTAAATGTAACCTAACTGTAACCTAAATGTAACCTAACCGTAACCTAACTTTAGCCTGGCGGTAACTTAACCGTGATCTAATTGTAATCTATCCGTAACCTACTGTAACCTATCCGGAACCTAACCGTAATCTAACTGTAACCTATCCGTAATCCTATTTGTAACCAAACTGTAACGTAACTGTATCCTATCCGTAACCTAATCGTAGCAGAAACGTAATCTAACTGTAATCTATCCCTAACTTAACCGTAATCTAACTGTAACCGAACCGTAACGTAACCGTAACCTACTTATAACCTAACCATAACCTAACTGTAAAATAACTGCAACCTAACAGTAATCTATCTGTAAAATAAACGTAACATGACGGTACGCTAACCGTAACCTAATTATAACCTAACCGTATCCTAACTGTGATGTAACTATAACCTAACTGTAACCTAACCGCAACCTAACTGTAGCCTGGCGGTAACCTAACCGTAACCTAATTGTAATCTATCCGTAACCTACTGTAACCTATCCGGAACTAACCGTAATCTAACTGTAACCTATCCGTAATCCTATTTGTAACCAAACTGTAACGTAACTGTAACCTGTCCGTAACCTAATCGTAGCAGAAAAGTAATCTAACTGTAACCTATCCGTAACTTAACCGTAATCTAACTGTAACCTATCCGTAACATAACCTTAACCTATCTGTAACTTAATCGTAACTTAATTGTTACCTAAAATTAACATAACTGTGACGTAACCGTAATCTAACTGTAACCCAACCGTAACGTAACTGTAACCTAAGTTTAACGTAACCGTAAACTAATTATAATCTATCCGTAACCTAAAAGTATCCTAACCATAACCTAACTAGGCTAATCGACCTCTCAACTAAATATCCTGTCGTCTAATTTTTCTTGTCGGCTAATCGTCCTGTCGGCTAAATCTCCTTTCGGCCAATCGTCCTGTCAGCTAAATGTCCTGTCGGCTAAATGTCTTGTCGGCTAAATGTATTGTCGGCTAATTGTCTTGTCGGCTAACTGTCTTGTCGGCTAATTGACTTGTCGGCTAATTGTGTTGTCGGCTAAATGTCCTGTCGGCTAATTGTCTTGTCGACTTATTGTCCTGTCGGCTAATTGTCCTGTCTGCTAATTGTCCTGTCTGCTAAATGTCCTGTCGGCTAATTGTCACGTTCGGCCAATTGCCTGTCGTCCAATTGTCTGTCTGCTAAATGTCCTTTTCGGCTAATTGTCCTGTATGCTATACGTACGTTTCGGCTATTTGTCCTGTCGGCTAAATGTACTTGTCGGCTACATGTCCTGTCTGCTAAATATACGTGTCGACTAAATGTACTTGTCGGCTAAACGTCCTGTCGTCTAAGTGCTGTCTGCTAAATGTCTTGTCGGCTATTTGGTTTTCGGCTAATCGTCTGCGACCGTATTTTTATAGTGTATACTCATACATGCAATAATTTGTTTCCCTTTAGATTTGTTTTCCTTCTTACATTCAAAATTTTTAAATAAGGTCGAACCTCGTTATTCCGACACTCTAATGACCAGAAAAAGTGTCGTCATAAGCGGAGTGTCGCGGTAACCGGTGTTGGAGAAAAATATGTTTATAAAAAGCTGTATTTTTAATTAATTTAAGACAATTTTAAATTCATAACTGTTCTTGCAGTTTTAACCCCTTGAAGGTCAAGGAATTACGTTTGTGTAATGCAGAATTCCCACCGGAAATTTAGAAAAATTTTATTTCAAAATAAGGAAAAGCAATTTTACAACTTTTTTCCATCAAAGTTAGAAAAGTAAAATTTCATAAAATTTCTCTGGTGCAAATCTTCATTAATCGTAAGTGTGATAAAATATATGCCACCGCCCCTCAAGGGGTTAAGCAATAAAACATTATTATTTAACAAAATAAACGCAAAAACAAAATTGAAAAGAATAAAAATCAGATTTATGACTACTTGTTTTTTTATTGTTACATGAAATATTGATGAATTAAGGTTTGCTTATCCCTAAATGTGCTTCTTACAATTCTTCTTTCAATATTATACAATGTATTGTAATAAATATTCGTTGTTTCAGAAATGGATATTAGATAATTTCTGATCGTTTCAATGCAATGTAATGCTTCCGTTTTAGTTGGATTAAAAACGCCGTGTAACGACAAGAAAGGGCCGCCTGACCAAGACAAAAAGACCTCGAGTAGACTGGCACGTCTATCTGGAACTTAAACGGGTCATTCATAGTGTTGGGTTTATTTATTCAAATAAAGAATTGAAGTAAAGTTTCTCATTTATGTCAATGGGTATTTTAGACACTTTTGTGAAAAGTATGGCTAAGACGTTTCTTACAGCTTAATTTTCGTGCTTATAAAGATGGATTATGAAAAATGAACAAATTTCCTAAACCTTCGGGATATAGGGAGTTGCAAATTATTCAATGACATAAAATCCGGAGTTTACATTAAAATTATATACAGATAATCGGGACTTTGAAAAACTGACGTGATAAGCAGAGTGACGTGAAAAACCGGGTGTCGGGATAACGAGGTACGACTGTATATCTTAAACGGGGTTTCAGGAAGGGTGGCCCTCTCTAACGAAAATGAGATTACTGTTCAATTGTCCTTTTTTCTTTCTTTCTTTTTCTTTATGTCTTTCTTTATTTTCTTTCTTTCTTTCTTTTCTTTCTTTTTTCTTTTTTATTTATTTATTTATTTATTTATTTATTTATTTTGGAATGTCAGTAGATATTTATTTTTGAATGTTTCAAATTTTTTATTTATTAAATTTTCAAGTTGCTCTTTATATTAATATGTTTTGAAAATTATCTTGCGCGGAAGTTTTGATTAAATAAAACTATTAGTTTAGCTTATGTCGTCTCCATTTTTAAAGAATATGGTCAAGGCTGGCCACAGTCATATGCGTTATAAAATCTTTCCTCTCTCTGAATTTAGTGCTGCCGGCACCCATTCAACGAATTGCTATTTATAGGTACAGGCAATATTAGAAAAAAATTGCATAATTATGCTAATATAGTACAGAATTTTAGGATGAATATGGGATTGAATTACAAATAAAGGAAAAATATGTTGCTTGTTTACGTATGCTGATGCGATAACTTTGTATCGTAATGTGGATAATTCAGAATTTCCCAGTAATTTTCATTTTTCGCTGATTAAAGCTAAAAGTTTTTAAAATTTTGTTTTAATAGTTTGTTTTCTCATCTTAATTTAAAATATGAAAAGACTTTATATAAAATACAAATGTGAATTTATGTGGTTCTTCAAAATTGAGCATTAAGCAATGCTAGATACCTGTTACGTGTTACATACATATAATTTTAAACCTGATTAGAAACACATTTGTATTAGTTCTATAAAACCTTTCTCAACGAAAAAATTATGAGCCCCTTACAAAATAATAAAATTATAGGTGGTAAATAAATTATAGGTGATGTTAAACTGCAACAATATGTTTATTTTTTTCCTTTCAGTTTATTTTAATTCCCAAGATTACTGTCAAAGGTGAAACGTTCTTGGAAAATAATGTATGTTATTCTAATTTTAAAAATGTGCCTTGGTGATAAATTGCAAATAACCAATTGTATTTAATCTTTCAAATAATGACGAAAAAAATAATCTTTGAAATAAGGTTTTTGCAAACGCAATTCAAAATTAATTTTGTGTCGTCGAAATGAGTGCTACATCGCCCGATGTTGCAACCATATTAAGCCAGGGGATGTAAATAGGCAGTATCAGGCTTTCACCTACTATCTTCTTGGTCCTTCCCCAAGTATAGTAAGCTATACAAACACATAAAGTATTGCGGTTTTTAGCGAAGTTAATTTTTCGACTTTTGTCCAGCTTTTTTTAGAAATATTCCACTGTGCGTCGATTAGAAAAAAGTTTCAGCTTTAAGAGGCTACTTCAGTCAAACGAAAAGGCGCGCTTGCTAATGCTAATCCTATGGAAGAAATTTATAAAGATATCTCAGTCGCATTTCAATATTTTTAAATGATTTTTTTTTTTTTTTTTTTTTTTTTTTTTTTTTTTTTCTGTATTGGATAGCTGAGATCGATCTGTATGCAGGCCGTTTTTTACTTTTTCGATTTCGATTGCAGATTTTTTGTATGAGGATGCTTTTATTTTCGAAACCGGTTTCGAAAATGAAAGTGTCCTCATTAAAAATATCTGTAAACAAAATCGAAAAAGTAAAAAACGGTGTTTGTACAGATCGATCTCAACTATTCAATGCAAAAAAAATCACTTAAAAATATTGAAATTCAAACGAGATATCGTTATAAATGTCTTCCGTAGGATTAACATTAGCGAACGGGTCTTTTCGTTTGGCTGAAGTAGCCTCTTAAGAGCGTATTTCTGGTTTGTCGGTGCTTTTAAAATTGCGCCTTGGAAGGGCATTGCAATAAGGGAGAAAAAAGTTTTTGGAAAAACGATCCTTTTTTATTTTTATTTTTCAAAGGGTTAACTGCGATATTTGTTTGAATTGATTGCGGCATTTGAGACGTAAGTTTCAGAATATGTCTTCCATTTTTAACTTTACTAAGCCGATGTAAGTTATTAAATAATGACAAAATACCCCGAAAGTTCTGCTTTTCGATCTTCATTTTGTGCTGATGCGTAATTAAGGATTCTGCGCAGCGCTTTACCCCCTCTCGCCAGGACCGAGATGAATTTTTATTGAGAGTGACTTGCGATTGTTAAAACTGCAAGTTTATAAAACCACCTGTGTCCTGATCTCTATTCATCTTTTCTATCTATCGTCCGGATTTCTTTCGCAATCATCTATATACGAAGTTTCAAAGAAACTATTTCAGCCATTTTCCATTTTACGAAAGAAAATACTTCGTAAAAACGTAATTTCGTTGCAATTCTTGATTAAACCAACGTTACAATTTAGGTTTAATTGGAATTACCCAAGTCTATATTTGAATAATTCTACGTACCTGCAAAACAATTTGTTTGTTGGATTTGTTTAACTAACGTATTTTAATGTTTATAAGAACTTTTTATTCAATTATTCAATTTTATTCAATTATTATTAAGCTACTTTATCTAATTTTATCTAAAAACGGCTCTAGCGATTTTCACTAAACTCTATATTCTAGAGTTTTGGATTACAAGAAGACCATTGGGCTACGTCACATGTTCAAGAAAATTCGATGGGTCATTTTTGGGTCACTGTGGGCCAAGCTAATTTTATCTACAAAACGGTACCAACGATTTTGACTAAATTTTGTATTTATATCATTTTCGGGCTCGAGAAAACCATTGGGCTAGGTCGTATGTTCAAGAAAACTCGATTAGTGGGCCATATTGGGTCACAATGGGTTAGAGGGTCAAGCTAATTTATCTAGAAAACGGTTCCAACGATTTTGACTACATTTTGTATTCTATCGTTTTCGGGCTCGAGAAGACCATTGGGCCAGGGCGGATGCTAAAAAAATTCGATTAGTGGGCCATATTGCATCACAATGGGTCAGGATCAAGTTAATTGTTTCTAAAAAACGGCTCAAAACATTTTGACAAAATTTTGTATTATACCGTTTCCGGGCATAAGACCATTGGGCTAGGTCGCATGTTCAAGAAAATTCAGTCAGTGGGTCATTTTGTGTCCTGATGGATCAGGATCAAGTTAACAGTACCTAAAAAACGGCTCAAACGATTTTGACAAAACTTTGTATTGTACCGTTTCTGGGCGCAAGAAAACCATTTGGCTAGGTCGCATGCTCAAGAAAATTCCATTAGTGGGTCATTTTGGGTCATAATGGGTGAACATTAAGCTAACTGTATCTCAAAAAGGTTCAAACGGTTTTGACATTTTTTTTTATAATACTGTTTCCCAGTACGTAAAGAACATTGGAATAGGTCACATGTTCGATAAATTTCGATTAGTGAGTCATTTTTGAAGCAACGTGTGTCAAGCTAATTTTACCTAGAAAATGACTAACAATTTTCACTAAATTTCATATTCCATCGTTGTCAGCCTCGAGAAGAGCATGTTCGAAAAAATTCGTCAAAAGTCACATGTTCGAAAAAATTCGATTAGTGGGTTATTTTGGGTCACTATGACTCAGGGTCAAGCTAATTGTATCTAAAACAGCAAGAATAATTCAGTGGGAATAATATAACGAGATAAACACAAAGCTAATTTTGACCGAGCATAGCTCGGTCATTCCTGCTAGTTTTTTATTTTTTTATTTTATTAAAATGGTCTTTAACTAGCAGAAACACATTGGCTTTGTCCAAGTTAACCATGGGGGCTTTACATGTAAAATAAATAAAAATGCAATAATATGGCAGTCACAATAAAGGGAGCTCTGTACATTCCCGCACCTAAATCGTTAAAAGATAATCAGGAAAAAAATGAGAATGTGCATTTTCTTTGGTACATGTAACAGAAATATGTACTATTTTCCTAACAATACGAAAAGAAAAAAACAGTCAAATGTCGTAGCATTTAGCGAAACTCTATTTCGTATGACATCTACATTATGTTATGAAATTAAAATTTAAAAAAAAAACTTTCCCTTGGAAAAATGCCTTATGCAAAATATCTAAACAAAAATCAGCAATAGTTCTCTTATTCGTCTAATCTTCCGTAATGGTGTTCATAGACGATGATGGCAATGAAATCGCTAAAATAAGCTCTAAAATCGCTGAAATATGGGGCGCTATTTTTTTAGCAGATTGGTTGGTTTAGATGTATTTTATGCTCCTACCTGAAATTGCATCTGAGATATGGCGAAATGACTTAAAACTTTTGACCTCATATTTAACCCCCTTGATGGTTGAATTTCTAAAATAGCTGAAATACGTGTTTAACTATTTTTTTAGTATATTTGTCATGTTGAATTTCACACTAGCTACTAAGATATGGTGAAACAATATCCCTCTATATCCCCTATATATAAACAACCCTCCATTTAACCCATTTAATGGTTGAATGTTTAAAATCGCTAAAATACTTGTTTAAATAACTTTTTAGTAGACTTGTTATGCTGAATTTTGCGCTCCTACCTAAAACTGCTGCTGAGATAGGGCGAAATGACCTAAAACTTTCGAACTCCCCCCATCCCCCAATTAACCCCTTTAGGGGTTTAATTTTCAAAAATCCTTTCTCATTGCTTGTTTGGATCATAACAACAATTTACTGTTCAAATTTTATGATCGTGGCTTGACTTTAGTCGTTTCAGCTCTGCTTTGATGAATCACTCAGCCATTCAGTCAGGCAGTGGTGTCGTCGTAAAAAAAGCAGAGGACATACGCTCAAGGCAGAGGGTTATACCCTACAGTGTATATACTATAGCTTTTTAGAGAAACAGAGGGTATACGGTGTTCCTTAAAAAAATCCAGAAGGTATACGGCGTATATCACCGTATACCCTCCACTTACATCCCTGAGGAGGAGTTATTTCTTTCTTTATTATATTAGTATAGATAGGTAAGTCTAATGTAAGTTGAATACATTAGGCCTATCTTTTTATTAAATAAAAGCTCTTTTTGAAAAAAAAATTATTTCCTGCAATAATATATTTTTATTATGATTGCCCCAATTACGCAGATTTCGGTATACTCGGATTACGTCCAGAACACGTTAGTTCTGAAAATTGGGGTGTCACAGTATATTTTTAAGCACATGTTTATTTTGAAGTTATTTCTTGGTAACGATAAAAAGTTGCACAATTATAGATTATAACACAAATGATTTTTTTTTTCCAAATATTGTTGTGTTTATCCCAGTCTAACTTTCTAGAGAGAAAATAAATCTCCCGAAAAGTTTACAGTGGTGACAAAAAAGTGGCAGAAATGTCATTTATAATCGATTAGTTACGCTTCTATCCAGAAAATGATCCATCAAAACATCATTTTAGTTCAGTGGCTTGTTGTCTTCCTTCTAGAAAATATAGCATGTTCATTTAATTGTTATTACTTCTTGACACATTACATAATTATTGTAGTCAAATTAACTCGTTTATTCTTCGTTTTTATTTCAAGTGCTAACTACCAAGTTAAATGATTCGTGAAAGACAGAGTGACTTTAAAATTCAAGGTCAAGAGCGACAGCAACGTTTAGCAAAACACTAAAGCAGTTGGATTTATATTTAACGAATTTCTCGTTCACGAAATTCTCTGTTTAAGGGACTACCTCACTCACGCGAAAACACCCCCTCGCTAATGTTAATCCATTAGGAGGAATTTTTAAATATTTCGTTTGCATTTCTTTTTTTTTTTTTTTTTTTATTTTTTTTTCATTAGATAGCTGAAGTCGATCTCTACAAAAGACATTTTTACTTTTTCGGTTTTGCTTGCAGGCTTTTTGTAAGGGGATACTTTCAAACCTAATTTTTAAAAAAACCTCTAAACAAAATCAAAAATGTAAAAAAAAAGGTCTCTGTAGAACTCGACTTCAGCTATCCAATGCAAAAAAAAAGTCATTTAAAAACATTGAAATGCAAACGAAATATCTTTAAAAAATCCTCCCATAGGATTAACGCTTTCGAGCGGTTGTTTTCGCGCGAGTGAAATAGCCTCTGAATGAAAATTTCCCTGGAACCTTTTTTTTTTGAAAAAGTTACATAGAAAGAAATCCCTAATAACGAACAAGTTTCTATTTAACGAATTTATTTTAAATCAAAATTTCAAGGTTTTTATTGTTTTTCAGCATATACAGGTTGCGTAAAGTTTAGCCACAATTTTTTAATAGAGTTTTTCGACTTATTTAATTGCGGGAAAATATTACAAATTCTGCTATCAAACAAGGCGATTACGAATTTTGCGAGTTGAATAGAAATTTTCTAATCAGAAACAGTGATGCCAGACGCCTTGAAAATTTTGTATTTATATCCTGCAGTCTATAAATAGCCATAATTGTAGGCTGAACTACAAAATTTTGTTTTTAGAAATTTCCTTTCCTTTGTCAAATATCAATATATATCAATATAATCAGAGGCTTACTACTTGTGTAAGGATTAAATAAAAATGTATTGATTTTTATATTTATTGATAATATGCATGTAAATAATTAATTTCTTAATTTTGAAATGCATGATTTTATTCTCAATTTTATAACTTATAACTATTTCTAGCTGTGATATTAAATGTACTGCCCATGTAACCATCTTTCTTTTAAAAAATAGGTTTTTTAAAGGAATTTTATTTTTAATTTACCAACTGAATAATAAATTAAATTAAATACCTTTATATGTACTATCATTTCAAACTATAAAAAAAAGTACTAAATGGCATATAATAAAATATCTCAGAAGTAAAATTAAAGTTGGAGCTAAAACTAAAATAATATACAATTCGTAAATTATTTTTTAAGAATTAAATTTCTTTGTTTACATTCAAATCTAAAGCGCCGATTAAAGCAACGCCCCCTATAGCTATTTGAGAAAGCCTTGACACACGTCACGAAACCGTCACACAAAGCAGGCAAAACAAAGAAAAAAATTCAAACATCTTGCATGTTTCGATTTCGTTGGCTCGTTAAATTATTAATTCTTTTTTTCTGATAATAATTAATAATTCCACGAGCCAAAGAAAACGAAAGATGCAAGTTGTTCGAAGTCTTTTCTTTGTTTTCCCTGCTTTTTGTGACGTGTGTCAAGGCTTTCATTTATAGGAGTTTGCAAATTATAGGTTTCCTGACAGTGGCTTAGCCAGAATTTTTCCTTCAGGTTATATCTATAGTAAAATCTGTCAAGATGAAATCGTAAATATTGGTGGAAAATTCCGTTTTACACAGGTTTTTGTGTTATCAGGTGTATTTGTATAGTATTCCTTTCCGTAGCACTATGGAACAATTCTGTTTAAGACAGAATTCCGTTATAGGCAGGTTCCATATTTACAAGTTTTGTGTATTTATATAAATATACTTATTTATGTCATATGAATAGAATAAAACTTGCCAAAATAGTAATTGTCTATACCAGAATCCTGTCTTTAACGGAAGCGTTACATGGTCTTAATATGAATTGCAATACAATTAAATTTGCTGAAAACCTGTCTGAAAGAGGATATTCATCGTTCCTTAGTGAAACATAGAGAAACCTGTGAAAGCGGAATCTTTCTATAACGGAATCCTATCTCAAACGGAAGAGTTTCAGAATCCCTGCGAAACGAACAATAGATCTTATGAGGTAGTGTATCTTGGAAGCATAATTAATTACACTTCTTTACATGGAAGCCTGTCTAAAATGGAGCTTTTTATAAGTCCCTTGCAGTCTTGTCCTGGCTGTGTATGTACAGGGGCGGATCCAGAAAATTTTTACAGGGGGGTCAAGTTTCAGTGGCCAGCATTATGCCTAGTACTTATAAAATTATCAGTAAAGTGGAAAAAAACGAAGTATCATTTAAACCTACTTCAAAATATAATATATTACACATCAATAAATGCATTTTCATGAAATAATATAAAATTAACCATTAAAAATTTTATTAATATTAAATATATAAATTACAAATTATAATAATATTATTAAATTAACTTTTAGTAACAAATTTGTTATCATTTTGTATGAAACATATAAATATACTATTTACTAATTCTATAATATATAGTTAATACAGAAATGTTAAATTCTTCAATTAAATAAAAATAAACATTTTCATATTTAAGATGTGGAGAACACTTTTTATTGCAATGAAAAAATAATGCAAAACATTGCTGCATTACCTTAAAAATACTGCAGTTGCAATTTCCTGTGATGCTTCATTGCGAATTTATTTAATACTTCTTCAGGGTGAATTTCCTTATCGGTATGTATAGTAGAAGTATTTCGAGTAATTTTAAGAATTTAGGTATATCCTTATTTAATTTCTTAATTAAAAAAAAGCATGGATAAAAAATATAAGGCCAATCTCTATAACAGCAACTAATAATACATTGAAGTTGCATTAATATTTACCAGTGAAAAAGATTCGCTATGATTTAAAAAGCTAAGAACATACTGAAGAGTTAAATTTAATTAACCCATTCGCTGTCACCCACGAGTATACTCGTGGCTTTAATTTATTAATTACTTTATCACCACTATTTTAGAATTAAAAAAATTCCTCATTTATTGGCAGAAGTTTCGCTGTACTAGTAAAGCGAAATTTACCTTTCTGAATTTGTGGTGGTGAATAACTTTCAACAAAATATTTGAAAATTCTTACTTTATAGTTTTGGCAGCGAATGGGTTAAATCACGTTTCATATCACATAACATTTGCCAACAATAAAGTTAGGATCAAGTGGTTAAGTTTAAAACAGCAATTTCCATGATTAATATCTTGCCATTGAATTAAGAACTTGTGCTGTAATAGATATTGGATAATGATTTCATATAAGTGTCAATCGCATGAGCCGTTCATGCGCCGAGATCCGCCGCGCTCCCCATGGGAGTTTTTGAGATAAGGTTTTAACTTTAAAAAAAAAAGAGATCTTGCATTTTCAGCTACAGAAACTAGTAATGTAAGAAGCACACACATCAAATATAGTTCTTGCTGGAAAAAGCAGTTTTCTTACAATTGTCTTATTCAGCCATAATTCTTTTGGGTTTCCATGTTTCATGTCTCGCCACTTTTGATAACATATTCGATCTAATAGTTGCTTCTGATATCTGTTCGTCTTTAACACCTTAACGGTCGCTTAATATTTGGAAAAGCATAAAAAAAGTACCTATTTTTTTATTAAAGAAATTGAATAATTATAAGGCTTCTAAATAAAATATGCAATGTTTTTTTAAGGCGAAAAAAAAAAAGATTTTATAGAAGAAATTCATATTTGTAGAAAAGCCATCATGCGAGAATTCTATGTATTAATGTTTGTTTTACACTATACAAATTATGCGAATAAAACCTTTATTTTTCCCATCTTACATCTTTATTTATCATCATCACACAAATTTTTACAAATAATATTTGAAATAATATATATACATTAAATTTTGATCATTAATAATTTTTTGAGTGTAATATATTTTGGACATGCAGTACAAAGTCCAACATCACAATCAGGGCCAAAAACCAAACCCAAACGGTAATTGTCTGAGCGAAGCGAAGGCTAATACTCAGCGAAATATTACTGTCCGGACACATTACAGCTACGATGGATATTAACGCCATGTCCTACTAAAAAAAAAGCCTAATAAAAACCTTTCGTCAAGCATAACTCAAAAAATATTTGTCGGATTTCGTTTCTGATTGCATCAGAAGGTACCTATGAGGGCCACCTACTGAATGCACCTACTATGAAAAATAAGTTCCAAACCGTTTAAAAATTATATTAAAAAAAACTGATAAAAAAGCACAATTTATCTGCATACGTCACAGAAATTTGGTGTGCGTCACTTTCACCGGTGCATGTTTTCGTAGACAACTGGTTTGAACACATGGAGCAAATATAAAAAAATACGCACGCAGTAATATTGAATAGATCAGTTTCAACAACGTGATCACAAACCTTGCAACAACCCGTGGCAACCAGTTTTGGTGGGCAAACAAATAATAATACAGTACTCTGTACCACGGTGACCGTTTTTAGCCTGTTGTATAAAATCTGGCCCAGGGCTTAATTTCTAACGAAAAAAGTACCGGAGCCCTAATATTCTGCAATATTAAAACCGTAACTTCTCCCCACCTTCCCCCGCCGTCATTTCAATTCATATATTTATATTTCATACATTGTTTGCAAAATTTAAAGCGTCTTTTTTTTCTTTATAAAAATTAAAGTTTTAAATATTTTGCAATGTATGCTACAATTCTGCATATGTACTTAACTGTCAACTATTCCACTTTTTAGTTTATCACTCCTTCCGAATAGATATCTTTGCCTATTTTTTATGTTAATTAGTTGCAGAATTCTGCAATTAAATAAGGTAAGGATTATGACTTGGAAATAGGGTTAACATCAAACAGGAATTGTTCGCAGCATGCATATATATAATATATAATTAATGAATTACTAACAAAAACGTTTACAAGAAAGGGAAGGAAAGGAACAAAAGGGAAAGGAAAGGGTAATTTAGGCTTCGGTTTTTCAGAATCACTATTGCACTGGGCTCCGGAGCCCTGTATTTAGGAGCTCCGGTGAATTACGACCAATGTTTAAATATTTACTAAAAACAGAGAAGTACCGGAGCTGAGCTCCGGTGGGCTCCGGCGCAAATTAAGCCCTGATCTGGCCTATTGTATGACATGCAATTGTGGATGATTAAAACAAAAGACATGAGTGTTTTTTGCTCCAGGAGGTTATCTTTATCTGGATGTCTATCTGTCTATCATACAGCATGCAATTTTCTTGTAAAGGATGATATTATTATGCAGTAAAACCTCCATAACGGACACACCCGATTAGTGGACACCTCTATTTAGCGGGCATTTTTTCGATTACCAACCCTTAAATAACTGTACATTTTTTACTCTCAGTAGCGGACACCTCCAAATAGAGGACTAATTCTGCCCTCCCGAGGTGTCCGCTATTCAGAGGCTTTACTGTATATAATATTGATAGTTATTTTACAGGGCCGGACAAAAGAATATTATTATATGAAACGAATATAAACTAAATTCGGGATTGGTAGATCGCTGATGGTAATGTAATTTTAGGATGTTGTTACAGTCCTCCGCAGCATGTTTTTAGAGTTTCGTTCATCTAACGAAACCCTACCTATCTCACTCCTTTGTCTGTCTGTCTGTCTTTCACAGAGCACGTTCTCAGAAACTATATACGTCGGAGACTTGAAAATTTGCATACTTATAGCTAAACACCACACATCAAACGGCAAATAATAAAATTTTGAAAAAGTCTAACATTTAACCCTCTCGGCTCTAACTTGTGTATTTAAAGCAATTTTTCTAACTCAGCAACTAATTAAGTTGGAGACATGAAATTTTGCATACTTATAGCTGAACACCTCACATCAAACAACAAATAATAAAATTTTGAAAAAGGTCTAATATTTAACCCTCTGGGCTCTAACTTGTGTATTTTAAGCAATTTTTCTAACTCAGCCCCTAATTAAATTGGAGACATGAAAGTTTGCATACTTATAGCTGAACACTTGCGATAACACGATAAATCATAAAATTTTGAAAAAGTCATATTTAATCCTGCGGTATCTAACTTCTGTATTTTAAGAAATTTTTCTAACTCAGCCCCTAATTAAGTTGGAGACATGACATTTTGCATACTTATAGCTGAACACCTCACATCAAACGACAAAGAATAAAATTTTGAAAAAGTCAAATATTTAACCCTCTGGGCTCTAACTTGTGTATTTTAAGCAATTTTTCTAACTCAGCCCCTAATTAAGTTGGAGACATGAAATTTTGCATACTTATAGCTGAACACCTCACATCAAACGACAAATAATAAAATTTTGAAAAAGGTCTAATATTTAACCCTCTGGGCTCTAACTTGTGTATTTTAAGCAATTTTTCTAACTCAGCCCCTAATTAAGTTGGAGACATGAAAACTTGCATACTTATAGCTGAACACTTGCGGTAACAGGATAAATCATAAAATTTTGAAAAAGTCATATTTAACCCTCCGGTCTCTAACTTCTGTATTTTAAGCAATTTTTCTAATTCAGCCCCTAATTAAGTTGGAGACATGACATTTTGCATACTTATAGCTGAACTCCTCACATCAAGCGGCAAATCATAAAATTTTGAAAAAGTCTATTATTTAACCCTCTATGCTCTAACTTGTGTATTTTAAGCAATTTTTCTAACTCAGCCCCTAATTAAGTTGGAGACATGAAATTTTGCATACTTATAGCTGAACACCTCAAATCAAACGATAAATAATAAAATTTTCAAAAAGTCTGATATTTAACCCTCTGGGCTCTAACTTGTGTATTTTAAGCAATTTTTCTAACTCAGCCCCTAATTAAGTTGGAGACATGAAAATTTGCATACTTATAGCTGAACACCTCACATCAAACGACAAAAAATAAAATTTTGAAAAAGGTCTAATATTTAACCATCTGGGGTCTAACTTGTGTATCTTAAACAATTTTTCTAAGTCAGCCCCTAATTAAGTTGGGGACATGAAATTTTGCATACTTATAGCTGAACACCTCACATCAAACGACAAATAATAAAATTTTGAAAAAAATCTAATATTTAACCTCTAATATTTTGTCTCGCGCAATTTTTAAATATAAACTGTTTTGCAATACTATTTTTTGTTCATTTTGCATAATAAGCGTAATGTGACGTAATTTCTTCTATTTCAGACTTCTAACGCATGTTAATGAATTTATTTTACAATATCCTTTCTCTTTTAAAATTCACATGTAAATATTTTTTATGGCGTAATTTCCAATAAGTTCCTGTTTTTTATACCTAATTATTTAATTCTAATTTGAAGGTTCTTTTCTGTTTATAATAGTAACGTGTAAATATTTTTCTTTATTTGAAGCAAACATTTTTGTTTGCGCTGTTTATACAGTTGGCAACATTTTAAATTAATACCATTTTCTAAAATATGTAAAATATATCTGTCGAAATGCTGAATATTTGAATTTAAAATAGAAATAAAACCTCAAAAAATGAGTCAAATTAAAAAAAATAATAGAATCTGCACACCGGGATCTTCTATTGAATAAAATTATCTAAAAATGATTAAATTCCCATGTATAGCTTTTGCTCCTATAAAACTTTTTTAATGGAACGATTTTGTCCAACTTTAGCATTATATATCTCTTAAAATAATTCTTCGATTTGAAAACTGTATGCGTTAGCATATTGATCAAACATTTCGCTTTAATACCACCGATTTTCATATTTTTGTATGCAATAATTTTCTTAATATTAACGAAGAAAGACCTCCGGTCACAAAAAATTCAAAACCAGCGGCGGCGGTGACAGTGTTAGTTTCTTTTTTTAGAATAGAGAGATATATAAAAATGAAAACTTGTCTGTCTGTCTGTTTGTAATTCTATAAAAATCCACAATTTGGAAGCCAAAATTGTGAAAAGATACGTACACGTGTATTAAAACATGGCCGAGGCAACTAAAGTATTCCGGAATCGAAATAATTTATAGTTAATTTTTAATTAATAAAAAACCACCAATTTAACAGCAATTTCTTGACAAATTTAAACATTTTTCATTATAGCAGTTGCCAACAATTAAAAAGCACAATAAAATTATTACTACAACAATTAATTTTCTACTGCAAGATTTCCACGTGAAAAATGAAAATGAAATAAATAGTTTGCCGAATTTAAAAAAAGGTGAATATTACGTCATAACTTTTCTATTGCAAGATATTCACGTGAAAAATGAAAATGAAATAAATAGTTCGACGAATTTAAGTGAAAGTGAATATAACTTCATAACTTTTCTATTTCAAGGTTTCCACGTGAAAGAGGAAAATATTACATCATATTGGAAACATAAAGGACGTGGTGGATATAGTATAACGTCATATGAGTATGAAAAATGTATTGAAGCATGATAAAAACCCGATTAGGGAAATATTGGCGTATTTTAACATTATTGCTCCAATTATAAATTGAAATAAGTTCATTTATAGCTGTATGCTTTTGCGTCTGTTATATACATTTATACATTTTTATATAGCGTTTTCATATAATTTATTCATACAACATTTCGACTGTTTTTTTTTTTTTTTATGTTTGTTTTGTGTAGTATGTTAAATTTTGAAATTGATTTTTCAGAACAAACTTCTTCAAATTCTGGGCAACGCCGGCACTTTAGTTTGTAACAGATAAATATCTTTGGTATCTGTACATCTAATGCTAATATTATAAAGCGTTATAATGTTATAAAGTGTATAATATTATTAATGCTTGTACGTTTGTGAGGTGTTATCTCTGAAACTACATAGCCAACTTAAAAAAATGTTGGTGGCCATCTCGGCTCCGAAAAAAAAGACTATTTTATATCAGTGCAAGAACCTACATCGCTGCAGGAGCAAACAAAGTTCTAAAATTGTGATTTCTGCGATGTTGATTGGGTTAGGAAATTTAAATTTGGTGCGGTAGTTATTTTTAAGATGTAAATACTCGTAATGAACGCTCTCTAAAAGGTTCAATTTGACGGATAAACGTAAAAATTTCTAGAAAGGTTCTAAACTATGATTTATTTGGAATACTGAAATTTTTGGGAAACTGTTGGGGTTAGAAACTAGAACTTTGTCATGGTAGTAATTAATAAAATGTAAATGCTCGTTGTAGAACGAATTCTAAAAAATAGAAAGACTAAACAAAGCGGAAAAAGATCTAAAGATGATCTAAGTAACGAAGTACATGGAATTGTTAGGAATATAAGCATGAAAATTGACATGGCTGTATTTATCATGACGCAAATTCTCGCAATAGAACAATTTCTAAAAATGTCGCTATATAAAACAGTGCAGAAACAAAAAACTTTCGAAAATTTTCTATTTCTGTTTTACTGCTGAGCCCAAAATCTTGAAATTTAACTTCGGGTTAGTTTTAAAATATATAATTGTCTCCATGAATGGTTTCTAAAAAATTTAAAATTTAAAAAGATGAAATTAATGGAAAGCGATATCAATTACCATTAATTTGGAAATATTAGGTACAGCAACTTTAAATATTTCATAATGCTGCATTTCCACCGCAAAACATGCAATTTAAATGTAACAAAACTGATAGATACCCACCTAGCCTTAAATAAATTGTGTAAATATTGAATAAAGACCTGTATGAAACAGTGAGTAGGTTGCCCGAAAGTACTTGTTAAAGTGTTCCTTCTCTAGGCTTTTCTCTCTCGCGCCAAGGCCACAAACAGAGGGAAGTGCCGTTTTAAATGAGATATGAATTTTTTATCCGATTCATTTTCCCAGATATTTTATCATAAGGTCATATACTCAATTATCATTAGTAGATTTTTTATATATTAACTTATTCTGGTGAAATTTTATAATCGGGTTCATATTGGCGTACGTTAGCTTGCATGATTTGCTGAATAAATATGTATGGATTTGTAAATTACTTCTAATGACACTTTGACAGCTCAAAAGTTATGCAGACGATATATTCAGATCTTTTGTCATACTTTATGTTGTAATCATTGCCAATTTCGTTTATTTAATACATGCTAAATATAGCTCAACTTGTGCAGAATATGTTTGAAAACAAAACAATACAGCGTATGTAGTGGCCAGCATACACTCATCATTTAAATCCGGTCGAGCATATCTAAAACACACTCTAACGAAGCATTGCATGCCACTGTTGTTGTATTCGGTGCTTTGATACTATATCAGATTTTGAGGAGAGAATTCCTTAAATGTTATCGACAACCTCATTGAATCCGTGGAAAACAAATATTGTACAATATTAACTATTACGGGGGAGCACACACCATATAAAGTATAGTGCATTCTTTTTAAACATCATATATTTGTCATTTAAAGTTACTCAAATTGGGGCGAAGCTTCTGATTATGCTCTTGACATCATTTTATACAGTTAAAATTCCGATATAAGTAATTTAGCGTTTCATTTTCCATTTTACTTTTAATATATTGCGTACTTTCAATTTTATATCCATGCATGGCTGTCTTGAATGGTTTGATTTCCCATTTTTTTAAACAGTGTATACGAATTTATGTATAAGATTTTGTAAATCTACGATTCGTTTATTTTCATCATTTCAATTTATCGCGGTATATGGACAATTAATGATAACATCTCATTTTCTTTGCTTCCACATGTTATTATTAAATCTATATTCTCAGCAATATCGCTCAGACTAATCCCTCTGAGGGAAGTCCTAGTATTCAAAGACTTCACACGGAAAGGACTTTTAAATTTTCCTGGTTTTGAAGTTTTTACCAGCAATTAAATATCCAGCCCGGAAATATGACGGGCACGAGAAATAACGAACAACACCTCAGCCCGTGATATTCAAGGGAGCGAGAATTAAGGGGTTAAGGAAGTTAAATTTTTGTAATAAGTTTATTTGTGATCGATTAGCACTTTTTTGGAAGTATTGGAAAGTGTAAAAAAATGGTTCATGGCGGTTTCTGTTTTTGTACTTCCAGCCAATTTATTTTAGATGGTTCAAAACAATTTTAGAGCATTCTCCAAGTTCAGCAGTAAGCTTCGGGCTTTGGTACGTTGATTAGCTTCAATTTATGCTTTCGATTTCTCATTACTAAAGGCCAAATGTCACCCAAGACCTATTTCATACACAGAACTCTTATTACTACCGTGAAATTTCTTGAAGCAATGTTAAACTGAGTTTTGGCAAATAGTAATTGGGTACAAAGGTAATGTTGAATACAGACACTTTTTTTCCGGGTGGAATTTATGCAGCTCTGGAAGGGACACTTGGGAGTTCCGTGGAAGGGGGTAGCGCCCTTCTAGACCATTAATAAGCATAAAATCCCGAATCTTCCGATTGCACCCTTAAGCAACTTGACATGAGGATCAAGAACCACATATCTGTATATTTCAGCATTCACAGTTGCACTGGTAAAAATGTTTCGGTCACTGCGGCCATTCCAAATGATGTCCGTCCATACCATGATTCCACGACCTTTGTATCGATGCCTTTCACGGATGTTTGCAGCCTTATTGCGTGTGATTTTCTACCTCTATATGCTAGCACGTCTGTAGTAAATCTCTCAATAAAATCGGGATTCATCGGTAAAGAGAACTCGTCTCCAGTCCGTGGTACTCCAATGACGATGATCTCTGCACCACTTTAACCGGGCGCATTTCGCTACCGGAGTTAGTGGAACACAAATCATGGGTTTCCTTGCATGCAGTCTGTCACTCACAGTAAACCAGGATAGCTGAGTTCTTGTTGCTGCAGCAAACTCCCTGCAATCTGAACTGACGTCAATTGCCTATTTCTTTTAGCAATCGTTGGCAAATTACGGTCCTGAGAGCCTATTGTGGCGCATTTTTCTATCTTGACCTGGTTATCCGTGGACATTATACAAGTGTCTTTAAACCGTTTCCAGATTCTTGACATGACGCTTTCGGCTATTTTTAATTCTTTACAGACACCTAAGAATGTGTGTCCTGCTTCCATTCTCCCTATCATATGCAATTTCTCAAAATCGATCAAATGTCTTCTGGACGGCATATTCCACCTACTAGAAACGAAAGTTTTACCTAATTACACATACAATCCTTAAAATTAGACTTCAAATTACCCACGTGCGCTCCTTTTCACACGTGAACCGAAAGAACGGTCTGAGGCTGAACAATTTGCATATTTTTCTGTAGCGAATGTTAATCCCATTGGAGAACATGATAACGTTGACATTGAGTTACCTTTCTGGAAGTTCCCTTAATAGGATTAACATAAAGCACCATTTTATGGTTATTCCTTTAATTTTTCTCGCCAGTGTATTTTGAAAGTGGTAACAAATAACCAGTCCAAAAATAATGTTACGTACTTTTATTAATTGCAGGCAGCAGATTTAAAGTAACTGTTAATATTGTCCGTTATAAAGTGAACAAAGATAAGGGTCACGAAACTCAACCAATGTACCGTTATTGCGTTCGTATAAACTCGTTCTTTCCCATTAGTGTCGACAACAGAACCCCATCGAAGTCCAAGATAAAGACGTTTTACGTTTAATCTAGTTACAGTAAATTTGTGTAAACGGAATAGCAGATATACTTGCATAGTTATCCTTCCGTCTTGGGACATTAAAATGTTTTTATTTATGAGAGGATTCCGTGTTACAGAAAACCTGCCAAGAAGGTTTCACAATTGGAACAAGTTTCGTTTCAGATAGATTTCAAACGTTAGCAAGCACAAATATATAGTGTTATTTTCGTCGAACCTTGAATTGTTTTCGTTTGAGATAGGTCATCTTCACATATTTTCCTGTAATAGATTTATGCACTTCAGGGGTGGTGTTATAGCAGCGGTTTCCAACCTGTGGTTGCGTACCCCTGAACGTACGTGGCGGGTCTGCTGGGGGTATTTGAAAATAATATGGGTAATGGCGGAAGTCACAAAAATGTTAGGAATATCAATGTAATTTTCATCGATTTATTATATGGTTGTTTTAAGTCAAGAAGATTACTAATGAAAAAAAGCATGTTTACGTTAGCTCTTTGAGTGGAGGGTAGGGGGAAGGGGGGCGTATTTATGATATTGGGAGTACTCCGAAATGAAAAACCTAAGAAAGGGGTACGTGAAAGAAAAAAGTTTGGGAAGTGAGTACGTTTTAGCAGTTTTAAGGGATACTGTAAAAACGGAAAGTGTTTATAACGGAAAGCTGCCTAAAACGGAAAAGTTCATAGTCCGAAGAAAGACATACCTTTGAATTATACCTTCTAAGACGAACACCTCTCTAAAGCGGAATTTTTTATAGCTCCGTTGTGATTCTGTCTTAGCAGTTTTAGGTAGATTTCGTAAGAAATACTACCCCTATTGCAGTCGTTACCATGGTGCGACTTTTGAAAAATTCCTTCATAACTTTTCATTATATGACACCAGGAACCCAAAACCACCCCCACCTAAAAAGTTTATATATATATATATATATATATATGTATGTATGTACTAAATTTTGTCCGCACGACAAAAGTCGCAATTATGCACGGATCGTCTACAAACTCGCCAACAACTTTGTGATGACTAATATTTCGGCGGGGATTGAAAATGGGAAAAATCGACCAAAGGGAATGGAAATGGGGAAGGTTCAAAATTTTGAATACCGTCTTAACATGATTCTGATAAAACCAGCTTTTTCACAACAATGACAGAAAAAAATAAATATTTTTCGTTATAGCAGTTGCCAACAATTAAAAAAAGCAATAAAATTCTCACCACAACAATTGCTTTGCCGTTGAAAGATTTTCACGTGAAAATTTAATTAAATAAACAGTTTGACGAATTGAAAACAAATTGAATATTACGTCATAAGTTTTTTAGAGCAAGATTTTGGCATGAAAACTCAAAATGAAATAGTAAATAGTTTGACGAATTAAAAAAAAAATCAAAATATTGCGTCATATTAGAAATATAATGGACCTCAGCAGGTGAATATGTGACGTCATATCAGTTTGGAGAAACGTTTTAAAACATGATAAAAACCCGACTATGGAAATATTAACATATTTTAACACTTTGAGGTTCTCTGAATTTGCTTCAGCCATTTTTAAACCTATTCCATATACATGCGTGTGTGTATTCGAGTATATTAGAATTTTCACAAAATGTTTAGCTCCCAAGAGCTCATTCTTAGTGAAGGAACTGGGTTTATCTCTAATCTTGATTTAAGTTTTGTTGGTGAATTTAGCACTAAACTTCGAAATCTACCTCCGCCTGTAGGCCCAAGCCGCCAGGGATTTTTTTACTGTTGTATCCAAGATACAGTACACCAGTTCTACTTTCGGGGAGCGGGGATCCGCACCCCCTGGACACCCCCCCCCCCCTTGGCTACGCCACTGTTTCCTGATTAGTGGCACTTTACTGCGTTTTTTTTTTGTTGTTGTTTAGTTTTTTTGTTTTTTTACGACTTGGCGATTAAAATATATGGGGTGTAATTTTTTTTCTCTTTTTTTTGAGGGGGGGGGGGACAGATTGTACTTAAATTTAATGCATTTAAATAGTTCGTTAAGGCTGTTCTCAAATCCAAGAGGGCAACTTTATGACATAAGTTTCAATTTATTTTTGTTCGGAAATGCGTGAAACTAGCAAGCGTTGTTATTCAGAAACAATATAATCGAGCTGTTTTTTCCGTGTTTTTGCAAACGCAATAGATCTTTCATAAAATAGTGTCAAAGTGGGCGTTTTGAACAGAATTTCCGCGCGAAAGTGGAATAACCACTCAAGAAAAGGCGAAAAACGTGTTTGTCACGTGATCAAAATCGCTTATAACTCTATAGGTAATTTATTTATCAACAAATGGAAAAAACAGTTCCATTCCAAATCGCTTCCATGGCCAGGCTTTCCAATTTTATATCTTTCCGTTAAAAAATTAATTTGTAAACATAACAAAACTTTTTGCACTTGTTGAGCAGAGCAGTTGAGAACAGCCTTAAAGCAGAAATAAACAGAATGTCTGAACTAGAATCTGAATTTATCGCTAATATCAGATTCACAAAATTATGATTTAATTTTTTACAAGTATACATGTGTCCGAAAATTCTTAGACACATTTTAAAATTCAATATAAAATCAAGTAATTGTCGTACAGGAGTGCGGTTCGGACTAAAATGCTTCTCAGGGTGAAAAGTTTTTTTTTCAAGCGAATGAAAATAATTAGTTCCAAGTTTCGATCATAGATGGCGACGCTTGTCCGTACGTTTGCTTTCAAACATGCGTTTTTTTCTGATTTTTAGATTAATTTTAACACTGTGTGACACAGAAATGAAAAGTCCCAGGGCTGGTAGTCAACATTTCTGTGTCACAGCATCAAAATTAATCTGAAAATCAGAAAAAACGCATGTTTGAAAGCAAACATACGACAAGTGCCGCCATCTATGATCGAAATGTTGAACTAATTGTTTTTATTCGCTTGAAGAAAAGTTTTCATCATAAGAATCATTCTAATCCAAACCGCACTCCTGAACGTCAATTCCTTGATTTTGTATTGAAATTAAAAATGTGTCCAGGAATTTTCGGACACCCTGTATTACATTTCCATAGGTTGAGGAACATCAGTCTGCAGAGGCGTCGCGATGGGGGGGGTGTTATGGGGGGGAGCCTCCCCCCTCCGATATATGTGAACTTGGGAAATTTGAGCTTAGAGTTGGGAAATTCTAGATTTTTGAAACACTTTTTTTTTTATAATAATAGTAAAAAAAAATATGAATTGTTTATTGTTTTGCTAACTGCCTTTCTGAGTTCTGTGACATTAAACAAGTTAAATTATCAAAAAAAGTACAAAAAGCAGCCAGACTCAATTTGTCGTTGTGTTTCTCTGTGATTTTTTTATTCGAGCCGGGTATAATCCGAAACGTACAGGACTTCACCGTATTCCCTTTAGTCTATTGGAAAATCCAACATCAACACACGAAGATCACAAAGAGGATCACCTTCTAAATATCTAATTCGCAAAATTATGTGTCGAATGCCGAGTGCATATCCAGTATAATGACACAAAAACTAGAAAATGTTACCAAATAAAAAACATACAGTGGTTTTTCCGCCTGCAGCATTTGTTTGCCCAACACGCTCCACGAAATATTTTCTATTCATCACAATACTCATTAAAGGTAAACCACTTTATTAAATAAAAATGAACAAAACGATAAATTCCCTCCCCTACTCTTCTCCTTCGTGTCGTATGAATTCAAATTTCGAAGCAGTGTTTGTTCACAAAAAAAACACTTCTTGCATTTCTACAGACTTCTTCAAAGTGGTTGTGGTATTTTCCTAAATTCAAATAGGAATTCTGGAACATATCGTATTGACGGAAGTTTCAGCAGTGTGGGTCGGGGGTGGGGGAATTTCCGACAAAACGCAAGTTATTTAGAAAAAAAAAGCTAGTAGGAGGAAAAAACATCCAGATATTGATAAAACCGTTTTTTGTATATCATTGGGTTTCCTTTCGTCTTTCGAGGAAAAGGGGAGAGGGGGGCGGGGAAGTGAAGTTATGTACTGTACTTTTGAGCTTTATGTAGTGTTCTTTTGAACTTGGTAAATTAAATTTACAGAGTGCCTTTCAGAAGCTGCACAGTTTAAAAAAATAGATGAAAAAAAGCTGAAAAAAGGACGTCATTTTACTAGAGAACATTTTAATTCCAACAGAATGAAAAATGTCCAGGCCACGAGTTGAAACTAGAACTAGAACCACCTGCTTAACGTGCCAATGCTCTACAAGCTAAGCTATCTTATAGTTGACTCCAGTGATATTGTTCTCGCTATCGCTCGCCATTGCGCCAAATCGCGACAAAATGTTTCATTTGGCGAGTAAACTAACAACCAGACTCGCCAAATTTCGAGTGCTCAATTTCTGGTCTGTTTGTGTATGTGCCAATACACTCGAGATTTATCCGTGTTTCTGAACGATTGATGTAGCTTTACATGTTCAATCGCACCGTGCCATTTACATTGCTCTATTTATAGATACACATACTCAATATCAATTCAGTTTAGCAACAGCCAAAGACACAAAAAGGATTATGCGATAGGTTTTTGTCAGTTAATCACTGTCTATGCGCCGGCGTCGCTCTGGTAAAAACATAAACAAAATTGCTGGCAACAAGTGCCAAATATTGAAACGTTTTGCTGGAATGTGGTGTTGAAATTAACTATACTATTTATTAGTTGTAAGTAAAGTATCAGTGGCCGGTCAATTTTTTCTATCGGTCGAAAACTGATAGCAATTTTTACTGTATGTTTTCACAACGGAAAATCAAAGATAGCTGTTTTTAATTTTTATTCAGACTGCTAAAAGAATGTTTGAAACATTTACACATTTAGGAGGCATTTAGAATGTATTTAATTTTAATAGTTTCTGTAGCCGATTTTTGAATTTCTACTTTTTGAGTAATTAGAAAAAATTAGGTTATTTTAGAACATATTCAAAAAATGGATACAATAAGGGGTTAAAAGATAGATTTTTCAGTGTTTCAAGCCGGATCTGTTTTGCTAACATTTATTTTCATTTGGCTACTGTTTTTTATTTCTTATTCGCCAAATCACTAATGTTGGTCAAAACCCAGCAAGAACACTGGTTGACTCTATCCGACACAATTCACACAACACGTTTTTCTCTCAGTTGGAATTAAAATTTTCCCTCCGAAAGATTAAATCAAAATATACATATATATGATTGGGTTAACCTTTAACTGCTGCGATAGAAATTATCACATAACTACTGTGAAGCGGTCTGTAAGACCGTTTGATCGAAATATTAATAAAAGGCGCGATTAACTAATAGGATGGTGTTTCTATACTACACTTTTTGTATAGGACTATCATAATTAAAATTCACCTATTCAAAAATCTCTAGCGATAGTACTAGTCTTCCAAATGAAACAAAATTTCAGTTATGTTTGTAGTTAAACTGAAAGGTAAAAGTTAAGGGTCCTGTCCCTGCCGGCGAAGACACTCACGAGCTAATGCTAATCCTATGGAGAGGGATTTTTCTAATATCTCGTTTACATATCGACATTTTTAAATAATGTTTTTTGCATTGGATAGCCGAGGTCCGTCTCTACAGCGCACCTTGGTTACTTTTTCGATTTTGGTTGCAGATATTTTTTAGAATGACACTTTCATTTTGAGAACCGGTTTTGAAAATGAAAGTAACTTTATTAAAAATATCTGCGACTAAAATCAAAAAAGTAACCAAGGTGCGCTGTAGAGACGGACCTCGGCTATCCAATGCAAAAAAAATTATTTAAAAATGTC
Source organism: Maratus speciosus (assembly GCA_963932465.1). Taxonomy (NCBI): domain Eukaryota; kingdom Metazoa; phylum Arthropoda; class Arachnida; order Araneae; family Salticidae; genus Maratus; species Maratus speciosus. The sequence goes on along the minus strand of OZ010800.1, from coordinate 252,369,962 downwards.
GAAATACAAACGAGATATTAGAAAAATCCCTCCCCATAGGATTAGCATTAGCTCGTGAGTGACTTCGCCGGCAGGGACAGGACCCTTAAACTATGAAAATTGAAAAAAAGCACTGGTCTGTCTAGCGGTCCCCTAACTCATTCTTTTATTTTTGTATTCCCCTCCCTCCATCTTTCTCTCTCTGATGTCACAAACTATTCAAAAATGCGTGTTTCATACCATAGACACAGAGCATACTAACCTAGATCTATCGATAATAGATACCGTAATTTCCCGCGTATACGCCGCAGCTCAGATAATTCGATTTCCTACCAGAATTTGCTTTAAATAATATGTAATTTCATTTTTCTTAGCTTTTATTTGACTTCGTTTTTCAAATGCAATTTCCGGTATGAAAAAGACTTAACTGAGCCGCGGCGTATACGCGGAAAATTACGGTACTTTATTTTTGCATGCGACACCACGGTGAAAGCTACACAATGACAATTTTCAATAGGGGAAATGTTGCTGTGCTATCCATCTTACTAACATATTCAAGTTTGATGGAAAATTGTAGCTAAACATAAAAAAAAAAATCCTAAACAGCTATTTAAAAGCAGCTGAGAAAAACTACAAAACGAAAATTGAGTGATGGGATAAAACTGTAGGGGAAAGTAGGGTAATGACGCTCAGAAGGGTAATCCCGCTCTCCCAATGTCTCTAAACAGAATAGAATTGAAAACGTGCGATCGGTACCGGCACTTACCGAACTTTATCGTAAGTTCCCAGTAAGGATATAGTGACCGCCGGAAGGAAAGTATTTTTGTGTCCTCACGTTATTAGTTTGCAGTTGTTTTATTATAAAATTCTACAACATCTAACTAGAAGGTCACTCTTATTTTCAATTATTAATTTATCCATTATGTGTATAAAATATATACATTTAGCTGTACTTCCATGCTTTTATTTATTTTTGTAGTGCGTTTTTACGCCAATTATAACGCATTAAAACCCAACATGGCGATGACGGGTAATGGCGCTCGCGTGGAATTCCAGAAGTGTTGCCAGTGGGCAACTTTATTTAAATTCAGATTTGTTGATTAACACCTCTTTTTTTAAATGAAAAAATTCCCCTGTTTTCGCCTTAATTAATGTGTCATTAAACAAGGAGAATTTTACGATTTCAAAAAAATGGTGAAAATCAAAAAACCTAAATACAAAAAAAGTAGCCCACTATATGTCTAACACAATATGTGTAAAGAGGTTGCAAAAAGCCTGCAGTGGTGTGGACAGCCCACACAACTGTAGGAATTTCGCAAGCAACAACTGCATCAGACTGAGTGTCCCCGAATCCGTATTTTCCGCTTCGAGATTAAAAAGGAAAACGAGCCTTAACGAAGCTGTGTGAAGTGGACATGCAGAAAAAGTAAATAGACGAAATGAGTTCGACGGCGCAAGGTTTTTGTTAATTTTTCGGTGAAATAAGATTGAATATTTACACGACGTAAGAAAATCTCAGAAATATTCGACGGTGCTAAATAAATGAAGTCAACGTTGTTGCTTTTTTAAGCTAAATAAGAGATCGAAAAGAGTGCCTTTTAACTGTATTTTTGTTTTGTCTTCGTCTCAATAAATGTCAGTGATCGTCTTTGAAGTGAGTTGTGATTTATGAATAGAGTCTCATCCCATACAACTACATATGTGACTTTTGTTTTACTTAAATGTTGCATTCAAACTCTGAGCGCAGTTACCCTACCATGTCGGCCATTACCGCTCATTCGATGGTCATTTAAATAAAATGATAAAAACAATTCCTTAAACTTTTATGCAAATTAGTTGATTGCAAACTGTTCCTTATGCTTTGGAGTTATACTTCGTTAATAAAATGTTGATTTTTTTTGTTGTTGTTGTTGTAAATTTGACTAGCTATTCGTGTTTTCCCTTAAGTGAGCGCCATTCTCCTACTTTCCCCTAACTGAATTTTAAAAATCTATGGAATTAATTGCAAATGCAGCTCTTTAGGCGCACACACCTGAAATCCAAACTAAAAGACTTGTTCATGTGCATCTTGATATTGTCGATTCTCTTTCACCTTCTCAAGGAAACTTCTGCTATCTCACAATGGTGAACAGATTTACATTTTGGCCAGAAGCTCTAGCTATATTACTGGATATCAGTGTGCAGGCTGTAGCTCAAATTTTCGACAACCACTGGATCACAAGTTCGGCCGACCATAATAGATCAGGGCAAACCAGGAAAGACAATTTGAAAACATCTATTCCAGTCAATGTCTCACTTTCTAGGGATCAAAAGATTTCTATCTTCGTTCTATCATCCACAGGCAAACGGGATGGGTGAAGAATTTCAGCGTCCTCTTAAAGCTGTTTTACAGACAGGCCCGGACTGGCGCCATTGGGGGCCCTCGGCTACAGATTGAAAAGGGGCCCCTTACCGGGGAATTTAGAGGGAATACAATATTGGAATATGCATTTTTTGAAAATTAGACTTACGTGCCTAAAAACCACATTTAGCTATTTTGTCGCTTGGAAAATATTAGGCTGTATCAAATGTAATTTCGTTTTCACAATGATATCTTTGTTTCAATATTTCAATGTAAAATAAGCGTATATATAAACCATAAAATTCTATGGTTTCTTTCCATCTTCTTGAAAGTTGAACAATACCATTTTAATACCAATCTTTGGTCTTGGAAGCAAAAAAGGCCTAGAAAATCCAGTTCTAGATCATCAACATTACACAAATGCCTTCCCACAAAAAATGATGCCATAGAAGGGAACATGTGACAGAACGAAGGAGCAAGGTCCGCACTATGTGGGAGATGAAGTAAAAGTTCAATTCCGTCAAACTCTTCTACTTTATTGCGAGACGTGTGCGGTTTTGCATTGTCTTGTTGGAGAAGATGTCTCTCTCTGTTGACTAATGCAGACCATTTGCTTTTCAAAGAAGCATACATCCTGCCCATCCACAGTACATTTCAGAGTTGACCGGTCGACTGTGTGGATGATTTCAAATTGAATGACATGCTCAAAATTCCATCAGACATTGATCATGAACTCTTTTTCAAACCGCGCTTGTTTTGTAACAGGTTGGACTGATTGTCCCACATCCAGCATTTCTCGATTATCTGGGATCCGTAGATATATCCATTTCTCATCATATGTCACTTTGCATTTGAAAACCGCAAATCCTGTAAGTTTTCAAGAAGAGTTTTCCACATTTCCACTCTGTGATTTTCTTGCTGCATAGTCAGTTCATAAAAAACTTCTCTAGAGTTTTTGTACGTTTTCTGTAGTTTATGTAAACGCTTGGCATATCGTGTCCTTAAACGGTCCTAGTTCCTCTGAAAGTTTCCATGTGCTGGTGGTTGGTTTAATCTCCACTCTTTGCTTCAAATCTTCCAGATTAACAAGTGATTGCCTCTCACTTCTGGGTTTCATTTTAAGTGACAAATCATCTCTCTTAAAAAGTTTAACCAGTTTTTGACTGTATGTTTACTGATCGTATCATCCCCTTCAACTTCTCGAATTTTACGAGTTGCTTCAGGAACTTTATGACCAATTTTAAAATAATGTCTTAAGATAGATTATATTTCAATATTTGTATCAGTCATTATATAACCTATAAATAGATAAAAGATTAGATATTGCCGTAATATAATATGAAGGAACATATACACTCATGTCCAAAATTAAGGTCACAAACATAAAATCTGTGAAAACTGATGAACTATTTACTGTGGTGGCACTAAATTTGACACCGAGCTATATTACAATGGGAGAAAGAATATAGCAACATAACAATATGGAAAATATTCTAATTGTGAATTAAAAAACAGGGTATATCAAAAAGTGTTAAATCGTGATTCAAAGATAAAGCATTTATCTCGGGAAATGTCTGTCTAATATGGAGTGTGACCGCCGTGCACTGCTATAGAAGCCTCATAACGACCTCATACAGATTATGAGGGTGTCAATGAATGTTTGTGGCAACAAAGCCCATTCTTCCAAAAGCGCGGCTTTTAACTCCTTGCGGGTCTTGGAAGGGAGGTTACGCTGTGCAACAGCTCTTCCTAGACCTTCCCAAACATGTTCAATAGGATTGAGGCCCGGAGACGTCGAGGGCCAATTCATACGGCGAATATCATCTTCTTCAAGAAAATCCTAAACAACGTGAGCTCTGTGTGGCTTCACATTATCGTCCATAGACATGAAGTTCGGGCGTACAGCACCCCGGAACAACCTCACACAGGCTTCAAGGACCTCATCCCTAACACCCGGCGTCCAGTCGTATGTGACCCTTTCACTGCATCCAACAGGAGAGCCGGTTATTGTGGAGCCGAAGACATCAATCTTGGCCACAACAAGAATGAGGGCGCATTCTTTTCAGCGATGGGTCAGGATTCACCACGCAGTGTGATTCTCGTCGAATTTTCATCTGGAGAGAGCGTGGAGCTCGATATCATCCCTCCTACGTAAAATAAATCCACAAATTTTGAGACAAAGGAACCCTTGTCCGGGACGGCATAATGCTGGGCAGACGTACACCATTGTACGGCTTCGTTGCGGGTACTGTCAACGCAAATCGCCATAGGGATGAGGACCTTGAAGCCTATGTAATGTTGTCCCGGGGTGCTGTAGGCCCGGACTTCACGTTTATGGACGATAATGCGAAGCCACACAGAGCTCACATTGTTGATGATTTTCTTGAAGAAGACGATATTCGCCATATGAATTGGCCTCGAGGTCTCCGGACCTCAATCCTATTGAACATGTTTGGGATGGTCTAGGAAGAGCCATTTCACAGCGCAATCCCCTTCCAAAACCAGGGGTTAAAAGCTGCGCTTTGTTGCAAACATTTATTGACACCCTCATAAACAGTATGAGAGTTCGTTGTGGGGCTTGTATAGTAGTGCACGGTGGTCACGCTCCATATTCGACAGACTTTTCCTGAGATAAATGCTTTATTTCTGATTCATGATTTAATACATTTTGATATACCCTGTTTCTTAATTCATAATTAAAATATTTTCCATATTTTTATATTGCGACATTTTTTCTCCCTTTGTAATATACCTCTGTGCCAAATTTCGTGGCAACACAGTGAACAGTTCATCAGTTTTTATGTTTTTGACCTTAAGTTTGGACATGAGTGTCTTTAATATAAAATTTTGCACTGGTCGTTAATTATAATATACTGCCATCTATAGCATTTCATATAGATATAGAGGTATCTTAAAAATGAAAATACTTTTGATACATCCTAACACTTGAGTAAAAAAATAATCTTCTGTTGTAGTTTACTTACTTTCATAATAAATATTTATATTATTTTATATGCAGTACCTAAACTAGTTCCATGTTAGAAAAAAATAAATATAGTACTAATTAATTACGAGTTATTTGTAATTTAAAAATGAGGGGGGGGGGGGATGTCTTTAGTTTAAGGCAACCAAATCACTGTGTTGAAACAATAATAATCTAAAACCTACTATAATACCTAAGTAAATATTAACAAGAACGAAAAATCATGCGTCCAGCAAAGATTATATAATATTTTCCAACACATTCAGAAACGATAATAAAATTTTATAGTTTATTAAGGTAAAAGATGTCTAAGTGAACAATTTAGAAAATGAATAATACAGTTGTTCTACAATTACTAAAATTATCATCAATAATCGCAAAAATATCCGAATTTTTTGTGCAGCCCTCTATATGATCTATAGTTTTGCATGTACATTACGTTGTATGCTAAAAGTCTGTTAAATTAGATGTACAGTGCAGTTAAATATTTCTAGCCAGCAATGTCCGCCAATAAATGGAAATGTACTTGAGATCTTTTGTGTAGCCCTGTATATGACCTATAGAACTTATATTCGCAAGTAACATGCAAAACAATAGTTAAATTTTAAATCGCGTACCACAACTGATAACACACTTACAGCAATTCTTCATATTCAGTACTGTAGCCAGGGCTTAAATTGCGCCGGAGCCCGGCTCCGGCACTTCTCTGTTTTTAGTAAATTCTTAAATATTGGTCGGAATTCACCGGAGCCCATAAGTACAGGGCTCCGGAGCCTAGTGCAATAGCGCTTCCGAAAAACCGAAGCGCTCGAACTCAATCTGTCTGTAAATTAAAAATTTTATTTACTCAGGTATAGAAAAAATAAAATAACTCTTCCCCCTTTGAAATGTCATTTTGATCAGAATAGGAGAAACAGAAATCGTGTTTTGTTTATCCTACTGACATTTGCAGATTTATGTCTGGCATTGTTTTCGGCGACATGTATATTAGCGCCATTCAAGAGCGCGAACAATGAATTTGCTTTCTGCTTGATTTTCTTTTTTGACATTAGGATATTTTTTAATTGGATCTTTTTTTTTTTTTTTTAATTTAGATATCTAACCAGAAAAGAATATTTTCCTTTTTTAGTCAACGAGCATCAGCTTGAGATATTGTTTGCTTGAGGTTTTTAGTTTTCCATTGCGTACGAGTACGAAAATAACGTTAGTGATTTTTCTATTTATTTTTCATCACAAATGCGGCTCTGCTCTGCAGATTTACAAAGTTGTAAGGAGTAGTCATTTGTAAGTAGATATAATTGTAATGTATTGTTATTTTTATAGTAAGCAGTAGAGCAACGTTTCCACTTTTTCTATAAAAGCATTGAGTCTTTCCGATCACGGTGTCAGATGTTTAATTTAATCTGATTTTCAGGGACTCATCACGAAAGATTGTTCTACGGAAGGAATCGATTATAGTTTGACATTCTACTTTTATGGGAAATTGAAAAACATTGTTTGATTCTTTAGTATATCAGTATTAATTTTTGTAGATTTCATTCATTTTTCATAAAAATGTATAGCTGCGAACTGTCCATTTTTGTTTTAACACTGTTTTCGAATCAGAATCCTTATTTTATTTACTCGCAGAATCCTGTGATTAATTAACATTAAAATTAGGCAAAGGTTTCTACTTGGAAGGAGTGATAACTAAAAATTGGAACAATTGACAGCTAAGTATATGCAGAAATTATTGAAAATTTTTATTTTCCTAAAAAAAAAAAAAAGCTTTAAATTTTGCAAATAATGTATGAAATATAAATATGCGGATTAGAGTGACAGTGGAGGGGGGGGCGCTACGGTTATTGGTATTAGAGAAAAATATTAGGGCTCCGGTACTTTTTTTTGTTAGAAATTAAGCCCTGACTGTAGCCAAGTACTTTTGTGTGTCCCTGTAAATGAACAATAAATTATATGCACACAGATTCTTCAATAAGAGCTTTGTAGAACACCTCAGTGTTATACATAAATTTCAATATCTTTAAAAATGTGTAATATCATTAAAATATATCGCATACGATATTTCCCCATAGACCGTCATGTAACGGAATACTTTTGAGTGTCCCTGTAAATGAACCGTAAACGTTACACAATTCATTTTCGATACCGAACATGCCATGGTAAAGCCGAATAACACATACATTAATTTCATGATAATCTGAATATATTTACGCGAGTTAGAGTGAACAGACAAACCGAATTCATAAAAACTTTTCAACTATGTTGGAAAGTGTTAAAAGCGACACAGCGGTAATAAAAAAACAAGCATATTGAAAAAAAATAGTGTCTTATTTAATTTTGATTTAATTGTTACAAATTGTAAAATAGATTTGATAACAAAGAGAAAAATGACGCTACTATACCTTGGTAAAGCTACAGCGAACTAAGAAAGGTTATGTGATTTGTTTACTAACCTAACAGCTTTTCGGCCAGTTCTTCACTGATCCTGGTTACGTCATCTATAATAACATCTTTATCCAAATTATAAAATAAGTCTCTTTTTACATTCATGAAAAGAAAATTAGACATAAGGTCTTGGCTTAAAATAGACCCAAGTCGATTCTTAACTATTTTAAGTTTGGAAAACACCCTTTCACAGGTGATATTTCCACAATGTATGGTTAGTACAAACATGTAAGCTACATGCAGGTTGGCAAACATTCAAGATTGTCTGAGTGTTCAAAAACAACAGAAAAGCACAGAAAACACTGTTTTTTATCAGAGGAGTAATCATAAAATTTTTGTCTTCTTCAAATTCAGATTCTACATCGTCATACTCACAGATTTCTTCAGCTCCATTCAAAGATTGTATTGTTTTCTTTCAATGTTAGTTTTTTTTTTTTCGCCATTGTAAAACTTTCATACTGATCTGCAAACTATTTCAGCTCTATCAATAATTGATTTCTTTCAACTTTACAAAGTTTAGAAATTCTACAAAGGACTTCCGTTGGAAAACTATATAAAGCATTACGATGCCATTAATTTTCTTTGATTCTAACTAGAAATAGGAATCAATCGAATAAATCTTCTTTCGACGTTTGCACTTGCACAATCTGGGCCACTTGCACAATGAGAGCCACTCCGAGGACCTCTTACATAGGCTACCATAAACAGAAACCAACTGGCAACGGCTTAAAATGGATTGCAAATGTGCAAAATTACGGGAAAACAGTCAAATTATTCTGATGTAACTACTTATGAAGTAGTATATACATTTTTGGAGGCCCCGGCGGGGCCCCCTTACATAGCCTACCATAATCAAAAACCAACTGGAAACTACTTAAAATTGATTGTAAATGCGTAAGATTACGGTAAAATCACGGGGAAACAGTCAAATTATTCTGATGTAACTAGTTATAAAGTAGTATATTCCTTTTTAGAAGCCCCTTTGGGACCTCCTTACATAGGCTACCATACACAAAAACCTAGTAACTGCTTAAAATTGTTTGTAAATGCATAAGATTAATTCAGGAAACTTACTGGGAAACAGTCTAATTATTCTGATGTAACTTATGAACTAGTATATCCATTTTTGGAGGTCCCTTCGGGGCCCCCTTGTGCCGGGGTCTACTATCTTATAAGGTTGTTCTTGCAGTTTTCAGAGAGGACTTTCTCGGTGTTCAACTTCCAGCTTGACCTATGGAACTAGTCTTCTTCATCCTGGGGAATTTTTCGCCTCGCGCACAGCAGTCATCGACATTATTGAACTCTGATGATTTTAATCTTACTAAATATTCTCGATATTATGAATTCTATAGATGAGCACATTCGGTTCACTTTCGAACTCCAAAATAACATAATTGGTAATAGTGCATGTAAATATTGCTGAGGATGGGTCTGAGGGGGAGCCCATGGACAAACCATCTATCATGCAATAAAAATTACCATTAAAAATTAAAGTGTTTTGCGATAAACAAATGCTAGTAAGATGTATAAGCTCATCAATTTTGTAATATGAATAATAAAATTCTGATAATCTTAAACTTACTAATATTTTCGATATTATAAATTCTATAGATGAACATATTCAGTTCACTTTCGAATTCGAAAATAACAGTCGTTTGCCCTTCTTTGATGTTATGGTTTTCCGCGAAAATAGCTTGTTTCACACTACTGTTTACTGTAAACCATTCGCAGTATCTTTACCCCACATCGCCCTTCATCCCATCCACCTAATCAACAGTTTACTAAAAACAGAATTAAATTACATTAAATCCATTGCCATTGATCGAGGTCTTACAGCTGAAATCGTCGAATCCATTCAAAATAAACTAAGTAAACGTACTCACTCTAGGGCTACTACTGTCGGCAATGAAAATTTAATTATACTTTCATATTTTCCGAAAATAAGCCATCAAATTTCTAAAATCTTGTTAAAATTTGACTTTAAGGTAGTTTATACTCCTTTTAACAAAATTCAATCCACAAATCTGAAACATCCAATTGACAGTTTTTCAAATTGGGATATTTACAAGATATCTTGCGAATGCAATAAAATGTACATTGGTCAAACGAAGCGAGCCTTTAAGATCCGTTTGGGGGAGCATAAAACTTGTGTTAAAAATTGTGATATCAAGCGTTCCGCTATTGCCAACCACTGCTGGTTCAATAACCATAATTTTAAATTATCCGAAACCTCACTAATACAGAAATACTCATCAATTTACGATCTTGACTTCTGGGAAGCTTATCACATATGGAAAAATTCAAATGGTTTAGTTAACGATTTGTCCAGTGTGGCGATAATTAAATGATCGTTTAAGTGGTTTTAGTACAAATTGCGAAGGTCTTTTAATAAATTACTATTGATCGTTAAAAAAAAAGATAAAAAACTGGAAACGTCTTACTTGAATTGTAGACAATGAAGAGGCAATTTGATGAAAACAAATAATATTCTTTATTCCATACGTTAGTTGAATAAAAGGTTATGAAATTCTTGCTTCTGGTCACCATTTTAAATAAAAAGACTGAATCTTTTAAGAAGAGAAAAATAACGGCCAACATGGAATAAATCCATGGTATTCCTTTTAATGAGAGCAGCACAACTTTAAAGGATTAAACTTTGAGAAAGAACATTTCCACATAACTAAAATATGACCCATAGTACGGCAAACTTATTCGGCCAAAAAGCGGCACGACATTCGAACGGTCGGCGGGCCGGAGCTCCGCTAAAAACTACGTTAAAAGACTACATCTTTTTCACACAACATCAAACCAAATTCTGAATTAAAAATTAACGAGTTTTAGTATTTAAATGATGAATACGGGGTTGACAAAGTAATTAAAAGGCAGACTTTAAATTGATTAGCTAAATTAACATTTACGGGAAATTAATGAGAATCGAATTGCAAGCTACAGAATTAAAAAAGTTTTCACTGATTGGAAAACGAAACCAAACGATTCTCCTGTCAGCGATCGGCGTCAAAAGAGGGCGGCGCATAATTTCAATGACGTCATCATAAGGCAAATCAACTCCGACGAAACGAGAGCTCCAAGATGTGCTCCTAAAATAGCGGAGTGCGCATGCGCAAGCTGCCGATCCACTCCCAACGCAGATATGAATATTGGCGGTGAAAAATGAACTTGCTTTACGGTGAGAGATAAAAGCGTCAACATCGCGGCGTAAAGATTGAGTTCAAATAGACATCGATGCAAAACAAATAGCTGAAAAGGAATAAAATTAAACCAAATTTAAATACTGTGAGAAGTATTCTCACATTACCTCCCTTCACCGAGAAAATTTTGTAAGACCAGGAGATGTAAAAGGCAAAATTGATCAAAAACCTTTTACAGAAAATGGGATGACAAAATTTTGAACTGCCAAAGCGAAAAAAAATCATTAAAGTCGAACAATAAAATTTAAAGTTAAGGTGATGGAAAAAAAATTGGTGATTTAACAGTTGAAAAAAAAATTGGTGATTTAACAGTTGAAAAAAAAATTGGTGACCAAAAGTAAGAGAGAGAAAAAGAATATACATTGCATAAAGTACATTCATAATCCAAAAAGTATACAATACATCAAGTATACAATAAAAATGCCAAAAATACAGTAACATTGGCAAAACCTTCTATTTGATCTCATAAAATTATCATGATAAAAGTGTTAACATATTTTAAGTTAACAAACAAAATTGAGATCATTGACTAGTCAAAACAAATTTTACTATCTTGGTACCAAATAAAAACAGAATTAACTTCTGATAAAAGTTGCAAATACAAAAGCAACAAAAAAGTCAGGAAACATTTTTTAGTTTGACTTTTACAACATGCCTAGGACTTTCTAATTATATCTAAAAAAATAAAGAGTTTTCTTTATTACTCTTAACACGAAAGGAAATGAAATGGCCATATATAAATAAACTTTCATAAAACTTAAAAAAATGCAGCATAAAATTATGTTACTGAAGGTAAAACACATCAGTAATTTTCAGGTAATATAAATTTAAACTTCCTTGTTTTGAGAAGACTTAGAATAAAGATATGGTGTGAGTAACTGAGTTCTAGCAGCAGACAAGTCAACAATTTCACTTGATGAGGATATTTGCTCTCACATGAGAAACGTTAACTGACACAGTATTATAATCAGTAATGAAAGTTATTTATTTATTTATTTTTAAGAGAACAAAGTAGTAAACACTATTTGTAGCTTCACAAACCGAAGAACTCTAATGAAGTGGTTTCATAAATGGATATTTGCCTATAAATGAACAACATCTTCACCAGGCATCTTATGGCTGGATACGAAACATACACACAAAAAAATAAACTATTGTAGATGTAGGAAACTTTTGAAGAAGTAGGTAGGTAATTTTATAATTTTTAGCTTCCATGATAACATGTGCAACAACAGAGAAGAGACCAGAAGAAATGGATGTCACACAAAACCACTGACCACCTTCATCAGGTAAGCAACAGATGAATGGAAGAAAAGTCTGAAGAATGTCATTACAGGTAATTAAAAAAATTTCTAGCAGCATATACAGGAACAGTCATCATCAAATATGGCAAAAAGCACATCACTTAAGAACTATTGATAGTTAATATATAAAAGTAATCTTCACTATTGGCAAGGAAAAAAATTTTTCTTATGGTGAATGGAATTTTTAAGTAGAACTGTTACAGGATTGAAGAAGCCCCATTTCATTTTAAATGAAAAAAAATAATGTTGCTCTTTTTATTTTTATAAAGCAACATGAGAATAAGGTATGATGATGTCGATGTGGATATGTCATGCATAGACTTATAAATTTGTGAAAGAATTGAATTTGCCAAAGAGAATTGAAGCAATGAAAATTTTGAATATTTTCAATTTGTTAGGAGTTCTATAACAACATCAACAGGTAAATTTAAAAACAGGAACAGTTCTTTAAATATTAGAGATGAAATCAGACTAGTCAAGAAGACAACATGCTAACTACACATACAGCATATTTCACAAATCATCTAAGGAGCAAGTCTAAGAACTTTTCAAAGGGGATAACTGTTTATAAATTTTCATATTATATTTTTGTTATTAAGAGAAGCAGGCAATACTTCAAAATAATCATACAGGGTAATTACTACTATAAATTACTTGAAGAATACCAAACTTCAGTTGGAGAAAATAGGCATAATTGATGAGATGACAACAACTTTAAGTGAAGAACAAAATTTCTCAGCAACAAGAATTAAAAATAATACTTCAATAAAATTTCAATCTTTTTTTTAAAAATATATATTGAAATTCAAATTTATAATTCATTTAAAGTGCCATTAATAAGTAGAAAATAAAAAAATAACCCAAAAGCCATGCCTCCTAAAATATCACATTATGTTCTTGGGAACAATTTTTGCCAATCTTCAAATTCATAGAAATTATTTGAGAACATAAATTCATTTGTAAAAATATTTCAATTTCAACAATTATTCTTCAAAATTATTTTTAATTCCACAATTTTCAATCAAAATATATATATATATATATATATATATATATATATATGCAACTGCCTCAGAATTCTATTCTTAAAAACAGAATATTGCTATTATTTGCAACAACATAAAATTCATTTTCAATATTGTAATTATATAAATTCATTTCTTGATTGAATAATAATACATTCTACAAAATATAGTAAAATTTAAATAGGAATTCTTTAGAATATTGTAAGAAAAAAAATGCAACTATTTAACATAAAAATGGCATAACTCAAGAATCTATAAGAACAAGAACATCAAATATTCTAAAATATTTTCATAAATTATATCCAATAAATCTTGAATTAAATTAACCATTTTCCTTTTTTTAACTAATGAGAACAATTCCTCAAAAAGAATTTACTTGACTTTCTTGCATAACGATCTTAATATTTTTTCAAAAATTAGAACAAGTTTCATGAAAATGTAACTTCTATTAAAATATTTCAACCAAAACTCTCATAATTTCTAAAAAAAGAACAAAAAGTTCTAAAAAAAATTATCTTTAAGAATCATTATTTTTAAGATTGCAATAATCCCAAAGCAACAGCGTTGCAATTCGAAAGGTACTACTGCGCCAAATGTGGCGATAATTAAATGATCGTTTAAGTGGTTTTAGTACAAATTGCGAAGGTCTTTTAATAAATTACTATTGATCGTTAAAAAAAAGATAAAAAACTGGAAACGTCTTACTTGAATTGTAGACAATGAAGAGGCATTTTGGTGAAAACAAATAATATTCTTTATTCCATACGTTAGTTGAATAGAAGGTTATGAAATTCTTGCTTCTGGTCACCATTTTAAATAAAAAGACTGAATCTTTTAAGAAGAGAAAAATAACGGCCAACATGGAATAAATCCATGGTATTCCTTTTAATGAGAGCAGCACAACTTTAAAGGATTAAACTTTGAGAAAGAACATTTCCACATAACTAAAATATGACCCATAGTACGGCAAACTTATTCGGCCAAAAAGGGGCACGACATTCGAACGGCCGGCGGCCGGAGCTCCGCTAAAAACTACGTTAAAAGACTACATCTTTTTCACACAACATCAAACCAAATTCTGAATTAAAAATTAACGAGTTTTAGTATTTAAATGATGAATACGGGGTTGACAAAGTAATTAAAAGGCAGACTTTAAATTGATTAGCTAAATTAACATTTACGGGAAATTAATGAGAATCGAATTACAAGCTACAGAATTAAAAGAGTTTTCACTGATTGGAAAACGAAACCAAACGATTCTCCTGTCAGCGATCGGCGTCAAAAGAGGGCGGCGCATAATTTCAATGACGTCATCATAAGGCAAATCAACTCCGACGAAACGAGAGCTCCAAGATGTGCTCCTAAAATAGCGGAGTGCGCATGCGCAAGCTGCCGATCCGCTCCCAACGCAGATATGAATATTGGCGGTGAAAAATGAACTTGCTTTACGGTGAGAGATAAAAGCGTCAACATCGCGGCGTAAAGATTGAGTTCAAATAGACATCGATGCAAAAAAAAATAGCTGAAAAGGAATAAAATTAAACCAAATTTAAATACTGTGAGAAGTATTCTCACATCCAGTACGCCCAATTTTTCAAAGATGTGGTTTAATTTTCTATAATTCGTTCTCTTCACTCGCCCCCCCCCCCTTTTCCTCCTCTCTGTTTGAACTTTTCCGGAGTAATTGGGCGATTTTGATTGGTCTCCCTGTATGTGCGCGTGAGATCGACTCCGCGGCTGTTTATCAACCGTATGTCGGATTTCGCCGTTGACAGTAGAGCTGTAAGATACGCCTTTCTGGCTCTTTGTCTCCCCCCCCCCCTTTTTTTACCCAGAGTTTTAATTTTACATTTGATTTTTAAGCACTGATGATGAAACCTTAGAGGTTTCGAAACAGCTGTATGCTTTTTATACAAATTTATATTTGTGTCTTTATGCCAATATATTAGCACAAGGTACAATCCTTCCCCACTTTTTAAATACAATAGTTGTTAGATTCGTAAAAATAGCAAAAAGAAAAAGTTGTTAACAAGGTCAAAACGTAAACAAACAAAAACATACGCCGGTTTTTCCACCTGTCTTCATTTGTTTGCATCGAATGCTCGGTATAACAATTCACCACAGAGCACATCTGAAAGATAAATATTTTATCAAGGAAAAATTACTTAAAATAAAACGAAAAATAATCTCCTTTGTGATTTATTTGCCGTTTTGTGTCGAATTTCGGAGTAGTAAAGAAGCTTGATCTTGCACATTTTACTAAACTCTTTATCGTAATTCTGTTTATCGTAAATGGTTTGATAAAAGATTGACGGATGGGAAATTCCCTCTCATAATAGGTAGGTTGGAGATTAAAAACAAAATCTATAGAAACTAATTAATACAGTCGAACCTCTATTTAACGAAGTCGCTAAATTCCGGAAAAAAGTTCGTTATATGGAAAATTCGTTAAATAGAGATTCACCTTTTTAAATACTTTAAACCACAAACAGATTTTAAATTCATAAACACTAAATATTTTTACTAAAAGTAATTAATCACATTTTTTTTTTAAATAAATTATATAGATTTGCTTTATTTATTTTACCCACCAATATCCATCATCAATTCATTTTTTCTATGTGTTTAAATCTTTGAAATCTGCAAGGAAAACAAAACATTGTCCGGGAATACACTGTATTTTCTGTTTAAAGTAAATAGTTAATAATAAATTAACTATTAAAAACTACTAAACTAACTACTAAAAATTAATAATAATAATAAATTAACGAATTTTAATGACATTATCGTATTTATTATTATTATAACAAATAATTTTAACCATACATTAACATATGCGTCCTTAAATTTAATTTCTGAAAAACTCTGTTAATTTTGCCTGAGTTTTTTATAAAAAAGTGCTTTCTCTCATAATACGTCTCGCATCTTTGCAATGCACCAAAAACCCCTTCATGCGTATTTTCTTCTAACTATAATTCGAGTCGGATTGTTTCAAATGATTTTAGCATTTCATCATATGAAGTTTTGTTAATTCCTGCATAATGACCATTTCCATCACCATCATATTCGTCTTCATCACAATTCATTGCTGTATTGTTTTTATTTTTCACACTGTCGAAAATATCCAATTCGGATAATGTTTCCGAGGTCTCAATTTCAGAATTAAGTGAAATACAATCATCAATCAGCACATCATGGTTAATTTCTTCTTTTTTTCTCACTGTATCCACATTTTTAAAAGTTACTCTAAGGGATTATCGTCTTCGTCCTCCGTACTTACCGAATTCTCGCTGCTGACAAAGAAGGCGCCTGGTAAAACCAGTTCAGGGCCATTTAACATCATAAAATATGTTTAAAGAAAGAATAAGTTTGAAATGTCCAGAAATATTTTGAGAAACGGGGAGGAAAAAAATTTTTGATCACAAGAAAAAGTTCGTTAAATAGAGAATGCACTTCGCTATTTGGAGATTATTTTACGAAGAAATTCGCAAAATATTCTTGGTTCCAAGGAAAAGTTTGTAAAATAGAGAAATTCGCAAAATAGAGGTTCGTTAAATAGAGGTTCGACTGTATTATCTGGAACATAATAAGAATCGGAACATATACAGTATTAACTTCGATGTCTATTTTGCAAAAAAAGTTCTCTGTTCCTTCCGTACTAAAAATAGAGGGACGAAAAGTACGCGAGCTATTACTTAGCCATCATAAGTAGTACAGAATAAGTCTTGTAATCGTTTTAAAAATTGAAAAAAAAAAATTGACGTTTCAGACACTGAGGATTCCGAAAAACATATTTTTAGAGGGGAAAAAAGTAGAATTTGCCGTCCGTCTGTCTGTCAGTGTGTCTGTAAATGCTCTATCTCCCGAACAAATTGAGACAGAGACTTGCAATTTGGTGTGTACTTAGTATGTAAGAATGAGAAGAAGCCTATTGAATTTCCTTTACCTCGATTATTTTTTTCGTACTCTCGAAATATTCGTTCTGATAAAAGGTACATAAAAATATTCGAAATTGTTTATTTTAAGGAGTGAATATAAAAGACAATAAAAAAACATACATTTTGCATAAAGAAGGAAGTCGATCGGATAATTAGTTGCCGAGATATTTGTAATCATATTTTCCACACTCTTCGATTTTTCATGACCCTATATTTCACTCAAATTTTAATTCAAAGATATGTTTTAATTGGAAATGAGACGCTTAATCCGACGCAGTAAACTATTAGTTAATATGATTCCAATTTCTGGAGTTATGAGGAAGTTTCTTTTACGCAATTCAATAATATAGCATTTAAAGTTTATGACGTCATCAAGACACGCTTTTAAACACTCCATCTACCCAACAAATTGAGATAGAGGCTTGAAATTTGGTAGTACAGTCGTGGAAAAATCAAAGTAAATACCCCCTACTAACTCTGCAACTAATTATAACAGAAAAAATTACAGGTATCAAACAGTTGGAAATAAAGTCTACTTATAAATAATGTATATAAAATTTGCTTAGGGGGCCATCTACAAATAAAAACCAGACCAAACTTTGTTTTTTTCAATGGTAACACACAATTTTGACAATACAGTAGAAACTCTTTTAACCGAAACTCTCGGTTAACCGAAATCCATTTTTAAAGCTTTTTTTTTTTTTTTTACTATCACATTCTTCGTGTACAAAATCCATTTTTAAAGCTTTTTTTTTTAATTATCATATTCCTTGTGTGCAAGCCGTCCCTTCTGAACTACGAGTACATATAAATATATTCGATCCCCTTTCTTAGAGTTCCTTTGAACTTAACTTGAGCTCCCATAAGGTGCGGAGTGGAACGAAGAAAACGAACAAATTAGCAATTCTGAAGGTTTTAAATGTTTTGCAAAAGGTTTGGCACGGTGGGGGCAGCTGAAAGACTGTGATACTGGTGAACTAATATATTAAAAAACTCCGTGATAGAGCTTCAAAGCAAAGGCAATCGAAACTGCGACAAACAAAACATTTTTCAAACCCTTGTGATATATTTATTAAAATTCAGGTAATTTATTCTTGTTTCTATTTTGATATTACTTTATTTTTATTAAGCACTTGTTACCATAATACAAAATATTGCATATATTTCACCTTAATCTTAAAATGGAAGCATTCTCGATTATCCGAAAATTTCAATTTTCTGAAAGATGGTCGGTCCCAATTACTTCGGATAATCGAGGTTCTACTGTATATTTTAAATTCTCGGTTCAAACTATGCCTAGAAATGAAATTTCAAGTGATTTGGATGATAAGTTTTTGAATTACAAACATTCAAAATTTAGAGCTTCTAATGTTAAATTACATTTTCATATTTTTATTTATATCTACTGAAATTGTAATCCTAATGAGATCATTTTTAGGTGCGTTCGTAATTATATAAATACGTAGCACCTGTAGTCGTCGTTCAGTCCGTCTGTCCGTCTGTCCGTCGGTCCGCATGTAACAGAGCAAAAACTACCCAACCGAATCGGCTGAAATTTTAAATATATGATTGTTGCAAAATTTTGTCGAGCCATTTCAAATTTTATGAAAATCGGATGTATAGTTTAATTACAGGGACAGTCAAAAGTTTTTCTTTACATTACGACCAATGGGAAAAATTATTGCAAATGTATTTTAATGATGTTACAGACTTCCGAATGGTCTGAAATTTTAAATATATAATTGTTGCAATATTTTAGCGAGCAATTTAAAATTTTATGAAACTCGGATGTGTAGTTTAATTACAGGGACAGTCAAAAGTTTTCCGTTACATTACGGGGAATGGGTAAAAATTATTGCAAGTGCATTTTAATGATGTTACAGACTATGCACTTATGAAGTGCAAACAAATATACATTCAGTACAATATGGGGTGCAAAAAATATTTATAAATCTAGTTATAGTACGAACGCACCTCATTTGCCACGTTTGACGAGCAATTTCCAACTTGTTTTGTTTGGTTATAATAGTAAAAAACACAAACATAAATACATTGAATTTGTATTTTTAAAAATTTTATGATATGAATTATGAATTATTAAATTAATATTCGAAAAAATATGAAATGTAACATACAATTTTTTTCGATACATTTATTTTTATATCCTGCTTTGTGCAAATTCTCAATTTCAAATTTTTCTTCCACGCAGTTTTCGAATTATGAGTAAAAAACGTCAAAAAGACGGTTTAAGGAACCATCAATGTTATCCAGAAAACCATAATTTGAAATCTATATATATAAAAGAAAGTCTGGATTTTGTATTAATCAACGCGCAGCCAAAACTACTGAACCTAAAATCTTGAAAATTGGGGTAAAAATACTTCTTATGATATAGATTGTCGCTAAGAAAGGATTTTCCAAAATTCCACCCCTAAGGGGGGGTAAAAAAGAGAACGAACTTAAAAAAAATTCCTTAAAAATCTAATTTTATAGTTATTTTTCAACTGATAACATATTTTGGTGTATTTTTGTATGCTGAATCGAATGGTACTAACTAAATTCTTTTAAGCCCAATAGTTTGAGAATTTTTTCATATTTTTCTAATTTGGCACTATCTTTGGCGCCAAAACCTGAATTTTTCAAGTGATAATTTCTAAAAACTCATTCTTTTCATTCTGTTACTATAGCAAGGGAAAAAAATCAAATTGAATAATTTTTTAACCAATCTTTTTAGTTAAATAAAAACAACTTCGTGAATTAGAAAAAAATTCAAACGCCTCAAAAACTAAAACTAAATTAAAAACAAAAAACTGTGTTACTTTTTCGTTCTAATTTTCGTCGCGATACCACGCCAAAATGTATGGTATCGCGCCATTTATTGCAACCCTAATCGTGCAAACGATTTTTATTGCAAACCGTGCCACACATTAACATTTGCTAATTATTGAACGTGAATATTTTTATACAGGAATTTTTAATGATGGAATTTATTTTATTCCATCATAATCTCGCAAAACTTTTTAATTTGTTATTTTTTGAATAGAAAATATTTATTATTGATACTGATAGAGATTTTACCATTTCACAGTTATCTGATGATGAGGAAGCTACAATAAAATTATTTCAGAAGTTAGGAATTATACATATAAAAATGTTTTGTTCAAAAAACCATGAATGTTAAAAATAATAAATATATTACAAATCATCAGACATACAAGTAAAATTACATAAATACATTTAATACAATTAAAAAGCAAACGTTTCAAGCTAAATTTTAGCCCCTCATCAGTGCAACAAAACATTCAAATGACAAAAAACTATATATCATGTTTACAGTTAAAAATTATTAGCAGTTAAAATTAAATAAAGTATAAAAATTTTTTAAAACAATGCTGAGTATTCAGGAGGAAGTGCACATGATTCATTTATCGGCGACGTTTGCTTACGAGTGAACACACCTTCCAGAAAAACTCTACTTTTAATATTATTGCAACCGGATCGAATAACTTTCATATTCGTGAAATCTGGGATATGGTCGGTATCCAAAGAATGCTGTACAATTTTAGACTGTAGGTTTCCAGATTTGTAAGTACGTTTATGCTCGGCAAGGCGAATGGCGCAAGTGCGACCAGTTTCGCCAATATATACTGAGTCGCAACCTTTACATGGTATACTGTAAATTGAACCGGTTCTTAGTAAGGGGGGAATTTTAGGTTTAGATTTACAAAGTAAGTTTTTCAAAACATTTTGAGGCTTGAATGATGTACTGATGTTATGAGACTTCAAAAGGCTAGAGATTTTTTCAGAAAGATATTTGTTGTAGGGTAGAGATATGTAAATAGCGGGAGCCTTACAATTTACAGAGGATGACACGTGATGCTCAGAAAAAATCCTTTTTAACCATCTTAAAGGATATCCATTTAGAATTAGGTCACTAAATATCTTCTTTTTTTCAAATTGGAAGGCTGCATCAGTATTACAATAACTTTTAGCTCTGTGGATTAAAGTTCTAACGACTGCGATTTTATGGGAGAGTGGGTTCATAGATTCAAAATTTAGGTATTGCCCAGAATTGCCTGATCGCAAATTATCTTTCCTCGACATTATGGTTGAAAGAGTAGAGAATACTGATTTTACTTACGGTATACAGATGTTAAAATTTTCTGAAAATCAGTATTCTCTACTCTTTCAACCATAATGTCGAGGAAAGGTAATTTGCGATCAGGCAATTCTGGGCAATACCTAAATTTTGAATCTATGAACCCACTCTCCCATAAAATCGCAGTCGTTAGAACTTTAATCCACAGAGCTAAAAGTTATTGTAATACTGATGCAGCCTTCCAATTTGAAAAAAAGAAGATATTTAGTGACCTAATTCTAAATGGATATCCTTTAAGATGGTTAAAAAGGATTTTTTCTGAGCATCACGTGTCATCCTCTGTAAATTGTAAGGCTCCCGCTATTTACATATCTCTACCCTACAACAAATATCTTTCTGAAAAAATCTCTAGCCTTTTGAAGTCTCATAACATCAGTACATCATTCAAGCCTCAAAATGTTTTGAAAAACTTACTTTGTAAATCTAAACCTAAAATTCCCCCCTTACTAAGAACCGGTTCAATTTACAGTATACCATGTAAAGGTTGCGACTCAGTATATATTGGCGAAACTGGTCGCACTTGCGCCATTCGCCTTGCCGAGCATAAACGTACTTACAAATCTGGAAACCTACAGTCTAAAATTGTACAGCATTCTTTGGATACCGACCATATCCCAGATTTCACGAATATGAAAGTTATTCGATCCGGTTGCAATAATATTAAAAGTAGAGTTTTTCTGGAAGGTGTGTTCACTCGTAAGCAAACGTCGCCGATAAATGAATCATGTGCACTTCCTCCTGAATACTCAGCATTGTTTTAAAAAAATTTTATACTTTATTTAATTTTAACTGCTAATAATTTTTAACTGTAAACATGATATATAGTTTTCTGTCATTTGAATGTTTTGTTGCACTGATGAGGGGCTAAAATTTAGCTTGAAACGTTTGCTTTTTAATTGTATTAAATGTATTTATGTAATTTTACTTGTATGTCTGATGATTTGTAATATATTTATTATTTTTAACTCGTATATCAGACGTTAAAAAATGATTATTTATTTTAACCATGAATGTCTTCATTGAAAGAATGAAAAGTTTGTACTGCAATGTGAGACGTCCGTATTACGTACGCCATGCCTCAGTAGTAAAAGACATTTAAAATTTCAAGACCAGTTTAAATTGATTATATTTTATTACTTGCAAAATATTTATTTATTCTTATATTTTAAGTATTTATTTCGATACCCGTCGATCAATTTCGCCAAAATATATAAATCGCCAAACCACTCGCCAAATTATACAAATTGACATAATTTTTATTTTAAATAACGAAAGAACAAATAAATTAGTATAACATTAATAAAAATACATTTAAAAAGTCGAAATAAAAATCAGCTGATGACGTAAATACGTGTAACTTGCTTAAAGTCAAGTGGATGTAACATTTACGATCAACCATTATTGGCATTTAATCTTATAGTTTGGCAATAGATTTTTGGTCGACGGGATAACCAAGTAGTACCATTATTTTTATTGATTTAAAAAAAATGGTAGGTCAAAGTCTGTAATTTTCAAAAGTTATATTTTTTAAATGCTCATTTTTTTATCAACAAAATTATTAATTTTTTTTCAAAAGTATCATTTCATTTTTGTGCCAACTATTACGCTTGCTGACAATGGTGTTGGCATAACAGGGAAATACCAAAACAGTTACTAATTTTATTTCAAATGTAAAGAAAAAAGGTTTAGTGAGCAATACATATTGTAAATATGATTATAACTCAGATTCTACTGAACAGAATTTTGTAGAACTTACACTGTTAAATAGTAAATTTGGTTTATAAATGGTTTAATGTAAAAACCATCATTCTAAGTTGCTACGGGGGTTCTAAAATTAGGTGAACTCGATTATGAAAGATTTCAAGTCAACTAATTAAATGCACAGTAAGTTAGATAATATTTCAGGGATTTTTTCAATATTTATCATATCATTCTATGTTGTTTAGTTACGGAGCTATGCGGAAAAAGTTCTCAGTGGTACAGTAAAGAAAATTGGAAGATATACGCTACATAGATAGGGTATACTAGAGAGTCTATATGCTATAGTTATGGAAGTTGAGCTGAGTTCCTTAAAAAATTCAGAAGTGATGCGGTATATACCTACCCCTACCTCCCAGAGAGTTCTATAATCATGTTAACGCGATTATGAAACTTATATTTAACTATCTCAATATATATAATGCAAAGAGAAATTTCATTCCGGCCGCTTATATCTTGGAGTTCTCCTGAATAGATTTTGACGGGACTTACACTGTTAGTTAGATAATCTTTCAGAAAAGATGTTAGTATAAAACATAACGTTCTACGTTGCTTAGTTAAATAATTATAGGGAAACTTCTAAATCAGATGAACCCAATTTTGAAAGATTTGCTTTTTTTAAAGGTTCCACTGAATGAGATTTTATGGGATTTAAATCATTTTTAGGGGAGGTTTCGGTATATTTTCTAGTTTAAAAGATTCTAAGGGGATTTCGATGCAACTTGATTGGTTAGTTAATTTTTCAATGAATGTTTTAGTACAAAGCACATATCATTTGCTGTTGCTTGGTTGTTAGGTTGCTTAATTGTAGAATTATAGATGAAAGTTCTAGAATCAGGCGAACCCAATTATTATGAACGATCAGCCTTTTCAATAAGTCCAATTAACAGATTCTGATGAGACTTGCATTGATAATTTTTCATGAACGCTTTTAGTATATTACACATCGTTCTATTGTTCTTTACCGAATCCTACACTAACAGATCAACTAAAGAAATTGGTTCTTAACAGCCTAAATTTTGTATAACTCAATAAAAGATATAATAGCGTAATGACATTCCTATTGCTTTCAGCAATTCGGTTGGATACACCAGGTAAATGTCCATATTGCTTTAAAACGTATGATCAAATTCGCAGATATATTTTGTTTCATTCGAGATTTCTTTAGAAAAACCGACCAGCGTAGCGGGCGAAGGCGGCTAGTATATATATATTACTCATTTTAATGAAACATTTGGGCTGGAAATAGTCGAAACACATAAACGAGTGAGATGTTTATATTGGCAAGAAATAATACATTAATAGAAGTGACATAGTCATTCTGTAGCATTTCAACTATCGGTTACCGAACTTCAATTTGGATACAGCCTCTAAAATAGGCTCATTTTAAAATGATTAATTTATCGGAAACTAATCATACGAATTTCATGAAAATTTGGATTTAGGCTAATTGTGAAGAGTGTAGAATCTATTTATGGGGTCATACTTCGGTATTGGTATTGAAAAAAAAACAAAGTTTAGGTTCGTTTTGATAGGTAGATGGCCTCCTAAACAAATTTTATATATATCCATTAAAAGTAGACTTTATTTCCCATCGTTTGTTACCATTAACTTTCTCCTACAATAATTTGTTGCAGAGTTAGTAGGGGGTGTTTACATTTTTTTTCCACGACTGTACTCAGAATGTAATAGTGTGACAAAGTGTAATGAATTTCAGTAACCTTAGTTATCCCTAGATATGCATTTTATAAATAGTTTACACGTGTTTTATTTTCATGTTTTATATTATGGATATGGGCATTTTCACAATCTTTTGACTTTCATGTCCCTGAATAATAATTTTTATTTTAATACACTTTTTAGTATTTTTTTATTATTATTTCATATACCTGGGAACATCCCGTTGCATGATTGCACAACAATATTAACGAGATAAATAAGTTTTGGACGATGTTGGGGGTCCAAACACCTGGAAAACTCCTATACCGTCCCGTGTCCCTGATGCTGATTTTTAAGTTTGGAGCTGTCTGCATAAAATTGTTTCAATAAAAATAATTCGATGTCATTTTTTTCTGAAACTGGAACTATTGTTTTACATAAATAAGTAGATAAAAATTAGCCTGCACACATTTTTAGGGTTGTTATTATTTTTTAAACTCTGTCCCTAGGTTTTGGATTTTTTACCATCCCTCTTTTAAAATTATACAGAAAATCATTTCAGATGCAACCACAGAATTTTTTTTCAAGTTTTTTCTCATGCAGAAGTATGCTAGAGAAATAATGTCTAAAATTCTTTAGCAGGAAATTTACTGTAGAATTTAAATCAGCATTTAAATATCAAGCATCGTGGCTTTATTGGTAGTCTTACTGTCCCCAAGGTTTATTCCTGCACTTTTCGAGGTAAATTAATTTTTTTTAATTTAATCCAATGTAAATAACTGTTTCTAAAAATCAATGAACATTTTGGCTAACACTTAGTCTTAACATGATCTGCCTAAATTGGTGGTAATTTTCCTTGCTGTTCCATCCTTATCATCTCTTTTTTTCCCATTTCGTCCCTTTTTTCCTATACCATCCCCCTTTTCAGGTAGATTTCGTATGAAATACTACCTATTGGGATCGTTCCTATGTTGGAATTTCTAAAAAATTTTTGCAGATCTACGCCGATCATGACCCCTAGAACCCAAAACCACCCTCAGTAAAAAAACTTTATATACCTATCTATCTATATATATATATATATCAGTGGCGTGGCGTCCGGTCATCGCTGGATGCGGCGATGACCAAGCAATATTTTAAAACTCTTAATAAACTCTACGATCCAGTTTTAGCAGAACATTTGGAGTTCATGTATAAGTGAAGGTAAGATTTAAAGTTTCTTTTTTGAACATTCAACCATTGAATTTTAGAGTTAATAATTTTTCACCACAAACTTAAGTAATTGCGATGACCACCGAAAATTTTCCCGCCACGCCACTGATATATATCACTTTTTTCTGGACACGATAACTTTCGTAATTCTGCACCAATCTCTTCCAAACTGATACATAAAATCAATGGGCATAAAATCTCGGTCAAGTTCGTTAATAGGCAAAATCGGACCAAGGGGATGGAAATTGGGAGGGGTTTTGTGAAAACCGAAAACGCCCATAACTTCTTAATTTTTGTACATATCAAATCAGCTTAAAGTTTTTATTACTTCTAAAAATAGCGCCAAAAATTTATGTATCACAGATTTTTGAAAAAGTTAAAAATGGGCTCAAGGGACGCAAAAAATAGGGTTTTTGGGAGAAAAAAATTCATAACTTCGTCAATTCTCAAGATATCAAATCCAATTAATTTTATTATAAATCTCCTTAACATTATCTACAACTTTTATACTAACAAGTTTTTGATAAAACCAATTCGTACCGGAAAAAAAAAATGAAAAACGAAAACAAAAAGGGGGTTTGAAGAAGAAAAAAATCCATAACTCCGTCAATTCAAAAGATATAAAATCCCCATGAATTTATCATATATCTTCTTAATATTGTCTGCAACATCTATATAGACAAGTTTTGGATAGGACCAATTCTTACAGCAAAAACAAATTAAAAATACATAGCGGTTGAAGAAAAAAATCCTTTTAGTAAGGGTGTATTCAAATCCAAACTGCTTATTTTCTGACTCATTTTACAATTCATTTTTGCTCTCAAAAACTTCCAATTGGTACGTTTTCTTACTCAGAAACTATACAATTGTGATGTAGATCACATATAATTGGATTTTGTAGAACTTAAAAAAGTACATTAGTTACTAAATTATTTCGTTTCTTTTAATTAAACTCTTAATTTTCTCTAAGATGCATTTTATCCTAATCGTAAATCACTTTTTCAGTTTAAGGTACTTTTCATTTTATTCGTAAATTTACTACTATAATAATTATAGATCGCGCTATAATTCATTTCATCTTTGTGAATGTAACATTTCCTCTTGTAACGTAAATATTTATTTACATCTGTCAGTAATAACTTTTAGCCGTTACATATTAAATATTAAAAGAAGTTGATTACACCATCGTTACGTTTTAAATCTTTTGTTTTAAACATTCAGTTAAGACACTATGATATTGATTATAGCTATCATAAATTTTATTTATCCGTGACTTTGCTAAATCAGTTGCCCATAAATTTAAAGGTATAACACTAGATAGCTAACTTGTTAATTCTTTTCACTCTAGGAATAAATTATAGCTGTAATTTCCCAGTAATATTATTTTGTTTACTTCTATCATTTAAATGTGAAGTTCATATCTTTAAGCAAATGTGTTTATCCTTGAAATGAAGCCAAAATCATTAATAGAACAGATAATGTATGTTCGGTGTCAATATTAATATTATAATGGTTGTTTAAAGGATTTATTGAAAATAATATTACACTATTTTTCTCTGCGGGGTGAGGTAATAAATTCTCAAAATGTTATATTAATTCTTAATTTGGTTTGGCTCTAGTCTCGCCAATGATTGCACCTCTTTTTACCATATTGGCGAATTGTAGATTTTTACATGCCAATGTACTAAAACTGCATTGCTTGATTATGTTCGCTCTCTCTTGCGATTGGGTTCGCAACTCTGATCATGTAACAAACTTTTGCTGTTTTAATGGGCCACCCCTGCTGAAGCTTTATCGTAAGGAAATAAAACATCTTAAAATTTGAAGCCTTTCTACTCATTTCTCCTACTGTTCCAGGATTGGAACCCAATAATGGGTTTGCGAGAATGTCGTATATATACTACATACGAACCGGCCTGTTTTATTCGCAGTGAATCTTTTCAACAAAAAAAAAGTATGGGGGGCTTTGCCACCACCATATACATGGTGCTGCTCTTCAGTAGGGGACAAAAAAAAGGATTGAAGGCTTTATAAAGCGGTGTGGTCTGTACTGTTGTTTCGTGCTTTTCTTTCTTATAAAAAGGATCTTTGTATCCGGCATACTCAAATAAAAGACTTTTTCTTTCGGTTTGCCAACCTGTGAACTGTAATGTGTCTGCTGACTGCTTGTGTTTCCACCTGATGTCTAACTAGTTTGCCCGTGGAATGAATCTGTCAAATCTTTTCCTAATTTGGATAATTCCTTGGTTCCAGAATGATTACCTACGATTGATTTCTCGTGTAACAAATGTAAAATTTATTCTGCAACGTGCCTGTTTGTGCGTCTCCTAATCAAGCTCCAATATTTCCTCATCATGTACTCAGTTGACGAATTTGTGACCGGCCCGCTTCCAGTTTGTGCTGTGCAATTTTCTGTATTTTGGTACTGGTTAAACGTCAGCTCAGCAAAAATTATTTTATTGAAAAGTGTTCCTTTGATTTTTTATATTTCAAATAGGAGCCTAGTCTTCATGATGGACTCTGCCCTAGCTCGCAGGATTGCTGAAGTGTCCACAATGTTTGTTTGCGCATTAGATACTCTCTATCTGTGTCACCGTTAATTGTGTGGATTTATCCTTTCCCTCAGCAAAATTTCCACATCCTATGCTGTACAGTGTACTTCGTCTTTGATGAATATAAATATTACACAGCGTCAAGCAGCGAAGAATCAACTATGTTATTTAATTAAGAGAACTGCTTATAATATTAATCATACTAATAAAGTTTTCAGTGTTTTTTTAGGTTTAGAAATAAATAATGGGGTGCTAGTTGTTTAGAATAGGATTTCATTGAAGGTAAATTTTGTGATTGATGATAATCCAATATTAAGGTAAGCGTATTTTTCAAAATTTTTATAATTTTTGTAAACGCTCTGATCACTTATTGTTAGATATGTTATTTTATAATAACAATTCTGAAATCATTAAATTGCCAGTAATATTTTTTAATGACTTAAATTGATAATAATCTATATAAATTAAACAAAATATGTATATAGATTTTGCACCTAATCAATATTATTTAAGTGTTTGATTGGCACTCATACTTAGTGTGCATTTCTCAAATTCAGCTGTTTAAATCTAATATTTTTATTCATGCTATTGGCAATAATATGTATGGTAATTTAACTTGTATCTTTAATATTAGTACTATATTCATGTATACCTATATGTTGAATTTCACTTTTAACTTGAATTTCAATTTAATGCAAGTTTAAATTTCATGGTGGCAATTATTAAATTAATATCTTGCGTATCTTAAGTATACGATTTAAAAAAAAAAAAAAAAAAAAAAAAAAAAAAAAAAAAAAAAGAGATACCTTTATTTAGAGATACCTTAGTTTTTTAGATTTTAGTTGAGAAAGGAGAAAAATTTATTTTCTTTCTAAGATAATATATATGTAATTTTTTTAATACTTTGGTTTAATTTTATAATGGTAAGTAGATGTAAAAGGAAGAGGACTTCAGATAGTGAAGACACGGGTATTCAGCAACATATTCCTTTTAAAATTTATATTGCAGGGAGTGTATAGCCTATTAAGTAAAATTGTTGTATTTTGGTACTGCCATGTGATATAATTCTCTTACTGTGTATATTTTATGTTTTTCAAAGTATTATTTCAAGTTTTAAATTTGTCTCTTACATTGAACTGTTATGCGTATATACTTATGCATTGCTAGAGTCAACCACACTTAAACATGAATTTAACTTGAGAAACCTTTTACATTCTTACACACACTTTATGTAATTTTGAAATTTTGATCATAACCTTTATATTTAATACTTTTCTTTAAGTATTAACTCTTCATGGTGTACGTTCTTTTTTTTTTTTTTTTTTTTTTTTTTTTTTTTTTTTTACACGCTGTGCAGGAAACCTCTTCCATTTGACTATTAGCGCTGATGGTTAGGTGGTTGAGGGTATGTTTTTATGGTGAGCGGAGAAAACTGGCCATTTTTCTTCGTTTGCTATGGAAAATTTCCCCTGCACTTACATTTTTTTACGAGTTAAATTTGTAACATTTTAATATTAACTATTATTTTTCAGGGTTTCCCAGACTTCATTCAGACCTTAATGGGTTTGAAATTTTATTCAAATCTTATCCATTCACTTAAACTGTTTGCTCGTTAAATGTTATAAAATGGCGGAATGTTTTAGTTTTTTTTTTCCTTTGTAGCAGCTTTCCAACATAATGCGTCATGTCTTCAATTCCTGCAGGCTTTCATATATACACTTGATATACACGTACCAGTATTTTTACCAGTCAAGTGTAAATTTATATTCATTACATTCTCATTGTGGAAAATTTTACACGCCCTGATGGAATATGCCATGCCACATATGTGCTTTTATTACACACATTCGTTTGTGCACGATTGAAGATTTGGTTGTTTACACTATAGAGATAAAATTAGTGGGGTAGTGAAATGCTTTCATGTGGAATATAAATTGTATTTTCAGATACATTTTTTTTAAACTTTTATAAGATAATATAATGCATTTTTAATATTATCAAAGAGGTTTATTTATACGCTGGTTGACTCAATGCTAAAGTAAAGTTACTTATAAAATAAATTTTGATGGATATGTAACAGGTTATTAAATGTTAGATGATTAATTTCATTTCATTTCTGCAATTACAGTCGTATACTGTTATTAAGAAAAAAAAATGTTCAAAGGTGACATTTTTCTTAGGTTGTTCTTTTTCATACACTATTTAAATTTTTTAACATTATAATGTGTTTACACTGGTAGATAGGAAATTTTTTAGTGCATCATTTTCTTGGATCTTAAATTGATGTATCTGATCTGTATTTTGTAGGTCTATATGATTATAAATTGCACTTTCGTTGTACACGCAGTGTGTATGCTGATTTTCATGGGTGCTTCAATTGTACAATGGTTAATTATACAAAGGTTATTTATACAAATGTTTTTTTTTTCTTTTGGAGTACTTATGGAAGTTTGCAAATAACGCTCTCTCACGACATCTTACATTGTATGCAGCAGCTACAACGGTTTTTACAAAGGTATATTTTTTGCAGCATGCTATTCTGATGAAGTTTTTCACATACATAGTTTTTTTCATACATTTACATGTGCAATTGTTTAGTTAGTGGTCCTCGGTACAGTTTTTTTTGTAACATTTGGTTGTTTGTTACAATTATGAATGCATTTCAATATAAATTTAAATTTAAAGCCACTGTTTAATTTTTTTTAAAGGAAAAGGTTATTCTATCATGTAGAAATTTTACAATTTATTTTTCCTTTTCTTGTCATTTTAGATTCTGTTGTCCTTAAAATTATGTTAACTTTTACTTTGGTCCATTTATACTACTTGTTGCGTCTGTTGGATATTTTCTGATGCTTAATTTACAATGGTGTTAAACTTAAAAGTTTTTCTAGTTGAGTATTAGTGAATATTTTTCAGACTGTTTCTTTTTGTGCAGTTTTGCAGGCAGTTACTTATTTACAAAGGTTGCTTCTTACAAAGGTTACTTCTTACAAAGGTTATTTACAATGGTTATTCATAAGTACTGCGTGTGGGATTGTTCATTTAGATATGCAGCATTCTTTTTATTAAATTGTAATTTGAAATTATATTTAACTGTAATTAATTTATTTTGGATTCTATATCGTGTTTGGCATTTCTTAATGAAAGATTCAACAGTATTTTTTTTTCTTTCTTTTGTTTACACTTTCACATATAGTTCATGGTAATTCTGACTTTCTTGTAGCCAGAGGATTTTGTTTTCACTTTCACACGTATTTCATGGTAATTCTGACTTTCTTGTAGTCAGAGGATTTTGTTTTCACTTTCACATATAGTTCATGGTAATTCTGACTTTCTTGTAGCCAGAGGATTTTGTTTTCACTTTCACATATAGTTCATGGTAATTCTGACTTTCTTGTAGTCAGATGATTTTGTTTTCACAGATGATACAGTTTTCTTGAGTAAAAAGGCCTTAATGGTATACACTTTCAAATTCATGTATGAAAATTATCCTACACCTATAAATACTACATGGTTGGTCGAATCATATGTGATGGTGCTTGCATTTTATAGTTTAGATAAAATTAAATTAAATTAAAAATTGTAATAATTAAAGATTAGATTATTTCAGCGACATTTTTAGATTTTAGTATATGTTTTCGAATATTACATAGAGACACTATGGTTTATATTTTGTTGCAAACACATTTTTTTCACTAGTGGCAGGGATATGTACAAGGAAACATTAGACGTTTTTACATATCACCATACATTATTCACATTTTTAAAGAACTTAAATTTTTATACTTAGGTAATGTCTTTAGGTAACTTATGGCGTACAGAGGCACACAATTTTTTTACACAATTACAAGAGAGAATTTTCTACGGTCAACGATTTTTTTTTTACACACGTGCTTTCTGTACTGTCATAGTGCTTAATGTACTTACATCTTCATTTAAAGGTATTTATTTTAATATTATATTTGGCAACTAGGTTCACATACCTTCTAAATTTTACTTTTGTCATGTCATAAAATTTCACTTCATTATTGCCACATTTGTTTACAATTTGGTATTAAAAAAAAAAAAGTGATTTTGTATATTAGTTTTTTTTTTCATCCACTGTAGCTTATATACATCAGCCATTGTTTGTTTTTTTTTTATTTACTCATCTTGGTAGGATATTTTTACATTGTTGATAATTGCATGATACACACATCAGGTAGTTATTTTACAGGCAAGTTTAATTGTATGAAGTTCATTTTGGTTTTTGATCTGTAACTAGTGTAATTGTGTATTACATGTCACATGGGCAGTACAGCACAAGGCAAATTGCTATTTTTTGTAAGGCGATCATGTTTACATCATCTCTCTAGTTTCGGTTGGTAAAATTAATCGTTATGCAATCATATGTATAGCCATTATTCTTCAAGTTGCAAGTAAACAAAGTTTTGGAATCGTTTGTGCGCACTCATAGTTTATATTTAAATAAAAAAATATTTCTGATTTCAATTTTATATTATTGAGCTCATATTTATTATATTATCCTTATATTATTATTTAAGACATGTAAGTGGTACCCCTTGCAATTTAGCATGCTATAAATCATATAAATAATCAGACATGCTTTTTACGGAGACATGATTTCATGCATGATCAACCACAACTCAAAGTACACATGTGTTAATAAAGTACAGTAAAAACAAAAATAGATACCTCGTGAATATATTAAATAATTGAAGTATCAATAAGGGTTTTTAAATAGGTTTTGACTATTGCATAAAATTCTTAATTTTTTCGTGTTTTATTGGTAAAAAGGATTTGTAAATAAAAGGAGGCGCAATTGTTATTCACCCCAATGCTTGCATTTCCAATTATATGTGATGTAGATCACATATAATTGGATTTTGAAGAACTTAAGAAAGTACATTAGTTACTAAATTATTTCGTTTCTTTTAATTAAACTCTTAATTTTCTCTAAGATGCATTTTATCCTAATCGTAAATCACTTTTTCAGTTTAAGGTACTTTTCATTTTATTCGTAAATTTACTACTATAATAATTATAGATCGCGCTATAATTCATTTCATCTTTGTGAATGTAACATTTCCTCTTGTAACGCAAATATTTATTTACATCTGTCAGTAATAACTTTTAGCCGTTACATATTAAATATTAAAAGAAGTTGATTACACCATCGTTACGTTTTAAATCTTTTGTTTTTAACATTCAGTTATGACACTATGATATTGATTATAGCTATCATAAATTTTATTTATCTGTGACTCTGCTAAATCAGTTGGCCATAAATTTTAAGGTATAACACTAGATAGCTAACTTGTTAATTCTTTTCACTCTAGGAATAAATTATAGCTGTAATTTCCCAGTAATATTATTTTGTTTACTTGTATCATTTAAATGTGAAGTTCATATCTTTAAGCAAATGTGTTTATCCTTGAAATGAAGCCAAAATCATTAATAGAACAGATAATGTATGTTCGGTGTCAATATTAATATTATAATGGTTGTTTAAAGGATTTATTGAAAATAATATTGCACTATTTTTCTCTGTGGGGTGAGGCAATAAATTCTCAAAATGTTGTTATATTAATTCTTAATTTGGTTTGGCTCTAGTCTCGCCAATGATTGCACCTCTTTTTACCATGTTGGCGAATTGTAGATTTTTACATGCCAATGTACTAAAACTGTATTGCTTGATTATGTTCGCGCTCTCTTGCGATTGGATTCGCAACTCTGATCATGTAACAAACTTTTGCTGTTTTAATGGGCCACCCCTGCTGAAGCTTTATCGTAAGGAAATAAAACATCTTAAAATTTGAAGCCTTTCTACCAGGATTCGCAAAGCTGGGCCCAGTTTGAAAAAACCCGGCGGGTTTTTTCAGAATGGGCCCACTTGAAAAAGCCCACTGAAAAACCCCCAATGTGGGTTTTTTCAATTTTCAAAAATATTTAAAATTTTAAACAACATGTATATTTAATGAATTTAAATCATTTCAGTTAATTTTGAAAAAAAAATTAATATATAAAAGCCATTACATAAACACCCGAAGTAAAATAAAAATGTATTTTAGCACATTGAAATACTTTACTAACATACAACATAGTAGGCAACATACATAGTACAATTATAGGTAAAGGCAATATCATAAGAATGTCTTTATATAAAAAATTCAAATGAACTATACTCATGAAAATAAAAGATATGTATTTTTACTTTATCTTCTATCTTTACAAGAAAGTATTTAATTTGTGAAAAATTTCGACTTTCAGTTTACAATGGATTTATACATTTTAAAAAGGTCCTGAAGACGATTTGATGGTTTTAGAAAATATCTGTCTGTATGTGACAAAAATTTTGTGGTGCTCTACCTCAACAACATGCACAGAATCTCACAAAGCTTTAGGTTCAGTTAGACCTTGATGTAAACTGATGCTGATTAGTTTTTGGTAAATATTGCCCAACAGGTGGTGCTGCTTTGCTGCATTTATCTCAATTTTTGCAATAGCTTTATCTAAAAAACTAATGCATGGATTTTCATCAAACTTCAGATTCATTTAGACGTTGACGTAAGCTGTTACCTATTAGGTTTAGGTGTAAATTGCACAGTAGGTAGTGTTGATATGGTAAATTTTCACGATTTTTGCAAAATCTTTATCGCAAAAACTAATGCACGGGATTTAATCAAACTTAATATTGTATTTCATTTTCATGTAAATAAATGCTTATTAGACTTGGATGTAAATTGAACTACAGATGTTGATTTTATACTGTTTGGGTTGGAAATTTTGGCTGTGAGCATCCTAGAGGGAGGGTTCCAGAATCCAATAATTTGTTTGAAACAATGTGATACTTACATCTCCTTGTTAAATGCATTCAATTCATTGAACCTATATTTTACAATCCTTGTGATGGGCATAGATGTGGCACTGCGAATTTTGAATTTTCCCCGGGGAAAATTGGGTTTTTCATGAAAAAACCCATGTGGGTTGGGTTTTTTCAAAAAAACCCGGGTTTTTTGCGAACCCTGCTTTCTACTCATTACTCCTACTGTTTCAGGATTGGAACCCAATAATGGGTTTGCAAGAACGTCGTATATATACTACATACGAACCGGCCTGTTTTATTCGCAGTGAATCTTTTCAACAAAAAAAGTATGGGGGGGCTTTACCACTGTACCGTAATGGTCGATTTTTTGATAAAGGCAGAATATATTTTTTTAAATGCTGTTAAAAAGGGCATTTTGAACCGAATTTACCGAAGCGGATTGTGTTGGAAAAATCATTGCATTAAGGATGCACTCAAATCAAAACTGCTTGGTATCTGACTCATTTTTAAATTCATTTTTGCTTTCAAACGCATTTAATTGGTAGATTCGCTTATTCAGAAACTATATAATGTACCGTAATGATCGATTTTTTGATAGAGGCAGAATATATTTCAAAAAATGATGTCAAAGTGGGCATTTTGAACGGAATTTCCCGAAGCGATTGTGTTAGAAACGAAAAATATTGTCCTTCTGAGAAAATAATTGTTTATATATCAAGTTTTAATTAATTGAACAAAAAATAAAAACACAGGTCGCTTATAAATCTCTTCAAAAATCACGTCTGCAAGTTTCATATTTTTTTTTTATTAAAAATGAATCTGGAATTATGCCAGAAAATTTCGAGTTGTTGAGCATGGAAAAGTATTTTTTTGAATACCGCCCTAACATGATTCTGATAAAACCATCTATTATATAAAAATGAAATAAAAACTCATCAAAAGCGGCCAGATAAAATTGTTAAAGTGGATTTATCTCTAATCATGATTTTGTTTTTGTTTGTGAAATTAGTATATTTGACTTCGAAATCTACCTCTGCCTGTAGGCATTTTATATTTACATTACCTCCGTTCTTTAACACCCCTTTAACACTAGAACGGCGGAAAATTTTACTCAAGTTTTATAAAAATATTTCACATCAGAATTTTTATTAAAAACTATTTAACTTATTTATTTAAGTTATTTTTGTGCAGCTTATCTTAATCTTATATTATAAAACAATTTCTGGTTCGAATCGTCATGTATTCATTCGGCAAGGGTCAAAATGACCCCTCGCCGCCGTTCTAGTGTTAAGACAATGTTATACCAAAATGTTTTACTAAAAAAGCTACATTGTTATTATTTCTTAATTGAATGTCCTGTGGGTACTATGCAAATTCATTATAAGTAAAAATTTAGAAGAAAATTAAAAGTTTTAGTGGTAAAATGGTAAGGAAAATTAAACTCGTAAGTTTTTAACTTAAACCTCAGTTAAATAAAAAAAAATTTTCTTGCTGACCATTTTTTCTTTATTTTGAATCATTGAGGCATTCGTCTATCAGATTAAAATGTTATTTTAGCAAGTTTAATTTCGCCAGATTTTTTTCCCCCAAAAGTCAAAAGATTGTGAGAATGCCCCATATCCATGATGGGTATAAGTATTACGGTGGCACCCAACGACTACTTTTTTATTGTACTAATTTTTCTCAAAGAACAACTTTGAATAAAAAGAGAAATAACGTTCGATAAGAAGAATCTAACATTTTAATAAAATAATAATTAAGATTAAACAAAATGTACAACAGTTTGTAAAGTTCCTGAATATTTTTAACTATAACAATATATATATTTTTTTTTTTTTTTTTTTAATTTAAGTTTTCTGGCCGGAGCATTCTACAATAAAATGTAAAGAAACCCTTTTATACAGGGCTTAATTTCTAACAAAAAATGTACCGGAGCCCTAATATTCTGCGGTACCAGTACTAATAACCGTAATATTCCCCCTTCCCCCTCTGTCACTCCAATCTGCATATTTATATTTCATAGACTATTTGCAAGATTTAAAGCATGTTTTTCTTTAGCAAAATAAAAATTTTAAATATATCAATCAGCATATACTTAGCTGTAAACTATTCCATTTTTTAGTTATCGCTCCTTCCGAATAATAATCTTTGCCTAATTTTAATGTTGTTAATTAATTGCAGAATTCTGTGATTAAATATGGTAAGGATTATGATTAGAAAATAGTGTTAACGCAAAAAAGGGATAGTTCACAGTAATGCATTTTTATGAAAAAATGAAGGAAATTCACAGAAATTAATATTTATATACTGAAAAATGGAACAATGTTTTTCAATTTCCTATAATAGGTGCATATCTTAAACTATAATCGATTCCTTCCGCATAATGATCTTTTGTGGTGAGTCCCTGAAAATCAGATTAAATAAAAAATTTGACACCGTTATCAGAAAAATTCGATGCTTTTATAGAAAAAGGGTAAACACTGCTCGGTTGCTTTCTAGCCAAGGCCAAAAACTGATATAAAAATTGAGTCCCTTTCATCTCCATCTCCTACGTGTGCGACACATTACGTTACGTATAATTGTTTTGATAACAAAGAATGCAAAAGCTTGGAGATGGGAAGGAATTAAAGGATAATTTAGGGTTCGTTTTATCGCAAGCGTTATTGCACTGGGCTCCGGAGCCCTGTATTAATGAGCTCCGGTGAATTCCGACCAATATTTAAATATTTACTAAAAACAGAGAAGTACCGGAGCTGAGCTCCGGCGCAAATTAAGCCCTGCTTTTATAAGCATGAAAATACCCAATATCTTCTTTAAGGGCTGTTCTTAACTGCTCTGCTCAACGAGCACAATACGTTTTGATACATTTACAAATTCATTTTTTAACGGAAAGATATAAAATTGGAAAGCCTGGCCACGGAAGCGATTTGGAATCTAACTGAGTTTTCTACTTTTTGATCAATCAATTACCTATTGAGTTATAAGTGATTTTGATGGCGTGACAAACACGTTTTCGCCCGCTCTTGAGTGATTATTCCTCTTTCGCTCGGAAATTCGGTTCAAAACGTCCACTTTGACACTATTTTCTGAAAGATGTATTGCGTTTGCAAAAAAATAGAAAAAACAGCTGGATTACATAGTTTCTGAACAACAACAACAACTAGTTTCATGCATTTTCGAGCAAAAATAAATTAAAACTTATGTCAGAAAGTCGCCCCTTTGGATTTGAGAACACCCTTAAGATATAAATAAAATCTTTAAGATTTAAGACAAAATTACCTTTTAACCCTTTATGTCCAGACGGTACTTTAATACCATTAAATAACTTGTTATAAAATTTATTTAATACATCGATTAGTAGTAATACAGTTTGGAATGAGTTATAGATACATTACTTTATCTTGTTCCGAAAGCATTATTGGCTGCACAAAACAAAAATATGTTTAAAAGGATGATTTTTTTTTTCATTTGCATCTTTTCAGCATTCTTGATATTGATAGATTGTGGAGGAAAAGTTTCAGTTAGGAAATATTTCTATATTTCTATTGTAAGAGTATTATATTTGTACATTTCCTAATTGTATAAAATACTGAAAAAAGATTTAAAAAGATTTGAGTGGGTTATAAATATTGCACAAAATCCCTATAAATTCAAATTTAATTAATTAATTTCGATCGCAAAGTCCTTCTAAAATTTATTAAATGATTGTGAAAATCTTCTAATGTAATTTTAAAAATGCACGAAAAATGCTTTAGAAGACGAAATTTTCATGAATTCATAATTTGGGATATAAAGGGTTAAGGTGGTTCTCAAATTCATTGCTCGACAACGTAAAACTTTCTGACACATTTTCTGACTGATTTTTAAACGTAAAGGCATACAATTGGCAGGCCGGACTATTGAAGAGATTTGGAATCGAATAGCGTTTTCCATTTTTTAAAGTAAATTACTTATCGAGTTATAAGTGTTTCTTGTCACGTGACGACAAGTCACAAGGTTCTGCCACACACAGGTCGACAAGGCTGCCACATCCAGAATTCTGTTCAAAACACCCACTTTGACAGTATTTTCTGAAAGATCTTCTGCCTTTATCAACAAATGAAAAACGTCATTCAATTACATAGTTTTTGAATAAGAAAATCTGGCATTTCCATGTGTTTCCGCACAAAAAGGAATCCAGAAATGTGTCAGAAAGTAGCTCCTTTGAATTTGAGAACAGCCTTAATTACTTTTCTTAGCGGATATTACTGTTTATACTAATATCAAATGTTTCATTCACTTCATTTTACTTTTTTTTTTTTATTCAATAGAGCACTCCATCATGAATCAAAAATTTTTCAGTGTAAACAAATCAGCATTTTTATATCATAATATTGGGAGTACCTTTTGGACTATGTGCAGCAATTGTTCAAATGTGGTTTTCAAATATATCATCCGTTTTTAAAATGTTTATTTAGGTATATTTTTTATACTATTAACCGTTTCCCTTACCAATTTTTTGGAAAAAAACTGCAAAAAACCATCACATTTTTTGCAATCATCACATTTTATCATTTGCATTTCATATCACAAAACTTGGAAAACTGCCAATCAAATATTATATATAATCTATATATATATTACGCTATCGTACGTGGCAGAGAAATCGCGATTATTTGTTAATTGTTTAATGGCAACGCCCGAATGAAACGCATCTCATTGGTTATTGAACAGCATTTAATGCATCTTCATACCTATAAGGGGGGGTACAATAGGAGGACCCTGTTTTGTCGCCAAATACCGCCAAGTTGGCGGTATAGCGCCAAATTTGGCGCCCAAAATTAGTCGCCGAAAGTGACACCAACTTGGCGATATCTCTAATATTTCGCCAAATTCCCATAGACTTCCATTGTAAACCAATAGGGTTTACTTGCTTACAGAAAATCAACAAACTGAGATACTGTAATGTAACAAAAACTAATATTAGCTTAAGGGATTATATTAATTATATTTAAGGGAGTCCAAGTAAATTAAATTATGAATAAAAGTAACATGATACAATGCTTAGCATGGTTTCCCAAACATAAATTTTTAGAGGGAAACCAAACTGGTCGCCAAGGGCGGCTAGTTTATTATATTATATAAGAATATTTTCTTTCTTTTTAGGCTTCTGGCCGAGTAAAAACGTGATAAAACAAATCGTAGTGATAAATTATGCCACACCCGAGTACTCTCGGGATAATAATTAATTGTAATGTACGAACCCGATGTATCTCGGGATAATAAGGGAAGCGATTAAACGGCGAAGTTTTGTTGAAATATTCTGGAAGTGTTGGAAAGTGGTTTATAATCTATGTTTAACGCATGATTTTTCGTTCTTGTTTTATTTATTTACTTAGCTTTTTTTTTTTTTAATTTAAGGCAAACAAATAAAAACATACGACAGGTTTTCCCCCAGGCTCACATGCACCGCACACGCGATCTAACAATTCACGGCAATTCACTTGAAACATAACAACACTTTAACGAGCAAAAGTAATAACTTAAAATAAATTCATCTGAATTTCGGAGTACCTACTGTTCACAAAATAGCTTGGTCTTGCATATCTTTTTCATCTGCTCAGAATATTCCCTAATTCGAAAATCAGGTGCAGATGGGTTGATGAAAGATTGACAGATGGGGAATTCTCCATCATAATATGTAGGCTGGAGTTAAAAAACTATCCGGAAGCACGAGGAAGGAAATGCCCAAATGAATTGATAGATAGAATTAATTTTCCGTCAGTTTGGGTAATAAACTTGTTTGATTCTTTTTTTGCAAAAGGTCAGAGGTCAAGTAGCATTTGTGAAAAAATAGCTCTATACAAGATACAAATAACAATAAAGGACTTCTCTGAGTAAACAAAAGAGAACGTTCGGGAATTAAGGGTTATTAGCAGTGGTGGGATTCAAATATTTTAACAACCGGTTCGTTGCCCAAATGATTTTTCATGCATTAATATGAAAGGAAAATAAAGAATCACACATAGATTATGAAACACTTTCCAATATTATAAGAATATTGTTAAAAAACACCTTGATCTTTTGGTATAGGGAAAGAAAATTCCTGAAACATGTTTCCCAATAAAAGAACGTAATTTGTTTACTAAATATTCGGCAATCATGAATCCTTAATCAAAATTTCTATCAGAAAATGCATCAAAACAGTATACAGTACAGTCCCGATTATCCGCGGAATTGGGTGGCAAAGGCACCGCGGATAATCCGAAAAAGACTGAAAATGGGTGCAAGCACAAAAAAAGGGAAAATTCAACATAAAAACTATGTTTTAGTGTACAGTACAAAAAACATAATAAAACGTTTAAAATACATATGCACAATACAGCAGAAACCTTTCCTTTACGTCTAAATCACTATAATAAAGAACAGTAAACAAGAAACAATGTTTACTGTTCTTTGTAAACAGCAATGTAACAATGTAAACAGCAAAAACAATGTAAACAG
Source organism: Maratus speciosus (assembly GCA_963932465.1). Classification (NCBI taxonomy): domain Eukaryota; kingdom Metazoa; phylum Arthropoda; class Arachnida; order Araneae; family Salticidae; genus Maratus; species Maratus speciosus. The sequence continues at coordinate 252,328,089 of OZ010800.1, read as the reverse complement.
CAACAATTCTCATACTGCACAAAAAGTGTTGAGTTACACGTTTTTAAAAAAATCAGTCACTTGTTTTTGCTTTTTGTTTTGGAAACGCCTTTTCTATCTCAAAAATGAAGCTATTCTTGATATGCTTCCATGGAATTTATCTTAATTAATTGTTAAATATTTCAATTGCTGTGTTTACGTTTTGTTAATAAAATCAAGAAAAAACATCAAGTCTTTATATCTGATATTTTAAACATGGCAACTGAATCTAGAAATATTCTTCTATTACTTTCGAATACATGAATTTTTATGTTTATATTTATTAGTAGGGCTTATTGTATTTTCCTTGCTGTTGGCTTAAATTAAAAGAAAAGAAAAAATCGCTTCGCGGATGAACCGCACCGCGGATCATCCGCTCACGGATAATCGGGGCTTTACTGTAATTCAAAAATAGCAGAAATGTAGGCTTAAGAATTAACCCATCATGCTCTAAAATTATATATAATATATTTAGAAAATATTATCCATGCTATTGGAAGTGAGACAAATTTTTCCATGACCAAAACTTCTCAAGTTACGATATTTAGAATTTTAGAAATTTTTGCCATTTCTTGGTACAAAAAACGGCTAGACAACGCTAGACATTCTTAAAATACAAAGCATCATTACTCAGAAAATTTAAACAATGCAATTTCTTTTCATTTGTTAGAGCTTGGAAAATATTTTTTCTAAATACAGTCGAACCCGGTTAAGACGCTCACGGTTAATACGCGATCCCGCTTAATACGCGGATTTTTTCCGATCCCTTGAATATCGCTCATAAGACTAATGTAAAAATATCACGTTTAATACGCGAATGGTTATTACGCGATCCCGCTTAATACGCGATAAATTTTTGGTCCTTTGAGGGAAAATAATCACGCTTAAGACGCGGATTCATTGATCAAGATGCGAATTCCGTCTCTCTTCTCAAGTGTTGGCAATTTTGCGGATTATTTTTATTCAGATAAAAAACACTGTTTTCGAATAGTATTATTTACTTTATTTAATAACAGATTAATTAACGCAAAAATTACTAATCAGAAATAGTGGTAGATATTTGAATAAAACAAAGCTCCGCTAAATTAGTAAAACTGCAATTCTTCTTTGATTCCGCCTTCTAACATTCTTTGCCTCTCGCTTCGTGTATGTTTTTACAGTAATAAAAGAGATATAGACGAATTCAGGTTACTGAGATACATCATAAAAATTATTATGATTAGAGATAATCATGACTGTTGTTAGTGAGCTTTTAAATGTACGTTATATCACTACTATGTTTTATAATGCATGTTATAGGCAACAAAAAATGAAACTCGTAAAGATTAAATAAATACGACTGCGATTGGATAATTCTTTTATGTTTTCTTTACTTTTTGTTATGCTAACAATATTATGTACACGAAGATTAATAAAAATAGTTTCTTCTTATATTAAAAAGAAGGGTCAATTATAATGGTACTTATTAATACAAGTACTAAATTTGATTTTTAAAAATGGATTGTGCTTCAAAGTTGTAATGTTTTATTCTTTTCTCTCTATTCTAAAAAAAATTAACTACCGCTGTCACCGCCGCCGCCGCCGCCGGTTTTGAATTTTTTGTGACAGGAGGTCTTTATTCGTTAATATTAAGAAAAATAATGCATACAAAAATATGAAAATTGGTAGTATGATACAGAAATGTTTGATAAACACGCTGATGCAGACAGTTTTCAAATCGAAGAATTATTTTAAGAGATATTTAATGCTAAAGTTGGAAAAATTCGTTCCACTAAAAAAGTTTTATAGGAGCAAAAACTATTCATAGGAATTTAATCATTTTTAGATCATTTTATACGTTTGAAGTTCCCGGTGTGCAGACTGTTTTTCTTTTTTTTAATTTGACTCATTTTTTGAGGTTTTATTTCTATTTTAAATTCAAATTTTCAGCATTTCTAGAGATATTTTTTACAGATTTTAGAAAGTGATATTAATTTAAACTGTTGCCAACTGTATAAACAGTGGAAACAATAATGTTTGCTTCAAAAAAAAAAAAATTATACTTGTGAATAAATTAAAAATTTATTTACACGTGACTATTATAAACAGAAAAAAACATTTGGAATTAGAATTAAATAATTATGTACAAAAAGCAGGAACTTATTAAAAATTACGTCATAAAAACTGTAATTACACGTGAATTTTAAGAGAGAAAGGGATTTGTAAAATAATAAATTTATTAACATGCGTTAGAAGTCTTAAATAGGAGAAATTACGTCATATTTACGTCACATTACAGTTATTACATAAAATGAATACAAAATAAAATTGCAAAAAGGTTTAAATTTAGAAATTGCGCTAGCCATTTATTTGATATTTTGAGTGGATGCTTTTCAACTATTTGTGTCAGGAAAGGGCAAATAATATTTCATTTCTAACACAAGTATTTTCAGGTGAATATTAAAAAGAGAAAGAATAGTTTGGTCAAAATTACATCAGATTAAAAACGATTAATTTAAAAAGTCTTATTTAAAAGAACTTTCTTTTCGCTTTGTTAAAAAATACCGGGAGACAAAGACTCTGTTTACTTAATTCCTTTTACATTAGCTTATTTTGAAATGTTGTTACACGTGTCTACGTCAAAGACGAAAACAGCGATTGACATATGTATTTTTGGTACTACTTAGTTATCCCGTCGACCAAAAATCTATCATTCGCCAAACTATAAGATTAAATGCCAATAATGGTTGATCGTAAATGTCACATTAACTTGACTTTAAGCAAGTTACACGTGTCTACGTCATCAAGTTATTTTTATTTCGACGTTTTATTTGTATTTTTATTAGTGTTGCACTAATTTATTTGTTCTTTCGTTATAGTCCAGGCAAATTAAAGTAAATACACCTTCAACCCGAGCAAAATTGCAATAGAAGCTCTGTTAACTGATTTTTAATCCGTAACCATTACTGAGAAATATAACCAAAATTAGACAAAATTCGATCACGGGAACACCCTTAAAAACGGATTTCAAAACGGACTGAATCATATGCCGTTTTGCGTTGTTGTGCTGTTGTATAGCTTTTAGTTGAGACGGAAGACGACAGAGGGCAGCACTAAACAATTTGGACTGCAAATATTCATTTTTATCGAACAACTGACAACCAATAATGCTTTTGGAACAAGATAAAGTAAAGTATCTATAACTCATTCTAAACTGTATTACTACTAGACCGATCTCCTAACAGTCATCCGGTATGCGGTGAGTTTTTCAAGCTCCGGCGATGGGGAGATATATCTCCGGCCTCAGGCAAGCCCTATACTATATTTTCTTTCTACATATTAAGTTTTCCTGAACATTTTAAGCCCTACCGTATGAAAATCGGCCCAGTGGTTCGCGAGATATAGTTCTTTTAAATTTCTCTACTTTCTGTTAATCCCGTTCCTCTATCTCATGTATCCGCAATTGCAACTGGCTCCGAATCGATTCCAGTGCTTATAAATGCTAGTTGTGCATAACTTTCCCAGGCATCTTAACATTTTTAATAATATGCTTTAGGGAATTTTTCAGGGCAAATATCAGTATTTTTTAATAGAAGAATAAATCTAGCTTAAACGCGTGAAATTTCGCCTTATTTAAGAAGTAATTTTTTATAAGAAAATACTGGTACCGAAAAATTTCCTGGCTATAAAATTTCAGGACACCCACGACCCCTGCATTTATGGACATTTCATCACCAATTTACTTTGTTAAGGAGACTTTAAGCAAAGATATCGATATTTTTTATACATGCTGTGCTGTGATTGTGATCTGACCAGAGTAGTTTGTCATGTCAGTGTTTTTCAAGATTATATTTATGGTGTTAAATGATTATTTAACAGAGGATTACTACATTATTTGTGTAATTTGAAGCTTATACACCACTAGTGAGTGAGTTTTAGATTCTTTTTATAAATTTTAGTATTTTAATGAGCCTCTGAAAAGTACATGCTTTACCATTGGCGGCCATTTAATAATGCATCTCTGTGGAGATAATTGTAATGTTAACCTTTTTTAATTAATCTCTAACCTCTAACGTACATAATAAATGCTATAAACAGCTCCATACTGTGCTTTTTATTAACGTAAGTGTATATATTTTGCTCTGTTGCCAGTTTCAATTCAAAATATCAATTTTAAGTGTACTAAATGATGTTTTGAAAATAGTTAAAAATTGTGTTCTATGCTAACTTTTAGCTTCAAACTCCCATAGGAATAACATTGGGAGTGTGTAACTTTTATAAAATTATCAAAAATACCTATAAGAGACAGCAGACAGAAGAGGAGCAGCAATGACATTTAAAAAGTGGCCGATGTACTGGAACACATATCGCCATTTCATTCTGATTCTACTCTACGCAAAATTGTTACAGGCTTAACAGCTAAAAAAGAAGTTGATGTTGATGAGTTGCACTTATTTGGTATGATCATCATCTCCAAAATGATAGGGAAGGATATATTTAGGTATTCGTCTAAAAGGTCAAAGAAAGTGAAAACTCTAGGATCTGCTGCCGCCATTTGTAGTTATAAAGATGACTTATATATAGAAATAGATCCAGCGCTCCTCTTCCAAAGAATGATGATTACTGGCACTTGTGGTGAAATGAATCTCGGAGATGTCATGCGTTATGAACCGTGTGCTTACCCTGCAGCATTATTTGAATCACCAAGTATGATGAGGAATTCAGACAAATCTCAGTTAACTCAAGCACTAGTCAAACACATTAAAAATTTACACAATGAAAAATATGACAACGTGGAAAGTACAGAAAGGTGCATATTGGATGGAGGATCTTTCTTGCGTCGCATTTCCTGGTGTAAAAAATGATACATATGAAAACATTGCTATGTCTTACGCTGATTTTATTGTCAAACAATATGGAAAACCTATCATGGTTTTTGATAATTACATTGGGTATCCAACAATCAATGATGTGGCTCACAGATGACGCTACAAAAAAAAACGTAGATATATTAATTTCAGCCCATACGTGAAATTTATTGGAAAAAAGGAAGAGTTTCTGGACAATGAAAAAACAAGCAAGCAATGACTTCCCTCATAGGCAAATTGCTTAAGAAGCAAGGCTGTACTGTTCCCAACACAGATGGGGATGCCAATATAGACATTGTTCGTGCTCCAGTCTCATCTTCAGAACATGCACAAGCACATACCACTGTAATAGGTGAAGATACCGACTTGCTGATTCTCCTTCTTTAACAGACAAAGGATAATGGCTTCAAGCTATACTATCGCAGTGACATAAGACGAGGATCATGTTCCAAACCAGTCTATCATATCCTCAACATGCAATCTCTGTTAGATCGTGAAAATTGCAACTTCCTTCTGTTTCTGCATGCTTTCACGGGCTGCGATACAACATCCAGAATTTTTTCGATTGGGAAATCCTCATCATTTCTCAAACAGATGAACAAGACAGAGCTCCGTTCTATTGCAAAAATATTTTGTTCAAATTCAAGCCTACATTCAGATATGGCTGAGGCTGGAAGAAAAGCAATGCTTCTGTTTTATGACTGCAAGGCACTGGATTCTATAGACAAACTACGTCACCAAATGTTGGTAAGGAAAGTAACTACAGTAAAATCATTTATTACACCTGAACGTTTGCCTCCGACCGATTCTTCTACAAAATATCATAGCTATCACACTTACTTACAAATAAATATCGGAAGAAAGAACCAAGCCAGCAGAATGGGGCTGGTATGTAAAAAAACACTCGTGCTACCCAATACTCTGCGAGTGACTACCAGCTACAGATTATTTACTTAATATGATTCCATGTTCTTGAAAGACAAACTGTGCTACTTTACGATGCTGTTGCAAGCGTAATTGATTCCCCTGTTCTACAGCTTCTGGGGTGTGCCAAGTCAATGGATGTAACAAGAACTACCTAACTTCTAACTATAAATATGATGAAAACTATTGATACGTTTTTTTTTCACTGGAACATTTCTGTAAAAATGAACTTAAGCAGTAATTTGTCAGAAATAGTAGACTTTTTTGTACTGTTTATGGTTTTTGACTATACTTCAAAGTTAAATTATGAAAATAAAGCGATATATTTCCGTAAGCGATATATTCTCTGCCTTAGTTCCAGAAAATCCCCTCCGCCATTTTGAAATCCGTATATAGGGGTGTTCCCGTGCTCAGATTTTGTCTGATTTTTAGTATGCTATTAAGCAGTAGTTCCTGATTAAAAAATTCTGTAAAAAGCTTCTATTGCAATTTTGCCCATGTTCAATCACAAAATGCCTGGACTATTATTTAAAATAAAAATTATGTCAGTTTGTATAATTGGCGAGTGCTTTGGCGATTTATATAATTTGGCGAAATAGGTCGACGGGTTCATCAAGTAATACCGCAGCGGATTTGGCCTTAAAATTCCCCATTCAAAGAGAAATGAATAGAAATCCGTTTATAGGGAGATCCCCACTGTTTTTTAAATTATAATTCAATCTTCCGAAATCTTTTTAAAGCCGATCCAATTAGCGTACTTTTAGAGTCTGCGGTGTCTGAACGGGGGTTGACGAGCGTAGCTCGTAGGGGGCAGAGACCCCTAGTTGTTAAAAAATTTTTAGTCTGGTAGGAAAATTATTTTTGTTGTTTTATTTTTGCTTGCAAAGTACAAATCGACAACAAAACCAGGTTGGAATCCACATTTATTTTCCTTTTTTATTCCATTCAGTCATATAAAAAGAAACAAGGAGTTAAAGTTGAATGCAATTTAATTTTAAACTAAACATATGTAAAAGACACAATTTTCGACCGTAAACATATAAACAAAAGCTCAAAAGTTCATTTAGACGATTAAATGTGTAAATAAGCCCAGTTCCTGCAACATGATACAAATCACGTTTAATACGCGATCCCGCTTAATACGCGACTTTTGTCCACTCCCTTGAAACGCGTCTTAACCGGGTTCCACTGTATAACATATAGGACTCAGGGATATTATAAACATTTATAACTTGTTACATTTGCGAAAATAACTACTCTTATTTAAATTATTTCTAAGATGTGAAGAACAATATTTAAAAAAAATGCAGTTGGAAGAAGAGTAAGTGAGAATAAAAAAAGGAGAAAGTAAATGTGAGGGGCAAAATTCTTCAAATCTTCATTTTTTTAAAGTTGAATTTGCTCTTACAGGTCTGATGAAGAAAAAATGTATTATTTTTGCAAATGAAAGATTATTTTATTAAATGAAATAAATCAGAATATGTCACAGTGTTATGCTTAGAAAACAAAAACACTTGTAGAGATAAACATTTAAAGAAAGTAAATTAACGTAAATGCGAGTTTCGCATTGTGAAGTATCATTTTAACAACTGGTTCTCCGAACCCATCGCAAATTAACAACCGGTTCTACCGAACCGGTGCGAACCGGCTGAATCCCACCACTGGTTATTAACTTTTCATAAAAATGCTTAGAAATATAATAAATCAAAAATAAAGAAGCTTAAAAAATGTCATATTATAAATAGCAGATTTATTTATTTTCGTTCCAAATTGTCTAAGTTTAGTAAATGTGTATATATTTTTAAATTACTTTTATGTTGCCAACCTGTTTTCAATAGTTCAACTCTCGCAATTTATCAGATATCTGTTGATTAGTTCCAAGATAGCGTACACAATATTGCACGTACTACTACTATATTTGGATACAATCCCTGATCTTTTTGCTTGTTTTGGGGAACAACGGATTTCGAGTTTATTTTATGAACGATTATTTTCAGAATTTTCCAGCTATAATTTTGAGACTTTCACAGAAGTTGCTCTATATACTTAGCTAAAACATTATGCACATTATATTTTGATTGCATTCGCGCATGCGCAGTGAAACTTTTTTTAGTAAACCTGCTCATTTTTCATCCAATTTTTATTATTTTTTTAATTCTGATTGCAAAGTATTGTGTACAATATTGTTCGTCATATTTTCTGAAAAGAACTTTTTTTTATATTAAGAATTCCGCAAATTATAAGCAAAAAAACTTGGCAAAATTTGGGGCTTTTTTTATAAAAAACTTAATTTCTCTACGAGTATACATGCTATCCTCATAAAAATGAACACAGTATATTATAATAAGCCACTTATTAATAATCTCGTGTTTGAACGCTTTTGCTACACTTCTTTTTACAGGGTTATCCAAAAGATATTCGTTCTTTTTCAATTTGTTGACGGCCCCCTATGGGGTTTTAGGAAAACATCTTCACAGAAATATATGACCTATACTATACTGTTTACACATCTGCAGTTTCAGGTTATTTCCTCATGTATTTTTCTAGATATTTAACAAAACGTCTAAAATCGCAAGTGACCCGTCACCTTTGGTCATATAGTGTATCATCTTTTTATTTTTATACAGTGACCTCTCACTTATTCGAGATCCACGGTAATTATTCTTTAATACCACATTTTTTGGATGTTAACTTTCGCCTTATTTAAGAGGCTACTTCAGTCACGCGAAAAGATCCGCTCGCTAATGCTAATCCTATGGAAGAAATTTATAAAGATATCTCGTTTGCATTCAACATTTTTAAATGATTTTTTTTTTTTTTTATGTTGGTTGGCTAAGGTTGATCTGTACAAATGCAAAAAAAAAAAAAAAAAAAAAAACATTTAAAAATATTGAAATGCAAAAGAGATATCTTTATAAATTTCTTCCATAGAATTAGCATTAGCGAGCGGTTCTTTTCGCTTGACTGAAGTGGCCTGTTAATCGCAAAAGTTATAAGTAAAATATTTCTATTTAAAAATATTGCCATCAAAAAGTAATTTCCGTATATGTGACAGGCCGCTGTACATGGTTTTCTTATCAACATTTTTACATAGATGCATATCACATATTTCCATCCATGTTACATGCTTTTATGATGTACATTCATACTTATGAGGAGAGAATGGATTGGCGCCGATGGGATTTGAACCAGGAATCTCATGATCAGGAGGCGAGAACTTTAGCGTCGAGCAAAAGGCCCACCTAGTTAGGGGAAGATAGAGATACTTGAGCCACTTTTTAAATTTCAATTTTTTTAAATTTTTTATACTTTCTTGGAACAAAATAAAATATTGTAGTTTAAAATTTGATATTTTTTCTTCAATTGAAAACCATTTTCAGTTAATTTTGAACTATTTTTCTTTGTTTAATAAATTTTTACTTTTTCTTTTACATTGTGGCTCAAGTATCCCCATGAGGGGGGATACTTGAGCTATGGTGAAGGGATACTTGAGCCAATACTAAAAATACCTACAAAAATAATATTTTTTCTTTTTATTATTTAAAATGTTTTACATAGTGATAAATTAAGATACACTAAGTCCTTCGAAACCCGTTGTGAAAACAAAACTAGTAACACGATAATTTTTTGAAGTGATAATTGATGGTCGAAGGATCATTTAAACTTGGGTTTCATCAATGATAGCAACATTCTCAGTTGGTGGTTAAGTTTTAAAAAAAGTTACAGTAACAGAGGTTACAATTTCAGTATACAATATTTAATCTTAAAATATTACATTAACAAAATAAATATTTTAATATTTTGGGCCTAACTAGTTAAAATATTAGAGATTATGACCAGTAAAATTAGTTTAAAAAAATGTTTTTAATATTAGTCAAAAAGTTAAATTGAAAACTTTGCCTACATTTATCTAGACAGACTATTTTGTTAGTCAAAATGAAAATAAAAGGTTATTTTCATTAACAGAATATACATTTTTAAACATATGTTTTCAAATTAAGTCCTTATTAATTATTTTTTAATGAAAAAAAAATAAAAGAGTTCTTCCTCATTTTACCCAGAAAAAAAAAAAAAAAATCTTCCCATTTACCCAGAAAAAAAAAAAAAAAAAAAAAAAAAAAAAAAATCTATCTGTGAACAGGAAAAAGACTTTTTTTTTTTTGTTTTTTTTTTTTGTTTTTTTTTGTTTCACCCATATGTCTAATTTCCTAGCAGGGATGTTTGAGCATGGCTCATGTATCCCCAATCTCAGTGTCTCAAGTATCCCCACTACTAACATTTTTGTTTATCAGACTTTTACTAAGTAATGCATGCAGCTATATTTGAATTATTTTAGATTCAAAATACAACTGAAATTATACTTATTAAATCTATCTATATTGTTTCAGCTTAAAATAAAACTTTGATTACAAAAAAATATAAAAAGCACTAAACCTAAATATTTACTTCAGGCAGGGAAAAAACAACTATTAATCACTATACTTTCAAAATGGTTCCAAGAAATGTGATTTTTTTTTTTACATGTGCAGAACTATAAATACAGTAAATTCTGTCTAAGGCGGATTCTGTACAAGCCGGAAATCTGTCTAACGCGGAAAATTTTTCAAGTCCCGGCGAACCCATAGAAAATAACATTAATTGCTGCTGCGTAAGCCGGAATCTGCCTAACGCGGAAACGGAAAGGTTTTTAAAGTCCCACCGAAACGAAAATTTTGCGTAAGGCGGAAAAAATGATATTTTAAAAATGAAAGGCATTCGGTTGATGAAACTTTAAAACCGGTATATAAGTCAAATACTCGCTGTCAAAGCTTTTAATTAAATTCAGTAATAGATTAATAAACTTAATTTTTAAGAACAGAAACTGTTTGAATTTTTAAGAAATGCGTTTTTTATTCTGTTATTTACCGTATAATTTTGCATATAAAAGTTATTACTAATAAAATGGTACACATTTATGAAAATATATGTATTTTCTAAAGTACAATATATTATGCTTTAAGGTTTACTCAAATTGAAAGTGGCAACTTTCCGACTCCTTCCTGCAGTCATTTTATATGTTAAATTATCAGGGATTTTTATTACAACAGTTCAAAGAAATCGAATAGCGTTCATCATAAAGAATTTTTCAGAATTTCAGTTTCCGACCGATTTTTGAGACAGGAAAATTAAGGAAGCAATTCCTTATAACTCACGATTCAATATATTTATCGAAAACGAAAAACGATATTCGATTCTAAATAGCTCCAGTAGTCATGCTTGCAAATTTTGTGGTTTTACGTACAAAAATGATATAGAGAATGTGCCAGAAAATTTTTCGTTACAGAGTGCTTTTATTATTATTTTTTTTTTTTTTAAACAAAAGCTTTGAAATTTTACTAACTTAAAAGTTTTTAAGCCTAATCTTATAGATTTTAGTAAAAAGCAAATTTTTTTCATCTGAAAAAAATAAAAGAACATCATACCCAGTATATTTTTCACATTTGTCAAAATAATTGTTTAAAAAAATTCATGAAATAATCTCTATTCGTTAACAAGTGTTTAACTCTCTGAACTACTGTGTGCAAGATGAGGTATGTAATTGTGTTTGTTAAGTGAATGATTTTCATTAAATTCCGAAATTGAAGTAATTTCGAATCGGTACAATTTATTCCAGTATTCAAATAATGTTTTTCGAGATTTTTAAAAACAATAAATTTGATAGAAAATTTAATTTTATTAATTTTTTGTTTTAAAGAACTGCACTAAATGTTACGAACACAAAAAACTATACGTGATTTGAATAATGTTTTTATTTTTTTGTGGGGTGGAGGGGCTATTTTGCATAAGGCGGAATATTGCCTACGGCGGAAAATTTTCTCGGTCCCGATCGATTCCGCCTTAGACAGAGTTTACTGTATATTATTATGCTGCTAATTTTAGAAAGAAAAATTAACCTACTATAGAGAAAATAGTGGTGGCTCAAGTATCTCCTATGATCAAGTATCCCCACTCTCCCCTACTCTAAGCTAGTAACTCGCTTTTTACTGATCATGTGAGATGAGATCGCTACACTTAAATACAACAAATTTTAATACGTACAACAGATATAAAAAAGTACAACAGACAAAAGAAAGTAATAATGGTGCACGAAAAATATTTCACACTGTAAAAAAATGAGACGGATTTACGCGAATTTAAGAAAATCAATCTACCAAGTTATCTAATTGATCTAAGAAAATACAAAATAACCACGAACGAAAATATACAATAACCTATTACGAATTGCCCGTGATTCCGAAAAGCGTTCTTTATCCCCAAAAAACCTCAGAACCCAATCTATTTGAAGATATCTAAAGAACCATTTATAAAAACAAAGTTTCTTTTGCGGCCGCTGATTTTCGGAAACTCTTCTGAGTAATTATTATAGTGTATTAATCAGTTTGCTGAAAGCGGAATATTGGTTGCTAGGATGCTAACAATTCTCAAATAAACATTTTCAGCTGCGTAATTCAATTTATACATGCAAGAGTAACACATGCAGGGCTCGAAATGGAAAAATCCACGAAACGGAATGCTATTTCAAAATTATTGTCGACTAATTTTTTTTTTTTAGAAAGTACAGTAAAGTCCCGATTATCCGAGTTACCGCTTTAACCGAGTTATAATAATGGAAGTCATCAGTCCATCAGAAGAAAACGATCCATTCTAAAGGTGTAAGTTCAATTGAAAAAAAAAACTATTTAATACTTTGAGCAGAAAGAAGAGGCTACACCTGCAATTTTCATGACACTAATAGAATCACATAGCAGCAAATGTGTACGGTTTAGTTACCTCTAAAACTGAATACAATTTTTTGCCGTATTTATTCGTTGGCAATTGTTAGATTTCGGCGATCGAATCAGGCAAAATTTACGGGTAAGTTTTCGAGGTAAGAAAAAAAACGTAGAAATCGGTAGCTATGCAGTAGCGTAATACCGCAGCAAAATTGTCAATCAACAAACAAAAAGCTATCAAGGGCTTTTTCAAATAAACAATTTCATTCCCCGTTTTTCTTAAAAGTAACGGAAATGTATCTGCATCAAAGAAATGTTACTAGTACAGTACAACCTCGATTATCCGAAGTAATTGAGACCGACCATCTTTCGGAAAATTGAAATTTTCGAATAATCGAGAATGCTTCCATTTTAAGATTAAGGTGAAATATATGCAATATTTTGTATTATGGTAACAAGTGCTTAATAAAAATAAAGTAATAGCAAAATAGAAACAAGAATAAATTACCTGCATTTTAATAAATATATCACAAGGGTTTGAAAAATGTTTTGTTTCTTGCAGTTTCGATTGCCTTTGCTTTGAAGCTCTATCACGGAGTTTTTTAATATATTAGTTCACCAGTATTACAGTCTTTCAGCTGCCCCTACCGTGCCAAACCTTTTGCAAAACATTTAAAACCTTCAGAATTGCTAATTTGTTCGTTTTCTTCGTTCCACTCCGCGCCTTATGGGAGCTCAAGTTAAGTTCAAAGGAACTCTAAGAAAGGGGATCGAATATATTTATATGTACTCGTAGTTCAGAAGGGACGGCTTGCACACAAGGAATATGATAATTAAAAGAAAAAAGAGCTTTAAAAATGGATTTTGTACACGAAGAATGTGATAGTAAAAAAAAAAAAAAAAAAAAGAGCTTTAAAAATGGATTTCGGTTAACCGAGAGTTTCGGTTCAAAGAGTTTCGGATAAAATAGGTTCTACTGTACCATAAAAATGAATGAATTGAGTAAAAATTTATATTTCATCTCCTTAGTTGATGACGATTTGTGTAAATCCGGTTTATACGATTTATTTGCTTATCCGAGGTGAGCTTGGTCCATATTAACTCGTTTAATCGGGACTTTACTGCATAGCAAATTTATATTTAACCGTAGAAAAATCAATTTTAAAAAATGTATTCAAGATTCTAAATAATTAGAAAAAAAAAAAGTTACAGAGAGCATACTAAGCTATATGTATGAAACTGTAATAATATTTTTTAATAATTCCACGAACCGGAACAATATTTTCCATACTTTCAAGAACCGGAACAATATTTGTCGCAATTTCACGAGCTGGAACATCGTTCCGGTTTGCTCCGGTACATTTCGAGCCCTGAACACATGTATTAATTAATGTTAATGCTGTTAATTTATCACGTTTGTCTATTAAACATATTTGTTGAACAAGAAAATGTTTTCTTGCGAATGAACAGCATCCGATAAACTGGATTATGGAAAGTGATTAATACGCTGTGAAAACTACTTGGACACGTTTCCGAAAATCAGTGGCTGCAAAAGTAACGTTGTTTTTATAATTGCTTCTTTAATTCTCTAAAATATATTAGTTTCTGTGGTTTCTAAAGATAAAGAACGCTTTTTCAAAATCGTGGGTAACTCGAAAAAGATTATTTTATATTTCCGTGTGTGTTTACATTATATTTTACTAGTTTAAGAAATATCTGTCTTTTTTTTTTTACCCTGCATAATCCTAATTCAAGTAAAACTGGATTAACCTATTATTCTATGACATGGATGCTTTTATCACAAATGAAACTATGTTTTTTCGGTTGGCCGCAAACGATTTTTCTCCATGGGCCATAATTCAATGAAATTCGTTTGCGTGCTCCTGTAAACGAACTATATATATATTGTCCGGTCGATCTCTACAAAAACTATTTTTTACTTTTTCGATTTTGTTTGCAGATTTTTTTTTTATGATGATGACCGATTGCGAAAGTGAAGTTGTCCTAATTAAAAATAACTGCAAACAAAATCGAAAAAATACAAAATGGTTTTTGTAGAGATCGACTATGCAATGAAAAAAAAAAAAAAAATCATTTAAAAATATTGAAATGAAAGCGAAATATCTTAAAAATTTTCTCCCTTTGGATTAACATTAGCGAACGGGTGTTTTCGTTTGACTACAGTAGCCTTTTAGTCACAATGATCTGTTCAAAAGATTGTTTTTGTCTATTGTCAATGTTTGATAACTCATCTCTGAAAAAAAAAAAAAAAAAAAAAAAAAAATCCGTAAATAAAGAAGTATTATATGTGAGGGGCCCTCAACCATAGTAGACCAAGTCCATTTTGAAAAAAAAATGAGATAGTCTACTTAGAAGGTGCATAAAATCTGTTTTATCCACTCCCTTAGTAAACCAAGTCTGTTTTCACATAGTTCTTTCTCATATATGTCATCTGTTTACAGACTTGGTTTATACTGTGGGATTGGATAAAACAGATGTTATGCACCTTCTAAAAAGGACTATTTCATTTATTTTATTTATTTTTTTTTTTTCAAAATGTACTTGGTTGTGATCCCCTTATATGTTACACACTTCAATTTCAATACCGAAAGTGCCATAGTAAGCCTCAATAACATAAATCAATTGTTGCATGTCAATATTTGCGCGAGTTAGAGCACAGGCAGGCAGACCGAATTCATAAACACTTTTCAACTTTGTTTGGAAAGTGTTAAAAAGATTCTGGTTACCCGGTAAGACAATTCAGATATTCTATCCGAAAAGAATTATTTAAAAATATTGAAATGAAGCGAGCAATTTGTAAAGAACGGGTCTATACGCTTGATATTAGCTTGCGAGTATCGTCGCGTGACTTTACAAGGAAAAATAACTTATGATAAAAAAAACTCTTATGCATTTTTCGCCGTTTTTTGTCAATCTGAATTTCTGAGTAACTCTCACAAAGTAGCTCTATCTTACATATCTTTTACTTGCTTCTGCGTATCAGTCAGGGTATTCCCTAACTCTTTATCGAAAATCAGGTGCCGATGGATTGATAGAAGATTGGCGGATGTGAAATTTCCCGTTTTTATATGTAGGTTAGAGTTAAAAAAAAAATGGTCTTGAAGCAGGAGGGAGGAGGTTTCTGAACTGATAGAATGATTTTTCGTGGTAGTAAATTTGTCCGATTCTTTTTATAAAAGGACAGGGGTCAAATAGTCTTTATGAAGAAAAATAATTCTTTATCGCAGTCAAGTATTTTTCTAAATAACGATAAAGAATTTTTGAGAATTAGAAGGTTTTTTTTTTTTTTTTTTTTTTGCTCTTTTCAACACAGTTGAAAAGTGTTTATGAATTCGATTTGTTTGTTTTTCTGTCTGTCTGACCGCGCTTTAAGAGGCTACTTCAGTCAAACGAAAAGACCTGTTCGCTAATGCTAATCCTATGGAAGAAGTTTATAAAGATATCTCGGTCGCATTTCAATATTTTTAAATGATTTCTTTTGCATTGAATAGTGGAGATCGATCTGTACAAAGGCCGCTGTTTACTTTTTCGATTTTGTTTGCAGGTATTTCTTATGAGAACATTTTAATTTTTGGAACCGGTTTCGAAAGTAAAAGCACCCTCATAAAAAATATCTGCAATCAAAATCGAAAAAGTAAAAAACGGCCTGCATGCAGGTCGATCTCCACTATTCAATGCAAAAGAAATAATTTAAAAATATTGAAGTACGACCGAGATATCTTTATAAATTTCTTCCATAGGATTAGAATTAGCGAATGCGTGTTTTCATTTATCTGAAGTAGCCTCTTAAGGCTCCTGTCCTTGCCCGCGAAGACACTCACGAGCTAATGCTAATCCTATAGGGAGGGATTTTTCTAATATCTCGTTTGCATTTCGACATATTCAAATTATTTTTTCTGCATTGGATAGCCGAGATTCGTCTCTACATCGCACCTTTTTTCTTTTTCGATTTTGGTCGCAGATATTTTTTATAAAGTTACTTTCACTTTCAAAACCGGTTCTGAAAATGAAAGTGTCATTCTAAAAAATATCTGCAACCAAAATTGAAAAAGTAAAAAAGGGGCGATGTAGAGACGGATCTCGGCTATCCAATGCAAAAAAAATTATTTAAAAATGTCGAAATGCAAATGAGATACTAGAAAAATCTCTTCCCATAGGATTAGCATTAGCTCGTGAGTGTCTTCCGGGGAGGGACAGGAGCCTTAATTCTCGAAATTGAAGTTCTTGAAATCTACTGCAGCATGTTCCCTATTGAAAATCGCGAGTGTAACATTTGTCATTCGCTTACAACTCTACACAAAAGAGCTCGGATACATTACGGTCTGTGGAGGTCATTTTTTTAGCGTACATCTTAACGACTTTACGCTATTAGTGTGGAATGAAATTTGTAGATATTATTATATTCTAGAATCTGAGAATAAACAAATTCGATTTTAAAAATTCTTAATCCTATAACTTTCAGTAATAAAATATATTTCGAAAAATAAGTAGCTAGCTATAATTTAAGGGGTGTAATCCCCCCCCCCCTCACTTCCTAACGACAAACAAGTGGGTAAGTGTGATCACAGATCGCACAGAGGGTTTCGTTTAATATTCCTTTCAAAACACTTCATCCGTCTGCAAAATTTGTTAGTTCCACATTTCGCAACCAGGGGGCGATATTCTACACAAACCTCTATCCGAACGAAACTCCGTTTTACAACCTATCCGTAGATATATTAGTCGAGGGGATCGGGCCCATAGCACCCGAGATAGGTAGGCACCCTGGCGGTAAAAAGTGGAATTGAAATATGTAAGGCATAATATGAAAGAGTGGTCAAAGGGGTGTCGGTGAAAGTTAGAAAAGTGCCCACCGGATGCAATGGGGGGAGGTTAGAAAAATTGCTTAAAATTCACAAGTTAGAGCCCAGGGGATTAATAATATAAGACTTTTTGAAAGTTTTATGATTTTTCGTGTGATCGCAAGTGTTCTGCTATAAGTATGCAAATTTTCAAGTCTTCAACTTAAATTGGGGCTCACTCAGTTAGAAAAAAAAAGCTTAAAATACACGAGTTAGAGCCCAGAAGAGTAAATATAAGATTTTTTCAAAATTTTATGATTTGTCGTTTGATGTGAGGTGTTCAGCTATAAGTATGCAAAATTTTAAGTCATCAATTTAATTAGGTGCTCAGTTAAAAAAAAAAAAAAAAAAAAAAAAAGCTTAAAATACGCAAGTTAGAGCCCAGAGGGGTAAATGTAAGACTTTTTCAAAATTTTATGATTTGTCGTTTGATGTGAGGTGTTCAGCTTTAACTATGAAAAATTTCAAGTCTTAAACTTAATTAGGGGCTCAGTTAGAACAAAAAGATTAAAATACACAAGTTAGAGACCAGAAGGGTACATGTAAGACTTTTTCAAAATTTTATATGATTTGTCGTTTGATGTGAGGTATTCAGCTATAAGTATGCAAAATTTCAAGTCATCAATTTAATTAGGGGCTCAGTTAGAAAAAAAAGCTTAAAATACACACGTTAGAGCCCAGAGGGGTAAATGTAAGACTTTTTCAAAATTTTATGATTTGTCGTTTGATGTGAGGTATTCAGCTATAAGTATGCAACATTTCAAGTCTCCAGTATATATAGTTTCTGAGAACGGGCTCTGTGACAGACAGACAGAGGAGTGAGACGAATAGGGTTTCGTCAAATGAACGAAACCTTAAAAAGAAGGCAATCGGGCCCAGCTCCCTTTCGAATGACAAGATAGCCGTGGTTACTCTACAGTAATAAATATAAAGGTTGTCCTTTCTTAAATAAGGAGGGAACGGACGACACGCTACTAAAGCGGCCCCTTTATGTGGTCAGTCCCTTTCTTTGATGTGGTCAGTCTTCTGATGCTCGGAGACAGGTCAGAGGTTAGCAGAGGCGATCCCTGATATGTTTATCACCGCCCCTTTCTTTAGTTGAGACTCCTTTTTCTCATGTTGATGACCACAGAGCCATTGGAAAAGAAAGTTCAGGTAAATAATTTATGAGTTTTTGAAGCAAAGTGTCTTCTGAACGATGCCTAAAGGTGCATTTATTTGCTTTACCCAACGAAATGTAATAAATCTTTCAAGTGGCATGTTTTTTCAAAGTTTTTTCAAGTGGCCTGTGGTCATCAACAAAAGAAATAGCTGAGATGAACAAGTCAACGATGCCCACTACTGGTGACATCTGACCTCTAAATACCTTGCGAAAGTCATAACAAGCATCAAAGGGAGCGCCTTACCACATCAAACGTTCCGACGAAAAGAAAAGTAGTCTTTTTGGACCTTTAAGCTGCAAACAGACTACAACCAGCCACAGTGGTCCCTTTGTCACTCTCTTTGATATGGTCAACCTTCTGTAGCGTAGCCACGGAACGCCTGGCATGTTTATCACCACCTCTTAATTTTGTTGAAATTCCTATTTCTTTTGTTGATGACCACAGAGCTTTTGGAAAAGGAAACGCAGCTAAATAATTTATGACTTTTTGTAGTTATCTGAACGCAGCCTTATCGTCATCCAACACCTAATTTCTAAACCGTTAGTTTTAATGGTATTCAAAGCGCAAAAATGTTGGGAATGCTGTTCGTCATCATATAAAAAGCCATATACGTTAATTTTTTTTTTTTTTTTTTTTTTTTTTTAAGTTACGAAATTTAACTTTATATATATGATCCTTAGTTCCTATAGTTAGATAACATATTTCTAACATATTCTAGCAAGTAAAACAGTAAAAATTACATTCTTTTAAAATCAAAATTTAATGCCGCTCAGCGGGTAATATCGCTCACTCAAATATCTCGAAATAGAAAATCTTTTAGCTAAACAGAGATAAACGCTTTAAACGCAAAAGAAGTTTTGTCACAATCCAGCATTCAAGCATCTACCTATTATGTAACACAACAATAAATTCACAAAAACAGACAGACATGCGTTAAAATTGTCCGCATTGTGTACCGAGTAGAGTGCATCGAGTCAACGTTGAATAATTTTTTCCGACGTTTTCATGAAACAAAAAAGAAAAAAAAAAAAAAAAAAAAAGAAAAAACTAAATTTTCACGATGAAAAATCCATAGCTTAAAATTGAAATGTTGCCAGTTGTTGAATATAAATATTTTAATAAACTCAGACTTGGACGGTTGCCATAGTAAAAGCCCAATGGTAACCTTTTTCTCTTTTATATTAATGGTTTTACAGTTCGTTTGCACTTCAACTCCAAGATCGCGTGACTTCAACGTGTGTTTTAAAAGAAATGTCAATTTACTTTACTATGTTGGCAGAATTTTTGGAAAAAATCTCTTTAAGAAAATTAAAAGAACAATATTCATGCGATGTTCAAAGCGTTAAACTTTCGTGAGTTATGATTAAAAAAAGCAAAATTATTCGCAACAAGTCCTGCCAAAAAAAAAAAAAAAAAGTAAAAACTTAAAAGAAATAATTTCTCTTTTCTCTATATAATATTCCAGTAATTTATTTATATAATACTAGTTCACCAGCACGGCATTGCCCGGGTCCGGTAAATTTGTATGATTTTATATCTTTAATTCGATTTTGTATGAAATACGTTCCCGCTCACTGTGTGAAAAAGGGGGGGGGGGGGGGGTGAAGCTACTAATTGTTGAGATTTGTTATTTAAATTTTTTTCAGAATTTTTGGAAACTTGTATGGGATAGTAATGAACAAATTAAAACTTCAAAACGCCCTTTAGTGGTGAAAAAATGAGTTAAGAGGGGGGAGGGGGAGTTTAGTAATGTATAGGCCAAAGGCTTTAAAACGGTATGTCACATGAAAAAATCCATTTCCGCGCTCCCCCCAGTGTTGATTTCAGGGGGTGGCCCATGGGAACATCCCCCCGGAAGATTTGAGATTTTGTGTTTTCAATGGTAAAAAATGTGCAATTCACCCCCCCCCCCGGAACTCTACAATGTCCCCCCCCGGAGACACAGAAATCCTTCCCGGAGAAAAGTATCTGAATTCAACACTGCCCCCTCCCGCGGGGGGGGGGGGTTGTTCCCTAATTGTCTGGGCTCAAAATCATAGATATAGTAAAATAACTAGATTAAACACTCAGTGTTATTCTCCCATTACCTCTTGATTCTGCAGCGGTTCGGTGGCAACATGCAGAATGGCAGAAAAAGAGTGGAACTTTGCGACGTTTTCATTCTGTTTGTTTTAAATAAATATATGCATATGATTGCTTAGAATTGTCTGGAAAGGCAGTGGAATACTCTATATGGATATTTATGTACATCCATATTTTACTAGATCTATGGTCAAAACAAACCACACCAATCGAAGGCCCGTAGTTTCAACGTAAGTCAAACCTTCAAATGAGGTCGAATCTCGCTGTAGCTTAATTAGGAGCTAAGATAGAAAATTACCCCCCTCCGGGGGGTACAAACTGAGGGGAGGGGGTAAGAAGTTCACAATATGAAAGAGTGGTCCGAGGGCTTTCCGATAATATATCACATGAGGGTTTCTAAAAAAGTTTGAAAACTGCCCTCCCCCCTCCCGCCCCGTGGATCCACTCTCGGGCACCCCCGAATTTTTAAAGAGGAAAACCTTCATTTTTATTTACCCATCCCCCTCATTGAAATTTTTATATTTAATAATATTTATCAGAGGTATCTGTTAGAAAACAAGATTTAAAGAATACTTATTGTAGAAACGCGATGATGGTTTTAAAAAAAACTTTCGCACCCTCTCCTCTCTTCTCCGAAATTTAACTCTCGGACCATCTTTAAAATTTTTAAGTGTTATCAAATATCTCAAATGTTAAAATCAATACAAAAAATCAGACGTAAAAAAATAATCAGTAGACAAACGCTTGTATAAAACGGTACAGTTAAAAAAAAAAAAAAAAAAAATCCCGCCACTCTTTCCCCCCGAAATTAAACTCCGCCTCTTTCATTAAAAATTTTAAATGCTATCAAATATCGGAAATTTAAAAATCAATCCAAAAAATCGCAAGTAAAATAAAGATAATTAGTGGAGGAAGCGAAGATTTAAATAATGTGCCGTTGGCCTCTCTTTTTCTTTTTAAAAATTGATTTTTTGGTATAATAAAAAGTTCTTAATTGATTTTTAAGAAAATTAGATATTCGGAAACAGCGACAAAAAATATTAATTGATGCCTTCAGTGCATCTATTAATATTTAGTGCATTACCTTTAAAATATATAAATGCACTATTTGTAACAATGTTAAACCCCGCAAAATAATCCTAGTCCAAAAATTATGTGTGATTTTATGTAGCAAGTGCTATAAATGTCGTGAGAGAGAAGGAAATGAAATTAAAATAAATCCCCTCCTTAAATCTGATTTTTAATTGACACTTATAGTTCTACTGGGAATATTTTAACGAAAATTACATATATGTAATCAGAGGGGGGGGGTGGGGGTGGGAATACGCACAGAGGCATTAATTAAAAATCTCCAAATTCAATATGTGTAAAAAAATTATAGACCAGGAAAAAATTCTACTTATCTTGGCGACAGCTGTTTGGGTTCTAAAAGATAACAGACATCTGCTTTCCACGGCTTATATTTTCAATGGAAATAAAAAAGAGATTTTAAAATCGATTTTTAATGGATTTTTAAACTTTTTACAAGAGTATCGGAATAATTTTTAGAATTTCTGAAAGGGGAACTTTTTTTTTCTTGCGTCTGGCTGAGCAATTTTCGAGTTTTTCAGGCTCGGTAGATTTTAAAATGCGGCCTTATTTAAAAAGGCCTAGTACGTTTACCGCCCTTAGCAACCCTTCATTCCAGCAAACCCTCTCCCTCTCTTCGAGTTGTTCGAAGAAATTTTCTGCTGTTGGATAAAAATCTACGCTTTAGTTGAATTATCAATACTTTTCCATTCTTTTAATTGAGATTTTTAATTAATAACTAAGCTAATTATTAGGAATTTAATATTTCTGAGTCTCAGGTGCATCAGGAGACACTTTGGCCTAGCCTCATAAATTTTTTCTGCCTCGTACGCGCCATAGATTTTGCTAATCATCGCAAACAGACACACACACAGAGCGAAACTTTCTTTTATTAGTGTATATATTACGGTTAAAGCAAGAATTAAGGGTAAACCTAAGTTTAACCGGTTAAAGTGCGGGATTACCCAGCCCTTGAGGATAAAGCCCGAAGAGTTCCCAACGCTTCCATCTTTAACCGGTTAAAGCTAGGTCTAACCCATCTTGGTCGATTAAAGCCCGAAATTATTATAAAACATCCAAGGGCGGATCTGGAGAGTCCTCAAGGGGGGGGTGGCGATTTTAGAAATTCGTAAACTCAAATCTGATGCGCGAGTCGGGGCTAATTTTTTCACTGCGGGTCGTGTTACTTTTACTTTTAGCTGTGGGTCGGGTTTGGGTCCGGCTGACTTCTATTTTTTGCTGCTGGTTGGATTGACTTATACTTTTTTGCTGTGTGTCGCGTTTGGGTCTGGTTGATTTCTATTTTTTGCTGTGGGTCGGGTTAACTTCTACTTTTTTGCTATGGGCCGGGTTAACTTCCACTTTTTCGATGCGGGTCGGGCTTGGGCCCGGTTGACTTCTACTTTTCTGCTACAGGTCGGGTTGACTTTTACTTTTTAGCTGCACCTAGCACGTTGGGTTTGGGGCAG
Source organism: Maratus speciosus (assembly GCA_963932465.1). Classification (NCBI taxonomy): domain Eukaryota; kingdom Metazoa; phylum Arthropoda; class Arachnida; order Araneae; family Salticidae; genus Maratus; species Maratus speciosus. The sequence goes on along the minus strand of OZ010800.1, from coordinate 252,304,904 downwards.
ATTGATATACATTATATCCGGTTTGGGTCAGTTTTGGATTGGGTTTTCACTACTGCGACTTGCGAGAAGGGTTCGGGTTGACCCGTTTTTTTTTTAAAAGAAAGTCTAAGTATTTTTGAAGATAAAAACTATATGCAGTAACATCTCCATAACAGACACGTCCAAATAATTATTTAGGAATACTTTTTAATCTCCAGAATTATGTAAAAAATACTAATTTGGTATAAGACTGCTTGTCTCTTTATATCTAAGGTGAGTTGCAATTCAGTAAAAAATGCTTTGAAACTTATTAAAAAACATACCGGGTGTCCTTAAATGGATTTTAAAATTTAGTACTTTTTGAATGGTGACAGCTATTTAAAAAAATCTTGCAGGAGGGTTATGTAAGATGTCATGAGATTTTTTACTGTGATTCTTGGTTTTACTGTATAATAGCAGCGATAGATGGCGCTGTAAACAATGGTCGTTAAGCCTACCTCCTCCGGGAACCGATATAGCGCCTCTTGCTTCCAGCACCATCTTCGTTGCTATTTTAAACTAAAATCAAGAATCGCAGTTAAAAAAATTATCAGGGGTAGAGTGAAAAAGAAAAAAAATTCTGAAATTCAAAGAAAATTTTCTGAAAGGTTACAGCAGATGGGAGGATTCCCTTCTGGCACTAATTATTTCTGTTGCAGGTCAGGTTAGCTGTTTTGGATTCGGATCGAATTCAGACTGAGTGTAGATTCCTGCAAGCTGGGTTTGGGTTAACTTGTTTTTTTTTTTTTTTCAAAAATTAGTTCACTATATTATTTCAAGTTAAAAATTATACTTATAATAATAAACGTATATAAGTGTGCTGTTTTGTAAAGAGACCACTGCATTTTTCCCACGACTCTTTGATGAAATTCGCTCGTCTTCGACCCTTTGATGAAATCTGCGTTTCTTCTGCAACCCTTTGACGAAATTAGTGTAATTTTGCAGACCTTTGGTAAAATTCGCGTTTTTTCCCGTGACCCTTCAACAAAATTCGCGTTTTTTCAGCGATCCTTTGACTAAATTTGCGTTTTTAAAGCAATTCTTTGACTAAATTCGTTTTTTTCCCACGATTCTATGAAGGAATTCGTGTTTTCTCCACGACCCTTTGACGAAATTCGCGGGTGTTTTTTTCGCGGCTATTTGACAAAATTTGCGTTTTCTCCGCGATCCTTTAATGAAATTCGAGTTCTTTTCCGCTGCCTTTTGAAGAAATTCGCGTTTTCTGTGATCATTTGAAGAATTTCGCATGTTTTCCGTGGCTCCTTGACCAAATTCGCGTTTTTTCTGTGATCATTCGGCGAAATTGAAGTTATTTTCTACGAACGATTGACGAAATAGATTTTATATGGAGACCATTTATCAAAATTTGCGATTATTTGTATGTCTGAATTTTCGGATAGGTGAATTTTCTAAATTTTTGGAACCGAATGCCTTAACCCTGCAGCTGCGTATTATTATTATTTTTTTTATATCAAAATAGGTTAAAAAATTGCGCATATTTTTTATTACACATTTCAAATCTGCACACATTTTAGAGTAAAATATGTCCCAAAATCTTTTTGAAACAGGTTTTTTTTATAGAATTTGATCATAAAAAAAAAAAAGATTTGCTGCGGAAATTTTGGGTTGCACAAATTTTGCCGCTTTACGTTGGCCGTGGAAATCGCGGGTTGCGCAGCGAGAGGGTTAAATTTTCGGAAAATTTGGAACATAATCACGACTGTTCCCGACATCTATAACCCTCCTGCAAGTATTTTTTTAATATCTGTCACCATTTGCAATTTATTGAATTTTAAAATCAGTCAGTCCATTTTAGGACACCCGGTATATTCAGTAGTTATGGGATGATGGCTGAAATTAAGCATTTAAAAAAAAAGTTAAGCTGGCTTCTATATGTCAGTTAGAGGTTTACCTGGGCTGAAGTTATCAGGCCCAAGCCCAGGTCCAATCCACATAAAAAAATAAAACTATTGGCCCGCCCGGTATAAAAGCTAAAAAATCAACTCCAGCCCTGCCTGCATTTTGCAATTAAAATTATTCATAAAGTTCACTTGCTTATGCTCATATTTTATTTTCAGATTATGTTCGAAATTCATGAATAGAGAAAAACAACAATATTAATGACTATAACGATGACTATTTAGGCAATTATGTACGTAAACGCTACGTAAAAATATGACTTAGACTAGTGGTTCCCAAACTTTTTGACTGGCGGAGCCCTTTTTAGAATGAATTTCTATGGCGGAGCCCCTGAAGCCTACCGTACCCTATGTTACAAGGTAGCGTTTTTTAGGCGCATTGCTACTGAGCGCAGGAAGAGAAAATGAATAGTAATGTAAACAGTTTTGCATTTTGTCCAAGAAATAAAATTACATTTTGAAACTGTTAGTGTAATGCTGAATTTATTTTCAGTTATTATCAATACAGATGGAATTGTCAAAAGTTTACAAACCTATAGTTAAAAAACCTCCAAAACTCAAGAAATCGTAACATTTGCTTTGCAATAAATTTTACATTACTAGAGTGATGAACAAAAACACATAAACGCTTAATGTGATAGGATTGTTTTGCACAAATGTCTGAATTCCGGTCCAGTTGATAGTAACTGCATGATTCTGCATTTAAAAGACTTCTGTATTTCAATTTGATTTTAAAGTAAGATCTTTAACACTACTACATATGCCAGGAATTTTACTCCCGTTTTATGAAAATATTTCAGACAAATAATTTTTATTTAAAACTATTTAACTCTTTTATTTATCTTGTTTCTGTTTGATTTATATTTATTTATTTTATGAAAAATTGTTGATTCAAATAGAAATATTTTCATTTGGTACTACCAAATAACAGGTTGTTGTCGATATATTTAGTGTAACTTGCTGTGAGATTTCAAATCAACGAGGACCTCAGTGTTTCACTGAGTTTAAGCTGGATATTTGTTTCTTGATAACGCTGAATATATTTAGAGTCGTCCATAACCTTTTCTATTCAACTGTGGAAAAATGCTGTTTAAAAGAGTTTTTCAAAGCTGTAGGATGCACCTGAATATTTATTTATTTGTATACTTTTTTTATCTGGTGTTGCTTGCATTCCTTTTTAACAAGAGGGGCGTAATCGATATCATTGTTTGACTCAGAATACAACCAATACACGTTTCATCTTAAAAGAAAAGTTTGGAATGATAGGAAATTGTGACAGATTTTCATTGCAATAATAGATACATTTATTTCATTTTACTAAACATATCCGGAAAAATATGCAATTAGAATTCACAAACTTCATTAGTTAAAAGTTTTGCCAATTTAGAGTTATGGTTCTTCTAATATCACCTCTGTAGTTCCAACTAGCGATGGGCGATTTCGATTTTTTTAATCGATTTAATCGATACTACGGCCAACTCGATTTAATCGATACTATGAATTTTTTAATCGATGTCTCTAAGACAAAATAAGGTAATATCATTTTCATTTTCCTTCAAAAATTGAAGATAAAGTAGTTGGATGTGCCAATCCCAAAACTTTCATCTGCCTCATAAATGTTAAAACTTCAAAATTCGCTATCACAGTGTCAAATTTAAATGATAACATATGCGCATCAGGAGGATTCAAAAAGCATGGATTCGTTGAAGTATGTGCATTTTAAAAGAAAATATAAGAATTGCATTTTCCTAACAAATCATCTTAGGCTAATGTCAGACGAACGTCTTTTTTGCACGCTTTTTTCGCTCTTACGCCATCCCTACACCTTCGCTAGCATGTGTAGGGACAGTGTAAGAGCGAAAAAAAAGCGTGCAAAAAGACGTTCGTCTGATATTAACCTAGATGTCCGCAACGAAAATCCCAATTCAAAGAGCATAAAAGCGACAGCTGTTGGGCAGTATACACACAAGCCTAATAAGGATTTATTTATCAGTGTAACAGAATATGAAGTTTGATTAAATTCCGTGCATTAGTTTTGAGATATGGGCTATCACGAATATCATGCAAAAAAACCAGCATAGCAGCGCAGCCTGTTACATGATTAACACGAAAAACTCAGGAACAACTTATGTCAATGACGCATAATATTAAGTTTGATGAAATTCCGGTCATTACTCCTTGAGATATCGCTAATATCGTGTAAATTCTGAAAAACAGTGTTAAATTCAGGGGCTGGTACGGGTGGACAACCCCCCCCCCCCCCGAAACTCTAGAATGTCCCTCTCCTGAACCATATAAATCCCTCCCGGAGAAAATGTCTGAATTCAACACTGCTAAAAAGAAGAAGTATGGCAGCACAACCTGTTACATTATTTACACGAAAACCTAATCATAAACAACTTAAGACAGAATATTAAGTTTGATGAAAATTCCGATCATTAGTTCTTGAGATATGATCCCTAAAATCGTTTAAATCCAGAAAAACGTGTTGAATTCCGGAGGTAGCCCGGAGGGACATGCCCCCCCCCCCCCCCCCCAACGTGCAACATTCAAATCTCCCCCCAGAAGTTTTGAGATTTTATGCTTAATGTACAAAACTGCAATCTCCTTCCCCTCTGAACTGTCCCTCTCTGGATCCGAAGAAATCTCTTCCGTAGAAAATTGTCGGAATTCAACACTGCTGATAAAATCTGCATAACAACGCCCCCTGTTGGGCGATTTACACCGAAATCTAACATGCAACAATTTATGCAAACGTCTAACTTCACAAGTTTGATGAAAATCCGTGCATTAGTTCTTGAGATAGAGCTATTGCGAAAATCGGGAAAAATGCAGCATAGCAGATCCACCTGCCGGTAGATTTACATCAAAAAGTAATCAGCACATATTTATATGAAAGTTTAATTGAATCTAAAGTTTCAACAAATTCCATGCATTAGTTCTTGAAATAGACCGCCCACAATTTTTTTGTCTGAGACAAACAAATAGACAGACTGACAGACAGACAATGTATAAAAATAGTCAAATCGTATTCTAGACAAGATCTTCTAAAATTATAAATCCTTCGAAAACCGGAAGTCGAAATTTTTCACGAATCCAACACTTTCTTTTTCTAAAGACAAAAGAAAGCAAGAAAAAGTGAACGCATCGATTCTTCCCGTAAATTAAGATCGGAAATGGCGAATCGATTCGGTTTAGATTCGATGCCGATGTCGATCTTTTTAGATGCGGCCAGAATTGCTATTTTTTGATTTACTTCAATTCTTTAGATTCGGGCGAATCGATTCAGTTCAGATTCGATGCCGATTTTTAGATGCGGGTGAAATCAATATTTTTTGATTTACTTCAATTCAAATCGCATCGCGCATGATCCACGATTCGGGTTGAATAGATTCCTCCAATTTTACAGTTTTAGTGGCAGAGTTGCTGTAAAATTTTGTATAAGAGCCTTTTTTTTTTCTTTCTAGGTTCAGTGTTGAATGGCGGGTTGATTTCTTGACTGCTCTGGTCGGGAGGGGGGGGGGGAGATTTTAGAGTTCCGTAAGGGGGGGATGCACATTTGTCCATTAAAAAGCATAAAATCTCAAAACTTTCGGGAGGGACATTCCAATGTTCCCCGGTTCACCCCCTGAATTCAATACTAGGTTAAATCGTTATACTTTTGTTTAGAAGACTAGTTATTCGGGTTACTAGTTTATTATGTTGTATTTTTCAAGTTCGTCCCTTCTAATCCTTTCCGCCCCCCCCCACCCCCCTTCCTCGCCAATCTTAATTTACGGGGCCGTTCAAAATATGCATGCTATTTTAAAAATGCGCAATTCTCGTTCTATTTTATTATAAATTTACATTTCGAAACCTTGACCAAAGATACATTTGACGTCGCTCCTCCCACCGCTTAAGACTTACCTGTCCCCCGGGGGGCATATTTATTGTTTCTCCCAAACCATCTCGTGTAACGTATTGTTGGAAAGCCTTTAGTGTCCTCTTTTATTTTCTGTCCCTCCTACCCTCCCCCCCTAGTTACACGCCCTTAGCACTTTTTAGCTCACTGGCTATCAAAGCCTGAGATCTAATGTGCCCGTCGGTTTTGTATGTATGTATGTACGTACGTAACGAAATATCCGTTTTGCTTCAATTTTTTTTCTATGTTCATTCTGCTAAGGCGCTTCCCTGATTAGTTTTGGGGGTTCATTGGTTAAGTATAAAGGGGGAACGCGGGCTAATCCCCCCCCCCCTTAACTTACATAAATGGGTTTTTCATGCAGAATTTTCAGATTTTCTTCAAATTTTGGTATACAGGTTAATTTTGATAACGAGTTTCTCTGATTATATTTGAAGGTTCATTGTTATAGTCTAAAGGGGGAGAGGGGGACGAGGGGATAATACCCTCCCTAATTTAGATAGATGGGTTTTGCTATCCGATTTACTTCAAATTTGGTGTACCAGTTTATTCTGATAAGGCGCTTCCCTAATTAGATTTGGAAGTTCATTGGTTAAATATAAAGGGGGGAAACGGGGGGCTAATACCCCTTAATTTAGATAAATGGGTTTTTCTATCCGATTTGCTTCAAATTTGGTATACCGATTGATTTCGATAAGGAGCTTCCCTGATGGCATTTAGAGGGTCATTGGTTAAGTATAAAGAGGGGGAACGGGGAGGGCAATTCCCCCCCGCCCCTTAGTTTATTTTTCGAGGGCCATTATTCTTTGAAATAAGAGCATAATATACAGTTAGTGTGAATAGCCTGTGATCTCAATGCCATCAGTTTAACTGGGCACTTTTCTTTTTAGCTCACAGGCTATCAAAGCCTGAGAGCTAATGTGCCCGCAGTTTCTGTATGTATGTATGTACGTACATACGTAACGCGATAACTCTCGATAGAAATATCCGATTTGCATCATTTTTTTTTTCTAGGTTCATTCTCATAAGGCGCTTCCCTGATTAGTTTTGGGGGCTCATTGGTTAAGCATAAAGGAAGGGGGTACGGGGGCTATTCCCCCACTTAAATAAATGGGTTTTTCATGCAGAATTATCAGATTTGCTTCAATTTTGATATACCAATTAATTCTGATAAGACGTTTCCCTGATTAAATTAGGAGGGTCATTGGTTAAGTATAAAGGGGGGAACGCGGGCTAATCCCCCCCTTAACTTACATAAATGGGTTTTTCATGCAGAATTATCAGATTTTCTTCAAATTTTGGTATACCGGTTAATTTTGATAACGAGTTTCTCTGATTATATTTGAAGGTTCATTGTTATAGTCTAAAGGGGGAGAGGGGGGACGAGGGTATAATACTCTTCCTAATTTAGATAGATGGGTTTTGCTATCCGATTTACTTCAAATTTGGTATACCAGTTTATTCTGATAAGACGCTTCCCTAATTAGATTTGGAAGTTCATTGGTTAAATATAAAGGGGGGAAACGGGGGCTAATACCCCTTAATTTAGATAATTGGGTTTTTCTACCCGATTTGCTTCAAATTTGGTATACCGATTTATTTCGATAAGGAGCTTCCCTGATGACATTTAGAGGGTCATTGGTTAAGTATAAAGAGGGGAAACGGGGAGGGGCAATTCCCCCCCCCCGCCCCTTATTTTATTTTTCGAGGGTCATTATTCTTTGAAATAAGAGCATAATATACAGTTAGTGTGAATAGTCTGTGATCTCAATGCCATCAGTTTAACTGGACACTTTCCTTTTTAGCTCACAGGCTATCAAATTCTGAGAGCTAATGGGCCCGCAATTTCTGTATGTATGTATGTACGTACATACGTAACGCGATAACTCTCGATAGAAATATCCGATTTGCTTCAATTTTTTTTTTCTAGGTTCATTTTCATAAGGCGCTTCCCTGATTAATTTTGGGAGTTCATTGGTTAAGCATAAAGGAAGGGGGTACGGGGGCTATTCCCCCCACTTAAATAAATGGGTTTTTCATGCAGAATTATCAGATTTGCTTCAATTTTGGTATACTAGGTAATTCTGATAAGACGCTTCCCTGATTAAATTTGAAGGTTCATTGTTTAAGTATAAAGGGAGGAACAGGGGCTAACCCCCCTTAATTTAGATATATGGGTTTTTCTATCTGATTTGCTTCAAATTTGGTAACCACTTTATTCTGATAAAGCGCTTCCCTGATGAGATTGGAGGCTTATTGTTTAAGTATAGAGATGTGATGGGGGGGGGGGGGGCTGATTCCCCCTTAATTTATTTTTCGAAAGGCATTCTTTGAAGTAAGAGTATAAAATACAATTAGTATGAATAGACTGTGAGCTCAATGCCATCAGTTTAACTCGATACTTTTCTTTTTTATTTATTATTGTTTCAGTGAGTGCACTCTGCATTTCAGCGAATGAGTCAATAACTGTTTAGAGTTTTTAGATTACTGCTGGGGAAAAAAAAAGAAAAAACATATAATCAAGGAATATACTTTTATTTATTTGTTAACCAGAGAAAAGTATCTTATTTCATTGTTAATGGCTCAAGGATGAGAACATTTTTTTTTCTTAACAGCTGAAAACTTGGTAAACATTGAAAAGAAAGATATTTATAAACTGTAAATGAGATAATGAGATATATATTTTAAAAAGGTAAAGAAATTTTAGTTAAATATATTATTAAAAGGAGAATTTTGATTATTAATTGGGGGATAATTAGTATGTGATGATTGGTTAATTACATCATCACAGCTATTTTAAAAGAAGATTTGCAATATTTGCATTTCCCCCACGCATATAGGAAGCCCTAAAAAGACTGAAAAACCATTTAACTTTTTAAATAAATTTAGAGCCTTCAAAATTTCGCTCATCTGCGCATTTTTAAGAAGAATGATGTTTATAGGAAGTAAGTCCCCATCTGTTTCGTTGAAGGAAAGAAGAGTTAGAGTAAAAAGTACATCTTTTCAGGATGAAAAAAAAAATCAATTCCTTCTTTTTTTTTTTATCTCATCGAGATATTTTTTAAAGATAAATTTAAATATAATACAAATTATTTATCAAAATTACATCTTAAAAATAATAATTTTAAAAGTTAAAAAAACCTTATTATTCTACTCAAAGGTCTGTAGTAGCTTACTTTTGGGCCCCTAACATTGTCTAGGGCCCCCATAAATGGGGTTGAGGTGTGAGAGATAGTCGTTACGACCCTGTTGATTCACTACGTTTTGGCATTACTATTTTTCAGCTTATCTGCGTGAATCTGTGAACATCGAAATATCGATTCAAGTATCGATTCTAGAATTTGGGAATCGATTCTTATTGTGATCGATTCTGTTTTATACGATGTCGATTTTAATCGATTCCCAAATTTTCCAGAATCGCCCATCACTAGTTCCAACAATCATGTAAACGCTCTTCATTAAACAATACGTTCTTATTTCTGTATGCCGTAGGAGGGGGAGGGGATGCCAGCACCCAATAACTTCATACATAAGCTTTAAAAGTTTGCTTTTAGTTTATTATTTTATTGGCAGCAATGAACCTTTTCATAATTTCAGAGATATTTTCCCGGGGATAGCGTGTATCTATAAAGAACGCAATGGATGGTGCTACGGTGCTTTATCATCTCTTTAATTTTTGCAATGGAAATGTGACCCATCATTGCTTTCGCATCATCAGTGCATTCATGTTCATATGTGTTTTCCTATGTATTAATCATTATGATTTCGTCCCTTAGTGCGTTGGTTTCTAGTGATCTACAAAAAATATGATCCTGATATCTTTGTGAAACCTCTTTCAGACTGGCGTTTGCACTTAATCAAGTTAATGTTCTCAAACATCGTAATAAAAAAGTCAAGATAAGTTCCGGGTGCCCGTTTCAAAAAAGTCAGTTAAAACTCCAAACTTCCTCGATCTGACCCGGATCTGACAAGGAAATATTGACATTAAATTAACAACGTTTTCATTAAAGCAAATTCATGACAATATCAATTTTATGAGGTTTATTAAGTAAGAGTCTTTGCAATTATTTGATCTTCACAAACTCGTTAAAATATCAGGTAAGCGCCGAAACGGAAGCGACGGGCTCTAACAGGGCAAACTTCTATAACTAATTATATAACATTATTTTTGTCCTAATTAATAACAGTGATTAAAAAGTACAAAAGGAAAATTTTAAATTAGTTGTAGAAGTATATCCTATTGCCTATTTCACACCCACGAAGTATGTACCTATGTCCAGGACATTTCATATTTGTTTTAACAAGTGTTGCGATATTTTCTTTATAAACACTAGGGGGGTCGGCCCCTACGAGCTACGCTCGCCAACCCCCGTCCAGACACCGTAGACTCTAAATGCACGCTAATTTGATCGGCTTTAAAAAGATTTCGAAAGATTGAATTATAATTTAAAAAACAGTGGCGATCTCTCTATAAACGGATTTCTATTCATTTCTCTTTGATTGGGGAATTTTAACGCCAAATCCGTTGCGGTACTACTTGATTATCCCGTCGACCAATTTCGCCAAATTATATAAATCGCCAAACCACTCGCCAAATTATACAAATTGACATAATTTTTATTTTAAATAACGAAAAAACAAATAAATTAGTACAACATTAATAAAAATACAAATAAAACGTCGAAATAAAAATAACTTGATGACGTAGACACGTGTAACAACATTTCAAAATAAGCTAATATAAAAGGAATTAAGTAAACAGAGTCTTTGTCTCCTGGTATTTTTTGACAAAGTGAAAAGAAAGTTCTTTTAAATGAGACATTTTAAATTAATCGTTTTTAATCTGATGTAATTTTGAGCAAACTATTCTTTCTCTTTTTAATATTCACGTGAAAATACTTGTGTTAGAAATTAAATATTATTTGCGCTTTCCTAACAAAAATAGTTGAAAAGTATCCTCTTAAAATATCAAATAAATGTCTAGCGCAATTTCTAAATTTAAACCGTTTTGCAATATTATTTTGTGTTCATTTTATGTAATAACTGTAATGTGACGTAAATATGACGTAATTTCTCCTATTTAAGACTTCTAACGCATGTTAATAAATTTATTGCTTTACAAATTCCTTTCTCTCTTAAAATTCAGGTGTAATTATAGTTTTTATGACATAATTTTTAATAAGTTCCTGCTTTTTGTACATAATTATTGAATTCTAATTCCAAATGTTTTTTTCTGTTTATAATAGTCACGTGTAAATATTTTTTTAATTTATTTACACTTATATATATATATTTTTTTTTTTTGAAGCAAACATTATTGCTTCCGCTGTTTATACAGTTGGCAACAGTTTAAATTAATATCACTTTCTAAAATCTGTTAAAAATAGCTCTAGAAATGCTGAAAATCTGAATTTAAAATAGAAATAAAACCTCAAAAAATTAGTCAAAATAAAAAAATTAATGCAATCTGCACTCCTGCAAATTCTAACGCATAAAATGATCTAAAAATGATTAAATTCCTATGAACAGTTTTTGCTCCTATAAAACTTTTTTAGTGGAACGATTTTGTCCAACTTTAGCATTAAATATCTCTTAAAATAATTCTTCGATCTGAAAACTGTCTGCATCAGCGTGTTTATCAAACATTTCTGTATAATACTACCGATTTTCATATTTTTGTATGCATTATTTCGCTTAATATTAACGAAGAAAGACCTCCGGTCACAAAAAATTCAAAACCGGCGGCGGCGGCGGCGGCGGTGACAGCGGTAGTTACTTTTTTTTAGAATAGAGAGATGCATACATTACTCTTCCCGTGGAGTCATTTTATAACTCTTCACCTCAAGTCACACTAAAAGGAGGAGTTGGGAAATTCAAATAATCCAAATTTTTCTTCAGAATGCAATTTCTAGCTTTCTTACAGTAATTATGTGTTTATTTCTCCATATATCGCATTTTTTGATCGGAAAACGTAAAAATAGAGCGTAAATTAATAATTGCACCGGAAATTTTAAAGAAAATAAAATTTAGTTATTTAAAAGAGTCCAGATTGTTGAAGATAGTTATCATCAATGTATAAATACTTTTGTGACAAAAGAATCTGCTCCTTGTTTTTTTTTTTTTTGTTTTGTTTTTTTTTTAAACCTTACTTTAAATGTGTTGGTTTCGTTCAAATTTTTATTATTTTCCTAAAGCGCGCGGAGCCCCTCGGGCTCCGCAAATGGAGAAAAATGGAGTCCAGGCCAGGCTCGATCTGAAGGAAAAAGAAGTCTGGCCCGACCCGAATCTGAAGAAAAAATTAAGATCCGGGCACGACCCGACTCTAAAAGGGAAAAGACCTGACCCAGCCCGAGTCTCGTGGATTTAAACTGGCGCGACCCGGGTCGGGTCGGACCAACTTGGGCTCGGGAGGAAGAATTTAGAGGAGTGCGCGGGTCATGGTCGGTCCAACAAGGCTTATCATACGGGCTGACACGGACCGAATGTTTAGCTTTTATTCCGGGCCGAGCCCCGACCTGAAAATTTTGGCCAGTGCAGACCTCTAGGAAAAATGAAATCCAGGCCAGGCTCGATCTGGAGGAAAAAGAAGTCTGGCCCGACCCGAATCTGCAGAAAAAACTAAGATCAGGGCACGACCCCGTTCTAAAAGAGAAAAGACCTGACCCAGCCCGAGTCTCGTGGATATAAACTGGTGCGACACGGGTCGGGTCGGACCAACTTGGGCTCCGGAGGAAGAATTTAGAGGCGTGTACGGGTCGTGGTCGGGCGAATAATGCTTATCATACGGGCTGACACGGACCGAATGTTTAGCTTTTATTGCGGACCGAGCTCCGACCTGTAGCTTTTGGCCATTGCAGAACTTTAGGAAAAATGAAGTCCAGGCCAGGCTCAATCTGGGCGAAAAAGAAGCCTGGGGCGACCCGAATCTGCAGAAAAAATTAAGATCAGGGCACGACCCGACTCTAAAAGAGAAAAGACCTGACCCAGTCTGAGTCTCGTGGATTTAAAGTGGCGCGACTCGGGTCGGGTCGTGCCGGGCTCGAGCTCCGCCCCAAGTCATTTCCCATGAGGATGCATAATGTCGTTTTACAAACCCTTTATTAGCCCAAGGGGGGGACGATCGCCCCTTCGCCCCCCCCCCCCCTAGATCCGCCATTGAAAACATCTTTGTAGAAACATAAAAAAACTTATTGTAATCAGACAACTCGCGATTTTCTCGGGATGCATTTTTCCGTTTTATTAACTCTCCTTCATTATCCCCCCCCCCCCAGTTATTTTTTATTGTAAATTTTGCCTGGCGTTTCACCGATTAAACTATTCAAAAATTTCTGTTTTGAAAAACCGGTGATAAAAGATTAAAAATTCTGTAAAAGACGCTCTTTCGGACAATGAAGCTTTCATTTTTCAACAACTTTCAGAAAAAATTGTGGCGTCATTTAATATTTTAAAGTACGTGCCTGTTACGGAAGTATGAACGCTTCGCGTTCATAAAAAAATAATATCTATCACTGAATACAGCAACCTAGTTCTGCAGCAATCTGAAAAACGCAGGAAACTCGTTAAAGCGGCAATGCCTAAACGTCGTATGAACGCTTACGCGTTCATTAACCGGAAAAAAAACATCACTGGATTCAGCAGTTCTCGCTGTGTAGCAATCTCAAAATGTACAAAATTCGTAAGGCCAGCATATATCAAAACGCCCAAAATTCCAGTGATGGACACTCTCTGTTTCAGTAATGGACACCCCACAAAAAATAATAGATACAATTGATTTTATAACTGTATTTGAAATTAGAATTTAACCTTTAACTGATGTTACCGGTCTCTCAGACCGCGGCTTTTTTCAATTTTTATAGTTTAACTTGCAATTTTCAGTTTAACTACAAACACTACCCAAATTTTGTTCCGTTTGGAACTTTAGTACTATCACCAGAGACTTTTGAATAGGTGAACTTTAATTATAACAGTCCTGTACAAAAAGTTTAGTACAAAAACACCATCCTATGAGTTAATTGTGCCTTTTATTCATCTTTCGATGGAGCGGTCTCACAGACCGCATCACACTAGTTATGTGACAATTTCAATGACATCAGTTAAAGGTTAATAATTTCGGGCTTTAACAGACCAAGATTGGTTAGACCTAGCACCTAGCTTTAACCGGTTAAAGATGGAAGCTTTGGGAACTCTTCAGGCTTAATCCGCAAGGCCTGGGTAATCCCACACTTTAACCGGTTAAACCTAGGTTTACCCTTGATTCTTGCTTTAGCCGTAACATATAGATATATTTTTGCAGCAAATAGGAAAGTTTGATGTTAGCCTTTAACTGATGTCACGCAGTCTCCCAGACCCCGCGACTCCCAGCTGTAAACATTTTTACAGCTTTTTACTTTTCTGTACTGAAGTTAAATAGTATGAATAAAATACTTTTTTCTTGCAATTTAATTCACATGCTCCTAAGAGAAGTACAACGATATTGTTAGGACAAAATTTAAATAAATTCAACTATTTGAGTTATTTTTTTTATTCATTTTATTCGAGGGGTCTGAGAGACCGGATCACATCAGTTGTGTGACAAATTTTAGTCACATCAGTTAAAGGTTAAAATAAACATTAACTTTTATTAATGGGATTTTTATATCTGACATGCATGTAAATATATATATATATATATTTTTTTAATGTGGCTTGAATTGACCAAACACAAAGAATAAAATAAAATTTAAAGTTCAGTGTAAATAAAATTTAAATACAGAAAAATCTCTAAAAGATGCTTCGGGATCAGATCGGGGTCACAAAATTTGTCTGTTATTCGGAAATGTCTGTTATGGATGTTTTACTGTAATTGCAAGCAGATTTCATGCAGAAAGAACGCAAATGTTCCAAGTTAAAATAACTAACAAATCTGCAGATCAGGGGACCCGACACACATTTTTTCCTGACCTCATTTTATTTTAAATTTAATGCTTTCAAATGGCAGTTCCTTTGATGTTAGTATTTCTGCAAGTCAGACTTCGAGTATAGTTGCAGGAGATTTAAGAATTTTAATTTAAGGAGATTTAAGTTTAGGAACTCTAACGAGATGTGTGATTTCATGCACAGATACTAATACTTTAAGAGCAGTTATGCGAAATTGGGGAATTTTTTAACTGAAAATATCTACTCCTTTTTTTCTAATAGTTACCTTCACTTTATTTAACCGCAGGAATCTGCGATTAAATAAAGCAAAGATTAGCAGCTAGGAAAAATGGTAAATAATTTGAATAAAACAAATGGCTAATATTAGCTAAAATTGCCAACCCTTGAATCAAGATAATCTTTTCATTTTTGAAAAGACATTGCATTATATGCCCCCTTGAATCTACCCCCGTTGTCTCAAATTTCATAATTATAACACTCTGAATTCAGTTATCTCCGAATATGTGTATACGTAGACATAAATATAATTTAAATTTTTTAACCATCTAATTTTTCTAAAAATGCAATGTGGTTAAATTCAGTAGCAGGTCCAAGAGGTGGGACGGGATAACCCCCTCCCCAAAAAAAAGACATTGCCACAAAAACAAAATTAAATAGCATTTTGAATTGAGGGATTTTTTAAAAATATCACACAGTCTCTCATAACTGCACTCTTTTGCTC
Source organism: Maratus speciosus (assembly GCA_963932465.1). Classification (NCBI taxonomy): domain Eukaryota; kingdom Metazoa; phylum Arthropoda; class Arachnida; order Araneae; family Salticidae; genus Maratus; species Maratus speciosus. The sequence goes on along the minus strand of OZ010800.1, from coordinate 252,289,429 downwards.
GAAACATTTTCTGTTTAAGGCAGGATTCCGTTATAGACCAGTTTTACTGTGTTTTGTTTTTAGATTATTTTATTTAAGGGGGTCCGTGACACATTTTCAAAAAAACTTTATTTATTGAGTTAAAATTTTGAATTTTTTTGTGATGGTTAACCATATCATTTGTAAACAAAATCAAATGATAAAACTTCTCATAGCTTTTTTAAAAAAATTTTAAACTTAAAATTTATGAAAAAAGTGGTATAACTTAAAATCGTTATAACTCGAAATATTATTTGTAGAATTTAAATTGTTTTTCATTTAAATAAACAGAAATATTTATTTTTTAATTTAGAGCCAGCATTTTAAAAAATATTAATTTTTTAAAAAATTAAAAATATTTAACGAAAAAATTACAAAAAAAGTGGTGCAACTTTTAAAAAAAAATCATATTTTCAAAAGTAAATATTTTTTTCAAATATGCTGGCTCAAAAGTAAAGTAAAATAATTGAAAAAGATATGTTCCGAGTTTCAACCCTGTATCTTTAACGGTTCTCAAATTATAAGAATTTAAATATGAGAAATGGTGAAAAAACCTATCATGAAGAAAAACGCAATTTCACAAGAACTCGTTTCCTTGACAACCATAGCTTGAAAGGCAGATTTTGAAAACAAACCAAAACGAAAAATTTAATATTTCCTGTTCTAACCCTTAACTGGTGAGGTGGGGTGTTTTTCACCCCAGACAAATTTAAATTCTAAAATATTGCCATTTTACATTACTAGATAGCGCTACGAGTCCATGTACCTTTTTTTCAAGCTATGTAGCAAATGACTCGGCATAATAGAGCAAGTTATCTCTGAGTGTAGTCCAGTATTTTGCGTTCCGGGGTGTAATCAACCCCACCTCACCAAAAGTGAAAGTTTTTTACGTATTTCAGAAATTTCTTTTGGCAGTAATTATGGCTTTTTTCCACAAAAAATGAATGTTAATGACCCTGGTTTTAGTGACTGGGTTAATACAATCCTCAATGAAGAAAGTGAGCTGAGTGGAAATGATGACACAGTAAATGATCCAAATTTTCTAAGTGACCACAGCAGTAATTCCGAAATATGTGGAAGTGACAACACAGAAAATGACGCAAATTTTGAAAGTCATCATAGCAGCGATTCCAAAATATGTGGAAGTGACGAAGAATTTTTTGTACCAATAAAAAAGGCTCGTGCATATGATAAATCTGGAGACTTTGATCATCCATCATCTGGGCAATCCAAATCCTCATCGAATTATTACGGACGAAATAGGTACAAGTGGTCAAATGTACCTTCAATTAGTAGAACACGTACAAGAGCACATAATATTATATCTCACTTACCAGGAAACATAGGACTTGCTCGGCAGTTCGGTAAATCTTGTTCTCAGTCCGATGCTTGGAGTTTAATTTTCACAGAAGATATTTTGACCGAGATAGTACTTCGAAGTAACGAGAAGTTAATTAAAATTAGGCAGAAAATTTCTGATGCTGACAGAATGGACTATAGAGATTTAGATTTGACAGAATTGAAAGCTTTCTTGGGACTTCTATTTTTAACAGCCATTTTCAAGTCTAATGATGAGGATCTGAAAGCACTATTCTCGACTGATGGAACAGGAAGAGAAATATTTCGATGCTGTATGCCCTTGAAAAGAATGTATGTGTTATTAATATGTCTTCGGTTTGACAACGAAGAAAATAGAAACGTAAGGAAGGAAACTGATCCTTCTGCGGCGATTTCTTGGGTATTTCAGAAATTTGTAGAAAACTGTCAAAAAAATTACTCGATAGGAGAATATGCTTGTATAGATGAAATGCTAGTTGGATTTCGTGGCAGATGCAGATTTAGGATGTACATACCAAGTAAGCCTAGAAAGTATGGAATAAAACTTGGTGTTTTATGCGATGCTAAGACTCACTATTTTTGGAATGGATATATTTATACTGGAAAGGGCAGTGATGGAAATACTCTTTCAGAGATAGAAAAAAAATTTGCTAAGCCAACTCAAGCTGTACTCAATCTGGTGAAGCCCTTAGAAGGCACCAACAGAAACATTACTGCCGACAATTGGTTTACTTCTGTAGAACTATTATCTGAACTGAAGAAAAGAGGTCTCACATATGTAGGAACAATTAAGAAAAATAAGAAAGAGATCCCTTCGTCTTTTTTGCCTGCAAAAAAAAGAGAAACTAGTTCTTGCCTATTTGGATTTTCAAATGATGTTACACTTGTTTCCTTCGTACCAAAGAGAAATAAAGCTGTGATTTTAGTTTCATCTATGCACCACGATAAATCAATAGACTCTGAAAGTGGAAAACCTGAGATAATAGAATTCTACAATATTACCAAAGGAGGAGTGGATGCACTAGATGAGAAATGCACAAAATACTCAACAAGCCGGCGAACACGAAGGTGGCCCATGGCCATTTTCTTCAATCTTTTAAATATTTCTCTTGTTAATTCCTACGTGATCTTCTCTTCATTCCTAGATAATCCTAAACAAAGCAGATTTGATTTCATAAAATCATTGGCACAAGAATTAATAGCATCGCAACTGCAGAGACGTTTAATGAATACTCGACTTCCTCGTGCTATGAAAAGTATGATTCACAATATTCTAAAAATAAAGCCAGAAACTGGTAAGAAAAGAGTCCTGAGCAAGCAAACTAGGTGTGCAAAGTGCCCAAGACAAAATGACCGAAAAACTAAATCTATTTGTGCAGTTTGTGAATTGCCTGTATGTGCATCGTGTTCAGCACCCATTTGCGATGAATGCAGTGGTGAAAGAAATGAAGACTTGTAATTTTTACTTTTAAAAACTTTTTTTTTATGTTTATTGTTATTTTACACTTAATTCAGTTATTTATCTTCTATATGGTGTAGCTTGATTGTAATTTTGATATATATATATATTTTTTTATAGCAATTGTGCATGAGCTCTATATTTGCACACAAAATTTTTGTGGTATTTAGATACGTGAATTTATATGTATATGTATGTACACTTACAGAACTTTTTTTGTTGTTTTTATATAATTAAATAATGCAAAATTCACAGGAAATTTTCTTATTTTAATTCGCCAAATTTTGTGGAGTGTGTAAGAAGTCAAACTTTGGGGTGTCATACACCCCACCTCACCACTTATGTTATAAAAATCACTTCACCACTTAAGGGCTAATTAACATAGAAACATGATTTAAACATTATTTTAAGCAGAAAACGGCAGAGAAATTTTTAATCCAATTAAAAAAAAAAAAAAATTGAAAATTTGAAGATTTTTGTGTTGACCCCCTTAAGTTAACCTTTAACTGATGTCACAGAAATTGTCACATAACTAGAGTGAAGCGGTCTGTGAGACCGCTACATCGAAAGATGAATAAAAGACACGATCAACTCATAGGATGGTGGGGTTTTTTTTGCTGAACTTTTTGTACAGGACTGTTATAATTAAAATTCCCCTATTCAAAAGTCTCTGGTGATACAGTATAACTTCAAAAATCCGGCATCATTGGGACCGAGACTATGCCGGATTTTTGAAGGAATGTCAAAAGTAGTAACTAGGAATATAATACTAGTAGTAATATAAACTTAATGGTCCCTTTAGCCATAATTTATTTAATTATTAAATGATAATTATGTAAGAAAAGGAGAAAATTAAATATAAAAATAAACTTACATTAATTGATATTTTCTATGTTACAGAAGAAAACAAATCTAATAAAGAGTGAAATTATTTCTTCTCGTGTAATTTCAGGAACATCGTGTCAATTTTTGTTGTTTCAATTTTTATGACCGTTCTGATAAAAGTTTTTCTTGTATTTTATACAAATTAAGAATTTCTATTACGTATCTATTTCGGGAATACAGTCTTGTTCATTAAAGCAGATATTAATTCTCAAGTTAAATTTATGCATTTTTCTAGTGACATATTTTCTTCTGCCTGTTGTTCATCCTCGCCTGCTTAACTGTTATTAGCGTTATCGGCAGTTCTATTTAGCACAGCGTCAGAAGAGAGACTCCAAAGAACTTGCGTACTAGTCTCCACGCCGTTGCTGAGAGACAGTGCAGCTAACAGAAAATTTGTTCGGAAAATAATCGTCTCTGACAAATGAGAAAAATGTCAAATATTTTATTTTCCATTTTACTTTCTATTTTGAAATTTCCAATTCATTATCATTTGCTATTTTTCTTTTACCATAACTTGAATGTGTAAAAGAAAAAGGAAGGGAAAAGATGGTTTTGATGCCGGATTTCTGAATGCCGGATTTTTGATGTTACACTGTAGTATTAAAGTTCAAAACGGAACAAAATTTCGGTAGTGTTTGTAGTTAAACTGAAAATTGCAAGTTAAACTATAAAAATTGAAAAAAGCCGCGGTCTAAGAGACCGGTAACATCAGTTAAAGGTTAAAATAATTCATATGTTAAGAGGGAATTTTGTAATCAATTTTTCAATCACTTCGTGATATGCTAGAATTATAAAAATTGGGTACGTGTTTCGGATGGCGATACGTCATTTAAATATTTTAGAACTTAATGATAAATTAATAAATTAATTTTACGACATTTTTCTGTTTAAGGGTGCCACGGGCGCAAGTGATAAATCGTCGAACATTCATTATTACTTTCTTCTATCTTTACAAGAAGAAAGTATTGGATTCGTAAAAATTTTCGAATTCCGGTTTTCGACGGATTTACACGTTTTAGAGGTCAGAGATCCCGAAAAATATGTTTTTACAAAATGTCTGTCTGTGAGTTTGTCTGTGAGTCTGTTTGTGTGTGTGTGTGACACAAATTTTGAGGGCGCTCTATATCTCAAGAACTAATGAACGGAATTTAATAAAAACTTTAGATTCAGTTAGCCCCTGATATAAATTGGTGCTGATTACTTTTTGGTGTAAATCACCCAGCAGAAGGCGCTGCTATGCTGCATTATTCATGATTTCCACAATAGCCATATCTCAAGAACTAAAGCACGGATTTTCAGAAAACTTCAGATTCAGTTAGTCCTTGATATAATTTGGTGCTGATAACTTTTTGGTGTAAATCGTCCAATAGGTGGAGCTGCTATGCTGCATTATTCATGATTATCGCAATAGCTCTATCTCAAGAACTAATGCACGAATTTACATCAAACTTCATATTCAGTTAACCCCTGAGATAAATTAGTGCTATTTAGTTTTTGGTGTAAATCACCCTACAGGTGGCGCTACTATGCTGCATTTTTCGCGATTTCCATAATAGCTATATCTCAAGAACTAAAACATGAATTTTCATCAAACTTTAGATTCAGTTAGTCACGGATATAAATTGATCCTGATAAGTTTTTGGTGTAAATTGCCCAACAGGTGCCATTGTTATGCAGAACTTTTCACGATTTCTGCAATAGCTCTATCTCAAAACCTAATGCACGGATTTTCATCTAACTTCAAATTGAATTAGAAGTTTACATAAGTTGTTGCTGATTAGATTTTTGTGTAAATCACCTACCCGGTGGCGCTGCTATAATGCATTTTTTAGGAAGTATTAACATGTATGAGATGGAAGAAAGTTTCGGGATTTTCACATCCGACAAATTTTTACAACTCTATGATGCGATTTTCAGCAGCAATTGGACTCATAATTATGCGCTAAACCACGCTCGCTAAAATATGTCAACTGGCTATTAAACTGCATCAATGAAATATTTCAAACACCAAAAAGCAGAAGATATATATAGGAATAATTATAGAAATAAATAAAAAATGCACTGTGTAATATTTTTTCTAAAAATACTCTTTTATTGGGTTGAATAATGACTCTCAATGGTTTTACTGCATTTTTTTTTTTTTTTTTTTTTTTTTTTTTTTTAAATGTTGATAATGACTTTTATGCTCAAAATTCTTGTAAATGGTGGAGGAAAAATCGGGCTTCTCATTAATTTTTTAGTTAATTGAACTTCCACTACATGATTTGAGCGAATGTTTTCGCGGACCAGTACGAAATTTTCACGGAAAAGCTCTTGGCCGACAAACACTTCCTGAGAAATACTTCTCTAGGGCGTCCAAAGTTAAGTTTTCATCCATTAACACTCACGATTTCCAAAGCGTAATTAATTTTGCGTAAACGTGTGACGCAACGCACGTAAATGCTGAATGAATTTATTTTAAATACTACGAAACCCACACGCACAGTAAGTTCATGGGTTTTTTTCTCTGAAGAAATGGCCTTCGGAATTATTCATGAAGGAATCAATGCTTCTTTCGCCATACATTGTGTGTATATTAGTTTCATTTTATATCATATGACGGTTGGGTTTTAAAGGTTTTTAGAATTTTTATTTTTATAATTTGTTAGACACAGCTACCTAGCAATTCAAAAAATATGGGGGAGGGGGACTTAAATTGTCTATTTCAAAATAATTAAACAATCTGAACTGTCAATGATTAATAGAAAAAATCGTGAGTTTATTTAATCGTTATTAAGTCCATTATCACAAAAACAATATACACTGGCCTTCAAAAGTTAACCCCTTCGGGACGAGCGCTTTTTATGGAATTTTTAATCTTTTATCACCGGTTTTTCAAAACAGAAATTTTTGCCTAGTTGAATAGGGAAATTTTTCAGGTTAAATAAGGCAAAATTTACAATAAAAATGTACTGGTGAGAATAATCACGGATTATGAGCACCTTACGCTTCACGTATACCGGTCGCTCGTCCCCAAGGGCTTAAGGAACAGGGACTGGATGCTTTCGATTACACACGGTTTGTCGAATATTTACCAAAATTATTTACGAATTGTTCCTGAACTTCTGGGATGTAATGAACATCTTTGATTTCATATTTCTCGGTGAAGATTTAGTCGCGAGGGCAGTTAGGGGGCTAATAATAAATTTAATAATAAAATATTATTTGCGATCGCCTATGAAATAGAAAATTTTGAAAATGTTTTGCTACTGCGTTAAATGACTATTTGGGTCCTGTTCAACGTTTGTGTGCATTTGTGTAAGCATAGCACTCATATTCGTGAAAGTGTTATTGTGTCTGTGAAAAATTCAAAAATTTTTTGTTTATAGCATACAGAGTTGTCAACCAAATTTAACACAACTTTCTGAAAACTTGATAAAGAATAGTAGCAAAAGAATACTGCAATTAAAACATGAATATATTGAATATTTGATGAGATATGGGCATTTGTATGAAATAATTTTTAACTGCGCATGTATGGAAGATTCTAAAATTTTTATTTTATAATTTGATAGTCAGCTATTTATGGCAGCTTGTATAAAAAGTCCAGTCAAATATCGCGAACATTCACAAAGATAAAGACGATATAGTGAGTTGCTTTCTAAAAATAGCTTTATTATAAGGGATTTTCACAACTTTTCAAACAGCTCACTATATCTTTCTGAGTTTTCACAGTATTTGACTGGACTTTTTATAGAAATTACCCAAAATAGCTGACTACCAAATTATGAAATAAAAATTTTGAAATCTTCCATGCATGCGCAGTTTAAAATACATACAAATTTATACAAATGCCCATATCCTCATCAAATATTCAATATATTCATGTTTTAATTGCAGTAAATTGTTGCTACTGTTCTTTGTCAGGTTTTCGGAAAGTTGTGTTAAATTTGGTTGAAAACTATGTAGTCTATAAATAAAAAACTTTTGAATTTTTCACAGACGCAATAACATCTTCACGAATATGAGTGCTATGCTTACACAAATGCACACAAACGTTGAACAGGACCCAAATAGTCATATTTAATACAGTGACAGCTTTTCACTTGGTCCATATTAGAAAAACCCATGAATTTTTGTTTTCAACTCTAATTATTTTCATTATGTATAGGTCAGAAACCGTGTCATTGTTAACGATCCCTGCATGATATTTCTTTCCTTTACTTCATTTATACTGATATATTTTACTCAAAAAATTATGTAAAAACGTTTTGTCTGTATGAAGAAATATGATTAATTGAAGATGAACATCGGAGACTTGAAAAAACCACTTACAATAATTATATATTCAAAGGAAAACTGAAATTTTATGCTTGATATGTAGAAACTATGTTTGAGTTTGTAAAGAATGTGACATTATTTGTAAAGTATAAAGAAAACTCACCAATGACTAGCCAAACTTTGAAGAATAAACTGTCAGATTTTAAACTGATAGTGATATTCGATATTTAAAAAAGTGCTAAGCACTAAGCTTTTTGGGGAAAATGCATGTCTACTTTTTAAAAACTATATATTTTGTTTTATTACATTCAATTGCAATTGCATGTAAGTCGAAATCATTGACTATGAATTGGAAGAAATGATGTTCAGACTCAGAGCAGATAAGGAAATTTGAAAATACTACGCCTACGCGAGTGGTCATTATTAGAATAATTGCTAAAGCGGCGTATTTCAAGAATCAACTGAAATCTATAACATCAATATTTGATTAATGTTCTTTAGTAATTCATGAAAATGCAGGTTCACTACATTCAGATGACTGTTTTCGACGCTGATACGATCGGACTTAAAAACAAATGGGTAAGCGTGATCACAGATCGCACAGAGGGTTTCGTTTAATATTCCTTTCAAAACACTTTATCCTTTTGAAAAATCTGTTAGTTCCACATTTCACAACCAGGGGGCGCACTTGATTCTAAACAAACCTGTATCCGAACGAAAATCCGTTTTACAGACTATCCGTAGATATATTAGTCGAGGGGATTGGGCCCATAGCACCCGAGTAGGCGCACCTGGCGGAAAAAATGGAGCTAAAATATGTAAGGTTATGGTGCATAATATGAAAGAATGGTCAAAGGGGTATCGGCAAAAGTTGAAAAATTTTTCCCCGGGTTAAAAGAGCGGAAGTTAGAAAAATTGCTTAAAATACACAAGTTAGAGCCCAGAGGGGTAAATAATGAAAGACTTTTTGAAAATTTTATGACAAAATTTTATCATTTGTCGTATGATGTGAGGTGTTCAGCTATATGTACCCAAAATTTCATGTCTCCAACATAATTAGGGGCTCACTTAGAAAGAATTGTTTAAAATGAACATGTGGGACCCCAAAGGGTTAAATGCACGACCTTTTTCAAAATTTGATGATTTTTCGTTGGATGTGAGGTGTTCAGCTATAAGTATGCAAAATTTCACGCCTCCAACCTAATTAGTGGCTCACTTAGAAATAATTGTTTAAAATACACATTCGGGAGCCCAAAGGGTTAAATGTACGACTTTTTCAAAATTTTATCATTTGTCGTATGATGTGAGGTGTTCAGCTATAAGTATCCAAAATTTCATGTCTCCAACATAATTAGGGGCTCACTTAAAAAGAATTGTTTAAAATGCACATGTGGGACTCCAAAGGGTTAAATGCACGACTTTTTCATAATTTTATGATTTGTCGTTGGATGTGGGGTGTTCAGCTATAAGTATGCAAAATTTCACGCCTCCAACCTAATTAGGGGCTCACTTAGAAAGAATTTTTTTGAATACACATGTGGGAGCCCAAAGGGTTAAATGTACGACTTTTTCAAAATTTTATGATTTGTCGTTTGATGTGAAATGTTCAGCTATAAATATGCAAAATTTCACGCCTCCAAACTAATGAGGAGCTCACTTAGAAAGAATTGTTTAAAATAAACATGCGGAAGCCCAAAGGGTTAAATGTACGACTTTTTCAAAATTTTATGATTAGTCGTTTGATGTGAGGTGTTCAGCTATAAGTATGCAAAATTTCACGTCTCCAAACTTATTAGGAAGTCACTTAGAAATAATTGTTTAAAATACACATGCGGGAGCCCAAAGGGTTAAATGTACGACCCTTTCAAAATTTTATCATTTGTCGTATGATGTGAGGTGTTCAGCTATAAGTACCCAAAATTTCATGTCTCCAACATAATTAGGGGATCACTTAGAAAGAATTGTTTAAAGTGCACATGTGGGACCCCAAAGGGTTAAACTTACGACATTTTCGAAATTTTATGATTTGTCATTTGATGTGAGGTGTTCAGCTATAAGTATGCAAAATTTCACGCCTCCAAATTAATTAGGCGCTCACTTAGAAAGAATTGTTTAAAATACACATGCGGGAGCCCAAAGGGTTAAATGTACGACTTTTTCAAAATTTTATGATTTGTCGTATGATGTGAGGTGTTCAGCTATAAGTACCCAAAATTTCATGTCTCTAACATGTATAGTTTCTGAGAACGGGCTCTGTGACGGACAGACAGACGGACAGACAGAGGAGCGAGACGAATAGGGTTTCGTCAGATGAACGAAACTCTAATGAAGAGCTTCCGAAAATTATTTCCTAATGCTCGGTTCAACCACCTTATCTCATATTTTTTATTGATTTATGAAAGTTTTAATTGCATGGAGTTTCTCTTTTAAATATTAAAGTTACATTTCAAATAATAGTTTTTGCTGTTTTCAACTTTGCGAATAATGAAAATACGAAAGATAAAAGATAAAGTTTAACAGGCCTTAATGTACAATCGATTTTTCACAAATATGTACTTCATGAAAACGCAGGTGCATTATTTAGCTGGTTGTTTTTGATCGCTGATAAGATATGAACATAAAAATGAAGAGCTTCCAGAAATTATTCTTATGTCCGTTACAAGTTACAGCTGCCGTTGCCGTACCTCTTGTTTTTGATTCATTTATGAAAGTTTTATGTAAATGAAGTTTTTCGTTTAAAAATTAAGTTTACATTGCAAATAATAGGTGCTTCTCATAAAGAAGAAGCAATTTCAAAATTGAAAGAAAAATACTCAAATCACTATGATAGATTTTTGTAACATTTTGATCGTATTTAAAATTTTTAAAAGCCTTCTTTTTTTTTTTTTTTTTTTTTTTCGAAAAATTTATCTGAAATTTTTAGTTATATTCATATACATACAGGCGTAACCATCGTCAATCTAGTAACTATCAAAAGTAGTGAAGACAAACAGATCTAATTTATTCAACAAAAATAGAAATTCGATTGCTAAGTTTTAACTATCAAGTTCAAATTCTTACTCAAGATTACCATTTATTTAACCCTTAACTTGTGTTACCTGTCTAGCAGACCGCTGTTTTTCTTTTTAAATTTCTTTCGAGTCTTTTGAATCAGTGATTTTTAATTAAAGTAACTACAAATAAGCAAATTCAACCGCATTGTACGAATTTTTTTGATGAAAATATTATGATTTTCTTTCCCCGAAAAATAAGAATAAACAAACTATGAATTGACTTTCGAAGTTTGCAAAAAACTTTCTTTAACACTGTTCTATTTTGTATATGTAACTTTTATTCTGTACGATGATAATAATATAAATCTGCTTTTATTTTTAGTAATGTGACCCGTTTTGTATAGAACGCTTAAATTTACCCTCGGTGTTATACGACTTTAGCATGCCTGCTGTAACTGAGCTACAAGTGCTATACTTATTCTGTACTCAATAAAAAAAACATGTTTGTCGACCACTTCCGTGATGCATATCAATTTTATTATGTTTGAAATAATATAACAACATTAAAATGCACTGAAAACATTTTTTCCCCACTGACCGTAATATAACAGAATACTTTTGAGTGTCTCTGTAAACTAACCATAAATGGTAAACACTTCATTTTCAATACCAAGCCTGTCATCGGAAACCACAATAACATTATCGATTACATGTCAATCCAAGCATATTATGCGAGTTTGAGCACGTGCCAGACGGACAAAAAGACAGACAGGCAAGCTAAATTCATAAACACTTTTCAACTATGTTAGAAAATATTAAAAATGAAACTGTGGGATGAAAATTTAAAATATTAACTATAATTAATTCGAAATAAAAAATGAGACTTGACGGTGAGGTCCCAGATCTCCAGATTTAGTATTTTGAAATTTAATCAATACATGAGGGGCTCATAACCAAGTAGTATAGTATAGCTCATATTCAACATAGTAGACCAAGTCCATTAAAGAAGGGGGGGAAAATGTAATTTAATAGATTACAACGACTATTTGGAATTTATTTCGTCCACCAAATTCCGTCGCATCCTCTTTAACAACAGATCGAAAAGATCAAACTTCAGACGACCAAAACCTTCATCGATAAACTCTCTAAGTCCCGTTTCGAGAAGAAAAACAGTTTACAAATCGAAAGCAGTTCCACCAAATCATCCACAGATTGCGACAAATTACCTACGTTGAGCTCAATTTTTTCCGGTTAGAATCGACCGATTGTAAAACGCCGTGGCTAATGGATTGGAGCCTCTCGAGATACGGCCTTTTACTATCAATCGATTCAACATTAGATTGTTTCCTTTTTCGCGTTCGTCTTTTATTCTGTAATCGATTTTCATGGGCTACATAATGAGTTGAAGACCTCGATTTTTGCTTTGCAAGACGATTTTCATTTCGGCGTCGCTCTTTGGCTTTGGATTTTTCCATATCTGATAATTTGCGCTTACCCATTTTGTAACTTTTTCAATTTTTAACGATTTTATGCCTTTCGATTACCTATTCAAACAATTTTTAACGATTTTATGCCTTTCTATTACCTATTCAAATAAAAATTCTTCTAAAAATAAAGAACATCGTTGAATTTCGTTAAAAAAAATAAAATGCGAGCATCATTTGGCCCCATCCTCGACCGACAACAACAACCATTTCCAAATGGTTAAAAAAAAAAGAGAGAGAGAGATAGTCCTTTTAAAAGGTGCTTAAAATCTGTTTTATCCACTCCCACAGTGAACCAAGTCTGTTTTCATAACAGATTTTCCTTCAAAATGGACTATCAAAATGGACTATCTCATTTTTTTTTCAAAATGGGCTTGGTCTACTATGGTTGAGGGCCCGTCACATATAATACTTCTTTATTTACGGATTTATTTATTTATTTTTTTTTTTTCAGAGATGAGTTATCAAACATTGACAATAGACAAAAACAATCTTTTGAACAGATCATTGTGACTAAAAGGCCACTTCAGTCAAACGAAAACATCCGTTCGCTAATGTTAATCCAAAGGGAGAAAATTTTTAAGATATCTCGCTTTCGTTTCAATATTTTTAAATAATTTTTTTTCATTGCATAGCTGAGGTCGATCTCTACAAAAACCGTTTGGTATTTTTTTGATTTTGTTTGCAGTTATTTTTAATTAGGACAACTTCACTTTCGGAATCGGTCATCGTCTTAAAAAAAAAATCTGCAAACAAAATCGAAAAAGTAAAAAATAGTTTTTGTAGAGGTCGACCGGACAATGTGCAAAAAAATAAAAATAAAAAATAAAAAATAAAAATATTGAAATGCAAACGAGATATCTTTAAAAATATCTCCCATTGGATTAACTTTAGCGAGCGGGTCTCTTCGCATGACTGAAGGAGCCCCTTAAGGGGTCTGTAATATTGTCTGTATATTTCAATAAGAAGGGCTTGAGCCCCATGTCCTCTTCACTTTTACTTTGCAGGTTCTGATCAAAACAGTTAAAAACTTCAGCAGTTATATTTTATTAAAGCATGCTATGAATTTCATGGCATTATTCATTTTTACCTGTCATTCAATTTTCTTAAAACAGCTTCGCAACAAAGAAAACAATGTCCTAGGTCATCCTTCGAAGGCGACACAAATTGTTTTTTGCGGTTTTCCAAACTGCCTTGAGTCGAAGACAAATAAAGGATTAATTTTCCGTATCTGTTTTTTATTTTCACCATTTTCTCCTTCTTATCTTTTTTATTTTTTATGAAGTTAATTTTGCGGTTTCATACTTGGGTACTGACTGGCACTGCTGAACTGGGTGATTCATGCGGCAGTGGATGTCTCGCATCGTGTTTGCTGTTTGCTCAACTATAATTATCTCCATAAAATTCTTCGCTGGTATGTTAGAGATGAACTTAACTGGTGCTTCAAAACAGAAATGTGAACAATCACGATTACATTATCTGTTCCTAGAGCCCTCTATTAGTTCGAGTTCGAAACAACCGCGGATCGGGTTTGTGTTGGATCGGTTTTAATTCTTTTTTTTTTTTTTTTTTTTTTTTTTTTGGCCAGCGGTTCGGGTTAAGCTGGAGTGTTCACTCACTCGAAAACACTAACACACCCGCCCGCTAATGCTAAACCTATGGGCAGGTTGTTTTCGAATTTCTTGTTTAAATTTGAATATTTTGAAACGATTATTTATTTATTTATTTATTTTTTTTTTTTTTTTTTTTTTTTTTTTTTTTGCATAGAATAGCCGAGGTTGATCTGAAATATGGCCATTTTTAAATTTTTCAAATTCGGTTGCAGATTTTTTTAATAAAGGTACACTTTCGGGACCGGTTTCGAAAGTGAAAGAACCTTTATTTTAAAAAAATCTGCAACCAAAATCGGAAAAGTGGAAAGTTGTTCTATTAGAGATCGAGCTCAGTTATCCTATGCAAAGGAAATCGTTTAAGAATATTCAAATTTAAACGAGAAATTCCAAAACAACATGTCGATCTAAGAAAGATTTAAGAATGTTTAGAATATTGTTTGAACTTTGAACAATGAGGGAAAACTAAACGTGTCCATGCCGAAATCTTACCTTAAACTGAAAAATTGCATACCCCGACAAAAATAATAGCAATGAAATATACCCGTCTAAAACAAAGCGGGTATTTTTACCGGTCCTCGACGATTCCATCCATATTTTACTATATACGAATATGTGCATGTGCTCTTTGCCCTCTTATCGCCGCCCAATTGCTAATTCCTAAACCGTTAATTTTAGACGTATAACTTCTAATTAGAGTCCCGCATCGGGTCGTGTAACCCAATTTTACCCCGCGGGGTCGAGTCGGGTTGACTCTTTTTTTTTTTTTTTTTTTTTTTTTTTTTTTTTTACTTTGAATATTTCAGATTCGTGTCTATTTCTTGTTAGGTTTTGACTTTTTCGGGTCGGTTTCTGGTTAACACGATTTTTCAAAAGAAAGTCCTGAATATTTTTCATACAAAAAAAAAAAAAAAAAAAAAAAAAAAAAATATTAATCGGTGTATATGCGTTGATTTTCGTAAATAAAAGACAAAATTGATATCTATACTAATAAAACAAAGTTTCGCTCTGTCTGCGTGTCTGTCTGCGATAGCTAGCAAAACGTATGGGACATACGAGGCTGAAAATTTTTTTGAGGCTAGCCAAAAGTGTCTTCTGATGGACCTCAGATTTAGAATTTTTAATTTATAATAATTAGTTGAGTTATTAATTAAACATCGCATCTCACTCTCATCAAAAAGTCAGCTACTTGATCTCCGGTCAAGAAAAGCACGCGCGCATGCGTACAAACTCATTTATGCATCATGAACTAACGAAGAGGCGTTTTCGACTTTATTTCTGTTTTTTATTCTTTTCTTTTAATCCAAATTGACCAAACCACTCGGTACAGTTAGAATTGAAAGACATATTCCGAAAGATCGTACTCTTACGTCTCAAATGGTGTAATCAATTCAAAAAAAGGTCTCAGTTAACCCTTTGAAGAAAAAAAATTCAAAAAGTGTCGTTTTTCCGAAAAAATTTTTCCTCCTTAATGCAACGCCTCTCCAGAACTTAATTTTAGAGGTACTGACAAACCAAAAATATGCTCTTAAATCTGAAACCTTCTTCTAATCGATGGTGTAATCGTTTTCTAAAAATTCGAACTTTAACTCTTTCAAATACTGGCGAACGCAGGTTACGTCGCGCCTCACGGAGACGATATTTTTTCTTTGATAAAAGTAACTAAACGTCCTCGTTCTAGTACAATCTTTTTAGAGCATCTCAATAGACCAGATTTACCTCACTTACAAAAATTTTGAAACGTTTGGACGGATAGAAATATTTTTTACAAAACAAAATGTGTGAAATTTTCGACGAAATCGGTAAAAACCTGAGTGTTTCGTCGCGGTTTCACCCGTCCTGAACGCAATGAAATCTTCTTCTAATCGATGATGCAATCGGTTTTTAAAAATACGAATTTCAAATATACCCACAAACAGTGGTGTAGTCGTAAAAAAAAACAGAGGGTATACTCTCTAAGCAGAGGGTATACGCTCAAGGCAGAGCGTATACCCTAGAGTGTATATACTATAGCTTTCTTGAGAAACAGAGGGTATACGGTGTTCCTTAAAAAATCCAGAGGGTATACGGCGTATACCCCCGTATACCCTCCACTACATCCCTGCCCACAAACGCACGTGACGTTGCGCCTCACGGAGACTATATTTTTTTCTACGCTAAAAGTAACAAAACGTCCGTATTTCAACACAATTTTTTTACAGCATCGCAGTAGACCATATTTACCACCTACAAAAATTTTGAAACGTTCGAACGGGTAGAAATATAAAAAAAAAAAAAAAAAAAAAAAAAAAAAAATGTGCAAATTTCGACGAATTCAGTAAAACCTGTTTCTAACGGAGTTTCGCTCGCTTTCGGTACGCATAGACTCCAAAAATAAAATTTCGCAAAAAAATAAAGTACTAAATAGTATATACTTACTTACAATCAATATTTTTGCGCGTTTTTTTTTAAATTTAAAAATAAAAAAATCAACAACATTGAGTTGAAAATATAAAGTCATACAAATTTGAGGTTCATTTAAGGGTGTATTCGAAAAAATATTTTTTCACCCTCAACAGCTCGAAATTTTCTGAGACATTTTCAGACTCATTTTTAAAAGTAAAAACATGAAACTTGCTGGTGTGATTTCTGAAGACATGTTTAACATGCCGTGTGATTTCATTTTCAGCTCAATTAATTAGAATTTGATTTTTAAACAATTATTTTCTCAGTATGACCATTTTTTTTCCTTCCCAGATCGCGCGCTTCGGAAAATTCGATTCAAAACGCCAAATTTGGCAGCGTTTTTTACAGTATTTTCTGCATTTATCAAAAAATTAAGAAGCACGGCACATTATATAGTTTCTAAATAAGAGAATTTCCCAGTTTGATGGGTTTGAGAGCAAAAACGAATTTTAAAATGAATCAGAAAATAAGCAGTTTGGATCGCAATACACCCTTAAGGGTCATATTCATCACGGGTCCGAGCAACACCGGTCGGATCAGCTAGTTTAATTGTATTGTACTAAAATACGAAATAATCTTCATTGATTTCAGGTTCGAATTCGCATTCGGAACGGATTTCGGGTTGACAATTTCTTTTATTTTTGGATCCGGGTTAACTTTAATAATAAAAATCCGGTTTCGGGTCAGGTACGACTCGATCGGACCAAGATTCTTACTTGCAATTGCAAAAATGTTTCAAATGCTGTTTTTCGTCATCATAATACCGTAAACTCCCGACTATCCGGCCCTCCGTACTATCCGGCCTAGTAAAACAAAATGAGAAATGGTGCAAGCGGCTGAGACAGGCAGGATCCCGTCCGTAGGAAAGTGCTAACTCACGACAAGAAGGAGCAAGAAGGAATTGCAGAATGCAATAGCAGAGACAGACAGAAAGGGAGGGGGGGGGGGTTAAGGCTTGATAACTTGTTTTGTCAGTTGTGCAACGGAACGAGTGCAGACGTTAATTTCCGCTTTTCCTGGTACTTTCGTAAAGTTTTTTCGTGCGCTTCGTGTTTATTTATTAAAGATTAACGAAATGGGTGATAAACGAAAAAATGTTGTAGTGACTATGGAGGAAAAACTTCGAGTCAGCAGGAGGAAGCAACATTAGCTGATACTATCTGCTTGTGTAAATGGAGGAACATTGCGTCGCCGAAGAGGGCTAACAGAGAGAAGTAGTCTTCTATCAACTACTTTTTAAAAAACAAAAAACAAAGTTTTGACTCTTTTATCTTATGTATAACTTTTCATATTTGTGCAACCATTTATTAATAAACAGTAAAATGAGATTTACTCATTTTTTTACGAATTAGGCTTACGTTTTACGTTAATGTTTTGCTTATTTTGAAACGGTATATACTGTATATATAAAATTGATCTTAACATGTGTAACAGGTGTTTTTAATATAATGGAGGGGGGGGGGGGGTGAAGGAAATCAGTAAATATTTATAGAACTCCGGCCTATCCGGCTTTTTTGTTATCCGGCCTACCCTTCCGCCACATTAGGCCGGATATTCGAGAGTTTACTGTAATAGCCAATTATGTCATAATAGTTATTTTTGTAAAAGTTGCGAAATTTACATTTTTATACGGTACATGGTGTGGATCCTAGAAGTTATATTAGAAAAACATACTTTATGATGCACTAGCAACTAAAATAAATACAAAAGAAAGGAATTCTTTCTTGACAATAAGTTATCGAATTGTGATATGTACTTTGAATTTTATGAATCTTTCAGCACAATAAAAAAAGGGATTTTCCGTTTTTAGTGCCGGTTTCCATTTTAAAAAATTTAGTAAAATTATTATATATCATTTTTTTTTATAATTAAGTACATATTTTATAGCTTCAATTTTCTCGAATACATACCTTATTTTCTACTTTATTGAAATTTAATTGTCTTATTTACAGCTTAGAATTTCTTTTTAAATTGGTTTTTAAAACATTTTAAGCTCAAAATTATTTTTCAAAACATGAGTAAAATTTATTCAAATAATAGAAATATTTACATAACTACGTCAACCCCCGTTCAGACACCGCAGACTCTAACAGCACGCTAATTTGATCGGCTTTAAAAAGATTTCGGAAGGTTGAATTATAATTTGAATCTGACGTAATTTTCACCAAAAATTTCTTTGTTTTTAATATTCGCGTAAAAATACTTTTGTTAGAAATGAAATATTATTATCATCTTAAAATTTCAAATAAATGTCTCGCGCAATTTTTAAATTTAAACTGTTTTGCAATATTATTTTTTGTTCATTTTACGTAATAAGTGTAATGTGACGTAAATGTGACGTAAATTCTTCTATTTAAGACTTTTAACGCATGTTAATGAATTTATTATTTTACAATATTCTTTCTCTTTTAAAATTCCCGTGTAAATATAGTTTTTATGACATAATTTTCAATGAGTTCCTGATTTTTATATTTTCTGTTTATAATAGTCACGTGTAAAATAAATTTTTAATTTGAAGTAAACATTATAGTTTGCGCTGTTTATACAGTTGGCAACAGTTTAAATTAATACAATTTTCTAAAATATGTAAAAAATATCTCTCGAAATGCTGAAAATTTGAATTTAAAATAGAAATAAAACCTCAAAAAATGAGTCAAATTAAAAAACTAAATGCAGTCTGCACACCGGGAAATTCATGACGCATAAAAGGATCTAAAAATGATTAAATTCCTATGTACAGTTTTTGCTCCTATAAAACTTTTTTAATGGAACGATTTTGTCCAACTTTGGCATTAAATATCTCTTAAAATAATTATTCGATATGAAAACTGCCTGCATCAGTGTATTTATCAAACATTTCTCTATAATACTACCGATTTTCATATTTTTGTATGCAACAGTGTTTTTAATATTAACGAAGAAAGGCCATGCTTAAGCATTCAAATTGGATGCCGATCAGCCGGGAATATCTACGCAGATTTTCATTGATCCATTTCCAAATCAAAACTTTTTTTATATATATAGAAGGATTAAAAAGTTACAACACATAATTAAAAAGTGTCATCTTTAGTCTAAAGTTCTTGATTTGTTCATAGGATTTTTTTTTTCCTGATTTTGGCCATGCCCCACCGAAACTTCTGTAAAATCGCGATTCCCCCCCTCCCCCCCTCCCACGCACACATTCTACAACATATATCTCTTACTATTTAAAAAGTGAAATCTATTCACCTAAAAGAAGAACTATTTATTTTACCTTTTTTTCAACTTATCACATATGTGATTTTAGCATAATTCTATAACATCTTCATTTTTATGTCAAAAAATGTTTTGTTGTGGCTTTCCAACTTACCTGAATATTTAACACATAATTTGCATTTTTATTTTCACAGAATGCTTCAAGAGGCTATTACATTTAGCATTAAAATTAATAACATTGACACATTTTAGAATTTTTAGTAACTTATTAAAAGTTGGCGAATTTTTTTTTCTCTATGGATAACAAACACATAGGACGCATTTCAAGATTCTGACCTTTATCAAATTTAATTTGTCATTATTCACCGTCAAAAAACACATTTATCATTTTTTTTTCCCTTCCCGGTTGTCATTAATTCACTGCCATGTATTATCTAATTTTAAAATTTAAATTGTATATGTTTTAAATGTATTTACTGTTCACGATAGCCTGCACCACAGCCATAAATAGTTATACATTTCCTTTTATAATGTTATTTAACATTTATAAATTTTATAAACTTGTTAGCACTGCGTTTAGATATTTCCAATATTTTTTAGGTGAAATATGTTCAAGACAGTAAAATTTAGATATGCCCTTAAGTAGTTTTACGTACAAAAGCTTCTTCATGTTAGATACAGCAGAGCAAAAATAAATACAAAACTAATTTAATAAATAATCGAAAAAGTTGAGAAAAATTGTAAAATAGAACAGTAACCAGAAAAATTATAAACATTTTGAAATTAAAAAAAAAAAAGCAATTTAACAAATTACAACGACCATTTGGAAAATGATTTTTTCAAAGACTAAAATTTAAGACATAAAAAATCGCACGGAGTTGATCATACATTGCGTACGCCATAAATTAAACATTAATAGTGTTATTACACGTAAAAATTGCAAGCGACAAAAATCGCATGCGACCCGTCAGATTTCCTTAAACTTACGTATTATCGACCTGAAACTTACGTACTATCCAAGCATTTCATTGGCTGTTCGGGAAAAGGCTTTTCCATCGTCAGATTTCCAAGAAATCTGAGGACCCATTTTAAATGAAATTTCATTCTTAAACTTCTAAACATCCCACGATATTACTTTTTACACCGTCGTATGGAGAAAAAAAATGTACTTTTAAATGCAATTTGTTTGAAAGCTGTATCTCAATTTGTTTCTGAGTTATTAATTTTTTTTTTGTAGTTTTTATTGCTTTTTTTGTCATAGTGGCAACAGAAATATCCATCTCTGTTGAAAGTAAAGGGAAATACAGATTACTGTATAGACCCATCAGAAAACGAATAAAATGCGGATTCAACCAATAAAAATCTTCAGATATGCTTTTGATTTTCTACCCTGACGAGGACAATAACCATTTTTCCAAATGGTTAAAAAAGAAAAAAAAAAGGGATGTTAAAATATTTTTAAAGGTGGCTCATATAATTATTCTGGTGTTGAACTTATTTTAAGCTTTCAGATTTTTTTTAAATTATTATTTAAAAAAAAAAAAAAAAACTATTTTTTAATATTATTTTTTTTTTAATTTTGCTTGTATTACTTTTATTTTTAGTCTAAAAGATTACTTTCCAGAAAATCTGACAACGAATGGGTGCGTTACAAATTTGGAATTACCCACCCCCCTAAAATGACAATTTGTCCCCCGCTGAGGCGTACATCCCACGTTGGGAACCAATGCACAAATGGAAAAAAATTATATGAGCTATTTTACTCAACAAATTTTGAACCCATCCAATATTTTTGAAAAGTTGACGCTACTGCGTGTTGTAAATGGCAATACAATTACATCATTGATACCATAAGAACAAGAACATTTACTTTGTGCGAAAACTTTTTATTTTATGAAGGAGAAATAATCAACTCTCCATTGTGTCATAATTTCATAATAACTGCCTTCATAATTTTTGAATTGCTACGCATATTTTGGTATTTTAATTTTTGTAAAATTAGAAGGAAAAAAAACGACACTATTTTAAAACCAAATCCGGGAGTATCGAACGACGACTGGTTTTCGCTTCTCTCGACACTTGTGTATTTGTAGACATGTTTATTTTAGCAGCATGTGTTTGCGGTTTTCTATGCACTGTTTACCTGATGCGGAATCCGGGAGCAGTGTCGGGATAATTAAACAAAAAACCATCACTTCCTCATGAAAGTGGTTTATGTTGCTTTTACAAAACCGAAAATACTTCCTTGGTTTTCTTTTTCCCACATTTTTTTTTTTACATAATCTATTTTTTACTTAATTTTTTTACAATTTTTTTTTTTTTTTTTTTTTTTTTTTTTACATCTTTAAGGGGCCTTTTAAAAGAACAAATAAACAAAAAAGCTATTAATTATAAAGCAATGATTCATTTAGATACATATTCATAACGAATACAATACAGTAAAACTTGTGAAAGGGGACCGGACCTATCTTAAATGAAAGAAATACATATCATTGTTCTTTACGGGAAAAACATCATACAATCGTACGTCTTAATGTAAGACGGAATTCTGTTTAAAACGGCTTTTTCGAGTCCCTTGCAATTCCATTTTCACAGGTTTTATTATGCTTTGTTTACCACAAATATGTTTTATATTAGTATTTTATGCTTTTTTTAGTCAAATTTAGACAACACTATCTGAATGGTTAATATTTTCCATTATTTAAATTTCTTCAGGTAAGCTTATAATGTGAATTATTGGGTCGATCGGAAAGTTGTGTCGTGTTGGGAAAATCAATTCGTACCGGAAAATTCTGCCCGATAATTATTAGATATCTAATAATTATGTCTAATAATTAAATGATAGAATTTTATGGTGCGAACTGATTTTCCCAACACGACAGGACTTTCCGATCGACCCAATAAATAGCTTTGGAGAGATTTTCAAAAATGTGTATAATTTATATTCCAGTTTAATCTCTCTCTCTCTATATATATATAATACATTTTGTAATTGTTAACAATGAAACACATGAAAAATAGACTCAATATAAATGAAACAATTATTGTACTATAAAATTGTGTATCCGATAATCTGAAATCCATTAACTGAAAAAAATAAATAAAAGATTTAGAAGAAAAAATTCGCAAACAGAATGTAAAAATATGACAAGAAGAAAATGGAAGCTGATATTGTGAAACACATTATCAAGGGCAATATTCCACATTATAAGTAAGACACAAAGGATTTCCGTTTGAGAAAAGCATGCCATAGCATAAATTACTTTACTCAAATTGCCCGATCGATTGCGATACCAAATTTAAAAGAAAATGATTTATGAATGGAATAAGTAATTAAAATCACAACTATAGAGAAATATTAACTAATACAAAGGGAAAAAAACACAAAATATTTTAATAAACAAAAGACATAAAATTAATATAAAAACACCGCTAACCATTGCTATGCAGACGTAATAATTTTACAAACGATTGTACGATGGAATTACTGAGTAGTTGGTGTATAATTTAAAAATGAAAAAATGCATTTTCAGATTGGAATATTTCGGGTGACTTTTTACGTTAGATTGGTGAATTTTCTCTATTTTCGGGGGAAATGGCAAAACAAAGAGGAAACTTACGTGTTTCAACGAAATATTATCAACGGAAATATTCATTCATTTCACTTTTTTTTAACCATTTGGAAAAATGGTTATTGTTCTCGTCAGGGTAGGAAATCAAAAGTATAGCTGAAGCTTTTTATTGGTTGAATCCGCATTTTATTCTTTTTCTGATTGGTCTATACAGTAATGTGTATTTCCCTTTACTTTCAACAGAGATGGATACTTCTGTTGCCACTATGACAAAAAAGTAATAAAAACTACACAAAAAATTAAAAACTCAGAAACAAATTGAGATACAGCTTTCAAACAAAGTACATTTTTTTTTCTCTATACGATGGTGTAAAAAGTAATATTGTGGGATGTTTAGAAGTTTAAGAATGAAATTTCATTTAAAATTGGTCATCAGATTTATACGATGGAAAAGCCTTTTCCCGAACAGCCAATGAAATGCTTGGATAATACGTAAGTTTCAGGTAGATAATACGTAAGTTTCAGGAAATCTTGGAATTTTTACATGTAATAACACTATTAATGTTTAATTCATGGCGTACGTAATGTATGATCAACTCCGTGCGATTTTTTATGCCTTAAATTTTAGTCTTTGAAAAATTCATTTTCCAAATGGTCGTTGTAATTTGTTAAATAGCTTCCCCCCCCCCCCCCCCACTCCCGTTTTAGGGAGAGAGAGTGCGTATGACATTTTGTAATCTAAAATGTACGATATGTACATTTTGTAATCTAAAATCAAAGAATATAGTATATTATTAAAGGTAATCTAAAAATTAAAAATAATTTATTCATATTGACCACTCTCGCGCATATACAAAATCTTCCACGAAGACAGTCTTTTTTATTTTCATATGATTTATATTTATATGATGTTTTATTTATATATTTAATTTTTCATGGTTGGTGAGTTGTAATAAGTGCAGTCATACAATAGTAGAGTGCTCTATCAATTAACTATAAGCAAAAATAAAACACCCTAGCATTTATGTATTTTTTTCCTAAGGTCGTGACTCATTTACATGCTCGCATAATCGATCGGTGATTCACTTTTCTCATCTGATGCATTTCCTTCTGTCTCTACCAGGCTGTGACGTGTATGACGATTCGCAAAGGGTATGAATGAAAGAAGAGCAGTGAATGAAATATGTAGCAAATATTTTTTTTTCCTTTTACTTAATTACTTTCAAGTGACATAGCAATTAAATAATTATACGAGGGTCTCTCAAGCAGTCATTTTCAGATAAATTAAACAATTACTCAATATTTTGATTCTTTTAGATTTAAAACACTGTATTGCAGAGAATTACCATTGTTAAAAAAAAGATAAAGGGGGTTTTAGTTATTTGGTATAATAAAACAAATTTCTCAGTAAAAACAGTGTTGAAGTTTGGAGTATCAATGTATGCAGTGCCACGACTGGTCGGGTAACCCGATTTTACCCGAATGAGAGACATTCGGGTAGAAACGTATCTCAAAACTTGTCACGGCCTCAACGGTAAGTATCTCCTTGGAATCTATCACGGCTTTAGAAGATAAAATATGGCAAAATATTTTCTAAACGCAAGATTTTTTCTTTCTTTTGCGCAACCTCACTCCGCAGGAGAGCAAGAATGACAAAAATCATCGTTATCGAGTGTTATATATTAAGTATGTGCATCTAGTAAAAATTTATCAGGAAGGCCAAGATAGATTCTATATCCCTTCCATCCTTCGGGGTCGGGGAGGCAAGGGGATAAAATTTAAAAAAGTATCCAATCTGACGTTTATATTCTTAGACAGTAAAGTATCTTGCCAAAATTTTATCTTCAAAGGTGAGATAAATTTTTGTAGCTCCCCCCCCCCACCCCCCTCGGCCTCTGTCAAGGAACAAGGGTGGCCGAATTACAAATAAGTTATCTGCATCTGGAATTTATATTCTAATACTCTGCACCTAACAAAATTTCTTCACTAAAACAGTGACAAATTTTGATATGCATTTTTGCGTCACCCTTATCATGAAGGCGTGATAGATTGTACATATTTCTTCCTTGTGTGTGTGTGTGGGGGGGGGGGGAGAGATGCAAATAAAAAAAAATATCCGATGTGATAGTTATATTCTTAGAAAAATATCTTGCCAAAATTTTATCTTTTAAAGCCGTGATAGACTCCGAGATATGTTTTAGTAGCCCCCCCCCCCCCCTCCTCCTCACACACACACAAACGCAGAGCCCAAACCTCTGAAACTAGAGGAAGCACAGTATCATTTTGGGCTGAAATGTTTTCCAAATTACAAATGCATGTAACTTATCAATGTTATAAATATTATCTGCAGGAATTTCGCATCTATATATTTTTATGCTCCCCCTATATACTATAAATAGAGGATATTTGCAGTTGTATGGTCAGTTACCCGGGTGTTGCCTAACCAGTACATGAGGATGTCATACGATTGGTAAATAGCCTATTGATTACATTCAGATTTCCCAGTTTGACGAGTTTCCTGAAGTAGGGTTAATTTTCTCTTCTATTAGTAGCCGAGTTTTCCCATTAAAAAATTAAAATTAAATATGGTAATTGGAGGCCCAATTTTACATTCACTTTGGGGTTCCTCTGAAATTTTAGAGGGGAAGCTCGAGCTTCATGTGCCTTTTGAATAATCAGGCTCTGGGTGGGAAGCGAGGCTGAATTAAAAAATATATCATTTGGTGCTTATATTCTGATTCTCTCTCTCTTACAAAAAATTATCATTTAGACGGTGACAAGTTTTTAGATACGTTTTTGCGCCATCCTCATCTCAATCTTCTTGCAAGCAAGGATGCATACTTTCAAAAAATCATCTGAATCTGGAATTTATGGTCTAAGGTTTACCATCTTGATGACTTGTGAATGAAATTAACTATATTTTTTATATATAAAATAAGTTCTACGATTAATGCATGATTCGCAAAATTCTTCACTTGAACAACATTTTAACTTTAGTAAAATATCAAACTTTCAACAGTAAATTTATGTTTGAAACAATATTGCAACTGTAACACTGTAAGTACACGTGGGAGGTTTTGTCCGCGGGGATTTTGTATGGTGGGGTTTTTGTCCGCGGCGTTTTTGTCCTGGATTGGTTATTCGTACCCAATTTACTAGCAAAACATCTGCAAAAGTTACAATTCTCATTTATTACTTTCTTCTAACTTCAATAGAAGAAAGTATTGTAATCGAAATTTTTTTCGACTTCCTGTTTTCGACGGATTTACATGTTTTAGGGGTCAGAGATCCCAAAAAACATGTTTATAGAAAATGTCTGTCTGTCCGTGTGTCCGTCTGTCTGTCGCCATTGTACCATCAAAAAGTGTATGAAGTTATGCATAGAATTGAACCAAATTTATATTTTAAGTTTTTGGCTATGGCAAGCAGATCCTCCATGAATTTGGAAAAAATTCGCCGGTAGGGGACGCTGTAATAGCGATTTTTGTGCGATTTTGAATATTCTACCATTCAAAAGTATATGAAGTTATGCATAGAATTGAACCAAATTTTTATTTTAAGTTTTTGGATATGGCAGGTTAGTCCTCCCTGAATTTGGAAAAAATTCACCGGTAGAGGGCGCTGTAACAGCGATTTTGAATATTGTACCATCCAAAAGTGTATGAAGTTATGCATAGAATTGAACCAAATTTTTGGCTTTGGCAAGGAGATCCTCCCTGAATTCGCCGGTAGGGGCGCTGTAACAGCGATTTTTGTGCGATTTTGAATATTGTACCATCCAAAAGTGTATGAAGTTATACATAGAATTGAACCAAATTTTTATTTTAAGTTTTTGTTTTTGGCAAGCAGATCCTCCCTGAATTTAGAAAACATTCGCGGGTAGGAGGCGCTGTAACAGCGATTTTTGCGCGATTTTGAATATTGTACCATCCAAAAGTGTATGAAGTTATATGCATAGAATTGAACCAAATTTTTATTTTGAGTTTATGGCTATGACAAGCAGGTCCAACCTGAATTTGGAAAAAATGCGCCGCTAGGGGGCGCTGTAATAGCGATTTTGCATATTGTACCATCGAAAAGTGTATGAAGTTATGCATAGAATTGAACCAAATTTTTATTTTAAGTTCTTGGCTATAGCAAGCAGGTCCTTCCTTAATTTGGAAAAAATTCGCCGGTTAGGGGGCGCTGTAATAGCGATTTTTGTGCCATTTTGATTATTGTACCATCGAAAAGTGTCTGAAGTTATGCATAGAATTGAGCCAAAATTTTTGTGTTTCTTTTTGGTCATGGCATGAAGGTCCTCTCTGAATTTGGAGAAATTCCGCTGGAAGGGGGCGCTATAATTACGATGTCTGTACCATTTTCTTTATTGTACAATCGAAAAGTGTATAAAATTATGCATACAATTGAACCAAATTTTTTGCGCATGTTTTTGGCTTTGGCCAACAGGTCCTCCTTGAATTTGGAAATATCGCGCGGTAAAGGGTCTCTGTGATAGCGATTTTTGTATTCTTTTCTTGATTTTTCGTAGTTCTATTGTCCATCGGCGGCTCGTGCAAAGACGGGAACTCACTTCCTGCTAAGCCGGCTATTCGCAAACATCTGATAACAACAGAATAAGGAAAAACTATTAATTTTAACAAATATCATGATATAGATTAACTCGTTTTTAGTTCATTTAATTGACTGAAGCAGGAATTTAAGATGAAAATCAAAGTTGGTATAGTAATGAACTAATAATATTGAAGTATTAACATGTGTAACTAGTTTGTGAAATATTAAGATGTATAAGATAGAAGAAAGTTTTGGGATTGGCACATCCAACTAGTTAAAAATATCCTTGCATAACTATGAATATGCCAGGAAGACATGTGTTCCGTTTTCCAGTCAGTAAACCAGTAATTTTGGAAAAAGACTTCAGGCAGAAAGCGATAGATAGACAAGGGTATTAGTGATATCACACAGCGACACAGCTTCTTTATGTTACTAACACTGACCGGGTAAAGACTGCAGACAGTGGCGTAGCCAGGATTTCGTTTCGGGGGGGGGGGGGGGGGGTCCAAAATTTTTCCTTCAGGTTATATATATATATATAGTAAAACCTGTCAAGATGAAATCGTAAATAGTGCTGGAAAATTCCGTTTTACACAGGTTTTCGTATTGTTAGGTGTATTTGTATAGTATTCTTTTCCGTAGCACGGAAGATTTCTGTTTAAGGCAGAATTCCGTTATAGGCAGGTTCCATTTTTACAAGTTTTGTGTATTTATATAAATATACTTATTTATGTCATATGAATAGAATAAAACTTGTTAAAATAGTAATTGTCTATAACAGGATCCTGTCTTTAACGGAAGCGTTACATGGTCTTAATATGAATTACGGTACAATTAAATTTGCTGAAAACCTGTCTGAAAGAGGATTTTCATTGTTCTTTAGTGAAACATAGTGAAACCTGTGAAAGTGGAATCTTTCTATAACGCAATCCTGTCTCAAACGGAAGAGTTTCAGAATCCCTGCGAAATGAACAATAGATTTTATTGAGGTTGTGTGTCTTAGAAGCATAATTAATTACACTTCTTTCTATGGAAACCTGTCTAAAATGGAACATTTTACCAGTCCCTTTGAATCTTGTCTGGACTGTGTATGTATAATAGAAGTATTTCGAGTAACTTTAAGAATTTAGGTATAACCTCATTTAATTTCTTAATTAAAAAAAAAAAAGCATGGATAAAAAATGTAAGGTCAATCTCTATAACTGCAACTAATAATACATTGAAGTTACATTAATATTTACCAATGAAAAAGATTCACCATGATGAAAAAAGCTGAGAGCATACTGAAGAGTTAAACTTAATTAACCCATTCGCTGTCATCCACGAGTATACTCGTGACTTTAATTTATTAATTACTTTGTCACCACTATTTTAGAATTTTAAAAAATGCCTCATTTATTGGCAGAAACTTCGCTGTATTAGTAAAGCGAAATTTACCTTTCTGAATTTGTGGTAGCAAACGACTTTTAACAAAAAAATTGAAAATTATTACTTTATAGTTTTGGCAGCGAATGGGTTAAATCAAGTTTCATATTACATAACATTTGCCTACAATAAAGTTAGGATCAAGTGGTTAAGTTTAAAACAGCAATTTCCATGTTTAATTTCTTGCCATTGAATTAAGAACTTGTGCTGTAATAGATATTGGATAATGATTTCACATAAGTGTCAATCGCATGAGACATTCATGCGATCCGCCGCGCTCCCCATGCGAGCTTTTGAGATAACCCAGATAGCATGAACATTAGCAGCAAGTTTATTTTTTCTGATGTTATCTTGCGTGACCAATTCGAATTGAGAAATTCGCAGCAAATCTCCCGCAAGGTATACCATCACCCACTTGCATGAGTAGTTTGTTGTGAAACTGATGCAAGACTGTCTTTAATTCACGAAAGTGACGAAAGCAAAAAATTGAGAGAATAGACAATCAGCACATACACAGAAATTGCAGAAATTTTATTCGGTAGGCACCGCTTTTTCTAAGCGCTATACTTATTAAATACCAAAAAATGCTCGAAATGAAAAGTACAAATATTACCTAAACTTGTTTGTGGTGATAAAACCGATGCATGCACCTTCTGACGGCGCTTTCGCATCACTAGACTTGATCAGGTCTATGGACCCCTTCGAAGGGGTTAAACTTATAGTGTGACATGGAAAGATTACTACTTTGCAGTAAGTCTGCAGCATTTTTGATTCCTTGTTTGCCGTTAGTTTGCAATGAATTTGATACAGTATGAATTTAACTTGCACGACAAGTTAGCTGCAAGTTCAAATTGTGGTGACTTCGGAGTTTGGGTTATCTTGTTATGACCTTTCAGTCTTGTCATGCTACGCTTACTGCAACTTTGCAGGTTTTCAAAGCAAAACTGTTGCAAATTTTCTGCAAACTAAAAATGCTATGTGGGAAGGTTTTAACTTTAAGAAAAATATCTTGTATTTTCAGCTACAGAAACTAGTAATGTAAGAAGCACACACATCAATATAGTTCGTGCTGGGAAAAGCAGTTTTGTTACAATTGTCTTATTCAGCCATAATTCTTTTGGGTTTCCATGTTTCATGTCTCGCCACTTTTGATACCATATTCGATCTAATAGTTGCTTCCGATATCTGGTCGTCTTTAAGGGAAGTTAATTTTTGTAAGAAGTTTATTTGTGATGGATTAGCACTATTTTGAAAGTATTAGAATGTGTAAAAAATGGTTCATGGTGGTTTCTATTTTTGTACTTCCCAGCCAATTTATTTTAGATGGTTCAAAACAGTTTTAGAACATTCTCCAAGTTCAGCAGTAAGCTTCGGACGGGTCGGATTTATGCAGCTCTGGAAGGGATACTTAGGAGTTCCGTGGAAGGGGGTAGCGCCCTTCTAGACCATTAATAATCATAAAATTCCGAATCTCCCGATTGCACCCTTAAACAACTTGACAGGAGAGTCAAGAATCTCAACTCTGTATATTTCAGCATTCACAGTTGCACTGGTAAAAATGTGTCGGTCACTGCGGCCATTCAAAATGATGTCCGTCTATACCACAATTCCACGACCTTGTATCGATGCCTTTCACGGATGTTTGCAGCCTTATTGCATGTGATTTTCTCCCTCCATATGGTAACACATCTGTGGTAACACATCTGTGGTAACTCTCTCAACAAAGTCGGGATTCATCGGTAAAGAGAACTCGGCTCCAGTCCGTGGTACTCCAATGACGATGATCTCTGCACCACTTTAACCGGGCACATTTCGCTACTGGAGTTAGCGGAACACAAATTATAGGTTTCCTTGCATGCAGCCTGTCACTCACAGTAAACCAGCATAGTCGAGTTCTTGTTGCTGCAGCAAACTCCCTGCAATCTTAACTGACGTCAGTTGCCTATTTCTTTTAGCAATCATTGGCAAATTACAGTCCTGAGAGCCTATTGTGGTGCGTTTTCTACCTTGACCTGGTTGTCTGTGGACATTATACCAGTGTCTTTAAACCGTTTACAGATTCTTGACATGACGCTTTTGGCTATTTATAAGTCTTTACAGACCCCTAAGAGTGTCTGTCCTGCTTCCATTCTCCCTATCGCACGCAATTTCTCAAAATCGGTCAAATGTCTTCTGGACGACATATTCTACCTATTAGAAGCAAAATTTTACCTAATTTCACGTACATTCCTTAAAATTAGGCTTCAAATTACCCACGTGCGCTCCTTTTCACACGTGAACCGAAAGAACGGGCTGAGGCTGAAAAATTTGCATATATTTCTGTAGCGAATGTTAATCCCATTGGACTACGTGATAACGTTGACATTGAGTTACCTTTCTGGAAGTTCCCTTAATAGAATTAAAATAAAGCACCTATTTATTGGTTGTTCCTTTATTTTTTCTCGCCAGTGTATTTAGAAAGTGGTAACAAAAAACCGGTCCAAAAATATAGTTACTTTTATTAATTGCAGGCAGTAGATTTAAAGTAATTGTTAATATTGTCCGTTATAATGTGAACAAAGATAAGGGTCACGAAACTCAACCAATGTACCGTTATTGCGTTCGTATAAACTCGTTCTTTCCCATAAGGGTCGACAACAGAACCCCATCGAAGTCCAAGATAAAGAAGTTTTACGTTTAATCTAGTTACAGTAAATTTGTGTAAACGGAATAGCAGGTATACTTGTTTAGTTATCCTTCCGTCTCGGGACATTAAAATGTTTTTTTATGAGAGGATT
Organism: Maratus speciosus; assembly: GCA_963932465.1. Taxonomy (NCBI): domain Eukaryota; kingdom Metazoa; phylum Arthropoda; class Arachnida; order Araneae; family Salticidae; genus Maratus; species Maratus speciosus. The sequence continues at coordinate 252,257,414 of OZ010800.1, read as the reverse complement.
CCGTGTTTTAAGAAAACCTGCCAAGAAGGATTCACAATTGGAACAAATTTCATTTCAGATAGGTTTCAAACTTTAGCAAGCACAAATACATAGTGTTGTTTTCGTCGAATCTTGAATTGTTTTCATTTGAGATAGGTCATCTTCACACATTTTCCTGTAATAGATTCATGCTCTTCAGAGGTTGTGTTATAGCAGCGGTTTCCAACCTGCGGTAGCGTACTCCTGGGGGTACGTGGCGGGTCTGCTGGGGTATGTGAAAATAATATCGGTAATGGAAGTCACAAAAATGTTAGGAATATCAATGTAATTTGCATCGATTTATTATATGGTTGTGATAAGAAGATTACTAATGGAAAAAAAGCATGTTTACGTTATCTCCTTGAGTGGAGGGGGGGGGGACGTGTTTATGAGAAATGGGGGTACTCCGAAATGAAAAACCTAAGAAAGGAGTACGTGAAAGAAAAAGTTTGGGATATGAGATCGTTTTAGCAGTTTTAAGGGATACTGTGAAAACGGAAAGTGTTTATCACGGAAACCTGTCTAAAACGGAAACGTTCATAGTCCCGAAAAAAGACATACCTTTGAATTATATCTTCTACGACGAACACCTCTCTAAAGCCGAATTTTTTATAGATCCTTTGTGATTCTGTCTTAGCAGTTTTTACTGTTGTATTTGTATCCATGATTCAGTAAACCAGGTCTACTTTCGGGGGGGGGGGGGTGTCCGGACCCCCTGGACCCCCCCCCCCTTGGCTACGCCACTGACTGCAGAATAAGATATAATATTTTTCTGCGTATCTCATCAATAACAATTCCTTTTCAAATTCATTTTTAAAGGATTTTAAAAATCTACTTTCGAGTTTCTTATATAGCACATAGTTTCTCCATTTTTCAGTTTGTGAAGAAATAAAATTTTCACTTTGAGCCCAGCTCGAAGACTGGTATAAAATTAGTTGATACCCTCAATGGTGTTGTCGTAAAAAAAGCAGAGGGCATACGCTCTAAGCAGAGGGTATACGCTCAAGGCAGAGGGTATACTCTACAGCAGGCGTGTCAAACTCGTTGACCACGGAGGGCCAAATTTAGCATTGTATATAAAACCGCGGGCCACACAACAACAAAAAAGTAATTAATTTTACTTTTTATCGCACAAGATTAAACGGTGAGACTACGCTGGGCACGGGCCACACAAACAATAGAATTCTCCCCAGCTTTAAATGCCCCCTAAGCTACGGCGCACGAGTAGGGTTACTGTATTAAGCAGTTTATCCCTCGTTTGGCTAACTGAATATTATTTATTATATAGAAAATAATCAACATATAGGATTGGTCCCGCCACAAAACGAATTGGAAAAGAAAATCGCGTACAAAATAAATATTTATTTTTAAAATTGTACCTTCTCTCTATTAATAAATATTTCATGTTTATTAATATACTGGGCAAGAACAAGTTCCGAAAAAGATTTATTTAAGATAATCTGCAATTAAAAAAATATTATTGTTTAGATGTACTTGGGTTACATGATATAGAATTATATATATGCAATAAGTACAATGCAAGTATTTTGATTATGATTTTATTAAAATGAATATTACAGTTTTCTATTTTGAAAATTTGATGCATCTCAAATTTATAATATGTGTGTATATATATATGCGTGTGTGTGTGTGTTTACAATTGTCAAGAGAATAAAAAAATATGCTTAAATTATTTAGAAAACGTAACTTTTTATTAGTTTTGTTTTTGAGAAAAAAAATTTCAACGTCTGGTTTTTGTAACATATTATAGATTTTTTGTAAATAATTCTAAGAGAATTATTCATAAAATTTGAATATGTCAAATAATTTGTACATTTTAATAACTTTTTTAGCAATTTCGTTTTTAAAATTTTCTTTTAACTCATTTAATATGTTTTATAATGCGCTATATGAATCCCCTTTATTTTCCCCTTACTCCACATTTAGTAAGAGAATAAGTAAAAACTAAATGCGTTAAGTAATTTGTAAATTTTAATAATTTTTTAGCAATTTTTTTAAAAATATTTCCTTTAACTCATTTAATATCTTATATGTATACCCTTTTTGCCACATTTAGTACGAGAATAAGTAAAAACTAAGTGCGTTAAGTAATTTAGAAACATTAATATTTCTTTAATAATTCTAGGGTTAAAATCAGGCCATTTTTCTCCAAGAGGAATTTTTAAAGCTCCTGTGGTTGCAGGGAGGATTTGCACTTAAACTACATTAATAAGCATTAAACTCAAGCAAAACTTCCAGAAACACCCCCCCCCCCCAAAAAAAAAAAAAAAAAAAAAAACAAACAAAAAAAAAACGCGCACATGCACACACCAAAGCCATCTCCTGAATTTATCATTGAGAATTTTTGTTTTGAAATATTTTTAAAATATGCTTTACATCAAGGAAACAAAGTACTGTGATCTATAATAAAACAGTTGAAAAGTTACATTGCAGCAATGCAGGTTTTACTCTGGGAGTGCGGCTTGTGGAGATGACTGTTTATAATATTTTTTATTTATATTTGACATATTAGGGATGGTTATTTAGTAGAAATTTGGATTTAAAGAAAATGCACATTTTTTTAAACCTTGGCATGTCTTATGCCATTACAAAAATATTGATTAATAAAAAAAAATGTGTGTGTCTGGGGAGGGGGCAGTAAATTTACGTGTACTGTGTGTACTGTATTATGTCTGTTCCGTATTATTGATTGTTCAATATATCAATTTATATAAATATATTCTTTTTATCAGACGTATAGGAATATATTTTATAAGGACCCCCTCTTTTTTAGAGTTTAAAAAAACAGAACATAATTTTTATTTGTCTCATCAGGTTAAAAAGTACTATTACTGAAATAAAATATTCCAGTTTTAAAAAACTTGTAAATTATTTATCAAAATAATTTTATCGTGGTGTCAAGGAATTAAATAAAAAATCTGACAAAATGTATGCTTAAAACTAATTTTTAAGATATGCTTGCCATGAAAAGGCAGGTTTACTGTATGTAATGAGCCTTTCACTATTTTATAAGGTCTTATTCTAGGTATATGTAATAATACTTATTTTTCCTAAATGAAATGATAAAAATAATTCTTGGCTAAATCATGAAAACTTTTGTTCATAAAAAATATTCAGAAATTAAAATAATACTTGTATGAACAAAATTGCTTTGATTCGTACTTTATCATATACGACATTCACCTTCATTTAATTTTTTAATTTTGTCTTTCAAAAAGAGTAACTTTTAATTGCTCTAAAATTAATTTAATTTCAGATTATTAAGTCAAAAATAAACATAAATAAATTAAACAAGCAAACAACCAAAAATGAAAGGGAGAAAAGGTAGAAAAAAGTTCTAATATCACAGAATGCAAGAGTAATTTTTATATAATTTAAAATTAATTTAATTTGAAAATATTAAGTTATATAAGCAATGAACATTAATAATCTAATGAGAATAGTAATTTAATAAAATAAAATAATAGATTACTACTTTAAGTACCAATATTTAAATTTAGTTACATTATTTACATTTAAATAATGAAACCTAACTTTACTGATATATACAATGTATGCTAAACACTGTACTATATTGCAGAAAAATGAACTTTTTTTTTTTTTTATATATAATATTTCTTTCATAAATATATATTTATAAAATATTATATAAAAGGTAATTGAAAGTTTTCAATTAAAATTTCAGTCACATCCAGTGACAAATAATTACATATTGTATTTATTTATTGTTTGTGCAGTTTTAATGAAATAAAAACTTTACAATAAAAGCTATATTAATTATATTGTATACACATATTTTATTGCTTTAATTTATTAACATTTTTGTCGTAACATATTTTGACGTTGTCACGCTAACAATCAGCAGAGAGAAAATTTGGGTCAGAGCTGGAAGTCTGCACGGGCCGAATTTCCAGGACCGGGTTCAGCCCAGCCAGGCCCGCACGGAAACTCTCCTGACCCGGTTAGTGTAAAATTAAAAGTTCGGACCGGACCCGATTCTTTTATATTTTCACAGTTCAGGGTCAGCCCGTACAAAAATAAGTAAAAACAGATCTGCTCCGGCCCATGAAATAAACAATTAAATATGCTCGGTCTGGTCACGACTACAGCGTACATATTTATAGGAAAATTTTTCAATATATTATAGATTATGCATCTTCAAGACGAATTACACAATAGCAACCTTAATTATTGCTTAGAAACTAGACTTTGCAACATTCAAATAAAGATTCATTAAAAAAGTTGATGTAACTTAGTACAAAAGAAGGTTAAAATATACTAACTAACTTTTGAAGTTGTATAATATAAGTATATTTTTGAAAATATTTCTTTGTAATTTATTATGGCTGTTCTCAAATCCAAAGGAACTACTTTCTGAGACATTTCTAAATTAATTCTTGTCCAGAAATGTATAAAATGGGCAGATTTTCGTATTCAGAAACTTTGTACTGGAATGGTGTTGCCCATTTTTTGATAAAGCAAAAGATCTATCAAAAATACTGTCAAAGTGAACCTCTTGAACTTGAACGCTTTGAATTTTCGCACGCGAAACCTGCGGAGAGAATTATAAACCTGCGGAATAAATTAAAAATCTTCCAGTGAGGTTAACCCCCCCCCCCCCCACACACACACACACATACATACATGCACACACACTCGAACCAAGGCTACCTCCTGAATTTATCATTGAGCACCTTTTGTTTTGAAATATTTTAAAAATATGATTTACATTAAAGAGGCAAATAAAATCTTATGCGCTGCAATAAAATAGTTATGGGAACCGTTGAAAAGTTAGGGCTTGAAGAGAGGACTTTTATATTTTTAATTTGTATTTGACATTAGGGATGTTTATTTAGTAGAAATTAGAATTTAAAACAAGTGCCTCCCTTTTTTTAACCTGCAGGCATGTTTTATGCTATTACAAAAATATTGATTAATTAAAAAATATGTGTGTGGGTGGGGGGGGGGGGGGACTGGAAAAAGGTTGTAATAAATTTTGCATGTACTCTATCATATCTGTTTGTGCCATGTTTTTGATTGTGTAGTATTTCAGTTTATATAAATTTATTCTTTTTATTAGATATACAGGGATATTTTTTATAAGGGCCTTTTGTTAGATTTCTGAAATGCAAACGAAGCATAATTTTTTATTTCTTTCATCAAATAAAAAGTAACAACCATTACTGAAATAAAATATTGCAGTTTTAAAAAACTTTTTTTTTTTTTTTTTTTTTTTTTTGTGTGTGTGTACAATAAACATAAATCTATATTTATAAAATATTATGTAAAAGTTAACAGGAAATTTTCACTTAAAATTTCAATTACATCCAGCGGCAAATAATTGCATATTGTATTTAATAATTATTGTTTGTAAAGTTTTAATGAAATAAAAATATTATAATAAAAGTTATATTAATTATATTCTACATGCATATTTTTATACCTTTCTGAACAAAAATGAATTGAAACTTGTGTCATAAAGTTTCCCCTTTTAGATTTGAGAACAGTCATATCCATATCATATCCATGTCATATCAGTCATATCATATCCAAGTCATATCCATGACAAAAGTTTCATATTTTCAGTATTGTCAGTATATTCATATGTCCAGTTTCATATTTTCCGACTTATGCAGGGGCATGCGGGGCTGCCGCCAAGGGGTCCATGAGAGTAATCAGGATTTTCATTAAAAGGTGTCAACTGATATAAATTAGCCAAAAGTGACCAAAATTCATATATTTAAAACATTTGGGAGGGGAGTGTCGTCCCCCTTCTTCCAGTACACGCCCCCCCCCCCCACCTACCCACACACACACAACACCCATGCAAAAAACAAACTACATCATTAGAAAACTAATGATTAAAATTTATTAGTATGTCATCGTTTTCAAAAGAAATTCTACATTAAGGCTGTTCTTAACTGCTCTGCTCAACAAGCGCAAAACGTTTAACACATTTACAAATTCATTTTTTAACGGAAAGACTGACCATGGAAGCGATTTGGAATTGAACTGCGTTTTCCATTTTTTTTAATCAATATCCATAATCAATTAATAATCAATATCCAATATTTACCTATTGAGTTATAAGCTATTTTGATCACGTGACAAACCCGTTTTTGGCCCGCTCTTGAGTGTTTTTTCTCATTTCGCCGGAAATTCGGTTCAAAACGACCACTTTGACTCTATTTTCTGAAAAATGTATTGCGTTTCCAAAAAAAGAAAAAAAAAACAGCTCGATTACATAGTTTCTGAACAACAGCACCAGCTAGTTTCATGCATTTTCGAACAAAGATAAATTAAAACTTATGTCAGAAAGTTGCCATTTCGGATTTGAGAACATTCTTAACGTTTTCCTCGTAATGTGGCATGTTAAATCATTAATGATGACCAATTTGTGGCATTCTCTTTTAGACATCTTATAACATACAAATTAAAAGTTTGCAAACAAATATTCGTGTCAACCAATTTATCATTTTTTCTACTATTGTCCGACTAGTATTTTTTCTTAAGGCTGTTCTCAAATCCAAAAGGACAACTTTGACATAAGTTTTAACTTATTTTTGTTCGGAAATGCATGAATCGAGCAGATATTGTTGCTCAGAAACTATGTAATTAAACTGTTTTGTCCCTTTTTTTTTTTTTTTTGCAAACGCAATAGATCTTTCAGAAAGTAGTGTCAAAATGCGCCAGTTGTCGTTTTGAACCGAATTTCCGTGCGAAAGAAGAATAATCACTCATGAAAGGATGAAAAGCGTGTTAGTCCGTGATCAAAATCGCTTATAATTCAATAGGTAATTTATTTATCAAGAAATCGAAAACACAGTTCAATTCTAAATCGCTTCCATAGTCAGGTCTTCCAATTTTATATCTTTCCGTTAAAAAATGAAGCTATAAATGTGTCAAAACGTTTTGCTCTTGTTGAGCCAACAGTTGAGAACAGCCTTAAAGTTGTGACCATCTTTTTGTGATACCCTGCATGTAGATGTGAGCAGTACCGGGTACAAAATTTATGCGTACATATATGTATGAAGTTTAGTACTAGCCACTTCAACATTATTCACAAGAAAATTCTATAGAAGCCCCCCCCCCCCCCAACCACCAACACCAGCTGAATGATGCTTGCCCCGGGGTCTTCTATACTCTTAGTCGGGCCCTGAATATTTTATCGGTTTCGTTTAAATTTTTATGTCGGCCCGGCTCGTTTAAAAAATTCTAATTCTGCTTTACGGCCTTTGGAAAGTTCAGTGCTTTGGCGAAGCCCCGTTCGCTGACCGCCAAAGAAAAAAAAAGGCAGCAAGACACAAATGCGCCATATCTGTCCCTTCAACTTTCACACCCCACCCCTCTTGACCTTTGGGGAGGAAAAGGTAATTAAAGCGTGCAGAGCGAGATTACCCCGATTAAACTGTACTAACTAAACTATAATATTTAATAAGTAAAATCACAATGTTATAAAAATGTAATATGAAGTGCATTGCATTAATCTTTTCTTTTCTTCTGTTACTTACCCATCATACGTTACGTAGTATAGGGTAAGTCTTGTAATTGTTTTAAAAATCGAAAAAAAAAATTTGACGGATTTACACGTTTCAGACACTGGAGATTCCGAAAAACATATTTTTAGAAAAAAAAATTGTCCGTCCGTCTGTATGTGTGTGTGTGTCTGTAACCGCTCTACGTCCCGAACAAATTGAGATAGAGACTTGAAATTCGGTGTGTACTTAGGGAGTAATAATGGGAAGAAGCCTATTGAATATCAGTAACCTCGATTAACCGGAACTATTTTTTCGGACTCTTGAAATATTCGTTCAGATAAAAGGTATACAAAAAATTTTGCACTCATTCGAAAAATAATTCAATATTTGCTACTTTAAAATTCCACTTAAACAAACCACTTTAAACGATTTTTTTAAGGCAGTATAAGTAAAGTAAATTAGACGTAGCAAAGTTTTGTCCCAATTCAAATGAGCTGCATTAAGTGTGATGTAAACCATATAAATGAATGTACTGACATTAAATTAATACTGATTTACTTTATATTAGCATTTGTATTTATTTTAGTTTATGTTATTCTATTAACGATTTATTATGCTGTTAATTAAATGTACCCTAGATGATGGTTATTTTGCCTTTTTATTATGCATTAAATATTACAGTTATGATTACCCGTTTAATCAAATATCCCGCTTAATCGAATATTATTTCTGGAACCGTCAATATTCATTTACACGGGGACGCCTGTATTTAAGGAAGCCCAAATAAATTAAATTATGAATAAAAGTAACATGGTACAATGCTTAGCAAATATCACATGTTTTATTTCCATATTTTATATTATCTATATCCATGATGGGTAAATATTACGGTGGCCCTTAACGAGTAGTTTAATTTTGTGATTGCTTCTTTTTATAAAACCAATCATTGCAGGAGCACTGTTATTTGGATTGTAAACGTACTTTTTAAAAGTCAAATTTTACTCAGTAAAGCTTATTAAAATTAAGTAAACAAATATAAGCTATGCTGATTGTATTGACAATATGAAGTGAATATTTTATTTTGAAACAGTGGAACAGATTTGCTGGACAGATAATTACACTTGTTTATTTCCTATTTAATTTACACCCAAAATTGTTAATTGGTCCAAATCATCCAAGCAACCTCATAGTAAATCGGTATATAATTTTATATACCTTAGATAAATTCAAATAACATAAGTGATCGTAATTACGTAATTCTAGTAGAAGAGCAACGCGAATAATTAATAAAATTAAATTATAATCCGCGTAAAACTGTAATTATTAAATTTAATTAATTACGAATAAAATTAAGAGTTTGCGTTGTGAATTATTTAGACGAACTCTTCCACTTATGAATTAAACTAAAATTTAAGCAGTAAAAATAAGTTGACACACCTTAAACATTTATCAATTAAATAATTACAGAAACTTTTTAAAACTTGATTAAATACTTTATTTACGTTGAACACAACTATATACAGAAACACATAATATTAATTCAAAAAAAAGGAAAGCAACACTTTTGTTTGCTGCTTATTATTACATGTATATTTAATCTTTTAAAAAAAAGACAATGTTTTCATTTACTCTTATTATTATATATTTTTCTTTTTGCAAAAAAAACTAATTCTCTTTCATTTTTAAAATACCTTAATTATATTTAATTATTGGTTTTGTTGGATCTCAGATTGCTCTCTACCATAAAATATCATAAAAGGATATTTATAATTTCTCATATAATTTAAAGTGGTAAAGAAAAAGATTAATGGAATACCTTGAATCATATACGGGATGGTGGCCTTTATTCATCAAATTCAGAGCTGTCGCGATGCTAAGGATCATCTCCAAACATCCTCCGGATTTATCTTCTTATCAGAGCGGCGAAATCGGGATGGCGGGACGCATAGCTACGGACCGCAGTAGAACAATCCATTTTATTTCAACACCAGGAAGACATCATCAATTAGGCTTGCTTAGGCTCACTCCGATATGTCCATCTCGCCTGGGCATTACTAGGGCTCTCTGGATTCATTGCATGGGCCTTCAGGATAGCTCCTGCGTCTTCCACATCTTTTTTCAGACTCTCTTTTTCAAACCTTTTTCTTCTGGCACACCACTCTTGGCAGTGGGTGGAACTATTTGTCTAGTCCTCCCTTATTGGATGTGAGAAGATTTTGCATTATCCTTAGATAGACCTATTAGCTCACAGTCTGCAAATGGCCCCTTACATATACTTTAATATTACTATCTATATTATAAAGGACAAACATATCTGTGCGTAACGCATACGTCATTTTGCGAATGGCAACACTTCGAAATTTGAAATGAAATTTAGGTTTTGCAATTTTCTTTGCTGCAAAATTTTAAACTTATAAACGTCGCACATTTTAAAGTTTTACACCGTCGTATAAGGAAAAAAATTTACTTTTTAATGCAATTTGTTTGAAAGCTATATCTCTATTTAATTTTGAGATATTAATTTTTTTATAGTTTTTAATACATTTTTTGTAATTGTGGCAACTGAAGTACTCCATTTCTATTGAAAGTCATGGAGTGTTGAAAGTAGAGGGAAAATAATCGCAAAGGAAAGAAACCTTTTGTACCTTTTGTTGCCATTTTCTCATAAAAACTGAAAAAAAAAAATTGAAATTATAATGCATGCTATGTCAGCGATTTTTCAAGTTTCCGAATATCGCACATTTTCAATATTTACACCGTCAAACAGAGAAAAAAATCTACTTTCAAATGCAATTTGTTTGAAAATTGTATCTTAATTGACTAAGTTTACGGTTTTTAAAATAACTAGCGCCCGTGACGACCAGTTTGGTCTCCCTTAAATGTATGCTAGGCATTGTATCGTGTTACTTTTATTCATAATTTAATTTACTTGCTCAATCCTTCGCCAAATCGGAAAATTCTGATAGAGGAATATAGAATTCGGTTTGTTAGTCGGGCACAGGTGATAAATCCCCAAACATTGTACCCGACGCATTTTTTCATATTTCATTAATTTAAATTAAATTATAATCATTTCACTCAGTTTCAAATGGATAAATTTAATTTAAAACTGAAACATTTCAAATTCATGAATTTCACTTACAAAAAATTCTTTAAAAAAAGAAAAAAGAATAAATACCATAAACCATTTAATTTCAACATCAAAGCATTGTTTTAATTTACCCCTCGAAAAATAAAAAATGCTGTTGGCGAGTTAAAAAATGCTATTGGCGAGAATTGCGCCCAGCTAACATGAAAGTACAAACTTTTTGCGATCATAAAAACTTTTATGTAGTTTTATTCGAAAAAAATATTTTGATGAAATAGGTTGCCAGAAAATATGTTGCCAAATTTCTTTTCTCGCCATGGACCTTTTCTCTATTTCCCCAAGCACCTATACTGGAAAAATACGTTTATTTATTTATTGTATTTTAAATGAGATGAATAAAAGACGGCACAGATGTCATGTACGCACCACGTTGGCGGGTTTTTTTTCTGACGCCAATATCATATACGCACCGGGGTACTTAACTGGCGCCAAAGTGTCGTTATTTTGTTCGATATGGTAACCCGGATGTTGCTGTTTATTTATTAATAAATTGTTTATTTACTTTTATTTTATTTATTTTTTAATTATATAAATTGTTTTGTTCTATAGTTATTAATTAAACTTTTTTTAACCATTTGGAAATGATTGTTGTTTTCGGTCGAGGATGGGGCCAAATGATGCTTGCATTTTATTTTTTTAACGAAATTCAACGATGTTCTTTACTTTTAGTAGAATTTATATTTGAGTAAGTAATAGAAAGGCATAAAATCGTTAAAAATTGTTTGAATAGGTAATCGAAAGGCATAAAATCGTTAAAAATTGAAAAAGTTACAAAATGGGTAGGCGCAAATTATCAGATATGGAAAAATCCAAAGCCAAAGAGCGACGCCGAAATGAAAATCGCCTTGCAAAGCAAAAATCGAGGTCTTCAACTGATTATGTAGGCTAGTGATGGGCGATTCTGGAAAATTTGAGAATCGATTAAAATCGACATCGTATAAAACAGAATCGATCGCAATAAGAATCGATTCCCAAATTCTAGAATCGATACTTGAATCGATATTTCGATGTTCACAGATTCACACAGATAAGCTGAAAAATAGTACAGTAAATTCTGTCTAAGGCGGAATCGGTTGGGACTGAGAAAAATTTCCGTGGTAGACAATATTCCGGCTTATGCAAAAAAGCTCCCCCCCCCCCCAAAAAAAAAAAAAAAAATCCCTGGAAGATGACGATCATTTATTGATTCTCCTGACTAGAAAATCGGTTGAAAACTGAAATTCTGAAAGATCCTTTGTCTTTTTAAAGATGAATGAGAAACTTTATTCAATTTCTTAGTACTGCTGTAATACATTCATACTGGAAGTTTATACACAAAAAAAAAAAAAAAAAAAAAAAAAAAAAAAAAAATTCGAGAATGAGAAAGAACGCTATAATTTTGAATTTGAGTACAATCTTAAAGTATAATATATTGTACTTTCGAAAATACGTAATCATTTTCATAAATGTTCATTTTACTAGAAATATTAACTTTTAGATGCAATTTTGCATATGAAAAAATGGCATAAGCACAAATTCCTTAAAATTTAAAGTTTCTGTTCTTTTGAATTAACTTTTTTAAAAGCTTACGGAATTTTAGCTAATATGCTCGACATTGAGTTATTTGACTTATCAGTTTTAAAGTTTAATAAACAAAACGCTTTTCTTTTTTAAATTATCCTTTTTCCGCCTTATGCAAAATTTTTGTTTTGGTGGGACCTTAAAATCCTTTCCATTTCCGCGTCAGACAGATTCCGCCTTATGCAGCATGAATTAATGTAATTTTCTATGGGTTCGCCGGGACTTGAAAAAATTTCCGCGGTAGACAGATTTCCGGCTTATACAGAGTCCGCCTTAGACAGAATTTACTGTATATTTAAATTTATCGTTAAAAGTTCTCCGTCAGATAAAAAAAAAAGAAAGAAATGATTTTTTTTTTTCATCCGGAAAAGATGTACTTTCTACTCTAACTCTTATTTCCTTCAACCAAACAGATGGTGACTTTCTTCCTATAAACGTCATTCGTAAAAATGCGCAGATGAGCGAAATTTTGAAGGCTCTAAATTTATTTAAAAACTTAAATGGTTTTTCAGTCTTTTCAGGGTCTTCTATAAGTGTGGGGGAAATGCAAATATTGCAAATTTTCTTTTAAAATAGCTGTGATGAATGTGATTAACCAAGTATCACATACTAATTATCCCCCAATTAATAATCAAAATTCTCCTTTTAATAATATATTTAACTAAAATTTCTGTCCTTTTTTAAAATATATATCTGGTTATCTCATTTACAGTTTATAAATATCTTTCTTTTTAATGTTTACCAAATATTTAGCTGTTAAGAAAAAAAGAAAAAAAAGTTCTCATCCTAGAGCCATTAAGAATGAAATAACATATTTTTCTCTGGTTAACAAATAAATAAAAGTACATTCCTTGATTATATGTTTTTTTTTTTCTTTTATTTTTTCCCCCAACAGTAATCTAAAAACCATAAACAGTTATTGACTCATTCGCTGACATGCAGAGTGCACTCACTGAAACAATAATAAATAAAAAAGAAAAGTATCGAGTTAAAGTGATGGCATTGAGCTCACAGCCTATTCATACTAATTGTATTTTATACTCTTACTTCAAAGAATGCCTTTCGAAAAATAAATTAAGGGGAATCGTCCCCCCCCCCCCCCGTCACATCTCTATACTTAAACAATAAGCCTCCAAATCTCACAGGGAAGCGCGTTATCACAATAAACTAGTTACCAAATTTGAAGAAAATCAGATAGAAAAATCCATATATCTAAATTAAGGGGGGTTAGCCCCTGTTCCTCCCTTTATACTTAAATAATGAACCTCCAAATTTAATCAGGGAAGCGTCTTATCAGAATTAACCGGTATACCAAAATTGAAGCAAATGTGATAATTCCGCATGAAAAACCCATTTATCTAAGTGTGTGTGTGTGTGGGGGGGGGGGATAGCCCCCGTACTCTCTTCCTTTATGCTTAACCAATGAACCCCCAAAACTAATCAGGGAAGCGTCTTATGAGAATGAACATAGAAAAAAAAATTGAAGCAAATCGGATATTTCTATCGAGAGTTATCGCGTTACGTGTGTACGTACATACATACATACAGAAACTGCGGGCACATTAGCTCTCAGGCTTTGATAGCCTGTGAGCTAAAAAGAAAAGTGCCCAGTTAAACTGATGGCATTGAGCTCACAGGCTATTCACACTAACTGTATATTATGCTCTTATTTCAAAGAATAATGCCCCTCGAAAAATAAACTAAAGGGAGGGGGGAATTGCCCCCTCCCCGTTTCCCCTCTTTATATTTAACCAATGACCCTCCAAATGTCATCAGGGAAGCGCCTTATCGAAATAAATCGGTATACCAAATTTGAAGCAAATCGGATACAAAAACCCATTTATCTAAATTAAGGGGGGTATTAGCCCCCGTTTTCCCTTTTATATTTAACCAATGAACTTCCAAATCTAATTAGGGAAGCGCCTTATCAGAATAAACTGGTATACCAAATTTGAAGTAAATCGGATAGCAAAACCCATCTATCTAAATTAAGGAGAATGTTATCCTCTCGTTCCCCCCTCCCCCCTTTAGACTATAACAATGAACCTTCAAATATAATCAGAGAAACTCGTTATCAAAATTAACCGGCATAAAAAATTTTGAAGAAAATCTGATAATTCTGCATGAAAAACCCATTTATCTAAGTTAAGGGGGGGGGCGCTAGCCCCCGTTCCCCCCCTTTATACTTAACCAATGAACCCCCAAAACTAATCAGGTAAGCGTTTTAGCAGAATGAACATAGAAAAAAAATTGAAGCAAATCGGATATTTCTATCAAGAGTTATCGCGTTACGTACATACATACATACAATACCGATGGGCGCATTAAATCTCAGGCTTTGATAGCCTGTGAGCTAAAAAGAAAAGTGCCCAGTTAAACTGATGGCATTGAGCTCACAGGCTATTCACACTAACTGTATATTATGCTCTTATTTCAAAGAATAATGCCCCTCGAAAAATAAACTAAAGGGAGGGGGGGATTGCCCCCTCCCCGTTTCCCCTCTTTATATTTAACCAATGACCTTCCAAATGTCATCAGGGAAGCGCCTTATCGAAATAAATCGGTATACCAAATTTGAGGCAAATCGGATACAAAAACCCATTTATCTAAATTAAGGGGGTATTAGCCCCCGTTTTCCCTTTTATATTTAACCAATGAACTTCCAAATCTAATTAGGGAAGCGCCTTATCAGAATAAACTGGTATACCAAATTTGAAGTAAATCGGATAGCAAAACCCATCTATCTAAATTAAGGAGAATATTATCCTCTCGTTCCCCCCTCCCCCCTTTAGACTATAACAATGAACCTTCAAATATAATCAGAGAAACTCGTTATCAAAATTACCGGCATAAAAAATTTTGAAGAAAATCTGATAATTCTGCATGAAAAACCCATTTATCTAAGTTAAGGGGGGGGCACTAGCCCCCGTTCCCCCCTTTATACTTAACCAATGAACCCCCAAAACTAATCAGGTAAGCGTTTTAGCAGAATGAACATAGAAAAAAAATTGAAGCAAATCGGATATTTCTATCAAGAGTTATCGCGTTACGTACATACATACATACAATACCGACGGGCGCATTAAATCTCAGGCTTTGATAGCCTGTGAGCTAAAAAGTGCCAAGAGCGTGTAACTAGGGAGGGGGGGAGGAAGGACAGAAAATAAAAGAGGACGTTAAAAGCTTTCCAACAATATGTTACACGAGATGGTTTGGAAGAAACAATAAATATGCCCCCCGGGGGGCAGGTAAGTCTCAAACGGTGGGAGGAGCGACCTCAAATGTATCTTTGGTCAAGGTTTCAAAATGTGGATTTATAATAAAATAGAACGAAAATTGGGCATTTTTAAAATAGCATGCATATTTTGAACGGCCCTGTAAATTAAGATTGGCGAGGAAGGGGGGTGGGGGCGGAAAGGATTAGAAGGGATGAACTTGAAAAATACAACATAATAAACTAGTAAACCGAATAACTAGGCTTCTAAACAAAAGTATAACGATTTAACCTAGTATTGAATTCAGGGGGTGACCCGGGGGAACATTGGAATGTCCCTCCCGAAAGTTTTGAGATTTTATGCTTTTTAATGGAAAAATGTGCATCCCCTCAACTCTAAAATCTACCCCCCCCCCCCCCCCCTCATTCCGACCGGAGCAGTCAAGAAATCAACCAGCCATTCAACACTCACCTAGAAAGAAAAAAAAAAGGCTCTTATACAAAATTTTACAGCAATTCTGCCACTAAAACAGTAAAATTGGAGGAATTTATTCAACCCGAATCGTGGATCATGCGCGATGCGATTTGAATTGAAGTAAATCAAAATATAACGATTTCAGCCGCATCTAAAAATCGGCATCGAATCTGAACTGAATCGATTCGCCCGAATCTAAAAAATTGAAGTAAATCAAAATATAGCGATTCTGCCTGAATCTAAAGATCGACATCGGCATCGAATCTGAACTGAATCGATTCGCCATTTCTGATCTTAATTTACGGGCAGATTCGATGCGGTCATTTTTTCTTGCTTTCTTTTGTCTTTAGAAAAAGAAAGCGTTGGATTCGTGAAAAATTTCGACTTCCGCTTTTCGAAGGATTTATAGTTTTAGAAGATCTTGTCTGGAATACGATTTGACTATTTTTATACATTGTCTGTCTGTCAGTCTGTCTATTTGTTTGTCTCTGACAAAAAAATTGTGGGCGGTCTATTTCAAGAACTAATGCATGGAATCTGTTGAAACTTTAGATTCAATTAGACTTTCATATAAATTGGTGCTGATTACTTTTTGATGTAAATCTACCGACAGGTGGCGCTGTTATGCTGCATTTTTCCGATTTTCGCAATAGCTCTATCTCAAGAACTAATGCACGGGTTTTCATCAAACTTCACATTCAGTTAGACGTTGGCATAAATTGTTGCATATTAGATTTCGGTGTAAATCGCCCAACAGGGGGCGTTGTTATGCAGATTTTATCAGCAGTGTTGAATTCAGACAATTTTCTCCGGGAGGGATTTCTGCGGATCCAAAGAGGGACAGTTCAGAGGGGAAGGGGATTGGACTTTTGTACATTAAGCATAAAATCTCAAACCTTCTGGGGGTACGTTTGAATGTTGCACAGGGGGGGGGGGGGGGGGGCTCATGTCCCTCCGGGCTACCCCCGGAATTCAACACGTTTTTCTGGATTTAAACGATTTTAGGGATCATATCTCAAGAACTAATGAACGGAATTTCATCAAACTTAATATTCTGTCATAAGTTGTTCATGATTAGGTTTTCGGGTAAATGATATAACAGGTTGTGCTGCCATGCTGCTTTCTTTTAGCAGTGTTGAATTCAGACATTTTTCTCCGGGAGGGATTTCTATGGTTCTGGAGAGGGACATTCTAGAGTTTCGGGGGGGGGGGGCGGAATTGGACTTTTGTCCCTTAAGCATAAAATCTGAAATCTTCATGAGGGAAATTTCAATGTTCCGTGGGGGGGGGGGGGGTTGTCCACCAGTACCAGCCCCTGAATTTAACACTGTTTTTCAGAATTTACAAGATATTAGCGATAATATCTCAAGAAGTAATGACCGGAATTTCATCAAACTTAATATTATGTGTCATTGACATAAGTTGTTCCTGATTTTTTCGTGTTAATCATGTAACAGGCTGCGCTGCTATACTGTTTTTTTTGCATGATATTCGTGATAGCCATATCTCAAAACTAATGCACGGAATTTAATCAAACTAATTTCTGTTACAGTTGCTAAAATTCTGTTACACTTTCAGATAAATAGATCCTTATTAGGCTTGGATGGATACTGCCCAACAGCTGTCACTTTTATGCTCTTTGAATTGGGATTTTCCGTTGCGGACATCTTGGCTAATATCAGACGAACGTCTTTTTGCACGCTTTTTTTTTGCTCTTACACCGTCCTTACACATGCTAGCGAAGGTGTAGGGATAGCGTAAGAGCGAAAAAAGTGTGCAAAAAAACGTTCGTCTGACATTAGCCTAAGAGGGTGTGAGCCGAAATTCAATGACTTGTTAGGAAAATGCAATGCTTATATTTTCTTTTAAAAGGCACATACATCAACGAACCTATGCTTTTTGAATCCTCATGATGCGCATATGTTATCATTTAAATTTGACGCCGTGATAGCGAATTTTGAAGTTTTAACATTTATGAGGCAGATGAAAGTTTTGGGATTGGCACATCCAACTACTTTATCTTCAATTTTTGAAGGAAAATGAAAATGATATTACCTTATTTTGTCTTAGAGACATCGATTAAAAAATTTATAGTATCGATTAAATCGAGTTGGCCATAGTATCGATTAAATCGATTAAAAAAATCGAAATCGCCCATCACTAATGTAGGCCATGAAAATCGATTACAGAATAAAAGACGAACGCTAAAAAGAAAACAATCTAATGTTTAATCGATTGATAGTAAAAGGCCATGTCTCGAGGGGCTCCAAACCACTAGCCACGGCGTTTTACAATCGTTTTATTAAAAAAAATTGCAAATGGTCGTTGTAATCTATTAAATTACAATTTTTTTTTTTATTTATTGTTATTCCCTTTTTAAAAATATTACACAATAACCAATGAGATGCGTTTCATTCAGGTGTTGCCATTAAGCTATTAACAAATAATCGCGATTTCTGTGCCACGTACGATAGCATAATATATATAGATTTTCAAGCATGAATTATTTTTAAATTTATCTATGACGTGTATCTCGATTACGAAAGATTAATCTGCTTGCCCTTAAAACAATGTAAAAAGTTCAGCATTTGTTTCCGTCTAATATTCCATAACAAAATTAAAACCTCCGCTATAGAAAATTAAATAAAATAATGTAGATAAGAAACAAATTTAACAGACATGTGATTGAACCACGCGCTTAAAGCACTGAAATGATCGGAAAGACTGCCATAAGTCGCAAAATCTTGGGCTAATAACTCGTGGCATGCGGTACATGTGAAAGTATCGCTTTTAATAAATTTTAAAACTTTATTTGATTGCATAATTGATATTTTTCACATAATTTTTTGTGTGTTAGTGGGCAATTTAAATATATATTACATGTAAAAAAATAAGTACAATAAAAAAAAGAATGGTTTTCACCTATACTCTGTAACCCGAGGAGCTCGGGTTCGATCCCCTAGTATGCCTTAAAGTTTGGGTGGTCTGAAAAGCCATAAATTTATTCCAACACTTTTATTAAGGCCATAAATTTATTCCAACATTTTTATTATTTTACGATTTCTAATTATACACCACTTTCCACTGGCTTGTCATAAAACGACACCATGGCGTCTGGCTATTGTTGTTATCTGAGATCCGAACTATATTCAACATTATACGTTCATTTTACAATAAAACAATTTTTTTTAAAATATATATTTAATATTTAAAATCAACTTAATAATTTTGGTATGAACTTACACTCCTATTTTACTCAAAAATAATATTATTATAATTTTACACTCATAATTATGTTTTATAAAAAAAGAATTTGTACAAACAGAAATAACAAATTACGCAACTGTATTTTGACTTAACCAACATTGGTGCGGGAACATATTATTGTTATATGTTGCCCAGCAAGATTTTTTAAAAAAATTTCAAGTTGGCAACATTGCAGCCACGGCTAGTGAAAGAGTGTTCCTGTTCATGCAAAGCTTATTTTCTGCATCAACCACTAACTGAAGCTAGGGAAAGTGCCAAAGGCTTGGCGAGCCACAGCTAAATTATCGACGGGCCAATTCTGGCCCGCGGGCCCCTGCCCTACAGTGTATGTACTATAGATTTTTTGAGAAACAGAGGATATACGATGTTCCTTTAAAAAATCCAGAAGCTATACGGCATATATCACCGTATACCCTCCACTACATCCCTGGATACCCTTTACCTATCAGCAAAATTTCGTTACAATCGGTGTGTAGCACTTGGTTAGCGTTTCTTGTTTTAACACTTTAAACAGTGAAGTTTCGTTACAGTATTCTGAAAGCATTGGAAAGTGTTTCATAATCTATGCTTGATGCATTACTTTTTCTTCCTTGTTTAGAGTTCCGTTTGGGAAAATCGAAATAATCTATTATTATTCCGGTTTCATTAAAAAACGGGACATTGTGGGGGGGGGGGGGGGTTGTCAAAACATTAATATTGAAAACGGTACATCCGGCTACATTATTTCAGATTCACTTGAAAAAAGAAATTCACTTTGCCGAACTTTCTCGCCAGCGATCAAAAGTGCAAAAAAAAATGAATCAAATAAAAATAAAGTGAAAGGCACCTAGTTAGTGACATCTCCGTTTACGCGAACATTTCCTCACCTTGTAAAACAGCGGAGCCGGTTTGCGAAACCATTTAGAGTCGTTAACCCTTTCTACACGAAAATACAGTGTAAAACTGCATATTTCCAGCAGAACTAAATAAAAAACAACAATAATAGGAACTCCCAGTGACCATCAAATAGTTCGCTGTATTTTCTTATTTATTTATTTTCTTCTCTCCGCGCACATTGAGCAACAATATAGCTGAAGCTATAACAGAGTAACCTTGAAAATTCTCGTTCTCGCACCCAATCAAACACGTGGCTGTTTTGTCGTTTTTTTACTCTGCGGTTTTTCTGAGAATTTTCGTGTTTAAAAGTCGGACGATCGTTTGGCGTAGTGTATAGAGAACGCCTCACACATAAAAAAATTCTAAAGAGATAAGGAATGAATGCATGCGAAGTTGCATAATCTTCCGATTTGGGAATTTTACAAATGTATATTTTTGGAACTAGGAAAGTGAGATAAAAAATCTTTGTTTATTTAGTTCATTTGCTGCTAAGTTGGAAAAGTGTTGGTAAACATCAATGTCGGATCCAAAGGAGGAGCGATGGAGCGATCGAAATCGCCCCTCCCTTGGGCGATGATAATAGGTCTTCTATCGGGCTATCGCGTATCTAAGCGAGTATTATGACTTTTTATTTTCCTAAGTCTTTAAAACTTAAAACGGATATGTCTTTCTTTTTCTTTATTGCATAAAAATTCTTAAATATGACTAATATCAGATTAATTGTATAACAAATATTTAATACATGAAAATCTAAAATTGCCCATAAAATATCCTTTTACTACTTTTCCTCTTATATAAAGGATGGCAACTAGAACCCGTGAGTAAAAGTTCGGCAGCCAGAATTTTCTTTTAAAAATGGTGAGAATCTAGTTTTCAGCCAGCTACCCTTAGCTGCTGATTAACAAGTTTCAAAGTATTCTTTATTGAAGTATTTTAGAAATAAAGAAACAAGCAGATTTATGTGCAGTAAACTTTTTTCTTTCAAATACTTATTCCAATAATTCTGATCCTAAATTTAAAATGTTTATTGTCCTCAGGGGCATGTGCCCCGGGCGCCAGAACGAAGGGGTGCCAAATGAAGAATTATACCATTGGAATGGAACATTTTCTTCAGATGAACTGATGTCTTCCATTATTATGAAACAGCCATTATAAATGAAGTGTTAGGTGAGATAATTTTTTTTTTAAAGTGATGGCCATTTTTTTCCATTCTGACCAAAAAATCAGAGTTCTAACTTTTTACGGCTGCTCTTTCATCTTCACCTAACACTTCATTTATAATGGCTGTTTCATAATAATGGAAGACATCAGTCCATCAGAAGAAAATAACTCGGTTAAGAGGGACTCGGATAATCGGGACTCATTTGAAAAACGATCTTTAGAATATTTTTGTCGGTGTTCAGAGAGGTTTCATGACCCCCGTGACCTCTCCCTTGGATCCACCATTGTAGATTACGTAGTATAGTATTACATATTTCATGATTACATATTTTAAAATAAGTCGACTATTAGAAAATTAGTACAATTCTGTTTGTAAATATACTTTGTGGAAGAGGGGGGCGCCAAAATCCATGTTTATCCCGGGAGCAAAAAAGGCTAGTTTTGGTCCTGGCAGTATTTTTCATTCGTGAATGGAGAAAGACTCGATAAATTTATGAAGAAACGGGAATTTGTCTTTTTGAAAGACTATAACACCCTCAAGCTTTTCAAACGCATAAAAAAAAAAAAAATACTAAATAACTTTTACTTAAGGGTGTTCTCAAATCCAAAAGGGCAACTTTCTGACATAAGTTTTAGTTTATTTTTGGTCGAAAATGCATGAACTGGTGTTACTGGTGTAACTGGTGTTACTAACT
Source organism: Maratus speciosus (assembly GCA_963932465.1). Lineage (NCBI taxonomy): Eukaryota > Metazoa > Arthropoda > Arachnida > Araneae > Salticidae > Maratus > Maratus speciosus. The sequence continues at coordinate 252,235,501 of OZ010800.1, read as the reverse complement.
GGTGTTGTTGTTCAGAAACTTTGTAATCGAGCTATTTTTCAAATGTTTTTTTTTTTTTTTTTGAAAACGCAATAGATCTTTCAGAAAATAGTGTCAAAGTAGACGTTTTGAACCGAATTTGCACGCTAAAGGAGAAAAAGCACTCAAAAAGGATGAAAAACACGTTTATCACGTGATGAAAATCGCTTATAATTCTATACGTAATTGATTGATCAAAAAATGGAAAACACAGTTCAACTCCAAATCGCTTCCATGGCCAGGTTTTCGAATTTTATATCTTTCCGTTAAAAAATGAATTTGTAAATGTGTCAAACCGTTAAAAGCTGGAAAGCCTTGTTATAGTAGGATGCTTGGTCTAATGTGGCGTTTTGGATGAAAAATTATTCTACATGAATGGTTACATCAGGGATTTTTTTGTCGGTCATCATAAGAAAGTTATTATAATGAACGATTTTTATCTACTATAGCATCTACATTCGTGGGGGAAAAAAGTAAACACCCCCTACTAACTCCTCAACAAATTATCGTTGAAGAAAGTTACTGATACCGAACGATTGGAAATAAAGTCTACTTTTAAATGATGTATATAAAATTTACTTAGGGGATCATCTACTTATTAAAGCGAATCCAAACTTCATTTTTTTTTTTCAATGGCAATACCTAATTTTAACAATATATTTCAAATCTCCGGTTCAAACTATGCCTAGACACCAAATTTCTAGCCATTTGAATGATAAGTTTTGAATGCTAAGTTTTTGAATTATAAATATTCAAAATTTAGTGCTTCTAATGTTAAATTACATTTTCATATTTTTATTTATATATCCTGAAATTATGCTCCTAATGTGCTAATTTTTTGTGTAGCAATAATACTAATATACCCAAACATAAATACGTTGAATTTGCAATTTTCATAATTCTATGATATGAATTATGAAATTAATATTCGAAAAAAATTACGAATTGCAACCTACAAATTTTTTTTGATGGATTTAGATTTATTAAGTCCTGCTTTATGGAAATCCCAAATTTCACATTTTTCTTCCCAGTAGTTTTCAAATTATGCTTAAAATACGGCAAAATGGTGGTTTAAGGGGCCCTCTATGATAGAAGTGACTAAATATTTTGAAATTTTTGTTGGCAAAAAGCCACCTCTACTCTGCACAGCAGGTTACGCGCACTAGTACTTAGATAAATAAATAGATATTATTCTGGCCATTAAAACACAATTAATATAATAATATAGGTAATTGCTTACCTTTATCTTTCTTCAGCAGCAATATTCCTCATGCTTCGGCTTGGCGCACATTTTTAACTTCAGTGGGTAATCCATTTATTACGAAGCTAAAGTGTTGTTAAAAAAAGGTGTTGGTTAAATGTATTATATTATTTATATTTAATCCACACTTGAGACTTGATCACTTTCGTTATAGAGAATTATATTAAAATTTTGACTTTACACTTTAAATTAATGCGTTACAAACAGCTGCCTTTTGCAGCAACAAATTAAATATTACATGTTTCTCTTTTGAGATAAATTGAGCAACTAACTTAATAATAAAAAGAGTTTTTTTTGAGTCAGAGTTCTTTTGATGACGTCAGACAGCTGCAGCATTCGTGGGTTGATATTAAAACAAATTTCGCGAATATATTTCACATATTAATATCATTGTTTATTTTGAGTAGGATGATTTAGCAATAATCGGAAAGTTTGTTTATTGTAGAATGATTTATTATTACTTAATGCATTTATTTATGTGTTCAAATGTTTGTATTCTTGAATTGCTTCCTGTTTTGAAATCAGTTAATGATATCTAAGATGATTATAAATTGATTTACTGCTACTAAATTAGTTCAAGTATTTTAAAGTGTTATGTCCTTGAAAGTTATTGCTTGTATAATGTTTCTAAAGTAGTTTACTGTTCATATCTGAGAGGGTTATAAATCCATCACCCTTCCTTAACCATCTCAGATGCATCCGGTAATAGTTGCATGGATTCACGATGTTTCAGGAATTGAGGCTTGGCCAGTGGTTTGGTCAGCACGTCTGCTGTCATGTCTTGTGTTGGGCAGTAACGAAGATCCAGTATTCCATCTTCTTTCATCTCTTTTATTGCGTGATAACGCACATGAATGTGTTTTGTGCGTTTTGAAAATTTTTCGTTCTCCACCATCTTGATGACGCTCTGGTTGTCTTCATACAGTATTACTGGTAAATTTTGTTTCAAGTCCAGTTCTGCTAATAATTTCCTCAGCCAGGCAATTTCCTGTCCTGCACTAGCTGCAGCTACAAATTCAGCTTCTGCCGATGAATAGGATATGCAATTTTGCCTTTTCGTGTACAATTGAATGGGACTGTTTCCCAACATGAATAGGTTTCCAGTAGTTGATTTTCTGGTTCGTGTGTCCCCCGCCCAGTCGGAGTCAGAAAAACCGATGAGTTGTGGATTGTGACTTATGTTTAAGGTGAGGTTTAACGATTTTGTAGTGTTCAGGTAACTTATTATGCGTTTCACACCGTTCCAGTCTTTTAGGCGCGGATTTTCACATCTTCTGCTGAGTATGTTAACAGCGGCTGATATGTCTGGACGCGTAGTGGTTCCTATATATAACAACGATCCTATCGCTTGTCTGAATTTCGTATTGTTGGGTAATAGATTTTCTTCGTCTTCTAATTTGTGAAAACCGGCATCCATAGGAGTGCTTACAGGTTTTGCGTTTTCTAAATTAAATTTTCTTGCAAGTTCTTCTATTTTTAGTCTTTGATTCAGTTTATACCCGTTTTCTGATTTCTTTATTTCCATGCCTAAATAGTGAGCTACTTCCCCAAGGTCCTTTAATGCAAATTCTTCCTTTAAAGATTTTATTATGTCTTCAATCGTTTCGTTTTCACCGCCTATCAAAATGTCGTCAACATACACTATTACGTAAGTTGAAGTTTTGTTTTCTTTTCGTGTATATAGACATGAGTCCACGGTGCTTTGTTGAAAGTTTAAATTTTTTAGAGATTGTTCTATTCTTTTGTTCCAAGTTCTGGCTGCCTGTTTTAGTCCGTAGATCGATTTTTTTAATTTACACACTTTGTTTTCTGAGTTTTTCTCAATGTACCCCCCCGGTTGTTTCATATAAATTTCGTCTTCTAATTCACCGTAGAGAAAGGCTGTGTCGATATCTACGTGTCACACGTTCAACTGCTTATGTGCGGCTACTGTCAAAAATGTTCTCACAGTTGTTTGTGACACTACTGGGGCGAAAGTCTCGTCATAGTTTTCCCCATATTTTTGACTAAACCCTTTGGCTACTAAACGTGCTTTGTACTTTTGAGTGTTTCCGTAACTGTCTAATTTCTTTTTGAATATCCATTTGCAACCTATAACCTTTTTGTTAGGTGGAGGATCCACTAATTCCCATGTGTTGTGTTGTCTCAGTGAATTGATTTCCGCTTGTGTGGCTTTAAGCCAATTTTCCTTTTCTTTGGGATTATTTATTTCCAATATTTCATTCCAACTAGTGGGTTCTGTCATATCATCATTTTTTACATAACAGGCATATCTGTCTGGTGGTACCCCCCTGTTCGATCTTTCAGATCTTCTTGGTTCATTGGTCGGTTGTTTGGACGTGGTTGGTTCTTCGGCTGTGTTATTTATCTCTGTTTCAATGTAATGTTTGTCGTCATATGAGTTTTCTGTCTCTTTACTTTCTTTTAGGTTAATTTTGCTATTTTCTATGAATTTCACTGTTCTGCCAATTACAATTTTATTTTCTTTAGTGTATACGCGATATCCTTTTGAGTTGGTATCGTATCCTACAAAAATCCCTTCCTGAAGCCCTGTCGTCCAATTTTCCTCGATGTTGTTTATTCACATATACGTAAGCTTTGCATCCGAATGTTCGCAAATAGTGTAAATTTGGTTTGCGATTAAACCATAGCTCAAATGGGGTTTTATTTGCCGATCTTGTTGGTAAGCGATTCTGTAAATGATTCGCGGTGTTAATTGCTTCTCCCCAAAATCTTTGTGGCAGATCTGCTTCTCTGAGTAGGCTTCTAGTCATGTCTAATAGCGACCTATTTTTTCTCTCCGCAATGCCATTTTGGCTCGGGCAATACGGCACGGTTAATTGATGTTTAATACCCCTTTTTCTTAGGTAATCCTCTATCCCACTATTTATGTACTCTCCCCCGTTATCCGATCTTATTGCTTTCGGATATATCCCGAACTGGTTTCGAACCATAGCTATATAGTCGATTAGTTTATCATGTACTTCATCTTTATGTTTTAATAAGTATATTACAGTAAATCTAGAGTAGTCGTCAATGAAAGTTACAAACATTGTTTTACCGCCTATTGTAAGGGTTCCTATAGCTGTGCATACGTCCATGTGCACTAGATCGAGTACTTTACCTGTTTTGTTTCTATACACTGTTTTGGGATAGGGAGCATCACTTGTTTTTGTTTGTATGCATGTTTCGCATGTTGTTCCATGTTTGCAATTATTTAGTTTTATGCCATAGGCTAAATCATCTTTAACCATTTCCTTTATGGAATTGTAATTTCTATGCCCTAGGCGTTTGTGCCAAAGTTCCAGGCAGTCTTTACTTTTGCATTCATATGCCATATTTACTATATTCCTATCAGCATTTTCTAATAATTCAACTTCGTATAGGTTATTTTTCATTTTTGCCTCCAAATAGATTTTCCCATTTCGGGACAGCGTGCATCGATCTTTATCAAAAAATAATTTATACCCATTCTTTGTCGCTTTACTTACTGAAATTAAATTAGATTCTAACTCCGGTACATACAACCCTTCTTTCAACGTAATTTTATTTATACCTCCATCGGATGTTTTCGTCGTGAATGTAGTTTCTCCTGTACCTAGCGAGTTTAGAGTTTTTCCGTTGGCAATTATGACCGTTGTTTTTTCGGTGTCATTTAATTTAGTAAAGTCATCTTTATTGTTTAGGATATGTGAAGATGAACCAGAATCAATAATCCAGGTTTGTTTTCCTGCTTTGTCTATTAGAAAGGCTGCGTCGCTGCCTTGATCTGGTTTTGTTTCCGTTCTATAATTTCTCTTGTCTACTGATTCGCGGTCAGTGTTTCCTATCTGGTTATCAGATTGTTTGATAGCACAACGATGATGAGTAATGTTTGTTTTTGTATGTTTGTTGTTGTTTTTGTGTATTTGGGTGATTGTTTCGATTTTTCAAATGCCAACATTCTCTGCACGTGTGATTTCTTAATTTGCAATATGTGCACTGTTTATCTTTTTTAAAGTTATCGTTTGGATATCTCTTTTGCGTTTTAAACGCTTTTGTTGAGTTTTCACCCTGGTCTGTGTTTTCGACCCTTCTGTTGTACTCATCTGTTAATTTACTTCTAATAAATTGTGGTGTAAGCTCGTCTTCATTTCGTGATTCAAGTGCAGTGATCAAAGTGTTATAACTAGGGGGTAGCGAACACAGCAATAAAGCTGAAAGATGGGAGTCGCTAATTGTTTCCCCGATCGCTGAGAGTTTGTCTTTTAGTTCTAGAATGTATGTTATATGTTTGATTAAGTTTTCGTTTTCTTGGAGCTTGGCTCCATAAAGCTTTCTTAACAAAAATAATTTACTAGAGAGGTTCGCCCGTTCGTGTATCGTTTTAAGTGCGTTCCATGTGTCTTTGGCTGTGTTAAGCCCTTTTACATGGACGATTTGTGAATCTTCAGTTGATAGATTTATTATCGCTCTGGCTTTCTTGTCCTTTTTCTCCCAATCGGTCGTGATTGGCGTGGGACTATCTTCGCTAATTACGTTGAACAAGTCTTCTCTAATCAGTAACATCTCAGTTTTAAATTTCCAATTTCCGTAGTTACTCTCGTTTAGTTTTTCTACTAACTGTATCTCCCGTGATGCGGCCATTTTTCTAGTTATTTAAGTTTTACTTATGTGAGGAATTGCTGTTTTTATTTTATTCTATATAAAACTTCTTATATATTTAATTTTCTTCAATTCTTTAACATTTCATATATATCAATAAAAAAATGCACAATATTTATTTCATCATTAACTAACTATATTTTCAATAATTTTCAATTTCTTTTTAATGTGCACACAGGTATGGCCAGTAGTTTTTTTTTTCTTTCTTTCTTTTTCACATATTATTTACCTAGTAAATACAGACCTTTTCGGTCTCATAATCAAATTGTTGGCAAAAAGCCACCTCTACTCTGCACAGCAGGTTACGCGCACTAGTACTTATTTATTTCATCATTAACTAACTATATTTTCAATAATTTTCAATTTCTTTTTAATGTGCACACATGTATGGCCAGTAGTTTTTTTTTTTCTTTTTCACATATTATTTACCTACTAAATACAGACCTTTTCGGTCTCATAATCAAATTGTTGGCAAAAAGCCACCTCTACTCTGCACAGCAGGTTACGCGCACTAGTACTTATTTATTTCATCATTAACTAACTATATTTTCAATAATTTTCAATTTCTTTTTAATGTGCACACATGTATGGCCAGTAGTTTTTTTTTTTTCTTTTTCACATATTATTTACCTACTAAATACAGACCTTTTCGGTCTCATAATCAAATTGTTGGCAAAAAGCCACCTCTACTCTGCACAGCAGGTTACGCGCACTAGTACTTAGATAAATAAATAGATATTATTCTGACCATTAAAACACAATTAATATAATAATATAGGTAATTGCTTACCTTTATCTTTCTTCAGCAGCAATATTCCTCATGCTTCGGCTTGGCGCACATTTTTAACTTCAATGGGTAATCCATTTATTACGAAGCTAAAGTGTTGTTAAAAAAAGGTGTTGGTTAAATGTATTATATTATTTATATTTAATCCACACTTGAGACTTGATCACTTTCGTTATGGAGAATTATATTAAAATTTTGACTTTACATTTTAAATTAATGCGTTACAAACAGCTGCCTTTTGCAGCAACAAATTAAATATTACATGTTTCTCTTTTGAGATAAATTGGGCAACTAGCTTAATAATAAAAAGAGTTTTTTTGAGTCAGAGTTCTTTTGATGACGTCAGACAGCTGCAGCATTCGTGGGTTGATATTAAAACAAATTTCGCGAACATATTTCACATATTAATATCATTGTTTATCTTGAGTAGGATGATTTAGCAATAATCGGAAAGTTTGTTTATTGTAGAATGATTTATTATTACTTAATGCATTTATTTATGTGTTCAAATGTTTGTATTCTTGAATTGCTTCCTGTTTTGAAATCAGTTAATGATATCTAAGATGATTATGAATTGATTTACTGCTACTAAATTAGTTCAAGTATTTTAAAGTGTTATGTCCTTGAAAGTTATTGCTTGTATAATGTTTCTAAAGTAGTTTACTGTTCATATCTGAGAGGGTTATAAATCCATCAATTTTTTTCTGCTATCCTGTAATCTAGCAGTCTTCAATGACTGCTTGACTGGCGTGTAAGATGCCTTGATCAAGAAGGTGGCTCTCTCGGTCAACAATCGAGTACGGAACTTCCATTTGGATACATCCCCTAAAATACACTCCTTTTAAAATAATTAATTTCTGGGAAATTTATCGTAGGAATTGCATGAAAATTTGTTTTTCGGCTAATTGAAGGGTGTGAAGTTCATTTATGCTGTCAGAATTGTGTACTGCTATAGAAAAAACAAATTTATGGTTCGTTTTAATATGACGATGGCCCCCTAAGCAAAATTTATATACATCATTTAAAAGCAGACTTTATTACCAATTGTGTGGTACCAGTAACTTTCTTCTACGATATATATATATATATATATGTATATTGCAGAGTTATAAACAGTAGCGCCAACTTTTGAAAAATATTGGATGAGCTCAAAATCTTTTGAGTAAAACAACACATACAATTTTCTTCTTTGGAGAGAGAAGGGAGGAAGAGAAAATAACTAAAGATGATAATTTCAAGTTAAATTATGTTTTTTCTAATCAAAATATAAAATTATTATAATTTACTAATTAATTTTATTAAATTATATTCTCATAAGTTCTTCGTTATAAATACTTTAGTATTGATTATAAATAACAAAAACTTACTAACAACTGAAAGTGCAAAAAACTAAAAGTCAAGAAAAACATACATTTTAGCCACTTAAATGTTTTATCAATTCATTAAAGCCAGCGACAAAGTATGAAGTAAATTCGCTTTTGAGTGAAATATAATTATAAATCCGCTGAAAGAGCTTTCAGTGCTCCTGTAAGTAAAACTGATGGCTATTTTACATTGATGGCTATCACACAAAATTATTTTGAAAACGTCAATAAAACCAAATTTCATTTCAGCAATAAAATAAATAAATAACGAAATAAACCAATTGAAAATAGGTGGATGGAGAAATCAAATTATTGGGTGGACTCTCGCCCCATCAGCCGATATAAGTTAGCGCCACTGGTTATAAGAGGTGTTTACTTTTTTTTCCACGACTGTACAATTGACTACGGAGTTCTTCCATGTTCAGGGAGATTGTAAATCTATCTTTACGTGAACACCCAAAGTTTGTAGGGGAAAGTAGGGTAATGACCAGTGTTCTCGCTGGGTTTTGACCAACATTCGCGATTTGGCGAATAAGAAATAAAAAACAGTAGCCAAATGAAAAATAATGTTAGCAAAAAAAGATTCGGCGTGAAACACCGAAAAACCTGTCTTTAACCCCTTATTGTATCTTTTTTTTTTTTTTTTTTTTTTTTTTTTTTCCATAATATAATTCTAAAACAACCTAATTTTTTGCAATTGCTTATAAAATAGAAATTCGACTATCCGCTACAGAAACTGTAAAAAATAAGTATATTCTGAATGTCTACTAAATGTTTAAATGTTTCAGCCACCTTTAAGCAGTCTAAATAAAAATTCAAAACAGCAACTATCTTTGATTTACCGTTATGAAAATATACACTAAAAATTGCTATGAGATTTCTATTTTAACAGATAGAGAGGATTGACCGCCACTGATACTTTGCACACAATTAATACATAGTACGGTAATGGCTAATTTTAAAGCCGCATTCCAGCAAAACTTTTCTCTGTTTGGCGCTTGATGCAAGTAATTTTGTTTGTGTTTTTACCAGTGCGATGCCGGCGCATAGATAGTCATCAACTGACAATAGGGAAATAACTATCGCATAATCCTTTCTGTATCTTTGGCTTTTGCTAGACTGAATTGGTGTTGACTCAATATCTCTATAAATAGAGTAATGTAAATGGCATTACACAAGGGGAGCATAAAACTTGTGTCAAAAATTGTGACGTCAAGCATTCCGCTATTGCTAATCACTGCTGGTCCAACAATCATAATTTTAAATTTTCCGAAGCCTCAATTATACAAAGATGCTCATCAATTTACGATCTTGACTTTTGGGAAGCCTACCATGGAAAAATTCAAACAGCTTAGTAAACGATTTGTCCAGCACGCCTAATTTTTCAAAGTTATGGTTTAATTTTCTTTAACTCGTCCTCTTCCCTTCCCCCCTTTTTCTCCGCTTTATTTGAACTCTCCCGGAGCATCTGGGCGGGTTTTGATTGGTCTCCCTGAGTGCGTGTGAGACAGACTCCGTGGCTGTTTGTCAACACAACAGTGATTTTCATTTCGCTGTTGACGGTCGAGATGTGAGGTGCGCTTTCTGGCTCTGCCTCCCCACTCTTTTATTCCATAGTTTTATTTTTATCTTTAATTTATAATCACTGATGATGGGGACCTTAGAGGCTTCGAAATAGCTATATGCTTTTTAAAATTACTTACATTTGTGTTCGTTAAACGTTGTTTCTCTCTTTTTAATAATGTAAATGGCACGGTGCGATTGACTGTACATTTAAAAAGAGCAGGAATTGTGCACTCGCAATTTGGCGAATCTGATTGTCCATTTACTCGCCAAATTATTTTGTTGCAATTTGACGCAATGGCGAGCGGCAGCGAGAACCCTGGTAATGACGCTCAGAAGGGCAATCCCGCTCATCAAATATCTCTAAACAGGAACGTTTTTTCAGGAACGTCCTTTATATATAACTGATTGATTTTCACCAAGAAAGAATACATTTAGTTACTTGTAAGGTGGTGCAATGGAGCATGGATGCTTTTACTACCCTGTTGCTTCTTCCCTTTGCTGTTAAGAGGTTACTTCAATTGCGCGAAAACAAACACTGGCTAATGTTAATCCGATAGAAGAATTTTTTAAAGATATCTCATTTTCATTTTGATATATATATATTTGTCCATTATATAGCTGAGATCGGTCTATACAAAGAGCATTTTTTACTTCTTAAATTTTGTTTACATGTATTTTTAATAAGCACACTTTCCCTTTCGAAACCGGTTTCGAAAGTGAAAGCATTCACATAAAAAAAAAAAAAAAAAAAAAAAAAAAAAAAAAAAAATCTGCAAATAAAGTCGAAAAATTAAAATACGGCCTTTGTAGCAACTGACCTCTGCTTTCAAGGCAAAAGAAGAAAAAAAAAATCAATAAAAAAAATAAAATAAAATCACTTAAAAATATTGAAATGCGAACGAGATATCCTACAAAATGTCTCCCATAGGATTAACTTTAGTGAGCGGGTCTTATCGCCTGACTGAAAATATGAAAAAAACACACACACAAAAAAAAAAAAAAAAAACTGTTCGATGGGAAGCATAATTTTGTAATTTATTCCAAAAGAAATGAATTTGGATCTTTTTGAGGTTAAAGCGACTTTAGATCTATTTAAGAAAAACCGTGGTGATCGCATGATGGAGGAGGGGGATCCAGGGGACTGAAATTTTCGCTTCAAGTTTTTACCATCTGTCCCTATTATTCTTATATTAAAATTCATATTTATATTACTTAAATATTATCCTGTTTCTCAAAATTCTCTATTCTCTAAAGTACATTGCAGAAAACTATGCACTTCTATCGCTTGCCATTTTTAGAAAATCCATTTTCTAAGTACATCCGTCATTTTTGGAACACCCGGTATCATATGAAAGTTCTTTCAGTTTTTATTTTGAAACTTTTATTTCTTTTTTTCTTTCTTTCTTTTATTGGAAAATCGCTTCACTTTTTCTGCTCATGGCTCGATTTTCAGTGTAAACCATATAACAAACAAACACACCTTTCTAAATTATGAAATCGAATTTGTGGTTCATTGTTCATCTTTAATGTAATGCTGTAATAAAAGAGTTCAAATAACCTTTCAAGTATACAATACTTCAAACACAGCGGCCAAAAGTAAATAAAACGATGATGAAAAAGAATCGGTTATTGACACGCTGTTTACATTCATTCCCCTGGGCATTTCTTCATTTTTAGATTCGAGGTAACTCGATTTCGAAAGTGAATGTTCCCGAAAAAATGTCTAGAAATTTTATTTTCCCAGAATATTCGACACTTTTAAAAGGACATTTATGTATATACTTTGAATTTTTCTCAAAATTCAATTATTAGTGCGCATTGAATTCTGCTTTTCCTCTCCCCCCCCCCCCCCCCCCCCCCCCACACACACACACACACCAAAAGAAAAAAAATTTGGAAAATTTGCGATTCCGTAAACACACTTAAAGGTTGGCAAACCTAGATCTACCTTCTGTGAAATTTTATGAAATAATTTATAACTATGAACTTTTCACATAATCAGCTTGTTATAATAATTCATAGACATACAGGGGGCAATTACGAGGGATGTTCAATAAAAAAATATCGTATTTTTTTTTATTCGCATAATGTATTGTATACAAATTTAATTTTATGTTGTATTGTTAGCTTAAAGCTGTTCCCAATTCGAAAGGAACTTCTTTCTGACACACATCTGTATTCATTTTTTTTTTCGCAAATGTGTGAAATTGGCAGGTGTTCTTATTCAAAAAACTATGTAATCGAATGGTGTTTTGCATTTTTTATAAGGACAGAAGATCTTTCAGCATATACCGTCAAAGTTGGCGCTTTGAACAGAATTTTCGGACGCGAGAACGAGGGAAAGGAGAAAAACCTGACGAAAACGTGACTTATAACGTTTATGTAACGACTAATGTAAGTAATTTATTTTTCAAAAAATGGAAAACGCCATTCGATTGCAAATCGCTTCAATTGTTAGGCCTGCCAGATTTATGTCTTTATGTTTTAAAATGAATTAGAAAATGTATTAGAAAGTTTCGCGTTGTTGTTATAGAGCAAAGAACAGTATAATGGATGTGTAATAATTTCTTCTTTTATTTTTTTCCAGTAAGTGGCAGCCGTCCAAGTTCAGAGACGTTCAGTATCGCCTACGGTAACGATGTACGGTTATGGAATGCTACAGGTGGCCGGTAGCTTATGGAAAGAAAGTCTGTTCGGTTCTTCCCTTATAAAAACAGCTGGAGCTGGAACTGGAAGGTGCTTTAAGAGGGTACTTCAGTCAAACGAAAAGACGCGTTCGCTAATGCTAATCCTATGGAAGAAATTTATAAAGATATCTCGGTCGCATTTCAATATTTTTAAATGATTTTTTTTGTATTGGATAACTGTGATCGATCTGTATGCAGGCCGTTTTTTACTTTTCCAATTTTGATTGCAGATTTTTTTTTTTTTATGAGGATGCTTTTACTTTCGAAACCGGTTCCGAAAATGAAAGTGTCCTCATTAAAAATACCTGTAAACAAAATCGAAAAAGTAAACAACGGCCTTTGTACAGATCGATCTCAACTATGCAATGCAAAAAAAATCATTTAAAAATATTGAAATGCGACCGAGATATCTTTATAAATTTCTTCCATAAGATTAGCATTAGCGCACGCGTCTTTCCGTTTGACTGAAGTAGCCTCTTAACGCTGTTCTCAACTGCTCTGCTCAACAAGTGCAAAACGTTTTGACACATTTATAAATTCATTTTTTAACGGAAAGATATAAAATTGGAAAGCTTGACCACAGAAGCGATTTGGAATCAAACTGTTTTATCCATTTTTTGATCAATAAATTATCTATTGAGTTATAAGGGATATTGATCACGTGACACGGCATTTTTCTCCCCTTACTGACCGGATTTTCCTCTTTCGTTCAGAAGTTCGGTTCAAAATGCCAACTTTGACAGTATTTTCTGAAAGATCTATTGCGTTTACAAGAAAACGGAAAATACAGTTCGATGACATAGTTTCTGAATAACAACACTTTCTAGTTTCATGCGTTTGCGAACAAAAATGAATTAAAACTTATATCAGAAAGTTGACCCTTTGGATTTGAGAACAGCCTTAAGATGTTTATAAGAAAGGGAGACAATCAATTTCAAAGAAAGATGGACGCTAAGCTCTACACTCTCCGCAGGCGACGACATTAACATTTAACTGATGTGCCAGAAATTGTCACATAACTTCTGTGAAGTGGTCTGCGAGACCGCTCCATCGAAAGATGAATAAAAGGCGCGATTAACTCATAGGATGGTGTTGTGTACTAAACTTTTTGTGCAGGACTGTTATAATTAAAATTCTCCTATTCAAAAGTGATCTGGTCAGTGAATTCTGGTCATAAAGTGAATTCTGGTCATAGTACCAAAGTTCCAAAGGAAACAAAAATTCGGTGTGTTTATAGTTAAACTGGAAGTTACAAGTTAAACTATAAAAAATGAAAAAAGCAGCGGTCTGTGAGACCAGTAACGAGTAACATCAGTTAAAGGTTAACATCGCCGCTGGCCGCTGCTATTGACAGAGAAAATCGTCCAATAACATTACGACCACTATCAGAAATAGTGGAGCCATTATTTCAATTATGATTCCACATTTTCGGAATAAAAATACTTGAATTACACTCTGATTTTTTTCTCCGAAAACCTGAAGAAATAAAACTGGCAAATCATTTACTTTCACAAAACAATTGTATATTATTATTACTGTTTTAATCTTAAAGTCCCATTTTAAATTTTAGAAAAAAGAAAATAAAAATTTTTTTTGGAAGCCCTGGTTTTCAAAACATATAGGAAAGTTTTATCAATAGTTTGTACTCGTCAAAACTTCACGGCTTATCTGCTGATTTTTTTTTTTTTTTAAATATATTTTAAATCTTTATCACTACTAATTGCTGCTTTTTAGCTCACAGGACACGGGCTATCAAAGCCCGAGAGCTAATGTGCCCGCAGGTTCTGTATGTACGTACGTAGGGGAAAGTAGGGGAATGGCGCTCACTTAACCCTTAAATGCCTGATGTTGCTTTTTGGCAACATACCCAATTTAGGCTCTAAAATACTATTAGAATAATATTGAAGCTGTAATGCCTAATGTTGCCAATAAAATACATTCTGAAATATTATTAAATCGATTTTCAACATGTAGATGGCAACACTTGTGCTGTTTAAGAATAAAGATAAATTTATTTTTTCAAATGTTGCTACTTGTTCTTTTTGTTTTGTTTGGAAGCTTGCGAAATACCCTATTTTGACTTGCAGTGAGCAAGTAAAATTTATTTCTTATTATAGTTCCTAAAATTCTTGTGTGTTTAATATTATAGAATTTTATCAAGGGAAATTATTTTTTCAATTAAACACCAGTATTGCCGATTAGTAACAAATTGTTTTTTAGCCGTAAACTATACTTAAAACAAAATATGATTTTTTAAAGTATTTTTCCCATAATTTATTTAAAAAATGAAAGCCGAAAAACATTATTACAATGATTTTTGAAAAGTCAGGCATTTAAGGGTTAAGGGAAACATGAATAGCTAGTCAAATTTAGGCAAAAAAATAATCAATATTTTATTAACGGAGTATAACTCCAAAGCATAAGGAACAGTTTGTAATAAACTAATTTGCATAAAAGTTTAAGGATTTTTTTTTTTTTCGTTTTATTTAAATAACAACCATCGGTTGAGCGGTAATGCCCGACATGGTAGGGTAATTGCATTCAGAGTTTGAATACAACATTTAAGTAAGACAAAAGTCACATATGTAGTTGTGTGGGCTGTTCACGCCATTGCAGGCATTTTGCAACCGCTTTACACATATTGTGTTGCACATATAAGTGGGCTACTTTTTTTAAATTTAGGTTTTTTGATTTTCACCACTTTTTTGAAATCATAAAATTCTCCTTCTTTAATGACATATTAATTAAGGCGAAAACAGGGGAATTTTACCATTTCAAAAAAGTGGTGTTAATCAATAAATTTGAATTTTAAAAAAGTTGAGCACTGGCAACACTTCTGGAATTTCACGCGAGCGCCATAACCCGTTATTGTCATGTTAGGTTTTAATGCATTATAATTGGCGTAACAACGCACTACAAAAATAAATAAAAGCATGAAAGTACAGCTAAATGTATATATCTTGTAGACATAATGAGTAAATTAATATTTGAAAATAAGAGTGTACACGCACCTTCAAGTTAGATGTAGAATTTTGTAATAAAAC
This sequence comes from Maratus speciosus, assembly GCA_963932465.1. Taxonomy (NCBI): domain Eukaryota; kingdom Metazoa; phylum Arthropoda; class Arachnida; order Araneae; family Salticidae; genus Maratus; species Maratus speciosus. Next base: position 252,220,130 of record OZ010800.1, on the reverse strand, counting down.
AACTGCAAACTAATAACGTGAGGACACAAAAATACTTTCCTTCCGACGGTCACTATATCCTCACTGGGAACTTACGATGAAGTTCGCTAGGTGCCGGTACCGATCGCACCGATCGTCAATTCTGTTCTGCTTAGAGATATTGGGTGAGCGGGTTTGCCCTTCTGAGCGTCATTACCCTACTTTCCCCTATATATGTACAATTTTGAATAAATTTGAATTACAGTGTGAATTTGAGATTTTGTGTTTTCTATGGTCAAAAAGTGCAACCTCCTCCGCGGAATTTTATAATGCCCCCCCCCCCCCGGGAGCCACAGAAATCCCTCCCGGGGAAAAGTGTCTGAATTCAACACTATGTATATATGTACGCATGTATTATGTACGTAATGCGATAACTCTTGTTAGAAATATCCGATTTGCTTCATTTTTCTAGGTTCATTCTGATGTGGCGCTTCCCTGGTTAGTCTAAGGCATAGGTTCCCAACCTTTTCTAGACCGAGCGCCCACTTTACAAGAAAAATAAATTCCAACGCGCCCTCTTTTATAATTTACCAATTTTAGTGAATTATACCAAATATTAAAATATTGTTGCATATTAGCTACCTATTTTATCTGTCTATATCTGTTAGGAATCACATAGTCGAAATTAATTAAAATGGCTGTCAAATATAGTAATAAATTGTTTATTAAAATTTTTAAAATAAACACAACATCAATAAGTAAAAAAAAAAAAAAAAAAAAAAAAAAAAAAAAAAAAAAAAAATGTACCATGGTTGAGGGTGGTAAAGTTTTAACAGTTTGTTAATTTCGAGTTCCAATTTCGTTAACATCAACCCGCAAATTACCCAGTTCAGTACAACAGTACCTCGTTCTGTTCCGTTTCTTAAACATTATACTAGCTTGCACTGAACCCAAGCTTAGCCAAATCCGATGAAAGAAAAGCAATTAAAAAATTCTGTACTCTTGGCCCACTGTCCAGGGTAGAGAGCTAGAGATCTGGTATAGATTTTGAAGCCAGAATTGTTAGTTTCCATTTCTGAATTTTACTTTTAGTTCTTCTTAATGTTTAATTATATCTAATTTTGCACTCCGCAATTTTTGAATTTATAGCTATTTTGAATATGAATTCTAGCGATTTTTGACATTCATGAAAGAATTAGGGCTAACAGTGCTTTACACCGCTATAATAAAATTTTGTTTTCGGTGAGTTTTAGCGTCGAATTTTGGCGTAAAAGAAATTCAATTTGGGACCCCTAACTTTAGGTTCGTTTGTATAGATTTTCATTTAATATAGGTGTATTTAATGATTTATCACTGGTTCGCGCAACGCCCGAGGTTAGCTAGTTTTATTATATCGATTTTCTAAATAGGTATGTACGGCAAGGCCGCCGCCCTTGACTATCTTAACGCCCCCCAATTTCCCTCTGGATATGCTACCGCCACCCCCCCCCCCTTGGGAACCTATGGTCTAAGGGAACCGGTGGTTAATTCCCCTCTTAATTTAGCTAAATGGGTTTCCCATGCAGAATTATCCGATTCGCTTCAAATTTGGTACACAGATTAATTTTGATAAGACGCTTCCCTAATTAGATTTGGAAGTTCGTTGGGGACGTATAAAGGGGGCGAAACAGGGGGGGGGGCTACTTCCGTTAATTTATTTTTCGAGGGGCGTTATTCTTTGAAATAAGAGCATAATATACAATTAGTGTGAATAGCCTGTGAGCTCAATTCCATTAGTTTAACTGAACACTTTTCTTCTTTATTAAGATCTAAGATTCTTAAGATCTCTAAGATTCTTAAGATCTCTAAGATTCTTAAGATCTCTAAGATTCCTTATAATTGATAAATTACTTCCCGATTTTTTTAATATTGAAGGGTTAATTGATTGATTGATTTTCTCGGCCCGGTTTTTCCCTGTTTTGTCAAAAACTATTTTAGCTGTCGGAATACGACAAATTGCAGATTGTAGCCAAAATTGTTATTTATAAATCTTAAATAAACCTTTCGCTCGCCGCGTAAGATTCCTTAAAATTGATCAATTAGTTCACGAACTTCTGAGTATTGAAAGATTGGTTGATTTGATTAATTGATTAGCATGTTTTTGTTTTTTTCTCTCTCTCTTTTCTCAAAAAATTATTTTAGATATCGGAATGTCACAAACTTCATATTGTATCCAGAAACATTCAATATCTGCACCTGATAAGTTTGTACTGTATATTATGATCCTACTTTGGTCAAACAGACAAAAAAATAATTATACCGTAAAGCACAGATTATCATTTTTATATTTCAGGGGGCCGTTCTAAAACGACCTAATATCGAACATCGAAAGACGAACAACCAAAATTGTAGTTGCCTAAGGTGTAAAATCTTTGATTGTAGAAATATAATGCTGTAATCATACAAATTTAATTTTCGGTTATTTAAGATGCACTATATATTGAAAAAAGTTAAAACACTAGAGAACAGGAATTCTGCTTTTTCAGAATTTAGTGTCGCCCCCGGCATTTCCATTGCTTCATTTTCTTCTGATCGACTGATGGCTTCTATTATTATGAAATAGCCATTATAAATGAAGTATGAAGTGTTAGGTGAAAATGGAAGTGCAGCCGTAAAAAGTTAGAACTCTGATTTTCTGGTCAGAATGGGGGGAAAAAATGGTCATAATTTTTTTTTACAGCTGCTCTTTCATCTTCACCTAACACTTCATTTATAATGGCTGTTTCATAATAATAGAAGCCACCAGTCCATCAGAAGAAAATAACTCGGTTAAGCGGGACTCTACTGCAGTACAAAACATATTTCAATTTTAAGACTTAAAGCACGCGTTTTATTTTATGTAAAATGACGCCATTCGCATCCGCTTAAGAATTCCACATTTACGATCTACTCTTAAACATCTACAGTAAAGCAGGCATAGCCCATTACTATCGCGAAATAATGCACAAATGCAGCAAAAAGATTCCGTCATTCCAGAAAATCGAAAAAAAAAAAAAAAAAAAAAAAACCGGCTATCTAATGATTCATAGATTACTTAAAATTAAATATAGTTTATAATAGCTCCATTGTTTTAACAGAAATCATTCGTTTATATTTTTTTTTACAAAATAGCACGTATTTTAATTACATTTTCTTTCGGTTGTTACGAGAAAATGGCAACAAAAATTAATATATAATTACTATTTTAAAACTATTTTTTCCTTTACTTTCTACTGAAATGGAGTACTTCCGTTGTCAATATTAAGCAAATGGCTCCAAAAACTACAAAAAAATTATTGTTTCAAAAATAAATGGAGATACAGTTTTCAAACAAAATGCATTCAAAAGAACTTTTTTTTTTTTTTTTTTTTTTCCCAATACGACGGTATAAAAATTAAAAATGTGCGATGCTTAGAAGTTTGAAAAATTGCTAAAAACAGTATTTAATCGTAATGCTTTGTTTTACGGCTAGCTTCTGTAAGGTAACGTTAATTTTTGGACACAAAATAAGCTGGGAGAAAGAAATAGCATACCGTACCGGAGGCTAATTAGGCTGCGTACTCACGCGTATTTTGCCTGCTTGTCCAGTATTCTTGGAAAAGCTTTTATTCTAAACCCATCTGCGGTTTATTGACAAAAGAATGAGGGGAATCAACAATGGGTCAGGAGATAAGGAGCTCGACTCTACTTGAAGGAAAGGTTCCTCTTTTGCTGGACATCAGTCCCTTTCCTGCTAAAGTCGTTAAAAATCAAAGACACCGCGTGGCAAGAACAAACGAAGCCGACACTGATTACAGTTAGAAGGATAGTGTGTACGCAGCTTTAACCCGGGAGAACGCGCGCTTGCCCAGAGTGTGAATGGTTTTTACTTTGTCACCAATAAATACAAAGAATAATCGTCACCTTATTTCATCGGAGACAATTTTGCGATAAAAGGAGTTGTAGATCACTTTTAAAAAGATAGTGGTGACAATTGTAAAAACCGTACGCACTCCGGGTCTCTCAGGCCCAGCGCGCCATAGGCGTAGCGTCGGGGCTGAGTAAAGAGCATTAAAATTGCCAAATAGATAAAAAGATTCGCTTACAATATACAAGACAGCAAATGAATAACCCCATTATTTTTCTTATAATTACTTTTTTACATGCATATCATCATATTTGGCCTTAGAGGGGGCGAGGTCAGGTGACTGACGGGAATAATAAAAACGAAGTGGTCGAAAATTCACAAAATTTGTTTTAAGTCACACGTACATTTGAAAATTGGCATTATGTTGAGAAAAGTATGTAAACATAACAATCTATACATAAGAAGAGTGGGTTAAATCACAATTCCACAAAACTGGTGTAGATAGTACAGGAAGATATTTTACAATGCTGGAATTAATTTTTATGCGTACAGTAAATCCTGGTTTCTTAGTTCCTAAAACAATATGACTCATATCACTATGACATTAAGGTACCTCAATTGTAATAATTTGTAATGCTACAACAACAGTAAAATCTAGAAAAATGAAATCTGTCTATAATAGAATCTTGTCTTAAATGAAAAAAACTGCATGGTTCCAACAGAAAGAATAGCAACAGTTATATCTGCCAAGACGGAAACCTGTATAAAGCAGAACTATTTCCGCTTCCTTTCGATTTTTTTCACAGGTTTTAATGAATAAATATTTGACAAAGCTGGTTATATATTTCAATATTACGTATTTTACTGTTACACATTTAAAATTTTAAAATAAGTCCTCTAATGGAAACTTTCGCAAATTTCTCTTTTTTAAATTTACTTTGCGGGGGAAGGAGGGGTGCGCCAAAATCCATGTTTGCCCGAGTGAATATATAGTTTGTTTCGGCTCTGGAAGGAGTGCACAAAATAAAATGCTTTAGTAAAACCTTTTAGAAGAAAAAAAATGAGTATAGCATTTTCAGTGGTACAGTAAAAAATCTCCCTCAGGGCGCCATGGCTCATAAAGGCGCCCCTGCCTTTATCCCAAAATGATTTTTTTCTCTTCTTTTTGCCTCCTTGCCCTTGAACTTCCTCAGCCAGTCGACAAAAGAAAAGACGAATTTCGACAGAAGATCGTGGAAAAATATCGCGTATTTCGTCAAAAAATCTCTGAAACAAATACCGAATATTATTTTCGTCAAAATTTTCGTAGAGAAATTCACGAAATTTGGCAAAGGATCGTGTAAAGAAAATCGTAAATTTCATGAAACGATCGGTGGGAAGAAAATGCGAATTTTGGTAATTCATCGTCGAAGAAATCGCGAATCTCCTGAAAGGACCATTGAAAAATATCTTGAATTTTATCAATGGTTGCGGAAACAAATGGCGATTTTCGTCCTTCGGTCACGGAAAAATCATCGCAAATTTCGTCAAAAGAATGCACAAAATGACGAATTTTGTTTAACGACCAAGAGGGAAAAAAATGGAAGTTTTGTCAAATGGTCGCCGACAAAAAGACGGGCAAGGGTGATTCTGAGTAAAAAAAAATCTGATTCACAGTAAATTTTCTGAAAGGTTACAGCAGAGGAGCGAAAGGGGGGAAATCTCCTGGCGGCAATTATGAGTTTTTGCGTTGGTCCTTTGACGAAATTCGCGTTTTTACGCGATCTTTTGATGAAATTTGCGATCCCTTGGTGAAATGTGTGGTTTTTTTCGTGATCCCTGGACGAAGCTTGCGTTTTTTCGGGATCCCTTGTAGAAATTAGTTTTTTTCTGCGATCCTTTGAAGAAATTGGCGACTTTTTTCTGTGAACGATTGTAGAAATTGTCGGAAACCATTTGCCGAAATTCGCGATATTTTTTATGCCTGAATTTTCGGACTGATGACCCATTTTTTAAAATTTTCGGAACCAGATGCCTTAAATTTTCAGAAAATTCAGAACAGAATCACACCTGAAAAGACGCGAATTTGGTCAAATAATCGTGTAAAAAATTTAAAATCGCGCAATCATTAGGGAAATTTGCAATAGGTCATAGGAAAAATTGCGAAATCTCCTTCAACGATCGTAGCAAAAGATAGGGAAAAGAAATAACTATTTTCCTCAATCTTTGGGGAAAAAATCGCGAATCTCCTCAAACAATTGTAAAAAATATCTTTAATTTTACCAAAGGTTGCGGAAACAAATGGCGATTTTCGTCATTCGGTCGTGGAAAAATCATCGCAAATTTCGTCAAAAGGATGGACAAAAAATTGCGAATTTCGTCTAACGATAACAGGAAAAAAATCGCAAATCTCGTGAAATGGTCGCCGGCAAAAAAACACAAATTTTGTCAAAAAAAATGAGAATTTAATCAAATGATCGCGCAAAAAATCGCGAATTTTGTAAGTCGGTCGTGAAAAGAAAATCACGAATTTTGACAAACGATCTGGAAAAGAATCGGGAATTTCGTCAAAAGATCTCTATGAAACAAATAGTAACTACCATCAATCGGTCGCGGAAAATTTATATCGCGAATTTGGACAAGTGGTGCCGGAAAAAAAATAAATTTCGTCGATCTGCCGTAGAAAAAATTGCGAAATTTGGCAAAGGATCGCGGAAAATTCGCAAAATATCCTTCAACGATAGTATAAAAAGATCTCGGAAAGAAATAGGTATTTTCGTCAATCGATTGGGGGGGAGGGGGCGGGAAATCGCGAATTTTGGAATTCGTCGCCGAAAAAATCGCGAATCTCCTCAAACAACCATTGAAAAAGTACGTTTTGGAAAATGACTCTACATGCGCTTTGAAGAAAAAGGTCGAATATTTTCAGTAAAAATAGTCACTGAAATCCAAAAAAAGTCGCCTGTTTTCTTGAAATAGTCGCTTTTTAATGGTTTTTGGCCTAAAATAGTCGCCATAGCCGTCGGATGCTTAAAATAGTCGCTTTTAGTACCATTTTAGTAGCAAGTGGCATCCCTGCAATTGTATGTTAAGAAAAATCGGAATTTTTTGAGAAATTGTGTCGAGCCGAACTCGACCTGATTTAATTGATTTTTTCACGGGCCGGGCCTGGTCGTAAATTGTGAAAATATAAACGGGCCGGTCCCGGGTGGAACTTTTAATTCTTTCGCCGGGTTGGGCCCGGGAACTGCGGTCCGCGCAGACCTGTAGTGTGCCCCCCAGGGGCATGCAAAGAGGGGGCTAAAGGAGCGGTCGCCCAGGGCGCGAAATTTATACTGGGAACCACACTTTTATTTGTTTATTTATTCATTTTTTGGCCGCCGATCATTTTTCGGGGAATTTCTTTTTCTGTCTTGATCATTTTTTTCTCTGTCGCAAAACATCATGAACTCTCTAACAAATAAGTAATTTTCTTATATGTTATTTAGTTGTTCTGAATTCCTAAATTAAAATTAAACCTTTTGAAGTTCCAAAATAAACACGAAATATTTTTTCGATAGAATTTATGTTTCTGCACTTTATCAATTTTATTACACCCATCACGAAAAAAAAAAGATTTTCTTTTCTTGGAGGGGGGGGGGGGCGCAAAATTGAAAATTCGCTCCGGGCGCCGTTTTTCCTTCCCGCGTCCTTGGTGCCCCCCTAAAATTTCTGGTCACGCTACGCCTATGCGGCGCGCGTCCTCGCGGGTTAAGTAAAAAGGCAAACAATTGTTTCTAAAATCGAAAAATAAAAGTGAGAATTATCAAACGAAAAATCGGTTGCACACCTTGAATTACACTTTTTTTATTCCATTATCGGGCGTACAAACAGATTTTAATTAAACTAATCTTTTATCGTCGTATGAAGAGCCGATTTACTTTGAATACTTAAGCAAAGCATTATTATGTATGGAGTTAAATTCTTGGAAATTTTTCTCACTAGTATTGTGAGAAAAAAAAAGGGGGGGGTTTATGTGTGTCAATGCCAATGCAGTCCACCCACCGTCCATTCTTTTAATCCCACCCCCTTTATGGGTTCCACAAATTTGAAATAACCCCTGTAGCAGTCACACATGTTCTTTGTCTTTCATCCTTTACCTTCCTCCAATATTACAAGTAGAAAAGAAAAAAAAGAACGACGCTGGGAAAGAAAATTCTAAAAATTCGTTGCTTCATGAAAAAAAAACGGCGTATAACCGACGTTATACGTCGAATAAACGAAACATTACAACATTAAAATTCATAGAAATGAATCGGCACCGTACTGAAACGACGTATGTAAAACACGTATGATTGAGAAACGTATAAATACGGTGCTTTACTGTATATATACATTATTTTTGAGTGCAAGTCGTCTAAATAGTCCAATGAACTTAGAAATAGGTGTTTCTCTAAAAATCACAGATAGACACTCCAATTTTATATATAAGTATAATATGAAACAGCGCATAGACAATCGCCATCTCTGTTGGTAGGCATAATTCTTACCTTTCAAATTTCATTAACAATAACGATAATAATAAATGCCAAAACACATTATATTTCTCAACGGAGACTCGGAATAAACAAATCAGTATGCTTCTTTTATGCATGCGCAGAAAGCAATTTTTAGTTGTAAGCACCCGCTCATTAATAGTAATCCTGGTCATAAAAATTAAATTTGTCACATCTATAGACTAAAATCGTTCATTTTATTTAAAACCAAATTGAAGTAAATTAATGCTGTATTTTTATTTATTTATTTATTTATTTATTTATTTGAGGGAGAGATTCCACCCCCCCCTCCCCATTACATAGAAGCTGTTGCATAATCTACATTTTCGATATCTGTAGTTTCACGAACAAGTTAAATTATAATTAGAATATGATAATATAATTTACGTAATTAAAAACCATTTTCTAAAATCTTGCTCAACGGTTCAGCTCTATAGCGAGTGCTTTGAATAACAAACCAGCTGAATCTATTGATAATTTCTTTTTTAATTTATTAAATTCTTTCTTTTTAACAAGCAAATGTCGCTGAATGAACGTTTCACCTGATTGGTTGTTAAACTGGATTGGATGCTGGGATCTTGTGTAACGGATTTCCTTATTCGCAACACACAATACACAAAAGTGTGAATTAATTCTATGTTCATTTTTCTACTGTAGATGTGGGGCCTTCGGCCCCAGGTACTATGCAACTTTTTCTTCCAAGTCCAATACACAAAAATATGGAGTAACTCCATTCGACTTTCTGAATGCTTTACAGCAGGGCTGTCCCAATGCGGCGTCCTTTCTGATATTTCTTTTAACTGACTTTTCTTAAAAATATAAAATTCTTTTAAAAATAGATTTTTTTAAAATCAATAATATTAGCAGATTTGTTTTATAAGTAAATTAATTTTGTATACTACACTGTAAACTGAAATGTCTGAAATTCAGACATTTAAGTGTCTGAAACGCAGTGTTCAATTTTCAGACGTTTTAAAATGTCTTAAAATTTTCAGACACTTCTTGTGTCTGAATTTCAGGCACTTAAGTGTCTGAAACAAGAGTGTTCAATTTTAAGACGTTTTAAAATGTCTTAAATTTTTCAGACACTTCTTACGTCTGAATTTCAGACATTTCAAATGTCTAATTGCGGCCATCTTTGACCCCCCCCCCCCTTTTTTGGCCAATATGAATACGCAGCCATGTTTGACCACATTGAATCATTTTTTATAAATGGGAATACTTTGTTACCATAAAGCAGAGCTGATTGCAGCGTGGGAAAAATGGGGTGCTTTTCTACCCCCTGATTTTAGGGTACCACAAATTGGATATGAAATTTTCATAAAGCTGATATTTTAAATCAGTTTTGACCTTATGAGGATTGTAATGAGTATTTTGTAGTTTTAGAATAGGATAATTATATGTATATATACATAAATATGTATTTATGTGATATATATGCCCTACGGCATCAAAAATGTTTATTACTTTTAGTGAACTTCAGATTAATTCTAGTCCGAAGACCTAGTATTCATTTGCCCCCTTCCCCCACTGCCTTCGTATACTGTTACAAAAAAAAAAAAAAAAATTAAGTCTATTTGATGCCTTCAAATACATATTTGGATAAATATATCATTTTCTTTAACCTAATCATGTTCTAAAAGTACAAAATATTTATTAAAATAAGTATAAGATCAAAACAAATTTAAAATATCAGCTTTATGGAAATTTCATACAGAATTTAGGGGCCCGTAAAGCTAAAGGCCCATAGAAACAGCCCAGTTTGCCCATGCTGTAATCAGCTCCGCTTTATGGTAACAAATTATTCCCATTATAAAAAAGAATTCACTCCTTCAGAAAGAATTCCATCTCTGCTTTGTAGTTCAATTTTTTCCTATTTAAATAACATATTCCCAGTGCAATTCCCAGTTTAAGCATTTTTTGCATTTTTATTTCCGTGTTAAATAAAATCTAATACTAGATTCCCCAAAATTTGCAGTATATGAGAGCCCAATATTTAAAAAAAAATTGAGTATGAAACTCTTGATTTAAAGAGCAAATTCGATTTTTTTTTTTTTTTTTTTTTTTTTTTTTACCATAAGAAAAATTGAGAATTTAATTATAAAATATTCAGAATTTCACAATAGCTTCATTCTAATGCTTCTATGATTTGTTTTCATGTTCAAACACACACACACATATATAATAACATACAGGAAAAGTCACTTCTAGTTTCAAAACCTATTTTGCATAAATATACTTTTTTTTTTGGCCTTGTTTGTATAAATGAACTTTGAGGAAAACCGCAATTTTTTGTGCAAAATGTAGTTATGCATGGAAATATAGAAAAACTCTAGCTGTTTTCTAATTTCCATTTTAAACTTGTAATAATCTTTTAACTTAAAGCTGTTCTCAACTGCTCTACTCAACAAGCACAAAACGTTTTGACACATTTACAAATTCATTTTTTAACGGAAAGGTATAAAATTGGAAAGCCTGAGCATGGAATCGAACTGTGTTTTCCATTTTTTGATCCATAAATTACCTATTGAGTTATAAGCGATTTTGATCACATGACAAACACGTTTTTCGCCCTTTCTTGAGTGGTTATTCTTCTTTCACGCAGAAATTCGGTTCAAAACGCCCACTTGGACACTATTTTCTGAAAGACCTGTTGCGTTTGAAAAAAAAAAAAAAAAAAAAAAAAAAAAAAAAAAAAACCGGAAAAAACAGTTCGATAACATAGTTTCTGAACAACAACACCAGCCAGTTTCATGCATTTCCCAACAAAAATAAATTAAAACTTGCGTCATAAAGTTGCCCTTTTTGATTTGAGAACAGCCTTAAAATAAAATAAGCTTAGTTTTCAATTTCTCATGTTTTGAAAATCCAAAATTTAAAATTTTGAACAAAAAAAATCAAAGTAAATAATGATTTTTTGAGGAAATGGAATTATAGCTGTAAATAATTTATATTCTATACAATGTGCTATTAAAAAATGAAAATTTCGAAAACTGAATTTATATATAATAATCACAAAATTGCAGTATTTTTTTTTCCTTTCAACTGTATAGTTTAGAGAATATACGGGTGTGCCATATAATTAAAAATTGCTTTGAAACCAAATAATATCATGCAGAATATATATCTATATATATATTTAAGGTGACACAAAAAAGTTTTGACAAATCGGATTTCAAAACACAAATCAATTTTGCCAAAAACAGATTTTTGGCTAAAAAGGTTTTCCTCGAAAATTATACATCTCTAATTATAAAATATAAAAAATAAATCACGATAGATGTTTGTTAATTTTCCAATTTTTATCCAATATTAAACTTCCGAGTGAATTGCGTATCCTTCATAGCGAACAAACAATTAATTTAAAAGTAAGTTTAAAATAAAATGTGGTTATAACTGCGATGGAAAACGTTTCAAGGAATTCAACATGTTCATCAAAACGCTAAATTAACCTTTTAAAAAACAACTTTTTTTTTTTACTTCTTTTAAATCCAAACAAAGTATTTCTTCTTCAACAAAAGTTTTGACAATTTTACGTTTTTGCTTTATTTTTATAGAATTTTTAATCTAACCAATTTTTTACATAATATTACTGATATTTTTATATAATCAAATTAGCCTCCACTCACACAAAAAATATAATATATAATTCTGGAGCTGCAGTTTTAGAATTACAAGTATGTAAAAATATATATTTCTATAATTAGCTGTTTTTTTTTCGCAAACAAATCCAAGCCTAAGTTATATTTCATGCAACATTTTATGTGGTACTATAAACAAAATATCAAAAACACTTACTGATATCGATATGACTTGATTTAAAATAACTGTCATAGTGAATGAGAGACAAAAACTTGCTTCTTTTTTGAAAAAAACCAATTCCTATATCCTGCTAGCTCTGTTAAAATAATGGAAATTTTCCATTCTGAAAACAGAACCCGCGGGACTAGTTTGTAGGTCTGGGGTTAGTTTTCTTGTTTAACGAGATGAATAACTATATTCTTGACGAAAAGCAATGAAAAGTAATACTGTCTCTATTGGGAACTATTTGTAGAGTCATCCGGATGTAATTTCAGTCGTTATATCCATATATAAAGCACATAAGATCCCTCCAGCCATCCAGAATGCAAGAAACTTCTAAATATAACGCTTCCACTAATAACGCAGCCGCAGTAATAACATAATGACAAAATTTTTCACAGTAAAAAATCCGGACCGGTCAAAGATGCGAACTGTTGAAGAACGTTTAAATTTGAATACGACAACGGACTCCGGACTCACAACACAGATTTGCTTCACAAAGAAAAGAAAAGCTGCGAGTCAGCATTTCCATTGGAAACAGATGGCTTTATTCATTACGTCAGTCTACGGGTTAGAGTATGATAAGTTGTTAAAACTTTTTTTATCAGCGGGAACTGGAACGTTGTATAAGAGAAAATCAGAAGCATTTTATTTTCTTTATTTGGCGATTTTCGTAATGTTTACACTTATAAATTATATGAATATAATTATTACAGTTTTTATTCTTTCAGTAAGAGGGTGAAAAACATATTATAAATTAAAAAAATCGTCGTAACGCTAGTTAAAAAAATAACATTTATTCTTCGAAATGATTACATAATTGAACACTAAGAGAAAAAAGAACTAAGAAATTTTCGTAAGAGGAGCACCCCCCCCCCCTCCCTTCCTAAACCACTAATAGAAATCAATTTTTAAATATTTCCTTTTGACGTTCGTATATTTAAAATTTATCTTAGATAAGGGGTGTTCAGAAGGGCAAAACCCTCCACTAGAGGAAAAGAAATGTTCTGCATTTTGAAAAACATTGTTAGAAATTTATTGTTATATATCTATTTAATATTTAATACTTCTTACTTGTTAATTTTTTTATATTCCTTTTATATAAAAATTATCTTGTACAAGGTGTTCTCACAAAAGATTCTTGGTTTAACTTATTTCATATTTATATTTTGCGTTTTAGTTAGGCGAACTAGGTAGGGGACTCCAGACACATCTGTTCATCCTCTCCCCTTTCTACATTTTTTTCTAAGAGCAATCATATCTCTTTGTATTTAGGGAACGGCCTATGAGTGGGCCATGAGCATACCTATGAGTGTGAAGTAGTTTTTGAGAAATTTATATTTTGGGAAAAGTTTCTTTAGCTTGTACTTTTGCACTAAAAATAATTTAGTTCGAAAGTTAGTAAACGGACATTTACAATTTTGGCAGACGTCCCCATGGTCAAATTAAGTTGCTTATTTTATACACTAATACCAAATTTAGTGGATGGCAAAGCATTTCATCCATTCGAAAACGTTTTCTGACGGTGCTGCCAGACATATTGCGATACAATTGCATATGAGGACACCAGAAGCGAAAGGCTATAAGTGACAAAATTGAAAAAACTGAGATCAGTATACAGGCTATCTGGAAATAAGGCTATTTCTTTTATGATTGCTCTCAGAAGAAAAATATAGGGAGGGGAAACGTTGGACAGATGTGCCTGAAGTCCCCTGCCTTGTTTGCTAAACTAAAACGCAAAATATAAGAGATTTCCAAATTATGTGTTGCATTCTGGAAGTCAACTACTTAAGCTCTATAAACTACTTAACCTCTTTAATCTGTACTTAAAATTTAAAAAATATATTGTACTTCACTTTCCTTCCACAGTTATTGAAATAAGAATTGAAAGACCGCTATGAAATTAGCAACAGCTTCATATTTTAAGTCAGTCACTTACTATTGATGTTAATCGTTAAATTCAATTTATTCCAAATCTAAATTTTTTCACTTATATCCCTTGGCCGCAGGGGTCCTCATATACAATCGTCGTTTCATCATACATATGATACAATTGTATTACATTCAGACATATAAGTGTCTGAATTTCTACATGTCTTAATTTCAGACACATGATCATTATTCAGACATTTTTCTCAGTTCATTTATACCATGATCACAGTAAGACACTTAAGGGTCTTAAATTCAGACACTTATGATGTCTGAAATTTCATATTCAGACACTTAAGTGTCTGAATTTCTTTTTCAGTCACATATGTGTCTGAATTTAAGACGCCTCTATTTGCAGAGTATAGGCTAAGTACGATTAAGGTTTCTGACTCCTAAACCTGAAAAGATTTTTGAGATATGCCTTATAGAGATGAGTTCGGGCTCGTTTTTTGGAGCCCGGACCCGCCCGAGCCCGACGATTTTAAATCCGAGCCCGAAAGATTTTTTGTCATCAGAGCCCGAGCCCGATACCACTCTATCCGATACATCTTTAACTATAATCGATTCCTTTCTCATAACAGTCTTCCGTGATTGACGTGAACCGGAAAATCAACGTAAATTACAAAATTGACACCGTTATCTTAAAGGTCAGATGCCTTTATATTAAAAGAAGAAACACTGACTGATTGCTTCCTATCGGAATAATAAAGTAATTATATTTACTTACGAAGCAAAGTGATCTCGTAAATCTACTACAGAGTCCTTAGCATGAGCAGAGTTCATGACAAATAGATATAATACCCAGTAAAGTTATTTTCATATGAAGAATGATTATGACTCATGCGCAAATATAAGATTAAATAATTTGCAAACCTCAAGCTAATTCTGGTCTACTAAAAATCGAAGAAAACATTCCGTTTTGTTAGATAACTAAATAAAAAATAAATAAACGATCGGATTAAAAAATATCTTCTGTCACAAACGAAAATCCTAATAAAAACAAATTCATTGCTTGTGTTTGTTTTGATTGGCGCCATATTAATTGATCGTCGTCGAAAATGCCGTACCATAAATCTGAAAACATCACAAATTTTCTTTTGAAACAGCAATCAAATACTAAAATAAATAAACACGATTTTTGTTACCCCTTCATTTTGATCTAAATAACATTGAAAAGACTTGAAAAGTAATTTTAAACGGGGAAAAAAGTTCTTTCAATCTTTTCTATACATAAATAAATATAGTTTTCCGGTTTCAGAAAGAACGAGCCCGAACCCGAAGGCTAGAATAAAAATAGAGCCCGAACCCGTGTCGGGCCCGGGCTGAGCACGTCTCATCTTGCCTTATCTCAGAAAAATATAGTACTTCTAAATTGGCTACACTGCAAATAGGGGCGTCTTAAATTCAGACACACATGTGACTGAAAGGGAAATTTAGACAATTATGTGTCTGAATATGAAATTTCAGACACTCATTCTCTTTCATAGATATCTTAAATTAAGACACTTAACCTTTAACTGATGTCATAGAAATTGTCACATAGTGTGAAGCTGTCTGTGAGACCGCTCTATCGAAAGGTGAATAAAAGCCGGGATTAACTCATAGGATGTTGTTTTTGTACTAAACTTTTTGCGCAGGAGTGTTATAATTAAAATTCACCTATTCAAAAGTCTCTGGTGATAGTACTAATAAAGTTCCAAACGGAACAAAATCTCGGTAGTGTTTGTAGTTAAACTGAAAATTGCAAGTTAAACTAAAAATTGAAAAAAGCCGCTGTCTGGGAGATCGGTAACATCAGTTAAAGGTTAACCCGGTGTAAAACCTTCGACTAACAGGTGGAAGTGGTAGCGTGGAACTTCAGTCAAGCGGAGGCCCAAGTAATAATTAAATCAAACAATTTATTTAAATGCATAAGATAAATGAATATTTCTTGATTAATTACTTGTATTTACAACTACATTATATTTTTGGGTACTTTCAGCTGATGACAATGTTCATTAAAGACTGCCTTTAAATGATATTTCGGCTGCAAGACCTAATATCTGCAAAGAAAAGGTTAGCTCATATATTAGAGTGGCCCTCTTTATATATCTCACTCACCTTTTTCACAAAAAACTTTTCATACAATTTACATTTAACTTACTAATACTGAGTACCTTTGATTATGAAATTTCACTTTTAAAAGACAAAACACATTTAAAATTTTACACTTTGACATTTACACAAAATAAGATAAATTTAATATGTACACCTAGTTAAATCGAATTCGACTCACTTATGTACACTTAGTTAAATCGAATTCGACTCACTTGATCCGGCGCTAAATTTCTAACTGCTAGAGTCTGTCATGTGAAGGCCTGTTTCTATATTTAGGATAGTGTCTCGGACGTGAATCTTCGTTTGTCAACCTATTTATTTTCTCCGCGTTTTTTTCTTGTGGTTTTTGTCTATTTACACGATAATTTTGCAACTTTTCGTGTCTACCTGTGGCGCTCGCCACACAATAAGCCGGGGACATTTTAGAGTCGCCCGTCCTCCGACTAATCCGTCTGGTAACACTTTCGCGCTCTTTATTCCCGTCCAAATCCTTTACTAGATTTTCTGACCTGAGATACTTTTTGTTCTCGTTATTTCTAAACCAAAATTCTCTTTTGTTCCTTCTCAGTGTTATTTTCACCGACGTATCCCTTTGATTATCCGATCTATCTATACTTTGACACGCCCTATTTGCTTGTGTTAAATCCTCACACTCATGATGCGATTTTTCTAACCCCTTTTTCAGTTTGACTTCTCGTATGGGGCAACCCATCTCATGATCCCCTTTGACATCTTTCTTTTTTCTTTTATTCGATCCTAAAACCTGATCTTCCTTTTTCGTGGGTGATACAGTATTATCCTTCCTTCCCTCCCAATTCTCATATCTCGTTTTTGACCGGGTACCTCCCATTTCCTTTCTTTCTCCCAAGTTCACGCTCGTCAATTTTGAGTAGTCCTCTCTCATCTTATTCTCTTCCCTTCGGGTTGGATTCCCGTTTTCGTGTTTCGCTATGTTATGGATGACCACTGCATCTGAAATCTGCATTTTTTTCCTTTTAATATCATCAATTAATTTTTGAGTTTTGTTACCCAAAATATAGTAAGACAAATTCGTCTTTCTGTCCGTCACGATAGCTTTTGTTTTTAGTCTCCCGAGTCCTTCAATTTTTAAAACAACTTCGGCGGTCGGTAAGCGACGAGTATTGTTCATTAACGGCTGTCTAACTCGAATAGTGCCACCATCTAATTGATTGGGTTTAATAAATCTCCTCGAAATCACATCATATTGACTTCCACTATCTCTTAATGTTGTGCATTCCCTTCCGTTGATTAGCGCGCGGCTTAGATAAGGCTTAAAACTTTCTTCAAAATTTGTACTTCCGCTAATATGATGAACGCTGGTAATTTGCTCTCCATTTCTTTTGTTTTCGGGACAATTAACCTTCAAATGGTTTGGGCTCGAGCAAATGAAACACCTAATAGCCCTTTTGCGCTCAAAGATTTTTCCCCTTTCTTTCTCTATATTTCGTTCTCTCCAGTTAGTTCTGGTTTCGGAATGCCCCCCTCTCGTTTCGTCTTCATTTTCCATTTTCTCATCCCGCGAATTTTCTTCGAATTTTAGCTTTTTGTTCCACGATTTTTTTGACGCCCCTTTTATAGTTTCGTATTCATCCAGATCCTTAGCTAGTGTTCCTGGATCTTTATATTTGGCTCACGAATCTATAAAGTGCTCCCTTAATTCTGCTGGAGCACGCCTCTTAATCTGTTCGGTGATTAGCAAATCTTTTAACTCTTTAAAATTAGTAACCTTAAGATCATTTAACCACCCTTCTAAAAAGCTATTTAGTTCAAAAATGAGGTCTTTCCACGGGCTATTCTGGTCTCGCAAATGTTTATCTAATTTTTGTCTATAAGCCTCGCCCCTCAATCTAAAACGAGCTAACAGGATTGACTTCACATGCTGAAAGTTGTCAACTCGGTCTGTCGGTTCGCGCAAGATCAATTCAGCTATCTATACGGGCAACAAAGCTAATAAATGCGTGGCCAGATCCTCATTTTCTATCCCAGACCTTAATGCCTGTCGTTCAAACAAGTTTAAAAATAGAGTTATGTCCGAACGCTCTGGATCAAAACGATGCATTATAGTTTTTAGCGCTAATTTAGGTCTTTCCGATCCGTTACTGGAAATCGAGTTACACCTCCCTGTATTTTGCGTTAATTGAAAATTTCTCTCTTTTTCTTTCTCTTCTTTTTCTTTTTTCTCTCTTTCTAAAAGAAGTAGATCTTCCCTATCTTTCACTATATATCCCACTTGCGTTAATGAAAAGTCGGCATCATAATCGTCCGCGCCCTCTATCTTTTGGATAATCGTCGCGATTATGTCACTTTCTTCTATCTGAACTCCTAATACTTCTGCTAAATTTTGCAGATCAGCCTTTCGGCAATATTTCAATGCCGTTATTTTCGCCATTATCTATCGATTTTATATTCCTACCGATACTACAAAGATAACCTAACGATTTCCCTCTTCATATATTTATTTATATATTTTTTTTTTCAACTACCTCAGAAGATGTGAATTTGACACTTCACCGAGAATATTCTAACCTTATCTACCGTTATAAAATGTTTTCAAACGTATTCACAATATACATAAATAAATTAGCAATACTATAATAAATTTCAGACATTCTACGTTTTAGTGTTAGTTTCGAAAGAGAAGTATAATTTTCCCACTTTTTACATTCCCTACACACACAAAATATAGAACATAAAAAAAAAAAAAAATATTTCCAAATGCTATAGGTAAACAATTTTCCCTATTTTACTCAGAATTGAACACTCCTTGCAACCTTTTCATATGCTTTTTCTATTTTGAATATAAGTATATATTTAGGAAAATCAATCATTAAATAATCCAAATTGATTCTAAAATATTTTTCAAGCAAACTTTCCTCACAATGGTACTTTTCTTACATGACATCTATTTTTTTTTTTTTTTTTTTTTTAAGAATCTAGTTCGATTTTAGTTTTCTGTATTCTTAATTTAAAAAAAATTTCAAAATTTAAAGCCAATGACAAAGGGTATCAGCTTCCTTGTACTATAATTAATTAATAAGTTAATAATTTTCTTATTTTAACTAACCAATTTTTCAATTTTAAAGTTTTCATTTACCTCAAAACAAAAGTTTTCCTATAAAATATTAATTTCTTATCAACATTTCAATTAATTAATAAATTAAGAGCCACTCAAAATAATGAGCTTACCTTTTGTTTTGCTGGGGCATTTTCTCTCGGGAACTGTACTGCACGGCACTGCACTGCACTGTAGTCTCCTTTCACTGCACACAGTCTTGCATCTGGATGTCGTCTAAAGCACCTTTTTGGGGAACTGTCCGGCACGATACTGGTGTCACTTTTCTCTACGCACAGTCTTGCGTCTGGAGCACTTTCTTAGGGGAACTGTCCGGCACTATACTGGTGTCGTTTTCCTATGCACACGGCCTTGCCTCTGGAGCTCTTTCTTAGAGGAACTGTCCGGCACGATAGTGGTGTCGCTTTTTTTTTTTTTTTTACACACGGTCTTGTGTCTGGAGCTCTTTCTCTTAAGCTAGTCTTTTAATGTTCAGAGTCCTTGCTGTGCATACTACCTTCTGCCACCAAGTTGTAAAACCTTCGACTAACAGGTGGAAGTGGTAGCGTGGAACTTCAGTCAAGCGGAGGCCCAAGTAATAATTAAATCAAACAATTTATTTAAATGCATAAGATAAATGAATATTTCTTGATTAATTACTTGTATTTACAACTACATTATATTTTTGGGTACTTTCAGCTGATGACAATGTTCATTAAAGACTTAATGTTCAGTGTATAAGATTAACATTCAAATTCTATTAGCTTCTTTCTCGATACAAATCCAAAATCTTGTCACGATAGTCTGGTAAGAAACAGCTGCCTCTGTTTTCTGGTGTATATCAGTCCGTTGTCAACTACACAATATCTCGCGGTTTCCACTGGAGAAATCTTACCCAGCCCGAAACGGCAGGTTCTTCTATCCCTTCGGATCTATCCGAAAACTCAACTCCCAACTCAGAGAGCAGCTCTCTCCTTGGGATTCAAAAACGCATCTCCCTCTTTTCTCTGTTCGTTCAAATTCATCTTCCTAAAACAAAGGCTATCTGTCGGCCCACTCAGAGCCTAGGTTGAATGATATCACTAACAAACTTCGATATCATTGGCCAAGAGAGACCCTCTCTGGTAGCGTGAGAAAATTTCGCATCTAGTTTCATTTTTAAATTGTCCTGGGAAAATATCGGCAAACTTGCAACTTAAAAGGGATTCCATAACTCCTCTTTTTTTCATGCCGTTCTACTTTTCCGTCAACCTTTAAGATTGGTTTAGATGGATTGATTCTTTTTATCATTTCCTGCAGAACCTTGAGACTTAGAAATATTTTGAGCTGGTATGCTTATACATTGCTCTTCCTATCTAGAGTTCTATTTGAAAATATATGGGACTTTTTTTGTGAATCCCATTGGATTCTTCACACCGGTAATTCTCCGTCAACTTCAACCTCGCGTTTCGGAGCTTAACTCTCGGTTGAATGCGAAATCCAATTCTCCGTTTACCCAACCTGACGAAATTCAAGGTAAATACTAACCTGGGGTTGATTTATACTCAACCAAGCTCTGGTAGGTAGGTTAGTGAACCGCGCATGCCTAGTAGAAAGAAAGATGGCGGTCGTTTTAAATTGTGCGCTGATGCTTCTTTTTTAAAAACAAAGCTTTTTGGAATTTATAATTAAACGAAGCATTAATTATTAAAGTTGGTATTATAAAAGAATGTGTCGCTTACATTTTTCCCCTTTTTTTGGATATTTTTGCTCTATGAATGCAAAATTATACTAATTTGTGTATCGAAAACGAAGCTTCAAATTTTATTGATTTACAAAGTATTTTTTTGGTGGCGCCATCTAACAAATCTAAATGGAAATATCTTCTTTCAATACCAATTTTGTAAAAATATATGATTCAAAACTCTTTCTTTCGCTCTCTCTTTTTTAATAATAATGAAAAAATAGAAAACAAATTTTCTTCCATTTGAGTCCCTCGTTCATAGTTGCTTAAAGCATGACTTTTCTACCGAATTGTGTATATGTGATCAATTGTTCATAATAGATAAATAATTATTTTTTTTATTACATACTTAGTAAGTTTGAAATAATGATTTTTGTTTTAAAGAAACATTTTTTCAGATTTTTTTTTTTTTTTTTAATTTCGCAATACATCAAGAATATTAATACATGTTCTCGGCCTTCTTCTAAAGTTATTAAACATGATCTCTAAAAAAATGTGTAATAATCAACACAGGATTTTCTAAGGCCTCGTCTTTTTTTTTTTTTTTTTCTACCGGCATGCTATTTGATTTAAGATATTTTAATTGAATCTGTACAGACATTTGTTAAATAAAATATATATGCATTAGAAATAATTATATGAAAATATCTTCATATCTAATATTCATTGTAAAAAATAAATAAATCAACCTATTGCATTATTTACTTTTATTCTACTTAATACTACTAGTTTGATCAGATAATTGTTTATTAAACTTACATTAAAGAAAATGATTTTTTTAATCAACTGTTTTTTAAGAATTTTATTGTTAAGAATTTTATTGAAACTTTTGTTCTGTAAACGAACAAAGTCATGAAATCAAAATGGTAATTGCACATTTACTTATAAGAATTTTTTATTTAAAAATTAAACATGATAAGTATATGCATTTCAATTTCAATACTGCCTTTAGTTTGGTTATTGAAAAGAAACAGATTAAGATGGTGTCAAGGAAGGACAGAACTCGCAGAGATGATTACTAGGTCATGTGATTCCTTTGGCCAATCAACTACGCAGATTTCAGCCGAGAGTTGACTAACTCAGGTCGACTAATCGCGGCTTGAAAGTTATCGATGAATTCGAAATATTAACCGGCGGTTAGATTTGTTAACCGAAGGTTTCTCAACTGAGAATTGAACCGCGAGCTAAAGGTTGGTGGAGAATCGACCGGAAAGTGTCTTACTATGATCAAGGCACAGTATGTTTTTTAAAGCTATTTTTATATGAAATTCCTGAATCGCAAGTGCCTTATGGCTACTATTGTGATCATAGAGCATCGGAAAAGAATCATGATTCCCATTTTGGCTTGTTTTTTATTCAAACTACTATCTACCATTTTTTTCGTACAATAATCTTAGCTTTGTTTACACTATATGGCCAATGATGATTGGTCTCTTGCGGTTTTAGACGTTAAGTTAAATATCTAGAAAAATACATGAGGAATTATCCTGAAACTTTAGGTGTGTAAACATATAGGTCATATGTTTCCGGGAAGATTTTTTCCCAAAACCCCATAGGGGACCGTCAATAAATTGAAAAGAACAAATATCTTTTGGATAACCCTGTAAAAACTAATGTGGCAAAAACGTTCAAACTGTAGAACATGATTAAGAGGCTTATTGTAATAAACTGTTGTCATTTTTACGAGAATAGCATGTATACTCGTAGAGAAATTAAGGTTCTTTTATGAAAACAGTCCCAAATTTTGCAAAGTTTTTTACTTTTAATTTGCAGAGTTATTTATATAAAAAAACGATCTTTTCAGAAACTATGGCAAACAACATTGTACACAATACCTTGCAATCAGAATTAAAAAATAATAAAAATTGGTATAAAAATGCAATCATTAGCTAAGTGTATAGAGCAAACTTTATATGCACTTTTGTGAAAGTCTCAAAAACATAGCTTGAAAATTCTGAAAATTATCGTCAATAGAATAAGCTCGAAATCCGTTGTTTCCAAAAGGAAGCAAAGAGATGAGGGGATGTATCCAAATATAGTAGCAATATTGTGTATCGTATTTTATGGAAGAAACGCCGCACTCCTCAAATTGGCCTGAATAAGCTTAAAAATATTGTAATCGCCACACCCCTTATAAACGCCGCATCCATCGGAACGCTACTTTTGTCGCCAGCGTCACACTGGCCTAACTTTAATCAAAGTTTTCTGAGCAGTATAGGATGCCTCGTTTTTAATATCTTAAGATGTCGGAAGTTTTATTTAAAATATTTAAATCCTATTTTAAATATTTTTATGAATTTTTTAATTAAGGAAACTCAGTTGGTATTTTTAAAAAATCGTAAACGCCGCACATGGCGTAAACGCCGCACTTGGGAAAAAAATTAACTTTGAAATTCGTAAGGAATGGAAAAAACTCGGCGTTTCTTCCATAAAATACGGTACGCTATCTTGGCACTAATCAACAGATAGTACAGTAGAACCTCGATTATCCGAAGTAATTGGGACCGACCATCTTTCGGAAAATCGAAATTTTCGGATAATCGAGAATGCTTCAATTTTAAGATTAAGGAGAAATATAAGTGGTATATCTTATTATGGTAACAAGTCCAAATGCAAAGAACAGAGCCGATACAACATCGCGCGGAACCCTACGTCCGGCGAGTGCAACATTTTTCAACCTCGACCAAAAAAAAAAAAAAAAAAGTTGGAAATTGCTCGTCAAACGTGGCAAATAACGTGGTTCGTATAACTTAGTTTTATAAAAATTTTTTGCACCGCATATTGTACTGAATGTATATTTTAGTGCACTTCATAAGTGCATATCGATTTCATTCTGTTCGAGAGCCTGTCACATCATTAAAATGCACTTGTAATAATTTTTTTCCATTGGCCGTAATGTAACAAAAAACATTTGACTGCACTTGCAATAATTTATTCCCATTGGCCGTAATGTAACGAACGGAAAACTTTTGACTCTCCCTGTCATTAAACTATACATCCCATTTTCATAAAATTTGAAATAACTCAACAAAATTGTGCAGCAATTATATATTTAAAATTTCAGACCATTCGGTTGGGTAGTTTTTGCTCTGTTATATGCAGACGGACGGACAGAACGACGATTATAGGGGCTACGTATTTATATAATTACGAACGCACCTAAAAAGAACTGTACATATTATACACAAAGTTCGTTAACATTTGTGTTGAAATTTGAAAAAGAAAAAAGGTAGTTTTTATAATTTTTAGGGTTCCGTACTTAAAAAGTAAAAACGGAACCATTATAAGATCACTCGTGTCTGTCCGTCTGTCACAGCCACTTTACTCGTAAACTATGGAACGTGGAAAGTTCAAATTCGGGGAAGTAATAAAGACTGTTGACCCACATATTTTCAGATTATTAAATATTTATAAATATATTTAGTAAAAATGTATAGGGGCAAATTCAGTTGCTTGAAAAAAAAAATATTTTCTTTGTATATCGTGTGAGGTATCGTGTGAAAGCTTTCGTAACGCTGAATTCAAAAATACATTTCTTTTAATTTTAGGTATTACATTTTCAAAGATATGGTCGAAAATATAGCGCAAAAATATGTCCCCCCCCCCCCCCATCTAATTCGAATCTGCTGAAACTAAAATTATGAAAAAATTAGAGGGAGTAGACATTAATATAAACCTTGCAGGAAAATTATAGCGATTACCCTAGGTCACACAGTTTTTGAGAAAAGCGCATTTTTCCGTTATGCACAAATTTCGATTTATGGACATTCAGCAAAACTGTTGAGCAACGCTGGAGATACCTATCGTAGTAGAAGTATAAAAGCATTGTTGATCATGATTTTCTAAAAAAATTGTCAGTAATTAGCTGAGATATGTGTTTGTCCGTCTGCATACGGCCGGACAGGGCTGGATTCACTAACGAGCCCCAACGTGTCGGGGAACATACCGGGAGAGACGTTAAGCTCTAAGGGGCAGGCCTAGCCGGCCCTGAGCAGTCTCTCTTAGGCTGCCGAACCCTTAAAGATATGGACGGTTTGGACATACATAATGACAAGGGCGGCGTACACTATATACCATCGGCTTTTAAAGCCTAGATTACAACTTTTAATGATATATGAGTGTAATGAAATGGCCAGTAACAGTATAACAGCAATAAACGTCAAATTGTTATAAACAGATTAATTCAAGCGGTCTCAGGACTCTTAAAGCTTCAAAAAATTTTTAATTTTAATTTTTTTAGATGTTAATCTTCCTTTTTTTCTCAACATTTTAATATAATTGTTTCCTTCAAATTCCCATTAGAACAGAAGTTATGGCTTTTGAATTATACCGGCTCACCCAGATAGCAATTTTAGTTTGCAGAAAAATTTCAGCAATCTTACTTTGCAGACTTGCAATGTTGCAGCAAGCTCAGCATGACAAGTCTGAAAGTTCATAACAAGACTGCAACAAGATTATGCAAACTCCGAAGTCACCATACTTTGAACTTGCAGCTAAGTTGTCGTGCAAGTTGAAATCTTGTTGCATCAATCTTACTGCAAACTCATAGCAAACTAGTAATATTGTGATGTCAGACTAGTTGCAAACGCATTGTAAATTTGCAATATTGTCATGTCAGAACATCTGCAAATGAATTGCAAACTCGGAATCTTGTCATGACAAGTATAGCTGCAAATATGTAGTAATTTCATTGAAATGTTGTCAATTCTGTGAATTTTGCGTGTAGTACACAGGTAAAATAGGATTTTTTGAGACAACAGATGGCCATTCACCCAAATTTGGGAAGAACTTCGTTTTGATACTAAAAATGAAGATCCAATGAGTACTAAAAAAAAAAGTTGTTTTATCATGTTTTGTGCGCAAAAGGGGGCATTGTTAGCTCAGGGAGGGGGGTAACTAAAAATAAATAAATAAGTAGGTGAAATGGGATATTATTTATTATGTTTTTTATAATTCCGAATCAGGTGAAATCATCAGCAAGTTAATACGATCATTTCTTACAAAGTTACGGCAGGTTTTATTAATACAAAGTCTTTTGCAGGTAAAATAGGTTTTTACAGTAACAAGTGATTGCTATTCACGAAAGCTTGAGACAAACCTCGTTTTGGCACTACAAATTAAGATCCGCTGATGAGTCTCCAAAATGTAAAGTTGTTTTACCGTGGTTTTTTTTTTTTTGGGGGGGGGGGGGGTTGGCATTTTAGCTTGAGGGGGCAAAATTCAACTTTTTTTAAATAGGTCAAGTGGGATATCGTTCCGTATGTATTTTAATAACATTATCGGCAAGTCGGTACGAACATTTATAAAAAAAGTTACAGAAAAGGTTTTATCAATGCAAAGTGGAAAATTATATTTTATTTTTTAGCATAGTTTTGTCACATTTATTTTACGTTTAAAAAGAGTTTTTTATATCATATTAAGTCATCTCAAAACTATTAAATGTCTTCAAAATAGCAATAATCAAAATCAGGATAATTTTGAGTTTATTTCAAAGTCATTAAATTTACCAAAATCCACTACTTATAACCCGGCCTAACTTTTCAAACAATGATCGTATCGGCTTGCGTGCGATAGCATTTGATTCAGAATAAAAAAATTCATAACAAACGATACCTCATTTGACATTTTAAAAATAAGTTCTGTTCGCCCATGCCGTGTTAAAGTCTCCCCCTCCTCAAAAAGAACCCCACGATGAAACAACTTTATTTGGGGGGGGGGGGGGCTCATCGTATCTTCATTTCTAGTGCCAAAACGAAGTTCTTACTGGATAAATTTTCTTGAATGGTTATGAGTTGCTGCTGTAAAAACCTACTTTACCTGCACCAAATTATAGTTTTCGACTTCGTATTCATAAAACTTGTCGTAACTATGTAACAAATGATCGTATCGATTTGCAAATGGTAATCATTCGATTAAAAAAAAAAGAAAAAAAAACATAATAAACAATACCTGTCTCTTAACATACTTAAAAATGTTTTAGTTTGCCCCTCCCGCTCCCTGAGTTAAAAATGCACCCAAAACATGATAAAAGAACTTTATTCTTTAAGGACTTATCGGATATTCAATATCAAAATTAAATTCTTCCCAAACTTTGGTGAATGGCCACCAGTTGTCGCATTTCTACTCAATTTTTGATTGTTTATTTTTTATCTGTACGCTAATAGTCGTACTTTTGAAGGTTGTGCGAGTTTTGTGCAGGATTCCATATAATCGGAGGTTTGTCAATTGCTTGACATTTTTACTTTCTTCTATCTTCAATAGAAGAAAGTATTGTAATCGAAATTTTTTTCGACTTCCGGTTTTCGACGGATTTACACGTTTTAGGGGTCAGAGATCCCAAAAAACATGCTTATAAAAAATGTCTGTCTGTCTGTGTGTCCGTCTGTCTGTCGCCATTGTATCCTCAAAAAGTGTATGAAGTTATGCATAGAATTGAATCAAATTTTTATTTTAAGTTTTTGGATATGGCATGTAGGTCCTCCCTGAATTTGGAAAATATTCGCCGGTAGGGGGGCTGTGATAGCGATTTTGAATATTGTACCATCCAAAAGTGTATGGAGTTATGCTTGGAATTGAACCAAATTTTTATTTTAAGTTTTTGGATATGGCAAGTAGGTCCTCCCTGAATTTGGAAAAAATTCGCCAGTAGGGGGCGCTGTAACAGCTATTTTTGTGCGATTTTGAATATTGTACCATCCAAAAGTGTATGAAGTTATGCATAGAACTGAACCAAATTTTTATTTTTAGTTTTTGGCTATGACCAGCAGATCCTTCCTGAATTTGGAAAACATTCGCCGGTAGGGGGCGCTGTAATAGCGATTTTGAATATTGTACCATCCAGAAGTTTATGAAGTTATGCATAGAATTGAGCCAAATTTTTTGCGTTTGTTTTTGGCCATGGCAGGAAGGTCCTCCCTGAATTTGGAAAAATTCCGCTCGAAGGGGGCGCTATAATTGGATCTCTGTGCCATTTTCATTATTGTACCATCGAAAAGTGTATGAATTTATGCATAGAATTGAACCAAATTTTTTGTGTACGTTTCTGGCTATGGCAAACAAGTCCTCCCTGAATTTGAAAAAAATCTGCCGGAAGGGGGGCGCTTTAATAGCGATGTTTTTTGTGCATGTTTTTGGCTTTGGCCAACAGGTCCTCCTTGAATTTGGGAAATACCGCGCGGTAAAGGGGCTCTGTCATAACGATTTTTGTATACTTTTCTTGATTTTTCGTAGTTCTATTGTCCATCGGCGGCTCGTGCAAAGGCGGGAACTCGCTTCCTGCTAAGCCGGCTATTTGCAAACATCTGATAACAACAGAATAAGGAAAAACTATTAATTTTAACAAATATCATGATATAGATTAACTCGTTTTTTAGTTAGTTTAATTGACTGAAGCAGAAATTTAAGATGAAAATCAAAGTTTGTATAGCATTGAAATAATAATATTGAACTATTAACATGTGTAACTAGTTTTTGAAATATTAAGATGTATAAGATAGAAGAAAGTTTTGGGATTGGCACATCCAACTAGTTATGCTATATAGACCGAGTAAACAAGGACGTATAGTTTAAAGTAGATTCCAAATCACCACAAATATACTACCAAACCCGCAGGAATCAAACCCGAAATAGTTGAATCGGAGGCCACAGGGCTAACCATTCAACTACCTGGTAAGCCCCAATAACTTCCAATAATATACCTTAATTTGTTTAGAAGTTTTATTAGACTCGCCAATTTTCAATTAGTTGCTTATTCCCTTCTAATTCTTAGAAGACAATTAAAAACATTATCTAAAAATAAGTGGTCCATGTACCTAACCAATTCAAAACAAACCTAGATGAATATAAACACCCCCCTTCCCCCCAATTTTAATTTCATATACAATTTTATTAAAGAAAATATATAATTTATTTTCATTTATTTTTGGCCAGAGTGGAATATAACTAAAACATATTAACTTCCAGGAGGAAAAAACACTCATTTTAAAATTGAAATTTCCCTATTCTCAAATCTGAATAAATATAATTCCACAACAACAAAATGTTTGAAAAGTTTCAAGAATTTAAAAAGAACAAAGTTATAATAAAGCAATACAGGCTAAAAAATTACAAAGTTTATTTTCACATAGTTACAAATAATAGTTTATAACACAAAGTATTATCATAATATTTACCAAATTAACATACAATTATTTAACATTCTTCTCTTATATTATTTCCGTGTCTTTGCATCCTAAAAGAGAGAAACAATAGAGTGCATTTTAAAAGTTACAAGTTAAATTTTTACTGTTTACAAGAATCCTGCTTACAATTAGGTCTAAAGGTGATCACAAATTATAACTCTTCAGGCAAAATGACCGAATCGCTAATGTTAATCCAACGAGATATATTTTTTTAAATATCTCGTTTGTATTTTTATATCTTAAAAAGACTTTTTCTTTTTCATTGGATAACTGAGGTCAATTTCTGCAATTGTGGTTTTTTACTTTATTTTAAGTTCGTTGAAGTTTTTATTTTATTTTCTTTCTTTCTTTATTTATTTTTATTTATTTTTTAGGATTTCGTTCATCTGACGAAACCCTGTTCGTCTCGCTCCTCTGTCTGTCCGTCCGTCCGTCTGTCTGTCCGTCACAGAGCCCGTTCTCAGAAACTATACATGTTGGAGACTTGAAATTTTGCATACTTATAGCTGAACACCACACATCATACGACAAATCATAAAATTTTGAAAAAGTCGTACATTTAACCCTTTGGGCTCCCACATGTGTATTTTAAACAATTCTTTCTAAGTGAGCCCCTAATTAGGTTGAAGGCGTGAAATTTTACGTATTTATAGATGGGCACCTCAGATCAAACGACAAATCATAAAATTTTGAAAAAGTCGTACATTTAACCCGTTGGGCTCCCAAATGTGTATTTTAAACAATTTTTTCTAAGTGAGCCCCTAATTAGGTTGAAGGCGTGAAATTTTGCGTACTTATAGCTGGACACTTCAGACCAAACGACAAATCATAAAATTTTGAAAAAGTCGTACATTTAACCCTTTGGGCTCCCACATGTGTATTTTAAACAATTCTTTCTAAGTGAGCTTCTAATTAGGTTGGAGGCATGAAATTTTGCATACTTATAGCTGAACACCTCACATCAAACGACCAATCATAAAATTTTGAAAAAGACGTACATTTAACCCTTTGGGCTCCCACCTGTGTATTTTAAACAATTCTTTCTAAGTGAGTCCCTATTTAGGTTGGAGGCGTGAAATTTTGCATACATATAGCTGAACGCCTCACATCAAACGACCAATCATAACATTTTGAAATAGTCGTACATTTAACCCTCTGGGCTCCCACATATGTATTTTAAGCAATTCTTTCTAAGTGAGCCCCTAATTAGGTTGGAGGCGTGAAATTTTGCATACTTATAGCTGAGCACCTCACATCAAACGACAAATCATAAAATTTTGAAAAAGTCTTACATTTAACCTTTTGGGCTCCCACATGTGTATTTTAAACAATTTTTCTAAGTGAGACCATATTTAGGTTGGAGGCGTGAAATTTTGCATACTCTTAGCTGAACACCATAATGCGACAAATCATAAAATTTTGAAAAAGTCGTACATTTAACCCTTTGGGCTCCCACATGCGTATTTTAAGCAATTCTTTCTAACTGAGCCCCTTATTAAACTGGAGATTTGAAATTTTGAATACTTATAGCAGAACACCTGAGGCCAGGCGACCAATCATAAAATCTTGAAAAAGTCCTACGTTTAACCTTTTAGCTACTACTTATGTATTTTAAGGAATTCTTTCTAAAAGAGCCCTTAATTAAGTTGGAGACATGAATTTTTGCGTACAATCTCAAACTTCTCGACTGAATACATCAGACTGCACGACAAATCATAAAATTTTCAAAAAGTCATATTATTTACTCCTCCGGGCTCTAACTTGTGAATTTTAAGCAATTTTTCTAACCCCCGCCCTTTTCACCCGGGGAGCACTTTTCCAACTTTTGCCGACACCCCTTTGACCATTCTTTCATATTATGCACCATAGCCTTGCATATTTCAGTTCCACTTTTTACCACCAGGGGCGCCGACTTATCTCGGGTGCTATGATCCCAATCCCCTCGACTAATATATCTACGGGTAGTATGTAAAACGGAGTTTCGTTCGGATAGAGGTTTGTTTCGAATGGTGTGCGCCCCTGGTTGCGAAATGTGGAACTAACAGATTTTTCAAAAGAATAAAGTGTTTTGAAATGAATATTAAACGAAACCCTCTGTGCGATCTGTAATCACACTTACCCACTTTTTTTTTTTTTTTTTTTTTTTTTCTTTTTGTGCGGACACTTTTACTCTTTTCACTGTTTATACCGGCTCCAAAAGTGAAAGTATATAAAAAAAATCATTTAAAAATATTGAAATGCAACCGATTTACCTTAAAAAATTTCTTTTATTGGATTAACATTGGCGAATGGGTGTTTCCGCTTGACTGAAGTAGCCTCTTAACCCTTTAAGCCCTGACCCACACAACTGTGCGGGCGATACTAAAGTAAAAGAGAATGGCTATTTCCTGTTTTTGTGCGATTTAAAACCAAATCTGCACATTTATGAGTCAATTGGCTTTAGATGTTATGATAAGACACACCTAGGGGGTATCAACTACAATACAGGGTTAGATTTTCTGCTTTTAAAAAGACTATATCATCTGACAGCAATAGACAAAAAGTATGTACTGTCGTAATTTCTTTTAAATATGATTTATAGCGTTTGCTTAGATTTAATTTTTCTTTTCATATAGTTTATTCGCGATTTTAATTGATTTTGTTTTTTATAAATTTAATTAGGCTTCACAAAAGTTGAAAAACAAATGACCCACACAATTGTGCGGGTTCGGCAGTTACCATTTCCAAAATAGATACAATTCCTAATATAAAAATTTTTTATTTTTAAGTGATTTTTTTAAACTTATGTTTTTAGCAATTTATTTTTTATTAATTATATTTTTAAAGCGGACCAATTTTAAATTAATAGGTTTGTACTATTCACGATTTCTATTTAAAATGGATAGTATTAGATATATAATATGCACGTGTAACGAACTGTATGTTTCTGCTCTGAGTTATAGATGCCATATATGATTTATAAGTTTTATATGAGTTATATGCATACTACGAGATTGATTTTTAAGTTTGATAAATTCATTCCATTTTGTCGACACAGCAAGTAAACCACCAGGAATAAATCATAAATTATGGAAAGTTCTGCAAATGCTCGACAGATTCCGTAATGTCTGCTTGAATTTTCCAGGAGATTAGGGGAAACTTTCCATAGATGAGCAGACGATTCCTTTTTTTAGGACGTGCCTCAGTAAAGCAGTACAGTAAACTCTGTCTAAGGCGGAATCGATCGGGACTCAGAAAATTTTCCGTGGTAGACAATATTCCGGCTTATTCAAAAAAGCTCCCCCCCCCCCCCCAAAAAAAAAAAAAAAAAAAATCCTCGAATTTGATGATTTTTTATTGATTTTCCTGACTCGAAAATCTGTTGAAAATTGATATTCGGAAAGATCTTTTGTCTTTATAGATAAATGAGAAACGCAATTCAGTTTCTTAGTAAGGCTGTAATACATGCGAATTGGAAGTTTACACACACACAAAAAAAACTACCCCCCCCCCCCCTCTCCCAATAAACTTCGAGAATAAGACAGAACGCTATAACTTTGAATTTGAGTACATCCGTAAAGTATAATATATTGCACTTTCAAAAATATATATTTTGATAAATGCTCATTCTACTAGAAATATTAAGTTTTAAATATAATTTTGCATATAAAAAAAATAGCACAAGCATAAATTCCTTAAAATTTAAACAGTTCCTGTCCTTTTGAATTAACTTTTTCAAAGTGTTAGGAAATTTAACTAACATGCTCGACATTAAGTATTTGATTTATCCGTTTTAAAGTTCAATAAACAAAATGCCTTTCATTTTTAAATTATCCTTTTTTCCGCCTTATGCAAAATTTTGGTACCGGTGGGACCTTAAAATGCTTTCCGTTTCCGCGTTAGACAGATTCCGCCTTATGCAGCAAGAATTAATGTAATTTTCTATGGGTTCGCCGGGACTTGAAAAATTTTCCGCGGTAGACAGATTTCCGGCTTGCCCAGAGTCCGCCTTAGACAGAATTTACTGTATATAAAAAACAAACCACACTCTGTTGTAACGGCATCATCTGGGATAGTTTTAATTTTAGGTAGATTTCGTATGAAATACTACCTATTATATTCTCCCCTATGTTGGAATTTCTGAAAATTTTTTGCAGATCTACACCGATCATGACCCCTAGAACCCAAAACCACCCTCTGTAAAAAACTTTATATGTATATCTATCTATCTATCTATCTGTATATCTATCTATCTATCTGTATATCTATCTATCTATCTATCTATATCACTTTCTTCTGGACACGATAACTTCTACAATTTTGCATAAATCTCTTCCAAGCTGATACATAAAATCAAGGGGCATAAAATCTGGGTCAAGTTTGTTAATGGGCAACATCGGACCAAGGGGATGGGAATAGCGGTTTTTGTGAAAACCGAAAAAACCGCAAAACTTCTTAATTTTTGTACATATCAAATCAGTTTAAAGTTTTTATTACTTCTAAAAATATGGCAAAAAATTTATGTATCACAGATATTTGATCAAATTAAAAATGGGATCAAGGGGCGAAAAAAATAGGGTTTTTGGGAGAAAAAAATTCATAACTTCGTCAATTTTCAAGATATCAAATCCAATTAATTTTATTATAAATCTCCTAAATATTATCTACAACTTTTATATTCACAACTTTTTGATAGGACAAATTCGTACCGCAAAAAAAAATTAAAAACGAAAACAAAAAAAGGGGGGGGGGGGGGTTGAAGAAGAAAAAATCCATAACTCTGTCAATTTACAAGATATAAAATTCCCATGAATTTATCATATATCTTCTTAATATTGTCTACAACATTTATACAGACAAGTTTTTGATAGGACCAATTCTTACAGCAAAAACAAATTGAAAATACATAGCGGTTGAAGAAAAAAATCATCTTATTAAGGGTGTATTCAGATCCAGACTTCTTATTTTCTGACTCATTTTTAAATTCATTTTTGCTCTCAAACGCATCCAACTGGTAAGTTCTATTATTCAGAAACTATATAATGTACCGTAATGATCGATTTTTTGATAGAGGCAGAATATATTTCATAAAATGATGTCAAAGTGGGCATTTTGAACAGAAATTTCCTGAAGCGATTGTGTTAGAAACGAAAAATATTGTCCTACTGAGAAAATAATTGTTCATAAATCAAGTTTTAATTAATTGAACGAAAAATAAAAATACAGGTCTTTTATAAATCTCTTCAAAAATCACGTCAGCAAGTTTAATATTTTTTTCTATTAAAAATGAATCTGAAAATGTGCCAGAAAATTTCGAGTTGTTGAGCATGGAAAAATATTTTTTGAATACTTCCTTATGAAATAAAAACTCGTCAAAAGCAGCCAGATAAAATTGTTAAAGTGGATAAATCTCTAATCATGATTTAGTTTTTATTGATGAAATTAGTATACTTAACTTCGAAATCTACCTCCGCCTGTAGGCTGGGGCGGCAGGGATTTTTTTTATTATATCAGTGGGAAAGTACAGACCTGGTCCACAAGGATCTAGGCTTAGGACCTGCTGTAGTCCTTACTCTGGTTCAGACCTAGTTTTATGTACTTCGATCGGTATTTCAACAAAATACCGCTGCTGGAAAAACTAAAAAAAAAAAGAAATTTGAAGGATCAGGCACAATCCACACGAAGTGAAAGGCATACCATTTGTCAAACGCTCTTAAGGCGGGTGCGAGCATTGAGCACGTCTCAGAAAATGAAATTGTAGTGGTCTGTCCAAAAACAATAATTGTTTCAAACATTTTCATTGTGGCTGATGAAAATTCTCAATAAACAACAACTTTTTTTGCTTAAACTTTTATTTTTAGATATTTGCACACATAATCCCAAACTACACAATTGAGTGGATTTCGCCCAAAAACGGCTGCATTAAGGCCGAATCCACACAATTGTGCGGGTCCTCTCTTGTCATAACCTGACATCGGGTATTTTTTTTTTCAATCAAATACGATCCTATCGATAAGGGGAAACCACCCAAACTTCCGATTTCTAACAAAAAAAGTCTCGGTCTTAAAGGGTTAAGAACCCATACTATTCACTTGGAAAAAGTCGAACACTAATGGTAAGTCTATGGGAGCGTTATTTTCAAATTTCTCTCTGAAATTTTAATATTTTTGAATGTTTTTTTTTTTTTTTTTTTTTTTTTTTGCATAGAATAGCTGAGGATGATCTACAACCGGACTAGTTTTTACTTTTTCGATTTTGATTATTATTATTTTTTTTTTTTTAATAATAGGATAGTTTCAATTTCGGAACCGGTTCCGAAAGTAATAGTATTTTTTAAAAAAGAATCTGAAACCGAAATCGAAAAAGTAAAAGCTAGCCCGGTTGTAGATCGTCTTCAGCTATCCTATGCAAAAAAATTATTCAAAAATATTAAAATTTGAGCGAGATATTTGAAAATAACGCCCCCATAGACTTAGCATCAGCGTTTTTCTTTTTCCCCGTGACTGAAGAGAGTTCTAAGAACCTACATTAGTCATGCGGAGAAACTCGAACCCTAATGTTAAGTATGTGGGAGAAATTTTCACAGCGATAAAGCTATACAGCTTAAATGCTAGAGATATATATGCATAGGATACCCGAGGTCGATATATAGAGTTGTGCGTTTGTAATTTTTCGATTTTGTTCAGTTTTTTTTTTTCTTTTTCTTTATGCAGACATTTTCACTATTGGAACTGGTTGGAACGTGCTGTGAAAGTGAAACTATTCTCATATTAAAAAACAAATGCAAACAAAATAGAAAAGTACAAACTCACAACAATAGATATCGACCTCAGGTATCCTGTTTAACGAAAATTATTTAAAAATATTAAAATGCGAGTGAGAAATCTGTAAAGATTTTTTTCATAGATTTAACTTGAGTTTCTCCGCGTAAAGGGTCTACATTAGTCACGCGAAAAAAATTGATCACTAATGTTCAACCTATGGGTAATATCTTTTCAAATTTCTCGCTTGCATTTTAATACTTTTACATCATTTTTTTCCAGGATACCTGAGGTCGATATCTAATGTTAGCGTTTGTTTACTTTTTCGATTTTGGTTACAGTTTTTTAAATACGAAAATAGTTTCACTTTCAGAACAGGTTCCAACCTCTTCCGAAAGTGAAAGTGTCCGCATATTGAAAAACTGTTACCAAAACCAAACAAGTTGGAAATTGCTCGTCAAACGTGGCAAATGAGGTGCGTTCGTACTATAGCTAGTTTTATAATTGTTTTTTGCACCCCATATTGTACTGAATGCATATTTTTTTGCACTTCATAAGTGTCTGTAACATCATTAAAATGCACTTGCAATATTTTTTTCCCATTCCCTTAATGTAACGGGAAACTTTTGACTGTCCCTGTAATTAAATTACTCATCCGATTTTCATAAAATTTGAAATGGCTCGACAAAATTTTGCAGCAATTATATATTTAAAATTTCAGTCCATTCGGAAGGCTGTAACATCATTAAAATGCACTTGCAATAATTTTTCCCATTGGCCGTAATGTAAAGAAAAACTTTTGACTGTCCCTGTAATTAAACTATACATCCGATTTTCATAAAATTTGAAATGGCTCGACAAACTTTTGCAACAATCATATATTTAAAATTTCAGCCCATTCGGTTGGGTAGTTTTTGCTCTGTTACATGCGGACGGACAGACGGACTGAACGACGACTATAGGTGCTACGTATTTATATAATTACGAACGCACCTAAAAAGAACAAACGCACAACAATATATTTCGACCTCGGGTATCCTATCCGAAAAAAATCCCTTAAAAATACATTCAAATGTGAGTAAGATGGATAGGTTTAACGTTAGCGTTCGAGTTTTTTCGCGTAAAGGGTTAAAACTAGTAACGCTCAGAAATTTTAACGCTAATGTTAAACCTGTGGCAAAAATCTTTTCAGATTTCTCGCTTGCATTTTGATATTTTTAAAAGATTTTTGGCATAGGGTACGTGAAATCGATAACTTTTATCGTGCGTTTGTACTTTTTCGATTTTGGTTACAGTTTTTCATATCAAGATAGTTTCACTTATTAAACCGGTTAGAATCGGTGCTGAAAATGAAACTATACTTATATAAAAAACTGCAACCAAAACCGAAAAAGAACAAATGCATGATAAAAGTTATCGACATCGGGTACCTTATGCAAAAAATATTTTAAAAATATTAAAATGCAAGCGAGAAATCTGTAAAGAATCCTCCCATAGGATTAACATTAGCGTTCGAATTTTTCCACATGACTAGTGTAAGAGGCTATTTCAGTCACGTGAAAACACTTGTTCGGTAATGTTAATTATGTGGAAGAATTTTTTAAACATATTTCGTTTTCATTTGATTTTTTTAAAATGATTTTTAGGTGCGTTCGTAATTATATAAATACGTAGCAGCTATAGCCGTCGTTCGGTCCGTCTGTCTGTCCGTCCGCATATAACAGAGCAAAAACTACCCAAAAGAATGATCTGAAATTTTAAATATATAATTGTTGCAAAATTTTGTCGAGTTATTTCAAATTTTATGAAAATCGGATGTATAGTTTAATTACAGGGACATTCAAAAGTTTTCCGTTACATTACGGCCAATAGGAAAAATTATTGCAAGTGCATTTTAATAATGTTACACGTTACAACCTTCCGAACGGTCTGAAATTTTAAATATATAATTGTTGTAAAATTTTGTCGAGTCATTTCCAATTTTATGAAAATCGGATGCATAGTTTAATTACAGGAACATTCAAAAATTTTCCGTTACATTACGGGTAATG
Organism: Maratus speciosus; assembly: GCA_963932465.1. Classification (NCBI taxonomy): domain Eukaryota; kingdom Metazoa; phylum Arthropoda; class Arachnida; order Araneae; family Salticidae; genus Maratus; species Maratus speciosus. The sequence goes on along the minus strand of OZ010800.1, from coordinate 252,182,199 downwards.
GGAAAAAATTATTTCAGGTGCATTTTCATGATGTTACAGCTTTTCGAAGAGAATGAAATGAATATGCACTTATGAAGTGCACTAAAATATACATTCAGTAGAATATGTGGTGAAAAAAATATTTATAAAACAAGTTATAGTACGAACGCACCTCATTTGCCACGTTTGACGAGCAATTTCCAACTTGTTTTTTTTCGCATATAACAGCTGAGGTCGATCTCAAAAAAGACAGTTTTTTACTTTTTCGATTTTGTTTGCAGGATTTTTTTTTTTGAGGATGCTTTCACTTTCGAAACCGATTCCGAAAGTGAAAGTGTTCTAATTAAAAATACTTGTAAACAAAATAAAAAAAAACGTGCACAAAGATCTTTGTACAGATCCACCTCGACTTTCAAATGCAAAAAAAAAAAAAAAAAAAAAGAAAATATTAAAATGCAAACGAAAATATCTTTAAAAAATTCTCCCATTGTATTAATATTAGCGAACGGCGTGTTTTCGCGTAATTGAATTAGTCTCGTAACATTACATATACTTAACCCACTACATAATTATACATAACCTACACTAGTCACACGAAGAAACTTGAACGCTAAAGTTAGTATATGGGAGAAATCTTTACAGCTAAAATGCTATACAGCTTAAATAATATATATATTTGCATAGGATACCTGAGGACTATATATATTAATGTGTTTTTGTACTTTTTCGATTTTGGTTACAGTTTTCTTTTATATGAGTACAGTTTCACTTTCAGAATAGGTTTCAAAATTGAAAGTATCTGCATATAAAAAATAGCATCAAAACTCGAAAAGGTACAATTGCACAACTACATATATCAACCAGATGTATCCTATGCAAAAAATAATATTAAAAAATATTAAAATGTGAGCCCGAAATATGTGAAGAACTGCCCATAGAATTAACATTAGCTTGAATGTTAAATTTTACTTCGGGTGACTAGTGTCGGTTCTTAAGAATTACATTTTATTAAAGATTGTTATCATAGAAGAAAATAATAAATAAAGATGCAGTTGAACACTATTTTACATGTGAAAAAGGATTCAAAACGAAACATCTTTAATAATAACACAAATAAATAGTCTTCGAATATGACATTAACAATATAACAATGGAATTAATGTTTTAAGGTCCAAAGTTTTAAGTATCACAAAAAAACTATTTTGTAACTATAAAATAATATTTTGGTGCTGGTATCCGATGTTTTAAGTATCACACAAAACTATTTTATAACTTTTTTTTTTTTTGGGGGGGGGGGGGGGGAGGGGGTTATGCAATGCATTTTAGTTATTTAGCTCTAATTCATTGCAAAAAAAACTTACCAATCAAGTTTCAGTACAATTGTTTGCCGCAGGACTCGAAATGGAAAAATTCACGAGCCGGAAAGCTATTTTTCAAAGTTTGACAATTTTTTTTTTTAAGTTTAAGGCAAATTTATGTCTAACAATAAAAACCAATTTTAAAAAATGCACTCAAAATTCAAAATAATCAAAAAAGTTATAGTCAGCACAATAAAAGCTATATGTATAAAACTATAATAACATGTTTTAACGAATCGGAACGATATTTACCATAATTTCACAAACCAGCCGGAGTGTATTGGAGGGTACACGGAGGTATACGCCGTATAGCGTATACCTTCTGGATTTTTTAAAAAAGCTCCGTATACCCCTGGTTTCTCGAATAAAGCTATATCGTATATACTCTAGACATGACGTTCATGACTTTAGCGTACACACTCTGATTTTTTTACGATTACAACACTGCAAACCAAATCAATATTTGGCATAATTTTATGAACCAGAATATTGTTCTGGCACATTTCAAGTCCCGGTTTTCTGACTCAAAAAATTAACAATTTCAAAATATTCGTATTTAAAATTTAAGAAAAATTGGAAATAAGAAGACTTATACACATCCGATTAACAAGCAGTTATGTCAAAAGAAAAGAGAATTTTTTAAAGAATTAAATAAAACTGATGCCGGAAGGAAATACTGTTAATAACTTTAATAAAAATTAGAAAATACCGATACAATAGAAGTCCATGATAAGAAGCATGGAGAATAGCACACTAAGAAACTGTTTAAAATACTTAATATTTATATAGAGAAAAGGGTTTAATGACCATGAAAAGATAATTTAAATTAAAAAATACATTCGAACGCACTGCTGAATTCAAGAGGAGGGGCATCCCCCCCCCGGAATATTGAATTACGCCCCGGAAGATTTGAGATTTTATGCTTTTTAATAAGCAATTTCCACACCGAATCTCTAAAAGCCCCCCCCCCCCCCCCCAGAGCCGCAGAAATTGCTTCCGGAGAAAAATATCTGAATTCAACACTGCTCGATCCGCGTGAATAGCAAGAAAAAAAGCAAATATTAATTAAAACGATACCTTAGAAATTCTTTAAAGTTGAGAAAAATTCATTTAAAAATTAAAATTTTCAATAATGCCTTAACATGGACCAAAAACAAACTATTTTAAGAAAGTAAGCATTACCCAGTAAAAAAACATAGCTTTTTAATTTATTAGAATTTGTGTACGAAATAAGTTGCAGTTTGTACAGAAAAAATAGAAAAATATCCGAATCACATTTGAATAATTAAAGTAATAAATACCTTTATATCTGGGTTCTTTACTTGAACGCTAATCGAATGGCGCTGTCATGGGATTCAATAAGAAGTGTTGTAATTTTGTCTTTGTCAAATTTCCGCGCATGCGCGTTTATATCTGTTTTCCTTCCAACAAAAGGAAATTTTCGCTTACGTCGTTATTTTATGACAGTGTTGTATCAGGTTTAGAGCAAAGTTGCGTTCCAAGGGAGCGATTGGTTATATTCCGTCTACCTAGCAGTGTCCTTGCGGCAATATCATTATTTCAAATTTGTAGAGACAAGAAAATATCAAGAAAAAATTAATCTTGCTGCAATTGTTCATGCTATCTGGGCAATAGCTTAAGCGGCATTTTCGAAACTTTAAGTCATTTTTCCCCAATTGACTTTCTTGGGCATATCGCGCACGATATCTCAAAAACATTTGAATATTTTTTCATGAAATTTTCAAAGCATACTTTTTATGTTAACCCCTTGGGGACGAGCGACACGTATACGTGCCGCATGAAGCGCTCAGAATCCTTGTTTTTTCTCACCAGTAAAATTTTACTGTAAAATTTGCCTTATTTAATCAACGCATTTTCACGATTCAAGAAAACACAAATTTCTGTTTTTAAAAAACGGTGACAAAAGATTAAAAATTTCGTAAAAGGCTCCCGTCCCGAAGGGGTTAATCTGTATAAACTGAACCTAAAATTTCCTTTTTATTGTTCAAAAAAATATTTTTTTAAGTGATTATGTTGTTCAAATTTTCTAAATTTTCTATTAGCCAAATGTAAACTTAACGAATGTTTTGTTTTAGCTGCACTGTAGAAAGAAAGGTTATTACTATGCGGAATTTAGTTTTATGAAATGCCAAATGAAGTTTAAATATGCATTTCTTTTATTGTCAGTACCGAATTAAGTTCATTATAAAGAGATTAAGATAATATTAAACTAGTCAGATGTGTCAATCCCAAAACTTTCTTCTATCTTATACATGTCAATACTTCCTGATAAATGCAGCACAGCAGCGCCACGGTTAGGCGATTTATACCAAAATCTAATCAGGGACAACTTTCGTGAACTTCTAATTGAATTTAAAGTTTGGTGAAAATTCGTGCTGTTTTTTTTTTTTTTTTTTTTTTTTTTTTTTGAGATAGAGCTATTACGGAAATCGTGAAAAGTTCTGAGTTGCAGTGGAACCTCTTGGACAATTTACACCAAAAACTTATCAGGATCAGTTTATATCAGGGACTAACTGAATCTAAAGTTTGATGAAAATTCATGCATTAGTTCTTGAGATACAGCTATTGCGGAAATCGGGAAAATTGCAGCATAGTAGCGCCACCTACTGGGCGATTTACACCAAAAAGTAATGAGCACCAATCTATATCAGGGACTAACTGAATCTAAAGTTTTATTAAATTCCGTTCAATAATTCTTAAGATAGAGCGCCCACAAAATTTGTGTTACACATGGATAGACAGACTCACAGACAAACATTTTGTAAAAACATGTTTTTCATTATTTCTGTACCCTAAAACGTATAAATCCGTCGAAAACCGAAATTCGAAAATTTTCACGAATCCAATACTTTCTTCTTGTAAAGATAGAAGAAAGTAAAAATGAGTTATACAGAATGGCTGTATTTGATATATTTTAGGTTCCATATCTCTTTGAACTTTCTTGGTATATCCATTTACATTTTTCTAGTATATACAGTAAACTCTGTCTAAGGAGGAATCGATCCGGACCGAGAAAATTTTCCGTAGTAGACAACATTCCACCTTAGATAAATTTAACTCTATGTCTATAGATTCGCAGGGACTTGAAAATCTTTCCGAGTTAGACAGATTTCCGTCCTATACAGAGTCCGCCTTACAGAGAGTTTACTGTACTGTTATACCCAACCCTACTTTTCATAATTTTTTACAAAGTGTTAGTATTCTTTTAGCAAAGGTTTTTTTTTTTAATAATACAATTACTAATTCATATATTTATTGTACGGAACCCTCTGTGCGCGAGTAATACTCGCACTTGACCGTTTATTTTTATTCTTCTTCCCTTTTTTTTCCCCTACTGAAATGTAATTCCGACCAAGGAATATTAATTCGGGATCCCGATAAAGACCCGATCATGGAAGATTCCATAGGAAAAATTCAAAAGCTAAACGCAGTAAGTTTAAGACATCGACGAGCAGGTTCAGGAGGGTCGGGAGGGTTCAAGATCATTATATAGCTCTATATTCTATATGTGGAAACTTAGCCTTTTCACAGTTTCCACATATAAAAACCCCCATAAAAGCTACAGAATCACAGCCTATGGAAACTCCATGTATTCGGGAGTGACACTAGAAAATTCGTCTGAGTCTCAGAGTTTGCCGGTAACTTAAAAGTAAATAACTTCAGTGCGCTCGATCTTACGAAGATGACACTTTGGAACATAGTACATAAAAGGATGACCACCTGGTTCCCACTTTGTAACACCGAAATATGCCGTTAAGTGCTTTTTGACATTGCATACTTTGACAGGAGAGTTTCGTGTGCAAAAAGGGTGAAGGGCCCCGACCAGCCACTAGAAGGTCAGCTGTCAAAAGGATCTTGACAGGCGAACCAATGACAGCGGAGGTTGGAAACTCGCATTGTTTTCCGAGAGAAAAATTAAGGATATATACGAGATTTCTGAGGAGATCTGGAGATTAGATGACTTTTAGAAGAGTTTATCAGAAGCTAAACGGGAAAAGAGGTTCTTCAACCTGAAGGAGAGAAAAGTTTCTCTCTAGGCTTTTCATGGGATTATCTTTCGGAGGTCGCTCCGAGAAGAGAGGAGATTTGTTTCTCTCGACGGCAACAATAGCCGATCAGCTGAGCTACAGCTGGGAGCATCAGCGGAAAAGCTGAACGCACGGAGGACTGCTAGTCCGCACCTTTAACGGACATTTATTTACTTAGAAGGGACCATAGTGTTTCCCAGAGACTCTTGAATTAACTAATCTGGACTCTGATTTGTTATCCAGTCAAGGATTTTTATTAGATATTCCTACCTTACAAAAACTTTATTTCATCAAACTAACTTCTTAAGTAATTTGTTGTGTTAGTGTAGACATTGTATTAAGCCACGATTTCTTGTTGTTTTTACGAGAATAAAACCTTCAATTTTCATCTTACTAAAACCTTTGTCATCACGCCTCTGAGGAGATCATGTCACGCTACCGCCCTCATCTGAGGCCCCACATATATATGTATATATATATATATATTTGTAAGCCAGAGCATACAGAATAGAAACAATAATAATCACTTAGACTCATTAGACTCTTACATTCAAAAAAATATTCATTAAAATCATTAATATCGTTCAGAGTGAAAGAAAAAAGATGGTTAAAAACATGATGACTTTTAAAGTTGTAAACAAACAAAAGGAGATTTTTGAAAATATTTCTCTAATTTATTAAATTACATTGCCAAAGATTACGCTACCTAGAATTCAGTATCACTATTGTTATTTTTTAAAAACAAATTTCCTGCGCGACCATTTCTGTTAACAATTAAGTACAGTACCAGACCACCATGAAGGCCCAGTATGTATGGGGGGGGGAAATGTACTCCTGATCCCGGCCTGGGCCGAGTCTACTGAAGAAATTAAGCCGGTTCAGTCACCATGTAACTGCCCGATGGTGATCTCTACTCTGAACAGACAAATTATATTTCTGTATTGATGTTGTCATTCTAGCAACGACTTGTGCAGCTCATGTATACTTACCCTCGCCCCAGTCACGAAAAATGGAAAATTGTTCGTATTTTATCGGGTTAGTTAAATCCTTTTAAATTTTTATATCGGGTCGGTCGGCCCACTTAATTGCTTTATCGATTCTACCTTTTTTTTTTTTTTTTTTTTTTTTCTTTTTATCGGCCCGGTTCCCTACAAAAATTGTCTTTAATCTGTCGGTTCGGCCCGTTGGAAATTTTGCCTTCACTTTGCCGGCTTGGCCCGAAGTTTCTGAGTCAGGTACGAGCGTCATGCCAAACCCGGGCCCGTGTTCGTGTAGATCTCTACTATCTGCCTAAACCTGCCGAAAAACAACATTTTTTTTTTCCCGGTCTCTAGTGATTTTATTTTTACACGTTTTAATGTATGTAGTTTATTAAAATATGGGAGAACGGAATCTGTTTGTAACGCAATTCTGTCTTAAACGTAAAAAAAATCACAATCACCGTTCACCGCTGAAGGAATAAACCTCCCCCAAACTGATTTTTGTTTCTTTTTGTAGCGGTTCCGCTTTCACAGATTTTACTGTGTAAGATCATTATGTTTATTAAGCATATAGTAAATCCTACTGATAAAGAATATAAAACGACCGAAGAAAGATTCCGTTTCTGTCTTAGAAGATATATATTTTTATTGTAGTATTTCTTCCAACGAACTGTGCATTTTTTACGGTTAAGTCGGGGTTCCGTTATAAACAGGTTCACTTTTCATAGGATTTACTGAACTTTTATGTCTGTATTTTGAAACCTTTGTCCTGCTTTTTGTGCAAATGGAACCTGCAACACTAGTCCTGAGTTTGATTGCTTTTTAGGGGCACCTACAGCCGGCTTTAGCCTGTTTTTTTTACTCGGCCGCAAGGCATATTTTGAGGCTTTAAATTTTTTCGAAGATTTAAAAGAAAAAAAAAACTTTAGTGTCTTAGACATTCAGTGTAAAAAAAAATTGGGGCCGTTATTTTTTATTCAAAGCTCTTTCAGTCTCACTGGGTACCATTATAAGCGAGGTGCGCTAGTTACAATCTGATTACTTTTTAATTATTATTTTTAATTAACACAAAGCTATATAATGAAGCAATGAAAGATAAGTTTAATTTTTACAATATTTCTCTCTATCTTGAGAAGAAAATTAATTTAAATTTATATATATGTAATTGCCAGTCTAAAGATATTTTTTGATTTCAAATAGTTTGTTATATACAGCATAGCAGTGCGATGTGCTGCTTTTGCATTGCATGATATAGTTAGGGGGAAAAAAGAAATATATTTTATTGTGCATTTAGAATAATATTAATTTTATCCAATAATAAATCTCAAGTATGAAATTATAATTACAAATGAAAGTTAATTTTTCTCAATAAAATTCCAATTTTCCAATGACTTGTTTCGCCAAAAAAATTCGTACTTCAGAGATTTGCCTATTGGCTTATAATTTTGGAGCTGGTGTAATACAAATTAAGTCATTTTAATTAAATTAATCAAAAATTACGTCATCTTGGCGAATAAAAATATTGCAGATTTATGAATTAAAATAAATGCTTAAAAAATGTCGTAATTCTCGCTTAAGTATTCCACTTCTTGCGCATTTGCGACAAATTTTAACTACCATCTTTAGAAACTAATTAGTTGAGAATAATTATAGATGTTTCTTCTCTAAATTCCTTGCTTCTAAGTATGGGCAATGATTGTCCAGTTAACGAAAAGAGATTAAATTTGTTTTAACTCTTTGGTTGAATGTAAAACTCAAAAGAGTTACGATGGATTGATTTTCTATAGCTCAATTGGTCGTCAGACGGTTTTTTATTTTGTAGAAAAAAACTGATGAATGAGAAATATAGTTTATCTCGATGCAGTTTTCACCATTTACTGTAAAAGCACTTATTTTCGCGAGCCCGTCGTAATCGCGAAAATTTAAGCCTCGCGAAATATATATATATATGTCGCCTCAAATGGTAATAAAAAATCAGAAATTTTTCACTTATCCAAAATTTAATGATTACAGTTACTTAAATAAGAAATAAGTACAAAAATTTCTTGAATACTTACAACTATTTCTTGACTACTATACACCTACTTCTTGAATAAAAACAATAATACAACTAATAGAATGCAGCTCATTCACTTACAATATATATATCAGCTTCTTTGAAGCCATTCATTTTGAGAGCGATGGGGAAAGGGGGGGGGGTGTAGGAGGTGAAGAACTTTTTGGACAAAAGGAAGTTTCTTAAACTGCCTTATGCAAAAGTGGTTCTATTTAGGTAGTTTCGGAATTTTTCAACTTTCAGTTCAGTTCATATAAAATTCGCGAAATTTTCAGCTCGCGAAATCACCGATATCTTCATTTTCGCGAAAATTACGGCTCGCGAAAATAAGTGCTTTTACGGTATTCAAATAAAAGATAAGTCCACATTTCTATTTTTTGAGAAAATGTCGTCAAAAATTAAAATTTAATAATCTCTATCGCTTCCCTTTCTCTCTCTTTTATTCACAAAAATGATTATTTAGTTGCCATTATTACAGAAATGTCATTAAAAATTATTAAAAAAAAATTAATATCGCCGAAACTAATTCAAATTTTAAAATTCCAAGACCTTATAGGCGTTCTCGGATCCATGCTGATAACTAGTGTTTATTTGATCGATACAACGTTTCATATTTAAGAAGGAGAAGCTGTAAAACACAAGATTTTAATATATTGTATACTGGATAGTTTATCATCAAATAACAAAACAAAACAAAAAAAAGTTTTTTTCCTTTGGTACTATCTAATAAAAAGACGTTTTGAGCTCAAACATTTCTTGTTATTGATGATAAATGCAAATCAAGCGCGAGTTTTCCGCTGCTTTCTGATTGGCTCTCCGAGCTTTTGCGTAATGTGATTTTCCGGCAGGTTACTTCCTTGTTCTCGTTCTGCACGTGGAAAGCAGAATGGGATACAGTATCTTTATTTATTTTTTTTCTCAATGGACTTGACTTTACTTTCGAATTAATTAAGATTAAACACAGCGTTCATTCTCTGCTTTCTTTTATTCATTTCTCTGAATAATACAATTAGATAAGTCTGCATCAGTGCCGATAGAAGGGTACCAGGACACATATTTACACCAGTTTGATATGCTTACATATGCACTAGCAGGGCCGGCTCAACGTCGCGTGGGGCTCTGGCAAAGCAATTAGTGGGGCTCAACGTATACTGCAATACTGGACTAATAAAATGGGTCATTCCATGTCGCGTGTGGGACTGCTTTTCTACATATTTCTGCTGTTTTAACACTAGAACCGCCGTAGCGAACATTTTGACCGGTACCAAATAAAAATACTTCGATTCGAAGAAGAAAATTCTTTCTAAAATAAACTGAATATGTTCCACGGAGAAATAAGTTAAATAAATAAGTTAGATAGTTTTTAATAAAAATTCTCGTGTAAAATATTTTTATAACACTTGGGTGAAATTTCCGGCGGTTCTAGTGTTAATAATCTTATTATATCCTCAAATTAAAACAACCATGCTAATATGAAAATCTTAGAGTTTTTCGTTATTTTTAATGTATGGTTGATGTTTTAACAAACTTATATGCCATAGATATTTATGTAAGTGTTGCGCGCAGGGCATTTTGTCAGTTTTTCGTGGAATGGTCCTGAAATGACGCATTACTTAGGGCTAGGATTTAAAATGTCGAGATTTTTATTATCTATTATTATTATTATTTATTTATTATTAAAAACGGTCAGCTTACTAAGGTCTAGGGTTTAAAATGTGGAGATTTTTAAACCTATTAAAGGGCCATTCCATATCAGGTGTGGAACAGCTTTTCTATGTATCACTGCTGCTTTAACAATGCTATTGTGTCCTCAAATTAAAACAACTATGCTAATATGAAAATATAGGGGGGGGGGGGTTGTTAATTTTAATGTATAGTTTATATTTTAACAACTTATAAGTTAATAAATATAGGTATGTGAGCGTCACTTGCGGGACATTTTGTCTGTTTCTCGTGGAATGGCCCAAATTTATTTTTAAATTGTTTCATAAAATAATATATAATATAGGTAATAAAATGTACAAAAAATAACCAATGTTTTCACATTTAATTGTACACAATTATTTTTAATTTCGCAAAATCTTCTAACTTTTTCCAAGTTTTTTTTTTTTTTTTTTTTTTTTTTTTGAGTTTACGGTAACTTTTAGGATCATCAAATCTGTACATTACCCGACAATTAAATCAACTTTGCCTGTAAGAAATAAAGTTACATACATACATACACAATGGTACTCCATTGTTATGGCACACAATGGTACTCCAATGGTTTATCCATGTAGGATTTTGACCTCCCTCAATACACCCCTCCAGACCTTCCGATCTCTAGCCTTTACATTATAATTTGTAATTTGGTTTTGTGCAAGATCTCCTCTCTGTACCTCTTCTATCCATCTCTTCCTGGTGCTGGGCAACATATAACTATGATATGTTCCCGCACCATGTTGGTTAAATCAAAGTAAAATTGCGTAATTTGTTATTTCTGTTTGTATAAATATTTTTTATAAAATATAATTATGAGTGTAAAATTATAATGTTTATATATTTAAGTAAAATAAGAGTGTAAGTTCATACAAAAATTATTAAGTTGATTTTAAATAGTAAATATATATTTTTAAAAAAATTGTTGTATTGTAAAATGAATGTATAATGTTGATTAGAGTTCGGATCTCAGACAACAACAATAGCCAGACGCCATGGTGTCGTTTTATGACAAGCCAATGGAAAGTGGTATATAATTAGAAATCGTAAAATCATAAAAACGTTGGAATCAATTTATGGCCTCAATAAAAGTGTTGGGATAAATTTATGACTTTTCAGACCACCCAAACTTTAAGGCAGATAATAATATTAAAGTATATGTAAGGGGCCATTTGCAGACTGCTAGCTAATAGGCCTATCGAAGTATAATAAAAAATCTTCTCACATCCAAATAACAGTGGACTAGACAAAAATAGTTCCACCCACTGCAGGAGCTGGTGTGCAAGAAGAATAAGGTTTAAAAAAGATAGTCTGGAAAAAGATGTAGAGGACGCAGGAGCTCTCCTGAAAGCCCGTGCAATGAGTCCCGTAAGCCCTAGTAAAGCCCAGGCGAGATGGACATATCGGAGCGAGCCTAATCGAGCCTAATCAAGCCTAATTGAGGATGTCTTCCTGAGGTACCTATCGGAGTGAGCCTAATCAAGCCAAATTGAGGATGTCTTCCTGATGTACATATCGGAGTGATCCTAATCAAGCCAAATTGAGGATGCGTTCCTGATGACACATTGCCATGATCCTAAGCAACGCAACAACTCGGAATTTGATGAATAAAGGCCACCATCCCGTATATTAAAAGAAGGTACTATTTTAAACATTTTCTTTTACCACTTAAGATCATATGAAAAATCTTAAAAAAATACTTTTCTGATATTTTACGGTAGAGAGTTATCTGAGATCCGACAAAACCAATAATTAAATAAGATTAAGGTAATTTTAAAAATGAAAGAGAGTTACTCTTTTAGCAAAAAGAAACAATTATAATAATTAGAGTACGTGAAAATATTGTCTTTTTTTTTTTAAAAGATTAAACATACTTAAAATAATGAGAAGCAAACAAAGGTGTTGCTTTCTATTTTTTGAATTAATATTATGTTTTTCTGTATATAGTTATGTTCAATGTAAATAAAATATTTAATCAAGTTTTAAAAAGTTTCTGTAATTATTTAATTAATAATATTTAAAGTGTGTCAATTCATTTTTTATAGCTTAAATTTTAGTTTAATTCATAAGTGGAAGAGTTCGTCTAAATAATTCACAACGCAAACTCTTAATTTTATTAGTAATTATTCAAGTTTAATAATTACATTTTGACGCGAATTATAATTTAATATTATTAATGCTTCGCGTTGCTCTTCTACTAGAATTTAGGTAAATACGATCACTTATAATATTTGAATTTATCTAAGGTATATAAAATTATATACCAATTTGCTATGAGGTTGCTTGGATGATTTGGACCAATTAACGATTTTGGATATAAATTAAATAGAAAATAAAAAGGTGTAATTATCTGTCCAGCATCCCCCCTTCATAGTAAAATGGTGCTATGACTCAGGAACGATCATCTGAGGTAATTAGATAGTAAAATGGTGCTATGACTCAGGAACGATCATCTGAGGTAATTAGATAGTAAAATGGTGCTATGACTCAGGAACGATCATCTGAGGTCATTAGATAGTAAAATGGTGCTATGACTCAGGAACGTTCATCTGAGGTCATTAGAAATAATAATAATAATAATAATAATAATAAAGGTAAATAAATTTAAGTATTATTTTAATGTCACAATTTTAAAGATATTGTAGGTATGTAAGTTTAATTGATTAAAATTTTATTAAAATTAATTTTATTATTGTAACAATAATGACACACATATAATAATTTTATATAAATAAAATGAATAATATATGTTAGCAAAAAAAAAAAAAAAAAGGAAATGAAAAAAATAATCCTGGGATTTATAATAGGTAAATTTAGGAATTACAATTTTTTTTTTTCTCTCTTTTCTCTTTTGGTTGGATCTCAGTTACCATTGAGAAATAATGGCATGCACATCACAGATGACACATTTGTAAAAATAATTTTTTTTTAATATACTGTATAAATAATAATAATAAGAAGAAGAATAAGTAAAATTTGATAACATGTCTGGTATAAAAATGATTGAAATGTCAATAGATCATGATTTTTGAAATTGTATCACCTTGATACAAAAGAAAATTTATGAGTCGTACTACAAAGTAGTAGTACAATATTTACAAAAAAAAAAAAAAAAAATAAGATTGTTTTTTCTGTAGAAAAAGACAGATATTTTTCTGTTAAATGAAATTATGTTGTTTTTTATATATACGTGTATTATAAATATTTTAGGGGTATTTATGTGTGTAAAAGAATAATCTACAAAACAACTTCATCTCCTAAGAAATTTTTTTAAATTTTAGTGCTGTTGTTTTTATGTATTTATGCAATTTAGAATATTTTCATACATATGTTGTAATATAGAGAAAATAGTATGAGATGCAAAATATTCTTTTAAGAGGTATAGGATCTATTTTGAATTGATATTTTGAAAAAGTATACATTGATTACTAATATTTGTTAAAAATGACTCAGACGCTGGATATAGATACACGTATTAAGTTAGTGTCACCATTTGACAATAAAAAGAACAAAAACATTATATTTTTCTTAGAGGAATTTGATAATATTTTGAATTCGACAGATATACAGGAAGAAACTAAATTATTAATTTTAAAGACTAAAATTACTGGGGACGCAAAACATATTTTAAGTAAACAGATTGAAAAATATAACGAGACCAATTATAATTTATTTAAAAATAATTTGGTGGAGTTATTTGGTACAAAACTAAGCTTCCTTAATGCTCAGAGCAATTTCCTAAATTTAAAACAGGCCGCAAGTCAAACGATAGAGGATTTCATTTTGGAGTTTAAAAAGGGTGTAAAATCTTATATCGAAAGTGCAGGCGAAAATGTGGATAATAAGGAAGAGAATTTTATCGAAATCTTAAAAATGTCGAATTTTTTAAATTCAATTAGACAGGATATTGCACTAGATGTGCGTAAAAATGCGCCCAGGTCCTTCAAGGAGGCATGCGAGTTAGCAAAACTTATGGAAAGTGCGTATAATGAATCAAAGTTTGAGGAAATTAACGCAATAAATAAAGAAAACAAAGATCTTTATGAGAACATTATAGAATCAAGTAAGCAAAACAAAGAGCTAATCGAGAAATTAAAAGGGGAGATTGAAAAACTAAAAAAATCAAAGAAAAAAAACCATGCAATTAGAGATGATAGTGTTCCGCGGAATAAGAAACTCTTTAATAAACACAATGATTATCAGGGTCCCCATTTCAATAACAATTTTCATTATAATGATTATGAAAGATATTATAATGATTACTACAATTCATTTAATTACCCGACGCATTATGGGATGTATGATTATTCACAACCTAACTGGGATTCGGGAAATAGGGATTTTGGATATATTTCTGAGAATTATGATCAAAATGGTTATCAATTTGAAAAGCGCAAAAGGAAAAAAAATGGGCAAAGAAAACAGCGAAATCGGATCAAGATTCGGGATTTTCAGAGACGGAAATCGATAAAATAAATAAAACAATCGCAAATATAACAAATGCAGACAAAGATAGTCTGCCAATTATATCACTAAGTATACAGGGCGTCGAAATACAAGCGTTACTGGATACCGGAGCTGCTGTGTCCCTTTTATCACCTTCTTTATTCAAAAAAATTAAAGATACAAACATCAAAATCAAATATTTGGGCAATCAGATCCAAATTAAAACTTTAACAAATTCAAAGATTTTTTTTAAACAATGTGTAAAATTAACTTTTCGATTAAAAGGTATATTCACAACAGGCACATTTTATGTCACTAATGATGATTTTGATAGGCAGTACCAAATGTTATTAGGGTACGATTATCTCAAAGAAAATCGTATGATTTTGGATTTATGCAATAAAACATTAAAATTTAAAAATCAACAAATTAAATTAAACGTTGCAAGTGAAGTAAATAATTATGAAGTGAATAACATTACGCCATGTAATTCAGGGGAAGAATCAAATAAAAGTATGTTTGCCATTACTAAAAATAGAATTTTTCTCCAACCTGAAGAATCGAAAATTGTAAAATTAAAATGCCCAGAGGATATAAATATGTCAGATATAATTATTTTTGACCCCATTCAAGAAAATAGTAAATTTTCATGCGAGACTTCGTTACACGAAGTTCAAAAAAATAATAACATAAATATTATAATAAAGAATAAACTGTTAGAAAAGTTAATTATTCAGAAAGGAACTAAAATGGGGGAAATTATAAAGAACTTTGAGTGCAAGCAAGATGACTCAACTGATAATATAGAGAAAGGGACATTTTATGAAATAAATAATTTAAATATAGAAGATGTAAGAAAATTGCGGGAAGCAGAAATTAAAGAGACGGATTTCGATTTAAGCCATTTATCAGAGGAAGTACAACAAAAATTTCGAAAAATTTTAATGGGCAATATTCATGCATTTTCAAAAAGTTATCAAACATTGGGGCAATCAGCGTTTGTCGCACCAAGTTTTCAATTGAATCATGAATTCCCGGTACAAGCTAAGCCATATAAATTGCCTCAGGCAGTAAGACAGTATGCGAAAAGGGAAATTGAACAACTGTTACAGGCTAAAATTATAGAGAAGACTGACTCCGAGTATGCTTTTCCAGTTATTTTCGTTAGAAAGAAAAATCCGAGTAATAACCCGAATGCAGAACCCAAGTTTAGAATGGCAACGGACCTAAGACTATTAAACCAAATTTTACAACCTTATACTTATCCGATGCCGGACGTAAAAGACTTATTACAAAAAATAAGCGGTAAAAAATACTATACGGTGCTAGACTTACATAGTGCTTTTTTCCAAATAAATTTAAGACCAGAAGATTGCAAAAAATTAGCGTTTATTACGGAATTTGGAAAACATATGCCACTTCGTTTAGCTTTTGGCACACGAAATTCTAGCGCAATTTTTGCAGAAGTAATCGATAAAATTCTGGGACATTTTGACAAAAGCAAAGTATCATACTACATTGATGATGTGTTGATATCTGCAAATACAATAGCAGAGATGACGAAAACCTTAGAAGAAGTTCTACAGGTATTAATAAATCACAACATGACAATCGAACCTTCAAAAATGCAAATTTGCAAAGCAGAAATAGAATTCCTAGGATTTAGGGTGAATCAAATGGGATATTCTCCATCTCAAAAGAATATTGAAAAAGTAAAAAATTTAGTCAGACCAAAATCGAAAAAGGGGGTCAGATCTTTATTGGGCTTAGCGAATTATTTTCGGACGCTAATACCCAACTATTCCGACAAAGTTAACCCTTTAATAGAGCTGACTAAAGATAAAGTTAAATTTAAGTGGAGTCCAGAAGCAGAAAAAGCTTTCCTGATAATTCAGGAAGAAATTGTACAAAAACCAACACCCAGACCCCCCGATTTTAACAAGGAATTTTTCTTATTCACGGATGGGAGCAAAGTTGCAATTTCAGGTGTTCTAGCTCAAGAAAAGGATGGTCATTTGCTACCTGTTGAATTTTTCGGGAGAAAACTTAGAGAACCGGAAAAAAATTATCCGAGTATTAAATTTGAGTTATTAGCAGTGCATGAAGCAATTATGCATTTTAAATATATGCTTTCAGGTAGAAGATTTACTGTGTTAACTGATTCGAAAGCACTAACTCAGCATTTACATTTACAAGATAAATCGGAAATTATAAACAGATGGGTAGCAGATTTACAAGACTTTAATTTCGACTTCGAATTCGTCGAAGGGATTAACAATCCAGCAGACTATTTGAGCAGGAATTTAGATAATCTTACAACAGACAGAGAACTCCAAAATAATTTGTTTGCAAGTAACATAGCACTTACAGACGCAAATATTAAATCGGAGCAATATGCAGACGAAAAATTAAAAATTATAATAAATAAAATCGAAAAAGACAAAAATAATAGAAGCACGAAGAGATTTGCTTTAAATCAAAATGAATTATTAATTTTGAAACCTGGTTCAGATAAAAAGGAGCTTTTAATTACCCCGGATTCATTAAAAATTGCAGCCATAGAAGAAGCTCATAAAGCGCATTTCGGATTTCAAAAAACTTATGATAATGTGAAAACAAGGCTTTTTTGGCACGGAATGTACAAAGACATTAAACAATATTGTGCAAATTGTGTGCAGTGCCTCACATCTAAACAACACACAACAATAAAAGTCCCTGTTAAAAAAATGGTGAAAGATCACGAAGTCGGTACAGTCCTGCATGCTGACGTCATTGGACCTTTAAACCTCACGTTAAGGAAAAACAGATACATTTTAATTATAATTGATTCGACATCGAGATTCCTGGAAGCTGTTCCCCTACGAAACGTAGAGTCACAGACTATATTAAATGTACTAAATAAATATTTTGCAAATTATGGGTTGTGTAAAGAAATTATCTTTGATAATGCAAAATATTTAAGAAGCGAAATTATGAAAGAATATTTGGAATCTTTAAACATACAAAGGAAATTTGTGAGTGTATACCGTGCGCAAGGAAATGGACTTTGTGAAGTTACCAATAAAATATTAAAAACATCAATTGTAGCTATGTCGAAACGCACTACGGAATGGGACATAAGACTGGATTTTTTTAAACTAGCGTATAATTCCTCGAAACACCGCGCTACGGGATATAGTCCCTCACTGCTATTTTTCGCAAGGGAAATAAAAAATCCCTTTACAGCCCATATTCCTTCTGAGGAAATATATACCCACTCTTATGTTAAAAGCAGAATACAGCATATGAAGGAAATCAAAATTCAATCCCTTGCAAACCAGGAGAAAATAATGCAAGAATATATAGATGAAGAGGCATACGAAAAAGTAAAGGATTTAAATTTGGGTCAAACAGTATATTTAAAATGTATTGGAAAACCAGGCGCATTAGAGCCAAAATTTCAAGGACCCTACGAAGTTACTAAAAAGTTTAGAAACTTTAATTATTTATTACAATATGTTCCAGATAAATCAATAGAGCCGATCAAACGACATATGGATCAGCTGTACGCTCCGAAATATGCAACAGGTCATACAGAGGCGGAAATTACGAATTTACAAGGGTCTCAGAAAAAAATTAAGGGTGATAAAAATTACAAAACTAAATGTGACATTTGTCGGAGAAAATCACACTCAACTGAAAATTGTTGGTTCAAATTGAACAAAAATACGAGTCAAAAGGGTGACAAACTGACTAAAAAGTCTTATAAAAAAAATAATAAATATTCTGAGAACGTAGACCCATATTTAAAGTATCAAATAGATTATGATAAAAATATGTCGTTATATGGTTATACACCATATACAAACTTATACGGGGAGGTTATACAAGATCATTACCCTTTCCCCCCTCCCCAATATTATCCAGGGGATATGAATTGGTATTAAAAATAAATCAAAATACATAATTAATCGAATTTAAAAATTTAAAAATTTTCAAAATTTAAAAATAATTTTTTTTTCTTTTAGGTAAAAAAAAATTGAAACAAAATCAATAACTTGCCTTTTTAAAATTCAAAATAATAATAAGAAAGGATAGGAACATGGGAACGCCAATTTGTCTCAGGGTTACAATATTGAGCAAATGTGCAGGGCGCACCCGAAAACATACTTATAAAATTATGTAATGTGCTTCACAAAACTTCACTGGAGCAGTGAAATATTTATCTCCAGGCAAAAGTTATATATATATATTTTTTTTCGAATATGAATTAGAAAATATAAAATCTTAACAAAGCCAAATAACATTAAAACTTAATTAATTTAATAGTAAATAATGTTGGAGTAATTTTCAAAAAAAAAAAAAAAAAAAAAAAAAAAAAAAAAAAAGAGAATTTTTTCTGTCTTCTATAAGGGTAGCCTTTGCTAATAGCCTTACAATTTAGATGACAAAATTTCAGAATTACTCTTTAAAATGAGTAGGTGTAAGCTATAGGTTCAGGGTAGTTAGAACAGTTTTATAGCATACTCATATATATTTTTTTTTTCTTATATAAATATATGGTTGACAAGGAATAAATTATTAGTGCACTCTATATTAGGATAGCGGTCAGCTATAAGCCTAAATATAATAAAATATACAAAAAGTGCTAAGATTTATTCCGGTAGTTCAATTACAACTTATATGCTAAAGTCTAGAATTTAGACAGCAGGGATAAGTTTTATGAACAAAAGTGTTATAAAAAAATTTTAAAAAAAGGATTTTGGTGTAGCACATTGGTTTTTAAAAAACATATATATGTATAACAATGGACAAGGCAAGTTATTTCAACATGATTGCACACAAAAAATTATAGTAAAAAAAAAAAAAAAAAAAAAAAATACACAAATAAATAATTGAAGTAAAATTAAAATTTTCTCACCAAAGGCTTTCTGTATAGGGTGCAATTTTGGCCTACGGCTGGGTATGCACCAACACCAACAAAATATTTGTAGAAAAATTATTCACAGATACATCAATATATAGTCATCACCTAGGCATAAATTTCAGGATTCTTGGCTGAAAAAGAAATCGAAGAAAAAATTAAGTATGGTATAATTACTAGATGTTATGCTCAGAAACAATAAAATTAGTAATATTATATTGTAAAAAGCAGCATTTTGAGTTTTATTTAGGAAAACTTTTGATTTTTGGGTTTTACACATTTATGGAGTGTCTAGCTCAGTAACAATAGTTCCTAGATTTAATAAAAAAATAATAAATAAAAATATAAGTTCGTGTTGTTTTCAAAATAAATAACAAAAGGTATAGCAATTAGCATTTACAGTTAAAATTTATGGAATTTTCAGCAAAATTAACATTAGACAAACATAGTTTATATTATATTTAACTTGATAAGCTAATTTACTTTTATTAACGGTATTCAATTAGAATTAAAGTAGGCTTAAATTCAAGTTAAATTAATTAATAACATGGTGGTAGTGTAAAATTTTATGTAAGACTATTATATTTTTATTGTATATATAAAAATATGCAAATTTAACAATTAATAAAATGTATTAGCAAAATTATTTAATATAAATATTAAATGACATCTTGCTGAAATCAGCTAGAAATTAGATTTTTTTTTTTTTTAAATAAAATATTTTATAAATTTATGTTATTTTAGAATTTAAGCATTTTTTTTTCTCTTTATTTTCCCTTAGAATTAAATGCAATTCTAAATTTAACACATATAAATATACATAGTATTGATAAATTTGAGTGTGTGAGTTCATAAATTTTTTTTATATATAATTTGGCCAATTTAACATAAGAAAACAAAATAAATAAATAAATATATTTATATATATTGGCCTTATTTTTATTAAAATAGGTAGTATGGCTTAATAAATTTATTTACTTAATTTTTTTTATAGTACATACAGTAATTATTTTTTAAAAAACTTAATCTGTAACAATTGGGTGTAGATATTTATGAGTATACAAAGATTCTTTTCTGCTGGCAGAAATTCTTTGGTTCGGCCGAGTACTCATGGGTTACTACATACGATTTTACGTAGTAATTATCATTTACTTTTGTTGTTTTTTTTTTAATTATACAAGTGTATTAAGTACATTTTTTTATAATTAAATAATAATTATTAATGTTGGATTAATAATAATAATTTATTATCTTTTATTTTTAAACATATCATTAAATTTTAGACAGTAGAATTCACATACGGAATGTTAATGATAAATAAAATTTTGAATAAATAAATTTTTATTTCATTCAGTAAAAAAATAAATAAATATGAAAATTTAACAATCTTTTAAGATAGAATTGTGGCTAAAAAAATAATAATTTAAGACAAAAAAAATTGTTCTCTTCTTCGTCAATGGCATTTTCTGACAACACTATTTAACAGTATTAAATGAAGGTGCATTTTTAAGGTCAGCGTAATGCATATTTTGCATTTTTGAGAGGCCGTAGAAGTCATTTTTCCGTGTTGTTTACATTTTAATAGTAAACAATATCATGAATCAAAATTTGTGTTTGTTAGAAAGGTCTAAAAATATACAATGTAATCAGTTAAAGAAAATTATATGCATTTTTTTTTTAATCCTGAAAGGCAATTTGGTTTAGATTTAAACCTGAATGCATAAAAAGCCACCCTCTCTTCAGTTCCAGTATGAGGCAGGAGAATTCAGATGCTAGAATCGCCATTTTTCCCCTGCAAAATAATAAAAAAAAAGCAGAAGGTTTACATTAGATACGATACAAATACATACACTGTTTATGCATAGATTATGTTTAAAATTACATACAGGCATGCACAGTGAGTTAAGAAGAAAGTATATCAAGAAATTATACTAATTAATACGGTAATTACAAGCATGAAATGGTTTTAAATACATACCTTTGGGAAGTCGTAAAATTTTGTCACAGCACAATTCACCTCGCAGCAAGGAATTCGTAGCTTGACCAACCCCCACTTTTCGGGAGAATCGGGGACGTTCAATAACTGGTTTTATTCTCCTCTCTCCTTCTTCTTACTTTTTTTTTTCTCGTATCGGGTAAAGTTGGAAAGCATTGCGTAATGATATATTAAAGGAGATGAATTAGCTTGTACATTTTGACAGATCATACATGTTAGAAGTAACAAATAAATAAAATAATGTAACAAGTTTGTATACAATATTTTTCTGATTATAATTTGAATACATCAGATTAATTATGTGAAAATATAACATGTCATATTACAAGCATTGTATTTACTTTTATTCAGTATAAAATGTGTTTTAGATAAAACACTGTGTCATAAGGTTGTATGTGATGAAATAATATGTCAAATGCGTATGCCATTATTTTTCTTGTAATTAGGTTTATTTCGGCATATTAATTTCAGACAAAATTATAGCTTTGAATGTATTTTGGGCACTTAAACTGTAAAGTTACAAAATTAGTAAACATGTGTGTGGTAAAGAAAAAAGGCTTCGAGAAAGACGTCTGATTGTCAGTACAGAGGTCTTCTATAAATGTGAATGTCAACAGACAACTATGCTATCATGTGTTGAACTTTCTGTTATGAAACAATAGAAGAACTTCTTATAAAATATACCAGAACCATTGATAATTGAACTTTACAGTCTTCACTCAAAAACTGTGTAGATACACAGTCATATGGACACGTACATTCCTTCAAGCTTTACAAAAAAAATAAAACCAGCAATCAGTTTTTATTTTTTTTTTTTCTGCACCGGGAGAGATGCTGGGCAACATATAACTATGATATGTTCCCGCACCATGTTGGTTAAATCAAAGTAAAATTGCGTAATTTGTTATTTCTGTTTGTATAAATATTTTTTATAAAATATAATTATGAGTGTAAAATTATAATGTTTATATATTTAAGTAAAATAAGAGTGTAAGTTCATACAAAAATTATTAAGTTGATTTTAAATAGTAAATATATATTTTTAAAAAAATTGTTGTATTGTAAAATGAATGTATAATGTTGATTAGAGTTCGGATCTCAGACAACAACAATAGCCAGACGCCATGGTGTCGTTTTATGACAAGCCAATGGAAAGTGGTGTATAATTAGAAATCGTAAAATCATAAAAACGTTGGAATCAATTTATGGCCTCAATAAAAGTGTTGGGATAAATTTATGACTTTTCAGACCACCCAAACTTTAAGGCAGATAATAATATTAAAGTATATGTAAGGGGCCATTTGCAGACTGCTAGCTAATAGGCCTATCGAAGTATAATAAAAAATCTTCTCACATCCAATAACAGTGGACTAGACAAAAATAGTTCCACCCACTGCAGGAGCTGGTGTGCAAGAAGAATAAGGTTTAAAAAAGATAGTCTGGAAAAAGATGTAGAGGACGCAGGAGCTCTCCTGAAAGCCCGTGCAATGAGTCCCGTAAGCCCTAGTAAAGCCCAGGCGAGATGGACATATCGGAGCGAGCCTAATCGAGCCTAATCAAGCCTAATTGAGGATGTCTTCCTGAGGTACCTATCGGAGTGAGCCTAATCAAGCCAAATTGAGGATGTCTTCCTGATGTACATATCGGAGTGATCCTAATCAAGCCAAATTGAGGATGCGTTCCTGATGACACATTGCCATGATCCTAAGCAACGCAACAACTCGGAATTTGATGAATAAAGGCCACCATCCCGTATATTAAAAGAAGGTACTATTTTAAACATTTTCTTTTACCACTTAAGATCATATGAAAAATCTTAAAAAAATACTTTTCTGATATTTTACGGTAGAGAGTTATCTGAGATCCGACAAAACCAATAATTAAATAAGATTAAGGTAATTTTAAAAATGAAAGAGAGTTACTCTTTTAGCAAAAAGAAACAATTATAATAATTAGAGTACGTGAAAATATTGTCTTTTTTTTTTAAAAGATTAAACATACTTAAAATAATGAGAAGCAAACAAAAGTGTTGCTTTCTATTTTTTGAATTAATATTATGTTTTTCTGTATATAGTTATGTTCAATGTAAATAAAATATTTAATCAAGTTTTAAAAAGTTTCTGTAATTATTTAATTAATAATATTTAAAGTGTGTCAATTCATTTTTTATAGCTTAAATTTTAGTTTAATTCATAAGTGGAAGAGTTCGTCTAAATAATTCACAACGCAAACTCTTAATTTTATTAGTAATTATTCAAGTTTAATAATTACATTTTGACGCGAATTATAATTTAATATTATTAATGCTTCGCGTTGCTCTTCTACTAGAATTTAGGTAAATACGATCACTTATAATATTTGAATTTATCTAAGGTATATAAAATTATATACCAATTTGCTATGAGGTTGCTTGGATGATTTGGACCAATTAACGATTTTGGATATAAATTAAATAGAAAATAAAAAGGTGTAATTATCTGTCCAGCACCTGGGTCTACCAATACTTCTTTTCCCAATTAAATTACCACTATAAATCTTCTTTGTGCTTCGCTCATCCCCCATTCTGATTAGATTGCATAACCATTGTATTCTTCTTATTTTTATAGTATTTATTATATCTTTTTCATTATATAACTGTTCTATCTCCATATTTGTCCTTATACGCCATGTATTGTCTTCTTTAAAAGGTCCAAAAATTTGTCTTACGGTCTTCCTTTCCCAAGTGATAAGTAACTTTTCATCTTTTTGTGTAGTGGTCCAGGTCTCACTACCATAAATAACTATTGGTTTTATAACATTTTTATAAATTTTAAGTTTGGATGTTCGAGATATTAGAGATGATTTTAGAATATTTCGAAGAGAAAAATAGCATCTATTTCCTGTTGCAAGTCTAGATTTAATCAAGAAATAAAGTTAATGCTCACTTTTTTCGCCTGAAGAAACAATTTAAATCAAATCTAGAGCAAATACATTATTATTTGATACAGAGGAAACTTTATTTCGAATCGTATAGAGAGACCCGGAGCCCTTACCCTTAACAAGAAACCCCAATTGCTTCGGGGCCCTGGGCAGTCGTAAACCGCCCCGTTTGCCCGATGGGTGAGCTGACCCTGCGTAATAGCATACAAAAATGTACCATATATAGAATAGATATCCCCTTCAGGGGCGTAAACCACCCTGGATGCGTAGGGGGTGTAGACTCATAAATTTCCGACTCCAAGAAGAAAAATTTCCGAGTACTATTGCCAACAAAATGCCGACTAATTAATATATATATATATATATATACACACACTCATGTCCAAAAGTTTAGCATATATGATAAAAACGAAGAAAGGATATCGTAAATATCTTACGAAATTATTAAACTTGATAGATGAAAGTCTCAGGATAATTATGACTGAGCGTATCGAGATAGTCAAATAGGTTTTAAAGCGCTAATGTTGATTCCTTTTGAATTATTAATGTATGTCTCTAAAAATTAGTGGTGAAGTACTATATGATTAATATGTGTAGAAAATTGCGGTTTGGAACTCCAAACTGCTTTGTTTGATAGCGATATATCTTGTTTCTAAATGTACAAAATTTGATGAAACTGGATGATTGAAGACCTGGGGATTCGATGCCCGTTTTT
Organism: Maratus speciosus; assembly: GCA_963932465.1. NCBI lineage: Eukaryota > Metazoa > Arthropoda > Arachnida > Araneae > Salticidae > Maratus > Maratus speciosus. The sequence continues at coordinate 252,157,100 of OZ010800.1, read as the reverse complement.
TTTTTTTTTTTTTTTTTTACCAATAAAGGTCTGATTGCATTTTATTTTTTCTGCGTATAACATATTTATTCACATAGACTACACTCCGGATAGAAATTCAAATTCTGAATTAAGCATAAGGAATCCTGTTATCCGTGTACGATGTACGTCTACAACATAAAAAAAAGTCAAAATTTAAAAGATTGAAAATTTTCGAATGAACAAAACTTATATCCATTTCTTAGTACTTCAATAAAAGTTAATCAAATTTTGTACGTTTAGTAACGCTATGTAACAAAGCAGTTTTTGATTCCAATCCGCATTTTCCTATTCATATTAATCATAGACTTTCTCCCCTAATTTTTAGATAAATTTATTAATAATTCGAAACGAATCGACATCAGCACTTTAAAATTATTTAACTAGTATCTCAATACGATACGCGAAGTCATAATTATCTTGTGAATTTGGGCTATAAACTTCAATAATTTCGTAAGATATTTAATACTTCCTTTCTACGTTTTTGTCATATACGCTAAAATTTTGGATATGAGTATATATGTCGTAGGCTAATTGGAGAATCCATCTCCCTTTTTCCAATTAGCCTGATATTTTTCAGGCTTATTGCAAAGAGCCTAGAAAGCGTAAGGCTAATTGAAAAATGACCACTTATTATCCGATCAAGGTGATATTTTTAGCTCACAGGCTATCAAAGCCTGAGAGCTTATGTACCCGCCGATTCTGTATGTACGTGTGTACGTACGTATTTACGTAACGCGATAACTCTTTATAGAAATATGCGATTTGCTTTAAATTTTTTTTTCTAGGTTCATTCTGATAAGATGCTTCCCGATTGGTTTTTGGGGTTCATTGGTTAAGGATAAAGGGGAAAAGGGGGCTAGTCCCCACCCCCCCTTAATTTATATAAATGGGTTTTTCATGCAGAAATATTCGATTTGCTCCAAATTTGGTATACCGGTTTATTGTGTTAAAGAGCTTCCCTGATTAGATTTGGAGGTTCATTAGTTAAGTATAAAAGGAGGAAAGGGGGGCTAGACCACCCCCCCTTAATTTAGATAAATGGGTTTTTCATGCAGAGTTATTCGATCTGCTCCAAATTCGTACACCTGTTTATTATGTTAAGGAGCTTCCCTGATTACATTTGGAGGTTCATTAGTTAAGTATAAAGGGAGGAAAGGGGGCTAGACCACCCCCTTAATTTAGATAAATGGGTTTTTCATGCAGAGTTATTCGATTTGCTTCAAATATCGTATACCGTTTTATTATGTTAAGGAGCTGCCTTGATTAGATTTGGAGATTTATTGGTTAAGTATAAAGGAGGGACAGGGGCTAGTGTCCCCTTAATTTAGATAAATGGTTTTTTCATACAGAATTATTCGATTTGCTTCAAATTTGATATACCAGTTTATTACGATATGGCTTCCTTCATTTGATTTGGAGGTTCATTGGTTAAGTATTAAAGTGGGGAAAGGGGGGGCAATTGCCCCTCCCCTTAATTTAGATAAATGGGTTTTCATGCAGAATTATCTAATTTAGTTTAATTTTTTTTTTTTTTTTAGATTCATTCTAATAAGGAGCTTTTCTGATTAGATTTGAAAGTTCATTGGTTTAGCATAAAGGGAGAAATTGGGGAGCTAATACCTCCCTTAAATTAGTGAAATGGTTTTTTCATGCAGAATTATCTGATTTGCTTCAAATTTGGTATACCAGTTTATTATGTTAAGTAGCTTCCCTGATTAGATTTCGAGGTTCTTTGGTTAAGTAGAAAGGAGGGCAACGGGGACTAATCCCTTCATTTATTTTTCGAGGGGCATTATTCTTTGAAATAAGAGTATAATATACAATTAGTGTGAATAGCATGCGAGCTCAATGCCATCAGTTTAACTAGGCAATTTTCTTTTTATTAGGTTTATTAACGCATAACCCTACCCAAACCCGAAAAATAAATTACAACAGACCGTACCCCGATCCGAGCGAGACAAAATAATTTCAGTCTACATGCAACCCGACCTGAACCTGAGAGTTCCATTTGAAAAAACCCGAAATCCCGAATCAAATCTGATAACCGACAAAAATATTCCAAAGATCCATAACCGGATCCGAACAAGACAAAATAATCTCCGTCCACCGGCAACCCGATCCGAACCTGAAAGTTCTAATTGAACTCAATCCGAAACCTGGTTGTGGTCGGTTTTCGGGTTGACTTCAAATGGAACCTTCAAGTTCGGATCCGGTTGAAAAAAAATTAAACTAAATCAGATAATTCTGCATGAAAACCCATTTATCTAAATTAAGGAGAGGGCGATTGCCCCCCTTTCCCCCCTTTTATACTTAACCAATGAACCTCCAAACCAAATGAAGGAAGCCATATCGTAATAAACTGGTATATCAAATTTGAAGCAAATCGAATAATTCTGTATGAAAAACCCATTTATCTAAATTATGGGGACACTAGCCGCTGTCCCTCCTTTATACTTAACCAATAAATCTCCAAATCTAATCAAGGCAGCTCCTTAACATAATAAACCGGTATACGAAATTTGAAGCAAATCGAATAACTCTGCATGAAAAACCCTTTTATCTAAATTAAGGGGGGGGGGGGCTAACCCCCCTTTCCTCCCTTTATACTTAACTAATGAACTTCCAAATCTAATCAGGGAAGCTCCTTAACATAATAAACCAGTATACCAAATTTGGAGCAAATCGAATAATTTTGCATGGAAAACGCATTTATCTATATTAAGGGGAGAGGCAATTGCCCCCCTTTCCACCCTTTATACATAATAATGATCTTCCAAATGTAATCAGGGAAGTTGCTTAACATAATAAACCGGTATACCAAATTTGGAGCAAATCGAATAATTCATCATGAAAAACCGATTTATCTAAATTAAGGGGGGTAGCCCCCTTTCCCCCCTTTATACTTAAATAATGAGCTTTCAAATCTAATCAGGGAAGCTCCTTAACACAATAAACCGGTATACCAAATTTGGAGCAAATTGAATATTTTTGCATGAAAAACCCATTTATATAAATTAAGGGGGGGGGGACTAGCCCCCTTTATCCTTAACCAATGAACCCCCAAAACTAATCAAGGAAGCACCTCATCAGAATGAACCTAGAAAAAAAATTTGAAGCAAATCGGATATTTCTATGAAGAGTTATCGTGTTACGTACATACGTACGTACGTACGTACACACGTACATACAGAATCTGCGGGAAAATAAGCTCTCAGGCTTTGATAGCCTATGAGCTAAAAATATCACCCTGATCGGATAATAAGTGGTCATTTTTCAATTAGCCTAACGCTTCCTAGGTTCTTTGCAATAAGCCTGAAAAATATCAGGCTAATTGGAAAAAGGGAGATGGATTCTCCAGTTTTCCCGGCTCTTTGCAAAGAGCCTAGGCTGTTTGCAAAGAGCCGGATTTCTCAATTAACCTACGACATATATACTAAATATTTGCAATTCAGTTTTGAATTTTCATCGGATATCATCTAAATTCCGTGATACACGTTTCTAACTAAATTTAAAGTTAGATAAAAAAAAAAATAGAAGTTTCTTCACTTCAATCAGTATGTCTTAAAATTTCCAGACTAAACTAAAAACTTTCCGACTATAAATAAATACAGCTGGATCTCGATATCTCGAAGTCAAAGGGAACAGAAAAAAGTTCGGAATATGAAAGTTTTTGATCAAAATGTCAAGGTTACAAATAATATTAACATTGCTGGAATATGTATATAAATATTCCGTTTCTGCATATCGAGGTTTTCGAGTTCACAATATTTGACAAGTCAAAGTTTTTCTGAATAGTTTTAATCACAAAAATAAAATCCTTAATATTTCCGACTAAGTATAAATTTATATAGGTTTTCTTCGTTCTAAATTGTTTTTTCTAATTTTCTAATTAAAAATTACAAGGGAAAAAAATCCGACTAAGAATAAAATTTTATAGGTTTTCTTCGCTCTAACTTGTTTTTCTTATTTACTAATTAAAAACTACAAAAATATTTCTCCAATTCATAAGTTTTTATCCGTTAATGCCATTTTTTTTTTCGACTAAATTTACTTTTTTCCGATCGAACGAGAATTTTTCCGACTGGTTTTTTCATTTTACCAATTTATAAGTTTTTATAGTTTAATACCATTTTTTCCGACTAAACGTACTTTTTCCGATCGAACGCGAAATTTTCCGACTGATTTTTTCGTAGGGGGGGTGTTGCACCCCCCCTAACCCCCCCAGGATTTACGCCCCTGATCCCCTTTGAATAAATGAAATTAACAGTGACTAATGAGAAAACTTCCATAACACAGCATTCTCAACAAAAAAGTCCCCCCCCCCCCCCTCGTGATTGATGTGCTTTTATCATGAATGACCTTATGTTTTACCAGGTATTCCCTTTAGAACCAAAAAGGGATAAGAAGCGAAAAGCAACTCTGCAGAAATATACAGGACAAGGGGGCGTTCCCTCGAGTCAGGCGCGGATCCACCAAGTAGGGCAGACGATAGGGGCAACCCTCCCAAAATTGTTTTTAGCAGATGTGTACTCAGCCTTTCTCTATAATATATCATTGTTATAATGAAAAACTAATAGATTTTTTTTCTCTTTTGTATGAAAATCTTTTGCGAAGTTTTTAAAAAAAGATTACCGTGAAAGGGTGAAGATGTCATTCTTTTTTCCAATTGTCAGTATTAGTAGGGTATTTTCAGAGCCAAACTGATTGCTGATAAACCCATCGATCAACCGTAACCCTTTTAAACAAATGTCTCCGTACCAATGAATTAAACCCTTTTTCCTTCTATAGAAAAATCATCTTCGCAACCATAAAGGGGAGTGTAAAATGGGTTTACAAGAAGCCAGACATATTTGGTCTTGACGTTTTCTGACTGTGTACTTCATCTCCTCTTACCTTTGCCTTCATCCATCTAAGCTTTTGTTTTGTTTGGAATGTGTTTTCTCAGACAAAATCCAAACACAGAAAACCCGTGAAAACGTAACCTGTCTTTCTGTCTGTAATAGAATTCTGCTATGCCATGCCTGCTAAAATAGAGAGGTTTTACACTCTTCTTTTTTAAAGGGCTACTTCACTCACGCGAAAACACCTGTTCGCTAATGTTAATCCTATGGGCGAGTTTTTTTTTTTTTTTTAAATATCTCGTTTGTATTTCTATATGTTTATTTTATTTATTTATTTGCACTGGATAGCTGAGGTCCATTTCTACAAAGGCCGTTTCTTACTTTTTCGATTTTGTTTGTATATTTTTTTAATGAGGATATGTTCATTTTTGAAACCGGTTCCTAAAGTGAAAGTATCCTAATAATAAAAAAAAAAAATACCGTATATACTCGTGTATAAAAAAAAAAAAAAATGAATTTTCGTGTATAAGTCGAACCACATTTCTGGTAGCATGTTCAAAAATGATTTGTAATAAAGGATAAATAATAAATTTTCATTAAATTAGTAAACTTTTTTACGTTTCTAATCAGATTTTTTTTCTTTTTTTTTTTTCTTTTTTTTTTTCCTTTTTTTTTTTTAAATTCAACGTTTGAAAACTGTATAATTATGTATAACCGAAAAAGCTTAAACTATTTTGAAACCTATTCACATCAATTCAATGATACTTAAAAAGAAAAAATTCTTTCAAAAATCTATTCAAGCATTATTTACAAGGGTAAACAACTTCTTAGACTGCTAAAATATAGTACTTCTTTGTATTATAGGAGTTTTAAGAAAGATATCTAGAAGCTTGGACTCTTTTTAAAAAGGGGATTAAAATGTTGAAAGGAATGCCCCTGTATTGAAGGGTTTTCTCACAGAGTATACTCTGTGGTTTTCTGTCCCAAGAGAAAATGGGTGCAGAACAATTACAGGAACATTGAGCTTCGTTTGTCAATCACTTGGATTGGAAATGACCATTGTCCGCTTTTATGTCTCATGTTCTCAACTGCTCTGCTCAACAAGCGCAAAACGTTTAGACATATTTACAGATTCATTTTTTAACACAAAGATATAAAATTAGAAGGCCTGACTATGGAAGTTATTTGAAATCGCACTGTATTTTCCATTGCAACAATAAATTACCCATCGAGTCAGTGGCGTACCCAGGATTTTATTTCGGGAGGGGGGGCTGACTTAAATTTCCATAATGTTATAAATCTTACGAAACACGTTGAATTGTGTTTTAAACAGAAATCATTTTTGCCAATAAGGCCGTAGCAAGGGGGTGGGGGAGGGGGGAAGGGACAGTGGTGACTTTGTTCCCAATTTTCCGAAAATTTGGACTTAAAAAATATCGCGATTTTTAACATGGTCGCCGAAAAAAAACGATTTCATCAATCGTTCGCAGAAAAAAAATCTCCAATTTTTTTAAAGGATCCGAAAAGGAAAAAACCGAAATTTTGTCATAGGGCCACGGACAAAAGGCGAAGTTTGTCAAAGGATTGCGAAAAAAAAGTCAAATGATCAGGGAGAAAAGGCGAATTACGTCAAATGCTCGCGGAGGAAATGCTAATTTCGTCAAATGAAAATGAGCACAGAAAAAAAACCGAATTTCGTCATAAGGCTGCAGAAAAAACGCGAATTTCGAAAAAAAGATCTCTTAAAACACGCATTCCGTCAAAGGGCTGCGAAAGAAAGCTTATTTCGTAAAGGATGGGAAAAAAACGCGAATTTCATCAAAAAAACGGGGAAAAACGCAAATTTCGTCAAAAATCCGCGAATTTCGACGAAGAATTGCGTAAAAAAAACGCAAATTTCGGCAAATGACCTCCGAAAAAACGCGAATCAGAGGGCCGCAGAGAAAATGCAAATTTTGACAAAGAATCGCTAAAACAACACGCATTCCTTCAAAAGATAGCTGAAAAAGCGCGAATTTCGCCAAAAAGCCGCAGACAAAACGCAAATTTCGACGAAGGATTGCATAAAAAAACGCTAATTTCAGCAAATGAACACAGAAAAAACGCGAATTTCGTCAAAGGACCCCAGAAAAAACGCAAATTTCGACAAATGATCGCTAAAAAAAACACTCATTCCGTCAAAGGGAAGCAGAAAAAACGCGAATTTCGTTAACGGATCGCAAAAAGAAGAAAAAGCAGGGTAACAAAAAAGGGCCACAGAAAAACGTGAATTTCGTCAAAAAGCCACGGAAAAAAGACAATTTCGACAAAGGATCTCGAAAAAAACGCAAATGTTTCAAAGGGCCGCCGAAAAAACGCGAATTTCATCAAAAGGTCGCGGAAAAAACGAGAATTTCGAAAAAAAGATCGCTTAAAACACGCATTCCGTCAAAGGGCTGTGAAAAAAATGCTAATTTAGTAAAGGATCGCAAAAAAACGTGAATTTCATCAAAAAGACGAGAAAAAAACGCAAATTTCGACGAAGGATTGCGTAAAAAAAAACTAGTATTTCGGCAAATGACCTCGGAAAAAACGCGAATTTCGTCAAATGGCCGCAGAAAAGGCGTAAATTTCGACAAAGCATCGCAAAAAAAAACTCATTCCGTCAAAGGGAAACGGAAAAAATGTTTAAATTTTTAAATATCTCGTTTGTATTTCTATATGTTTATTTTATTTATTTATTTGCACTGGATAGCTGAGGTCCATTTCTACAAAGGCCGTTTCTTACTTTTTCGATTTTGTTTGTATATTTTTTTAATGAGGATATGTTCATTTTTGAAACCGGTTCCTAAAGTGAAAGTATCCTAATAATAAAAAAAAAAAATACCGTATATACTCGTGTATAAAAAAAAAAAAAAAAAAAAAATGAATTTTCGTGTATAAGTCGAACCACATTTCTGGTAGCATGTTCAAAAATGATTTGTAATAAAGGATAAATAATAAATTTTCATTAAATTAGTAAACTTTTTTACGTTTCTAATCAGATTTTTTTTCTTTTTTTTTTTTCTTTTTTTTTTTTCCTTTTTTTTTTTAAATTCAACGTTTGAAAACTGTATAATTATGTATAACCGAAAAAGCTTAAACTATTTTGAAACCTATTCACATCAATTCAATGATACTTAAAAAGAAAAAATTCTTTCAAAAATCTATTCAAGCATTATTTACAAGGGTAAACAACTTCTTAGACTGCTAAAATATAGTACTTCTTTGTATTATAGGAGTTTTAAGAAAGATATCTAGAAGCTTGGACTCTTTTTAAAAAGGGGATTAAAATGTTGAAAGGAATGCCCCTGTATTGAAGGGTTTTCTCACAGAGTATACTCTGTGGGTTTTCTGTCCCAAGAGAAAATGGGTGCAGAACAATTACAGGAACATTGAGCTTCGTTTGTCAATCACTTGGATTGGAAATGACCATTGTCCGCTTTTATGTCTCATGTTCTCAACTGCTCTGCTCAACAAGCGCAAAACGTTTAGACATATTTACAGATTCATTTTTTAACACAAAGATATAAAATTAGAAGGCCTGACTATGGAAGTTATTTGAAATCGCACTGTATTTTCCATTGCAACAATAAATTACCCATCGAGTCAGTGGCGTACCCAGGATTTTATTTCGGGAGGGGGGGCTGACTTAAATTTCCATAATGTTATAAATCTTACGAAACACGTTGAATTGTGTTTTAAACAGAAATCATTTTTGCCAATAAGGCCGTAGCAAGGGGGTGGGGGAGGGGGGAAGGGACAGTGGTGACTTTGTTCCCAATTTTCCGAAAATTTGGACTTAAAAAATATCGCGATTTTTAACATGGTCGCCGAAAAAAAACGATTTCATCAATCGTTCGCAGAAAAAAAATCTCCAATTTTTTTAAAGGATCCGAAAAGGAAAAAACCGAAATTTTGTCATAGGGCCACGGACAAAAGGCGAAGTTTGTCAAAGGATTGCGAAAAAAAAGTCAAATGATCAGGGAGAAAAGGCGAATTACGTCAAATGCTCGCGGAGGAAATGCTAATTTCGTCAAATGAAAATGAGCACAGAAAAAAAACCGAATTTCGTCATAAGGCTGCAGAAAAAACGCGAATTTCGAAAAAAAGATCTCTTAAAACACGCATTCCGTCAAAGGGCTGCGAAAGAAAGCTTATTTCGTAAAGGATGGGAAAAAAACGCGAATTTCATCAAAAAAACGGGGAAAAACGCAAATTTCGTCAAAAATCCGCGAATTTCGACGAAGAATTGCGTAAAAAAAACGCAAATTTCGGCAAATGACCTCCGAAAAAACGCGAATCAGAGGGCCGCAGAGAAAATGCAAATTTTGACAAAGAATCGCTAAAACAACACGCATTCCTTCAAAAGATAGCTGAAAAAGCGCGAATTTCGCCAAAAAGCCGCAGACAAAACGCAAATTTCGACGAAGGATTGCATAAAAAAACGCTAATTTCAGCAAATGAACACAGAAAAAACGCGAATTTCGTCAAAGGACCCCAGAAAAAACGCAAATTTCGACAAATGATCGCTAAAAAAAACACTCATTCCGTCAAAGGGAAGCAGAAAAAACGCGAATTTCGTTAACGGATCGCAAAAAGAAGAAAAAGCAGGGTAACAAAAAAGGGCCACAGAAAAACGTGAATTTCGTCAAAAAGCCACGGAAAAAAGACAATTTCGACAAAGGATCTCGAAAAAAACGCAAATGTTTCAAAGGGCCGCCGAAAAAACGCGAATTTCATCAAAAGGTCGCGGAAAAAACGAGAATTTCGAAAAAAAGATCGCTTAAAACACGCATTCCGTCAAAGGGCTGTGAAAAAAATGCTAATTTAGTAAAGGATCGCAAAAAAACGTGAATTTCATCAAAAAGACGAGAAAAAAACGCAAATTTCGACGAAGGATTGCGTAAAAAAAAACTAGTATTTCGGCAAATGACCTCGGAAAAAACGCGAATTTCGTCAAATGGCCGCAGAAAAAACGTAAATTTCGACAAAGCATCGCAAAAAAAAACTCATTCCGTCAAAGGGAAACGGAAAAAATGCGAATTTCGTCAAAGGATCGCAAAAAAGAAATAGCAGGGCCACAAAGAAGGGCCACAGAAAAACGTGAATTTCATTAAAAGACGGCGGAAAAAAAGCGACTTAAGTCAAACAGCCGCAAAAAAAACGCTACTTTTGTCAAAGAAAGCGCGAATTTCGTCAAAGAGCCGCAGAAAAAAAGTGAATTTCATCAAAATGACGAGTAAAAAACGCGAAATTTCGTCAAAAAAGCCACGGAAAAAAAGCAAATTTCGACGAAGGATTTCGTAAAAAAAAACGCGAGTTTCGGCAAAAATCCGTGAAAAAAACTTTAATTTCATCAAAAACCCGACGAAAAACGCGGAAAAAACGCAAATTTCGTCACAGATCCGTGAAAAAAACGCAAATTTCGACGAATGAGTGTGCAAAAAAACCACGAATTTCGGCAAAAAGCCGCAGAAAAAGCGAATTTTTTCAAAGGACTGCTGAGGAAACGCAAATTTTGTCATAAAACCGTGGAAAAAACACAAATTTTCGGCATGGAGATGCGACAGAAAAATGAAAGTTAATAAGCTATTTTTACAGTCACTCTTCCGCACTTCCGGTTTTCCGATTTACCCGAAATCGACTTGTGATTAGCTGTAGTGTTACTGTGCATTAACATACTTCCACATTGACAATCTTGGTGCCCGCCGACTATGAGAGAAATTAAAATTCTCCTTAAATTAAACTACTTTTAGATTTGTCGAATTTACTTGTAGATCTCTTGAACTGACCATATACGTTTTCATTTATCCCGTAAAACAGGCTTGGAGCTATTTTTCAATCATTTGAAAATTGATTTTGTGGTTTCAAGTAAATTTGGTCGCAGGACTGAGGAGGATTTCTGATTAACATGAAAAACAATTTCGTGGCATGCCAGAAAATAAAACAAATTTATCTGAAAAAGAAGGAATATGAGCCCTTTTTTCATTTAAATGTGATCTCTTCGGATGTGGACTGGAGCTGTAACCTCATAAACCCCGTCGCCATCGACTTCTTTGGGTGTATGCTGGGGCATCAATGTGCACTAGTATATGGGACTAACCAGAATAGCTGCGTCGCACAAAAAATATTTAAATTTATCTCAAAAGAAAAAAAAAAGAGTTTTTTTTTTTTCATTTTTGATTACTTCGAAAGGGGGCCCTATAAACCCATCAGCCTCCTTCCCCTCATTTTGTATACAGTGATGTAACTGTGCGCTGATATGACATTAGCCAAAAAGTCTAGTTCGTTTTATTGCAGAAAAGAATTGCATTACAAATTTATCTCAAACAAAAAGAAAAAAAAATCACCACTTTTTTCATTTCATTTTCAGATATTTTGGGAGAGCTCTGTAAGCCCATCACCCCCTTTCTACTTCTTTGGGTATAATGTGGTGTCACTGTGCACTAATATGGAACTAAACAGAAGAGTGTGGCTATTCTGTTGAATAATAGGAGAAAAAAATGTAAATTTATCTCAAACAGAAAGAAAAAAAGCAATATTTTTCTCGACTATTTCGGGAGGAGGGGGCTGTAAGCTCATCAGCCGCCTCCCCTTCTTTCAGTATGCTGTGATGTCAATGTGGACTAATATGGATTTAACGAGAATGGCTATTTCGCTGTATGGCAGAAGAAAAATTACAAATTTATCTGAAACAAGAAGAAAAAAATCAGCCTTTTTTTCATTTCATTTTTGACTATTAAGGAAGGGGGCACCCCATTAGCCCCTTTCACCTCTTTGGGTATAATGTGGGCCCACTGTACACAAGTATGGAACTAAAGAGAAGAGAGCGGCCAGTCTGTTGAATGATAGGAGGAAAATACAAATTTATCTCACACAAAAAGAAAGATATCAGCACTTTTTCATTTCATGTTCGATTTTTTGGGAGAGGGCTGTAACCCCATTAGCACCCTTCTACCTTTTTGGGTATAACGTGGAGTCACTGTACACTAATATGGAACTGCAGCGAAGGGAGCGGCTAGTCTGTTGAATGATAGGGGAGAAAATGCAAATTTATCTCAGACAGAAAAAAAAATCAGCACTATTTTTTCAGTTCATTTTCTACTATTTCAAGAGGAGGAGGGCTGTAATTCCAACAGATCCCTTCCCATCTTTGGGTGTGCTGTGATGCCAATGTGGACTAATATGGAGTTAACGAGAATGGCTATTTTGCTGTATCACAGAAAAAAAAATACAGATTTATCTTAAAAAAGTAAGGAAAAAACACTTTTTTCATTTAATTTTTCGACTATTTCTGGTTTGGGGGGGAGGGATCTGTAACCGCGTCAGCCCCCTTTCTCTTCTTTGGTGTCAATGTGGGCTACTATGGAACTACGCGAAGGAAGCGCATAGTCTGTTGAACGATAGTGGAAAAATTGCAAATTTATCTTAAACAGGTAGAAAAAATTCAGCTCTATTTTATCATTTCATTTTCAACCATTTCGAGAGGAAGGGGGCTGAAATTCCATCAGCCCCCTCCCCATCTTTGGGTATACTGTGATGTCAATGTGGACTGATATGGTGTTAACGAGAATGTCTATTTTGCTATATGACAGAAGAAAAAATTACAGATTTACCTTAAAAAAGTAAGAAAAAATTACTTTTTCATTTCATTTTTCGACTATTTCGGGAGGAGGGGGGGGGGGGGCTGTATCCCCGTCTCGCCCCTTTCTCTTCTTTGTTGTCAATGTGGACTAATATGGGACTAATGAAAATGGCTAGTCCGCTGTATGATTGAAAAAAAGTAAATTTTTTTCCAAAAAAGAAAGACGAAAAAGTAGCACTTTTTCATATCACTTTCGAAAATTTCGGGGGGGGGGGGCTGTAGCCCCATCACCCCCCCCCTTGGGTACGCCCATGCATCGAGTCATAAGCGATTTTGATCACGTGACAAAGATGTTTTCTCCCTTCTCTGACCGGTTTTTCCGCTTTCTTCGAGAACTTCGGTTCAAAACATCAACTTGACACTATTTTCTGAAAGATCTATTGCATTTGCAAAAAAAACGGAAAAAACAGCTCGATGACATAGTTTCCGAAAAACAACACCGGCTAGTTTCCTGCATTTTCCGACCTAAAATAAATTTAAACTTATGTCAGAAAGTTGTCCTTTTGGATTTGAGAACAGCTTTAAAAGACTTGCCCATTCGCCGATTAGTCTGCGATTTTTTTTTTTTTTTTTCTCATTTATATGTCTGATGGGGGGTCTGATATCTCGACCCCCCATTTTCAACTCCCAAATTTTGTCTAAAATTCTACGACTTATACACGAGTACATACGGTATTTAGAAAAATTAAAATGCAAATGATATATCTTGAAAAATTTTGTCCCATAGGATTAATATTAGTGATCGCGAGCGGGTGTTTCCGCGTGAGTGAAGTAGCCTCAACCTGGTTATTGTATGTAAAAATGGAATTTTGTAGTCCATTTTTAACCCATCTCCTGATATTTTAGAGTTATAAAAATGAAGTTCACAGGTATGTTTCAGATGACAATACAGCATTTTAATATTTTTAGAACTTTTTTTTTTATAAATTAATACATTAATTTTAAGACATTTTTCAATTAGCTCGCCTCAGGTGATATTATCACCAACTATTCTCTATAACTCGTACAGTACATTATATACGAGTTCAAAAAACAATGGATTTAATGATGCGTCTATAAACTCTTGCCAAAATAGGCCAAATGTCTGTAAAACTGCAACTATGAAACTTTTCAAATGCGAAAAAGTAGAAATGAATTATAAATAAAAATTATATTAAAATTATATATGAATTATAAATAATGGTCTAATATTAATAAATTTATACGATTATACGTTGACAAATCAATTTAGAAATCTTTAAAAAATAGTTTAAATAATGTTCTATTTTTCCTTTCCCTTTCCCCTATCATTAACAAAAGAGCAAAAATTATATATTTTTAATATAGTAGAACCTCGGTTATCCGAAGTAATTGGGACCGACCCTCTTTCGGAAAATCGAAATTTTCGGATAATCGAGAATGCTTCCATTTTAAGATTAAGGTGAAATATATGCAATATTTCTTATTGTGATAACAAGTGCTTATTAAAATAAAGCAATATCAAAATAGAAACAAGAATAAATTGCCCGAATTTTAATTTTAAAATCAAGTACCTTTTATATATCGCACAGGGCCGAAACTAAGGGGGGGCAGAGGGGGCATGTGCCCCGCGCGCCAGAGGCAAGGGGCGCCAAATGAAAGATTATACCTTTGGAATCGATCATTTTCTTCTGATGGATTGATGGCTTTCATTATTATGAAACAGCCATAAATGGAGTGTTAGGTGAAGATGAAAGAGCAGCCGTAAAAAGTTTGAAATCTGATTTTCTGGTCAGAATGGGGGGAAAAAAAATGGTCATTTTTTTTTTCCTTCTCATTCTGACCAGAAAATCAGAGTTCATACTTTTTAAGACTGCTCTTTCATCTTCACCTAACACTCCATTTATAATGGCTGTTTCATAATAATGAAAGCCATCAGTCCATCAGAAGAAAATCACTCGGTTAAAGCGGAAACTCGGTTAAGCGGGACTCTACTGTATAAACAAACATTGTAAATAGCCGGTAATACATGCGAATTCTTTTATGTGAACGAACTATAATTGCAACAAACGTCACATTCAATTTTTGTACTTCAATATTACATATTTTAAATTTAAATTATTTTAAATTTAAAAATAAGTCGGCCATTAGTAAATTAGCAAAATTCTCTTTGTAAATATACTTTGAGGAAGAAAGGGGGGGATGGGGCTCCAAAATTCATGTTTGCCCCGGGCGCAAAAAAGGCTAGTTTCGGCCCTGATATCGCAAGAGTTTGAAAAAAATGTTTTGTTTGTCGCCGTTTCGATTGTCTTTGCTTTGAAACTCTATTACGGAGTTTTTAAAATTATGAGTTTACCAGTATCGCAATGTTTCTGCTGTTCTATCCATGCCAAACCTTTTGCAAAACATTCAAAAGCTTCAGAATTGCTAATTTGTTCGTTTTCTTCGTTCCACTCCGCAGCTTATACGGGAGCTCAATTTAAATTCAAAGGAACTCTAAGAAAGTGTATCGAAAATATTTATATGTATACTCGTAGTTCGGAAAGGACTGCTTTCACACAAGGAATATGATAGTTAAAAAAAAAAGCTTTCAAAATGGATTTTGCACACAAGGAATGTGATAGTAAAAAAGAAAAAAAAGCTTTATAAATGGATTTCGGTTAACCGAGAGTTTCGGTTAAAAGAGTTTCGGATAAAAGAGGTTCTACTGTAATTTCATTTTCGTGCACTTTATACAAAGTGTAAAAAAAAAAAAAAATGAATGAATGAATTTTTCCTAATCGAGTTCGGTGCCCGCGCAATATTAATTTATATTGTAAACGAACGTTTTGGGGGAAAACATTAATTTTAGTTAATAAATGATTCGTGATTTTCGAGTTGAATATTGAAAGCTTATAAAAGAGCGTATTTTAAAAAACTATTTTACTTTTATACTTATTTCGGTCCCTAACTATTCCGTTTTAGCAGGTTATACCGTGATGCTTAATAATCAATGTAAAGATAAACCCACAGTCAAATAGATTAAGCTTGCAGCTAGATTATATGTATGAAGCTGTTTCACTGCTTTATAAAGGAGCTGAGCACCTCCTTCTTTTAAGGCTGTTCCCAAATCCAAAGAGTCAACTTTCTGACATAAGTTTTAATTCATGTTGGTTCGGAAATGTATGAAACTAGAAGGTGCTGTTATTCAGAAACTATGTCATCGAACTGTTTTTCTGTTTTCTTGTTAACGCAATAGATCTTTCAGAAAATACCGTCAAAGTTGGTATTTTGAACCGAATAAAAGAAGAAAATCCAGTCAGTAAGGGGAGAAAAATGCCGTGTCACGTGATCAAAATCGCTTATAACTCAATAGGTAATTGATTGATCAAAAAATGGAAAAAACAGTTCGATTCCAAATCGCTTCCATGTTCAGGCTTTCCAATTTTATTTCTTTCTGTTAAAAAATGAATTTGTAAGTGTGTCAAGACGTTTTGCGCTTTTTGAGCAGAGCAGTTGAGAACAGAATGAAGAACCACGCAGTGCTGCTCCTATATCTCAGTATCTTTTACTTTGTATTTCGCACTGAAAGAGCAAGCTTTGAAACATAACCCTGCTAATTTTTAAGATACTTTTGAATTTTATTTATTTATTTGCACATCAGAGTTTTTGTAACTTATCCATTTTTAATTGATCTTTTAACTCTTTAGAGGCTACTTCACTCACGCGGAAATGCCCACTTTCTAATGTTAATCTTATGGAAGAATTTTTTAAAGATATCTCGGTTCATTTCAATATTTTTAAATGATTTATTATTATTATTATTATTATTATCATTATTATTATTACTAGCTATTACCCGTGACTTTGATCACGTAACACCTAAAGAAGAATAAATGCACCAATTAATCCAAAAATGTCTATAATTAAAAGTATATACAATTAACCATTTATCACATTTTATAGTAGAAAAACTTCTAATGGTCCCAATTTGCATATTTTTGTTTCTCTATATAGGATCATTTAGATTTCTTTCGTGAGCTTGAAATTTCATACTCCTTTTCTAAGATTAAATGAGGAATAAATTTACACCTCTGTTATTCTATTTTATCATTTATATTTATTATATTTTACGAGTCGGAACCAGTCGAATTCAAAGAATAAAGATGTTTAAAAGAACTGTTAGATTGAAGTTATAAAAAAATCTACAAGAATATTTACAATGAATAATCAATATTATGAGTTAGCTGGCCTAACGCATAAAACAAATGTTATTTATAACTAAAGTTTATGTTTAAATATTCAAATTATTGAAAAATTAACTTGTATTACTATATGCAATCAGTAACCTGATATTCAGATAGTAAATTATGAAGTTATCAATTGAGGCTTAGATCTTTGCTATTACGAAATGAAAAATCGACGAAAATTTCGCCTCTATGACACAATCATATTTACAACGAAATCTAAAATTAACGGCATTTTCACCGTAAATTTATATGCGTACTTTTCATATTCATATTCACCATTTTAAAAACATTTTCACATACAATAGATTATTTTTAAATATCACGTTCGCATTTTAATATTTTCAAATGATTTTTTTTTTATTTATTATTATTGGATAGCTGAGGTCGATCTCTGCAAATGCATCTTTTTCACTTTTTCGATTTTGTTTTCAGGATTTTTTTAATTAGGATACTTCGATTCTGGAAACCGGTTTCGAAAGTCAAACCATCCTCATTAAAAAAAAAAAAAAAAAAAAAAAAAAAAAAAAAAAAAAAACTGCAAAAAAAAAAAAAAAAAAACTGCAAAAAAAAAAAGTAAAAAAGTGTCTTTGTAGAGCTCAACTTCAACTATCCAATGCAGAAAAGAAAGAAAAAAAATCCATCTAAAAATATTAAAATGCGAACGAGATATTTTTTAGAATTTCTCCCATACGATTAACATTAGCGAGCGAGTGTTTTCGCGTGAGTGAAGTAGCCCCTTAAATACTCCCTTTCCTTTCGCCAATGTAACTACAGTAAAACCTGCTAAGGCGGAATCACTAAAGATCAAGAAAATTTCCTTTGTAGGTAGGTTTCTGTCTTAGCAGGTATAATTGCATGGTATTCCTTTTTGCCGGAACTATGAAATATTTCCAGTTACGGCAGGATTCCCTTATTGACAATTTCCGTTTTAGAAGGTTTTATTGTATTTTGAGAAATACTATTAGCTCTCTGCAAATTTCCATCATACGTTTTCTACTTTTAAAGAACAAAAATTATTTCATAAAAAGGAATACAAATAATAAAATCGTTATGATATACAGTCGAACCTAGTTAACGCGAACACTCAAGGGGAAACTTTTTTTGTTCGTGTTATCCGAACTTAAATACATTACATACAACTGGACGGGCCAAACGGAAACAGTCCGTGCTAAAAGTAATTCGCGTTAAGCGTGTTCGTGTTAACGAGGTTTGACTGTAGTAAAATCTGTAAATGTGTAATCTCTCGGGCCTGAAAAGACTTCCACTTTAGACAGGTTTTTTTTTTTTTTTTTTTTTTTTTTTTTTTTTTTAGCAGGTATAACTGTGTGGAATTCCTTTGGTCAGGGCCATAATTTTTTTTTTCCATTTAAGACATTATTTCGTTAAACACAGGTTCTGCTTCGCAGATTTTACTCTATGAATATTACTGGAATTGTTATTTGGAAAAAAAAACTATCCAGTAATATGAACATCCTCAGTATTATTTTTCCATTTTTAAATGAACTAAAATGATTTCAAAATCAGGTATTCGAATGGTAATAAAATACAATAAAACTTGCTTAGACGAAATCGCTAGAGATTAAAGGAAAGTTCCGTTTCCACCAGGTTACCGTCTTAACAGGTATAATTGTGTGATATTCCTTCCGACATGCGAAAGTGGAAATGTCTTTAATGGAATTCTGTCTTAAACGGCAACATTTCAAGGTGCCAGCGGAAAGGATACTATGATCTATGTCAACGTACCTGTTAAGACGAAAACTTTTCAAAAACGGATTTTTTCCGGTTTCTTATCTATTTTGTTTTCACGTATTTACTGTACTTCTATTTGTAAATGATCAAAAATTCACATAGTAGTATTAGTTGTTATTAATTAAAGAATTAAGAATAAACTACAATTTATAGTAAAACTTACGAAAACGGATCAGCTATGAACTGGAAAAAAGTTATTTTATACAGATTTCCGTGTTAGAAGATAGATTTTTTATATTATTCCTTCCACCAGGACATAATTTTTCTTTTAAAGTAGAATTCCGGTATAGAGACAGGTTCCGTTCGTAGAGGTTTTCCTATATGAATTAACCAGCAGGAATTATCACTTATAAATAATTGTAAACATGAACTCACTATATTGTTTTATACTCAGTAAAACACATAAAAATGAAATCGGTAGGGACCAGAATAAAATGTCGTTTTAGTCAGGTTTCCATTTTAGGTAGATTTCGTAAGAAATACTACCTATTGCAGTCGTTACCATGGTGCGACTTTTGAAAAATTCCTTCATAACTTTTCATTATAGGACGCCAGGAACCCAAAACCACCCCCTCCTAAAAAGTATATATATATATATATATATATATATATATATGTGTGTGTGTGTGTATGTATGTATGTACTAAATTTTGTCCGCACGATAAAAGTCGCAATTATGCACGGATCGTCTTCAAACTCGCCAACAACCTTGAGATGGTTAATATCTCGGCGGGGATTGAAAATGGGCAAAATCGGCTCAAGGGAACGGAAATGGGGAGGGCTCAAAATTTTGAATACCGTCTTAACATGATTCTGATAAAACCAGCTCTTACACAACAATGACAGGAAAAAATAAATATTTTTCGTTATAGCAGTTGCCAACAATTAAAAGAAAAGCAATAAAATTTTCACCACAACAATTGCTTTTCTATTGCAAGATATCACGTGAACAATTAAATTAAATAAACAGTTTGACGAATTGAAAGTAAATTGAATATTACGTCATAAGTTTTCTAGGGCAAGTTTTCCGCATGAAAACTCAAAATGAAATAAATAGTTTGACGAATTAAAAAAAAATATATATATTGCGTCACATTGGAAATATAATGGACCTCAGCAGGTGAATATGTAACGTCATGCGAGTTTGAAGAAACTTATTAAAACATAATAAAAACCTGACTATGGAAATATTAACATATTTTACCACTTTGAGGTTCTCTGAATTTGCTTTAGCCATTTTTAAACCTATTCCATATACATGCGTGTGTGTATTCGTGTATATTAGAATTTTCACAAAATGTTTAGCTCCCTTAGTGCCATTATTAGTGAAGGAACTGGGTTTATCTCTAATCTTGATTTAAGTTTTGTTGGTGAATTTAGTACTTAACTTCGAAATCTACCTCCGCCTGTAGGCCCGAGCCGGCAGGGATTATTTTTCAGATATACTTCTTTGGTGTTTCTCCTGTCGGAACCAGGAAATTCTTCCGTTACAGACAGGTTCCGTTTTCAAAGGGTTTACTACACTATACTATTCCCATTATAGGGGAGACTAGAAGGGTTGACCCACTTTTTACAAAATGATTTTTTATTTTTTAAATATTGAACGTAGAATAAAGTTTTATATATTTTATTCGTTATACAATTCGTTATCAAAATAAAATTGCTACATAAGTGTAATATATAAGAAATTTGAAAAATGATTGATTTTAATCATGATAAAATGATCGGTCAATGCTCCCCATGGGAGGGTTGACCCACTTTGTTTTATATTGAAATATTTGTGAAGAGAAATAAAATCGCTTTTAAAAAAGCAAAATAACTTTATGCTACATGCTTTAATTATCATAAAAAATATATATATATTTGAAAATATGATGCTTAAACAAATCTGTTTAGATGCAATCGCAAGTCAGACGAGAAAAATTTCGTTTTAAACAGGATTTTGTTCGAGCAGATATATTTATTGTACAGCAGGGGAAATGAAATTTTAACATTTAAGACAGACAGTATTCTATTAGAGACAGGTTCCGTTTTCATAGGGTTTCATGTATTATTATGTCCGGATTTGTCTACGTACCTTCCTGAAGTTTTCCGATCAATACTATGTTCGTTTGCAGACGCATGAGTACTTAACTTATCAATAACATCTTTTAACCCTTTCGGGGGCAAAGTACTTTCAGTACTAAAATGATAACTTTCAGTAACTTTCAGCATAACTTTCAGTACTAAATGACCGGCACCGGAATTTACGAACAGATTTATTTGGAAATAAGAAAAAGGCTATATTTCACATACATGTTTAATGGAAAAGATTTTAACAAACTTCTGGTGCAATTCTGGCGTTTGGGAATTAAAATTAAGTGGTTTCTCCAACATACCACTGCCCCTGAAAGGGTTAAGACTGCTGCTTTCATACTTTCTAGCCTTTTCCACTATTTCTATTTACCTATTGTAAGTAATATTTAAATAGAAAAAAGTTCCTATCAACTTTCCCATTTATATTTCATTAATTTTTTTCTTGCAGTGGATACTATAGCGATTTTTAACATCTTTCTTTGATCAATTTTGAACATTTTCTTTTCCATCACCCCATTTTACTGTAGCTTTACAGAATAAATTGACTTTCATTTTATATAATAACCATTAACCTTTCATTATGTACAGTGTATAATAAAAAGATTTTCAAAACCGCTTAATTGAGGGAGCCTTGAGCATCTGGTCAACCCTCCCTCACATTGACTGGGTCAAGCCTCCTCACATAGCTTTTTTCTAAAGAATAGCACATTGTTATGTATGTTAAGCCTAACTTACTTACTGTACAATCTTTATGCCTGGAATGAAAGCTCAATATTTCTGCATTACTTAAAACCTACTTACTTAAATTTATATGATATATTTTATCTGAAAAAAGCTTACAAAATATTTCTGAAAAAAAAAAAACTTTTAGGCTGAAAACAATTTTTTTTTCCACACCTATTTCAATCATCTGTATGAAACAAAGACTGTTGTTTGAGCATTCCAGTAACTTTGGTTGACACCTATTGATAAAATTCCTTTAAATATAAAAACTGATGGATGGGTCAAGTCTCCTCTATGGTCAACTCTCCCTGGTCTCCCCTATGTAACTATGTATGCCCCCCCCCCCCCCAACTCGACCCCGTCAAAAAATTCCTCTACATTCGTAGGAAAAGATTTTCGTCTAAAAAAATGAAATCATTCAACACTGATTTTAGGTTCATTTATGTTATTATCACGGACCAGGGCAACGCTGGTCAGTTCAGCTAGTCTCTTAAATATTTTAAGACATCATTTATAGGTCAAATTAAGGAAATACTTCGAGAATCACATATATAAGGGCTATGATAACAACGAACTTGTAATAAGGTCACAAATAGTTCGTCACTCCCAAAAAAACTTCTCGAAAACACACACCTGTGTAAAAATTGTTCTCCGTTTGTTGAACCCAATACCCCTTTTCAATGCCTCCGACTCGGAAGTAAAAACATGAACTTGTCCCACTTATGTAATCACGGATTTTTTTTTTTTTTTTTTTTTTTTTTTTTTTTTTTTTTTCTATTTCCTCCCAAAACACTGTTCAGAAAAGCGGAACCAAGGTGGAAAGGAAAAAGATACATTTTCTCAGAGGACAAGGATAAAAACATATGTTACACTTTCTTTTTTTCCCCCACTCAACACTTTCCAACATAGGGGCTGTACACAGGGCCCGACTTAGGCTGTGGAGGGCCCCAGGGTAAACATCATTATGAGGGCCCCCTTCTATTTATCTATAGAAATGGTTTGCGAGTAATGTGGAAGTGTCTAGTAGTAAACTTTATACATAATGTATGTATGCATAAATTTCGGACACGGTAGTGCTCACATTTGTATACAGGGTATCGCAAAAAAGATGGTCACAACTTTAAGAAAAAATACTAGTAGGATAATAAGCAGAAAAAATGATGGATTGGTTGACACGAATATTTCTTTGCGAACTTTTACTTTTGTTATCTATGTACGTATGATGACGCAATCATCATATATTGTCCTTTTTATTCTTTTTAAATTAATGTTCTCTTTTTCTTTCCATGGATTCAGTCAGTCATAAATGGATTTGTTAAAAAAAGTAATTTCTGGCTTATTTCTCGTCTATTTCATGCGGAAGTAAAACATTAAATAATAAACATGTCTTTTTAACGAAATGATTCGTTACCATTTTGATTTCGCTATTTTATATCTGCAAGTCAACAAACTATATGGGAGATTTACGATAATTGCACTCTTGACAGTTCGATATTAATTTAATACTAATCTATTTTAGTTACAATATTTATGTGGGCAATTTTCCTTTGCGTTGTTTATAAAAGAAAGCGATCATTTTTATTGACAATGGTTTTTATCCATTTCTTGCATTTTAACTGAGGCAATAAATTTAATCATAAAATTATATTTTATTTATATATAAGTAAATTTTACGTATTGTTAATGTTTTGGTAGGGTTGCTTGAAGTTATTTTCACAATTTTGTCTTTATCAGTTATTCGCCAATAATTTAAAATTCTCTTCAATTGTTTTTATATGCAACGGATAATTTGGCGTTTGCGTAACTCTCATATTGGCTTAGTATTCCAGTGGATGTGGCGTGCATTCGATATGTAAATTTATATTAATTCGGCCTGATACTTTGTCTGTGGGAAGACCGGCTTTTTTCTAAGCGGCCCACCCCATCAGTATATTATGTCAATATTCTTCAATAAATTTTTCATCTTTACTTTGCTGAATCTATTTGCAGTCATGGGGATTAGAGCTCACAAATATGGGTTTTTGTGAGACATCCCAATGTACTACACTTGTACGTCTGGCCATATCTCTAATTTAAATTGTGTGTGTGTGTGTGGGGGGGGGGGGGGTCCCCTTTCACAGTACGTTATATAAGATGACTAAAAGAAAATGTTGCAAATTCTTAATGGTTTTTAACTTGCCCGTTACGCGGAAAACGTTAATAAAGAATTCCTTTCGCAAACAATGGAATACTAAGTTGTTATACACCGCGTCCCAAAAGTTTAGACAATCAATAAAATTTGCATTAACATAAAAAATAATAAGGTACAATTAAAATTCGAGAGATATGTAATAAATAAAAGCAGTTTTGCTGATATACACACATAAATTATGATCAATGGTTTGAAATTATAAAATATACATGTCCATAAGTAACTAAAAACTTACTTTTAATTTTTAATTGTATTACCACTACACTTTATAACATAAATACACGTTGTTCCATAGAATTAACTAAGCATTGCATTACAGAAGGAGGTATTTCATACCACGCTTTGTCAGTTGCAATTTTAAAGTCATGTACGTATGTATATTATGTATATTGCTTTCCATTTTCTTATATTTTATGAGATAAGATCCCCCATATGTTCTCCATGGGACTCAAATCTGGACTAAGTGCTGGCCAGTCTAATATTGTGATATTGTTTTGCCTAAACCATATTTTAGATGATGTGGAGGTATGGGTGGATGCCGCATCTTGTTGGAAAACACAGTCCGGTCCTACTGGCAAATCCATAATTGGCAGTAAATTGGTACGTAAAATATCCTGATAATCCTCTGATTTCCTTTTTCTTTCCATAAATTCTAGAAATGTTTGCCCGTTGAAAGACCCCAGGTCATTACGGATCCTTCGCTTTGTTGCCTGCTGAAACAGTTCTTGGGTTCTTTTCTTAGGTCATGCCAGTAATACCATCATGGCCGTCAAAATTCCATTTCTTTTCATCTCTGAAAATGACTGAAATCCATTTTTCACCGTGTGACATATGCTTTCTAGCACACTTTAGACGCGCATCTTTATTTCTCTGCTTTAAGCAAGGTTTTGCTTTCATTCTCTTGTGAACAATATTTGTTGAAGCTTTAATTCTTCTGGCAAGGAAACCACTTTTGGTGTTGCTCGCACCTAGCAACGAGACCTGGTGCATTTTGTAGCCCTATACATAAAAGTAAGAGAACCGATAAAATTTTTCTGTTAAAATCATATCTTATATACATTTTTATACTTTTATTTTTTTATTATTACATTTTTATTTGTTTATTTCATGCCAAAAGTGAGTTAAGTCGCCAAATATGGCGCTACAATTTTTCTGCCCGCTTTATCCGAAGAGTAAATGCACAGTACATATTACTAGAATTATATCGGATTGCGATTTTTTTTTTTTTATAATTGATAGCATAAGAAACAAATATTAGTTTTTTCTTTTTTTTTTCTATGCAGGCGATAAATATATAAATATATAAATAGTAAATATAATTCTATAAAAGCTTTCAAGATCATTGAAAACTATTTTTTAGTGAAATACAAACTAAGCAAACTATTTTCTTTTGAAATCGAATGGAATAATGCTTCAAATTTTTAAAATAAAATGTTGCTGTATTAAATGATCCTTTGGTAAAAGTAATTAGAAAGTAAATCAATATTTTTACACAATTTAAAAATTATTGTGGCTAATTAGGTCGGAGGTCGGACATTACATGTTCTACCGAAGTCCAAAGCACTCCTCACACAAACAGCTACGACATTTGGCTAGGGTTGCCGGAAAGCTCTACGTTTGAAAAAAACGCCAACTGTTTCTCCGCCAAAAATGTGAATATAATGTTGCAAATTTTCAAAGTCAAATTCGTGGGTTCTTGAAGGAATTTTTAAACTTTTTCAATATTTTATACTTATTATTAGCTATTATTTTATTTTTAAATGCTTTTCTTTACAAAAACTTCTATATTAATACTCCGATAAGTGGTCTCGAAAATTGCATTTTCAGAAAATTATGCTGCTGTAAAATCAAGAAATATTATTTTAACAGAAAAATTTTATCGATTCTTAAACTTCGTAATATAGGGCTTTAAAATGCACCAGGTCTCAATGCTAGGTGCGAGCAACACCAAAAGTGGTTACCTTGTGAGTACAGTACTTTTTGAAATTCTGGAAATTGATGCAATTTCACGCACAGATAAATTATCAACTGAAGCCATTTTTAATAACATTCTATCATAACGTAATTTAGATTTGCCAGCAAGACCGGACTGTGTTTTCTAACAAGATGGTGCATCCATCATCCATCCATACATCCACATAGTCGAAAATATGGTTTAGGCAAAACAACACCACACTATTAGACTGGTCAGCACTTAGTCTAGATTTGAATACCATGGAGAACATATGGGGGATCTCATCTCGTAAAATATATGAAAATGGAAAGCAATACACTGTAAATGACTTAAAAATTGCAATTGACAAAGCGTGGTATGAAATTACCTTCTTCTGTAATGTAATGCTTATTTAATTCTATGGAACAATGTGTATTTGATGTTATAAAGTGTCGTGGCAATACAATTAAATATTAAAAATAAGTTTTTAGTTACTTTTATAAATATAAAACCAAAAAAAAAAAATATATATATATTACAGATGTCTATACTTTTGAGACATCACATTTTTAGGTAGATTTCGTAAGAAATACTACCTATTGCAGTCGTTACCATGGTGCGACTTTTGAAAAATTCCTTCATAACTTTTCATTATAGGACCCCAGGAACCCAAAATCACCCCCACCTAAAAGGTTTATATATATATATATATAGCGGGTGTCCCAAAAAGGACTGACTGATTTTAAAATTCAATAACTTGCAAACGGTGACAGATATTAAAAAAATTCTTGCAGGAGGGTTATGCATAAGGTCAAAAGTTTTATTACAGTGATTTTCAATTTTAGTTCGATTTACAAACAATAGATGGCGCTGTAAGCAATAGTCGCTAAATTCAGGCTCGATTTTTGGTACTTCGTGGCCCGGATAATACATTTCCATCTCCTTTTTCTGCATGGAACAAGATAAAGGACCAAAAATCGAGCCTGTATTTAGCGACTATTGCTTACAGCGCCATCTATTGTTTGTAAATCGAACTAAAATTGAAAATCACTGTAATAAAACTTTTGACCTTATGCATAACCCTCCTGCAAGAATTTTTTTAATATCTGTCACCGTTTGCAAGTTATTGAATTTTAAAATCAGTCAGTCCTTTTTGGGACACCCGGTATATGTATGTATGTATGTATGTACTAAATTTTGTCCGCACGATAAAAGTCGCAATTATGCACGGATCGTCTTCAAACTCGCCAACAACTTTGAGACGGCTAATATCTCGGCGGGGATTGAAAATGGGAAAAATCGGCCCAAGGGAATGGAAATGGAGAGGGTTCAAAATTTTGAATACCGTCTTAACATGATTCTGATAAAACCAGCTCTTACACAATGACAGAAAAAAATAAATATTTTTCGTTATAGCAGTTGCCAACAATAAAAAAAAGCAATAAAATTCTCACCACACCAATTGCTTTTCTATTGCAAGTTTACACGTGAAAAATTAAATAAATAGTTTGACGAATCGAAAACAAACTGAATATTACGTCATAAGTTTTCTAGAGTAAGATTTCCGCATGAAAACTCAAAATAAAATAGTTTGACGGATTAAAAAATATATATATTGCGTCATATTGGAAATAAAATCGACCTCATCAGGTGAATATGTAACGTCATGTGAGTTTGAAGAAACATGATAAAAACTCGACTATGGAAATATTAACTTATTTTAACACTTTGAGGTTATCTGAATTTGCTTTAGCTATTTTTTAAATCTATTCCATATACCTGCGTTTGTGTATTCGTGTATATTAGAATTTTCACAAAATGTTTAACTCCCTAGAGCTCATTCTTAGTAAAGGAACTGGGTTTCTCTAATCTTGATTTAAGTTTTGTTGGTGAATTTAGTACTTAGCTTCGAAATCTATCTCCGCCTGTAGCACCGAGCCGGCAGGGATTTTTATATAATTTAATGTATATTTAATAATTTCAAACCTTTGATCATAATTTATATGTGTGTATATCAGCAAAACTGCTTTTATTTATTACATATCTCAAGAATTTTAATTGTACCTTCTTACTTTTTATGTTAATACAAATTTTATTGATTGTCTAAACTTTTGGGACGCGGTGTAATAAAATTTTAATCATTAATTTTCTAATGACATAGTTAGGTTTTTGCATGAGTCAAGGGAGTACAGGAAGCAGAGAGAGGAAAGGGGGCCGCACTCCTTTCCTAAATGTTTGAAAATAACTTTGAAAATAACTTTTAGCTAATTGTAACCATTTGGCTCCTTTTAATGAAAACCATGATTACTCCCATGGAAGCCTCAAAACAAAAAAAAGGGGGGGGGGGATGGGGTCCGGGCCAGCTGTATTAGTCGGGCAATGGCTGTAATATATAACGTTCACTTTAGGGGGAGGGGGCTACTTCATATTGTAGGATATATCTAAGGAGGGGGATGGGGGGGGGATTTGTCTTTTCAACAAAATTTTCTTTTTCTGATAACTTTTTCTCTACATCAATATAGTCTGTTATCCATTTTTATGAAAATACGAAATTAATAGGTATTAAAAGAATTAAATGATTATAAAATCAGTTCATTCCAAAGTATGGAATATCCCAACGTTCGCCATTTCTATTCTTCTGCCATATGCGCATATAATTCGTTTTTAGAGAAACCAGGTTCCAAATTACATTTGTTTATGTTTACCAGTAAAATAGGGGGAAGAATGTTGTCCACCTGCTTTGTTTATAAGAAGGTCTGCCTAACCCGTGGAGGGGGCAAATTCAAAAAGTCAATATTATTGTTGAATGAATTGTGTAACAAAAAGCTATTATTAAATACTTTTTAATAGTAAGTATTTTTTTAAAGTGTTATTTGATGACAGTTATTTCATATATGATAGTGATATTTTATTAACTTATTCTCTTTATTTAAATCAGTAAATTATGCATAGTATGATAAAAGTATAACCATATCTGTAAACGTATAAAAAGAAAAAGAAAGAAAAAAAAGGAAAAGAATTTTTAAACACTGATAACAATGTCATTAGGGATTGGGGAGAGGGGCGGAGAGGTGGAGGGCTCGAGGAAGGATAACGTATGATATCCCAAAGGGGAGGGGGGGTCAAAAATTGCCAAAAAGTTGATAACGTTATATATGTACAAGAGAGATATTATCTTGCACAAATATTGTGTTCATTTTAGTATTATCCTCAGCATAAAAATTTGAAAGTTAAAAATGTCCTCATTAGTCCCGTTACAGAAAAACCGGAAAAAAATTCGATTTTAGACAGTTTTCCATCTTACCAAGTATAATTGTATAGCATTAGTTCTATCACGAATATTTTTTGTTTAATACAGGGTTCCGTTATAAGCAGATTGTGTTTTTACAAGTTTTACTGTATTTTCATTTGTTGGTTTGGTTGATTTTTGACGGCCGATTATCTACTCTAGGGATATAGGCCCGAGGGGGGAGTGTCCTCCGTGGGGGTCTTTCTAAGGGAACCTAACCCGTATTTACGCATGGAAATCCATGGCTCAAAGAAAACCACGAAAATTCGTGCCGACGTGCGCGATTGGGTTCGAACCCAGCACCTCCCGTCTATCAACTTTGAGAGCAGAACCTCTCAGCCACTGGTAGGGCTTTCATTTGTTGGGAAAAGTGTAGTTATTTCTATTATACGTATTTATTGAAAGTTCTCTTATGTCTGAATGCTATGTATGTATGTGTCGAACCGAAATTTCCTGGTCATCGGTAAGTACCAGCTAGCACGGAATCTCAATAAACTAGAAAATTTTCCGTCTTAGTAGGTATAATTGTATTGCGGGTATTCTATATTCGCCAGGACCAGAAGAAGAAAAATTCATTTAATGTGGAATTTCCTTTTCGATAGGCTATGTTGTCAGAGGTTTTTCGATAATTAGAACATAAAAGAAGAATAACAAATGCAATTTTTGTGTAACACGAATTATTATGTAATGGAATGTAAACCCGCATACATGAAATGTAAATAGAGAGTTGTGCAAACAGATGTGACTAAGAGATATTTTCTCAGGTTGAAATCAGTGCGATATACAAATTTGGAGCGTCTTACTGTGTTATCAAATGATGTAAGAGAGATTTCAGAAATTTTGAAGTAAATCAAGTTAGAATCCAGACGGGATCAACCACGAACGTTCGATAAGATTTGTTTTGAATCACCACCACTACTACACCACGACTGGCTCGGCCATGACTTACACACATCTAATTATCATGTAATAGAACCTAGATTCATTGGCCTCCGTGCGGTTTGCTAAATAAAATGATAAATGCAAAGAAAAAATGAATGAGGTTCACCAGGAAATATTTTCCATTTTCTGCTTTTTTTTAGGTCAATAGAAGAAATATTGGAGACTTGAAAAGTATTTTTTCATTTTAGATTTCTATGGTGCTTCATTCTGTAGGGGCCATATCCCTTTCCCTTTTAAGACAGGATTCTGTTATAGGCGGGTTCCGTCTCTACAGATT
Source organism: Maratus speciosus (assembly GCA_963932465.1). Lineage (NCBI taxonomy): Eukaryota > Metazoa > Arthropoda > Arachnida > Araneae > Salticidae > Maratus > Maratus speciosus. The sequence continues at coordinate 252,127,205 of OZ010800.1, read as the reverse complement.
TTACTACACAATAAAAGAATGAAAACAGAACCTGTCTATAACGAAATAATGTCGTAGACTGATATTTTCATAGTCCCACCAAAAAGAAGGACCATACAAGTGTCCAGCCTAACAAGGAAATCTGTTTAACTGGATAATTTGCCGGTTCCTAGCAATATCGTTTTACTATATCTACTAATATACTAATTAATAAATCCTTTTTATATATAATTACAGAAAAACGAAGGAAAACGGAATCTGTCTATAACAGAAAATTCCATGCTTCTTGTGATAAGTATACAATGCTGTAAACAGGGCCTGATTAATGCACGGACCTTCGGAGCCTCGGCCCCCGGACCACCAATTTCAGTTGCCCCTGAAATTGGTGCACAAATTTGTGCGTATTTTCTCACAACTTAAGTTTTTCCACTGTTTGCATTTTATATTTTGGCCCCTGACGTAAAAACAAAGTTTTACTGTAATAAAAAACCTCATATTTAATTTTTCTGTAAAAGTCCTTTTCAATTTGATAGTACCTATAATTTTCAAAACTTGCTGTATCCAGAAAATAAAATTTGGGGAAAATGCCAAAAACTGCATACTGTGTCTATTGGTTTCAATATAAACGAGGATTTTACAATGTCAGAATTATAGTTTAAAATAAAATGATTACTAGACTGTTAGGGAAAACACAATTTTTATGATTTTGGATAAGGCGAGTTTTGAAAAAGACGTCCTCATTTATTCTGCAACATAAACTGTGGATCATAGATGTTTGTGAATTATACAAATACTTATTTGAGAAAGTGGAAAGTAATTCATTTTCTTGATTTTTCTTGTAAGTTATTTTTCTTTTTGTAAACTTGAAACTTTCACCCAAACAACTTTGTCAACTCATCAAATATATCTACTTTTTTTTCTGAAAGTGTTGCCGGGAATGGGATGGTAGGGGGGGGGGGCAACTTTTTAACAGGCCCTGGGCCCTACTTCAGCTTGATCGGACTCTGGCTGTAAAACCTGTTAAAGTGGAACCTATACATCGGATCGGAACTTGCCTTAAATCGTAACATTTGATGATGTGAGAAAAGTATGATTCATTTATATTTACTCAGATGGAAATCGGTAAAAAAAACTCAATTTTTAGTGTTTCGTTCATCTCACGAAACCCTTATAAGTCTCGCTTCTCTGATGTATGTCCGTCACAGCGCTCGTACTTGGAAACTACTTAAGTTACGGACTTGATTTTTTTTTCTTTTTTACATAGAGCTGAATACCCAACCATACCCAAAATCATAAAATTTTTAAAAAGTTGCGTTATTTTAATTAAATAAATTAATGTAATGGCATACCACCATTTTTGCGATTTCAAAACACAATCTTAATTTCAACCATCTTTTCGTGAACTCACAAGGGAACCACTTTTGGTGTTGCTCGCACCTAGCATCGAGATCTGGTGCGTTTTGTAGCCCTATACATAAAAGTTACAGAACCGAAAAAATTTCTCTGTTAAAATAATATTTTATATACTTTTTTATACTTTTAATTTTTTATTATTGCATATTTATTTGTTTATTTCACTCCAAAAGTAAGTTAAGTCGCCAAATATGGCGCTACAAGTTTTCCGACCGCTTTATCCAAAGAGAAAATGTACAGAACATATTACTAGAATTATATCAGATTGCGATTTTTTTTTTTAAATAATTGATAGCATAAGAAACAAATATTAGGTTTTAATTTTTTTTTCTATGCAGACGATAAATATATAAGTAATAAATATAATTCTATAAAAGCTTCGAAGATCATTGAAAACTATTTTTTAGTGAAATACAAAATAAGCAAACTATTTTCTTCTGAAATCGAATGAAATAAAGTTTCGAATGTTTAAAATGAAATGTTGCTGTTTTAAATGGTCCTTCGGTAAAAGTAATCATAAAGTAAATTAATATTTTTACACAATTTAGAAAAATTACTGTGGCAAAATAGGTCGGACATTACAATCTCTAGCTATTACAAATTCAGCTATGACATTTGGCTAGGGTTGCCGGAAAGCTCTACTTTTGAAAATAAACGCCAACTGTTTCCCCGCCAAAAATATGAATATAAAGTTGCAATTTTTCAAAATCGAATTCGTGGGTTTTTTAAGGAATTTTCAAACTTTTTTCAATATTTTATACTTATTATTAACTAATTTTTATTTTTAAATGCTTTTCTTTTAAAAAATTCAATGTAAATAGTCCGATAAGTGGTCTCGAAAATTGCATTTTCCGAAAGTTATGCTGCTTTATAATCAAGAAATATTATTTTGACAGAAAAATTTTATCGATTCTCAAACTTCATAAATTAGGGCTTTAAAATACACCGGGTCTCAATGCTAGGTGCGAGCAACACCAAAAGTGGTTCCCTTGTCAGTAGTCCTGTGGTAAAGTATGTTATTTCTAACCAAAAGGTCCCGGATTCGAACCATGTTGGCGGAAGTTGAAATTTTCAATTTTTTACATATAATTGTCCGATGGATTTAATTAGAAGACATTTCGTATTTTTTAGCCATTTTACGGGTTTTTTGGAATTTTAATAAATGTTAACATCCTTTTTTGGCGCCACCTAGTTAGTGTTCGGAAAGTGAAAGAATTAATATGGATATTTTCGGAATTATTTCAGCATTTTAAATATGTTTTAAACATTTTTTTATTTATATCTCCGCTAAATTTTTGAAATTGATAAATTTAAAAATATTCGGATTTTTTAATTTTATTTAAATAGTTTTACTTGAATATTTTTAAATTGGTCTAAAAATACTTTTTTAATTATTTTAAAATTAAATATAATGGTGCTGCCATTTATGTAACGGTTTAATAATTATAAATTAACAATTTTGGTTTATTAATTAAGGATAAAGTGTTTTAAAAGAGATATTAAACGAACCCCTTTGTTCGATCTGCAATCACCCTTAACCACTGGTTTTTTCTGGTCCGTCCCTTGCGTTTTCGTTTTTGCTGTTATTTCTGCACATACACAAGAGATTGTGTATTTGCTTAGACGGAAACGGAATCTATCTAAAATGGTTTATTTCTCAGTCCCTTAGTGTTTTACCGTCGAAAATTTTACCGTGTTTTACAACTTCTAGGTTAAAGAACCGGTAGACTGTAGGGAAATTATGCACTAAAGTTATGAAAATTGAATCTATCTATAATGCAAGGGCTTTTCACAGAGGAGGCAAGAGAGGCGAATTTTTTACGAATTTCTTTAAAATAAATAAAAGCCTAAAATAGTTCTAATATAAATGAAATTTATGATCAAAATTTAGAACTGTTCATTTACGTAATACTTTTAAAAATTCAGCTATTACCAACGAATAATAAATAGAATTATTCACATAACTTTTTCGGATAGGGAGACTAAAAAGAAACATGATGTTTTCCCTCACGGAATGAATTAACCCTTTCAAGGGCGGTGGTCACACTGCGTGACCATCTAATTTTAATTCCAAAACTGACAAACGGCCCCAAGAATATTTTAATAAAATTTTGCTTTTATAATGGTTGGTTGGGCGCGATTGGGTTCGAACCCAGCACCTCCCGTCTACCAGCTTCGAGAGCACATCCTCTCAGCCACTGGTGGGGCTGCTTTTGTAATGAAAGTTTGTAATGAGCTCAGTTCGTCCAATGTATAATATGTAATATAACATTTTCCCAATACATGGCGATACTTTCCTGCGAAAAGTTTGGCAGTTTCGCGCCGTTTGTTGTAATTCATTCAAACCATCCAGAGAAAAAAAAATTCCATTTTTGCAAGTTTTGTCCAAATATATTGCACAGGCAAGGATCTTCAAACAATAGTTAAGTACATTAACATGTGAATTTTTAATGAAAATTCCGTTTTGCGCATTTATTTATTTCATTTTACTTCCCGAACACATAGAGCAAGAAAAGTATTGTAATCATGACTTACGCGTGTGTGTGAATGAAGGAGTTAACACAACTCCGAAATGATGCTTCCAACAGAGCTCCCATTTGGTGAATATGTTACAAACGTTAGGCGCATCCCACACTAAGGCGACACATCAGACATGTTGCTTGTATTCGCTGGAAAAACTGGTTTAAAACAGGTTTGAAACAACTTCGTTCTTTGTTTCGACCGGTTTTTGCGCTACATGTCGCTTGTCGTTTCAGTGTGGGATGCGCCTACAAACCAGTGTCGCAAGAACTGTAGAGATTATCGTACAAATCGGCCGACGTATAAACAGGGATGTAGTGGAGGGTATATGGGAGTATACGCCGTGTACCTTCTGGATTTTTTTAAGAAGCTCCGTATACCCTCTGTTTCTCAAATAAAGCATTAACGTATACCCTAGCTATGACATTAATTACAACAGCGTGCACCCTCTGCCTAAACCGTAATACTCTCTGCTTTTTTACGAATACAACACTGTGCGTATAAGGTATTTAATCTATTTTTAAACCATTTTGCAACCAGGGTCGTAGCTAGAGGGGTGCCAGGGGACGCTTAGCTCCCACCCCCCCACTAAAAATTTTTGAGCCCCCTCTGGGAAAGATTCCAAGGTCATCAAATGAAACTGTTTCAAAAACTCAAATTAAACTCAATTCAAAAATCCAACTTAGTTTTGGAGCCTTTTTACAGTTTTGCTCAAATGAAATACTTGTAAAGATCTGGACTATATCAGATTCGCCATATAGAAAGAACTAATGCATTTCTAAAACAGAGTAAAAATATGTTAAAGTCCACTAAGACGCACGGCAAGATGAAGTAAAATACTCAGTCACCATCACTCTTGGACATTTGACAATCGGTGACAGTTTGCTAATGCTAAGGAGCAGCCGGTATTCTTTTGATGTTTGAGCGTGGGAAGAGAACTCGCATACTTTCTCACGAGAGCATATGATCGCAGGATCCGTGTGCAAAAAAGAGGAGTTTCTTAAGGTGTCCATTCAGGGGACAGCGGAAAAGATCCCTGGGAGGTTCTTGAAAAGAACGGACAGTTAGTGGCTGAGAAACTCACTATTGTTTTTAGAGGAAGATAATTGAGATATATATACGAGAGGAGGAAGAGGAGAGATTAGATTTTGGCTGGAGTTGGAAGAGCGACTTTTGGAGTGGAAGAGTTTGAAGGCCGAAAGGGCCGGACTTTACGATCCCTAGTACCGGGGAGTGATACCCGAATCAGCGGAGACTAGACAAGCGTTTTCCGTTCAAGTAATGAAATGCCTGTGGACTTAATAGACTAGCTGCTACCTTCTCATAGACACTATTTCTGATACATAAACTTTGGTTCAACAAAATTTACATTGTTGTGTACATAGCGACTTATCATTACTCCAGAATATCTTTTATTGTATAAAATAAATTTCATGTTATCATTGTGATATCGTACCTTCGCCACACATTTTCGACGGGGAAAGCAACAGGCATTTCCGTGGAGGACAATGGTCTTTTGTGTAAAGGCATGCAGGGGAAATACCAGGCATACTTCTGCCCTTGGGATCTGCTCAACAGGGTATTTCAACTTTTCCAAGAAATAGGGGTGGCTGGACAATGTGTGGGAATTCGTCCCTAAAGTGAAAGTAAAAAGAGACTCAGGCAGAAGCTAGTGTGGAGGCTGATAGTAGACTGGGTGACACTGATGAAGTGAGGTGATTTTTTTTACCAACGGAAGGGATGCGAGTAAAAATCGTTTTACTCAGGTTGGCTATGAGAAGTATAGAACTGTTAATAAAAAGTGAGAGTGTCTACCTATGAATGGTAAAGTTTGTTATTACATTTTTCAAATCTATTTTAGTTGTTCTAATAAAGGACTTTGGTAAGAAATATGTATTATTTTTCTACGATCATCTCACAAGAGTTTAGTGAACCAAAAAGCTCTGGCCCACTACATCACAGCTATAGTATTATAAATGGTGGCAGCTTACGGATTAATTAGGTCTAGCATAAATTAGACTGGACCCACGTGAACTTGATGTACAGAAGGAAACTGTGTTAGAAACAAGGACAGTCGGTGATGAAATCTTGTGTTTGACGAGAAAGATATTCAAGTGTATCCGGTGAGGAATTGTGAAATCTGGAGTGTCGAATATGTTAGCTGGTATGTAACAAGGACTAAGGATTCGACGATATAGAAAATTTCTTCAGTAAACATCCAGTGCAGTGGATAGGAGACTATTCATCGATCGCCCTTAGGAATCCATGGAGACAGCTTGTGTGTAAATTTCCCGGCGGAAATCAAGTTAGATCCGGAGATGCGACAGTACCTGAAAAAAGAAAAAAAAGTGCAGGAAAGCCTTGGAGCAGTGTGGAGAAAGGTCTACATTTGAAGGTAAGCCCTTTTATGAAATTTTCCAGAGAGGTCTGTTAGGATTTAATATTGTATATGTCTGTTCTTGGTAATTTGTATATGTTTAATAGATAAAAAGTCTAGGGTAGCTATTAATTTGGGATCGAAATTTTTAGTTAGAATTTTTATATTAAACGGGTTTCTTATGGTCTGTACGGTAATTCATTTGGTTTTGAAAATTTAATATTTATGTATTTCATAATTTACTTGAGGATAGTAAATTACGGTTGATTAATAAAAGAATATTAATCATTAAAATTAATCATAGTTGTGGATGTAACTTTTAGTTATAAAGTTGGGGCATATACAGCTTTTGTTTATTACAGCAATAAAGTTATTTGAAATTTTATGGGTATGCTGTAGGAAATAGCAGGATTAGTTGTTTTTATATAAATTGTATTTATATAGTGCTGTGGGTATCAAAATAATTTTGAGGATTTACCCAGTTTTAAAGGATATAACAAGTGCACGAAAATTTTCGGTAGGAAAATTGTATTATTGTTTTATGCATTGAAATATATCTAGAGGATAAAATTCTATTCCTTATTGTAATTTTTATTGTGTTTTACAAATTGTATATATTTGTGTATTGTTGTGATTAGTATATTTTGGGGGAAAACAATGGAAGAATTTCTAGGGAAATATACTAAAAACATCTTGCTTTTGCTGGCAGAGGAATTTGAGACCAACGTGTCGGCAACTGATAAGAAAAAAACTATAATTCAGGCTATTTTAGCAGCATCGGATTATAATGAGAGTTTTGCTAAATCGAATTTAGAATGTATTCTTAAGGAGGATGCAGAACGAAAAGAAATGGAACGGGAAAAATTAGCTTTGGAACGGGAAGACGAAGAGCGCGAAAAAACAAGACAATTTGAGTTAGAAAAATTAAGAATTCAAAATTCTTCGGAAACTGTTAGTCTTTCGTCTAGTGATATGAATGTAGGTTCGCATAGGAATCCAAAAATTAATTTGAAAGAATTAGTTCCACGTTTTGATTGTAAATTAATTGACATCACTCTTTTCTTTATGATCTTTGAAAAACAGGCGGAAAAAGCTAAAATTTCGCAAGAGGATATGGTTAGCCAATTAATTCCCTTATTGCCATCAGATATCGCGGAAATTATAGTGAAGCAACCAGCAGAATTAGGAGATGATTTTCAACATGTAAAAAAAGTTTTATTAAATCGTTTTAGATTGGGAACAGGTGCTTTAAAACAGAAGTTTGAAAATCATCAAAGGAAACCTGGAGCGTTATGGGTAGACTTGGTATATGAATTAAGGGGTTATTTGGATAATTGGTTGGAATCATTAGAAATAAAGGATTTCGAGTCTTTAAAAGAGCTCATGCTCACAGAGAAAGTAAAAAAACGCGTTCCTTTTGAAGTAAAAGAAAAATTTATGGATGAATGGGATGAAATGAAAGAGGCTTCGAAACTTGCTGATAAATGTGACAAATATGAGAGTATTAGAAGTAGTTTCAGGAAATCAGAAAAAAAATCTTGGGGGAAAAAAACCTTATTCAGAGATGCAAAGAAGCAATTTAAATCCGAAAATTAGGGGTGAAGTAAAAGCTAAATCGGAGTTAGAGAATAAAACGGAAAATTTTAAAAATGATAAACTTAAACAAGACCAGGCTTTTGAGAGGAAAAGGCAGATTAGGTGTTTTTTTTGTAATCAACCAGGGCACATAAAACCAGATTGTGCGGAATGGTTAAAAAAGAAAAATCAGTTCAATACAGTTAATCATTTAGGTAATGATGTTGATTTAGGGGATTGTTTTAAACCTTATCTAAAAAAGCTCTAATAAACGGGGTTGAAAGACACAGGAGCAGGGATTGATCTATGCGATAGAAATTGGGTTAAAACAGAGCATTTTACTGGAGATATAACTTGGGTACGTCAACCTCTTGATAATGAATGTAAATGTTTACCATTAGCATGGGTGACTATAAAAGGGGATTTTGGTTGCATCACCACTAAGGCGGCGATTAAACCATCGGAGTCGGAGCAAGGTTACTATCTCTTAGGTAATAAAACTGCGGAGCTTATTGAGCAAAATAAAGGAAATGGTGTTCCTATAAATATGGTGGTTACCCGTAGTAAGACGAATTCTTTAAAAAAAGGAATGGAGCAACGGGATGTTGATAAGGAAATGTCGTTTGTTGATCAGGCAAAGTTAGAAGAGCAACCAGGTAGGGTAGATGAAATTGGGGATTGCTCACAGAACAAAGAAACGCAGGTAGTTCAAATGGATGAGAATAGACAGGATGAAAGTCAAATCGAAGATCTTACGTTATTACCGAAATGGGAGGTGAAAGATAATGTGGGATTGAATAAAATTACAGCGAAAGATTTCAGCTTAGCTCAGAAACAGTGCTTGTCTTTAAAAACATTATGGGAAAAGGCGAATAATGTAGCAGAAAAGGAATTTAAAATAATGGAAAATAAATTAGTAAGAGTTTCACATTCAAATAGTGGGGATGAGAAATTACAATTATGTTTGCCATTAGAATTTAGAGAGAAAATAATGAAAATGTGTCATGAGGAAGTTGCGGGACATTTAGGGGCGACTAAAACAAAAGATAGGGTAATTAAATGCTATTTTTGGCCAAATTGTTACAAGGAAATTGAGGCATTTGTAAGAACTTGCGATCTGTGTCAAAAGGTTGGTAAAAATAGAGATAAAAAGAAAGCTCCCTTGAAGCTCGTGCCAATAATTTCAGAAGTTTTCTCCAGGATAAATATTGATGGTGTAGGTCCTTTGAGTTTAAGCGAGAAAAATAATAGATACTTGATTACTTCAATTTGTGTTGCGTCAAAATATCCAGATGCGATTCCAGTAGAAGATTTAACTTCTCCGTCAGTGATTGAGTGGCTAATACAAATATTTTCTAGGACTGGTTATCCAAAAGAGGTACAATGTGATTTGGGTAGGTCATTTACAAGTGAGTTGGCATCGGAATTTTTTGATAGGTTTGGTATTAAAGTTGTACATAGTTCAGTTTGCCACCCAGAATCGAATAGCGTTGGACGGATGCATGGTAGTTTAAAAAAGGTTATAAAGACATTATGTTTGGAGGCAGGAAAGGATTGGGAAGCGGTCTTGCCAATGGCTTTATTTGCTTTGAGGACTGTAAGTCATGAAAGCACGGGATTTAGCCCTGCTGAACTTGTACATGGTAAGAATTTACGAATGCCACATACTCTTGTATATGAAAATTGGATGGAAAAGGAAACGGTAAATCAGAATGTAGTGGACTATATTTTGAACTTAAGTAATAGATTGAAACATTGTCAAGAATTAGCGTGTAAAAGAATGAAAGAGTGTCAGGAGAAACGAAAACAATGGTATGATAAGAATGCGGTGTATAGAAAATTTAATGTTGGAGATAAAGTGTTAGTTCTGGCTACTTCGAAACCAAATAAAATGGCGGTTAATTGGATAGGACCGGGAACTATTACTAGCGTAATATCTCAAACTAATTATACTATAGATATTCCGGAAAAGAGAAATAAGTCTACTATTTATCATGCTAATTTAATTAAACCATATTATAGTAGACCTGAATTTGTAAATTTGTTGATTGATGAGGAGTGTGAGGAAATTGAGGATCAAACGGAAATTCCTTATCCCATTGCGGATCCCACTCAATTAGACTTTTGGGAATTAGTAAAAGAAAGTAATTTGGAAAAACGTGTTTCTACAGAACAAATAGGAGATTTCAGGACAATGATTGAGCGTCATATGAAAGTTTTTTCTACGGACCCTGGGAGTACCCCGTTAGTTAAAATGGACATTGTTTTAACGGATGATGTGCCGGTAAGATCAAAACCATATCGTATGTCGCCGAGGCAATTAGAGATTATGCGTGAAGAGATTCGGAGGCTTTTAGATTTGGGTGTGATTGAAGTCGGGCAATCAGATTATGCTTCGCCTATGATTTTAGTTGAGAGTGCGGGTAAAGACGCTCGCCCTTGTGTGGACTATAGGAAATTAAATGCAAAGACCAGAACTGAATTTTTCCCTTTGCCAAACATTGAAGAGGTTGTTGAGAAAGTGAGTACAGCGCCTTTTATTACTGTTATGGATCTGACGAAAGGTTATTTTCAGATTCCTCTCACGGAAGAAGCTCAGAGATATGCGGCTTTTGTAACACCATTTGGGACTTTTTTACCTAAAGTCATGATGTTTGGACTTTTAAATTCAGCATATTATTTTTGTAAATTGATTGCCATAGTTTTATATGGGTTAGAGTCATTTGCGGTTCCATATATCGATGATATAGCTATATTTTCTTTGACATGGGAACAGCATTTAAAAGATGTGGAAGCGGTTCTTAAGCGGTTAAAAGAAGCAAATCTAACGGTGAAACCATCCAAATGCCAATTCGCGCAAGATCACGTAAAATTTCTGGGACACGAAGTTGGGTCAGGAAAAAGGTCTCCTAGTGAAGCTAAATTGCAGGCTATTAAAGATTTTCCAATTCCGACGACGAAAACACAGCTAAGAGCATATCTGGGAATGGTAGGGTATTACGCGAGGTACATAAAGAATTGTGCTACCATAGCAGTGCCGTTAACAGATGCTTTAAAAGGGAAAATAAAAAAAGAAAAAATCATATGGGACGAGAAGTGTAATAATGCATTTGAAGAATTAAAGTTAAAATTAATGAAAAGTCCTGTGTTATATGCGCCTGATTTTAAGCAGAAATTCATTGTGCAAACAGATGCGAGTTTATATGGGGCAGGAATTGTTTTATCTCAAATTATTGCAGGTGAAGAGCATCCAATTTTGTATCTTAGCAAAAAATTTTCTCGTGCGGAGCAAAATTATAGCACGATAGAAAGAGAATTAGCGGCTATAGTATATGGATTAAAAAAGTTAAATTATTATTTGGATGGGCAAAAATTTGAAATACAAACCGATCATAATCCATTAGTGTACTTAAAGAAAATGGTTGGTACAAACTCTCGTTTGACACGTTGGGCTCTATTTTTGCAGCCATTAAATTTTGAAATTACACATAAGCCAGGAAAATTACATGGAAATGCAGATGGTCTAAGGAGGAAGATTTAGAATCAGAGTTAGATTTTCTGTTTGAAATTTAGTGTTCAAAATTTTAATACTTGTAATTAGGGCGTTTTATTAAGATATTGTGCTGTATGTAAAAATTTAGTTACCTAGATTGTGTTATAGTGTTTTTTTTTTCTTTTTTGAGTTAGTATTATATTCAAATATTTTAAATTTAAATTAATTGTTCTAGAATCAAAAATGTAAATTATTTTTATTCTTTTGATTAATTATGTGTAAGGAAAATTCTAAAAATTTCATATTTTGGTATGTCCTTTGAAACTGAGAGTGGGTATTCTTGAATTTAAGTAGAACTTTCATAATTGGGTCAAAAGTCTAAATGATATTTTATTGCTGATTTAATAGTGTGCTTGACCTCTCGGGAAATCTATTAAAAGGGCTTATTACGTGAATTCATGCCAAATATTTCCTGTGGAAATCTCTTTTGGGGGGAAGTGTTGTGATATCGTACCTTCGCCACACATTTTCGACGGGGAAAGCAACAGGCATTTCCGTGGAGGACAATTGTCTTTTGTGTAAAGGCATGCAGGGGAAATACCAGGCATACTTCTGCCCTTGGGATCTGCTCAACAGGGTATTTCAACTTTTCCAAGAAATAGGGGTGGCTGGACAATGTGTTATTCGTCCCTAAAGTGAAAGTATAAAGAGACTCAGGCAGAAGCTAGTGTGGAGGCTGATAGTCGACTGGGTGACACTGATGAAGTGAGGTGGGGTTTTTTACCGACGTAAGGGATGCGAGTAAAAATCGTTTTACTCAGGTTGGCTATGATAAGTATAGAACTGTTAATAAAAAGTGAGAGTGTCTACCTATGAATGGTAAAGTTTGTTTTTACATTTTTCAAATCTATTTTAGTTGTTCTAATAAAGGACTTTGGTAAGAAATATGTATTATTTTTGTACGATCATCTCACAAGAGCTTAGTGAACCAAAAAGCTCTGGCCCACTACATCACATCATATTCTAAGAGAATATAAATTGCTAAGCCTTCGAAGTTAACACCCTCGACCATCGCTACCGCCTTCTTAGGACACGGCACATACTAAATTGTAGTACCTATTATCAGTAATTGTAGTAAAATCATTTATTATTTATCAGCATGACTTATTATGTACTGAAGTTTTTCATTCTGCAGTGTTTTCTATCAGTCGCATAAAACGAAGTTATTATAATGAGTTTGATATTAAATATGTTGCTTATGATAAACATTTCGTTTCGCATTTGAGTCATCCTAGTTTAAAATTAAAACAAATATGTATTTAAGATCCTTGATTTATAAGTGATACTAATGAAAAATGCCAATTTAAATGCAAATGTTCTTAGCATTTGAATGGACACAAAAGTAACTTTAAAATGCAAAATACATCCTTGAATTTGTTGATGTTTTTTATCATATAAAAACACAACTTTAGAATCTTTAAGGGCAACTCTCAAATCCAAAAGGGCAACTTTCTGACATAAGTTTTAATTTATTTTTGTCCGCAAATACATGAAATTAGCTGTTGTTGTTGTTCAGAAACTATGTCATTGAGCTGTTTTTTTCATTTTTTTGCAAACGCAATAGATCTTTCAGAAAAGAGTGTCAAAGTGGGTGTTTTGAACCGAATTTCCGCGCGAAAGAAGAAAGAGCACTCAAGAGTGGGCAAAAAACGTGTTTGTCACGTGATCAAAAAGGCTTATAACTCAATCGGTAATTCATTGAACAGTTCGAAAAAACAGTTCAATTCCAAATCGTTTCCATGACCAGGATTTCCAATTTTATACCTTTCCGTTAAAAAAGGAATTTGCAAATGTGTCAAAACGTTTTGGGCTTGTTGAGCACAGCAGTTAAGAACAGCCTTAAGGGCAGGAAATATTCAGAAAAGAATTAAGGCTGTTCTCAACTGCGATGCTCAACAAGCGCAAAATTTTTTGACACATTTACAAATTCATTTTTTAACGGAAATATATAAAATCGGAAGACCTGACTATGGAAGCGATTTGGAATCGAACTGTGTTTTCCATGTTTTGATCAATCAATTACCGATTGAGTTATAAGCGATTTTAATCACGTGGCAAAGTCAATTTCAGCCTTTCTTTAGTGGTTATTCTTCTTTCGCGCGGAAATTCGGTTCAAAACATCCATTTTGGCACGGTTTTCTGAAAGATCTATTGAGTTTGCAAAAAAAAAAAAGGAAAACACAGTTTGATGACATAGTTTTTGAACAGCAACACTTGCTTGTTTCATGCATTTCCGAACAAAAATGAATTAAAACGTATGTCCTAAAATTGCCCTTTTTGATTTGAGAACAGTTTTAATGGTTGCAACACTTTTAAAGCATGTGAACTGTAGCTTTTTATTTACTTGTTCACATCATCACTTATTATTTCACAAGTATAATTAATTATACATTGGAAATTTTCATTCTTAAGCCTTTTCTTTTCTTAGCATAAAAATAAGTTAATATAAACAGTTTAATAAGAAACATAGTGCCTACAATACGAATATGCACGAATTCATCTTTCTATATTATACTTTGACCATATACGGTTATACATATTTTTTTGTGTCAAGGGCGGATCTGGAGAGTCCTCAAGGTGGGGGGGGGGGGCGATTTTAGAAATTTGGAAACTCCAATCTGATGCGCGGGTCGGGGCTAATTTTTTCACTGCGGGTCGTGTTACTTCTATTTTTTGCTGTGGGTCGGGTTTGGGTCCGGTTGACTTCTATTTTTTGCTGCTGGTTGGATTAACTTATACTTTTGTGCTGTGGATCGCGTTTGGGTCTGGTTGATTTCTATTTTTTGCTGTGGGTCGGGTTAACTTCTACTTTTTGCTATGGGACGGGTTAACTTCTACTTTTTCGATGCGGGTCGGGTTTGGCCCGGTTGACTTCTACTTTTCTGCTACAGGTCGGGTTGACTTTTACTTTTTAGCTGCGCCTAGCGCGTTGGGTTTGGGGCAGATTGATATACATTATATCCGGTTTGGGTCAGTTTCGGTCAGTCTGCTGCAACTTTCGAGAAGGGTTCGGGTCGACCCGTTTTCTTTAAAAAGAAAGTCTAAGTATTTTTGAAGATAAAAACTATATGCAGTAAAATCTCCATAACAGACACGTCCAAATAATTATTTAGGAATACTTTTTAATCTCCAGAATTATGTAAAAAATACTAATTTGGTATAAGACTGCTTGTCTCTTTATATCTAAGGTGAGTTGTAATTCAGTAAAGAATGCTTTGAAACTTATTAAAAAACATTCCGGGTGTCCTTAAATGGATTTTAAAATTTAGTACTTTTCGTATAATGACAGCTATTTTAAAAAATCTTGCAGGAGGGTTATGTAAGATGTCATGAGACATTTTACTGTGATTCTTGATTTTATTGTATAATAGCAGCGATAGATGGCGCTGTAAACAATGGTCGTTAAGCCTACCTCCTCCGGGAACCGATTTAGCGCCTCTTGCTTCCAGCACCATCTTCGTTGCTATTTTAAACTAAAATCAAGAATCGCAGTTAAAAAAATTATCAGGGGTAGAGTAAAAAGAAAAAAAAAATCTGAAATTCAAAGAAATTTTTCTGAAAGGTTTCAGCAGATGAGGGGATTCCCTTCTGGCACTAATTATTTTTGCTGCAGGTCGGGTTAGCTGTTTTGGATTCGGATCGAATTCAGGCTGAGTGTAGATTCCTGCAAGCTGGGTTTGGGTTAACTTGTTTTTTTTTAAAAAATTAGTTCAGTATATTATTTCAAGTTAAAAATTATACCTATAATAATAAACGTATGTAAGTGTGCTGTTTTCTAAAGAGACCACTGCCTTTTCCCCACTACTCTTTGATGAAATTCGCTCGTCTTCGACCCTTTGATGAAATTTGCGTTTCTTCTGCAACCCTTTGACGAAATTAGTGTAATTTTGCAGACCTTTGGTAAAATTCGCGTTTTTTTTCGTGACCCTTCTACAAAATTCGCGTTTTTTCAGCGATCCTTTGACTAAATTCGCGTTTTTAAAGCGATTCTTTGACTAAATTCGTTTTTTTTTTACACGATTCTATGAAGGAATTAGTGTTTTCTCAACGATCCAATGACGAAATTCGCGGGGGTTTTTTTTCGCGACTATTTGACAAAATTTGCGTTTTCTCCGCGATCCTTTAACGAAATTCGAGTTCTTTTCCGCTTCCTTTTGAAGAAATTCGCGTTTTCTGTGATCATTTGAAGAATTTCGCATGTTTTCCGTGACTCCCTGACCAAATTCGCGTTTTTTTCTGTGATCATTCGGCGAAATTGAAGTCATTTTCTGTGAACGATTGACGAAATGGATTTTTTATGGAGAACATTTATCAAAATTTGCGATTATTTGTATGTTCGAATTTTCGGATAGGTGAATTTTCTAAATTTTTGGAACCGAATGCCTTAACCCTGAAGCTGCGTATTATTATTATTATTATTATTATTATTTATTTATTTTTTATCAAAATAGGTTAAAAAATTGCGCATATTTTTTATTACACATTTCAAATCTGCACACATTTTAGAGTAAAATATGTCCCAAAATCTTTGTGAAACAGGTTTTTTTTGTAATAGAATTAGATCATAAAAAAAAAAAGATTTGCTGCGGAAATTGCGGGTTGCACAAATTTTGACACTTTACGTTGGTCGTGGAA
Source organism: Maratus speciosus (assembly GCA_963932465.1). Taxonomy (NCBI): domain Eukaryota; kingdom Metazoa; phylum Arthropoda; class Arachnida; order Araneae; family Salticidae; genus Maratus; species Maratus speciosus. The sequence goes on along the minus strand of OZ010800.1, from coordinate 252,111,153 downwards.
ATCGCGGGTTGCGCAGCGAGAGGGTTAAATTTTCGGAAAATTTGGAACAAAATTACCCCTGTTCCCGACATCTATAACCCTCCTGCAAGTATTTTTTTAACATCTGTCACCATTTGCAATTTATTGAATTTTAAAATCAGTCAGTACATTTTAGGACACCCGGTATATTCAGTAGTTATGGGATGATGGCTGAAATTAAGCATTTAAAAAAAGTCAAGCTGGCTTCAATATGTCAGTTAGAAGTTTACCTGGGCTGAAGTTATCAGGCCGAAGCCCAGGTCCAACCCACATAAAAAAATAAAACTATTGGCCCCGCGCGGTATAAAAGCTAAAAAATCAACTCCAGCACTGCCTGCATTTTGCAATTAAAATTATTCATAAAGTACACTTGCTTATGCTCATATTTTATTTTCAGATTATGTTCGAAATTCATGAATACAGAAAAACAACAATATTAATGACTATAACGATGACTATTTAGGAAATTACAGTGCTCAGCAAAAGTTTAGACAATGATCGATTATGCTTCTGTGCTGAGAAGTATGTAACGAATTGTTGTAACTCAGCTGTCATATATTACTGAAGACTTATCTTTCATACACAAACAATAAATTTTAATATATACACTTTACATAATATATAATAACAAAAAAACAAATTTAACATTGTTGCAAAAGTATAGGCAATCTGTCTGTTAACAGAAGAATATCCATAAATTAAAATCGAACTGCACCTACATTGTCTGCTATTAATGCAAAAATGTGACTTTCCATCGAAGAAACTAAATCCTGCATCACTTGGGGGTCTATTTCGTACCAAACACGTTCAACATCTGATCGAAGATCATTTACTTGTTAAAAAATTGCATAAACCGTGTGAAATATGATGCCGAAAAAGTTTTCGATTGGATTCAGATCAGGGCTACACGCGGGCCAGTCGAAAATAGTAATATTTTGAGAGTTAAGCCAATTTTTTGATTTGTATGCAACATGAATATACGCATTATCTTGCTCAAATACATACTTTGGAAGAGGTAAAAGTTCACCAAATGGCTGTAAATTGTTTTCCAATGTATGTAAGTAGTCTTATGCAGCTTGGCGACCATTGAGAAACTCCAGAGATACTTGAGAATTAAAACAAAGTGAGTCCCAAATCATCAACCCTTTCGAGGGCAAAGGACACCTAATTTTAATTCCAAAAGTGACAAGAATATTTAATTAAAATTTTCCTTTTATAATACAGTCGGACCTCTATTTAACGAACCTCTATTTTGCGAATTTCTCTATTTTGCGAACTTTTACTTGGAACCGAGAACATTTTGCAAATTTCTTCGTAAAATAACCTCCAAATAGCGAAGTGTATTCTCTATTTAACGAACTTTTCCTTGGGATCTAAATTTTTTTTCTCCCTATTTCTTAAAATATTGCTGGACATTTCAAACTTATTCTTTCTTTTAGTACATTTTATGATAATCAATAACCATGAACAGGTCTTACCAGGTATCTAACTCACCGAGAGCAGTAAAATCGTTGTGATTCTTTGCTTTCCATCCAAGACGAGCAAACTTTCAATATCCCCTTTTAACCCTCAATGGAGCTGCCCTGTGTGCTTAAACTATAGTTTCCCGTTTTCTAGATTGTTGATCATGATCAATCGTGTCGGTAATTTCGGTTCTTGTAGCTCGAAAATGTCAAAGCAAAAGTGCTTGAGCATAAAAAAAAATTATTCTTGATGAGGTGGACAAAGGCATTAAGAAAAAGAATACTGCTTTAAAATTTAGTATTCCTCCAAACAGCTTATCAACCATAATAAAAAATCGTGATTTTAATGTAAAATTATTTTTTAATTGAAAATACAATGCATTTCCAGACAATGTTTTGTTTCATTCTTATTTCCCTTGCAGATTTCTTTTTGGTGGGTAAAAATAAGTAAAACAAATAAATATAATTTATAAAAAAAGTGTGACTAATTACCTTTTTTAATTATATTATTTAGTGTTTATGGACTTAAAATGTGTTTTACGTAGTTTAAAGTATTTTAAAAGGTGACTCTCTATTTAACGAATTTTCCATATAACGAACTTTTTTTCGGGATTTAACGACTTCGTTAAATAGAGGTCCGACTGTATACGTGAAAATAAGCAATTTCATATTTTCTAATAACTTCGTTTATAAATTAATTCTGGTATCAGTCCATTATTTCATCAGTTTATAAAAATAATTACTCCGCGACAGGAAAGGGGTCAATTTGTTGTGAGATTTCAAGGCTGGTTGTTTAATCATTTTCATGTAAACTAATGTACATCTTTCTTTAATGCATCTACGAAATTATCCGTTGACACAGAAAGCTCTGACTCACTTTTAATGCGATTAGCAGTCATTATTTGTCTAGATGCCAGTTTATGGATCCTTCTATAATCTCGTTTTCTGGCCACACGAGTCCTTCCAGATCTATGTTTTGCTTTGAAAGAGTCACCCTTAGACAGTACTTAATAGACAGACTTCTTTGGCCGATTGAAAGTAGCTGAAATTTCCGCAACAGTCTTCCCTTTCGATTTCAGCTTCCATGCTTTAATTACTTCATCTGACTGAAAATTTCTAGCTCGCGGCATCTTCACTAACCGATGCTATCGCGATGTGTACTTAAATACTTCATGCATGTGACGACATAAGTTTGAAATATGCGTTTTTCCGTGAACAATTGCCAAAAAATTACAAAAGTGTCTAATTTTTTGCAATATGCAAATTTCACTTTTTTCAGCTAAATTAAATAATATCCTACATTAAAACCGTTATTTCTGTCCTAAAACGTTTAAAATATATTTAAAAATAAGTACAGTCATTTGTATAACCCAAGTGTTCGTATTTTTTATTTAAAGGGTCAAAATCACCAGTGTCTAAACTTTTGCTGAGGACTGTATGTACGTAAACACTACGTAAAAATATGACTTAGACAATTACATTCAAATAAAAATCCAGTAAGATAATCAGTTTAGAATGAAAGAAACGGTTGATAACAGATAATCATAATTTTAAAGCTCTACAAAGTAAAAAAGTAAATTAAAAAAAATGCATCTCTGTAACTTATCAAATCAAATTAAATTTCTAAAGATTTCGCTAATGTACAAAACAAATATAATTTTTACGAATGACAAATAAGTAAGATTGCAGACCAACTTGGGCTCGGGAGAAAGAATTTATAGGAACGCACGGGTCGTGGTCGGGCCAATAATGCTTATCATACGGGCTGAAACGGACCAAATGTTTAGCTTTTATTCCGGGCCGAGCCCCGACATGGAAATTTTGGCCAGTGCAGGCCTCTAGGAAAAATGGAGTCCAGGCCAGGCTCGATCTGGAGGAAAAAGAAGTCTGGCCCGAAACGAATCTGCAGAAAAAATTAAGATCGGGGACGACCCGACTCTAAAAGAGAAAAGACCTGACCCAGCCCGAGTCTCGTGAATTTAAACTGGCGCGACCCGGGTCGGGTCAAACCAAATTGGGCTCGGGAGGAAGAATTTAGAGGAGTGCATGGGTCGTGGTCGGGCCAATAATGCTTATCATACGGGATGACACGGACCGAATGTTTAGCTTTTATTCCGGGCCGAACCCCGACCTGTAACTTTTGGCCATTGCAGACCTTTAGGAAAAATGAAGTCCAGGGCAGGCTCAATCTGGGGGAAAGAGAAGTCTGGTCCGACCCGAATCTGCAGAAAAAATTAAGATCAGGGCACGACCCAACTCTAAAAGAGAAAAGACCTGACCCAGTCTGAGTCTCGTGGATTTAAAGTGGCGCGACCCGGATCGGGTCGCGCCGGGCTCGAGCTCCGCCCCAAGTCATTTCCCGTGAGGATGCATAATGTCGTTTTACAAATCCTTTATTAGCCCAAGGGGGGGGCGATCGCCCCTTCGCCCCCCCCCCGCCCCCTTAGATCCTCCATTGGTGTGAGCATGTGTCAGACGAAGAGGAAAAATATGAGGCTCCCCTACATTTTCTGGAGCCCCCCCCCCCCCTATTATTCACTTCTAAGCTACAGCCCATGTTTGCAACCGATTCTATGTGGAAAATCACCAAGGAAATCTAAAAGAATATAAATGATAAATACTGTGGCTATGGAATCAAGCGTTAGTATCAAAGAGATAACACCTCCAGTTTCAAAAGAGGAGGTCCAGCGTGCGAACCCAACCGATTCTATTATGCCGGAAATTTATATATGTTTATTTTTAACCCGGGAGAACTCGCTGCATGAGATTTTCTCTCACAGTCGTACTTTTTTAAGACTCTTATTTAACTCATTTTTCATTTTAATTAAAATTTCAAAATGTTTTTCAATTATTTTACCTATTCTGTGAATAAAAGTACTAAGCCAACAAAAAAAAGTTGATATTATATGAATGTAAAGTAAAAGAAAAACAATTGGGCATTCTCCCTAGCGAGTTCTCCCGGGTTAAAGTTCTTTTAGATAATAAATTTTAAAAAAGGAAAAAAAATATATTGAAAATTGGAATGCCTGGGACATTTTTTTAAAGTTATTAATAATTTTTAAAATGTTTAAATCTATGCTAATAAAAGAAAGTAACGATCTGTGCGTGCGTGCGTGTGTGTGTCTGTTGTCGATGACTAACGAAATTTAACAAGGGCAGAGGTCTGAAAATTTGTATGAGGATAATCCATAATCTCAGGTCCTGATGCACCTGAGGCACAGATTTTTCATTTTTTTGATAATTAGCTGAGATATTAATTAAAAAGTCATAAAAAGCTACTTTTTTTTTTTTCAAATCGTCGCAGTCCCGTTCCGGCATGTTCAGCCCTTTTTTCTCCGAATGCGTGAAGGAAGAACCAAATGTTATATATATGCGCTTTTTCTCGATTGTCTTAACACACTACGGTCGAACCGTTCGGTATACGACAAAAAAAGAAGACAATTCTTAAATCTACACTTTTACGTCTCAAACGCCGCAATCAGTTCGAGAAAATACTGTCGTTAACATTTTGAAAAAAAAAAAAAAAAAAAAAAAAGGGCAGTTTTCCCGAAATGACTTTTCTCACTTTCGGCAACGCTCTTTCAGGACTCAATTTCGGAGGTACGGATTAAAAAAATATATACGTTTAAAGTTGAGAACTTCTTTTCTGCGGTGCAACCGGTTTTCAAAAATACGAATTTTAACCCTTTCGAAAAATTCGCGTCTCCTAGAGGCGATCTTTTTTCTGCACTAAAAGTAACTAAACGGCCGTATTTCGACGCAAAGTTTTTGGAACATCTCGGCAGGGCAGACCGCCCTTACATCCCCTACAAAGATTTTTGAAACATTCTGATGAGTAAGAAGTATTTAATATATATATATATATATATATATATATATATATATGAGACATTTTCGATGAAAACACTAAAAAGCGACATGTTTTGGCGGGCTTCGTTCGGCTTCGACTCATGTTTTCACTACAAACCCGGGAGCAGTCGCATGGGGTGTGACATACTCCGGGTGCTTTCGGTTTTTACAATTGTCACCACTATTTTTTTTTTTAAAGTATTCTTCAACTCAATCTATTTCATAATTTATAGAATTTGTAAGGTTATGATTACTATTTGTATTTATTGGTGACAAAGTAAAAACCATTCACACTCTGGGTATGTGAGACTTCCACCGGGCTAAATATGCAATGCATATACGAGTAAGCTCGTATTTTCACGAAATTTTAAAGAGGGTTTATATATATTGTAGAGGGTTACTTATTTACAAACGATTGGAATTTCAGAGAGTTCGGACGGTAAGAACTTTTTTCTTTTATGTTAACCTTTAACTGATGTGGCAGAAATTGTCGCGAACTACTGTGAAGCGGTCTGTCAGACCATGAAAGGCGCGATTAACTCATAGGATGGTGTTTTTGTGCTAAGCTTTTTGTTCCAGACTGTTATAATTTAAATTCGCTATTCAAAAGTCTCTGGTGATAGTACTAAAATTCCAAATGAAACAAAATTTGGGTAGTGTTTGTAGTTAAACTGAAAGTTACAAGTTAAACTATAAAAATTGAAAAAAGCATCGGTCTGGGAGACCGGTAACATCAGTTAACCCGGCAGGGCGGGCGCGGGGTGTTTTGACACCCCACGTTCGAAAATATTCGTCTGCTGTCGGTAAGTGCTTTTAATTTATTGTTTATTAATTTTTTAAATTAATTATAATTTAAGGGTGTACAAAAAAAATGTTTTTCCACCCTCAACAGCTCGAAATTTTCTGAGACATTTTCAGATTAATTTTTAAAAGTAAAAACATGAAACTTGCTGAGGTGATTTTTGAAAAGATGTATAAGAGGCCGTGTGATTTCATTTTTCGCTCCATTCATTAGAATTTAAGTTTTAAATAATTATTTTCTCAGTATGAGCATATTTTTCATTCCCAGATCTCCCGCTTCTGAAAATTCGGTTCAAAACGCTCACTTTGACAGTATTTTTTGCAATATTTTCTGCATTTATCAAAAAATCAACAAGCACGGCACATTATATAAATAAGAGAATTTGCCGGTTTGATGCGTTTGAGAGCAAAAATGAATTTAAAAATAAATCAGAAAAAAGCAGTTTGGATTGGAATACACCCTTAACCTTTCAGTTATCATTTTTCACGAGAAAGAGTGTAATTATCATAAATTTCACTAACAGACAGAATTCTAAAGTTCTTTTTTCGTATTTATGCCATTTAATATGTTTGGGGTGTGTTGACACCCCATACCCGTTCTCGTGTTACTTTTCACGGCGCGCGTCTTGCCGGGTTGAGCCTATACCAGTGTTGCTAGACGGGCTACCTTTTTTTAATTCATATTCTTGAATGGCACCACTTTTTTGAAATTGTAAAATGCGCCTTAATTAATGACATATTAATTAAGGCGAAAACAAAGGGAATTTTACCGTTTCAAATAAGTGGTGGCAATCAAGAAATCTGAATTTAAAAAAAGTAGCCAGCTGGCAACACTGGCCTACACTAGTCACTCAAAAAAACCCGGATGATAATGGTAATCCTATGGGGGAGTTATTTTCAAATATCTCGCTTGAATTTTGATATTTTCGAATTGCTTATTTTGCATAGGATAGCTGAGGACTATCTACAACCGGGCTAGTTTTTACTTTTTTGATTTTGGTTTCATATTTTAAAAGAAAAAAATTACTTTCGGAACCGGTTTAAACCGGTTCTGAAATTGAAACTATCCTAATATTAAAAAAAAAAAAAAAAACCTATAACCAAAATCGAAAAAGCAAAAACTAGCCCGGTTGTAGATCTTCCTCAGCTACCATATGCAAAAAAAAAAAAAAAAAAAATAAAAAAAATCTTTTGAAAATATCAAAATTCAAACGAGATATTTGAAAATAACTTTCCCATAGGATTAACATTATCATCCGGGTATTTTTGAGTGACTAGTGTATGCTCTTAAAGGTTAAAAAAAAAACACAACTATGAAACGACCCTACGTGAAAAGACAAGAAAATGTCTTCTTACGAGTGCTTTTGCTTCTAAAAATCAATAGTATGTTTTCGCCATTTTTTCATTTAAAAAAATGAATTCAAACAAATTCGGGTTAACGATATAAAGTCATACAGATTTGAGCTTTATTTAAGGTTATTATCACGGGCCCGGGTAAGGCCGGGCGGTGTCAGCTATGGCACCGAAGAATTCTTTGTTGGCATAACATAAATAATAAAAAACATAAATAATTTTGAAAGTCCAGCGTGTCCTTAAACTCCGTATTCAATTATTAATTAAAGATTCTATTGCGATCAAATGTGTTTCAGGATTTATCAATATATTTTCAATTCGTTTGGTTAATTGAAGGGTTTTGTTGAAGGACGTGAGAAGCTTTTGTTTTCCTTAGTCATTCGGGATTCGAGGTCAGAGGTAAACAATCCGAACCCTTTCATTTCGCATAGGGTTATTGCAGGAGGAAGGACAGGGCAGTACAGGTCGATGGCACTGGTTTTTGTCCACAGAAGGACATGGGTTGCGCAAATGCATAGCCAGGTATAAGCTTTTTACAGAGGTAAGTCGCACTATGTTCATAATCAGGTTTTGATAGCTTTTTCAAGTTTAAATGGTGTTTGAACAAAAGAGCAAAGACCGAAGAAGGACATACAAAACGATATTGAATGAATGGTGTGGTAGCGTCAATTTATATTCCTGTTTGAGCAGTTTTTGGAAAAAAAATGTCCATTTATTTATTTATTTATTTTATGCGTAATTCCTGTAAAATAAATATATGTATAAGAGAATAAATAAACAATAAAAAGAAATAGAAAACAAGAATGATAAAAACAAACTGTTAATTAACCCTTAATTAGTATTAAGGATTTTTTTAAGACAATTATCACTAATAAATATAACAGTATACTACAGCAAAAAAATCCCCTATTATGGAATATTGCCTTAAGCGGAAATGTTTCATGAACCCGACTTAAAGAATACACAACAATTATAGCTTCTAAGACGGAAACTTGTCTAAAATGGAGTTTTACGTGGGCGGTTCAATAATTATTGTCCCTAGTCTATATAAAATATTTATACTGCGATGGTTGATGTGGAATATCGAAGCCTAATGTCTTAAATGCCTATAAGCTCAATTTCAGAACCGTAGCTGCTATATTAACATAGTTTTGGAGGGAGGGGTGAAGTTTTAAAGCCCTATTTTTGAGGGAGTTTTTAAGGAGGGGGGGTGAAGGTGAAATGCTGGTTTTGAGCTTATGAGGCTACATTTGTGGAGTGAATGAGATTGAGATGTGGCTGCATGACTATGATCCCGAGTCCAAACGACAGTAGTTACGTCTCATCCACTGTCACAAATCTAGCCCCATCAGCTAAAAATCAGCCTTTCACTCCCGCTCCCCCCCCCCCTTTCACTCCTCTCACCAAAACTATGTGAATATAGCAGCTACGGTTCTGAAATTAAGCACATACGCAGGGCCGTAACTAGTCTTTCTTGCACACGGGCAAACATGGATTTTGGCACCCCACCCCCTCTTCCCCAAAGTATGTTTACAAAGAGAATTTTACTAATTTCCTAACAGTCGACTTACTTTAAAATTTAAAATGTGTAATCATAAAATATGTAATACTGAACAACGTAATCTACAATGGCAGATCCAAGGGGGAGGTCACGGAGGGTCGTGACATCCCTCTGAACACCAATAAAAGTATTCTAAAGATCATTTTAAAAATGAAATATACAGTAGAGTCCCGATTAACCGAGTTATTTTCTTCTGATGGACTGATGGCTTCCATTATTATGAAATAGCCATTATAAATGAAGTGTTAGGTGAAGATGAAAGAGCAGCCGTAAAAAGTTAGAACTCTGATTTTCTGGTCAGAATGGGAAAAAAATGGAAGAAAAAAAAATTATGGCCTCCCCCCCCCCCCCCCCCCAATTCTGACCAGAAAATCAGAGTTCTAACTTTTTACGGCTGCTCTTTCATCTTCACCTAACACTTCATTTATAATTACTGTTTCATAATAATGAAAGCTATCAGTCTATCAGAAGAAAATGATACATTCCAAAGGTATAATCCTCCATTTGGCGCCCCTTCATTCTAGCGCCCGGGGTACATGCTCCCTCTGCCCCTCCTTAGTTTCGGCCCTGCACATACGCCACGCATATAATACATTAGGATTCGATATTCCACAACAACCGTCGCAGTACAAATATTTTATACATACTGGGGACAATAATTATTGAACCACCCTCGTAATTTATCCCTAACGATTTTGTTTTAAAAGGTTTTACTGTATTAATTTTATAAAATTACTCAGAAGACTTGTGAAAGCGAAACCTGCCTACAAGGGAAACTTTTATGGTGGCGGCGGAAAACATTACAATGCAGTCATAACGGACAGTGTACCTGCTAAGATAGAAACATGTCTAAAACGGAAATTTTCGCAGTGTCTCTTGCTATTCCGTTTTAGCACTTTTACTGTATAAATATAACATTATCAAATTTGTATAGTTTAATAAATATGTATCAATTTGTATAGCTTAAGGGGTCTCAGGACTCTTAAATCTCTAAAATTTTTGAAATTTTAATTTTTTTAGATCTTAAACTTCTATGTTTTCTGAACATTTTGATATAATTGTTATCTTGAATTTCCCATTAGAACATAAGTTATGGCACTTAGAATTATACTCGCTCAATAGCTAAAGCGGTGTTTCCAAAACTTTGAAGTCATTTCTCTCCAAATGATGTTTTTGGGCATAACGCGCACGATATCTCAAAAACTTCTGAATATTTTTTCATGAAATTTTCAAAACATATGTTTCATGTTAGTCTGTATAACTAAAACTAAACTCTGTGGCTATACAATCCAAGAAGGATCTGGGCCGACAGTGCCCATCTCTGTTTTCTTGACCCTGGGCCCGAGGTGCTGTGCAGCATGCGTCCCGGCCAGGTGGTCAACCTAACGCGAGGCCCTCGGTGTTTAGTTCCCAAGCAAGCTTGGTACACATTTTATCGACCCCAAAGGGATGAAAGGCTGAGTGAACCTTGCCCAGTCGGGAGTCGAACTCTCGACCTGTGGTGCGGCAGACAGGCGTTCTGACCACTACACCGCTGGTCTTCTAGTCTGTATAAACTGAACCTAAAATTTCCTTTTTATTCTAAAAAGAAAATATTTTTTTAGGGGTTTATATTGTTGAAATTTTCTAAATTTTGCATTAGCTAAATACAACTTTGTATTAAAAATATAAAAATGCTTTAAATACAAATTTATTTAGGTTCAGTGTCATTATTATAATCTGAGGTATAAGTAGGCACCAAAATTTTTATTCTACAGTACAGGACCTATTATCCGGAATCCTTGGACATAAGGCTTTCCGGATTTTGGAGTTTTCCGGATTTCGGGTCTCCCGAATCCCGTCAAAAAAAAAAAGGTGGGAAAACGCAAACTTCGCCAAAGAATCGCGAAAAAACACAAATTTCTTCCAAGGGTCACAAAAAAAAAAAAAAAATCAAATTGCGCCAAAATATAGCAAAAAAAAAAAAAAAAAAAAAAAAAATTCTTCAAAGCATATTAAAATCCCCGCAATTTCGTCAAAAGATCGCGAAAAAATCCGCAAATTTCGTCATAAAATCGCGAAAAAAATCGCAAATTTCGTCAAAAGTTCGCGAAAAAACCCGCAAATTTCGTCAAAAGATCGCAAAAAACGAAATTTCGTCAAAGGATCGCGAAAAACACGCAAATTTAGTCAAAGGATCGTGGGAAAAAAACGCAAATTTCATCAAAATCTCGCGATAAAAACGCAAATTTCGTTAAAGGGTCGCGGAAAAACGCATAATTAGTGCCGAGGGCCCCCCGCCCCCCTTCTGTAAACTGTCAAAAAAATTGCTGTGAATTTCCGATTTTTTTTTTTACTCAGAATCACCTCTGATTCAAATAACACAATTGTGTAGCCATAATATTTTGTCGGAAGTGAGAGGCAGTGTGTGAAATATCTGACGATTTTTTTAAAAAACAAATCGTAATATAAATTAATTTCAAACTAAAATTTGACAGAAAAATGACTTTTTTCTAATTTGGGGGGGGGGGGGGTTCTCCCATCACTGATGTAACATATTTTAGTGGTTACACATTGCAACACAATAGACCAACAAAACATTAGGAATCTGTAAAGTTTTAGAAAAATTTCAGGAATTGCAAAATTTTAGTAAAAATTTACGAATTTTTGAAAATTTTGAAAATTTTTTTCCTGATTTCGGGTTTTTCCGGATTATGGAATTCCGGATAATGGGTCCTGTACTGTAGTTGCAAAATTTATTTTGTAATCGTGCGCATAAGCTGTTATGCCGATTTTCTGCTCGTCAAATGTCTGAGAGTTTGAAGTCCCTTGTAAATGCTAATTCTGCATCTTGCAATTTTTCAAATATTTGAAATGAAAGAACATACTTGTATCTTTCATTCCCATTTAAAATTGTGTCTTAATATCAAATACATTTTAAGATATTAAATGTTGAAAATGGTCCTTTTTTTTTTTTTCATTTTTTCCAATTTTAAGAGTCCTGAGACCCCTTAATAAATGCGCAAAGAATTGATTCCGTAAAATCTGTCAAAACAAAGGTTGTATCTAATTAAATTGTTAATTGAAAACATTAAAAATCAGCCTCATGCGCAGATTTTTTTTTTTCTTTTGTAAATGCAAAATATATCCTTCTATATATAAAAAAAAGTTTTGATTTGGAAATGGACCAATGACAATCTGCGTAGATATTCCGGGTAGATCCACATCCAATTTGAATGCTTAAGCATGGTCTTTCATCGTTAATATTAAAAAAACTGTTGCATACAAAAATATGAAAATCGGTGGTATTATAGAGAAAGGTTTGATAAACACGCTGATGCAGACAGTTTTCAAATCGAAGAATTATTTTAAGAGATATTTAATGCTAAATTTGGATGAAATCGTTCCATTAAAAAAGTTTTATTGGAGCAAAAACTATACATGAGAATTTAATCATTTTTAGATCATTTTATACGTTATACGTTCCCGGTGTGCAGATTGTAGTTATTTTTCTTATTTGACTTCTTAGTTGTATAAACAGCGCAAACAATAATGTTTACTTCAAATTAAAAATTTATTTTACACGTGACTATTATATACAGAAAATATAAAAAGCAGGAACTCATTGAAAATTACGTCATAAAAAGTATAATTACACGTGAATTTTAAAAGAGACAGAATATTGTAAAATAATAAATTCATAAACATGCATTAGAAATCTTAAATAGGAGAACTTACGTCACAATTACGTCACATTACACTTATTATATAAAATGAACAAAAAATAATATTGCAAAACAGTTTAAATTAAAAAATTGCTCGAGACATTTATTTGATATTTTAAGATGATCATAATATTTCATTTCTAACAAAAGTATTTTTACGTGAATATTAAAAAGAAAAAGAAAAGTTTGGTGAAAATTACGTCAGATTATAATTCTCAGAGTCAAATTATAATTCAATCTTCCGAAATCTTTTTAAAGCCGATTAAATTATCGTGCTGTTAGAGTCTGCGGTGTCTGAACGGGGGTTGACGAGCGTAGCTCGTAGGGGACAGAGCCGCCTAGTTCTTTAAAATAAAAATTTGAAATTATTTATTAATTTTAACAGCACACGTAAGGCAGCTTAATAAAAAAGTTTTCTTTTTATGTTTTCTATTTTTACTTTCTTCTATCTTCAATAGAAGAAAGTATTGTAATTGAAATTTTTTTCGACTTCCGGTTTTCGACGGATTTACACGTTTTAGGCGTCAGAGATATCAAAAAACATGTTTATAGAAAATGTCTGTTTGTCCGTGTGTCCGTCTGTCTGTCGCCATTTTACCATCAAAAAGTGTACGAAGTTATGCGTAGAATTTAACCAAAAAAATTATTTTAAGTTCTTGGCTATGGCAAGAAGGTCCTTCCTTAATTTGGAAAAAAAATCCGCAGGTAGAGGGCGCTGTAACAGCGATTTTTGTGCCATTTTGAATATTGTACCATCGAAAAGTGTATGAAGTTATGCATAGAATTGAACCAAATTTTTTGCGTATGTTTTTGGTCATGGCGAGAAAGTCCTCCCTGAATGTGGAAAAATTACGCCGGTAGAAGGCGCTGTAATAGCGATTTTTGTGCCATTTTGAATATTGTACCCTCGAAAAGTGTATGAAGTTATGCATAGAATTGCACCAAAATTATATTTTAAGTTCTTCGCTATGGCAAGCAGGTCCTTTCTTAATTTGGAAAAAAGGGGCGCTGTAATAGCGATTTTTGTACCATTTTGAATATTGTATCATCGAAAAGTCTATGAAGTTATGCATGGAATTGAACCAAATTTTGTGTGTATATTTTTCATCATTGCAAGAAGGTTTTCCCTGAATTTGGAAAATTTCCGCCGGAAGGAGGCGCTGTAATAGCGATTTTTGTGCCATTTTGAATATTGTACCTTCGAAAAGTGTAATGAAGTTATTCATAGAAATAGACCAAATTTTTAGTGTATGTTTTTGGTCATAGCAAGAAGGTCCTCCCTGAATGTGGAAAAATACTGCCTGTAGGGGGCGCTGTAATAGCGATTTTTGTGTAATCTTCTTAATTTTTCGTAGTTCTATTGTACACCAGTGGCTCGTGAATCGACGGGAACTTCCCATCTTGATAAGGCGACTATTCGCGACTATTCCTGATTTTAATAAATATCATGATCGAGATTAAATCGTTTTTACTCCGATTAGTTGGCTGAAGCAGAAATTTAATATGAAAGTCAAAGTTGATATAGCATTGAACTAATAAAAATGAAATACTGACATCTGTAACAACATTTTGAAATATTAAAATATATGAGATAGAAGAAAGTTTTGGGATTGGCACACCCAAGTAGTTATTTCTTTTTGTGCTTTACAGGTTTTAATGTATATATTTATTTATTTTAGTTTTGGTATTAGTACCCATGGGAAACAAATAGATATGCGCTGTTTGGAATGAAAAATTTTACATACAAACCATGCAACTTTTATGTGTACTGTACAGAATTAATAAATAATGTAATAAATACAATACAGAATTTATTTCGCTAGTGAGGATCAATATTATTATGGATTCGCGTATAAATATTCGCGTAAGTAGTTTCGAGTAGTGATCGAAATATTGGTGGTTTAATACCAGTTTATTTGTAGTAATTTTAGTCCAAGAGCCGACAGCACAAATGTTATCAAGCCCTACCAGTCAATGTTATCAACCTATGTTATCAAGCACAAGGAAAAAACCTTTATTTTGTGGGAGAGTAGAAGTAGAAGATAGAAAGAATCTAATGATCCATGTCTGCCGGAAGTGAAGTGGTGCATAAGCTAAAAATTAATACCACCAGTCGTTCACTCGTAGATTTATCATTGTGTTTTCCTGCTCGCAGTTCTCCATGTTTTCATACCTTTGTTTGTAGGGCAAACACAATGATAAACCTACGAGTGAATCACTGGTGGTATTAATTTTTGGCTTATGCACCACTTCACTTCCGGCAGACATGGATCATTAGATTCCCCTACTTCTACTCTTCCATAAAATAAAGGTTTTTATCTTGTGCTTGATAACATAGGTTTTTGTGCTGTCGGCTCTTGGACTATTTCGCTGAAGAAAATGGGTTGGCGGAAAAAAGAAGCCCTTAAAAAGGGTGTCGCAGACACATGCCCTTTTTTCTATACCACTTATAAAATTAATTTTTTTATCCGTTATTATGGCATTTTTCTGACGATATTTATCTGTCTAGATATGTATTAAAACCTGTAAAAACAGAATTTGTTTATAACGGAATTCTATGTTAAATAGAAAGGTTCCATGATCGCGTCGAAAAGAATTGGTTACAATTTTTACTTTCTTCTATCTTATCTTTACAAGAAGAAAGTACTGGATTCATAAAAATTTTCGAATTCCGGATTTCGACGGATTTACACGTTTTAGGGGTCAGAGATAAAAAAAAACCAGGTTTTTACAAAATGTCTGTCTGTGAGTCTGTCTGTCTGTCCGTCCGTCCGTCTGTCTGTATGTGACACACATTTTGTGGGCGCTCTATCTCAAGAACTAATGCACGGAATTTAATTAAAATTTATATTCAGTTAGTCCCTGATATAAATTGGTGCTGATTAGTTTTTGGTGTAAATCGGTCGACAGGTGGCGCAGCTATGCAACATTTTTCACGATTTCCCAAATAACTCAATCTCCAGAACTAATGTACGAATTTTCATCAAACTTCAGATTCAGTTAGTCCTTGACATGAATTGACGTTTTATACATTTTGGTGTAAATCTCTGAACAGGTGGCGCTGCTATGCTGCATTTTTTGTAATTTTCGCAATAGCTCTATCTCCAGAACTAATGCTTGGATTTTCAACAAACTTCAGATTCAGGTATACCTGGATATGAATTAGTGCAGTTTATGTTTTGGTGCAAATCGCTCAACAGGTGGCGCTGCTATGCTGCATTTTTCAGATTTTCCATCACAGCTCTATCTCAATAACTAATGCACGAATTTTCATCAAACTTCAGATTCAGGTATACCTTAATATCAATTAGTGCTGTTTATGGTTTGGTGTAAATCGCTCTACAGGTGGCGCTGCTATGCTACATTTTTCAGAATTTCCGCTATAGCTCTATTACAACGACTAATGCACGAATTTTCATCAAACTTCAAATTCAGATATACTTTGATATGAATTGGTGCTAAATTGATATAATTTCTTGTACTATTTAAATTATTTAATTGACGTGATTTATATAGAAGAAAGTTTTGTGATGGCCACAACATACTAGTTTTTTTCTGATTCTCTAGTAATTTCGTCTTAGCAGGTATTACTGTATTAGTTTTACATTAAATAATTGCAGTAAAAGGGAAATTTATTCGAAGTGCCTTTTATTTTGAGTGCCGTTGTTGAAGGTGGGTGAGGGGGGGGGGGCGGATTAAAAAAATGATGTGACATACAATAGGAAGCATTCATTTTCATTCATAAGAATAATTTAAAAACAAGTCGAATGTGACACTCCTAAAACTTTCTTCCTTCTCGTACATGTTAATACTTCCTGAAAAATGCAGCATAAGCAGCGCCACCGGTTAGGTGATTTATGCTAAAATCTAATCAGCTACAGCTT
The DNA here is from genome assembly GCA_963932465.1 of Maratus speciosus. Lineage (NCBI taxonomy): Eukaryota > Metazoa > Arthropoda > Arachnida > Araneae > Salticidae > Maratus > Maratus speciosus. The sequence continues at coordinate 252,094,520 of OZ010800.1, read as the reverse complement.
AAGCTATCTTCTAACTGAAACTGAAGTTTGAGGAAAATCCGAGCATTAGTTTTTGAGATATTGCGGAAATAGCAAAAAAATCTGTGTATCAGCGCCACCTATTGGGTGATTTTTACCAAAAGCTAATCAGGAACTAACTGAAGCTGAAGTTAGATGAAAATTTATGCCTTAGTTCTTGAGATACAGCTAAAGCGGAAATCCTGAAAAATGCAGCATAGCAGCGCCACCTGTAGGGAAATTTACACCAAAAAGTAATCAGCACAAATTTATATCAGGGACTAACTAAATCTAAAGTTTTATTAAATTCCATTCACTAGTTTTTGAGATAGAGCACCCACAAAATTTGTGTCATATACAGACAGACAGAGTCACAGACACACAGACAGACATTTTGTAACAACATGTTTTTCGTGATCTCTGATCCTTAAAACGTGTAAATCCTTCGAAAACTAGAATTCGAAAATTTTTACGAATCCAATACTTTTTTCTTATAAAAATAGAAGAAAGGAAAAATGATTATACCAAAATGTCGCGTCTGTTAGTGACTTTTCATTCTGTACAGATTTTGGCTTTTTCGTAACTACTGTATATACAATTAAAAAATAAGTGGAATCTGGATTTCTTCCCATATCCACTGTCCATTCAAAATATTAGCATAAATTATCGAGGAAAAAGTAAAATAATATCATTCCTTATGATTTGACAAGATTGATTCAAAATCTATACTTCACATAAAGTTTCAAGAATCAAATTTAAGTTTACGGTATCCCTCTCTCTCGATCTACGTTCTACGATAACAATTGACTGAACTTTAAAATAACTAATGTGCTAATGAAATCCGAGCGCGATCCTTAAAAGGAAAAACTTCCCGGTCCCGGCAAGAACAATATTAATTTTACAAAAAATACTAGTTATACCTGCTAAGACAGAAATTTGCCTAAAACGGATTTTTTTAATACCTTTGATTTGTTTTTTTTTTATTTTTTATTTATTTATTTTTTTTTTTGGGGGGGGGGGGGGGGAGGTCTAAACAAAACCAAGTCCTAGCTCTATGTATCAGTTTTATCGGGGTTTTTTCTAACACTTCTCAGCATAGTTGAACAGTGTTTATAACTTCGGTTCTTGTGCTTGTGTGTCCATCTGTCTGTACTCTAACTTTCGTAAATATAGTTGGACTACCATGACATTGATATACGTTATTGGGGTTTGCTATAGAATGCTCCCTATTTAAAATAGAGTGTATAGCATTTACAGTTCGTTCACAGGGCCACACAAAAGAATCTTATTACATTATGGTCTATGGTGAAAAAGGTGACAATGCTTCAAAAATAATTAAATTAATATGTGTATTACTAAGATGCGCTACAACATGCTATGCTATCTATTCAAAACTGAGTGTATAGCACTTGCAGTTCGTTTACACGGACACACGGAAGGATTTCGTTTCATTATTGTCTATGAGAGAAAATTGTTTGGATAACAATTTAATTAAATTACATTACTTGAAACATAATGAAATAGATTTACATTACTGGGGTGCACTACACATGCTTTCTGTATGGTATGCGTAGCGTTTATTGTTTATGTGGGACAAATAAAAATAACTCGATTACATTATTGTCTATGAGCAGTAATTGCTGCAACTGCCTTTTTAGTTGTATTAGGCTTGTTTAAGCTTCACTAAATTTTAATGTCTTAACCCTTTATGACCCGATTGTACATTAAAGTACCATTAAAATAAATTGTTATAAAATTCATTTAATACATCGATTAGTAGTAATACAGTTTAGAATCAGTTATAGATACTTTACTTTATCTTGTTCCAAAAGCATTATTGGTTGCACAAAACAAAAATATTTTTAAAAGGATGGATTCTTTTGCCCTTACATCTTTTCAGCTTTTTTTGACATTGAAAGATTGCGGAGGGAGGGGGGCGGAGTTTCAGTTGGAAACTATTTCTATTGTAAGAACATTATATGTTTCCTAATTCTACAAAATACTAGAAAAATATTTTAAATAAAAGATTTGAGTGGAGTTATAAATATTGTACAAAATCTCTATAAATCCAAACTTAATTAATTCATTTTAATTGGTAAAATCCTTCTAAAATTTATTTAATGACTGTGTAAATCTTGTAATATAGTTTCAAAATTTCACGAAAAGCCTTTTAGAAGATGAAAGTTTCATGAATTCATTATTTTGGACATAAAGGGTTAAATGGTGAAGAATTCCATATGCTTTACCGTCTATGGGCATAAATTGCTTTAAGCGTATTTTTAACTGTGTTATGCATTTTTTAGCTGAACTATATTTTAGTGCACTAAGAGATGTTTGTAGAATAAAAATAAATTCCTATACAGGGGTGCTCAAAAAATGTTTAGATTGTCATCTAATTGTTGATAAATGCTTGAGTGTGTTTTAGTTGTGTTACGTTTTCTAGCTGAATTCAAGTTTAGTAAAAACTTTTGACAAAATTCTCCAGATCATATACACCGCACACAAAAGAATTCTAATAAATTACCATGTATGAGCGATAACTGCTGAAAGAGAGTTTTGAACTATGTTATTCATTTTCTAACGGTATTATTTTTAGTCAAATTATGGGGGGGGGGGATGTTAAAAAATTATGCATCTTACTAGCTGGTGTAGCAATGCCCGATATGTTCAATTTGCATTGTATGAGATCTTCCTATTCTTGGGGGGGGGGGGGAGTCTAATTTAATTCTACATTTAGAAAATGTTTATAATATTAACTTTATTAAACTTCTTATTATATAAGCAGGAAATCATGCTTACAATGTAAACTGAAAATTGCGAAAATTACATTTTCATGCAAGATGTCTTTTTAAGAAAATGGCGACATGCAGACAATAAAATTCACTGGTCGAGAGCATTTTGGATAAAAATTTGGAGAGACTTGTCATCAGGGGCGTGCCTAGCGGGGGGGTGTTGGGGGTGTAACACCCCTCCCCCACTTATTTGGAAGAGTTGGTAAAATTTAGAATAGTTGGAAAGTTAAGAACACACCCTGCAAAAAGTCCCCTATTAATGGCCAGGTGGATTCCAACTTTAAAAAACTGGATTGATGATAATCATCTTCGCCCATACCATGCCAACTATCTTAGTAATAAGTCGCAAAATGACTTTATTCGGGTTCTTGGATCATGTGTCCGTGAAAAAATAGTTGCAAATGTCAAAAAATGTGGATTTTTTAGCGTTATGGCTGATAGCACACCCGATCTTTCTCATCTTGACCAGCTCTCAATTGCAATTCGATACGTGACCCCAAAGTTTCAGCCAGAAGAAAGGTTGTTAAAACTAAAAGATTATCTGGATAAAACAGGCGAAGGAATGGCTAAGCTTATTTCTGAAATTCTACAGTCAGTTGAAATATCGCTTTCCCAAGCTCGTGAACAGTCTTACGACATCACGTCATCTATGTCCGGCTGCATTTTAGGCTGTCAATCAAAACTTTCAGAAATAGCTGGTAGATCTATTTTATACATACCCTACCTCGTGCATAAAGTGAATTTATGTGTTGAACATGCGTGCGAAGAAAGCAATATAATGAAATTGCTCTACGACAGTATTCAGGATCTCTATAACTTCTTTTCACTGAGAAAGCAATTCGGCATACTGAGAGAGAAAATGGAAGTTCTTCAGAAGAGTCTTACTTTGAAATCTTTGTCGAAGACAAAATGGACTATGCGAGTGGATTCAGTCAGAGCTATTTTATCGTCCTATGATGCCGTCATCCATACTCTGCAAATTATTTCTGAAGACATGAAGGTTGACAAGGATGCTCGAGCTAAGGTGGCAAGGTTAAGAAGCAAATTGATGTCATACGATTTCATTGTTTCTTTACTTGCAATGAAAACAATTATGTTTAATAGTCCAGGCAATAGGGAATTTTACCTAGCAAAATTAATGGTAGTACTGGAAATCGGCTTTCTAGATGGTTTTTGGGTCGCTGAATCCGAATTTGTAACTTCCCACCAAAATTTTCCCCGGCAACCTCCCCAAATTTTGGTAAAAAGCCCCCAAGAAAAGGTTTTTATTAAAAAAATCAATTTTTTTATTGTTTTAGAGAAAAAGTATCTAGAAATTCAGAAAGTAGACAAAATTTCCAACAAATTAGATATATGACATTATGACTTAGGATGAAGGGGAAGGGGGGATCTGCCTCGGAACATGCGCGCAGTGCTGCGTAAACTAAGTTGCGCAATTCCACTTAACCACTCACACGTTTACATTAGCCCTCCCATCTCCCCTCCGAACTTTCTCAAAACGTTTACTTTAAGAAATTTAGGTTAAAAACAGCTATTTGGGGGGGGGGGGTTCGGGGGGGGACATTTTGGGGGGAAAGTTAAAAATTCGGATTCAGCGACCCAAAAATCTTATTGTTTTAAGGGAAAAGCATTACGAAATTCAGAAACTAGACAAAATTTGCAACAAATAGGATATATGACATTATGAATTAGGATGAACGAGGAGGGTGAGGGCTGCCTCTGAACATGCACTGCGGCGCTACGTGCACTAAATTATGAAGTCCAGGCAATAGGGGATTTTATCTGGCAAAATTAATACTAGTTCTGGATTTCAACCCACTTTATGTTTTTTGGGTCGCTGAATCCGAATTTGTAACTTCCCACCAAAATTTCACCCGGCAACCTCCCCAAAAATTGATTTTTTGAAAAAATTTGGTTTTTGAGAGAAGCGCGCGGGGAATGTTCCGAGGCAGTCCCCTCTCTCCCCGTTTATCCTATGTCATAATGTCATATATCCTATTTGTTGCAAATTTTGTCTAGTTTCTGAATTTCTCAATGATTTTCCCCTAAAACAATAAGAAATTTAAGTTAAAAACAACTATTTGGGCGGGGGGGTTGGGAGTAAGTTAAAAATTCGGATTCAGCGACCCAAAAAACTTAAAGTAAACCTTATAGAGAAAGTTCGGAGGGAAGATGGGAGGGCTAATGTAAACGTGTGAGTGGTTAAGTGGAATTGCGCAACTTAGTCCACGCAGCACTGCGGCGCATGTTCCGAGGCAGATCCCCCTACCCCTTCATCCTAAGTCATAATGTCATATATCTGATTTTTTGGAAATTTTGTCTACTTTCTGAATTTCTAGATACTTTTTCTCTAAAATTTTTTTAATAAAAACCTCTTTTCGGGGAGGGGGGGGGGGGGCTTTTTACCAAAATTTGGGGGGGTTGCCGGGGGAAATTTTGGTGGGAAGTTTCAAATTCGGATTCAGCGACCCCAAAAACATCTAGAAAGCCGATTTCCAGTACTACCATTAATTTTGCTAGGTAGAGTCCCTATACGGTCTCTATTGCCTGGACTATAAGACCAAGTTAGCAAAAGAGCAATTGCAACGTGAAGACCTGAACATTTTAGAGGAACCGACATAATGCAGAAAACTTACGAAAGCATTCAGAAACTCCAGAATGATGACGCGCCGGCAATAATGAACATCATTAAGGAAGCTGACAATATCTGCGAGACACATGGAATAAATCAAGATTATGAGTTCAATTTACGGCACAGGCGACAGAGGCCTCCATCGAAGATCGAAGAAAATCCTTAAACTGCAGTTCTATTTACACGAGAGAACTTTTGAAGGTGGTAGATGTACAATTGCATTTGGAGACATTCATAAGTTGGTATTTGAGAAAGTTAAACCACTGGCCTGTCTCTTTTCATCTAGGATCAAGTATAGCTCTACCGAGGACATTTCTAAACTATGTCAATTATTCCCTAATGATCTCAAAGATGTAGATAACTTGGAATGTGAAATTGATCTCATGTCCTCAGAAATAGCTAGTTCTGAATCGGATACAATTGGCGCAGCAGTGCAAAAACTTGTGGGGAAGGCTCATTTGTATCCTAACCTTTCTTTGGCCTACAAGTTGGCCTTAATTATTCCAATAACTGTGGCAAGTAATGAAAGAAGTTTCAGCAGGTTAAAGTTAGTAAAAAATTACTTGCGTACCACCATGTCGGAAGAGCGACTGGACGAACTAATGCTATTAACCTGTGAAACAGACATAACTGACATGTTGGATTTAGACAGTGTAGCTGGAAAATGGGCTATTCTGAAGGATAGGCGGGTGATAATTTAAAAATGTAGAAGGATAATTTTTAGTCTCTTATACTAATATATATCATATTTTTAGCAAGCAAGATTTGTCTTTTTTATGTATTTTAAAATTTATACACTGACATTACACAACAGCATGCGGTTTTATTTATAGAAACATAAATTCCGAAGTACTTCAAAATTCTTAAATTGTTACTTTTGAGAACTGGTTAATGTACGGTATATCCGTACACATTTCCTTTTAAATAGTAAGCAGAATCCTAATTAATAACAGGATTCTCAACTCTACTTATATAGTAAAATAATTAAAAAAAAATTACATATACTGAATAACAGCATTTAATTTCGACTGTGGTTAAGGAGAATGCAGGTGAACACTTAAAACTTTTAGTGATTTTTATAAATTCACTGTATTGTAGAACAGTTGACTCCGTTGCTGAGGGGGGGAGGGCTATCACAAACCCTTTCTCACCCCCGATCTTGCAGTCGGCAAAATTCAGTTCACCCCCCCCCCTACTAAAACAGCCTTCGGCACGCCCCTGCTTGTCATTATTGCAAAGCTCGAGTATCGCTAAGTTTTGCAGTTTGGGTTGCTATAGTTTGGACAAAATTTTTTAATCTGAGAATATGTTCTGTACGTATGTTCAGACACCATACTCTAAACTCCATGTTCTCTCATAGCCAGTTCATTTGCATTTTAAAGAAATTAGGAAAATATTATTTTATATGGATCAGTAATATTAAAATCTTTCAGTTTTTTTATAATAAATCTTATTAAATCGATTTATTCAAACAAAACAAAAATAAAGTTCACCATTTCCAATAGCTGAACATGCCTCATTGTCTCATTACACTGGCCAACAGTGGTTTTGTCCTAGAACTAAAATTCGTTGATTCTAGATCAGTTTTTGGAGCTGATTCCGAATATGCTTTCCGTTTATCTCTAGGGGGTCCAGGTTTTGAGAAATTTGCATATTTCAATTTATGTAAATTTAAGCTTTTTTTGTGCTATTTTATGCAAATTTTAAATACAATATATGTCACATCTAATTACGTTTTCTAGATAATGACTACTTAACTATTTGCTTCAGATAAATGTCGCGATTTGCATATTCTTAACATTTATTTATCAGTTATTAAGCCTAATTTGCATATTTTTCAATGGTGTAATGTTTACATCACTATCATATCAACTTAAAAATAGTTGCCACATAATTGACGTAATAATTTTCTAGACTAGATTTTTTATGCTGATTTCAAATCTGCAGTCTGTTTTCTTATGTCATGTGCAGTTTTTGAGTAAGATGAATTTCTACTTTTGCACGGCATTAACACAGGTTTGATATAAGATGCTTTTTAGGGGTGTGTAATTCATTGACAAGAAGGTGAATAGGATCAGATTCATATCAGAGACATAAACAAAAATTTATATAATCGAAAAAAAAAATAAGTAGTAGAATCTATCCTAATTAGTTGAAGTTTATCATACAAAGTATCATAAAAATCTATTTCTGGTTTTTTTTACCAAAAACTAAAATTTCACTTTTTTCAAAAACTAGATGTGATAGAAAAAAACAGATACAAGATTTGAAATCAGCTCAAAAAACTGGTTTAGAAACATATTAGCGCACTCGTGCGGCAGAAATATTTGAACGTCAAGAAAAATTATTAGAAAAACATGAAAAATATGCAAATTAGGTACAATATTTCACAGTCACATGTCAGTATAATCTCAGAAACAACGTTTTTGTGAAGTAAATTAGGTAGTAATGATAACACAAAACAAAAAACCCTGCCTGATATTGCTTTATACCTTAAATTTGTAAATAATTGTATAAAATTTACTAAATTTTCATAAATTGAAATATGCAAATATCTCTCAAACTTGACGTGCTGTAGTAAATCTAAAACTAGATTCGTAATCAGCACAAAAAACCGCATAAAACAACTAATTTCTGTTTTACGACAGAGCAAAAGTTCAAACTTGTTGACTAGTGTTCTTAGCCTCTGGTACGGTATGCTATTTCTTTCTCCCAGCTTATTTTGTGTCGCCTCCAAAAAATAAAGTTACATTACAGAAACCATCCGTAAAACAAAGCAGTACGATTAAATACTCTATAGCAATTGTTTAAACTTCTAAGCACCGCACATTTTCAATTTTTATACCGTCGTATTGGGAAAAAAAAGTACTTTTAAATGCAATATGTTTGAAAGCTGCATCTCCATTTATATTTGAAATATTCATTATTTTTGTAGTTTTTGGAGACATGTGCTTAACATTGGCAACGGAAGCACTCCATTTCTGTAGAAAGTAAAGGAAAAATTGTTGTAAAATATTAATTATATATTTTTGTTGCCATTTTTTCGTAACAACGGAAAGAAAATGTAATTAAAATACGTGCTATTTTGAAAAAATATAAACGAATGATTTCTGTTAAAACAGGGAGCTATTATAAACTGTATTTAATTTTAAGTATCTATATTAATGTTACAAACAAATGAAGGCCTATGAATCATTAGACAGCCCTTTTTTTTGGCCGAGTTTCTTTAATGGCGGCATCTTTTTGCTGCATTTGTGTATTATTTCGCGATAGTGACGTCCTATGCCTACTTTACTGTAGATATTTAAGAGTGGATCGTAAATGTGGAATTCTTAAGCGGATGCGAATGACGTCATTTTGCATACAATAAAAGCGTGTGCTGTAAGCCTTAAAATTGAAATAAGTTTTGTACTATTTATATACATATATATTTTTTTTTTCATCGGGGGCGACACTAAATTCTGAAAAAGCAGAATTCCTGTTTCGTGGTTACTCTTTTCTTTCACAAAAAATGAAGTAATTTAGTTGCTATCTTTAGATAAACTTCGGTAAATTTTACAACAAAAATAAAAAATATATACTAAATGAAATTTTAAAATTCTGAGAGCTTATATGACATCCTCGGATCCAAACGGGTAACTGCTGTTAATTTCATCGCGCTGCGTTCAGTATTCTAAGAAGATTATATATACTTATAAAATGCAAACAGGCAGTCAGGTTTTAAGTAATAGATAACAGCAGAAAAAAAGAATTCGAATAGCTGACAGACTACGAGTCGTAATTGGTAAAGGTGATTTTGGTTCTGCGTTTTTTAAATTGAGGAGCTCAGATGATAAACGTGGTAAGTGACACAATCATCATTTTGAGAAAATGAACCGTAAAAGTTCCAACTATCTATTTTGCGTTTATTGTCAAATGCCTCCTTTATAAATTAAAATCTGTGTGAGTAATTAGGGTTTTTTTTATTAGTAATTTAACAGATGGTAGAGGACCATGGATTACTTTCAATCATGTGATTAACTCATTTTTAACACTTTCCAACTAAGTTGAAAAGTGTTTATGACTTCGGTTTGTCTGGCCGCCTGTCCGTCTGTACGCGCTCTCTCGTAAATATGCTCGGATTGCCCTGAAATTTTTGGATGTTATTGATGTTTACCATAGCAGGATCCCTATTTCAAATGAAGTTTGTAGCATGTTTAGTTCATCTACAGGGACAGCCAAAAGTATTCCGTTACATTACGGTCGATGGGGGGAAATTTTTTAAATTGATTTTTAATGATGTTACAGTTACACGCATCCAAAGAAAAATTATATGCATTTATGAAGAGCACTAAAATATGCATTCTGTAGAATATGCGGTGCAAAGTATAGTTATTATTCATTTACAAGGCCACACAAAAGAAGTCCGTTACAAAATGATATGTGTGTGTGTGGGGGGGGGGGATTGTTTCCGGCTTATTTTAATTATGTTAAACTATTTCGTATATAATGAAATTGATATACGTCGCTGAGATTTACTAGAAGTTATTTCATGTATAATACGAAGCATTTACAGGGACACACAAAAGATTTCAGATACTATATTGTATCAGAAGTACTGTACATTAGCGGTGATTGCTGGACATGCATTTTCAATTATGCTACGCGCTTTTATGTTTCATTATATTTATCTATACTATATGGTGTGTATATATGCTATAATTTATATTCAGGACTACACAAAAGAATTCGCAAGGGTTACTGGGTATGAGCGCAAATTGCTTAAAAGGTGGTTTTTAAATGAATTATGAATTTTTACGCTGAACTGCATTTAGTTTATTAAGAAATGTTTGTAGAACATAGATAAAATGATATACAGGGTCACGCAAAGAATTGGATACATGCCGTCTATGAATGATAATTTCTGGAAATGTCATTTTAGTAGTTTTAAGAGTGCTTTAGTTTCAATTAAAGTTTAGATAAATAGTGGCGTGTAATAAAGGTACTAGATAAACTACAGGGCTGTACAAAAGTATTCAAGTATGTTTCCATCTATTAGTATAAATTGCTGAAAGAGAAATTTCAACTTGTTATGCGTTTTCTTGCTAAACTAAATTTTCTCTATACTATATCAACATACAGATCAAATACTGGGCTGTTCCAAAGAATTGAAATACATATTTGGCTATGGACGGTAACTGCTGAAATCAATTTTTTAAATGTTTATTTAGTTATCTTATTTACCTTATTTCCCTAAATAACGAAGTTTTGTTAAAGCTTTCAGGGAGTGTTGGAAAGTGTTTCATAATCTATGCCGTACGCATGATTTTTCTTTCTTTCTCTCTTTTTTTTTTCTTTTTCTTTTTTTTCCCCTTTTTTTTTTTTTGTTTTTTTTTTTTGTTGTTTTTTTTGTTGTTTTTTGTCACATCGTCACCTTTATCATCTGAATCTTCAATTGTTAATTTAAGTACATCTTTTCACCGTATCAAAAGATGAAGCTTCATAATTATATTCTGGCAGTGTTGGATTTTTTTTTTTTTTTTTTTTATAATCTCTGCTGTTTTTCCTAATACCATCTTGTGAATAATATATTATCTAATAAGCTGTTTTTAGGAAAAACAAGAAAGGAAAAACCTGCGTCATACTTCTGTCTCCAATTGGTCTGTAGTATAAAAAAAAAAAATGAGTGTATATTAGAAATTTCAATACAGGATTTGTTGAAAATGTGATCAGTTTCATATTAACGGAACACACCGCTTATATTCGTACGCATACTAGTGCCAGTATTCGTGCACACTATGATCACATGTGTATCACAGCGCACCAGTTGTAAAACACTGACTTTAAACAAAGAAAAAAACATAAATCCGGTTTTTATTCGACATCCTGTGTTTTGCTCTTTCTAAATGTCAGTACATATTACTTAAAAAAAAAAAAAAAAAAAAAATCCGTTTCTTATGATTTGAAAAGATTAATTCAAAAATCTGCTTTACAAGTTTCTAAGAAAAAGAAAATAATAAAACTACTTTATTCTATCTCTTTCTTCATCTATGAGTACAATAACAATCGAATGACCTTTAAAATAAGACTACTCAAAGTGTCTTTTGACGTTTTTTATTTCACACTTCTCGCAACTATAACAGACATAATTAGTCGTCAAACTAGGATATACACCTGATCTGTTTTGAACACTTGCAAAATAAGAAAAAAAAAAAAAAAAAAAAAAAAAAAAAAAAAAAACAATTAGCGAAGAAATGTATACCGGGAAACGTGATCTTTACACATGATGTCCTTTTCAACGAAATTAAAATCCCTAAAAGGAACATTCTGTCTGTTGTTTTCGAAGCTATCAAAATGACCGACGAGTTTATTGCATTACTTTACGGACTGTTTGTTTTATGGTTAATGTAAAGTTCACATTTTATGTATGACAGAAATCCACATTTAAGGTCGAGCTTATGATAGACATAGTAATCGTATGATAATACTAGTATATAACCCCCGTCAAAAATGACGGAATGTTGATTTACGTTACATTTTCATCAGACTTCATACAAACAAAAAGTATGAAGATTTTAGACTTTGGTTGAAATTGGTTAGAATTGGTTAGAATTTGGTTGACTTTGGTTGAATTGAAAGGTTTGTATTGTAGAAAAGTACATTTTAAAAATGACAAATGATTTCGACAAATACAAATGATGAGGATATATATATATATATTTTTTTTTTTACTCAATGTTCAATTTCTGAAATAGTTCAACGATTAATAAAGGCTCCGATACTAATTTTTAGAAATAAGAAATGAAAAATCAGTGAAAATTACGTCATGTTGACACAATCATATCAATTTTTCTCCTTAGCCTTATTAATGTAAAAATTACATTTCAAGTTGAGCATAACGGCAAGCTTTTCAAACATACTTTATATACGCACTTTTATGCTTAACTAAAGTACAGTAAACTCTGTCTAAGGCGGAATCGATCGGGACTCAGAAAATTTTCCGTGGTAGACAATATTCCGGCTTATGCAAAAAAACTCCCCCCCCCCCCCAAAAAAAAAAAAAAAAAATCCTCGAATTTGATGTTTTTTTATTGATTTTCCTGACTCGAAAATCGGTTGAAAACTGAAATTCGGAAAGACCTTTTGTCTTTATAGATAAATGAGAAAAGCTATTCAATTTCTTAGTACTGCTGTAATACAGGCGAATTGGAAGTTTACACACACACAAAAAAAAGCTACCCCCCCCCCCCCCCTCTCCCAATAAACTTCGAGAATGAGACAGAACGCTATAACTTTGAATTTGAGTACATCCTTAAAGTATAATGTATTGCACTTTCGAAAATATATATTTTGATAAATGCTCATTCTACTAGAAATATTAAGTTTTAAATATAATTTTGCATATAAAAAAATGGCACTAGCATAAATTCCTTAAAATTTAAACAGTTCCTGTCCTTTTGAATTAACTTTTTCAAAGTGTTACGGAATTTAACTAACATGCTCGACATCCAGTGTTTGACTTATCCGTTTTAAAGTTTAATAAACAAAATGCTTTTCATTTTTAAATTATCCTTTTTTTCCGCCTTATGCAAAATTTTGGTTTCGGTGGGACCTTAAAATGCTTTCCGTTTCCGCGTTAGACAGATTCCGCCTTATGCAACAAGAATTAATGTAATTTTCTATGGGTTCGCCGGGACTTGAAAAATTTTCCGCGGTAGACAGATTTCCGGTTTGCACAGAGTCCGCCTTAGACAGAATTTACTGTATATACAAATAAAAATATATTTTCTATTTATAATTGTAATGAAAAAAGACAACTAATAAAGTCATTTTGCACAAAGATAAAATAAATATATTCTCGTGATGCCGCAATTCATATGAATTTTTTATTCGCTTACAAAAATAAAGTACACGTGCATACATTTCTCTTTTTAACCAAAAATAACTTGCAAAGTACGTCCAAAAAGCCATGTGTCTGAATATCTTTTATTATTTCTCTTTTATCTGAACAATGGAAGTAATCCGGTTGCCACCATTTTCAAGAAAATGATGAAAAGTTTTTAAAATTAAAATATAAAAATGGGAATATTTATAAAAACCAGGGGGCTCTGCCCCCTACGAGCTACGCTCGCCAACCTCCGTTCAGACACCGCAGACTCTAAAAGCGTCCTAATTTGACCGCCTTTAAAAAGATTTCGGAAGATTGAATTATAATTTAAAAAACAGTGGCGATCTCCCTATAAACGGGTTTCTATTCATTTCTATTTGATTGGGGAATTTTAAGGCCAAATCATCTGCTATTAACTGATACAATGGCTGTTTCCGTCTTTGATTAATTAAAATCAGTTAAACATTTCAAAATAAGCTAATATAAAATGAATTAAGTAAACAGAGTCTTTGTCACCCGGTATTTTTTAACAAAGCGAAAAGAAAGTTTTTTTAAATAAGACATTTTAAATTAATCGTTTTTAATCTGACGTAATTTTCATCAAACTTTTTTTTCTCTTTTTAATATTCACGTGAAAATACTTTTGTTTGAAATGAAATATTATTTACGCTGTCCTAACAAAAATAGTCGAAAAGATCATCTCAAAATATCAAATAAATGTCTCGCGCAATTTTTAAATTTAAACTGTTTTGCAATGTTATTTTTTGTTCATTTTACGTAATAAGTGTAATGTGACGTAAATGTGATGTAATTTCTCCTATTTAAGACTTGTAACGCATGCTAATGAATTTATTATTTTACAATATTCTTTCTCTTTTAAAATTCACGTGTAAATATAGTTTTTATGACGTAATTTTCAATGAGTTCTACTTTTTATATTTTTTTGTTTATAATAGTCACGTGTAAATAAATTTTTAATTTGAAGCAAACATTATTGTTTGCGCTGTTTATACAGTTGGCAAAAGTTTAAATTAATACCATTTTCGAAAATATGTAAAAAATATCTCTCGAAATGCTGAAAATTTGAATTTAAAATAGAAATAAAACCTCAAAAATGAGTCAAATTAAAGAAATAAATGCAGTCTGCACACCGAGAAATTGTAATGCGTAATATGATCTAAAAATGATTAAATTCCAATGATAGTTTTTGCTCCTATAATTTTTTTTAATGGAACGATTTTGTCCAACTTTAGCATTAAATATCTCTTAAAATAATTCTTCGGTTTGAAAACTGTCTGCATCAGCGTGTTTATCAAACATTTCTCTATAACACCACCACTTTTCATATATTTGTATGCAATATTTTTCTTAATATTAACGAAGAAAGACTTCCGGTCACAAAAAATTCAAAACCGGCGGCGGTGACATCGTTAGTTACCTTTTTTTAGAATAGAGAGATATTTAATTTCTGAAATAGTTCAACGATCAATAAAGGTTCCGATTTTAATTTTTAGAATTAAGAAATGAAAAATCAGTGAAAATTACGTCATGTTGGCACAATCATATCAATTCTTCTCCTTAGTTTTATTAATGTAAATATTACATTTCAAGCTAAGCAAAACCTCACCGGCGGCGCAAGCTTTTCAAACGTACTTTATATGCGTACTTTTATGCTTAACTACAGTATATTGAAATAAAATACGTTTTCTATTTATAATTGTAATGAAAAAAAAAAAAAAAAACTAATAAAGTCCTAATGCCCAAAGATAAAAAAATATATATTCTCGC
This sequence comes from Maratus speciosus, assembly GCA_963932465.1. Lineage (NCBI taxonomy): Eukaryota > Metazoa > Arthropoda > Arachnida > Araneae > Salticidae > Maratus > Maratus speciosus. Next base: position 252,079,444 of record OZ010800.1, on the reverse strand, counting down.
CAATACATATGAATTTTTTATTCGCTTACAAAAATAAAGTACACGTGCATACATTTCTCTTTTTAACCAAAAAATAACTTACAAGGTACGTCCGAAAAGCCATGTGTCTGAATTTTTATCATTATTTCTCTTTTATCTGAACAATGGAAGTAATCCGGTTGTCGCCATTTTCAAGAAATTTGATGAAAAGTTTTTAAAATTAAAATATAAAAATGGGAATATTTTTAAAAATAGCTAATGCGGGCACATTTGCAAATGAACAGCTTTTATTTTAAAAAAATAATTAGCAAAATCGATTCTGTAGAAGTAGAAAGCTTTTGGCAGATGACTTAACCGTTTGATAGCTATCCATCAAAATCCTCATACATTCCAAAAGTACTATAGATAATTTGGATATTTCAAAATTTTAAAAAAATGTGTTTTTACTGAAAATTTTGTATACAATTTTTTTTTATGAAAACTAATTAAAAACGCTATTTATGCTTTAAAAGACACAGTTTCGTTCAGGGCCGAAACTAGGGGGCAGAGGGGGGACGAGGGGGCATGTGCCCGGGGCGCCAAATGAAGGATTATACCTTTGGAATGGATCATTTTCTTCTGATGGACTGATGACTTATGAAATAGCCATTATAAATAAAGTGTTAGGTGAAGATGAAAGATCAGCCGTAAAAAGTTAGAACTCTGATTTTCTGGTCAGAATGGGAAGAAAATCAGAGTTCTAACTTTTTACGGCTGCTCTTTCATCTTCACCTAACACTTTATATATAATGGCTGTTTCATAATAATAGAAGTCATCAGTCCATCAGAAGAAAATAACTACTCGGTTAAGCAGGACTGGGATAATCGGGACTCTGCTGTATATTTCATTTTAAAAATGATCTTTAGAATATGTTTGTTGGTGTTCAGAGGAGAGTCATGACCTCCGTGACCTCCCCCTTGGATCCGCCACTGTAGATTATGTAGTTCAGTATTACCTATTTTAAGATTACATTTTTTAAATTTTAAAATAAGTCGTCTATTATAAAATTAGTAAAATTCTCTTTGTAAATATACTTTGCGAAAGAGGGGGGGGGGGCGCCAAAATCCATGCTTGCCCCGGGTGCAAAAAAGGTTAGTTTCAGCCCTGGTTTCGTTACGAAAACGCAAGAGCGGCAAAATATTTGCTCACGCGCACAGATACAGACTCATACTGAAATGACAGCGCGATAGCGCCGCTTAGCATGTTTGGACTTGAAATCTGGAAGTGCGATAGTGCTGCATAGCCGTCAAACGGTTAAAAGACAGCCTTCTGTTTTAAATGCATAGATTCATGCCCCGGAATAGTTACACTTTCCTACTCTTGGATTTTTTGTAAGTAGAGAGGCTCAAATAGTGACGTAGCAACTCAAAAATAATGGAAGGCCTAAAGTAGTCATTTTCAAATGAATTGAAGAGTTATAAATAATTAATAAAATATTGATGAGAACAATTAATAATTCTAACTAACTATTAATGAGACTAGCCGCCTCTGGCGACCAGCTTGGTCTCCCTTAAATGTATGCTAAGCATTGCATCATGTTACTTTCATTCTTGAACTAATTGACTTGCTCAATCCGTCCCCCGAGTTCAAAGATTCTGATAGAGAAATCAAGAATTCTTTGTGAACTTTATAACTTTCCATACATTTTAGTTGTTATGCGTACTTCGTCTTTTTTGACAAATACCATTTAATTTCCGTAGCTGTAAAAATGAGTGAAATTTCAAGATTTGTTCATAAATTATCTAAATTAAACTTATTTTATTTAAACATGCTGTTACTTCAATGCTATTTTTTAGTAATAATAAATTTAATAAAATTTTGCAAATCATGCATTTATAAATTTTTTTCACTACTTAATAACTAAATAATGAATATATATATACTTTTGCTTTTATAGATTTGATTTCTGAGTTCATAAATATCACAATATAGTGACGTAACTAAGAGAAATAGCAAAATAAAACCCTCGTGAATGCAAGCCGTTAACAAACGTTAGCGCCACCAATTTACCTACTATGACGTCATAAGAATATTGTCTATTCATTGTTGGAAAATGCTTTGCGAATGATTACCACCATGGTCTAATATTTTCTACTTTTTATGATGAATGAATCTCTTGTGTTTGTTTACTTTATGAAATAAAATAAAAAATATGTCAACTTAATTTCAATTGAAATTATCTTGGAATATATATTTATTTGAATGTAAATTAGAAACAATACTTTGATGTTGAAATGAAATATTTTAGTTTGTGTTATTAATATTACGATTAATTGTTTACTTAGGTACTTTTCCATTACAGGGGCCTTGGCATTATTTTTTTTTTTTTAAAGCTTGGCGCAATTCGGGCTTCAGAACGTGAAATACGTTGATAAAATATATAAATAGCTATGAAAACAAACCTGGTGAACTTTTATTTTTATTTATATGTATTTATTTGCATATAAACATTTTATTTACACATATTATACAATACAATATTTGTTTACATAGAAATTACCTCTGTTTCTATGTAAAAATAGATTATTGGCTTCTTTAGATTAAATAAATTGTATACATATGGAGAAAATTGCTTATGTATATGAAATAGGATATAGATTGCCGGAAAATACGATGCCAATTTTTTTTTTTTTTTCTCGCCAAGAACATATGCTGGAAAGTATCTATTTATTTATTTATTGTATTTTAAATGAGGTAAATGAAATAAGTGTATTTTAAATGAAATGAGTGATAGGTTTATATTTTTAATGAAATGATGGCGATGGAAGAATATTTGGCGATTACCTGCGCCCGACTAATATAAAAGTACCGAAATGTCCGTTTGGCATATAAAAAATGAAGCGGTCAGCCCTGAACTATTAGTGACAGTCACATGACTTCGGCTTTTATTATATAGATTATTATCATATCGATACTTTAATTCCGGAGCATCAGGCGCAACTATAGTGGAAAACTACATTTTTAAATTTTACGCTGTATTAGGGGCACCCCTTTCTTTGCAACGAAACCTTTACGTCATACGTTGTGTGAAATAAGTACATAAAAAAAACAAGTAAGAAAAAAAAATCATGTGTCAAGCATCGATTATGAAATACTTTCCAACACATTCAGAATAATGTAACAAAACGCCACGTTTAATAAGTTGAAATAGGATGTCTAATTGAACCCATTTAGAAATGCATAACACATTTGAAATCCCAATTTGTGCAATTCCCATCGGCAGTCGGTAAATGATCCGAATTCTTTGAGCAGCCCTGTATATGATATATGAGGACCCCAGAAGCCAAGGAGTATAAGTGATAAAATTGAAAAAGTTGAACTAAGTGCACAGACGACTTGGAAATATGCTTTTTTCTTTTCAGGTAAAGAAATATAAGTGATTTTCTAATTATGTGTTGTGTTTTAGAGATCAACCACTTTTGCCGAATAATGATCAATATTGATTAATTATAAATTTAAAGAAAACTGTACTCTACTTTTTTTACATTTATTGAAATAAGAGTTCAAAGACCACTGTAAAACAAGCAGCAGTTTCCTACTTCAATTCAGTCAATTATTACCGATGTTCAACTTTAACGTCAATTATCTTTGAACTCAATTTACTCCAAATCGAAATTTTGTCACTTGCACTCCTTGGCTTCTGATGTCCTCATATATATTTGTATCTATCAACTACATGCCTGCAAACATTTACTTCAATTTGGAAATAAATATCTCAATTGAAAATTTCCCTTCAGCAATTTCCACTAATCAGAAGAATGGTAGGTGAATTCTTTTGTGCAGCCCTGTAGACGAGGTATAGAATTTATACAAAAGGAGTAACATGCAAAAAAATTGTACAATTTAAAAGCTCATACCGAAATTGAAAACCCACTTCCAGCAATGATTGCTCATGCTCACAAACAGTACTGTAACTCATTTCTTTTGTGTGTCCCTGTAAATGAACGTCAAATGCTATGAATGCCCTATTCGACAGTAGTCATCTTGTATGTGAAATTCAGTATTTTGCATCAATTTCAATACATTTGAAATAGCGTAATGTCATTAAAATACCCTGCAAGCGATTTTTCCCCATAGACCATAATGTATCGGAATTATTTTGAGTGCCCTTGTAAGTGAACTAGTAATGCTACACACCTCCTGTTCAATACAGGACATGCCATGGTAAACATCAATAACATATATCAATTGCATGAAATTCCGAGTATATTTACGTGAGTTAGAGCTTGGACAAGCAGTCAGACAGACGGACAGACAAACCAAATTAATACGTATTTTTCAACTTCGTTGGAAAGTGCTAATGAGACTTGCAGAGCTGACGTTGAGTCCCTCGGCAGATTTACAGGTTAGAAATATAATCAATATTTATAGTGCTTCTTTATATAAGGTGTCGTTTTCCACATATGAATTATCGAACGTATAAGTGACAGAAAATAATGTAGTCTTTTGGAACAGCTCCTGGGATTTAAAAAAATTGTATTCATTTGATTGAAGAGGTCTGGAGAACCATAGTTCCCCCCCCCCCCACACCCGTTTTTCCTATACCTCTTGCTTAGAGATGTTCTTGTTCCAAGTGGTAAAAACAACTCAGAATGGAAATTCATTTAATTTCAAATGTAAACTTTTCAACACCCCTGCGCCATTGCTTGAAACTAGTACTGTCAGATCTTACTGTCACAAAAAGTGGGACAGCAGCTTCTAAATCGGGACACCAAAAATATAGCATATCTTATTAAAACAGAACTTACGCTAAAAAAAAATGGGTTCTCAAAATTGAGTAAAAAGTACTCAATTTTAAATACGTCGCATACTCAAAATACACTGGCCTCCAGAAGTTAAGGTACAGGGACTGGATGCTTTCGATTGCACACCTTTTGTCGAATATCTACCAACATTATTGGCGAATTGTTCTTGAACTTCTAGGATATAAAGAACATGTTTGATTTTGTATTTCTCGGTGAAGATTTATCGGGGGGGGGGGGGTACAATTAGGGGCTAATAATAAATTTAATAATAAAATAATATTTGCGATCACCTATGTAACAGAAAAGGCTGGAAATGGTTTGTCACTGTGGTAAATGGCTATTTGGGTCCTGTTCAACGTTTGTATGCATTTGTGTAAGCATAGCACTCATATTCGTGAAGATGTTAACGTTTTTGTGAAAAATTCAAAAGTTTTTTGTTTATAGCATACAGAGTTTCAACCAAATTTAACACAACTTTCCAAAAACCTGACGAAGAACTGTAGCAACAGTATACTGCAATTAAAACAGGAATATATTGAATATTTGATGAGATATGGGCATTTGTATGAAATAATTTTTAATTGCGCATGCGTGGAAGATCCTAAAATTTTTATTATATAATTTGGTAGCCAGCTATTTAGGGCAACTTATATAAAAAGTCCAGTCAAATATCGCGAAAATTCACAAAGATAGGGTCGCTGCTTCCTAAAAATAGCTTTAATGTAACAGATTTTCCACAACTTTTTAATCAGCTCACTATATCTTTCTAAGTTTTCACAACATTTGACTGGACTTTTTATAGAAGTTGCCCCAAAATACTGACTACCAAATTATGAAATAAAAATTTTGAAATCTTCCGCGCATGCGCAGTTAAATATTATCTCATAAAAATGCCCATATCTCATCAAATATTCAGTATATTCATGTTTTAACGTCAGTGTACTGTTGCTACTATTCTTTGGCAAGTTTTCGGAAAGTTATGTTAAATTTGGTTGAAAACTCTGTATGCTATAAGCAAAAAACTTCTGAATGTTTCACAAAAACGTTAACATCTTCACGAATATGAATGCTATGCTTACACAAATGCATACAAACGTTGAACAGGACCCAAATAGTCATTTACTACAGTGACAAACCATTTCCAGCCTTTTCTGTAACATAAGGTGGTCGAAAATATTATTTTATTATGAAATTTATTATTATCCCCCTAATTGTTCCTCCCGATAAATCTCCACCGAGAAATATAAAATCAAACATGTTCTTTACATCCTAGAAGTTCAAGAACAATTCGCCTATAATGTTAGTAGATATTCGACAAAACGTGTGCAATCGAAAGCATCCAGTCCCTGTACCTTAACTTTTGGAGGCCAGTGTATCTCCGATCCAAATGTACTCAAAATTGAGAAAAACGTGATTTTTGATTCAATAGTTGTGTTCAAAAATCAATCGTTGCGTACCGCCCCCCTGAACCTACAAATTAAAGTACAAATGTACGGACATTTATTTTCCGCTCAAAATTATTAACGAGAAACGTTTAATTAATTATTTATTCAGATAAAGCAAAATTATTATCAAGATACTCAAATCGAATATTTTCATGACAAGAGCATTATTGGCAAGCACTTTAAAATTATTTTAAAATACTGTGCATAATTTAATATTTACATTAATAAACATCTTTTATGCCGCCATGAATGAAATAAACCAGTACATATTACAAATTTATCTTTTTGTTTGGGTTTGATTACATGTGATGTTTCAAAATTGAGAAAGCAGGGGTTCATTTTTGATTCAAACATGCTCAACTCGTAATGAGTACATCGATTTAATCATTTTTGAGTACTTCATTTTGTTCAGTGTCTATATATAACGGAATCCTGGCTTAAAAGTAAAAAAAATTGGTGATCCCTACAGAAGAAAAGCCATGCATGTATAGCAAATAAAACATAAAACCTGTATAAAACGAACTTTACGCGATAACTTGGTATTCCGTTGTAATAACATCTCAGCGAAGTAACTTTTTTCGCAGATAAGGAAATTCCATTTTTTTTTTTTTTTTCCAGATACAACAATAGACTCTACTTTCACCCCGTAAAGATAGGCCATTGGAATCTCGGAGGGGGGGGGGGAGATGTGAAGTTCAGTCAGTGCTTAGGGCAGCAATAAGGAAAAGTTCGTTCTCTGAGGAGCTCTGCATAAGCAGATATAGTTTTTTTTTTTTTTTTTTTTTTTTTTTTTTTTACTTTAAGCACGTGGCAACTGCGATTATATGAAAAATCAAGGATTTTGGTTTGTGGAGTTCTCGGGTGGAGAACTGATGGGTTTGCTTTTATTGTACATATAATACTTTTTATTTTTTTCATTATTATTACAGTAGAGCACCGATTATCCGAACAAGTCGGGACCGACCCTAGTTCGGATAAGCAAAAGTTCGGATAAATGGACAGACAATTTAAGGGATGTTCCTGACTATACTAAAATCTTCACATTTCATCCACGCTTCGGACAGACAGCACTAGTTAATACTGGCATGTTTAAAAATTGATTTTTGTCTTTTTAATGTTTTTTGTTTACTTTTTTATATCATTTGCTGAGCTCCAGAGTATAATTTAAGCAAAAAAGTATTCGATTGTTGCATGCTTCAAAGAAGACATTCTTTTCGATGCTGTCATGTCTCGAATTCTTCTTAATCGAATTCTTCTTGTTAGTTGAATAGGGTATGTGCTCTTCTGCCGTTCGAGCCATTTCATAACTATATCCAAACTTTCAAAGGCTTTGGTTTGTAATGGACCTGTGTCATTTTCAGAGAATTCGTTTTCATTTTCTTCAATTTATATTACATCTTGAATCTCATCCACAACCTCATCATCATTTAAAATCTGATATCCAGGTTTAATACGGTGTTTGGATAATTGGAAGTTCGTTTTTAAAAAAATGTTGAGAGAAATCGACTGTTCGGATAACTGAAAGTTCGGTTTAAAAAAAATTGGGAGAAATTGGCTGTTCGGATAATTGGAAGTTCGGTTAATTGGAGTTCGGATAATCGGCGCTCTACTGTATTTTTTTCATTGCGTGTTAAGGGTGTATTCCGATCCAAACTGCTTATTTTCTGATTCATTTTAAAATTCGTTTTTGCTCTCAAACGCATCAAACTGGAAAATTCTCTTATTTAGAAACTACATAGTGTGCCGCGTTTCTCGATTTTTTGATAAATGCAGAAAATACTGTATTAAACGCTGTCAAAGTTGGCGTTTTGAACCGAATTTTCCGAAGCGGGCAATCTGGGAATGAAAAAAATGGTCATACTGAGAAAATAATTGTTTAAAAATCAAATTCTAATTAATTGAGCTGAAAATGAAATCACACGGCATGTTAAACATGTCTTCAAAAATCACCCCCAGCAAGTTTCATCTTTTTACTTTTAAAAATGAGTCTGAAAATGTCTCGGAAAATTTTGAGCTGTTGATGGTGGAAAAACATTTTTTCGAATACACCCTTAATTTGATTGTTTACTAGCTGTAGTGAATTTTTTTTCGAGTGGCAATACGGTACTGCCTTAGTAGATTTTACTATACTAAATAAACTCGATATACACATACAGTGAAATTTGTAAAACCGCATCCTCTAGTAACCGAAGCAAAACTTCGTTTTAGCAAGGTTTGCGTTTTAGCAGGTATAATTGCATGGTATTCCCTCCGTTTGAATTATAGAAAATTTTACGTTTAAGATAGGATGTCGCTATAAATAGGTTGCGATTTGACATGTTTTATTGAACACAATGCAATAAAACCTGCAGAAACAGGATTTTAAGGGATCGGAAAAAGTTTCGTTTTAGACAGGTTTCCACAGGTTCATTTCCTTTATATCAAGAAAATTCCTACAGTATTCCGATTGGCGGGGGACCATTAAAATTTTCAGTTATATAGAGAATCTGTTTTCCCAGGTTTATTGTATTTTCCATTCGATGCAGATTAACGAATAGAAGGGTACTAAAGGAAATTTAAAAGAATTCGTGCATCATGCAAGATTGGGGTTCTTGACGTCCCGCGCAGTGGCTCCGCGGGACAGGTCTTGCAACCCTTGAAAAGCGGGACATCCCGTGTATATCGGGACACCTGGCAATACTACTTGAGACAGACTTTAAAAGTTCTGAAAATCGTTGATGGGACAAAAAATCGGCACACCTGGCAACGTTATCACACTATAAAATCAATGAGAGATATAATAGATGAAAGTGGAAGTAAACATGAGAGTTTATCGAAACGAAAGTGTTACACCTTTGCTAAGGAATCTACATACAAAACTGAACATTTTTTTAAAGCTTTCGATTATAATGGTAGCTGCTCAACATTTTTTGTATGCATCAAGTGTATTAGGAAGATAATTACAGATAAAAAGAAATCGAAATGAAACGATCCATCATCCATGGATATTTTTAATAATTCGTCACAAAGAATTTCCGAAGACAGCTAATGAGGTGAGTTTTCCCTTCTATTGATTACATATTTAAAATTGTATAAAGAAATTTCTGAAATTGTTACTGGCAATATTTCTGATATATTCATAACAGACTGAGAGGCGACTGCACAGACCAACACCTCATCGAGTTGACGGCTGAAAGTCCTTGATTAGACAGAATTCGATTAGCATATTAAAATGCAGCTGGTCTGCCAAGTCATATCTTGGTGGAAACCACCTGCAGAACCAATTTTAGTGGTTGACTGGTAGGTTTACTATTGTGTTTTCCTGCTCTCAGTTTTCCGTGTTTTCATACCTTTGAGTGCAGGAAAACACAATAATAAACCTACCGATCAACCACTAAAACCGGTTCTGCAGGTTGTTTCCACCAAGATATGACTTGGCAGACCAGTTAAATTTTAATAGGCTAATCGAGTTCTGCCTAATCCTGGACTTTCAGCCGCCAACACGATGGGGTGTTGGTCTGTGTAGCCACCTCTCGATCTATAAAGTTTTTTTTTCATTCATACGTGCAACAAGTAATATAAAAATTTTGTTTTTAAAGTCAATTCCTACTTAGGTCATCAAAGAAAAAGTTAAAGTAATCCCTTAAGCTAATATTAGTTTTTGTTGCTTTAAAATATCTCAATTTGTTGATTTTCTACAAGCAAGTAGGTTTACAATGGAAGTCTACGGGAATTGGGCGAAATATTAGAGATATCGCCAAGTTGGCGTCACTTTTGGCGACTCAATCTGGCCGCCAAAGTTGGCGACAAACTTTTTAAATAATTTTTTTTTTTTTCCCCATTCTGACCAGAAAATCAGAGGTCTAACTTTTTACAACTGCTCTTTCATCTTCACCTAACACTTCATTTATAATGGCTGTTTCATAATAATAGAAGCCAGTCCATCAAAAAAAGAAAAAAAAAAAACTCGGTGAAAGCGGACACCCGGTTAACGGGAACTCGGATAATCGGGACTCTATACTGTAGCTCAGTTTTAAGACTTAAAACACGCGATTTTATTTTATATAAAACGACGTCATCCGAATCCGCTAAAGAATTCCTCATTTACGATCCAATCAGAAACATCTGCAATAAAGTATGAGTAGGACGCCACTATCTCAGAATAATACACAAATGCAGCAAAAAGAAAGCAATTCATTAATAATTTTTCAAAATAGCACGTATTTTAATTACTTTTTTTTTCAGTTTTTATGAGAAAGTGGCAACAAAAAAATAATAATAATAATAATAATAATAATTGCTATTTTTAAACTATTTTTTCTTTTCTTTCTACAGAAATGGAGTACTGAGTTGCCAAAATGAAGCAAATGTCGCTAAAAACTACAAAAAAATTAATATCTCAAAAATAAATGGAGATGCAGTTTTCAAACAAAATGCATTTAAAAGAACTTTTTTTTTTTCCAGTACGACGGTATAAAGTTGAAAATGTGTGATGCTTAGAAGTTTTAAAAATTGCTAAAGAGTATTTAATCGTAATGCTTTGTTTACGGCTAGCGTCTGTAAGGTAACGTTATTTTTTGGAGACAAAATAAGCTGGGAGAAAGAAATAGCATTCCGGGGCTAATAAATATAGGGAGAGTGTGAACTAATATAGTAGGAATTGAATGAAAAAAAGAATTATAAGCAATTTTATTGAAATACCAAGATATCAAACAACGTCTTTGGTTTTCCACTACATTTTAGAAATTTCTCAGAGAATGACATCAAAGTTAGCATCCTGGATCGATTTTAGAGGTATGGTATTGTTAGAGTGTTGATTATCGGAGAGCAGCCGACTGCAATCCAAGAGCTGTTGGATAATTAAAATTTAATTACAATCAACTTATTCAATAATTAACAAGAAAGAAAAAATCATGCGTCAAGCATAGATTATGAAACACTTTCCAACACATTCAGAATAATGTAACAAAACTGCACCGTTTAAAAAATTAAAATATTACGTATAATTCGACCATATAGAAACGCATAATACATTTCAAAACCCAATTTCAGCTGTTCCCATACAATCGGAAAATTATGCGAATTTTTTCAGCAGCCCTATATAGGATATACAGATTTGAATCTATTAACTACGTGCATGCCAAAATTTAGTTCACTTAAGAGATGCATATACTTCAGTTGAAAATTTACCTTCAGCAATTTTCTCTAATAAGAGAACGGTGCGTGAATATTTTTGTGCAGCCCTGTATTTGAGGTATAGAATTTATTTATAACGAGTAAGATGCAAAAAATTAATTAAATTTAAAAGCGCATACCGAATTTTAAACCGTACACTCCAGCAAGTATTACTCAAAGACGGTACTGTAGCCGATTTCTTTTGTGTGTCCCTGTAAATGAATAAAAAATGCTATGACTGTTCTAGCGTGATCGTAGTGAAATTCAGTGATTTATATCAGTTTCAATATATTTGAAATAGCATATAATGAAATAGGCTGTTCTCAAATCCAAAAGGGCAAATTTATAACATAAGTTTTAATTTATTTTTGTTCGGAAGTGCATGAAACTAGCAAGTGTTTTTGTTCAGAAACTATGTAATCGAGCTGTTTTTTGTGCAAACGCAATAGATTTTTCAGAAAATAGTGTCCAAGTGGGCGTTTTGAATCGAATTTCCGCGCAACAGGAGAAAAAATACCCAAGAAATGGTGAAAAACGTGTTTGTCACGCGATCAAAATCGCTTATACCTCAATTGATTGATCAAAAAAATGGGAAACACAGTCCTATTCCAAATCGCTTCCAGGGTCAGGCTTTTCCAATTTTATATCTTTCCATTAAAAAAGGAATTTTTAAAGTGTCAAAACGTTTTGCGCTTGTTGAGCAGAACTGCCTTAATAATCATATATGTGCGTCAAATTACAGATACTGTATTTACTCTATTTTTGCACTCTTCTACTTAAATTTTTGTATGAATAAAGATGGAATATTGTACAAGGATGTAGTACAGAGTATACGCCGTATACCTTCTGGATTTTTTAAGAAACACCGTATACCCTCTGTTTCCCAATAAAGTTATAGTATATACACTCTAGGGTATACCCTCTGCCTTGAGCGTATGCCCTCTGCTTAGAGCGTATACCCTCTGTTTTTTTTTTAAGACTTACTGATTGTAATCGAATTTTAATCCGCTTCCTGACAAGCTAGAATTATAAAAAATACGATCACAGGAGTATTTCTGGGAACAATGTATCATTTTAAGATTTTAATAACTCAATTATAAATTAACTAGAAAGGTAGCCCGTCAAAAATGACGGAAATTTAGATATAAAGATATATACAACTCATGTGCAAGAATATGAGTTTTCTCGCTTGTTCCACAGTGATAGATGAAAATAACACATTTTAAGAACGAAACACATTTATAAAAAACCGTGTACAGTAGAAGACCACTAATCTGCACAGTTTGGTTCCAAGTGTTACGCAGATTTGAGGCTTTTTGCGGTCATGTCTATTCAATCTTTGTTTACATTTTTTTAAATTCATATGTTAGACAATTTAGATTGTTGAGCCTTAAAAATAAATAACACACTTGAAGTAAGGTTAAAAACTATTAAATTATCGTATACGATTTCATGAAATGGTATTATATAGTATTATATGTGTGTGCTTCACGATCTTGGTTACGACGTTGGCGAAATTGGCTGCAACTTGTCATAATCCTAATAGTGTGAGCCGCTATAACAAAAAAGTAACCAGGTTTTAGCAAAATTTCTGATATAAAGTAGCTTTCAAAAACTTGTGTAAAATTGCAGGCCGTTCTCGTGTTATGTCAGTCCTAGGAATAATATTTCTAACACTGAAGATTTTCCATGTATATATGGAATTTAGAAAAGATTCTCCAAAAGAAAGGTCCTGAAATGACATTTTAATTCCTCTAACTTCAAAGTTTAATCGGGCCCTGATGTTGAGTACTGAAATCTAATAAATACAGTTATTTTGAATATTACAACAGAATTAAACAGTTAAACTTATTTAACTTAAACCCGCTGTTACTTCCCGATGTTATCTTTTAGTATTAAGAAAGAAAATTATTTAAAATTTTCAAATCATGCATTTATGATTTTTTTCCGTCTTTAATAACTAAATAATGAAAAAATAGGCTTTTGTTCTGAGCTCATAAATATGACAATAAAATAATGTAACTAAGAGACATTGCAAAATTAAATCTTTGTGATTACAAACCATAAACAAACGATACCGCCACCATTTTACCTACTATGACGTCATTAGAATATTGCCCATTGATTGTTGGAGAACTTACTTTGTGAATGATTACCTCAATGATTTAATATTTTTGACCTTTCACGATGAATGAATCACTTGTGTTTGTTTAGGTTTATGGAATGAGATATTAAGCTGTGAAACAAATTTCAATTGAAGTTATCCAAGGATATATGTATTTTTAATCGAAATTAAAAACAATGCTTTGATCTCGAAATAAAAAGTTTTAGTTTGTATAATTTGTTATTTCTGTTAATTATTTATTTAAGTACTTTTCCATTATAGCGCATTTTTAAAAAAAGCTTGGCGCGATTCGGGCATCAGAAAGTGAGATATGTTGCGAAAATATATAAACAGCTATGAAAACAAATCTAATGAACTTTTATCTTTGTTTATATATGCACTTATATGCATAAAAAAATCGTTTCTAAATATATATAATTTTTTTATATACAAATTACGGCACAGATTTCAGATATGAACCGGGATACCTAACTGGCGCCAAAATGGTATTATTTTGCCTGTTATGGTAACCCGGCTATTGTTTTTTATTTATTAATAAATTGTTTATTTACTTTTATTTTCTGTTTTTTAATTATATAAACTGCTTTGTTCTATAGTTATTATTCAAACTTTTATTTATTTATAGTTATTTCCTTTTCAAAATGATAGCAAATAATTGAAAAATATATAAGTAACTGGTATTCGAAAGCGAGATTTCTGCCAAATTGGCGTCGTAGAAAAATCACGCCAACCCCCATGCGTATATGACATCTGTGCAAAAATTACTTCTGTTTCTGGAACAGATGTCATATTCGCCCCATATTGGCGCGATTTTTTTCGGTTGCCAATTTGGCGAAAACATCAACAGCATAAACAACATAATCCGGGTTACCACATTAAGAAAAATAACGACACTTTGGCGCAAGTTAAGTACCTGTTGCCTATATGATATTGGCGACAAAAAAAAATCGCGCCAATATGGGGCGAATATGACATCTGTTCCCTGTTTCTTTATAAAAATGGCTAAATAGCTTTTTTTATATTAAATTGTCGACACAGATGTCATATACGCCCATATTGGCGCGATTTTTTTTTTACGCCTATGTCATATACGCACCGGGCACTTAACTGGCGCCAAAGTGTCGTTATTTTGCTTGTAATGGTAACCCGAATGCTGTTTATGCTGTTGATGTTTTCGCCAAATTGGCGTCGGAAAAAAATCGCGCCAATAACGGCGTATATGACATCTGTGCCAAATTGTATACATATGGAAAAAAATTGCTCGTGAGTATGAAGCAGTAAATAGGTTGCCAGAAAATACATTAGCAAACTTGGAACAGATGTCATATTCGCCCCATATTGGCGCGATTTTTTTCTGTCGCCAATATCATATAGGCAACAGGTACGCAACTTGCGCCAAAGTGTGGTTATTTTGCTTGATGTGGTAACCCGGATTATATTGTTTATGCTGTTGATGTTTTCGCCAATATGGCAACCGAAAAAAATCGCGCCAATATGGGGCGAATATGGCATCTGTACCGCAAACTTCTTTCTCGCCAAGAAACTTTTCTCCGAAGTATTGTACATAAGCAATGATTGCTAGAAATGCATTTTTAATTATGATATGCGCTTTTATGTCTCATTACATTTATGCATACTATACTGTGTGTATAAATGCTACAGTTCATATGCAGGGCTACACAAAATAATTCGTAAGGGTTACTGAGTATGAGAGTAAATTGCTTAAAGGTGGTTTTTAAAGGAGTTATGCATTTTTACGCTGAACTGCATTTAGTTTCCTAAGAAATGTTTGTAGAATATAGATAAAATGATATACAGGGTCACGCAAAGAATTGGATACATAACCGTCTATGGATGATAATATCTGGAAGTGTGATTTCAGTAGTTTTAAGAGTAGTTTAAATTGAATTTTAGCTAAAATGTGGCATGTAATAACGGTACTATTGGCTATGGACGGTAACTGCTGAAATCAATTTTTATTTTTTTTATGCGTTTTCTAAAATGTTTACTTTGTTATCTTGGTACTTCTTAGTTATCCCGTCGACCAAATTACTGTCGCCAAATTGTAAGATTAATTGCCAATAATGGTTGCCATTAATTAATTAATTAAATGCCAATAATGGCCAATGAAACCATTAATTCGACGTTTTATTTGTATTTTTATTAATGTTTTACTATTGATTTGGCGATTTATATAATTTGGCGAAATTGGTAGACGGGATATCTAAGAAGTAACGTTATCTTATTTACCTTATTTCCCTAAATAACGAAGTTTTGTTAAAGCATTTAGGATGTGTTGGAAAGTGTTTCATATTCTATGCTTAACGCATGATTTTTCTTTTTTCTTTAGTCTTATTTTGCATTTATTTAATTCTTAATTTTTTAGTCTTTTACTGCTTTATAGAAACTGTGGCACAGTTGCCATATACGTTAATATATATTGGCGCGATTTTTTTCCGATGCCAATTTGGCAAAAACATCAACAGCATAAACAACAACATCCGGATAACATATCAAGCAAAATTACGACACTTTGGCGCCAGTTAAGTACCCGTTGTGTATATGACATTGGCGTCAGAAAAAAATCGCGCCAATATGGGGCGCGTATATGACATCTGTGCCGAAACTTTGATATTTAATGTTTAAACTCTTCGCTCCACTCCCCTTGCATATAGTACACACTATAACACGTATAGCGCAAAATAATAGACAGTTTGGTACTTTTCCACTGTAGGGGCTTTGCCATTTTTTTAAAAAAAGCTTGGTGTAATTTGGGAATCAGAAAGTGAGTTTTGGGTACTTTTCCGTTATGCGGACACCACTGTCGCCAAGCGTAATAGTTGGCGCAAAATCGTGAATTGAAGCATTTGAAAAATAAAAGAAAAATCGTTGTCGATACTAAAATGAGCATTTAAAAAATATAACATTTGAAAATTCCAGACTTTTACGAACTATTTCATCAAATCACAAATATATACTTAAAATAAGTAAACAAATAACTGCTATAAAATAAAGCAATAAAATAAAACTCATATTAAACTGCTGGCATAAAATTACAAATATCTTTTAGCATTTTGAAATAATTGGCGCATTAGCATACATTTTGGCATGGTGTCCGTATAACGGAAAAATATCGAGATTTGTTGTCAAATCATATAAAGAGCTATGAAAACAAATTTGATGAGCGTTTTTGTTTGTTTTATATGTATATTATTGATGTTTTTATGTACAAATTACATCTGTTTCTGTATAAAATTAGAGAAACGGCTTTTTTATGTTAAATAAATTGTATAAATATCGAAAAAAATACGTGTATATATAAAATGAAACAGTGAATAGGTTCCCGGAAAATATGTTACCAAATTTCCTTTTTCGCCAAGGCACTTATACTGGAAAAGTACCTAAAGCACATTAAAATCGCGCAGTTAGGAGCTCACACAGTACACCGTTGTTTATTGGCGGTTATTTTATTAGTAGCATCAAGAGGAAGATGTAAAGATGTACTTTCAATTCTCACCCATAGATTTCGAAAAAATATCTTAAAAGAGTGGAGTTTAAATTAAATTTCGGTGACCTCACTGCAAATACGTGAAACACTTTTGCAACACTAAATGAACATAATAATAAACACTTCTAACCAAAAGTGTTTAGATTGTGTTGCGAATGTGTTTAGATTGTGTTGTACTAAGAAATAAAGTGTGCTGTAAAGTGTTGTTGAAAACTACATGGGCAGAAAATGTGTTCTGATAGTGTTTCAATCAAAATTTAACAACATATTCAGATTCTAAACGCATTTTAGAACATTTTGAAAACACCTGAACCATTGATGTCACAACAGTTTCGAAACACTTTTTAAACACTATCTCATCGCATGAAAGTAAAATATTTCAGAAGAGAGTTCTGCATCGGATCGGGTTACCGCTTTTACCCGAACCCGACCGACCCACGGTTTGAGTCGGGTCGGGTTGGCGCTATATTTTCCCGCTGTGGGTCCAGGTTGACTTTAACTTTTTTGTGTCGGGTCCAGTTAACAAAAAAGTTGAAGTCAACCCGAACCCGACCGACCCGCAGTTTGGGTCGGGTTGGGTTGGCGTTATATTTTCCCGTTGCAGGTCTGGTTGGCCTTCATTGTTTCGGGTTCGGGTTCGTTTCGGACCCGCGGTTTGGGTCGGGTTGGGTTTTACACCGGCCCGGTACAATTTTTTACACCGGCCCGGCCAGTTAAAAATTGTCTTTAATCTGCCAACACGGGTGTGGGCCTCGAGCCAATCCCGGCCCATACAGACTCTACCCATAATAACATTTTCGATTTCAGCAGCCCGAGAAAGAAAAGTTCTAAGGGCTGAGGTAGAGGTCTGCACGGGCCGAAATTTCCAGGCCCGGGCCCGGCCCGACTCATAGAAAATTTTTTGGCCCGGCCATGCCCGTAGAAAAAATATATTGGCCCTGCCCGGCCCGGTATACCAGCTAAAAGTTTGGCCCGAGCCCGGCCCGGAAAAAAGTTAAAATCTCGGTCCGAGTGAATTGCTACAAAACATTGATTTCTTACGTCGATTTGCTTAAAAATTTCACTCTTAAGATAAATATTTTTGGTCAGAACTTCTCGTAACTTTTTTTTCATGTTTTTAAACTTATAAGTGCCGCAGGCTCCGATATTTATTTTTTTAATGAATTGCTATTTCTTGTATGTAAATGTTTCAGTTATCATTAATATTGTTAATCCATATTCCATGCATTGAATTGTTAAAAATCTGTAAAATGCTATACAGTAAAATCTTCTAAGACTCAATTACATAGAAAAGAAAAGAAAAAAATGCGTTATAGGAAACTTCCCTTCTTAGCAAATGTAAATGTATTATATATTCTTTTCTTACGTATTAGTATATTAATTTTGCATGGATCAACACGTTTTTCAGTTAAAAACAGGATTCCGTCATAGGCAGGTTCATTTTCACACGTTTTACTATATTTTAATTTAGCTATATTTTAATTAGTGTAGAAATTTACTATTCTTTAAAACGAATAAATATTAATGTTTAATTGTAGAATTATGGCGATTCAAAAATATAAGCATATTTTGCAAAAATCTTTGGGCAGTCTCATTTTACTGACCTTTGAACGGACAGGTCACGCTGAGACAAGGATTTTCATACGGGCTGGCTCAAAACTAGGATTGAAAGTTTTGGGCCGTGAAGACAAGAAATGAAACCAGTCCCGGCTCTGTACACTGTACAGAAAAAATAAGTTAGGCCCGGCCCGATTCGTCCAGAAAAAAGTAAGGCCCGAACCCGGCCCTGCCCGTAAAGAACAGTCACTAGGCCCGGCCCGAGTCTTCAGAAAAAAGTATGGCCCGGCCTCGGGCAGATCTCTAGGCTGAGACTGACACATGCGCAGTTAAAAGATACTACCTCAGAGGAAAATCAAATCCTCTTTCAAATTCGCCCGCCGCACCTGCGCACAAGGAAGTGATCACGTGATCCTGATGTATGTAAACAAGACGGAGGGAAGACGCTCTGAGTTTTCGACCGACATTTTTATTTTTGCCAGTTTGGAACATTGTAAATTGCGATGCAAGAAACAGCTCTGACTAACATTAAAGGTATGTTATTTCATGTTCTACAATGTTTTATACTTAAAGTATAATTATAACATGTGTATGTTCTTATAAGTAGGGATCCTTTAATTCAGTGTCGTCGCAAAAACTCACTTTCAGTGATCTGTCCATGCTCTTCTCATAGTGTCCTGTTTTCGTGAAATTGTGAAAATTCTAGTTATAACTTTGTGACTTTAAAGTTAGCGTTATATTCAGGTTCTATCCTCCATATATAAAAAAGCTGAGTAATATGATCTTTGATCAGTTCAGCTGTTATGTTACACAGGACCGAAACTAGGCTTTTTTGCGCCCGGGGCAAACATGAATTTTGGCGCCCCCCCCCCCCCCTTCTTCCTCAAAGTATATTTACAAAGATAATTTTACTAATTTTCTAATGGCCGACTTATTTTAAAATTTAAAATATGTAATACTGAACTACGTAAATTGAATGTGACGTTTGTTGCAATTATAGTTCGTTCACATAAAAGAATTCGCATGTATTGCCGACTATTTACAGTGTTTGCTTATACAGTAGCGTTCCGATTATCCGAGTCCCGCTTAACCGAGTTTCCGCTTTAACCGAGTTATTTTCTTCTGATGGACCGATGATTTTCCTTATTATGAATAGGGATTGACCGAATCAGCAATTTTGCCGAATACCGAATACCAAAGCTTCGGTCAAAGTGTACACCGAATATTCGGTATTCGGCAACCGAATACTTAAAATTTTTAATTACACATTTTTGCATTATGTTATCTTTTTTAATAAACTTTAATTAAAATTAAATTCTTAATAATTTAATTCAGTTACATTTTTATTCTTAAATCTGATTACACAAAAAAATCTAATGATTTCTTTCAACTGACAAATTCATTAACCCATCACTTAATTTTTATTATTTTATCACTAGTCAATATCCAAATTAACCCAATGAAAGTATTAAAATATACAGGCTATTATTAAGGATAAGGATTCTCAGAAAAACAAAAGTTCATTCAAATAAAAAGAAAGAATGTTGTCATTAAGCTGATTTACTGATTGTCTAATTATATACATATTGAATTGGAATGTTCTCAAATACAAAAGGTATCATATCAATTTGTACATTTAACTATTTTCTGTGAAATTATTGATACATATTTATATTTTGGTTAATATTTATCACTGTGGTGATGAAGATAAATTTGAGCGATTTTAATTTAATGGTTATAAAAGCTATAGGATAGGCATAGGAGTATACTTATCTGATGCATGTATTTTCTTTAATATAAACCCTAGATATACAGAGATGAACTCTGATATACTTATTTGAGGTGTATATTAAAGAGAATACACATTAAATAAATTTAAATTGAAAAAACTAATGTAGAAATAATTAAAATTAAATGGTAATGGAAAGATGCCCATATTCCTTACTTTTTTTTCCTATATTGTAGACAGTTGTTCTGATTTCACCCCTATATAGACTACTTTAGGAAAGAAAAAAAAAAGTTTTTTGTAATTAAAAATGGCCTTTGACTTGTTTTTGGTAGTGCAGCTGAACTTTGAACTCATGCACATAATATTGAAACTCATCATTTAGCCTATTCTACTTCTAAGTAAAAGAGAATTCTTCTACTTCTAAGAAAATACTTATCCGCAATTATTCGGCCAAATACTTAAAAGTATTCGGCCAAAGCCGAATATTTGGTTTACATGCGGAATACCGAATCGACTATTCAGTATTCTGTCAATCCCTAATTATGAAGCAGCCATTATAAATGAAGTGTTAGGTGAAGATGAATGAGCACTGAGCAGCCGTAAAAAGTTTGAACTCTGATTTTCTGGTCAGAATGGGGAAAAAAATTGGCCATTTTTTCCCCATTCTGACCAGAAAATCAGAGTTCAAACTTTTTACGACTGCTCTTTCATCTTCACCTAACACTTCATTTATAATGGCTGTTTCATAATAATGAAAGCCATCAGTCCATCAGAAGAAAATGATCGATTCCAAAGGTATAATCTTTCATTTGGTGCCCTTGACTCTGGCGCCCGGGCACATGCTCCCTCTGCCCCCTTTTAGTTTCGGCCCTGATGTTACAGGTCAAATTTTATTTTTCAACGATTAAATTTGCAACATATTCAATTTGAATATTGATAAAAATTATATGAAAGGTCTATTTACCTCTATAAGACAAAGAATTTTACGGGTCCTGTTTTGGGATAAAAACTTTTGTGAAAATTTTGGTTTAAGCTATAATTTTTGTGAAGGGTCCTAAAATTTTCTCGAACAGATCGCTGCCTTTATATTAATATTTTTAATCATTTGTCATTTCTATGTTTTTTTAATCTTTTTTTTTTTCTTCAGGCCATATTTGTGAAAAGACCCATGGGCCTCTTAAATCTTTCCATCATTAGTGTCTGTTTTATTTATTTCTTTTTTTTTTTTTTTTTTTTTTTTTTTGAGAAAAACTAATGAATGATTAGGCTAGGGACGTTGGATAACGCCATCAAAACTCAATAGGTTATTCTTTATGCATACACACTTTATAGTAATTGAGTTATCACATGCCAATTTGTATAATTTGGCTAAATTACTCGATGGGATAACTAACTAGTACCCTTTTTCTTTACATCAAAATAATCGGTAATTTTGGTTAGCCAGGTGCCAGTGTTATATATACATATATACATACATCATGGTTGCCGGCTTTTAGCCAGGCCAAAAAAAGCCGGCTTTTATTTTTCAAAAATGTGGTTTATAAATAATTCATATAAAATTTGGATTAATTTATTTTTAATACACTTATAAATATTTTCCACTAAAAAAATATAAATTTCTATTAAATTTTGTCAAATAAATAAGTCCTAGAATGCAACTGTGAAGGCATTATGTCAGAAAAAATATATATATATATAAATATTCAGAAGAATACATTAAATTAGACTCCAAAGTATAGGTTTGGAATTCTTTATTATAGTTCTACACATATCACACATTTTAAAGATTATATGAAAGAATAAGAAAATATCCCACATCAAAATAGAAACATTCTTACATACTGATATTTACTTTTAAAATTGAATAAAACTAAATAGCATATATGCATTTAATAACTGAAATTATCTTATATAATACTTGAGAACAAATACCCAGTAATAAGCAATTGATATTCTAACTTATAAAAATGATATAGTAAAAGGTTTTTCTGCTACTAAGCTGTTATGTAACTTATTCCGGGTATGTCCATAAGGACAGATTAAAATCACAGAATGAACAATGTTGAAAGAGAAATTAGGAAAGATGTAACATTTGAAGAAATTTTAGTACATGTAAGTGTGCATAAAGAGAACAATTAAAAAAATTCTCCACATAAAACTTGTTAAATTAGAATTTTGAAAAGCTAGTTGCTATTTAAAATAGTGCATATTCATGCATAAATTAATGCATATTTTATTCATAATGCTGTTTTAATAGAGAGAAATGATGTTTTTATTAAATGACTTTGTGTGATTTTAAATAAATGTTTATGAGAAATAAAATAAGACTTGCAACCATTGTCCTTTTTAATTACATAAAACAGTAAAAATGAAAAAAAAAAAAGAGTGCTAAGGTCAGTGTAAACCAGAAAAAGCAATTGGTAAGGCCTTTTATTCCAATATTAATGTCTTCATTATATTGAAAAATTGGGTTATGACCCATTTTTGATTTCTACCTCAATTAAATGCTTTTAAAATTAATTAAAAAAACACATAAAAATGTGTCATTTATAATTAAAATGCTTTACTGTATAAAAGTTAATTTTGGCCAAAAAAAAGCCGGTTAAAACCAATAAAAGCCACCGGCGTGGCTTTTTTTAATTTTAGCCGGCTTTTTTGCAACCTTGACATACATACATGTAAATATATTACGTATATTGTATATATAGGGAAGACCGGGGTACAGTGGACCACTTTTGCAGTTAACATTTTTTTTCTCTTTAACGGAGAGACCAATCTACCTGAAAATATTTTTGAATGTTCTTTAAACCTTTCTACATGCCTCATAATTTTCAAAGAACATAGTTCCCAATACATTTTTCAAAAAAAAAAAAAAAAAAAATTATATACACCCGTAAAATGGGCCAGTGTGCCCAGGAAGCGCAGTACACTGGGGCACAGTGGTCCACTATTAGTTATTGTCTAAAATACAATATAAATCTATTTATAATTAATCTAATTCTTTTTTATTTCCCCTTTACCTCCAAAATAATATAATAATACAAATTTGCAAGTAACATTGTGAAACATAAAACTAAAGAATTATCAAAAAAATTATTATATTTTGAAAATAACAATATAAGATACAGAAGTGATTGCAAATAAATTATTAATTAAAAAATCAGCAAACATTAAGACAAATATGATGATGAAAAATTTATTAGAAGCTCAAAATAGTTCATTATCAGCTAACCATGTGCTCTGAAGCTATAAATAACCAATCCAGTGAGGCCTTCTATTACTTATTAGGCTACAGTTATATTTTTCAAAGGCGGTAAATACAAAAAAAAATATTTCATACTATGTTAACTCTACAATGCATGATTTTCATTTCTTTCCTTTCCCCTCTCCCCCCCCCCCCCCCCAAAAAAAACAAAAACAAAACTGCTATAGTGAACAAGAAAACTTATTTTAAAAGTCACACATGAACTGTTATCCATAATTTAGGAGAAATTTAAAGTGTCAGATGGCTACATTATAATCCGAACAACACATAACATGAAATTTAAAGTGTGCCAAATGGCTACTACTCTATGCATCATAGGGTTAAATAGTCATTTTTCTTTGTTTACTCTATTTTTATAGTTAAATAACTATTTTAAAACAATATTTCTTTATAGAGAATAAGCAATTATTAACCTCTTAATCGTCGCGCCCGTGACTGTCACTAGGCTTCTTTTCTTTTATTCAGATTGTTCTATTTCCGCCTCTTTTTTTAAATAATGCAATTGGCTTTATTCTCTCATTATTTTATCAGCCATTAAAATGAAGAGAATATTTCAAATTGAAAAAAGTGGTGGCAATCAAACAATCTGAATTTTAAAAAAGTACTAAACACTTATCAGGTGCGACGATTAAGGTGTTAAATATTTTGAAAATTCTTCATTACAGGAGCATTACAGGATTCATTCCGGACCACTGTACCCCAGCAGTGGACGGTCCACTGTGCCCCATGTTAAGTTCAATACATACGCATAAACATATTATTATTAAAAGTTTTCTTTTAAGCATATAAACTTTTAAATTAAATAAAGACCAGTGTCTTAACTTTTCAAAAAAGTTGTTTTGTCTTATTTATCCATAACTTTTAATTACTCAATAAAGAAAAGTATGATGATAAAAAATTTTACTTTTAGGAGCTCAAGACAGCCAGTCAGGATAACAGGGTTCATTCTGAACTATCAATGTGTTCTGAAGGCTATAAGTAATCAATTCAGTGCTGTTATCAATTAGCCAAAAGAAAATCTTTAAAAATTTAAAAATAAGCAAAATATAAGGGGTGGTCCTCTGTCCACTGTACCCTGCTCTCCCTTACATACATTTATATATATGTAATATAACACTTGCGTTTGGCTAACCGAAAAGTACCAAATAATCTTTCTTTAGTACCTATGTAATCTGTTTTTATGAAAATACAAAGTTATTATTAATGCCAATAAATGAACAGAATATAATCATTTTATTCTAAAATATGGAATCCCCCAAACATTCGGTAGCCCAATTGTTCTGCCATATGCGTTTAAAAAAAGAATAAGGTGTTGCTGGTGGGAAAAGGGATACTTTTAAGATTCTTTAGGGTAGTTTTTATTTATTGTAAATGCACTTTTAGATTACTAATTCCTATAGGCACTTTTTTAGTCTTAGTGGTACTTTATTTTTAAAGGCGACTTTAAAAGGTCAGAGAACACTTTTCAAGACATAATGAGTCACTTTTTGCTATGTAAGCAAATTTTTCATACAAAAGACAGTTAGGGCAAAATTTTTTGATTGAGGAGCAAGAAAGATTTCATTTTTTTTACTAAAAGGCAAGAAGGTTTAAAAATACCTTAAAGCTATCAAAGCATTTTTTATACTTAAATTGTAGATCTTGACTTCTGAATAAAATGAATTATGTACAATTCATAATATGATTAAATAATAGAAAGCTCACAGGGTACCCTTAAGGGTGTATTCGAAAAAATATTTTTCCACCTTCAACAGCTCGAAAATTTCTAAGACATTTTCAGACTCATTTTTAAAAGTAAAAACATGAAACTTGCTGGGGTGATTTCTGAAGACATGTTTAACATGCCGTGTGATTTCATTTTCAGCTCAATTAATTAGAATTTGATTTTTAAACAATTATTTTCTCAGTATGACCATTTTTTTCATTCCCAAATCGCCCGCTTCGGAAAATTCGGTTCAAAACGCCAACTTTGACAGCGTTTTTTACAGTATTTTCTGCATTTATCAAAAAATTAAGAAGCACCGCACATTATATAGTTTCTAAATAAGAGAATTTCCAAGTTTGGTGCGTTTGAGAGCAAAAATGAATTTTAAAATGAATCAGAAAATAAGCAGTTTGGATCGGAATACACCCTTAAAACAAACCTCTTTATAATGTAAACCTGCCAAAACAAAATGATTTACACATTAAATTCGTTAATTAAAATTCATAAGATACAGGTTTAAATGTAAATACATTACTTAGCCCTTCACTGCACGATGTGCCACATTTGGCACATACCTAAAAACATTATAATTCTTATTATGTGCCATGAATTTGACCAATATGATCTCCTATCCCTGTTCAAGAACAGTCCAAAGAATGGAATAATACTTATTTTGCCCATGTCAGATTACTGCATTTGAAAAAAAAAAAAAAATAGAATTTGTTCTTCGGAAGCAAAAAAATTTTCGATCAAGCTGTTAAGGTAATTTTATTATTTTTAGTGAATACTTAAAAATATTAATATAAAAAAAAGTTGCAGAGTGTTAAGCAGATAAAATTAATTAATTTAAGATCATTTAGTTGTAAAATATAGCAATACAATATTTTAAAATCCTAATTGTGTAGGTATATAGGGTACACGCCATAAAATATCAAATTTTAGCTGAAAATTTGATATTTAATTTTTTTTTATTATTTTTCCCATTATTAGACCGATATACAGATTTCAGATAATTTTTTTCATAAAAATTGAAAAACAATCGTGCAGTGAAGGGTTAAAGGTGCGTCAAGTACAATAAAATCATATTTTCCAAATTTCTATTCCACCTTATATTCCATACCACCCGTTGAAGTAAAATGGTTTGTTCCCGGCAAAGATAGAGGGCACAGAGAGACAACAGCTATTAGTTTTCCACTGATGAAGGCGGGAGTAAGTTTCGGTTGGAAATGTTTTGATATTTTAAAATGACTTTAATGTGTTTTTAAAGGATTTTATTGTATTTGACGCACTTTTAAGCAAAGTTTTTACATTTATTTGTATCTTATGAATTTTAATTATTAATCAAGGTGAATTTTGCACTGAAATTGTGACTTTTTATTAAACATAACTGCTAGTTAGAAATAAGTGAATTTTAAATAGAAATACTGTTTATTAAAAAAATTATAATGAAACTCTGCCTATAATTTTAAATGAATGAAATGGAAAAATAAAATGAAAGCTTTTTGACAGTTTTCTACTTGCACATTTGTTTTGTTTCATTTTAGCTGTGCTGGAATATGCAGGGATTTTAACGACACAGAAAGGGGGACATTGTGCTCTAGAATCCATGTCTATACCCCAACTCTCTGCAGCCAGATGTCAAAAAAAGGTTTTTTTTTCTTTTATTCATTGTTTCTTTTCTTTTGTTTAATTTACTATATTTTTGTGGAAAATAAAATTTTATATTTAAAAATTTTTAAAACCAAGGTTTTTTTAATAACAATTTTTTTTTTAACTTTTTCTGCTGAAATTTTCTATCTGGTAAACTTGTTTTGTTTGCAAATTTTACATTTTGAGATACAAATTATGAATAGTTTGTCTTTATGGAATTAAATTTTGTAAAGGCGCCTATTTTATTTAGAGTAATTTTGTAAAGAGGCCTATTTTATTTTTAAATATTTTGTGAAAGAGCCTGTTTTATTAAAAGGAATTTTGTTAAAAGGCTTTAAGTAATCTCCATTTAATACTTGAATCCTGTACAGATACATTATATAAAAATTTCTTGAAATTTGCACTTTTAGGTTCATTTTTTAAAATTTAAGTCATTTTTAGGGTTCCATACTTAAAAAGTGCGGAACCTATGTGAAACTGATACCCTATATACTGAACCCTATATACTGATGACCCGGTTTCGATTCCCGGCATGGAATATTTTTCACTAAGTTGGTCTTTGCGCCTATTAAGCAAAAAAATAATTTGAAATTTGATTTTCATTTGAAATATTGTATTCAAGGCGAATGTTTCTCTCTGGAAAAATTTCCAAATATTAATATAGATTCATCGATGCTGGATTTAATTAAAGTGTCTGTGTTTGCCCCATGTTGGTGGCTCACGGAAAATATTCCACCTTGTGCTGCGTTTGTAGCCTTGCCAACTTGTAATAGTGAGAAGTTCCAGGCTGGGTATCGTTCCATGTGGTTTAGCGGTAGAACGTCAGTGCGCTATACTGATGACCCGGTTTCGATTCCCGGCATGGAATATTTTTCACTAAGTTGGTCTTTGCGCCTATTAAGCAAAAAAATAATTTGAAATTTGATTTTCATTTGAAATATTGTATTCAAGGCGAATGTTTCTCTCTGGAAAAATTTCCAAATATTAATATGGTTTTATACTTTTATGCAAGTTTTCATTCCAACATGCAGAGCTAAGTGCTATAATTTCATGTTACAGTAAAATCATGCAAATTTTCTTGCGGGTGAGTGATATATTAAATTAACAAAATTGCTCATACTAAAATAAATGTTTATTCTATGTATTCCCAAGCATTTTTTTTTTCACATTTAAAAGTATTTTTCGTTTTTTCTGAAACACGTCACTTATCGAATAATGGTGCAATGCGATCAACTGTGTATTTTAACTATCCGTTAACAGCATCCAATAACATTATGTAATATAAAAAATAATTTAATAAAATCTTTTAAACCTAATTAGGTTTAAGGCAAAATTTGTTAATTAAATATTTCACTATCATGATATTTCCACTTATATGAATGAATAGTTTTTAAAACGCCGCACGGTGGTCCCAAATCGCGATCAAGTGGCCAAAAATCATTTCTGGCTTTCCTAATGGTTGTATATGATTCATTTTTAATTTTATAATATTCTAAGTGATATTACATTGTGAATTTAAACTAAATGTAATTGGGGTTCCGGGGGGGGGGGGGCGAAATAAAGGGGGGCAAGTTTTTTAAAACATAAAATTTCTTTTTTTACAGGAAGGAGAATTTTCTACTTTTGATTATAGTGAATAATTTCACTTTTTAAAGACATCAGCCAATTCAGTCTCCCCTGAAATTTTAACCCCCCCCCCCTCACCCTCCTTCCCTAGAAATATACAGGTTAAAATCTTATTTTTTTCTCTATTTGATGTTATTGAAAAGTAACAATAAAGAGTAAGCAATCAATAAAATTCATAAATAATATGATATATCATAAGATATGAATAAGTATGATTGCCATTAATAAGAAATCTGAACATAAATTTGATTCGCAAAAATACAAACTTCATATTATTCAATATATTCCAAGCTTTTTTGAGAAATTAAAATATAGCCTTAAACGTTTCAATATCTGCTTAGTAGCAAAACCACCTCCGAAATTGATGATCATTTGCGCTAAAATTGACCCAATCAGTTTTGAGAATTACTCTGGGGTATATAAAATACCATTTATTAGAGCAGACGGATCAAAGAATTACTATATCTGTATGACTGGCAGAAAATTTAAGTATAGAAAAAGGAGCATATTGTTGATATTAAATATAATAGAAAAACCACAGCCCTAGCAAGATTTTTATCAAGAAGAAACCATCCAAGTAAATTTCAATAAAAGAAAAATAATTTTCCCGTCCAGTCTATGCTATCCATGAATTATAAGAGAAACCATAGAGGTAACGCGCAAAAACTTAATATGTAATGATGCAGCATCATTTCACTTACCAAAGATATGGCTTGAGCTACTCAATGAGTATGAAAATAAAATAAACATCCATCTAAAATAAAAATGTAACATGCATTATATGAAAGAATACTTGGAAAACTGAATGATGGCGTGTCATAAACTGTGCAAATTTACAATAGCTTTATTTATTTGTTTTTGAAAATGATTCGGGGTGAGTCGAAACATGTCAACAGTCGAAATAAGCATATTTTTACTGGTTTTAAAGTTTTAATTTACACCTTTTAGCATTTGAAATTAATACATAAATAATCAATCAGCTAAATTTTGCCCCCCCCCCCCCACACACACGTGAAATCTCCCCTTTTTCCATTTGTCCCTATAGCAAGGAAAATCTAAAAATATCATTACCACTTTTTAAGTTTTCGACATCTATTTACTATGAATTAATAATAAAATCATCCAATTTATTAATTAGATTACTTTCAAAATTTTTGGAAAAAAGCAAGGGGGAAAAAAAAATATATATGTATATCCCCCCCCCCCCCCCCCCCCGCGAATTAAAAAAAAATGAAATTGACAGTGTTATGTTAATTAGAATGTTGTATAAACGCTGACAATTTTGGGTCAGTGCGAAAATTAGATTGACTTTAAACCTGATTACTGATTTTGGACTAATACTGGCAATATCCAATGTCCAACTTCAAACTGCTGGTTCTCTCAAAGTCGCAATAAATCTCTTGGGATATGATTTTAGAAGGTTCATTCTACATTTTGTACTATAAAAGTCCAAGGAACTCGGAAGGACTTTTTTTGTATATCACTTTTTATGTACGAAAATTCCTTAAAACTATATATTTAAAAAAAAAAAATCCCCTTTTTTTTAATTTTTGAGATTTTTGCAATCGAAAAATCAAATCACATATGTAATTTAATGTTGTTTCAGAGAAGTGCAAAGAAAAAAACGATAAACTATCTGAAAAGGTCTTAGTTAGGGTGTGAATGCAGCAAATTTGCCTGAAATTCAAGCAACAGCAGAAAACGCTCAAAACTCCTAACTTCACATAAGCAATGCGAATTCATGTGAGCTTATAAAACCAAAATATTAAAGAATATAAATCTTTCGATATTTCTAAATACTGTGGAATTTATTCCATTTCGAAATACGAAACTTCGATTTTCTGATTTTGGGCCACATAATCACGATTTGGGACCACTGTGCGCCGTCGCTTTCATAATTCACAACAGTGATTATTATTTTTTCCAAATTGATTATAGCATTTTTAAAATTTTTACAAATGTTCCTGTAAAATAAGAATCTTATTGCTTTAGTAAAATTAATTCCAAGAAAAATGTTTTCTAGCAGTCATAGTTTAATAAAAAGTACAATAGATGAATAGCTTTACTGAATCCATACGTAGCAACAAGACATATCATTCAACAGGCAATCGAAAAAATATTTTACTTCACTTTAAAATATCCCCCCCCCCCCCCCCCAACACACACACAAGAAAAGTGTGGCGGATTGTATAAGAGTGGATTGTGTTGGAAATATAGAAATGTGTATGTTAGAGGATTGAGTTTATGTCGCATATAGAGTGATGTGGTTTTAAAATGTGTGTAAATTTTACATTGTAAATATGAAAGTGAATAAATTGTTTTAGATGTTAATCATTGACTCGGAGTACACTGGAACTGAAATATTGAAAGAGAAAACATTACTGTGCAGGGGGATAATCCCCATCCAGATGAGTAATAATTACCACAGAACATGGGGTTGCAAACCACTTATTGAGTCACAAATACAGGGTGTTTCACCCTAACTGCAGTCGGTCATAATTTTGCGAAAAATAAAAATATTGCAATAAAAATGTAACTGTATGTACCTTATTTTGTATGAAATGTGATAACATCACAAAAAAAAGTGATAGAAGTTTACATTATATGCACCAGCAGTATGCATTTGAAGCTCCACATTTGGACTGTGATTATCATTTCATATGGTATCATCGATTGTCCAGTACCCTGTTTTTCCAGAACTTTTTGTGATGTTCTCCATTTCATACAAAATAAGGTACATATCGTTACATTTTATTGCAATATTGTTATTTTTCGCAAAATTATTACCGACTTCAGTTAAGGTGAAACACCCTGTATTTGTGACTCAGTGAGTGGTTTGCGACCCCATTTTCTATGGTGATTATTACTCGTCTGGATGAGTATTATCACCCCTCTTATTTTGAAAGAACAATTTAGAATCATCCTGTATATTATATAGTTACGCGGGATTCTTGCTGCACCCTTCCCATTTGCATCAAAATGCTTCATTATGGGTAAAAAACTATCAAAATAGCGAGAACATTATTATTATTCTGTGTATATGTAGGAAACATTTTCATTCATATTATTGAATGATTGAGGTTACTTATAACATTCAGCTGTACTGTACCATTTACATCACTTTCTTCTTTTTTATAGGGTTGAAAATTGCTTGTGATCCAGGATTATTGAATTTCCTTTCTCATTATCAACATGGCCTTATTGTAGTCGGGAATCTTACAGTTTTCAACGATATCACAGAAAGTGGTGTGCATGAAGAGTATAACTAATATTTTATTATAAAACTGTGGAAGACTGTAGCAACCATTTTGTATCTTGCACAAGGAGTTCTTAAAATTTTATTAATATTTTTATTATTGTAATTTAATGTAATAAAAACTTATTTCAAGTGGTTAAGCAGTTTTAGGTCTTATTTTAGTCGTTCTAACACCTATTTTTTTGTTTTAAAATTTAAAAAAATAATAAAGTTATTGAGAATATTTAGGACCTGCATTTTTTATAGATTTGTTTAATGTGTTAATGATGTATTGTAAAACAACCACTTGCTAATTTTAATCCTATGGGACATATTTTTAAAAATATTGTTTGTATTTTAATATTTTGAAATGGTTTTTTGTTAATAACTGAGGTCAATCTCTACAAAACCTTATTTTAATTCTTTGATTTTGTTTGCAGGTTTTTTTTTTTTTTATGAGGATATTTTCTTTTCAGAATCTGTTTTGAAAATAAATGTGTCCTCATAAAAAACAAACCTGTAACCAAAATCAAAAAGGTAAAAAACGTTATTGTACACACTGCTTTGTAGATTGAATGACCATCCTTTTGCCAGACACATCTCCCCTTTCATGGTAAATGGAGATTTTAACTTGATTTAGATATGAGTTGGAAGGCAGGGAGTAGAAAATGGCTTTTTTCTTTGTTAGTACAGTTGTCATATGAATATATTCTAGGTGTTTATACTTCAAAAATAGAATGTATATTAATAAACATTCATGGTTAAAAAATATTATAAATTTCAAAAAATGGAAACAATATGGAATATGTGGGTGCAAAAACACCCATATAGTTAATTCAAAGTTAACCAGTAGAAATTTAGATTCAGACAGTCGATCATACACTGGCATTAAACAGTTTTTTCAGTTTATTTTATCACAGAAAATTGTATGTGACTGGCATTTTTGCACACTTTAATTTCTCATTTCATTTCCCATTCCATCATTATGACGGCCGATTATCAACACAAGGGATATAGGCCCTAAGGGGGGGGGGGGGAGTGCCCTTCGTGGGGGTTTTTCTAAGGGAACCTACCCGTATTAACGCTTGGAAATCCAAGGTTTGAAGAAAACTCCGAACGATTAGGCCTAGTTCAAAGAAAGCTTTTTTGCTAGCAATACAATGATTTAACATAAAAAAATAAAATCTGAAAAAAATAATAAGCTGTATGTATTATGATTATGCTAAATACACAGGTTTGTATTCATTTTGTGTTTCATTATTTCTCATCTTTTACCATTAAATAAGTAATTGCACATTTCGTAATAAAAGTTTAAATAAAAAATTTTAGTTTTAGAAGAATAACAAAATTAATAGAAATGTTGTACCTATATGAATATGTAATATGAAATTCTTTATAAAATTCATTACTGAGATTATAATCTGAGTAATGAATTTTATAAAGAATTTCATTTCAAAGAATTTGTATACATTATAAAAAATCTTATGTGAAGTTATTTTCATGATTTCAGGAAGTTTATTCTAATGGAATTTCGCTGTCTTTTCAGTATTGCACTATTAACAAATTGGAACATTAATTGTGTTTAAAATTTAATTTCATTAATTTCTGTGTTTAAAAAAATCTTATTTTAGAAAGTATGTTAAATGTGTTAATATAGTGTTCTATTTATAGTGTTCTAAATTGTGTGTGATGCTTAATATAGTGTTCTATTTATAGTGTTCTAAATTGTGTGTGATGCTTGAAAAGTGTTCTTAATTTGGGGACAATGCGTTGTACAGTACAACACTATTGTAAGAACACATTTTAACACAACACTATTTACAACACTATTTTTAGAACACATTTTAATCACAACACTATTTACAACACTATTTTTAGAACGCATTTCTGGATCGCAACACATTTCAGAACACTATCACAACACAATAAAGTGTTGTTTATGAAGTGTTCTAACTGACAACACTATAAAGTGTTCTTAATTTGAGGACAAATTGTGTTCTTAAATGCGTTTTTTTTGTGTTTATTTTTGTGTATGAGCTTTTGCAGTGCTCATTATGAAAGATTAATGGTTTTAAATGGGAATTTCACCAAATTAGCCAGCTATCGCCAGGTTGGCTAACATTTGGCGCTACTGTGGTAACCCTGCATTAATACTTTTCAACAATTACTCATTTCAATGAGGCGGTCCTACCGGAATCGTGAGGGACACACAGAGACTTGGATTTTATATAAATAGATACATTAGTTTTAAGGTTTTCTCCGTTTGCCCCGCAGCAGGTGAAAAATCACCAAATATTCTCTGTAAAGCGTACAATTACATAACAGTTGAAATAACAATAGATTTAGTAATGCGCCAATAAACGATCGCCAAAATAGGCCAAATGCCTGCCACAAACTGCAACAATGAATCATTTTAAGCCAATGAAGAAAATGAAGAATATGAAGAAAATAAATTATAAATAAAAAAGGAAGAGTGTGATATTTAAAAATATATATACGTCTTTATCAATAGTTTAATAATAATTAATTTAAAATTATACGTTGAGAAATCAATTCAGAAATCCTAAAAAGTTAGCATAAATAACGTTCCATTTTTTCTGCTCTATTGCCCTACCTTAAAAAAAGAAAGCAAAAATTATGTTCAGTCGCTTGCGCTTTCTACAAGATTTAAAAAAAAAAAAAAAAAAAAAAAAAAAGTAAAAAAAAAGTGTTTTTATAGTCGAGTTCCGTGCCCACGCCAAATTAATGTACAGTAGAGCGCCGATTATCCGAACAAGTCGGGACCGACCCTAGTTCGGATAAGGAAAAGTTCGGAAAAATGGACAGACAACTTAAAGGATATTCATGACTATACTAAAACCTTCACTCTTTATCCAGGCTTAGGACAGCCAGCATCAGTTGTTGCTGTCGTGTTTAAGAATTGTTTTTATTTATTTATTTTTGTCTTTTTTTCTTCACTTTTTTATCATTTAAAAATTTCTTTTTCTCTTTTTTATCATTTTCTAAACTCCACAGATTATAATTTAAGCAAAAAAACTTTCGATTGATGCTTGCTTCAAAGAAGATATTTTAATGCTGCCATATCTCGGAATTCTTCTTAATTAGTTGAATAGAATCAGCGTTCTTCTGCCGTTCGAGCCATTTCATAGCTGTTTCCAAACATTTAAAAGTTTCGTTATGTGATGAACCTGGGTCATTTTCACAGCATTTGTTTTCATTTTCTTCAATTTCTTTTTCATCTTGAATCTCATTCACAATCTCATCATCATTTAAAATCTGATATCCACGGTCATGTACGTCACTATTTAACCACTCGTTAATTTCATTTTCTTCATAGCCTAGGATTCTGCCCATTTCTTTTACTGTTTTACATCCTCATTTTCTGATCTACTATCAGTTTTTACTTTATTTAAAATTTTATTCCAAGCCTTTTTTAATGTTGAGGATTTTTCTAGATCCTGGGAATCAACAGCCGTTATTCAACAATCTTTTAAATCAATTTTTATGGTATCTTTGGAATCAGGCTCTTCTGTTTCTTCTGATAAAAGACTTAAGACGTAAACGTAAGGCATAAAATTTTAACGTTTGCTTTCTATAAAGTCGTTTGAATGTCTCTATCGCATTTTCATCCATGAGTTGGATTACAGATGTAATATTAGGTGGCAAGAACTTTACCGGAAAAATGAAAAAAAAAATAGAGTGTCTGGATAATTGAAAGTTCGGTTTATTTTATTTATTTATTTATTTTTTTTTTTGAGAGAAATAGGCTTTTCGGATAATTGAAAGTACGGTTTAAAAGATTTTTTTGAGAGAAATAGGTTGTTCGGATAATTGGAAGTTCGGTTAATTGGAGTTCGGACAATCGGAGCTCTACTGTATTGTGTAAACGGACAGTTTGGGGGAAAAACATGAATTACATTCAAACAGTCAGGCGTGATTTTGATGATGAACATTGGATGATTGATTATAAAAGAGCGCTTTTAAAAAAGCTATTTTTACTTTTATACTTCTTTTCTTTGTACTTATTATAACTAGATATGCAAAAAATGTGAGATTCTTTTGAAGGATACACAGGAATCCACATTTTATATTTCAATACGAACTTAAATTAATTTAAGAATGTCCTATGATGGATATAATTTTTCAAGAAAATAAAATATTTTTAGACAAACTATATTCATATTAAATCATAAATGATTTACGCATAAAATATGAGGAAAACGCATTTTATAAAATTTCCTTATCATTATAGTCTTTATTCGATTTTATTTTATTTATTTATTTTTCAAAACTAAGGTTGCGGATATTACGCTAATAAATATCAAACAAGTTTTTATTTTCTTCCTGCATCAGCGGACCAATCGGACGTGAAACGGATGTAATGTAAGTCCGGTACGACAAAAACATCTGAGGACGGATTTTAAAAAATGTATCTGCAACAGTATGTTTCTGTCTGATGTAAAAATTGGCTAA
This sequence comes from Maratus speciosus, assembly GCA_963932465.1. Lineage (NCBI taxonomy): Eukaryota > Metazoa > Arthropoda > Arachnida > Araneae > Salticidae > Maratus > Maratus speciosus. The sequence continues at coordinate 252,043,208 of OZ010800.1, read as the reverse complement.
GATGTTATTTTGACGTATTTAATGACGACCCGTTTTACTTTGCGAGCCAATTCGCATATTTGAAGTTCTTTCGAAAGTTAGGAAATGACCTGCTTATGGAACGGGCATCTTTATTTTCCTTTATAAAGATTTTTTTTCTTCTTACATCAATCAGTAAACCAGTCAATATTATATAAATTGGATAAAAGTTCTATATGGCGAAAACATGAAAAAATCTAACATGATTATTCGTCTGACTGAGATGAAAACCGACTAAGACTTTATTGAACGATGACCCTTTACAAATTACGACCCAATTCGGACACCTGAAGCTACCACTGTAAAAAGATCACCAGTTTATAACCTTTACCAGTAAATAAATAAATAGAAATGCTTAATTCATCTTTAAAAAGTTGAACTTAAACTTACACTATGTGCAAAACTACTTAAAAGATGAGACAATATTTAAAAAAGATGTTAAAATACTTTAATATCCTTAGTACTTTCAACTATAAAAACATAGCCTTCGTCAGAGAAATACAAGAAATACTACTGTTATTAACGTCTTATTTTCAAAATTCACGTAGATGGTGTCAAAAAGAATGAAAGTGGAAGTCTTTTTTTTTTTTTTTTTTGTTCCGAAAAATATTGGGAAAATAAAACATGGATATAGGAAAGTGGAATATTACTCGTTTTATGATTCTGTAAGCTAACTGAGCCAAATTCTGGGTATGTCGTAGGATAAAACGTCATTACAAACAGTATTTTCTTTAATAATAATTTCTATTGATTTAGGATAAAACGTCATTACAAACAGTATTTTCTTTAGTAATAATTTCTATTGATTCTATATTAAGATTTAATTATCCGTGAATCAATAGAAATTATTACTAAAGAAAATATTGTTTGTAATGACGTTTTATTCTACAACATACCCGGAATTTGGCTCAGTTTGCTTAAAGAATCATAAAACGAGTAATATTTCACTTCCCCATATCCATGCTTTATTTTCCCAATATTTTCCGGTTCTAAAAAAAATGACTTCCACTTTCACTCCTTTCGACACCATCTACGTAAATTTTGAAAATAAGACGTTAGTAACAGTACTATTTCTTGTATTTCTCTGGCGAAGGCTATGTTTTTATAGTTGAAAATACTAAGGATATTAAAGTAATTTAACATCTTTTTTCAATATTGTCTCATCTTTTAAGTAGTTTTGCATATAGCGTAAATTTTAAGTTTATAATCTTTATTTTCATTTATGGAAACTTTTTAGTTCATTATTACATCAATCAGTGAACCAAGCAATCATGCGTAACCGCAAGTTAGCTAATTCTGAAATGACAAAACCTCCGAGAACGGACCGCTGCCTTAACCTTTAACTGATGTGGCAGAAGTTATCACATAACTACTGTGAAGCGGTCTGTGAGACCGCTCCATCGAAAGATGAATAAAAGGCACGATTAACTCATAGGATGGATTTTTTGTGCTAAACTTTTTGTACGGGGCTGTTATAATTAAATTTCACCTATTCAAAAGTCTCTGGTGATAGTACTAAAGTTCTAAATGAAACAAAATGTCGGTAGTGTTTGTAGTTAAACTAAAAGTTACAACTTAAAAAAAAAAAAAAAAAAGGTCTGTGAGACCGGTAACATCAGTTAAGGCTGTTCTCAAATCAAAGAGGCCAACTTTCTGACATAAGTTTTAATTCAGTTTTGTTCGAAAATGTAGCTGGTGTTGTTGTTCAGAAACTACGTCATCGAGCTGTTTTTTTCATTTTTTTGCAAACGCAATACATCTTTCAGAAAATAGTATCAAAGTGGACGTTTTGAACCGAATTTCCGCGTGAAAGTATAAAAATCACTCAAGAGCGGGCGAAAAACGGGTTTGTCCCGTGATCGAAAACGCTTTTAACTCAATGGGTAATTGATTGATCAAAAAAATGGAAAAAAACAGTTCGATTCCAAATCGCTTCCAGGGTCATGCTTTCCAGTTTTATATCTTTCCGTTACAAAATGAGTTTGTAAATATGTCAAAATGTTTTGCGCTTGTTGAACAGGACAATTAATAACAGCCTTAAGCGTTAAGGCTGTTCTCAACTGCCTTGCTCAACAAGCGCAAAACGTTTTGACACATTTACAAATTCATTTTTTAACGGAAATATATAAAATTGGAAAGCCTGGCCATGGAAGCGATTTGGAATCGATCTGTTTTTACCATTTTTAAATCAATAAATTTGCTATTGAGTTATAAGCGATTTTGATCACGTGACACGGCATTTTTCTCCCCTTACTGACTGGATTTTCTTCTTTCGTTCGGAAGTTCGGTTCAAAATGCCAACTTTGACAGTATTTTCTGAAAGATCTATTGCGTTTACAAGAAAACGGAAAAAACAGTTCGATGACATAGTTTCTGAATAACAACACCTTCTTGTTTCAAGCGTTTCCGAATAAAAATGAATTAAAACTTATGTCAGAAAGTTGACCCTTTGGATTTGAGAACAGCCTTAACGAACAAAATCAACACGGGATAAAAGCCCGTATGGACAGCGATGTAGTCGTAAAAATACCAGAGGGCACACGCTACAGACAGAGGGCATACGCTATATTAAGACGATAAATCTATAGAGTATACGCTATAGCTTTATTTGAGAAACAGAGGGCAAACGTAATTCCTCAAAAAAATCCAGAAGGTATACGGTGTATACCCTCCACTACATACTACATCCCTGCATATGGGCAAAAGCCCTGCTCCACTGAACAAAACCCCATTTTGACAAAATTCGTTTACAGAAAGGTGAAAAGTTTTTGATACGACTTCAGAGATGAAATTTTGTAACAGGCTGAGTCTCAGAATGTGAACACCATACACTGTCAAAAATTCTATTCCATTATCCCACCACACAAATGCGCATAAAAATCTATCCCGATCTTCGTGGCGAAATTTTGCAAGATGCTGAGTGGCATATAAACACCATATACGAATGATGTTTGTAAATTTCAATCCCCTGTAACTCCAGATCCAGAGGGATTACGTTACAACGTTTCTCAAAATCTGTGATGACCTCATAATGATGGCATGACATCAACCAGAACTTCAGTTTATAATCTGAGACTCAAGCATCCAGCAAAATTTCATCACTGAGACCGTATACGATTTCTTACATTTTTGCAACATATCTAGAAACATATCCCAAAGCACCTTCGATTGGAGAGACGTGGGAAGGGAGGGGGGGGGGGGGGGTTGCGGTAGCCTAGGTTCGCGTAAGTATTAATACTTATAGGAAATAAATAAAAAATATTTATCAAATTTCATAACTGCTGACTTTTTTCATTTTCATTTCGAACGGGGAATAGCGTTCAAGAATTTTTCTTTTAAAATAATATTAGCGAAACCTTAATTACGTTTGAAAAGTGCTACATTAAGCAGGTTAATAATTTCTCCCTACAGAAAGCAATAATGTGTGACTTAATAGTTATGAGAGTATTATGTCTCACGTTAAATCATCAGCTGTATTTTTTATTGAATTTTGAGAATAAAAGAAGATTCGCAAAATTCTTCACTTAAACTAATTTTAAATTTAGTAAAATATCAAACATGCAACATTAATACAGTTAAACTATGCAAAATGCAGTTGCAACTATGATCGCTACGTGGGGTTTTAATTCGCCGGCTTTTGTCCTAGATGTAATGTCCACGGGCAGAATGCAATTTAGGAGAAGATGGCAACATTTTATCTTTGGGGGAATTTTGTATTTAGCCGATACCTTTATAAATAAAAACACCTTTACTCTCAATCATAAATTTTTCTCTTACTGTTTAATTATTTTAGATTATCTAGATAGCTATTTATTCTGCAAAACTCTCAAAAATAAACTAAAGTTAAAATATTTAATATTTGCAATAAGTGATAAAAATAAATTTTAAAGGCAAAAAATACCTTTATTTATTCACATTCGGCATGTTTCATTGCATACGATGGCAAGAATTAAAATAATACAATATTTTCGCAAAAAATTTTAAATTGAAAAACTGTTCTGTTTAGCATCTCTTTTTCAAATTTTAGGAAGTTCCATGAAGGTTGAATAATGGCATGAGGAATTTCACAGAACAGTCGATAAAATATATATTCTTCGAATCAGGAGATAATGACACAATTCAGTAAAATATGCAGAACGATTTTTATTCATTGAAAGTAGATCAGAACTCTAATAATTAAAAACTCTGTTAAATGAATATGAATAAGATTTATTATAACCAAGAAAAGCCTGGGTTCAGATCACTTATAGCGGTGATCGCTCGCTTCAGAATTTAATTACATCTGCATTAAAAACAAACTGAAAAAATAGTAAAGTAAAATAGGGTTGCAATAATTCTTGGCGATGACTAATTTTCGCCAAGTCAAACAGAAAAAAAGGGGGGTTTAACATGGCATATATTCTCACTGCGTAAGAAGATCTCAATTGATTCTCGGATAATGGACGGCAAATAAAATCTTGATGGATAAATTATTCTACTATTTTTTAAATTAATTTGTAAAGGTTCTTTGTTATATAGTCTGGCTAAAGCTGTAGTTTTCTTGTTGTATTTGATGTCTGCTTTAATCCTGCACCATCTTCTTTGGTGAAAGAATAGAACCAAGCCAATTATTAGGGGTATATGAAATACCTTTCGCCAAAGAAGATGGAACAATGCAATTTTATATAAGAAAGATAAAGAGAAAACTCAAAACTAGATCAAAGAACATATAGCAGACATCAAATACAACAAGAAAACTACAGCTTTAGCCAGACTATATGACAAAGAACCAATTATTTTTTAAAATAGTAGAATAATTTATCAATCAAGATTTTATTTGCCATCCATTATTTGAGAATCAATAGGGATCTTACGCAGTGAGAATATATGAAATGAGTCTAAAATTTGGGAAGAGATGCTAAACAGAACAACGAAACAATAATATAAAATAATTCACGTTCACAAATATTCATTTTTACTATTGCAGTTAATTTCATTATGATTGTGTTTGCGTGATTTTTTGTTTATTAGTTTTTCAAATAAAATTTTTTTGCGAAATATGTATTAAAATATTGCCGTCGGATGCAATGAAACATGTCGAATGTAAATAAATAAAGGTATTTTTTTGCCTTTAAAATTTATTTTTATCACTTATAGAAAATATTAAATACTTTGATGTTTTGGAGTGATTTTTATATATAGTTTAAAACTAAAGTTAGTTAAACTTTCAAAACATTTGAAAAGTAGTCCTTTTCGTAATTTCAGAGATACCTTCGAACGACAGAACTGGATCCGGGGAGCATGGTCGTGCGAAGAAAAAACTGCGCGCGGGGCAAAGTTTCAATTTGGCGCGCCCCCCCCCCCCCCTCACTTTTTCTTTATGACAGGTACGACGAAATTGATAGTGCAGAAACAGAAATAAAGCCTATTGAATAAATATTTTGCGTTTATTTTGGAACTTTAAAACGTGTAATTTTACAATAATTCAGAAATTGGGGCCCCGTAAATTAATAGTAACTATTATTTGTACCGTATATTCTACAGGATGCATATTTTAGTGGAGTTCATAAACCTCTATCAATTTTATTATGTTTGAAAGAGTGTAACGCTATTAAAAATCATTCGAAACGATTTTTTCGCATTGTCCATATGTAATGGAATACTTTTGACTGTCCCTGTAAATGAACTAAACATGCTACAAACTTCATTTGGAATAGGGATCGTGCTGTGGTAGAGGTCACTAACATCCAAAAATTTCAGAACAATCCGAGTTTATTTATGAGAGAGCGCGGACAGACAATTCGAAGTCATAAACAATTTTCAACTTTGTTGGAAAGGGTTAAAAAACTTTGGTAGTATAAATTTGACCCCCCTAGATTTCCGCGCTCGGGACGACCACCCCCTTCGCCTCTCCCCTTTCGTACGGGGCTGCCGGGGGGGGGGGGGGACCTTGGTGCTCTTATGCCCTTTACTTATGACCACCAAATGAGACGGGATAAATGTGCAATCTGCTACAGCATATTTCTGATTGACGTAAGAGCAGGCTAGCATTTTATTATGACGTATTTAATGACAGTCCAGTTTACTATGGCGTTCATTTCAAACGTTTGAAGGTACCTGAGATGTTACGAAATGACCAGTTTACTGATCTAATCTAATGACAGTAAATTATGCACGTTCGAATATCTGCATAATTATTATTCTGATAGGAGAAAACTGTCTTCTACTGACCGAAATATAGTTTACGTCGCAGACACTAAAGGAAAACGAGATTAGTGAGAACTATTTCCGAAACCAGTTTTTCTTGGGAGGGTTTAGTCAGTGGGGCCTGCCGGTTAGATTTCGCAATTATCGAGAGGGACGAGATGCTTTGAGGGTAATATCAGGGTTTTGAGGGTCGCTTCGGGATCAGTTGAGGGGGAAAAGTTAATGGAAAAATTCCAGAATTTTCTATACTCAGATTTCTCTCCTTTTATTCATTTTATATAATGCTGAATTCAAATCTAAAGTAGTTTTGTGCGGATCGGGTTATGCCCGATTCCCGATCCAAACCCGCAAATTCTATTTAAAATCAATCCGACACCCGAACCAAACCCGACAAAAATATTTTCATCTAACTGGAACTAGACCAGAACCCAAAATACCTAAACCCAAGCCCAACCGGGAACCCCCGATGATAGCGAAATTGATCCACAATAGTCTGTAATCTCTAATGACAATATGTTGAAAAATGAACATGTAAAAAGTCATTCATATTAAAATACGTAGTTTTTAATCTAAAACAATATTCTGGACTTTCTTTTGAAAAATCAGGTTAACCCGAACCCAACCGCAACAATCAAAACTCAACCTAAACCGACCCGAACTCAAAACAATTAAAACGAGCCCGACCCGCAATAATAATAATAATAAAAATAGCGCCAAACTTACTCAACCTGTAAGTGGGTAAAATCGGGTTACCCAAACCGATGCAAGACTCTAATCTAAAGTGGTTAGTTTTTGACACATTTACAAAGGCATTTTTAATGTTAGACGCATGATAAAAGCCAGAATATTTCAGGAAATGCTGTCAAATTAGGTGTTTTGGATCGGAACGCGGCAGCTTAAGAAATACAGCATCAACTTATAGCTAAAATGTCTAATATATTTATCGAAAAATGAAAAACGTTATTTGATAAACTTTTTTCAATTCTGACATTGGGATAAGAGATATGGTGTCAGACTCGTGGTTTTTGAAAGGATAATTTAATTTGTCGAAATAGGTTTTTAATGGATATTTAAACCTCTAGTTGGAATATTTCAAAAATGTTTAGAAATTCTGAAAGAGAAACTTTTTTTGCTGTGTGCTTGAAACTTCAAGTTAGTAGGGCCGATAGTTTTTAAGATACGGGTGTCTTTGAAAACGTCCATTCTAATCAAGTCAATAATAAATAAAAACTTTTGTGGAAAACTAAAAGCTATAAAACTAAAAGCTTGGAATCTATTGCTTATCATTGTCGGGGGAGGGACATAATTTCAATTTTGATCCAGTCACTATTATCAAGAAATGCAACATTTCTCTAGACTTTTTTGAAGCTGTTCATATTCATAAATTTAGAAACTCCTTGGTTAATGATTTTTTGAATATGCCTTACATCTCAACTTTCTGGGTGCATTTGTTATTTGTTGTGTCACGATGCTTCACTTCCACTTTCATTTCATTGGTTGCTGGAACTCGTTGGCCCTTCGGTGCTGTGTTTACTGACATTTGGGTTTTCGTCTTGCATGTAGTTGGGTTTTGTCGATTTTATACACGACGAAAGTTTCACGACACGGACGAAAGTTTTTGACATCATTGAAAGAATTAAACGGCTAAAATGGAAATGGACTGGGCACATTGCAAGAAGACAAGACAATAGATGGAGCACAAACACCCTACAGTGGTATCCCAGAGTTGTAAAACGGCCAAGAAGACGACCTCAAGTAAGATGGAGGGATGAAATCAGAAAAGTAGCCGGCGTAAATTGGATGACTAAAGCACTAGACAGAAAACATTGGAAAAATCTGGGGGAGACCTACATCCAGCAGTGGATTGAAAACGGTTGATGATAATGATGATGATGATGATATATATATATATATATATATATATATATATATATTTGTTATAGGAATATAAGGATAAATGTGAGCCGTTAAAATGTAAATACAGTTCTCTCAGGCATTATTGGCTGTTTGTGTTAATACTATTTAACTTAATATTTGTATTCAATCAGCATGTATTTGGGTGATTCGATCATATGGAAAGGGAAGTGGTGGCATGCATTTAATAATAATAGCAACAAATTTCAATACTTGTTATGTTCTTACTGCATTCCCCATGATGCCTTAAAGTACTTTAGTATAAAGTTTCATAATATGAAAACAGAAAGCAACAGATAGCAGATGTGCGATATTACTGTAATATTTTAATTAAAATTATGTTTTTAAAAAAAAATTTATGAAATCAGTAAGGAAGAAATTAAATATCACAAAATGAAAAACACTTTAAATTAGAATCTGGTCACTTTTGGATATTTTTTACCATTTGGTTCTCCTTTAACTAAAACTTATATCTGCTGTTGGGGGGGGGGGGGCTCAACCGCATGCCCCTGTATTAGTCAGGCCTTGTAATTAACAAGCCTCCGTAATTTACCTATGTTGAAGAAGTATGTTTACCCTCTATGCTTTGAATATCTATTCTTTCCTAAAACGAAGCAGGTGTCAGACGATATTCTATTCATGCTTGCTTTATTTATTTAGTTGCTTTTTAGGGTTTCGTTCATCTGACGAAACCCTATTCGTCTCGCTCCTCTGTCTGTCTGTCCGTCACAGAACCCGTTCTCAGAAACTATACATGTTGGAGACTTGAAATTTTGCATACTTATAGATGAACACCGCACATCATACGACAAATCATAAAATTTTGAAAAAGTCGTACATTTAACCCTTTGGGCCCCCATATGTGTATTTTAAACAATTCTTTCTAAGTTATTCCCTAATTAGGTTGCAGGAGTGAAATTTTGCGTACTTATAGGTGGACACCTCACATCAAACGACAAATCATAAAATTTTGAAAAAGTCGTACATTTAACCCTTTGGGCTCCCATATGTGTATTTTAAACAATTCTTTCTAAGTGAGTCCCTAATTAGGTTGCAGGAGTGAAATTTTGCGTACTTATAGATGGACACCTCACATCAAACGACAAATCATAAAATTTTGAAAACGTCGTACATTTAACCCTTTGGGCTCTCACATGTGTATTTCAAACAATTCTTTCTAAGTGAGTCCCTAATTAGGTTGCAGGAGTGAAATTTTGCGTACTTATAGGTGGACACCTCACATCAAACGACAAATCATAAAATTTTGAAAAAGTCGTACATTTAACCCTTTGGGCTCCCATATGTGTATTTTAAACAATTCTTTCTAAGTGAGTCCCTAATTAGGTTGCAGGCATGAAATTTTGCGTACTTATAGATGGACACCTCACATCAAACGACAAATCATAAAATTTTGAAAACGTCGTACATTTAACCCTTTGGGCTCTCACATGTGTATTTTAAACAATTCTTTCTAAGTGAGTCCCTAATTAGGTTGCAGGAGTGAAATTTTGCGTACTTATAGGTGGACACCTCACATCAAACGACAAATCATAAAATTTTGAAAAAGTCGTACATTTAACCCTTTGGGCTCCCATATGTGTATTTTAAACAATTCTTTCTAAGTGAGTCCCTAATTAGGTTGCAGGCATGAAATTTTGCGTACTTATAGATGGACACCTCACATCAAACGACAAATCATAAAATTTTGAAAAAGTCGTACATTTAACCCTTTGGGCTCCCATATGTGTATTTTAAACAATTCTTTCTAAGTGAGTCCCTAATTAGGTTGCAGGCGTGAAATTTTGCGCACTTATAGATGGACACCTCAGATCAAACGGCAAATCATAAAATTTTGAAAAAGTCGTACATTTAACCCTTTGGGCTCCCACATGTGCATTTTAAACAATTCTTTCTATGTGAGCCTCTAATTAGGTTGGAGCCGTGAAATTTTACATACTTATAGCTAAACACCTCACATCAAACGACAAACTATAAAATTTTGAAAAAGTCGTACATTTAACCCCTTGGGTTTCCACATGTGTATTTTAAACAATTCTTTCTAAGTGAGCCCCTAATTAGGTTGGAGGAGTGAAATTGTGCATACGTATAGCTGAATACCTCACATCAAACGAAAAATCATAAAATTTTGAAAAAGTCGTACATTTAACCCTTTGGCCTCCCAGATGTGTATTTTAAATAATCCTTTCTAAGTGACACCCTATTTAGGTTGGAGGCGTGAAATTTTCCATACTTATAGCTGAACACCGTCATGCGACAAATCATAAAAATTTGAAAAAGTCGTAAATTTAACCCTTTGGACTCCCACATACGTAATTTAAGCAATTCTTTCTAACTGAGCCCCTTATTAAATTGGAGATTTGAAATGTTGCATACTTATAGCAGAACACCTGAAGCCAGGCGACAAATCATAAAATCTTGAAAAAGTCTTACGTTTAACCCTTTGAGCTACCACATATGTATTTTAAGCAATTCCTTCTAAGAGAGCCCCTAATTAAGTTGGAGAATGAATTTTTGCATACGTATAGCTGAATACCTCAGATCACACGACAAATCATAAAACTTTCAAAAAGTCTTATATTATTTACTCCTCCGGTCTGTCTCTAACTTGTATATTTTAAGCAATTTTTCTAACCTCCGCCCTTTTCACCCGGGGAGCACTTTTTCAACTTTTGCCGACACCTCTTTGACCATTCCTTCATATTATGTACCATAGCGTTACATATTTGAGTTCCACTTTTTACCGCCAGGGGCGCCTACTTACCTCGGGTGCTATGGGCCCAATCCCTTCGACTAATATATATACGGATAGTATGTAAAATGGAGTTTCGTTGGGATAGAGGTTTGTTTAGAATAGAGTGCGCCCCTGGTTGCGAAATGTGGAACTAACAAATTTTTCAAAAGTATAAAGTGTTTTGAAAGGAATATTAAACGAAACCCTTTGTGCGATCTGTGATCACACTTACCCACTTGTTTTTTTTTACCGTACTTGTATTGTTCACTTTTAACTTACAAAATGATAATTAGACTAATATAAAAGAAAACTCTCAGAAAATTCTGTTAAGAATGCAAATATGTAAGTTTCTAAGATTAAATTGTAAAAAATCAAATTCAGGTATTGTGTCACTTTATTCATATCGAATAAAATTTTATTGAGTGTAATGTCAGTACCTCTATTTATTTTTAACTTTTAGATTTATACAATTCTAAAAAATTGTCAAAAGGAATTTTTCCCTATCTGTAATAATATTTTTATTATTTCTTATATGTTAATATTATAAATATTATTGAATTGATTGTACGTTATTTACATTAAAAACAATCTTTTTATTTTATCTGTAAGGAAATGAAAATGCATAAATTTTAAAAGATTATTGTAACGATTGTTTAATACGTTAAACTTCATAAATTAATAAAACATGAGCTATAAAAATTTTCCTACCAAAGGGGAATAATTATGAAATTTTCTGGGACTTGTAGAGTGCAATATTTCGTATATTTTTATATCACACCATTGCTTTTGATATATAGCATTCAAGACGAAATTTTTACCTTGTTTTTCGTTGCACTTAAACCGTTCATTCATCATGTAAAAAAAAAAAAAAAAAAAAAGAAAGAAAAGCATATATCCGTGTATGAACGTAGAATAGATATTAGATATATAAACTAGAATATCTATTCTATGTTCATGTATCGGTGTAAGATTCTATCGAAAACGTAAACATGTAATATTAAAAAAAGAAAGATCACAATAAGGTAGATACTCAATAATAAGCATACTACAAGGATGGGGAGTTTCTTCCCCATTGTCGCTAAAGGAGCTACGGTCGCAATCGCATTACCATTACGCTCTATGGGAGCGTCCGATCTTGTATGTTAATCTATGTTCCAGAGTACCCTCACACAAATTTTTAGTTTTGTACGAGCGATAGATTCCGCTAGTCATCGCAGGCAGACACACACAAAGCGAAACTTTCTTTTATTAGTATAGATATAATAATTTTTAGCATGTTAAGTAAAATCTATATTAATAAAAGAAAGTTTTTGTCGGCATGTGTGTCTGTCCGTTTGTTTCTTTGTTGGCAATGGCTAGAGAAATCTATCGCACGTTCAGGTCTGAAAATTTTAATAAAGATAGACGAAGACAGATGCGAATGCACTTGAGACTCAGATTTTTCAAAAAAAAATTAATACATAATTAGCCGAGATATTATTCCTCGCACGTCCGGATAATCCTCGGTTCTTTAAGAAGACAAAGAAAGAAGTTTCTCTCTTTTTTTTTTTTTTTTTTTTTTTTTTTTTTTTTTTTTTTTTTTGCTGCATTTGCAAATCGCAATCGCCTAGACCCCCCCTCCCCCCCCAATGAAGTTACAAAAAACCACCCACTTATTCAGGGTGCTTTTCCAGTTCTTCCGGTATATTTCGTTAAAAAATATTAATGTTTACTATTTCAGAAAAACATTTTCTATAGGTCGATTTCATTTATTCGTTTTTTATGCAATCTTAAACTGCCATCCGCGTGTCCCGGATTCAATATATATATATATCTTTCTGGTATATATATATATATATATATATATATATATATATAATAAATAATGCACGCCAGGCTCTCTGCTTTACTCGGGTTTATCCCCGATCAACACTAAATACCTTGCACCATTGATTTTTGTTGTCTGGCTTGCGCCCCCCATCCAATGTCACTTTTCAGGTAAGTCAAGGAATACCAAAAGTAATATATAGTAGAAGAAAAGAATTATTTGAAAAATCTTGAAATTGGTTGTCCCACTTTGGATATTTATTTTTTTAGCCTGAAAATCGAGAAGCCTGGGCAACTCTAGGGCCGCAGAAAAAGTCTTTGGGCTTCGGTAGTGATTCAAATGTGGGTCCCTAAGTATGGTACTATAGAAAATTAGTATGAGTAATTACTCTTTTTTAAAGTAACTAGGGGATCGTACCCGGGCTTCCCGGGTTAAAGAATATAGGTGAAAACATTTTTTTTAAATGAAAACTAATAAATTTTTTATATGCAATAAATTTTTTAGAATGCCCACTTACATTAAAAAAGCATTTTTCATATGGAAAATACGAATTATACAATCAAATAAATTTTTTAAATTTATCAAAAGTGATATTTTCTTATTAGCCGCATGCTAAGAGTTATTTGACCAAGATTTTGCTTCTTATGGCATCCTTTTATATTACGATAATTTCAGAGCTTAGACATGTCAGTTAAATTTGTGTTTTATTTATATTCTTTTATTTATTTATTCATAGGGAAGTTTTTTTTTTTTTTTTAAATGGATATTATCCGTAAGAAAATGATGAACTCTTTATTTTGTTTTAAGGGCAAACGGATTAATCTTTCGTAATCGAGCTCCGCGCGATATAGATAAATTAAAAAATATTTCATGCTTTAAAATTATTTTTAAAACCATAGACAATCAGTAAACTGAGATGAACTTTGCAAACAAATTCCATTTGTAAAAAAAATCGTATCTGGTGATCTAAAAATTTAAATTGTACGATTAAAAACATGTTAGATTTGTATTTTTTCAACATTATTCTTTTATTTGTTTATAAAAGAAGTATTAATTTCGTTAATTTGTCTTTCACAAATGTGTTAGACTGGTGGTTTTTATAATATTATGCTTTTATTTGTTCATAAAGGAAGTATTAATTTCGTTATGCAAAAATAGTCAGAAACAAATGCTGAAAAATGTTTGTTGCTTTATGTGAAAAATGTTTATTATTATTATGCATTGAAACCGGCAAGTGATAAGATAAACTTAAAAAAATCATGCTTAAAAATTATTTTAGAAAATATAATATATGAATCAATTCAGATACATTTTTTAAACAAATTGCTTTTGAAAGTAATTTTTTTCCCTATACGACGAAAGTTGAAAATGTACGATGGTCAGAAGATTAAAAAATTGCAGATTCAAGATTTCATTTGCAAATTTCAAGACCGAAATTTGATCGTGAAGTGTTGCCATTCACAAAATGACGTCAGCGTTTCGCACAGATACGTTTGCTCTTTATAATATAGATACATAATCAGTAAAATATAATAAAGATCAGTTTTTAGGGCGTGGTTATCAATTGAGGCTCTTATGCTTGGTATTCCGGAATGAAAAACAGCAATTTTCACCTTCTCAAAATTTGCATGCGCACTTCTCATATCTCTGTTCATCATTATAAAAAAAAAAACGTATTTTGTTTGATCATGTTAAAATCATTTTAACTCAAAACTTGAAGTCTCGATTGTCAGCAACATCTTTTATGTGAACAAATGCACTCTTTACTTAAGATTCTAATATCAATTCCGGAGAGTAAAAATTTCCATAATTTATGTTTTTTAGACGCATTTGTGTTAAAATGTTTAGTTTTATCTAAGAAAATGATCGTTTTATAGTAAATATGACTTCATTTTCACTTAAAAAGGCCTTTCGCCTAGTGTCTGAAACTTAGTACGCATGCAGAAGGAAAAACAATATAGAAAATTTATGAGGAAAAATACGTGTTTTCAAAAGCAGTATGTTATTTTCCGTTATTATGCCCCTAATATAATATTCTGCTCCTAATGGGATTTTGCGACACTAAACCCTATACAACAATTTTGAATTTTTATCAGAAAATAGCATGAATAAAGATAAAAAATACCTCATTATTTCTCTCTTGTCTGCAATAACGAAAGCTATCTAATTTTCACCATTTTGAAGAAATTTCATAAAATGCTTTTAAAATTAAGATATAAAAGTGGGGATATTTAGAAAAAGAAACAGATAGTGCGATCACATCTACAAATGAAGAGCTTTCAGTTTTAAAAAATATTAATAAAATTGGTTCAGCAGAAAGATCAGGGCAAATGACTAAAAAACAGACTTGTGTTTTAAATATATAGATTATATAAAATTAGGAAAAATTAAATTATGCCAATTATGTTATTTTGATAAAATTATAGTAGAATGTCCTAAAGAACAGCATTAAAATTTTATTATTCGAGAGAAATTTGGAAAAAAAACTTCAGGAACATGATATTATTTTAGATCACGAATTATTTGTTTGCTTGTCTAACTCGGCGAAGCAAATCCATCCAAGCTATGATCATCAATTTCTGTAATATAAATCGCTATTATTTGCATGTCACCTCTCTTTTATAAAGACACTCTAAATTTCTGTAAAACATTGCGTTTTATCAGTGTGTGATTTCGATTACATTATTTTCAAAAGTGAAGCATTTTCACCTGTGAAGAATTTCAAAGCAGCTGGGCTGTGAAAATGACGCACTTCTACAAAACATAATTCAGGTTTAAGAATTAAAATACACGCCTTTTTGTAAAATATCTTCATTTGCATCCGATAAAACAATCCACTTTTACAACCCAGTCTTAAACTTCGTCTATAGAAAAGCATGCATGTGACGTCATTATGACGGAATAACAGACACTATTCTTGACATAGCCCATATTTTAATTTCACCTTTTTTATCAAGTTTTATGAGACAATGGCAACAAAAAGATACAGTATCTTCTATTTTCGACTATTTTCCGTTTACTTTCAATGACTTTTCAATAAAAATTGGGTACTTTTGTTGCCACTATAAGAAAAATGGTATTAAAAACTACAAAAAAATTAATATCTCAAAAATAAATTGAGATACAGCTTTCAAACAAATTGCATTTAAAAGAGCATTTTATTTCTTATACGACGGTTTAAAAATTTAAAATGTGCGATGCGTAGAAGTTTAAAATTTTTCAATTGAGAAAATTGCAAAACGAAAATTCATTTCAAATTTGAAAGTGTTGCCATTCGCAGAATGACGTATGCGTTACGCACAGATATGTTTGCCCTTTATAGTATAGATACATAAAGTGTGTCCCAACGAAATAAAGCCACCGTAATTGTGTGCTGTAACTCGGCACGAAATAAACAAATATACTAAGAAACTCTATATAGAAATACATATTTACAAGGAGTAACTCACTTCCTGCCCCACCTGGGCATGAGAAAAAGGTGAATGTGTAAAAATAAAGAGTGGGAAAAGTATCCCGCCGAAATAAAGCCACTGCCAATATTAGTGGCTTCGCAACATGTGGCACGGGTCAACTACACAATAGAATTCTCCCCACCTCCAAACGGTCTGTCGGGGCTCAGATGAGAAGGAAATATTTTCTTCTTTGCACTGGCCTGCTATTGATGCATACAGGAATCCATTTTGTTGCCTAAGTGGAAGCATAAATACAGAATGACTGCACGCGAGAGGAAAGACGCGAATAAAACAATAATAAGTGGAATATTTACGTAGCTTGTGCGTTCTTAAAATGCAGTTACATTTTTTTTTTCAATTTTAAGCCTTCGTGAAGGTTTCAAAATGTATAATATCAATGATTTTTAACCCCTAAAATAACAATTTTTAAATTTAAGAATTTCTTACGATACATATTTATGAATAAGATTATGGAAGTTTTAACATCTATCATTGTTTTTCAGTTATACATAAATATTTTTCAACATCAAAGTTAATCAACGCAGTATATAACTGAGATTTTAATTCCCATCAGCAGTATTTGTTTTCTATTTAAAATAAAAGCCACTTTTTATTTATTTATTATATATATGAATACTTTTCATTTTTTAAGGTGGGAGGGGGTATCTTTAAAAATTTTAATGTCATCTAATTCTCCACTCCCTTGCACAGAGTTTAAAATCATGATTTTTTTTTTCTTTTTTGACCATTGGCTTCTTAGTAATGACAATAAGTATCCGCGTAAAATTTTCCTTACCCACAAAACTTAAAACATTTAAAATATTTTTCTCTTTTCTTGTTTCTTTCAAATGTTAAGTTGTGTTAAATGTTAAATAAATAAATGACTTACCCTTCTCCCAAATAAAAAAATAAATTAATAAATAAAATATAAAAATAATTTCAAAATTTTTAGATTATTATACTGTATTTGTTATTCATTAGAATCGTTGATGTTAATTCTCTCCCATCCCCCCGGCAAATAGAGAATAATTAATAGCTGGTATTAATACAAAAAAAATTCTTTTTTTCAGCTTTTGTAGTCTTAAACCCTGTAAAAAAAAAGGGAACACATTTTCTTATTTCATTGTAAGTTTCACACCTTTGTTTAAAATAAGCTATCTAAATCTGCAAAAATATGTTACCAATTTACCTTTATAAATGTGTGAAATTTAAATAGCAAGATTATTTTCCTTTATAATAATAATAATAATAATAATAATAATACTCCGCATTCATAATGCTTATTCTTTAGCTATTATTTTTTCCGTCATTACTCGGCGAATTTAGATAAAACATTAATTACTTTATCAAAGTCAATATTTTTAATAAATATTTCTTTATTAAACTGGGCTAACGACTAATTATTGCCAAATGATAATTTAAAATACTTTTATTGCTTAAAAAATATATGTTTCACATTTTTTCTTTAATCGTTTAAAAAAACAAATCTTAAAACCCCTTTTTATGAAATTTTCATTATACTAATATTTTCAATAAACAGTATAGTGCAATACAAAATTTTAGTTTTATTTAACCTTTTGCTCTTCTTTGTGGAGAGTAACTTGTTATTCTTGTTCTAGGGATTGTTTTCCTTTTTTTTTTTATCTATAATATTTTACATGTTTTCTTATCATGTTTTGAATAATTTAAAGTTTTTTTTTTTATTATTTTATGCCAGAATCCTCCCAGATTACGATTATCTTACGATTATTTATTACCAGCTGATTCGATTAAACAATAATAAACTTTGTTTTCACAAAAAAAAAAAAAAAAAAAAAAAAAAAAAAGAATGATTTTATTATATAGTCAATCGTATAAACTGCGTGCTTATGTACTTTTTTTGTATCACGACAGACAATTTTTGTATAAGAAATCAGGATTGCAATTCACTTCTTATTTAATCAAAAATATAGAATATGTCACTAAGCCGAAGTCTTATTTTTATTCCACGTTTTAAAGCCTTATAAAAGAACAATTTTTAATCTTTTATCATCAATAACTTGAAATGGAAATAAATCTTCGCTTATCTTAAATGCATAAATTCTGCGGATTTCAATATTCAAAATTATTGAAAGAAAATTTAATGATTGTACGCATTCTAAATGTCCCGTACTATACGCAACAACTGTCGTGACGTTGTTAATAATAATGTAGCTCTTGTAAAGATAATTTAAACAAACCTACTTTATTATACATGAACTATAATAACTCGAGAAGTACTAAAAATTTCTTTGGCTTACATCCAGGCAACACTGAGCTAGTTACTCCATACTTTGGACTCAAGAAAAAAAAGTAGCTTGAATATTTTATTCATCTTTTAATTATACCTTTAATAGTTTCAATTCAAGAATAACATTTTCAATAATCAATTTTTCCTATGTTTCCATATATTATTCAAGTTATTAAAAAATGACTCATAATTTTTTCATTCAAGAAATTCCTTATATTTGTATAATTTTTTTTCCTTTCTATTATAAGGAATTTTTTGAATGAAAAAAATAATATGTCATGTTTTTAATAGCTTGAAAGTTGTTTTGTCCTTTGAACTATAAAGGACAAAATATAAGTATAAAATACAGGCATTACAAAAGGCAGTTATTTCTGTCGATAAAAATTATCTAAAAAAATATTCATCAGTTAAATGCAGCATTTAATGTTATTAAACTCAAGAGAGAAAAACAAAGGCCGCGCACTTGAATTTTATGTTTTATTTTTAAATATGCAAATTTTTTATCAGAGTTCTTGGCAAAGTCTTTAGGTAAGCAGTTTGAAGATTGTGAAATCTTTAGTGGATAAAAATAGATTTTTAAATTTAAGAGAAATTTCAAAAGTTTCTAAGATTTTAGATAAAGAGTATAATTCGAGACAAAAAAGATGTAGTTTTGCATCAAAATGGATGCTTTACTAACTCCGCAGTCAAACCTATTCAGACTATCTTCCTTTAATCTCCTCCTAATCTACCCATCTTGACCTTTGGGGAGGAAAATGCAGGAAAAAGTAATTATACCGTGCGGAGCGCAACTATCCCAATATTAGTATTTATTCGTAACTACCGACATTCAAGATGCTGAGATCAACATGTTTATGACTTCAGGAAGCTGTCATGTACATGTTCTGTGCTAGTCGAACTTTGTGCGGACTTTAGAAGGTTGTACTTTCTATTTTTCCTGCTGTATTGCAATGGGAAAGAAAATCCAGCTATCAAAGTTCGAGAAAGGACAAATAACAGCTTTTAAGGAACAAGGTCTTTCACATAGACTAGGGATGCACAACCTGTGGCCCGCGGGCCAAAAGTGGCCCGCGATGAGTTAACGTGTGGCCCGCGAATTTCGTCAATTTATAACTGGCAAAAATTGCAATTTTTGTCCATAAGGTGACAGGAATAATCGTAATTTTCGTCAATTTGCCGCGAGAAAATTGAAAATTTGATCAATTAGTTAAGAATCTTGAATTTCGTTGATCGACCATGGAAAAATCTTGAATTTCGTTGATCGGGTTTGGAAAAATCGCGAATTTTGTTGATTGGACACGGAAAATTGCGAATTTTGTCGATCAGACACGAAAAAAGCGCGAATTTTGTCGGAGGCTCAGAAAAAATCCCAAATTTCTTTAGTTGGGCAAGGAAGAATCACGAATTTTGTCGATGAGGCGCCAAAAAAAAGCGCAAATTTCGTTGATCGATCACGCAAAAATTGCCAGTTTTGTTGATGATGCGCAGAAAAATTGCAAAATTTGTACATCGGCTGCAGGAAAATCGCAAATTTCGCCGATCAGGAGCGGGAAAATCGCAAATTTCGCCGATCGAACACGGAAAAATCGCGAATTTTGTCGATCACACGCGGAAAGATTGAAAATTTCATTGATCGGCTGCGGGAAAATTGTGAGTTTCGCCAGATTATCGCGAGAAAAAATCGCGAATTTCGTCAATTTCACGTTGGAAAAAATGCAAATTTCTTCACAGTTAGTTAAAAAACGCGATTTTCGTTGATCAGCATTGGAATAATTGCAAATTTCGTGGATCAGGCCCAGAGAAATCGCGAATTTCATTGGTCAGACACGAAAATATCTTGAATTTTGTTCACGCTCGGAAAAATCACAAATTTCGCCGATAGAGCGCCAAAAAATAGCAAATTTCGTCGATCAGGCGCGGAAAAATAGCGAATTTCGTTGGTCGGCTCCTCCCCCCCCCCCCTTTCTTTGAAAAAATTAAAAAAAAAATTCGGCACTAGCCACTTTCATTAATATGTTTTTTTTAGCACTTTTAGTAAAACAAAATTTACTCTCCCGAATAAAGTCAAGCAATATTACCCTTTTTGAAAATAGTCCTTGCTATATCTGTAATATCTACAAACGTAAAAACTGTTAATATATCCCTAACAACTAAATTGGATATGTTGATTGTGTAGGAGAACCTAGAGGGGTAACCCTCCCCCCCTTTCAAATCATACTTTTTATCTGATTATAGGCCACAGATCACCTCCTCAAAATAGAATTCTCTCCGAGTTACTGATGTGGCCCTCGACAACCGAGGCATTTTTGTAAGTGGCCCTTCTCTTAAAAAGGTTGTGCACCCCTAACATAGACCAATATCTAAGCAAATCAAATGATCTAAAACCGTAATAGACAGTTTTAGTTTTACATCGTCTTTCAGGAGGTGGTATTTCCCTAAAATCGTTAGCCAAAGAGGATAACATCCCTGTGACAAAATTAACCCTGTCACGAATTGAAAACGTACAAGCAAATTGCGATATAAGAAACGAAAACAGGAGTAGATGTTGAAAGCTATACACATGCAAAGGAGAGTCCACTGGGACAAATATAATCAAACCTGGAAGGACCAGTGACATTGTGTTATAGTCCCAGATGAGAAAAAAAATTAATCTGGATGGGCCAAACGGCCTTACTTTCCATTGGTATGACATGAGGAAATTTTCTTCAAAAGATAGCAAGGTGGAGGCTCATTAATGGTGTGGGAAGGCTTCGGCTATGGAGGTAAACATAATCTGGCTGTTCTCTCAGGACGCATGAAGGCTACCGATTACCAAGAAATACTAGAAAACTATTTACTGCCATTTTTAAACAGAATTGGTAGACTAAGTTGGATTTTCCAGCAGGAAAAACCTCCATTCACACTACAAAATCATCCCGGGAATGGTTTGGAGAATCGGGTGCATTTCATGGAATGACTTGCCCTTTTCCTCTGATCTCAATCCCCAAGAAAATGTGTGAGATATCCTCAGTAGTGCTGTATATGCCAATGGCAGACAGTTTCAGTCTGTGGCAAAATTGAAGGTTGTCATCATTGAAGTGTGGGAGAACATTGATGCTACTGTCCTTCAAGCAGGGGTCTGTCCAAACTTTTCTCACAGGGTCCTGTTTTTGTGAAATTGTGAAGTTTTTCTTATTTTTGTGAAAATTCTAGTCATAATTTTGTGAATTTTAAATTATCTACATCTTCATGTTCTATCCTTCATATATAAAAAAGCGAAGTAATATGCTCTTTGGTGAGTTCAACTGCTTACTTACAGGCCAGATTTTATTTATAAATGACTAAATTTGTGAAAAGTTCAATTTGAAGGTGAAAAAATTCTGTGAAAGGTCTATTTAAGAAACAAATAATTTTGTGAAGGGTCCTGTTTTGGGATAAAATGTTTTGTGAAGAGTCCTGTTTGGGGATAAAACTTTTTGTGAAGGGTCCTGTTTTAAGATAAATTATTTTGTGAAGGGTCCTTTAAAGGGCCTAAAATTTTCCTGAACATATCCCTGCTTCAAGGAGTGGTAAATGGTATGCCACATCGTATATTCCAAGTAATATATAACCATGGCGGATATATTGTCTATTAACAGTAGTGGCTTTATTTCGGCGGGATACCTTTCCCCCTTTTTTTTAACAAATTATTTTTTTTTCTTGTCCAGTTAATGCAGGGAGTAAGTTACTCCTTGTAAATATGCATTTGTATATAGACTTTCTTAATATATTTGTTTCGTTTTTATTGGTTTGTTTCCTGTGCTATTACAGCACACAATCACGGTGGCTTTATTTCGGTGGGACATACCTTATTTTTAAACATCACTACATTAACAAAATAAAAATAAAATAGTCCCTGTAATCGAAAGCTTTTCTGCCTTACATATTTTCATCTTCCGTTAGGCTCTCTAAAGCTAAGCACTATGGATCGACCGAAACAGGTTGTTAAGAACGAAACAGAAACCTAATTTCGGTAGTCTTCCTATATTCGGCCGAAAACGAAAGCGAAAATATTTTAAAAAATTACGTAATTAATACATACATAAACATACAGATTTGTTAATTAATTATATGTGTAATTATACGTATATGTGGCCCAAATTGGCTCCCTGTGACTCTGACCGAAACTTTTAATTTTCATATAAAATAATATGTAATTAATTCATCTAAGACGCAGAATGATTTTCTAATTATTCGAATTTCATCTAATTAAAAAAGTTTTAGGTATGCATACCTCGATTTATCTTTTATAATGATTTTTGTAAATGGTCACCTGCTATACTACAACTTTCTCAAAAAATTTTCGAAACACGTCTGCGGTTTCAAACTAAAAAAATTCTATTACTGTTAAATCTGCAGCTTTTAATAAGTACGTGTCTCCAAAATGAGCACGTGTCCCGTGGGCAAAGCGTCTTCAGATTTTAGTCCTATATGCATTGCTTGCTTTATAATTTTCACTCACGTCTTGAGTCAGTCATGACTAATAATTATAAACAGTGAAGTTCATAGCAATAAATAAAATGTGTCTCATTTTTTTAGCCGATACAGCTCAAATCAATGAGTCATGCTGAAATTTTCCGAAGGAAGTAACGAGGTTCTTAGAATACAGATAGTTTAGGTCAAGGTTCGGCCCGACCGAATTTTCGACAGTATTTTCTCCAAAAACGAATTTTCGACGAAACTCAGATTTTGGGTCGAAAACGAAACCAAAACCAAATTTTCGGTCGATCTCTATTATTTCATAAATGATATACTAGTAGATGATTTCTTTTTTATCGCTTCTTCTTAGCGCTGTGTACATGCGCATCTTGTTAGAACTCCAGTCACGTAAGTTAAAAAATTAGTATTCTTATCTGTTAATTACTGTTATGTGAAAATTTTATGCAATAAAGGGTTGCTCGAGTCTAGATTTTTGTTATTTCATTAAAAAAAAAAAAAAAAAAAAGAAAAATGTGAGTGCTTAAGACTGCAAGACCGAAGTGAAAACTTCTACGATTATCCTCATCATTATTATTACCATTAAAATCATGATTATTGTTATCATTATCATCATCACCATCATATCATTATTCATAGTAATCATTAATATTCACAACAAAACTAGACACAGCCGGGCATAACATGAAGGAACAGTTGACTGTTTCTACTTCGCTCAGCTCTTGAGCTCATTTTTATCCGAATAAGTGTTTCACCTCGGAGCTTGGATCAGAGTGTATCAGTAATCACTGCCCAAGAAAAAAGATAATGGTGCGTCTATAGAAGTTTTCACTTCCAACATATGACTCGTGACGGGCCCTTTGAGAGATCCAGCCCCGGTATTTTTTATCGGCTGTAGCAACCCCTTTAACCCCTTGTCTGCGACCCTGTGCAATCTTTACTCTCGAGTCTCGACATACATTTTGAGATCCTCTGCTGAAAAAAGGTGTTATGTGAGAAATATTAAGCTAAATGATAGTTAAACTATTATTATTACTGGGATGATCTGCTATTCAAATGACACAGCTGACATGACAGCATTCAGATACTATCTCTTTCTTCGGCTGCTTGCTGGGTTGTTTTCCTTTCGAGCATCCGGGATCCTGATTATTTCTCTCCCACGCTTTGGCAACAGCGCGTGTCTTCCCATTCATCCACTAAACAAAGGTGCGACAGGAGCCGTTAAGTCAGTCGATAATCCTTTTTTCCAGGAACAGATCTTGGAACTTGCTTTCGAAATACAGGTGTTTGAAATGCAAATGCCCTTCGAACGATAATTGAAAAATTGAAGCATATTGCGGTCGAAATGATCGAGGTTCAATTTTTATAACAGAAAACCCCCTTTTTTAACAAATGAAAGGATGTAGGAACTCATGAAAAATAACCTTTCCCATAATCTTAATCCACAACACGACTCGACTCGGGGGCAGCTCCCAAAATATGCCCGACAGCCTAAGCATGGTCTTGGGGGGGGGGGGGGGGTAAATTGGTATTATATATTAGAGATCTGCAGGGCCCGGCGCCCCGGCCGGAGACTGTCCCGAAGCCCAAGCTCGGGAAAATTTTCTGTTATTAAACATAGCCAGGCTTAGTTTTTATTTGAAGATTTGAGCAGGGCCTTACATTTTTTCTGCAAATTCGGACAGATTACAGAATCGGGCCTGTGTTCCATTAAACTAGGAGCGAGATTAATTTTTATCTGAAGATTCAAGCCAGGCCTTACATTATTTTCCTGTAGATTAGGGCAGGACCGGTCCGGTATTCCATTAAACTCGGGCCAGGAATAACTTTTATCTGAAGACTCGAGCCGACCTTACATTTTTTCTGCAGATTAATGCAAGATCGAGCCTGTATTCCATTCTTTCCTGGCTAGGTCGACTGAGAATTTATTTATTTATTTTTTTTTCACGTGTAATATTGTGGTAACTTTTCCTCTTAATTAATGGAGAAAAGGAACAAAATTTCATTTCTTTTTCTTTTTTTTTTTTTTTTTTTTTTTCGTTTTTAACGCTTTTCGACATGCGGAAAAGTGTTTTGGACTTCGGTTTTTTGCCCATCCCGTCTTTCAACTTCGATTTCCATGCAATTGATATGTGTTATTGAGGCTTATTATGGAATGTTCGCTATTGAAAATGAAATGTGTAGCATTTATCGTTCATTTACAAAGACACTCAAAAGATCTCCGTTACATTATGATCCGTGGGGGAAAATCATTTGAATGTATTTTAATGATGTTACACTATTTCAAACATACTGAAATTGATACACATCACTGAAGTGCACTACAGGATGCTTACTGTCTAATGAGCCGTGCATAGTATTTATCGTTTATTTACAGGACACACAAAAAAGTTTGGTATTTGCCTAGAAACGATAATTACTGGAAATGCGTGTTCTGTTCAGTTGTGGTTTGCGTTTTTAAATCTAACAAAGTTTTTCACATTATTTAATGTGCATAAATTCTAAAGATCATATACAAGGCTGTACAAAGGAGATCTAACGTAATAATCTTCCGTTTATTGTCGGATATACAATTATATTGTAAATATAAGGGTAAATATAATCCTCTTCTTAAATAGAAAACTTTTACACTCGCCATGAAAAGCGTGTGTAAGCAATTGTATTTGTTAAATTGTAATTTGTTGAAACAAAACTTATTTTTGATCCCTAGCTATTCAGTCTTTTATAGTCTCAAGAGGTTTTACTGTGTTCAGGTCCTGATTACCGAATATGCACGAGAAGCAAATGCTTTCCTTAGAAAATTATGAAGGGTGCCGAAATTGAGAAAGCAAGGCCCCAAATTTTATATTGAATTAATTCCATTCCAAAATTACAATTTCTTTGGCCCTGATTACAAAATATGCACGAGAAGCAAATGCTTTCCTTAGAAAATTTTGAAGGGTCTCGAAATTGAGAAAACAGTGTCCCAAATTTAATATTGAATTAATTCCATTTCAAAATTATAATTTCTTTTTAAAAAATTAACTCATATATATATATATATATATATATAAAGAAAAACATTATATATATATATATATATATATATTATGAAAATACCTTTTATAACAAATTAATTTTTGATACAATAGATCAGTTTCAACCACATGACCATTTCAATTTATATAACAAACCAAAAATCGTCAATTTATCAGGCAGTATCACCGTCCAACCAATGAAAATCAAGAAAATTCAGTAATATGGTGTGATAACTTCACTTCTCACGAGAAAAACTCTCACATAGGGATCCCCATGTATTAGAAACTTAACCCCTTTTTATTTCAAAGTAGGTAAATATTTCGGCTGGATTCAAAAGAAACGATGCATTTGAATAGATCTTCCTAATTGAAGTTAAAGTGTCAAATATTTTTAAACAGCGCCGAAGGAAATAGCTTCCGTGCTAATGGATTTTACTTGTGATCTTACCCGATCGACCTCTCAGATCGAAAACGAAAGCAGAGAACGTAGGAGCACTCGTATGCATGAGAAAATTAAACCAAGCTTATCAGAACAAATTTTGTTGATGATGCAACCAGCTCAGGTCCGTTAAACGGTCAAAAGGATACTCCTTTTTGTTCAGAAGATGGGAGAAAAGTTTTGGTGGAAGATGCTGGGAGACCAGATCAGTTGAGTTTAGATTTCAGAGAGAAGAGTCGGTAAAGACTTGTTCTCTCGGTGGAAAAAATACTTCGGTCACTTCTCACCGAAGAAACAGACTTCGAAATATCAAAGGAAGGTTTGAATGAAGTCAAATCTAGACTTCGGAACTGCTCAATGCAGGGAAAAGGAACTTTATCTGTGATTAAAACTCCTTGACTGACATCCTTAATTACCCTTTTAGTCGATCCTTAATCCTGATCTTCCTTTTTCGTGGGTAACAAGGTATTATCCTTCCTTCCCTTCCGATTCTCATTTCTCGTTTTTGACCGGGTACCTCCCATTTTCGTTCTTTCCCACAAGTTCGCGTTCGTCAATTTTGACTTGTCATCTCTCATCTTATTCTCGTTTCTTCGTGTCGGATTAGCATTTTTGTGTTTCGATTTCGTTTTATTATGGGTGATCGCGGCATCTCTGAGATCTGGATTTTTTTTCCTGTTAATAGTATCAATTAATTTTTGAGTTTTATTTCCCAAAATACAGGAGGACATATTTGTCTTTCTGTCCGTCATGATAGCTTTCGTTTTTGCGCTCCCCAGTCCTTCAATTTATAAGACAACTTCGGCGGTCGGTAAACGACGAGTATTGTTCATCAACGGTTGCTTAACTCGAATTCTCCGTCTAACTGATTGGGGTTAATTAATTTCCCTGGAATCAAATAGGGTACCGGTGTCTCTCAAGATTGTACATTCCCTCCCGTTGATTACCGCACGGCTTAGATAAGGCTTAAAACTTTCTTCGAAATTTGTACCTCCGCTAATGTGATGAACGTTGGTAATTTTTTCTCCGTTTCTTTTTTTTCGGGACAGTTGACCTTAAAATGGTCTGGACTCGAGCAAATGAAGCATCTAATTTCCCTTTTGCGCTCAAAGATTTTTCCCCTTTCCTTCTCTATATTTCGTTCTCTCCAGTTAGTTCTGCTTTTGGAATGCCCACCTCTCGTTTCGTCCTCATTTCCCGGTTTTTTCCATTCTCCCATCCCGCGAATTTTCTTCGAATTTTGTTTTTTCGATTTTCACTTCTACTGAGGTTTTCGTACCCCACGATTTTTTTTGTTACTCCTTTAATGTCCTGGTAGTTATCTAGTTTTGTCGTCAGACTCAAAGGATCCGTATAATTCGCCCAGGAATCTATGAAGTGCTCAAAGATTTTTTTCCTTTCCTTCTCTATATTTCATTCTCTCCAGTTAGTTCTGCTTTTGGAATGCCCACTTCTCGTTTCGTCCTCATTTCCCGGTTTTTTCCATCCTCCCATCCCGCGAATTTTCTTCGAATTTTGGTTTCTCGATTTTCACTTCTACTGAGGTTTTCGTACCCCACGATTTTTTTTTGTTACTCCTTTAATGTCCTGGTAGTTATCTAGTTTTGTCGTCAGACTCAAAGGATCCGTATAATTCGCCCAGGAATTTATGAAGTGCTCAAAGATTTTTTTCCTTTCCTTCTCTATATTTCATTCTCTCCAGTTAGTTCTGCTTTTGGAATGCCCACCTCTCGTTTCGTCCTCATTTCCCGGTTTTTTCCATCCTCCCATTCCGCGAATTTTCTTCGAATTTTGGTTTCTCGATTTTCACTTCTACTGAGGGTTTCGTACCCCACGATTATTTTTTGCTACTCCTTTAATGTCCTGGTAGTCATCTAGTTTTGTCGTCAGAGTCAAAGGATCCGTATAATTCGCCCAGGAATCTATGAAGTGCTCAAAGATTTTTTTCCTTTCCTTCTCTATATTTCATTCTCTCCAGTTAGTTCTGCTTTTGGAATGCCCACCTCTCGTTTCGTCCTCATTTCCCGGTTTTTTCCATCCTCCCATCCCGCGAATTTTCTTCGAATTTTGGTTTTTCGATTTTCACTTCTACTGAGGTTTTCGTACCCCACGATTTTTTTTGTTACTCCTTTAATGTCCTGGTAGTCATCTAGTTTTGTCGTCAGAGTCAAAGGATCCGTATAATTCGCCCAGGAATCTATGAAGTGCTCAAAGATTTTTGTCCTTTACTTCTCTATATTTCATTCTCTCCAGGTAGTTCTGCTTTTGGAATGTCCACCTCTCGTTTCGTCCTCATTTCCCGGTTTTTTCCATTCTCCCATCCCGCGAATTTTCTTCGAATTTTGGTTTTTCAATTTTCACTTCTACTGAGGTTTTCGTAACCCACGATTTTTTTTGTTACTCCTTTAATGTCCTGGTAGTCACCTAGTTTTGTCGTCAGAGTCAAAGGATCCGTATATTTCGCCCAGGAATATATGGAGTGCTCCTTCAATTCTAATAGGGCGCGACGTTTTATTTGATCCGCGATCAGGAAATTCTTCAGGGCTGAAAAATCTGAAATTCCTAAACCGTGTAGCCATCCCTCGAGAAAAATATTAAGTTCAAAGATTAAATCTTTCCACGGGCTTCCGGGATTCTTAACATGCCTATTTAATTTCTGACGATAGACTTCTGGGCTCAGCCTATACCTAGCCAGTAGTAATGATTTCACGTGTTAAAAATCTTTAATTTTTTCCGTTGGTTCACGCAAAATTAATTCAGCGATTTCTATGGGTAACAAAGAGAGTAAATGGGACACAAAATCTTCATGTTCTATTCCTACCCTATTAGCTTGCCATTCGAATGGAGTGAGTGGTGAGAAAATTAAGCCAAACCTATCGGAACAAAATTTGTTGATGATGCAACCAGCTCAGGTCCGTTAAATGGTCAAAAGGATACTCCTTTTGTTCAGAAGGAGGGAGAAAAGATTTGCTAGGATCAGTTGGATTTAGATTTCAGAGAGAAGAGTCGGTAAAGACATGCTCTCTCGGTGGAAAAAATACTCGGTGACTTCTCACCGAAGAAACAGACTTCAAAATATCGAAGAAAGGTTCGAACGAAGTAAAGTCTAGACTTCGGAAATGCTCAACGCAGGGAAAAGGAATTTTATCTGTGCTTAAAACTCTTCACTCCTAGTAGGGAAACTAGCACGATGAGCCAGACTTTGTGATACTTTGAAAACATAGATAGTTTGTACCCGTAGAGACTTTGTCTGATTAACAGAGACTATTCCACTCTAATTTACGGATTCTTCATAACTTGTGACGGATTCATGCATTCTTAAGTGTTGGGTTCATGAGAAATTTCATCTCTTTTTATTTAATAAACATTTTTTTTTCATGAATTATATGCCTTGATCATAGACGTTTCACGCCAATTTCGAGGCATTACAATAGTATTTGTAGTAATTTGAATAATGCATTGGTGAGTTTTCGGGTATGTCAAATTTTGGAAACTCTTCTCGAATGAAAGAGGGCCCCGAAATGACGCGGTGTTTCCCATAGCTTCAAATGTTAATAGGTCCCTGACAGTACTTCGAGGACAAATTGTGTGGTACCAACATTAATTATTATTAGAAAATAAGAATTAAGGGTGTTCTCAAATCCAAAAGGGCGACTATCTGACATAAGTTTTAATTTATTTTTGTTCGAAAATGCATGAAACTAGCTGGTGCTGTTGTTCAGAAACTATGTAATTGAGCGGTTTTTTCCATTTCTTTGCAAACGCAATAGATCTTTCAGAAAATAGTGTCAAAGTGGGCGTTTTGAACCAAATTTCCGCGCGAAAAAAGAATAATCACTCTAGAAAGGGTGAAAAACGTGTTTGTCACGGGATCAAAATCGCTTATAACTCAATAGGTAATTGATTGATCAAAAAATGGAAAAAACAGTTTAATTCCAAATTGGTTCCATGGCCAGGCTTTCCAATTTTATACCTTTCCGTTAAAAAATGAATTTGTAAATGCGTCAAAACGTTTTGCGCTTGTTGAGCAGAGCAGTTAAGAACAGCCTTTATAATTCCACGAACCAACGAAAGCGAAATATGCAAGTTGTTCAGATTTTTTTTCTTTGTTTTTCCTGTTCTGTGTGACGTTTTTGTAACGCGTGCCAAGGCTTTCTCAAATATCTAGGGGGTATTGTTGATACACCTCTGTTTGAGAATGGACGGGAAAATACTCATTTCAGAATGCCATATTGATTATTTTATCTGCTGTGCCACCTTATCTTAAACCGCGTCATCATCGTACTCTTATATAATTTTAACATCATTATCCTTAACTATTACGGAAATAATAGCGTTGGTTCGATCCACTTATATCGGTTGTTTTCTACTAAAGTGGTATTAAATTCGAATAGCTGCCATAATGGCACATTGTAAAAAAAATTCCGCAACGTTCCTGGGAAAAAATGGGCAGCTGAGTTGCCCATTATTTCCAAGAAACATTTCTTGAAAATGACTGGAACTTTACTGTATATGTTAAAAACTTTCTACAGAAATGCCAGTAAGTTTCCTGCGAAATACCAGGAATATTTCTGTTGACAGCAAAACATTACTGACATTTCACAGCATGCGGGATCCGCAGACGATTTTTAAATTTCCAGTTGACAATTTTCGCTTTATTATCATTATTTGTTAGAATGAAAAAATATTTTGAAATTGACATCAAAATTATTATTTATAATTTACACGAAAAAATAAATTTTCAGTTAAAATTCAATAAAGTAAATATATATATGATATATTGTTTCTGAACTTTGCTTAAAATATAAAAATATATAAATGTAAATAATAATTAGAAAAAAAATCTAGACATAAAATATTTTGGATTTTCGTCAGTAATTATGTTAGTTTACAATTTAGATAAAATACATATAAATTTTCATGAAAAAAAAAAAAACCTAAACGTAATTGTATATTTTTTCCGAAAAAAAAAAAATTCAAATTTTCAGCAATTCAAAGTGTCAAATATATATCAAATTTAAATCAAATTGTAATAAAGTGTTAAAATATAAAATTAATTAAAAAAGAAAAAAAAAGTCAAGAGGTAGCATCGAACTCGGGCCGTACGGGTGGCGTGCGAGCTTTCTGCGTCCACACCACGAAAGACACGTTGAGAGCTGCAAACTAATGGGTATTTGAAACGTATGCTAAACCTCGGCATCTAATTTCTGAAAATCTAAGGCCCATTTGAAGAAATCCTTTCACAAGAATAATTAGAGATAAGAACTCTAAAACATACTTTAAATTAATCAAAATCGGTGAGAATCATGTTTGATGGTCCCCTGGTTAATGGAGATCCAAATAATAGGTGCATTTTTTTTACACGGTCTGCTCGTTAAACATTCCACAGACAAGTACGAGAGTTTAGCGATGTCACAGAGGTATTGTATTTTCATCTGAATTGTCTTGACAATAGAGACGTAAAGGATTATGTCGTCTATTGATTTATTTGCATTCCATATTGATTTTTTTTTACATTCATTTAAGGAATTCGTTTTCGACACTCGCGCACGAGCAACGGATTATAGCAAAAAATTAATAAATGGCGGCCGCAGCGTTTTGCTGTTTCCAACTTTTGTTCAGGAACGTTTCAGATAAGAAAACCAGAATTTCACAGGAAAGAGCTAAATTATTCTGAAAACCTGAGAAAAGGCGAAACGTTCCTGGATTTTACATGGAACGTTACCATTTTTTTTTTTACAGTGCAGGGCCGAAACTAGCCTTTTTTGCGCCCGGGGCAAACATGAATTTTGGCGCCCCCCCCCCCTTTCTTCATCAAAGCATATTTACAAAGAGAATTTCACTAATTTTCTAATGGCCGACTTATTTTAAAATTTAAAATATGTAATCATAAAATATGTAATATTGAACTACGTAAATTGAATGTGACGTTTGTTGCAATTATAGTTCGTTCACATAAAAGAATTCGCATGTATTACCGGCTATTTACAGTGTTTGCTTATACAGTAGAGTTCCGATTATCCGTGTCCGCTTAACCGAGTTTCCGCTTTAACCGAGTTATTTTCTTCTGATGGACTGATGGCTTTCATTATTATGAAACAGCCATTATAAATGAAGTGTTAGGTGAAGATGAAAGAGCAGTCGTAAAAAGTTTGAACTCTGATTTTCTTGTCAGAATGGGAAAAAAAAAAAAAAAAAAAAAATTATGGCCATTTTTACAATGGTGCTGGTTTCACGCAGCACCGCGCACATGTTCCGAGGCAGATCCCCCTTCCCCTTCATCCTAAGTCATAATGTCATAGATCTAATTTGTTGCAAATTTTGTCTACTTTCTGAATTTCTAGATACTTTTCCCCTGAAACAATAATAAAAAAGAATTGATTTTTTAAATAAAAACCTTTTTTGGGGGCATTTTACCAAAGTTTGGGGGGGGGGGGGGTTGCCGGGGGAAATTTTGGTGGGAAGTTAAAAATTCTTATTCAGCGGCACAAAAAAACATATAGTAAGCCTTTTTCCAGAACTACCATGAATTTTGCTTGGTAGAGCCCCCTATACGGTCTCTATTGCCTGGACTAAATGTCATAGCTGCCAACCTTCCGGTTTTTCAATTCAAATAAACGTAATTTGAACCAGAACAATTAATTAATAAAATGTTTCTTGTTTCTGCGTGCAGGTGACGGCAGACGCCAGAGCTGGCGGTATGTTGATCTGTTATTCTAACCGCTGCACCACCAGAATGCCAGTATGCGCAGGCGCAAACATCGGTAGCAGACGAGCAGGTGGCTGGTCACTCAGCTTCCGATTTCCCCTCGCTAATGTAAAGTCTACGGGCATCACTGAGCTCTACGTACAACAGGAGGTCGTACTCTCCGGTCCGTCGTCTGCTAGCCGAATTACACCCCGAAGAAGCAAAATAGGCAGAAGAGAAAAAGTAGCCCGCGTTTTCAATGTTAGATATAGCAGAAATCTCTTTATTATTATCCTAATTTATTCGTCTCTTATTAGGTAATTTATAAAAACAATGAGAGTGTGAGGTCTATAAGAACAGGAAATATTCAATTAGTATTTATTTAACCGGAATATTTTTAATTAAATTGTTTATAAATCCCTTCTTTCATGTCCATTTAAAATCGGCAGATAGCGTTGTTTTGAAATTGATATTTAATTTTCTAGCTTTTTTAACACCCAAATATGTCTTTTTCTCTTATCTTATCTGAATGAAAGACAAATATTTTAATTGGTTTTATCAATAAATTTATAGTTTTAAAGAAAAATTTACAAATAGAGAGTAAAAAAAAGAAAAAAAAAAGGATTTTTTTTTTTTTTAAATATTTAAATTGGATTTTTATGATTTCTTCCTCAGCATTCAAATACTGAATAGCTACCAAGAGTTTTAGGTTTCCAAAACAATTAAACCACTAATTGCTAACATAATGTATGTTTTTACACTTTAATTAATAAAATTATAATTATTTGTTAGTAATTACAGACATAAAAACTGCAAATTAGTAGTTTCATTATAATTTGTATCATATAATAATGTTATAATATTATTATTGTAATAATTACGTAAAACTTCATTAAATACTAGTGATATTTAATATTTATTAAAATTATTAATAACTGCATTTAATATTAAATAGTTAACACTACTTCAAATTAATAATTATTAAACATTTAACTCTCTAATTAGGAACATATTACACATTTTTAAGCTTTAATTATTATAATTAAAATTAATAATGTAATTCATTTTAAGGGCAGGATGCTAGTTCAAAAAAAGGGCACTATTTCATGAGGAAATATATTAGTAATGTGTTTAATAATGATAGAAGGAAAAAAAAAGAATAATTTTTAGCATAATAAATAAAGTGTCCTTAATTTTTAATAATTTTATGAATCACAAATTGAAAAATACAATTAAATAACAACATGTTTTAATAATATCCTGTTTTTTCTAAAGAAATAAAGTTCTATTATTTGTGCAAGATCTTGGGCACATGAATTTAGGAATACTGTTGAATGAGGAAGTGTTTCACAAGAAATTTCTGGCACAACTACAGGGGAATTTAACTATTTTTTTTTTTTTTTTTTTTTTTTTTTTGTAAGGCAGGGTGCATTTTGCTAATTTCGAAAGAGGCAGGGTGCGACACCCTTAAAAAAATGGCCTAGAAGAAAAAGTAAGTAATTACAGAATTAATAAAAGATGCAAACAAGTCATTTCATTAGTTAGTAGCACAAATAACAAAACTGACAAACATTATTTGCAGTTCGTTTTCCATTTGTACTTAGAAAAATTACTCTTAATAACCAAAATCTAAACTTACACACATATTATGCTAACCAAAAAAAAATTCTGAAAATGAGTTAAACACATCCACACACACATACAGAGTTAAATATAAGGATAGCCAGTTATATCTGAAATCCTGAAAATATTTAAATAACAGCATTATTACATCTCAGTGCGGATTATTAGCTTTCAATGGTTCATTTTTTTTTAAAGAAAAGTTTTGCTGCCTTTTCAATCTGTAATTAATTTTTTTTATTTAGTATATATGAATTACAAAGTTAAAATAATAATAATAATAATTCAACCTATACCGAAAAAGCTCTTGCCGTGCTTAACATTTTTATACCAATTAGCTCTTTTTCTCTTATGCATTCATTTACAGTTTAGCTGTTAAGCAAACGTCACTTTTTTATAAAGACAAAACTAAGACACTGACTATTTATTCTTTTATTTGCAGAAATTTATTACACATGCTATGTTTATTTTATATAAACTAATACTGCATAAACATGTATGGCTGTTAAACATGAGAGGGGAGGGAAGGCAATTTACTTGTGAAATTGTGTATTTCTCTCTTTATTCCAACGGTTTTTACAATCATATGCAGAACAACTGCTCACCATGATATATGATTAGTTATCAAAATCATAAACTTGAAAGAAATTAAAAAAAAAATTCAAACACCAGCATAATAGGCAATGGGAGCGTTTCTGCCTAGTATGCGAACCAAAACCAAGCTAAAACTGCCGTCACTGTATTTTTCCGCACTGACCGCGGGAAATATTGTTGGGGAATAGGAAGACAGACCTCCTGTTATATGTCCAGCCCAGTGACGGGCATTTGATGCATCCGTATATTTAAAATATGTATCTCCCCGGGAAATTAATATTTTTAAATTCTATTTTTTGTGTACACTTCCTAAGAGATGTCTCTTTTTTTCTTAGTTCTCAAAATATTTCTAAAGTATAGACTTAATTTTATAGGAAGTGTTAAAATCTTACCCCAGTTCGCCCGCTTTTAACACATACAATATTAAATTCAGCATAGATTTTAGAAATATTTTGAAAACTAAGAAAAAAAAAAGAGACATCCTTTAAAAAAAGTACACAGAAAAAATATGTTAAAAATATGAATTTCCCGAGAAGATATATTAAATATACGAATGTATCAAAAGTCCGTAGACTTAACATTACGGAGGAGAATTCCGAAAGTGAGTGACCAGCCCCCTTAACCTTGACCCAGGTTACGTGCATACATTTTAACTGAAAATTTGCAAACTTAGGAAATTTTCCGGCATACAGAACAACATTTTGAATTTATATTACAATATATTAAGAAGTATATGCTGCTACAACAATAAATTTTTTTGCGGTATTTTTAACAAACAAGAATTAATAACTAGCACTCCATAGACTGCTATGCTAAATAACGCCAGTAAATACCACCGGCAGACAAATCTTAGGCTTGACCTCAGATCGCGTCCATAAGGGTCATTGAGTGTAGATCCATGTTCTTCGGTAAAAATGGTGTTTCGTGTATATATGTCGTAGGCTAATTGAGAAATCCGGCTCTTTGCAAACAGCCCAGGCTCTTTGCAAAGAGCCGGGCTAATTGAAGAATCCATCTCCCTTTTTCCAATTAGCCTGATATTTTTCAGGCTTATTGCAAAGAACTTAGAAAGCGTTAGGCTAATTGAAAAATGACCACTTATTATCCGATCAGGGTGATATTTTTAGCTCACAGGCTATCAAAGCCTGAGAGCTTATGTGCCCGCCGATTCTGTATGTACATGTGTACGTACGTATGTACGTAACGCGATAACTCTTGATAGAAAAATCCGATTTGCTTCAATTTTTTTTTCTAGGTTCATTCTGATAAGGTGCTTCCCTGATTAGTTTTTGGGGTTCATTGGTTAAGGATAAAGGGGGGCTAGTTCCCCCCCCCCTTAATTTATATAAATGGGTTTTTCATGCAAAAATATTCGATTTGCTCCAAATTTGGTATACCGGTTTATTGTGTTAAGAAGCTTCCCTGATTAGAGTTGGAAGCTCATTATTTAAGTATAAAAGGGGGAAAGGGGGCTACCCCCCTTAATTTAGATAAATCGGTTTTTCATGATGAATTATTCGATTTGCTCCAAATTTGGTATACCGGTTTATTAAGTTGAGGAGCTGCCTTGATTAGATTTGGAGGTTCATTAGTTACATATAAAGGGAGGAAAGGGGGGCTATCCCCCCCCCCCGTAATTTAGATAAATGGGTTTTTCATGCAGAAATATGCGATTTACTATAAATTTGGTATACCGGTTAATTATATTAACCAGCTTCCCCGATTGCATTTGGAAGATCATTCTTATGTATAAAGGGGGGAAAGGGGGGCAATTGCCTCTCCCCTTAATTTCGAAAAAATGCGTTTTTCATGTAGAATTATTCGATTAGTTCAAATTTGGTATACTAGTTTATTATGTTAAGGAGATGGCTTGATTAGATTTGGAGGTTCCTTAGTTAAGCATAAAGAGAGGAAAGGGGGGGCTAGCCTCCCCCTTAATTTAGGTAAATACGTTTTTAATGCAAAATTATTCGATTTGCTCCAAATTTGGTATACAGGTTTATTATGTTAAGGAGCTTCCCTGATTAGATTTGGATGTTCAGTAGTTAAGTATAAAGGGAGGAAAGGAAGGCTAGACTCCCCCCCTTAATTTGGATAAATGGGTTTTTCATGCAGAGTTATTCGATTTGCTCCAAATTTCATATACCGGTTTATTATGTTAAGGAGCTTTCCTAATTAGATTTGGAGGTTCATTAGTTAAGTATTAAGGGAGGAAAGGGGGTCTAGACCCCCCCTCCCTTAATTTAGATAAATGTGTTTTTCATGCAGAGTTTTTCGATCTGCTCCAAACTTCGTATACCTGTTTATTATGTTAAGGAGCTTCCCTGATTAGATTTGGAGGTTCATTAGTTAAGTATAAAGGGAGGAAAGGGGGCCTAAAGCCTCCCTTAATTTAGATAAATGGGTTTTTCTTGCTGAGTTATTCGATTTGCTCCAAATTTCGTATACCGGTTTATTATGTTAAGGAGCTGCCTTGATTAGATTTGGAGATTTATTGGTTAAGTATAAAGGAGGGACAGGGGCTAGTGTCCCCTTAATTTAGATAAATGGGTTTTTCATACAGAATTATTTGATTTGCTTCAAATTTGATATACCAGTTTATTACGATATGGCTTCCTTCATTTGATTTGGAGGTTCATTGGTTAAGTATAAAAGGGGGGAAAGGGGGGCAATTGCACCTCCCCTTAATTTAGATAAATGGGTTGTCATGCAGAATTATCTAATTTAGTTTAATTTTTTTTCTAGGTTCATTCTGATAAGGAGCTTTTCTGATTAGTTTTGAAAGTTCATTGGTTCAGCATAAAGTGAGAAATGGGGGAGCTAATACCCCCCTTAATTTAGTGAAATGGTTTCTTCATGTAGAATTATCTGATTTTCTTCAAATTTGGTATACCAGTTTATTATGTTAAGTAGCTTCCCTGATTAGATTTGGAGGTTCTTTGGTTAAGTAGAAAGGGGGCAACGGTTACTAATCAATCATTTATTTTTCCAGGGGCATTATTCTTTGAAATAAGAGTATAATATACAATTAGTGTGAATAGCCTGTGAGCTCAATGCCATCAGTTTAACAGGGCAATTTTCTTTTTATTAGGTTTATTAACGCATAACCCTACTCAAACCCGAAAAATAAATTACAACAGACCGTACCCCGATCCGAGCAAGACAAAATAATTTCAGTCTACATGCAACCCGACCCGAACCTGAGAGTTCCATTTGAAAAAACTCGAAATCCCGAACCAAATCTGATAACCAACAAAAATATGCCAAAGATCTATAACCGGATCCGAACAAGACAAATTAGTTTCCGTGGACACGCAACGCTACCAGAACCTAAAAATTCCATTCGAAGTGAACCTGAAACCCGTCCCGAACCAAATCTTAACCGACAAAAATATTCCAAAGAACTATAACCCGATGCAAGCCAGACAAAATAATCTCCGTCCACCGGCAACCCGATCCGAACCTGAAAGTTCTAATTGAACTCAATCCGAAACCTGATTGTGGTCGGTTTTCGGGTTGACTTCAAATGGAACCTTCAAGTTCGGATTCGGTTGAAAAAAAAATTAAACTAAATTAGATAATTCTGCATGAAAACCCATTTATCTAAATTAAGGGGAGGGGCAATTGCCCTCCTTTCCCCCCTTTTATACTTAACCAATGAGTCACCAAATCAAATGAAGGAAGCCATATCGTAATAAACTGGTATATCAAATTTGAAGCAAATCGAATAATTCTGTATGAAAAACCCATTTATCTAAATTAAGGGGACACTAGCTCCTGTCCCTCCTTTATACTTAACCAATAAATCTCCAAATCTAATCAAGGCAGTTCCTTAACACAATAAACCGGTATACGAAATTTGGAGCAAATCGAATAATTCTGCATGAAAAACCCATTTATCTAAATTAAGGGGGTAGCCCCCCTTTCCTCCCTTTATACTTAAATAATGAGCTTCCAAATCTAATCAGGGAAGCTCCTTAACACAATAAACTGGTATACCAAATTTGGAGCAAATCGAATATTTCTGCATGAAAAACCCATTTATATAAATTAAGGGGGGGTGACTAGCCCCCCTTTATCCTTAACCAATGAACCCCAAAAACTAATGAGGGAAGCATCTCATCAGAATAACCCTAGAAAATTTTTTTTAAGCAAATCGGATATTTCTGTCAAGAGTTATCGCGTTACGTACATACGTACGTACGTACGTACACACGTACATACAGAATCGGCGGGAACATAAGCTCTCAGGCTTTGATAGCCTCTCTGTGAGCTAAAAATATCACCCTGATCGGTTAATAAGTGGTCATTTTTCAATTAGCCTAAAGCTTTCTAGGCTCTTTGCAATAAGCCTGAACTTTATCAGGCTAATTGGAAAAAGGGAGATGGATTCTCCAATTAGCCCGGGTCTTTGCAAACAACCTAGGCTGTTTGCAAAGAGCCGGATTTCTCAATTAGCCTACGACATATATAAGGAAAGGGCATGTTTACAAACAAACACTTCCGTCAACCAATCTACTACTACATTTTTATCATAGCGATCATTGCAGGAAATCAACTTGACGACGTAGGCCAATCATATAATAGATCTGTTAAATCAACCTGTTAAAGACGACCAATCAAATTCCCGGAGTTCATGTGTATAGTAGGAGTCATAATGAATAAACAAGTTTTTCTTGCTGACCAACAGTAATTCGACCAACAGTGACGTCAGCTGCCTTATAAGTTCTAATAATAAAATAGTTTTTATAAAAATAAACACAGAAATACACATAGATTTAAAAAATATATTTATTATCATTATTTAAACACTGTATTGTGAACAATGTCTTCATTCATATCAATTAGAAAATCGCAAGTGACCAAAATCAAAGTGTCTAAAAAGTTCTTTACGACAGTATATACAATATGTTTGCTTAATACTTCGCTACCAAATTGTTTATATTTTTCACGGTTGGTAAACATGTGATGTGATTGTGAGGATTAATATTGTAAATTCGACGTCGTTCACATTTAAATATTCTATTAAACATACTTAACAAATCGTGTTCAATCCATATAATTAGTTGAGTCATCATCCAATTATCACTTTTTGACGATGTAGTGACAACTCTGCACTCTTCTGTGATTAGCTGTGGTAAATACATAAATTAATATATAAATTACAATACATAATACATAAATTTATATAAATTTTAATACATAAATTTAATAATCAAATTATTTAATTCCTGAATTAAATGGTTTAAAATTTCAAGTTGACTTTCGTTCAGTTTTATTTTAGATGATTTACAAGCATTTACATTCTGTATATATATT
Source organism: Maratus speciosus (assembly GCA_963932465.1). Lineage (NCBI taxonomy): Eukaryota > Metazoa > Arthropoda > Arachnida > Araneae > Salticidae > Maratus > Maratus speciosus. The sequence continues at coordinate 252,002,678 of OZ010800.1, read as the reverse complement.
TCACAATCACAATTTAATACTATAATATTATTATTCCCTACAAATGAGGATGTTGTATAAATAAAATCGAATTCAATAATTTTCTTGTAGAAATCATACCATGCCAATGTACATTATTATTACTTAACCTTTAAGTGATGTCATGGAAATTGTCACATAACTAGTCGCTCCATCGAAAGATGAATAAAAGACGCGATTAACTCATAGGATGGTGTTTTTGTACTAAATTTTTTGTACAAGACTGCTATCATTAAAATTCACCTATTCAAAAGTCTCTGGTGATAGTACTTGATGGGGAGAAATTTGCATTTTACAATCAACGTTATAGATTTCTAATTAGCTCTCATTACCCCTTCATTAAGCATCTCTCTAATAACCCTTTTAAGCATATATTTTAGTTAGCTGATTGGAATTGTTTAAATCTTAGTGATCGTTTTGCTTCTGGGGATTCGGTATACCTAAAGGAAATATGCCTTCTATAAATATACATATAAATTAATCCTTTTCTATGACACATTCCTTTACTCTCTTAAAAATCTCAATTATTAATCTTCGTTAATAAAAAATAAACTTAATCTTCTTGCGCTGTGTGTTTTTGCAGCACCAATTTCCCTTTGAAGCCGCCGACTAAAAATGCTTAAATTAGCAATTATTAAAATTAAGCAGACACATGAATCAGTTAATTAGACACTTATTCCGTTTTATACACAAACAATAACATTTATTTATATACAGAAAACACAAATATACAACACAAACATATATAATATACTGAATGATTTTCATTGGAAACAATTAAATCCATATATAATGTTTTGTATGACTTTCATTTGAAACCATTAAATGATATTCTGTCTTTAATTTACTGGCAAGGGTAGGCAAGGGCATAATTCGATTTGAAATGGCATAATTCATCAATTTAACAGGCAGAAGGGAATTAAATAAAATGTACCTTTCGTGTCAGGAATCATCACTTGTTAGAGACATTGGCACTGAATGTCGACATATCCGTATTTGGTAAGTATCCATATCAAGAGTCTTAGGGTCCAAACTTCCATTCGGATTTCGTTCTACAAAGAACTACAGCACGCAGATGGGAGAATTGGCAGAGAGCACCTTCTTTTTTGGAAACACTCTTAGAAAACCATTTTTTTAGAATGACTTTTTTTTCCTCTCGTTGTATATCTCTTACACTTGATTTTTTTAATTTATTCGTCCCTTTTATTATTTTCTCTTCTTAGCATCCAATAAGGTCTCATCTGTTGCTTTCCCTTCTGCCGTTCTTGCGATTTTAATGGTCGTTTTTGAAAATTATATGTCCTGCCTCTATGTCTGTACCACCCACTCATTATCTTCCAGCTGTGTGTCCTGGAGGGAAAGCCTCTAGTTCAGTATCATAAATCGAATGTCCGAACGTTGTCGTAAAACTGTCCGTTCGTAAAATTTATTTGTTATAGTTCTGCTTATTTGTAGATGGCGGTTGTAAAATGTGTCCGATAATGATTTTTACTACTGGGAGGTCTCCTGAACGCTGGGGTTTTCTCTTTTTTTTCTTCTTTTAATTCAATGGTTTTGATGATGTGTATTTTAATCACATCAGTACTAAAGTTCCAAACGAAACAAAATGTCGGTAGTGTTTGTAGTTAAACTGAAAATTGCAAGTAAAATTATAAAAATTGAAAAAAGCCGCGGTCTGAGAGACCGGTGTAACGTTAAAAATAAAAACTATCGAGGACTAGACTTAACATCTAAATCAGGAGAACTGGCGTTCATTTCTTAAACGATTTTATTTTTCATTAGGACAACACAGCACACACACATAAAAAAATCACAGGAACATATAAAAAAACTTCAAGTCTGTCGGAGCTTGCTCGCCCCTCTCAGGTCAGCCCAAAAGCGACCGTCCTCCGTCGTTACAGAAACGCATCTCATCGTTCTTTAGTTTTTTTCTAAGGCGTGAACACGTGGGAGACTCATTCATTTTATTAAAAAAAATTATATCTACAAGTGTTAGTAAGCCACTTTGCACCGAAAATTATTTACCTCATTAAAAACAGTTTACAACTTCACATCTGGAGATCGTGCATGCATTGACATGCGACTTATAGTTTAGGCATCTGGAGGGCCCAATTAAAAAGTGTTTACTAAGTTAAGAGGCTACTTCAGACAAACGAAAAGACCCGTTCGCTAATGCTAATCCTATGGAAGAAATTTCTAAAGATATCTCGGTTGCGTTTCAATATTTTTAAATGATTTTCTTTGCATTGAATAGTTGACATCGATCTGTATGCAAGCCGTTGTTTACTTTTTCGATTTTGTTTACAGGTATTTCTTATGAGGACACTTTCATTTTTGGAACCGGTTTCGAAAGTAAAAGCATCTTCATAAAAAATATCTGCAATCAAAATCGAAAAAGTAAAAAACGGCCTGCATACAGATCGATCTCAACTATTCAATGCAAAAGAAATCATTTAAAAATATTGAAATGCGACCGAGATATCTTTATAAATTTCTTCCATAGGATTAGCATTAGCGAATGCGTCTTTTCATTTGACTGAAGTAGCCTCTTAAGTGGTCATCTGGTTTTTGCATGAGCTCAAATGGAACGTCACACCGGTAACATCAGTTAAAGGTTGACCCGATGGATATATGTCTGTTTTATTCGGGTGATGTTTAAATTGCTGTATATGAATCATTAGCTGGGGGTCACACAAGAGAAAAAAGCAACAAATTTAGAAGCTCCTTCTTCAATATAGTAAAACTGGATCATTGTTTACTGTTAGCTGAATCAGTGGGACGTCGACGTATCTTGCGTGGAAACATCGTTAGTAGTTGACAGTTTGGTTGTGGATTGAGGAAAGCATCAAGAGTAAAACATTAATTTGATAAAAAAAATATGTAACAATGCACACACAACTCTGAGTGTTAGATGAAAAATTTACTTAGCAGAGATGTTATTAAAAAATGCACTAACATCGTATAAATTTTAGTGCGTGCGACCACTGCAAAATCCAAATGTTGTTTGTGGATTCTTATACTTGTGCTATGTTAATGATAGTGCTGCCTACAGCTGTAGTTAAATATTTCATTATAGTAAACTGCAGATTATATTTTGATAGATAATAGTGGCAGTGGTGGTTATGGTAGCTGTTAAACTTTGTGTTAATTTTTGTTAACTTGTAATTTTTTTAGAAAACTGAAATTTTTTTGATTAACTTGTAATTAAAAAAAAATCGTTAATTAGTGAATTTTTTAAAACTTTTTGTAAATTTTTAAAAATATTTCGAGAAAACTTTGAAATTATTTTGTTAACTTGTATATTTTTTCATTCATCTGTTGATTTTTGTGGGTTCTTAGAAATTTTTTTCACTAACTTGTACATTTTTTTAAACATTTTTTAGAAAACATTCATATTTTTTCTACAAATTTGTAATTTTTCTCCTTATGTTAAATTTTTTTCAGAATTTTTTTTTTTAACTTTTGTAATTTATTTTAAATTTTTTTTTGTTAATTTGTGAATTTGTTAAAACTTTTTGTAAATAATTCTTGAAAACTTTGAAATTATTTTGTGAACTTGTATATCTTTTCATTCATTTGTTATTTTTTAAAACTTATTCAGAAAAATGTTGCAATTTAATTCATTAAATTATTCATCATCATTCAAATAAATTTATTTAATTATTTTAATTTATTATTCGTGTTTTCATTCAATGGTAAGTTTTGTGTATGGGGTTACTTAATATTTAATATATATTTAATTTTCATTACTGATTTATAAGATAGTCATACTTCTGAAAAATACATATATGACAATTAATAGAAAGTTAAGCCATAGAGGTGAAAGTATGTAGCATAAATCGTTCTGTGATTTAATAATTTTCTGATAAATAGAAAATTTAAGTTAGACTGTGAGTAAAAATTGTAGCTAAAATTGTGTAATGTCAAAATGTAAAGTAAAAGAATTCAAGTATGATGTGGATAAGTATCGCCGTAAAGGTATATTCGTTGTTAAATTTTCAAGAAATTATGTATAAACAGGACTTTTTCTATAAGGAGTTCATGTAATTTCAATTAAAGTTCGTGTAAAACTAATCTAAAGGTGGATATCTGCTATTTCTGATAGTAATGGTGAAGTAATATCACATGATCTATATAAAAAACAGATATGTTAATGTTAAAATGTAAATATTTGCTTCTATGTATTAAAAAATTCATATAATTTGGTTCCAAAAATAGGTTATTTGAAATATGAAATGTTTAGTAAAAATTAAAGTTTGTGTTCATGTATACTTAGTATCAACAAAAAAAAAAAAAAAAAAAAAAAAAAAAAAAATCTATAAAGATAGTATTCATATTTTAAAATTTCGTAGAAAAACATTTTGAATTTTCAGTAATTTATATATTTTTTCATTCAATAGTTGAAAATTTTATCTAAAAGATGAAATTTTTATGTCATACTTAATTATTTTAATTGATTATTAGCATTTTCAATCAGTGTTAGTTTTATCTATGGGGTTATTTAATATTTAATTTTCTATGGCGCTTTTAAGGTGTGAAAAGGGGTATTTTCTTATGGAATATTGAAATAAACATTTTTTCGTCTTCAACCCTACCAACTTGTGACGTAAAAATCTTTTGTCCGCTCCCCACCGTCTAAGGAATGGTGAGGGGAATAAGCCTCCGAGTGGGCTACTTTTTCATATCTCTTCCCTTCAGATACGAAAGGAAGAGGAAGGTTTTTCTTGAAATGAAATATGTTAAAAATAAATGTAAGAATTAGTATAAAAACAGAAAAATCAATCTGAATTTGATTAAATAATGCTTTCTGCGTAAAAATGCTTCGAATACGGTAAAATCTAGTTTTGAAAGTGATAAAATTAAGAAATTAGTTTGGAAACTGTTATTTTTGTTTCTAAATTTGTGACAATGTGTAAAAAGTTTAAAAGAATGTTGAATAAAAGCGATTAATTTGTAAAAGGATTCGAGACATTGTATAAAAAAAAAATAATAAATAATTATTCGAATATTTACCATGTCTAATGTGGTGAAAACAGTGAAAAATCGATTACATTTAATAAATTTGACAAAGTTCCACTAAAAAATTATCTAAACTTGAGTATTTCTCTCTATTACAAGATTAAAATTGCGCGAACGTCTTAGACAATGATGTGACACCAAAACGCGTGCAAAAGTAGATATATTTTGTCTTTTTTCGTTCAAAATACTGTATTTCCTGCTAGGAGGCACTCGAATCATTTTGTTAAAAATATTTTCAAATAGTTTAAATTTCTAGTAAAAATATTTTTTTAATGCGAAATTTCCAATTGTTGATTAGACTAAAAGTTAATTTCTTTTGATTAAAAATAATTGATTTTGTTTAATAGTTATTTCTTGGTGAGTGGGTCATCCAAGGGTTAAAATCCCACCAAACAAGTGTCTTACAGTAAAATCAAATGTCAGACTAACGTAAAAAATAATAAAAACCCATTTAAAATCTTTTTTTTCATTAAATAATCGATATTTTCCTTTGTTTTGTTTAATTTTTACTATTAATTAACATGTTAGCCATTCAGAAATTAAAATATAAGTTTAGCCTTTATTTTACAGCATGATTAGTCTCTTAGAGTATGATTAAAAGCCATTTTTCCCCCCAGGAGCAGCTCGAATCGTTTTGTTAAAAATATTTTCAAATAATTTTGTCTCCAGTTATTATAATGTGGTATTTCCGGCTATTGATTAGGTTGAAAATTAAATTAATTTTGCCTAATTATGAATATTTCAAGAAGTGCCAAGGGTTAAAATCCTACAAAATTAGTGTCTTACAGTAGAATCAAATTGCAAACTAGCGAAAAATTAATAAAATTCCCTTAAAATCGTCTTTTTTCATTAAAAAATCGATATTTTCCTTTGCACTGCTTAATTATTACTATTAATTAATGTGTTAACCTTTCATAAATTAAAACATAAATTTAGCTTTCAACTTATAGCATGACTCCTATATCTATATATGACTATCTCCTATAGTATCGAATTTCAGTTGAAAACCCTTTTCCTTGCTTAATAAACGCATTTTTTCCCGCCAGGGGGCGTTCGAATCGGTTTCAGAGGTGGGTTTATAGGCGGTGGGTGGACGGTCGGTGGGTCCACCGGCGAGAGGCAGAGTTGCTCTGGAACTACACCTATTGTCCGCGTACTGTCATTTCCCCACTACTTATGTGTGAACGCGAATCATTTTGATATTATGTTACAAGATCTATTTGAAAAGAAAATTTGTAAATTTTTAATGTAAGCATTTAGTTTTAACCGTTTAATTTTTACCCGTAAATATAATAAAAAGGAATTTATGTCATGTTTTATTTATTCCTTTTACAAAAGAACTTGTTCCCATTGTTATTTTTTCCAACTGACTTCTAACGGATCTCCTTATATTTATATTTATCTTAAAAACAACGCGGCAACAAAACGGATCTCTTTACTGTTTTCCAGTAGTAAAAGTTCTTTTCTTATTTTCCTAATTAACCTTTCTTTATCCGGCTTTGTTATGGGCATTTACGTCATGATTTGGCTGTTACTTTCCAAATGACTTTTCTCCTGCATTCATTCATGTGTTTCCTTGTGACTTCTTTTCTTAGTCCCATTTCCCAATTTATTTTTTTCTTTTATCGCTTCATCTCTTTTTATTATTTATTTAAATAAGGAGTAAATTGTGATTGTGTTCTTCTCGAATATCCGGGTTTGAAACGTGTGTTTTACTTTCGAAGCCATCTAAACACATTTTTTGCTTACGGAACTTAATTTAGGGGGGGGGGGGTGTTAGAGAAGGTAAGGGCTCATGGGACTCAAGCCAAACTCATTCAAAATCAAGGAAACTTTTTAAATCTAAAATTCCCTTGAACTGTTGCAAAGTCAGTAATTTTTTACTTTAATGGATTATCTACTAATTATACCAAACTTCAAGGGGGGGGGGGGGATCCAAGAAGTGTGACACAGTATGAGAAGGGGAGGGGGGGGGGTGTTAACAAGTTATGACGCCACACCTAAATTTTGAAAACAATTAGGTAGACATTATTTGCAATCCTGATGATAAAGTTCATAAAAAAAAAAATATTTTTATTCAGGTAGTATTCAGTATTTTTTTCTTTTAATTACATCAAAGGTCTTGTTGGTTTTCTAATAATCCATGAGCAGGTAATATATCGTATACAACATTTTATTACATAAATTAGCTGTAAATTAATATTTTCAAAAAATGTGACGTCACAACAGAAAGGAGGGTATTACTCCAATATGACAACTTATAACATAGGGAGGGGAAGGGGGGGGGGGGTAAATCCTCGAAATTTGAATGACGTAATTAATGTATGAGCCCTTTTACCTACTAAATTAAAAAATTATCATTTTAAAATTATTTAAAGTTTAAATTAGTTTTTAATTTTATCGATTAACCCTCCGCCTATTAGACAGGGTCCAATAAACCAGACAGGTACATTCAAAATTATTTTTCTCGTGAAAAGAAAAAAAAAAGAGAAAATTCAGTAAATATCCGACTTTTTCAAATATGTGAATTTTTTGTAAAAATGTCAGAAAGTTATAAAGTTCATTTTGAGTGTACCTGTCGAGTCCATTGAACACGTCTGGTAGGTGGAGAGTGAAATCTTCTTGTGAATGCTTAGTATTTTTATTTATTAATTGATAATCTTCCTAATTGTTCATTTATTTTGATTGTTTGAGAACAGCGCTAGAAATACAAGGGCGTGTGCCTTACCTAATTAACCTTTCTACCTTTTTTTTATTCGGCCTTGTTTGTTTTAGGAATTTACGTCATGATTTAGCTGTTACTTTTCAAAAATGGCTCTTTTTTGTTTTTATCTCCTTCCCCCCGTCCATTCACCAATGCATTTCCTTGTATCTTCTTTTCCTAGTACTATTCCCAATTTATTTTTCCTTTCACTGCGTAAATTTTCTTGTAGTTGAATAAAAATAAGTCATTGTGTTACATAGGACAGGATTTATCTGAGATATTCGATTCGAAATGTATGTTTCCCTTTCACAATCATCAAAACCAGGCATATGTCAAACACGTGACCTTCCAAGGCTTTTACATTTACCTTTGTTTGTTTCATCTGTTGAACGCATGTGATAAGTGACGCACCCACGGCGGAGCTAAAAGGTCTGAACCCCCCTCACAGACCCCGAGTCTATAGACTAACGATTTCAAATTTCTTAAAATTATCAAATGGTAAATTTGTTTTAAAAAAAAGAAGTCTTTGGGAAAATCTAACGGGAAATATCGATTTTGTTTTCAAATTTTTCATATTTTAAAATGTATTTTTAAATTAAAAATAAAAACACGTTTAATGTATTCTAATTAAAAATTTTAACTATTTAAAATATTATTATTAAAGAGAAGACTTTGTAGGTTGAAATTTAATCTTTCTCACATTCATAACAATCCACACAGTCCACTTCCATAATATGAAGCAGGCTGGTTGAGTAAATTCCTCGATTAAATATAGTATTATTAAGAGGCTACTTCAGTCAAATGAAAAGACGCATTCGCTAATGCTAATCCTATGGAAGAAATTTATAAAGATATCTCAAGTCGCATTTCAATATTTTTAAATGATTTCTTTTGCTTTGCATAGTTGAGATCGATCTGTATGCAGGCCGTTTTTTACTTTATCGATTTTGATTGCAGATATTTTTTATGAAGATGCTTTCACTTTCGAAACCGGTTCCGAAAATGAAAGTGTCCTCATAAGAAATACCTGTAAACAAACTCGAAAAAGTAAACAACGGCCTTTGTATAAATCGATCTCAACTATTCAGTGCAAAAGAAATCATTTAAAAATATTGAAATGCGACCGAGATATCTTTATAAATTTCTCCCATAGGATTAGCATTAGCGGACGGGTCTTTTCATTTGACTGAAGTAGCCTCTTAAGGGGAAGCTTGACTGATGCAAGTTTTTCTCTCGTTAATTGCAAAATCTCAAATGAACGCTATGGGTATTAAGAGGCTACTTCAGTCAAATGAAAAGACGCATTCGCTAATGCTAATCCTATGGAAGAAATTTATAAAGATATCTCGGTCGCATTTCAATATTTTTAAATGATTTCTTTTGCACTGAATAGTTGAGATCGATCTGTATGCAGGCCGTTTCTTACTTTTTCGATTTTCTTTACAGGTATTTTTAATGAGGAAATTTTCATTTTCGGAACCGGTTTTGAAAGTAAAAGCATCCTTATAAAAAAAATCTGCAATCAAAATCGAAAAAGTAAAAAACGGCCTGCATACAGATCAATCTCCGTTATCCAATACAAAAAAATCATTTAAAAATATTGAAATGCGACGGAGATATCTTTATAAATTTCTTCCATAGGATTAGCATTAGCGAACGCGTCTTTTCATTTGACTGAAGTAGGCTCTTAACATAAATAATCTTAATTCTACTTACACGGCCTGTTTGAAAAATTGATTTCTTTTGCATTGAATAGTTGAGATCGATCTGTATGCAGGCCGTTTTTTACTTTTTCGATTTTGATTGCAGATATTTTTTATGAAGATGCTTTTACTTTCGAAACCGGTTCCGAAAATGAAAGTGTCCTCATAAAAAATCGAAAAAGTAAACAACGGCCTGCATACAGATCGATCTCAACTATTCAATGCAAAGAAAATCATTTAAAAATATTGAAACGCAACCGAGATATCTTTATAAATTTCTTCCATAGGATTAGCATTAGCGAACGGGTCTTTTCATTTGACAATGGAGTGGCCTCTTAAGTAGGTGATTGCTCATTACCCAATATATTTATCGAAATACGGTTTTCAATATCACAAAGTTGACGTCCGATGCCAACGTAGTGCATTTTTAAAAATTATCTCCTTAAATTTAAAGTATTTAAAAAACTCTATAATCTTTAAATTCCCTAAAAATTTCAAATTTTATCATCTTAAATAATTCAAGGAGATATTTAAAAAGAAAGAAAGAAAGAAAAAAAAAACATAACGTCGGAATCAGACGTTTTCTGGTGATGAAAATCGTTTTTCGGCAATTATATTAGGTAATAAGTTATCGCCTATTTAAATTAACACAGGAGTTCGCGATCAGGGAAAATTTTAAGAAAAAGATATCTCTAAACTATGGATGCACAACCTGTAGCCCGCAGGCCAAAAGTAGCCCGCGAATTTCGAAAAATTATAACTGGGAAAAATCGCAATTTTTCTGAATATGATGCTGGAAATATCGGTAATTTTGTCAATTTCTCGCAGGAAAACATCGCAAATTTCCTTTATCCGATCCGGAAAAATCCCGAGTTTCGTCAGTTTATCGCAAATATCGTCAAATTGCCACGGGAAAAATTACAAATTTCGTCAGAGTCAGATAAGAATTGCGAATTTCATTGATCGGGTGCAGAAAAATCGCGAATTTCATTGATCGAGTGCGGAAAAATCGCGAATTTTGATGAGGTGCTCAAAAATTCCAAATTTCGTTGATCGAATTCGGAAAAATAACAAGTTTCGTCATTTTATCGCGAGAAAAAATCGCGAATTTCGTCAATTTTCCGCGGGGAAAAATTACAAATTTCGTCAGTCAGTTAAGAATCACGAATTTCGTTGATCGGGTTCGGAAAAATCGCGAATTTCCTCGATCATGTGTGAAAAAATCTCAAATTTCGTTGATCGTCTGCGAAAAAATCGCGAGTTTCGTCAGTTTATCGCGGGAAAATTACAAATTTCGTCGTAATCAGTTAAGAACAGCGAATTTCGTTGATCGGGCGCGCAAAAATCTCAAATTTCGTTGATCGAGTGCGGGAAAATCCCGAATTTTTCCGATTTGGCGCGGAAAAAACTCAAATTTCGCTAATCGGGCATAGAAATATCGCGAATTTTGTGTATGAAGCGCGGAAAATTGCAAATTTCCTTGATTGGCCGCGGAAAAATCGCGAGTTTCGTCAGTTTATCGCAAGAAAAAATCGTTGATTTCATCAATTTTCCGCGGGAAAAAATTACAAATTTCGTCAGTCAGTTAAGAATCACGAATTTCGTTGATCGGGGCGAAAAAAATCACGAAATTTGCCAATTAGGCGCGGAAGAATCTCAAATTTCGGTGATGGGCTGCGGAAAAATCCCGAGTTTCGTCAATTTATCGCGAGTAAAAAGTCGCGAATTTTGTCACTCTGTCGCGGTAAAAAAAATCACGTATTTCGACAACTGATGGAAACTTTTGTCAATTGATCACAAAAAAATAGCGAAATTCTACAATCGCTCGTGGAAAAAAAATTGTGAAATTTGTCAAATTTTTCCATTTATCAAGAAAGAACAGTTAGTCTTCATAAAGTGTTGTACGGTTACATGATGGATATGAATACAGACAGACGTGAAGAAGCCCTGCATACAATTACTTATTTCTATTTGTTTATTTTTTATATACAAAAATTCATTATTCTTCAAGAATAAAGAGTTATTATCCCCCCCCCCCCAACCTCCCGATATAGAAACCTGTCTGTGTTACTGATGTGGCCCTCGACAACCCAAACATTTTTGTAAGTGTCCCTTCTCTCAAAAAGGTCCAAAAGTCTCAAAAAGGCCCTTCTCTCACAACCCCTACTCTAAACCGTTAGCTTTCATTGTTTTCTGTTTATCCTAATTTATGAGGGACAAATCAACAATTTTTCCCTTCCACAATCTATTAACAATAGCTTGATTTTGCTTTATTTGTGTCATATGATCGTAGAGGTCTGCACGGGCCCGGGCTTGGCCCGAGGCCCGTACCCGGCCCGGCGGAATGAAGGCGAATTTTCAAACGGGCCGGGCCGACAGAATTAGGACAATTTTTTCAACGGGCTGGGCCGGGCCGACAGACAAAATAAACGGGCCGGACTGGGCCGGCAAAAAAAGTAATCGGGCCTATCGGTCCGATATAAGAATTTAAGCGAAGCAGATAAAATACGAGCCATTTTCAACGAATATGATTTTCTCGAGAAGTATAAATGTGCGTCACGAACCGATGCGAGTTTAACAACATCAATACAGAAATCTAACATGTCCATCGTAGAGATCGGCATCGCACAGTTACAAGATGTCTGATTCCGAGTTTAATTTTTTTTCAGCAGACTCGTGCCGGGACGGAACTGGTCTTAATCGATCTCAGGATGTGTAGAACAGTCATTGTATTTTGTAGTATTAATAGTGATAATGAACTTCTCTTAACAGTATCTTTGGAAATATACCTTAAGGTGGTTCTCATATTCACTGCTCAACAATGCGAAGCTTTCAGACACATTTTCTGACAAAATTTTTAACTATAAAGGCATAAAATTGACAGGGCTGCCTATTGAAGGCATTTGGAAACGAATAGCTTTTTCCATATTTGATAAATTACTTACAGAGATAAAAGAGATTCCTGTCACGTGACTGTACGTTTTTCTCCTTTCCTGTGCTATCGCTTCCGGAAATTCGATTCAAAACGCTAACTTTGACAGTATTTTCAGAAAGATATATTGCTTTTATCTAAGAATATAAAACGACATTTACATAGCTTCTGAATAAGAATACCTGCCAATCTTACGCGTTTCCGAAAAGAAAAGAATTCATAAATGTGTCGAAATGTAGCTCCTTTGGATTTGAGAAAAGCCTTAAAAATGAGAGAAATATTTTCACAAATCTACTTTTTATTATACAGCTTCAAAAGTTATCATGTTTTTAATCCTTTATTCTGAATTACATTAATCTTTTAATGAATCCTTATTCCCATTTTGAAATGTCTGTAGACACGATGACTAAAACTCTGTAAGTAATCGTTAATGTTTACTATTGTGTGTTTTCTGTTTTGCAAACATCATAGTAATGTAAAATATACTGTAAAATGTTCCCATAAATATGTATGTAGTATTCATTAAAAGAATCTTAATCGTATGTTGAGAAAAAACGTTTTTTTTTTTTTTTTTTTTTTGTAGAAATTGTGTCGGGCCGGGCCTGTTTTCACTGATTTTTCTACGGGCCGGGCCGGGCTCGGCCCGAACTTCCAATTTTTACACCGGGCCGGGCCTGGAAATTCCGGCCCGTGCAGACCTCTATCTGATCGTGATCGATCGCTGATTGTTTGCTCACGAGTGTCATGTAACACGGCTCGACGTTTACGGCTCTTACGACTGTGTAACTTCTCCCATCTGACCAGGACCATCTGTACGATATTCTTGGAAGTTCAAATATTATAAAAATAACAATAATAAATAATATAAATAAACAAAATTTTAAAAACCCTTGACTTTTATTCAACTAAAACGCATTAGAAAGTAGAAATATGTATATATATATATATATATATATATATATATATATATATAAGCTCAGAAAAATCAAAAGTAAAACTAAAAGTAAAATATAAAAATAAAAATAAAATCCATGCGATAAGCGCTACAGCTGCATATAACCACACAGATTATATATAGCACATTATGTTTTAAATGCGTTTGTCGGACCCAGAATCCTGCACCATAAATAAACTAAGTATAACCATAAAACATCCAAGAAATTTAAACAGATATAACCTGAACAAGAAAAAAACAACAAAAGGCTGTGGCCTCTTCAGCGGTGGGCATTTTAGAAAGCACAGCAATGTTTCAGATTAATTACAATTTACAACAAACTATTATTCAGTAGTGGCAGTGGGTTTCGGCCAGAGTGTCGCAAAGCATAAATCAAATGCATAAAAACAATTGAAAGCATATAGCGAACACTCCCCCACCGGACCCGACGCCACAATAAACAGTGCATCTCGAAGATACAACTGATTCAGAACGTATGTGTAATGTATACTGAAACAATAAAATTATTTTACCCAAATCCGAGCAACACAGCCACAAAAAACAATAACTAAATTCCAGTGATCCATAAACGTTCCATGTCTGTTGCCACACAATTGCAGACATCCTTGTAAAACCGTCCAAAAAAGGCTTTAGGTTATACAAATCATTAACTGTCAATCGCATAGCAACTCCTCAAAAATGAAGACTGTCTGTAAAACTAGTATATTTATTAATGAAATTCAAAGGTATATTGTTTTTATAATACAAAATGCTGGTTAAATTAAAAAGTTCTTTAAAAAATAAATTTTTATTCGAACAGAGTTTATAGTAGCGAAAAATCTGACCTATTATGATATTGACGTAAACGCGTTTATGGATATTTGAACTCCAATTAACTAAATGGTTAACTTCAAAATTAAAGTTATCCCGTTTATTATAAATTGATATGTGTATATGGTTTGAAATGTTTATTTTCAAATCAAGATAATCAGCAGCACTATTATTTTCATTTGTTTTTTTCAAAACCAGCATATCAGGATAAATGTTACATGATATCCCCAAAAAATCGCGATCACACACTGTAAAAAAAAATGGTAACGTTCCATGTAAAATCCAGGAACGTTTCGCCTTTTCTCAGGTTTTCAGAATAATTTAGCTCTTTCCTGTGAAATTCTGGTTTTCTTATCTGAAACGTTCCTGAACCAAAAGTTGGAAACAGCAAAACGCTGCGGCCGCCATTTATTATTTTTTTTTGCTATAATCCGTTGCTCGCGCGCGAGTGTCGAAAAAGAATTCCTTAAATGAATGTAAAAAAATCAATATGGAATGCAAATAAATCAATAGACGACATAATCCTTTACGTCTCTATTGTCAAGATAATTCAGATGAAAATACAATACCTCTGTGACATCACTAAGAGATTATCTCTCGTACTTGTCTGTGAAATCTTTAACGAGCAGACTGTGTAAAAAAAAAAATACACCTATTATTTGGATCTGCATTAACCAGGGGACAATCAAATATGATTCTCACCTATTTTGATTAATTTAAAGTATGTTTTAGAGTTCTTATCTCTAATTATTCTTGTGAAAGGATTTCTTCAAATGGGCCTTAGATTTTCAGAAATTAGATGCCGAGTTTTAGCATACGTTTCAAATACCCATTAGTTTGCAGCTCTCAACGTGTCTTTCGTGGTGTGGACGCAGAAAGCTTGCACGCCACCCGTACGGCCCGGGTTCGATGCTACCTCTTGACTTTTTTTTTTCTTTTTTAATTAATTTTATATTTTAACACTTTATTACAATTTGATTTAAATTTGACATATATTTGACACTTTGAATTGCTGCAAATTTGAATTTTTTTTTTTTTTTTCGGAAAAAATATACAATTACGTTTAGGTTTTTTTTTCATGAAAATTTATATGTATTTTATCTAACTTGTAAACTAACATAATCACTGACGAAAATCCAAAATATTTTATGTCTAGATTTTTTTTCTAATTATTATTTACATTTATATATTTTTATATTTTAAGCAAAGTTCAGAAACAATATATCACATATATATTTACTTTATTGAATTTTAACTGAAAATTTATTTTTTCGTGTAAATTATAAATAATAATTTTGATGTCAATTTCAAAATATTTTTTCATTCTAACAAATAATGATAATAAAGCGAAAATTGTCAACTGGAAATGTAAAAATCGTCTGCGGATCCCGCATGCTGTGAAATGTTAGTAATGTCATAATGAAGGGAACGAACATCCAGAGTGAATTATGTCAGCCAGGTATCGGTCCGGATAGCCTAACAGGTAAGGCATTGGCACGGCACGCCAAGTATCCAGGTTCGATCCCTGGTCTGGACTTTTTTCGCTCTTGTGCTGCTCCAGCCTTGAATATGTCAGTAATGTTTTGCTGTCAACAGAAATATTCCTGGTATTTCGCAGGAAACTTACTGGCATTTCTGTAGAAAGTTTTTAACATATACAGTAAAGTTCCAGTCATTTTCAAGAAATGTTTCTTGGAAATAATGGGCAACTCAGCTGCCCATTTTTTCCCAGGAACGTTGCGGAATTTTTTTTACAGTGCAGTTCAAAATTATCAAATCATCGATATATCTAAAAGCCAGAAAATTAACATCTTTATTGACACTACAAAATTGAAATTCATAATAAAATAAAAATAAGTTAGCTGCCGTTGAAGAATAACTTGTTCCCATTCCTATTCCATTATTCTGTAAATATATATTTGAACCTGTATAAACATAGTTGTTATATAAACAAAAATTACATAATAATTTAAATAAATTAAAATCTAAATCTGTGTCAGCAATAATTAAATCGACAACCTTTAAAAGGACATCATTTAACCCTGCAATAGGAATGTTTGTGAAAAGATTCTCAAAATCATATGTCTGTACACTTTGTATATCATCTTTAATTAGTTCATTCCTGATCTCATAACTGTTCAAAATAATCCAATACATATTACTATCTTTATACTTAAATTTTAGTATATTTAAAATCTTTTTTAACATTTCCTCAAATTTGCGATTAAATCCGTTTCCAATGCTGTTTACATTACTACAAATAAATCTGTACTTAATTGGTATCTTATGAAATTTAGGTGTTACGAAAAGAAAAGGAAATGACAAATTTTTTACTTTAGGCAGAGGAATATTAACGTTTTTTGAAAAGGCCAGATGTTTCTTAATCAGTGTCTGAATAGTAGATTTATACAAACTGTAGGTGACATTATTGTTAAGCTCAGTAAATATCATATTAGCATAATAGCTTTTTCAAATAACTGCAAAATTGTTAGATGCTTTATCGACTGAACAAAAAACAAAGGTATTTAAGGTTTTTTGTTCAGTCAAAAAGGTATACAAAGGACAAAACAAGGTACGTCAATATCATAATAGGTCAGATTTTTCGCTACTATAAACTCTGTTCGAATAAAAATTTATTTTTTAAAGAACTTTTTAATTTAACCAGCATTTTGTATTATAAAAACAATATACCTTTGAATTTCATTAATAAATATACTAGTTTTACAGACAGTCTTCATTTTTGAGGAGTTGCTATGCGATTGACAGTTAATGATTTGTATAACCTAAAGCCTTTTTTGGACGGTTTTACAAGGATGTCTGCAATTGTGTGGCAACAGACATGGAACGTTTATGGACAGAACGTTTATGGATCACTGGAATTTAGTTATTGTTTTTTGTGGCTGTGTTGCTCGGATTTGGGTAAAATAATTTTATTGTTTCAGTATACATTACACATACGTTCTGAATCAGTTGTATCTTCGAGATGCACTGTTTATTGTGGCGTCGGGTCCGGTGGGGGAGTGTTCGCTATATGCTTTCAATTGTTTTTATGCATTTGATTTATGCTTTGCGACACTCTGGCCGAAACCCACTGCCACTACTGAATAATAGTTTGTTGTAAATTGTAATTAATCTGAAACATTGCTGTGCTTTCTAAAATGCCCACCGCTGAAGAGGCCACAGCCTTTTGTTGTTTTTTTCTTGTTCAGGTTATATCTGTTTAAATTTCTTGGATGTTTTATGGTTATACTTAGTTTATTTATGGTGCAGGATTCTGGGTCCGACAAACGCATTTAAAACATAATGTGCTATATATATATATATATATATATATATATATTAGTAAGTGAAGAAAATGCGAAAATTTCTATATCATTCATAACTTCCATACTTACTTTATCGTACATATATTAAGGTATATATTACTATACTAGTATCCGTCAGGCCGAAATGTCGGAGCATGGAGTCGTATAAACTTAACACATAACATTTTAAATTTATTTAATATATTTGTAATTATATTTGTTTTTTCACCAGTGTGTAATAGAAATTTGCTGTCCTTTCTTTTAGTCCTTAATATATTTTATAGAAATCTTTTTTCTAAATCACTGTAAAAATATATTAAACCTTTATTGTGCTTCTCAACACATCAGGCGCAATTTAATTAATTTAAAACAGACAGCAGTGCTACATAATTATCAGCTCTCTTTAATTTTATCATGGGTAAAGCATTAAACATTAATTTTCTGTAACCAGTTTAGGAATTTATTATATATATACAAATTATAAAATGAGATACAAATATTATGGAGTGTAAGGCGGACTGTCGAAAAATTTATAAAAACTTATCAAAATCCAATATGTATACATACATATACAAATTTGTTCAAAAAAACTAATACAATTGAAGTATTGGGTGAGTGCAAAAGTTCTTCCCGTTTTTTAGCGAAAACGGAAAGGCGGAGAACACAAAAAAGTAAGCCCCTATAAATTCACGCACGCACCATGATTATGTATGACCTCTTGCCATCTGTCTGGCAGAAAGTTAATCCCACGCCGATAAAACTCCTCTGTTTTACAGGCAAAATATTGTTGTAGCACCGTTTTTACAGTCTCCACATCATTGAAGATTCGGTGAGCAAAATTGTTTTGTAACGATCAAAAAAGGTGATAAATCGAAGGTGCAAGGTCGGGGCTATGCGCCGGCTGAGGTAAAAGTTCCCAACTAAGGCCCAATCATTTTTGCTGAGTCCTTAAAGCAACATGAGGGCTGGCTTTATCGTGTTGAAAGAGAACTCCTCTGCGATTGAGGAATCCTGGCCGCTTAGACGCTAATTTTGCTCACAATTTGTCCAATTGTTGGCAGCAGAGGTCTGTCTTGATCATTAGGTTTGGTGCGAGGACCTCCTAGTTGGTTATTCCCCTGGCATTAAACCATCCACTGAGCAAAAATTTTTGGAATCAAGTCTGCATGTTTAGGTCAATGGAGTACCCTCTGCAACATCGGCACGTGGTCCTTTGACACTTCACCTTACGGTACAGTATCCACTTCTCATCATCCGTTACAATTCGGTTCAAAAATGGTTCTTTACTGTTACAGGAAAGCCAAGAAACACAGGTGCTGATCCTCTCTTTTCGTTGCCTTACTGTAAGCAAGCGTGGTACCCACTGATCGAATTTGGTGATGAAGCCAAGCGCAAGCGCATGCATCCGTCTTTTGACCGTTGTTCTGTATACCGAGAACGTTTTCACTAATTATCTGACTGTTGGATGTGGGGAATTTGCTATGGCTGTGTCCATATCCTCGTAAGAAACCACAGATGGGCGTCCAAAATGGGCATGATCTTTACTGCTCCTGTCTCCGTCCCGGAATTTTCTAAACTAATGGCAACAGGTGCTATCCACAGACTTCTAATATAAGACCTCTTATATTAGAAGTCTGTGGTGCTATCGTCCACGGCATCGTCCCCATACACATGACAAATGCTGCGGCAGGCTCCAGCTGCTGTAACTTCTTTATCATAGTCGTACCGTAAACAATGTCTGATGTGGTCTTGCTTGCTATGTTGTTTCCCATTCCGCATCAGATCTTCTGATAAACGTTGTGCCTATACATTCTCTACTGCTCCAAGCATTAGTATCCACTTTCCTGTCCTCGAAACGTCATCTGTAATGACCGTATTCCACTCGACATTTACATATACTGCAAACGGGCAGAACTTTTGCACTCACCCAATAGCATTAAGAAAATTTGAAAAGTCGAAACTGCTAAAAAAGGGTTTTTTTTGGCTAGGGTTAATCGGTTAATCATTTATACATTTATTTATCTTACATTATTTTACATATGGCACCTTATTCTTGGCTGTACTTGTATCCCTTTTAATATATTTTTAATTATTATTACTAATTAATATCTATTTTAATATTTTTAAAATAATTATTTATTACTAATTAACATCCACTTAATAATAATAATAAATTTTTATTTTATTATTCGCCCCCGAATTGCCATTTCTTTCTCCCACCTATTAATGTGTCGTCTCCCAGAAATAACGTTACGTTGTAACGTATCATTGTACGGAATAATCTCTATAGCAATTTTTAAAACTTCTAAGCCTCGCACATTTTCGATTTTTATATTGTCGTATTGTGAAAAAAAGTACTTTTAAATGCAATTTGATTCAAAACTGAATCTCCATTTATTTTTGAGATATTAAATTTTTTTTGCAGTTTTTAGCACCATTTGTTTAATTTTGGCAACTCAAGTACTCCATTTCTGTAAAAAGTACAGGGAAAATAGTTCAAAAATAGCAATTATATCTTTTTGTTGCCACTTTCTCATAAAAACTGAAAAAAAAAGTAATTAAAATACATGCTATTTTGAAAAAATATAAATGAGTTGATTTATTTTTGCTGCATTTGTGTATTATTCTGAGATAGTGACGTCCTACCCATACTTTATTGTAGATGTTTATGATTGGATCGTAAATGAGGAATTCTTCAGTGGATTCGGATGACGTCATTTTATATAAACAAAATCGCGTATTTTAAGTCTTAAAACTGAGCTATAGTAGAGTCCCGATTATCCGAGTCCCGCGCTTAAGAGGCTACTTCAGACAAACGAAAAGACCCGTCCGCTAATGCTAATCCTATGGGAGAAATTTATAAAGATATCTCGGTCGCATTTCAATATTTTTAAATGATTTCTTTTGCACTGAATAGTTGAGATCGATCTATACAAAGGCCGTTGTTTACTTTTTCGAGTTTGTTTACAGGTATTTCTTATGAGGACACTTTCATTTTCGGAACCGGTTTCGAAAGTGAAAGCATCTTCATAAAAAATATCTGCAATTGCTGGACAGATAATTACACCTGTTTATTTTTTATTAAATATATTCAAAATTGTTAATTGGTCCAAATCATCCAAGCAACCTCATAGCAAATTGGTATATAATTTTATATACCTTAGATAAATTCAAATAATATAAGTGATCGTATTTACCTAAATTCTAGTAGAAGAGTAACGCGAAGCATTAATAAAATTAAATTATAATTCGCGTCAAAAAGTAATTATTAAATTTGAATAATTACGAATAAAATTAAGAGTTTGCGTTGTGAATTATTTAGACGAACTCTTCCACTTATGAATTAAACTAAAATTTAAGCTGTAAAAAATGAATTGACACACTTTAAATATTATTAATTAAATAATTACAGAAACTTTTTAAAACTTGATTAAATATTTTATTTACATTGAACATAACTATATACAGAAAAACATAATATTAATTCAAAAAATAGAAAGCAACACTTTTGTTTGCTTCTCATTATTTTAAGTATGTTTAATCTTTTAAAAAAAAAGACAATATTTTCACGTACTCTATTTATTATAATTGTTTCTTTTTGCTAAAAGAATAACTCTCTTTCATTTTTAAAATTACCTTAATCTTATTTAATTATTGGTTTTTGTCGGATCTCAGATTACTCTCTACCGTAAAATATCAGAAAAGTATTTTTGTGATTTTTCATATGATCTTAAGTGGTAAAAGAAAATGTTTAAAATAGTACCTTCTTTTAATATACGGGATGGTGGCCTTTATTTATCAAATTCCGAGTTGTTGCGTTGCTTAGAATCATGGCAATGTGTCATCAGGAACGCATCCTCAATTTGGCTTGATTAGGATCACTCCGATATGTACATCAGGAAGACATCCTCAATTTGGCTTGATTAGGCTCACTCCGATAGGTACCTCAGGAAGACATCCTCAATTAGGCTTGATTAGGCTCGATTAGGCTCGCTCCGATATGTCCATCTCGCCTGGGCTTTACTAGGGCTTACGGGACTCATTGCACGGGCTTTCAGGAGAGCTCCTGCGTCCTCTACATCTTTTTTCAGACTATCTTTTTTAAACCTTATTCTTCTTGCACACCAGCTCCTGCAGTGGGTGGAACTATTTTTGTCTAGTCCACTGTTATTGGATGTGAGAAGATTTTTTATTATACTTCGATAGGCCTATTAGCTAGCAGTCTGCAAATGGCCCCTTACATATACTTTAATATTATTATCTGCCTTAAAGTTTGGGTGGTCTGAAAAGTCATAAATTTATCCCAACACTTTTATTGAGGCCATAAATTGATTCCAACGTTTTTATGATTTTACGATTTCTAATTATACACCACTTTCCATTGGCTTGTCATAAAACGACACCATGGCGTCTGGCTATTGTTGTTGTCTGAGATCCGAACTCAATTCAACATTATACATTCCTTTTACAATACAACAATTTTTTTAAAATATATATTTACTATTTAAAATCAACTTAATAATTTTTGTATGAACTTACACTCTTATTTTACTTAAATATATAAACATTATAATTTTACACTCATAATTATATTTTATACAAAATATTTATACAAACAGAAATAACACATTACGCAATTTTACTTTGATTTAACCAACATGGTGCGGGAACATATCATAGTTATATGTTGCCCAGCATCTCTCCCGGTGTCCGAAAAAAAAAAAAAAATAAAAACTGATTGCTGGTTTTATTTTTTTTGTAAAGCTTAAAAGAATGTCCGTGTCCATATGACTGTGTATCTACACAGTCTTTGAGCGAAGACTGTAAAGTTCAATTATCAATGGTTCTGGTATATTTTATAAGAAGTTCTTCTATTTTTCATAACAGAAAGTTCAACACATGATAGTATAGTTGTCTGTTGACATTCACATTTATAGAAGACCTCTGTACTGAAAATCAGACGTTTTTCTCGAAGCCTTTTTTCTTTACCACACACATGTTTAATAATTTTGTAACTTTACAGTTTAAGTGCCCAAAATACATTCAAATCTATAATTTTGTCTGAAACTAATATGCCGAAATAAACCTCATTATAAGAAAAATAATGGCATACGCATTTGACATATTATTTCATCACATACAACCTTATGACACAGTGTTTTATCTAAAACACATTTTATACTGAATAAAAGTAAATACAATGCTTGTAATATGACATGTTATATTTTCACATAATTAATCTGATGTATTCAAATTATAATCAGAAAAATATTGTATACAAACTTGTTACATTATTTTATTTATTTGTTACTTCTAACATGTATGATCTGTCAAAATGTACAAGCTAATTCATCTCCTTTAATATATCATTACGCAATACTTTCCAACTTTACCCGATACGAGAAAAAAAAAAAAAGTAAGAAGAAGGAGAGAGGAGAATAAAACCAGTTATTGAACGTCCCCGATTCTCCCGAAAAGTGGGGGTTGGTCAAGCTACTAATTCCTTTCTGCGAGGTGAATTGTGCTGTGACAAAATTTTACGACTTCCCAAAGGTATGTATTTAAAACCATTTCATGCTTGTAATTACCGTATTAATTAGTATAATTTCTTGATATACTTTCTTAACTCACTGTGCATGCCTGTATGTAATTTTAAACATAATCTATGCATAAACAGTGTATGTATTTGTATCGTATCTAATGTAAACCTTCTGCTTTTTTTTTTATTATTTTGCAGGGGAAAAATGGCGATTCTAGCATCTGAATTCTCCTGCCTCATACTGGAACTGAAGCGAGGGTGGCTTTTTATGCATTCAGGTTTAAATCTAAACCAAATTGCCTTTCAGGATTTAAAAAAAAAATGCATATAATTTCTTTAACTGATTACATTGTATATTTTTAGACCTTTCTAACAAACACAAATTTTGATTCATGATATTGTTTACTATTAAAATGTAAACAACACGGAAAAATGACTTCTACAGCCTCTCAAAATGCAAAATATGCATTACGCTGACCTTAAAAATGCACCTTCATTTAATACTATTAAATAGTGTTGTCAGAGAATGCCATTGACGCAGAAGAGAACAATTTTTTGTCTTAAATTATTATTTATTTAGCCAACAATTCTATCTTAAAAGATTGTTAAATTTTCATATTTATTTATTTTTTTACTGAATGAAATAAAAATTTATTTATTCAAAATTTTATTTATCATTAACATTCCGTATGTGAATTCTACTGTCTAAAATTTAATGATATGTTTAAAAATAAAAGATAATAAATTATTATTATTAATCCAACATTAATAATTATTATTTAATTATAAAAAAAAATGTACTTAATACACTTGTATAATTTAAAAAAAAAAAACAAAAGTAAATGATAATTACTACGTAACATCGTATGCAGCCATCTATGAGTACCCGGCCGGACCAAAGAACTTCTGCCAGCAGAAAAAATCTTTGTATACTCACAAACAACCACATCCAATTTTTTTTTATAGATCAAGTTTTTAAAATAATTACTGTACGTACTATAAAAAAAATTAAGTAAATAAATTTATTAAGCCATACTACATATTTTAATAAAATTAAGGCCAATATATATAAATATATTTATTTATTTATTTTGTTTCCTTATGTTAAATTGGCCAAATTATATAAAAAAAAAATTTATGAACTCACACACTCAAATTTATCAATACTATGTATATTTATATGTGTTAAATTTAGAATTGCATTTAATTCTAAGGGAAAGTAAAGAGAAAAAAAATGCTTAAATTCTAAACTAACATAAATTTATAAAATATTTTATTTAAAAAAAAATCTAATTTCTAGCTGATTTCAGCAAGATGTCATTTAATATTTATATTAAATAATTTTGCTAATACATTTTATTAATTGTTAAATTTGCATATTTTTATATATACAATAAAAATATAATAGTCTTACATAAAATTTTACGCTACAACAATGTTATTAATTAATTTAACTTGAATTTAAGCCTACTTTAATTCTAATTGAATACCGTTAATAAAAGTAAATTAGCTTATCAAGTTAAATATAATATAAACTATGTTTGTCTAATGTTAATTTTGCTGAAAATTCCATAAATTTTAACTGTAAATGCTAATTGCTATACCTTTTGTTATTTATTTTGAAAACAACACGAACTTATATTTTTTATTTGTTATTTTTTTATTAAATCTAGGAACTATTGTTACTGAGCTAGACACTCCATAAATGTGTAAAACCTAAAAACCAAAAGTTTTCCTAAATAAAACCCAAAATGCTGCTTTTTACAATATAATATTACTAATTTTATTGTTTCTGAGCATAACATCTAGTAATTATACCATACTTAATTTTTTCTTCGATTCCTTTTTCAGCCAAGAATCCTGAAATTTATGCCTAGGTGATGACTATATATTGATGTATCTGTGAATAATTTTTCTTTGTTGGTGTTGGTGCATACCCAGCCGTAGGCCAAAATTGCACCCTATACAGAAAGCCTTTGGTGAGAAAATTTTAATTTTACTTCAATTATTTATTTGTGTATTTTTTTTTTTTTACTATAATTTTTGTGTGCAATCATGTTGAAATAACTTGCCTTGTCCATTGTTATACATATATATGTTTTTTTTAAAAACCAATGTGCTACACCAAAATCCTTTTTTTAAATTTTTTTATAACACTTTTGTTCATAAAACTTATCCCTGCTGTCTAAATTCTAGACTTTAGCATATAAGTTGTACTTGAACTACCGGAATAAATCTTAGCACTTTTTGTATATTTTATTATATTTAGGCTTATAGCTGACCGCTATCCTAATATAGAGTGCACTAATAATTTATTCCTTGTCAACCATATATTTATATAAGAAAAAAATATATATATGAGTATGCTATAAAGCTGTTCTAACTACCCTGAACCTATAGCTTACACCTACTCATTTTAAAGAGTAATTCTGAAATTTTGTCATCTAAATTGTAAGGCTATTAGCAAAGGCTACCCTTATAGAAGACAGAAAAAATTCTCTTTTTTTTTTTTTTGAAAATTACTCCAAGATTACTTACTATGAAATTAATTAAGTTTTAATGTTATTTGGCTTTGTTAAGATTTTATATTTTCTAATTCATATTCGAAAAAAATATATATATATAACTTTTGCCTGGAGAGAAATATTTCACTGCTCCATTGAAGTTTTGTGAAGCACATTACATAATTTTATAAGTATGTTTTCGGGTGCGCCCTGCACATTTGCTCAATATTGTAACCCTGAGACAAATTGGCGTTCCCATGTTCCTATCCTTTCTTATTATTATTTTGAATTTTAAAAAGGCAAGTTATTAATTTTGTTTCAATTTTTTTTATCTAAAAGAGAAAAATTTATTTTTAAATTTTGAAAATTTTTAAATTTTGAAATTCGATTAATTATGTATTTTGATTTATTTTTAATACCAATTCATATCCCCTAGATAATATTGGGGAGGGGGGAAAGGGTAATGATCTTGTATAACATCCCCGTATAAGTTTGTATATGGTGTATAACCATATAACGACATATTTTGATCATAATGATCTATTTGATACTTTAAATATGGGTCTACATTCTCAGAATATTTATTATTTTTTTTATAATAATTCTTAGTAAGTTTGTCACCCTTTTGACTCGTATTTTTGTTCAATTTGAACCAACAATTTTCAGTTGAGTGTGATTTCCTTTGACAAATGTCACATTTAGTTTTGTAATTTTTATCACCCTTAATTTTTTTCTGAGACCCTTGTAAATTCGTAATTTCCGCCTCTGTATGACCTGTTGCATATTTCGGAGCGTACAGCTGATCCATATGTCGTTTGATCGGCTCTATTGATTTATCTGGAACATATTGTAATAAATAATTAAAGTTTCTAAACTTTTTAGTAACTTCGTAGGGTCCTTGAAATTTTGGCTCTAATGCGCCTGGTTTTCCAATACATTTTAAATATACTGTTTGACCCAAATTTAAATCCTTTACTTTTTCGTATGCCTCTTCATCTATATATTCTTGCATTATTTTCTCCTGGTTTGCAAGGGATTGAATTTTGATTTCCTTCATATGCTGTATTCTGCTTTTAACATAAGAGTGGGTATATATTTCCTCAGAAGGAATATGGGCTGTAAAGGGATTTTTTATTTCCCTTGCGAAAAATAGCAGTGAGGGACTATATCCCGTAGCGCGGTGTTTCGAAGAATTATACGCTAGTTTAAAAAAATCCAGTCTTATGTCCCATTCCGTAGTGCGTTTCGACATAGCTACAATTGATGTTTTTAATATTTTATTGGTAACTTCACAAAGTCCATTTCCTTGCGCACGGTATACACTCACAAATTTCCTTTGTATGTTTAAAGATTCCAAATATTCTTTCATAATTTCGCTTCTTAAATATTTTGCATTATCAAAGATAATTTCTTTACACAACCCATAATTTGCAAAATATTTATTTAGTACATTTAATATAGTCTGTGACTCTACGTTTCGTAGGGGAACAGCTTCCAGGAATCTCGATGTCGAATCAATTATAATTAAAATGTATCTGTTTTTCCTTAACGTGAGGTTTAAAGGTCCAATGACGTCAGCATGCAGGACTGTACCGACTTCGTGATCTTTCACCATTTTTTTAACAGGGACTTTTATTGTTGTGTGTTGTTTAGATGTGAGGCACTGCACACAATTTGCACAATACTGTTTAATGTCTTTGTACATTCCGTGCCAAAAGAGCCTTGTTTTCACATTATCATAAGTTTTTTGAAATCCGAAATGCGCTTTATGAGCTTCTTCTATGGCTGCAATTTTTAATGAATCCGGGCTAATTAAAAGCTCCTTTTTATCTGAACCAGGTTTCAAAATTAATAATTTATTTTGATTTAAAGCAAATCTCTTCGTGCTTCTATTATTTTTGTCTTTTTCGATTTTATTTATTATAATTTTTAATTTTTCGTCTGCATATTGCTCCGATTTAATATTTTCGTCTGTAAGTGCTATGTTACTTGCAAACAAATTATTTTGGAGTTCTCTGTCTGTTGTAAGATTATCTAAATTCCTGCTCAAATAGTCTGCTGGATTGTTAATTCCTTCGACGAATTCGAAGTCGAAATTAAAGTCTTGTAAATCTGCTACCCATCTGTTTATAATTTCCGATTTATCTTGTAAATGTAAATGCTGAGTTAGTGCTTTCGAATCAGTTAACACAGCAAATCTTCTACCTGAAAGCATATATTTAAAATGCATAATTGCTTCATGCACTGCTAATAACTCAAATTTAATACTCGGATAATTTTTTTCCGGTTCTCTAAGTTTTCTCCCGAAAAATTCAACAGGTAGCAAATGACCATCCTTTTCTTGAGCTAGAACACCTGAAATTGCAACTTTGCTCCCATCCATGAATAAGAAAAATTCCTTGTTAAAATCGGGGGGTCTGAGCGTTGGTTTTTGTACAATTTCTTCCTGAATTATCAGGAAAGCTTTTTCTGCTTCTGGACTCCACTTAAATTTAACTTTATCTTTAGTCAGCTCTATTAAAGGGTTAACTTTGTCGGAATAGTTGGGTATTAGCGTCCGAAAATAATTCGCTAAGCCCAATAAAGATCTGACCCCCTTTTTCGATTTTGGTCTGACTAAATTTTTTACTTTTTCAATATTCTTTTGAGATGGAGAATATCCCATTTGATTCACCCTAAATCCTAGGAATTCTATTTCTGCTTTGCAAATTTGCATTTTTGAAGGTTCGATTGTCATGTTGTGATTTATTAATACCTGTAGAACTTCTTCTAAGGTTTTCGTCATCTCTGCTATTGTGTTTGCAGATATCAACACATCATCAATGTAGTATGATACTTTGCTTTTGTCAAAATGTCCCAGAATTTTATCGATTACTTCTGCAAAA
This sequence comes from Maratus speciosus, assembly GCA_963932465.1. NCBI lineage: Eukaryota > Metazoa > Arthropoda > Arachnida > Araneae > Salticidae > Maratus > Maratus speciosus. Next base: position 251,974,304 of record OZ010800.1, on the reverse strand, counting down.
ATTGCGCTAGAATTTCGTGTGCCAAAAGCTAAACGAAGTGGCATATGTTTTCCAAATTCCGTAATAAACGCTAATTTTTTGCAATCTTCTGGTCTTAAATTTATTTGGAAAAAAGCACTATGTAAGTCTAGCACCGTATAGTATTTTTTACCGCTTATTTTTTGTAATAAGTCTTTTACGTCCGGCATCGGATAAGTATAAGGTTGTAAAATTTGGTTTAATAGTCTTAGGTCCGTTGCCATTCTAAACTTGGGTTCTGCATTCGGGTTATTACTCGGATTTTTCTTTCTAACGAAAATAACTGGAAAAGCATACTCGGAGTCAGTCTTCTCTATAATTTTAGCCCGTAACAATTGTTCAATTTCCCTCTTCGCATACTGTCTTACTGCCTGAGGCAATTTATATGGCTTAGCTTGTACCGGGAATTCATGATTCAATTGAAAACTTGGTGCAACAAACGCTGATTGCCCCAATGTTTGATAACTTTTTGAAAATGCATGAACATTGCCCATTAAAATTTTTCGAAATTTTTGTTGTACTTCCTCTGATAAATGGCTTAAATCGAAATCCGTCTCTTTAATTTCTGCTTCTCGCAATTTTCTTACATCTTCTATATTTAAATTATTTATTTCATAAAATGTCCCTTTCTCTATATTATCAGTTGAGTCATCTTGCTTGCACTCAAAGTTCGTTATAATTTCCCCTATTTTAGTTCCTTTCTGAATAATTAACTTTTCTAACAGTTTATTCTTTATTATAATATTTATGTTATTATTTTTTTGAACTTCGTGTAACGAAGTCTCGCATGAAAATTTACTATTTTCTTGAATGGGGTCAAAAATAATTATATCTGACATATTTATATCCTCTGGGCATTTTAATTTTACAATTTTCGATTCTTCAGGTTGGAGAAAAATTCTATTTTTAGTAATGGCAAACATACTTTTATTTGAATGTTCCCCTGAATTACATGGCGTAATGTTATTCACTTCATAATTATTTACTTCACTTGCAGCGTTTAATTTAATTTTTTGATTTTTAAATTTTAATGTTTTATTGCATAAATCCAAAATCATATGATTTTCTTTGAGATAATCGTACCCTAATAACATTTGGTACTGCCTATCAAAATCATCATTAGTGACATAAAATGTGCCTGTTGTGAATATACCTTTTAATCGAAAAGTTAATTTTACACATTGTTTAAAAAAAATCTTTGAATTTGTTAAAGTTTTAATTTGGATCTGATTGCCCAAATATTTGATTTTGACGTTTGTATCTTTAATTTTTTTGAATAAAGAAGGTGATAAAAGGGACACAGCAGCTCCGGTATCCAGTAACGCTTGTATTTCGACGCCCTGTATACTTAGTGATATAATTGGCAGACTATCTCTGTCTGCATTTGTTATATTTGCGATTGTTTTATTTATTTTATCGATTTCCGTCTCTGAAAATCCCGAATCTTGATCCGATTTCGCTGTTTTCTTTGCCCATTTTTTTTTCTTTTTGCGCTTTTCAAATTGATAACCATTTTGCTCATAATTCTCAGAAATATATCCAAAATCCCTATTTCCCGAATTCCAGTTAGGTTGTGAATAATCATACATCCCATAATGCGTCGGGTAATTAAAGGAATTGTAGTAATCATTATAATATCGTTCATAATCATTATAATGAAAATTGTTATTGAAATGGGGACCCTGATAATCATTGTGTTTATTAAAGAGTTTCTTATTCCGCGGAACACTATCATCTCTAATTGCATGGTTTTTTTTCTTTGATTTTTTTAGTTTTTCAATCTCCCCTTTTAATTTCTCGATTAGCTCTTTGTTTTGCTTACTTGATTCTATAATGTTCTCATAAAGATCTTTGTTTTCTTTATTTATTGCGTTAATTTCCTCAAACTTTGATTCATTATACGCACTTTCCATAAGTTTTGCTAACTCGCATGCCTCCTTGAAGGACCTGGGCGCATTTTTACGCACATCTAGTGCAATATCCTGTCTAATTGAATTTAAAAAATTCGACATTTTTAAGATTTCGATAAAATTCTCTTCCTTATTATCCACATTTTCGCCTGCACTTTCGATATAAGATTTTACACCCTTTTTAAACTCCAAAATGAAATCCTCTATCGTTTGACTTGCGGCCTGTTTTAAATTTAGGAAATTGCTCTGAGCATTAAGGAAGCTTAGTTTTGTACCAAATAACTCCACCAAATTATTTTTAAATAAATTATAATTGGTCTCGTTATATGTTTCAATCTGTTTACTTAAAATATGTTTTGCGTCCCCAGTAATTTTAGCCTTTAAAATTAATAATTTAGTTTCTTCCTGTATATCTGTCGAATTCAAAATATTATCAAATTCCTCTAAGAAAAATATAATGTTTTTGTCCTTTTTATTGTCAAATGGTGACACTAACTTAATACGTGTATCTATATCCAGCGTCTGAGTCATTTTTAACAAGTATTAGTAATCAATGTATACTTTTTCAAAATATCAATTCAAAATAGATCCTATACCTCTTAAAAGAATATTTTGCATCTCATACTATTTTCTCTATATTACAACATATGTATGAAAATATTCTAAATTGCATAAATACATAAAAACAACAACACTAAAATTTAAAAAAAAATTCTTAGGAGATGAAGTTGTTTTGTAGATTATTCTTTTACACACATAAATACCCCTAAAATATTTATAATACACGTATATATAAAAAACAACATAATTTCATTTAACAGAAAAATATCTGTCTTTTACTACAGAAAAAACAATCTTATTTTTTTTTTTTTTTTTTTTTTTTTTGTAAATATTGTACTACTACTTCGTAGTACGACTCATAAATTTTCTTTTGTATCAAGGTGATACAATTTCAAAAATCATGATCTATTGACATTTCAATCATTTTTATACCAGACATATTATCAAATTTTACTTATTATTCTTCTTATTATTATTATTTATACAGTATATAAAAAAAAAATTATTTTTACAAATGTGTCATCTGTGATGTGAATGCCATTATTTTTCAATGGTAACTGAGATCCAACCACAAGAGAAAAGAGAGGAAAAAAAAACAAAATTGTAATTCCTAAATTTACCTATTATAAATCCCAGAATTATTTTTTCATTTCCTTTTTGTTTTTTACTAACATATATTATTCATTTTATTTATATAAAAGTATTATATGTGTGTCATTATTGTTACAATAATAAAATTAATTTTAATAAAATTTTAATCAATTAAACTTACATACCTACAATATCTTTAAAATTGTGACATTAAAATAATACTTAAATTTATTTTCCTTTATTATTATTATTATTATTATTATTATTATTATTATTATTTCTAATGACCTCAGATGAACGTTCCTGAGTCATAGCACCATTTTACTATGAAGGGGGGATGCTGGACAGATAATTACACCTGTTTATTTTTTATTAAATATATTCAAAATTGTTAATTGGTCCAAATCATCCAAGCAACCTCATAGCAAATTGGTATATAATTTTATATACCTTAGATAAATTCAAATAATATAAGTGATCGTATTTACCTAAATTCTAGTAGAAGAGTAACGCGAAGCATTAATAAAATTAAATTATAATTCGCGTCAAAAAGTAATTATTAAATTTGAATAATTACGAATAAAATTAAGAGTTTGCGTTGTGAATTATTTAGACGAACTCTTCCACTTATGAATTAAACTAAAATTTAAGCTGTAAAAAATGAATTGACACACTTTAAATATTATTAATTAAATAATTACAGAAACTTTTTAAAACTTGATTAAATATTTTATTTACATTGAACATAACTATATACAGAAAAACATAATATTAATTCAAAAAATAGAAAGCAACACTTTTGTTTGCTTCTCATTATTTTAAGTATGTTTAATCTTTTAAAAAAAAAGACAATATTTTCACGTACTCTATTTATTATAATTGTTTCTTTTTGCTAAAAGAATAACTCTCTTTCATTTTTAAAATTACCTTAATCTTATTTAATTATTGGTTTTTGTCGGATCTCAGATTACTCTCTACCGTAAAATATCAGAAAAGTATTTTTGTGATTTTTCATATGATCTTAAGTGGTAAAAGAAAATGTTTAAAATAGTACCTTCTTTTAATATACGGGATGGTGGCCTTTATTTATCAAATTCCGAGTTGTTGCGTTGCTTAGAATCATGGCAATGTGTCATCAGGAACGCATCCTCAATTTGGCTTGATTAGGATCACTCCGATATGTACATCAGGAAGACATCCTCAATTTGGCTTGATTAGGCTCACTCCGATAGGTACCTCAGGAAGACATCCTCAATTAGGCTTGATTAGGCTCGATTAGGCTCGCTCCGATATGTCCATCTCGCCTGGGCTTTACTAGGGCTTACGGGACTCATTGCACGGGCTTTCAGGAGAGCTCCTGCGTCCTCTACATCTTTTTTCAGACTATCTTTTTTAAACCTTATTCTTCTTGCACACCAGCTCCTGCAGTGGGTGGAACTATTTTTGTCTAGTCCACTGTTATTGGATGTGAGAAGATTTTTTATTATACTTCGATAGGCCTATTAGCTAGCAGTCTGCAAATGGCCCCTTACATATACTTTAATGTTATTATCTGCCTTAAAGTTTGGGTGGTCTGAAAAGTCATAAATTTATCCCAACACTTTTATTGAGGCCATAAATTGATTCCAACGTTTTTATGATTTTACGATTTCTAATTATACACCACTTTCCATTGGCTTGTCATAAAACGACACCATGGCGTCTGGCTACTGTTGTTGTCTGAGATCCGAACTCAATTCAACATTATACATTCATTTTACAATACAACAATTTTTTAAAAATATATATTTACTATTTAAAATCAACTTAATAATTTTTGTATGAACTTACACTCTTATTTTACTTAAATATATAAACATTATAATTTTACACTCATAATTATATTTTATACAAAATATTTATACAAACAGAAATAACACATTACGCAATTTTACTTTGATTTAACCAACATGGTGCGGGAACATATCATAGTTATATGTTGCCCAGCAGCAATCAAAATCGAAAAAGTAAAAAACGGCCTACATACAGATCGATCTCAACTATGCAATGCAAAAGAAATCATTTAAAAATATTGAAATGCGACCGAGATATCTTTATAAATTTCTTCCATAGGATTAGCATTAGCGAATGCGTCTTTTCATTTGACTGAAGTTGCCTCTTAACAGAGTTTCCGCTTTAACAGAGTTATTTTCTTCTGATGGACTGATGGCTTTTATTATTATGAAACAGCCATTATAAATGAAGTGTTAGGTGAAGATGACAGAGCAGTCGTAAAAAGTTAGAACTCTGATTTTCTGGTCACAATTGGGGGGGGGGGGGGGGGGATGGCCATAATTTTTTTTTAATGGCAATTTTTTTTCTTTTTACTGCTTTTTTTAAATTCACCTAACACTTCATTTATAATGGCTGCTTCATAATAATAGAAGCCATGAGTCTATCAGAAGAAAATGATCCATTCCAAAGGTATAAGTTCGATTAACTCGGATAATCGGGACTCTACCGTATCTAAATTTATATACATATATATGTATTTTTTTCATCGGGGAGACACTAAATTCTGAAAAAGCAGAATTACTGATCTCTAGTTTATTGTTATTATTATCTTTTATCATCTTTCACTTCTGCAAATAGATTTTTCTATAATTAAATTTCATTTGCCGATTTTTAACCAAATGATTCTCATTTTAGCTTACATTTAGGTAATGCAAGTTATTCATACCATTTCTATATGGCAGCACATGCTCTATTATCCGTTTAATATTTTACTCTTTTTCCAACATGGCGCATGCCAATTTGTTTGCCCGTGGTGCAGGGCATCGATCTGATTCCGGTTGCATCTTTGACCTTTTTACTTTCTTCTATCTTAACAAGAAGAAAGTATTGGATTTGTGAAAATTTTCGACTTTCGGTTTTCGACGGATTTACACGTTTTAGGGGTCAGAGAACCCGAAAAACATGTTTTTACAAAATGTCTGTCTGTGAGTCTGTTTGTCTGTCTGTATGTGACACACATTTTGTGGGCGCTCTAACTCAAAAACTAATGCACGGAATTTAATAAAAATTTGTATTCAGTTAGTCCCTGATATAAATTGGTGCTGATTAGTTTTTCGTGTAAAGCGCTCAACAGGTGGCGCTGCTATGCAGTCTTTTTCACGATTTCCGCAATAGCTCAATCTCCAGAACTAATGCACGGATTTTCATCAAACTTCAGATTCAGTTAGTCCTTGACATGAATTGAAGTTTTGTATATTTTGGTGTAAATCGCTCAACAGGTGGCGCTGCTATACTGCAATTTTTACAATTTCCGCAATAGTTCTATCTCAACAACTAATGCTTGGATTTTCAACAAACTTCAGATTCAAGTATACTTTGATATGAATTAGTGCTGTTTGTGTTTTGGTGCAAATCGCTCAACAGGTGGCGCTGCTATGCTGCACTTTTCAGAATTTTCATTATAGCTGTATCTGAAGAACGAATGCAACAATTTTCACCAAACTTCAGAATCCGTTAATCCTTGATATGAATTGACATTTTGTACACTTTGGTGTAAATCGCTCAACAGGTGGCGCTGCTATACAGCCTTTTTCACGATTTCTGCAATAGCTCTATCTCAAGACCTAATGGACACATTTTCATCAAACTTCAGATTCAGTTACTTTTTTATATGAAATGATGCTGACTACGAGTTGGCGAATATCGCCCAATAGATGGCGCTGCTGCGCTGCATTTTGCACTATTTCCTCAATAGCTCTATCTCAAGAACTAATGCACGAATTTTCATCAAACTTCAGATTCAAGTACACCTTGATAAATGTTGATGCTGATTATGTGGTTGTGTAAATCGCTCAACAGGTGGCGCTGTTATGCTGCATTTGTCATGATTTGCGCAATAGCTCTATCTCAAGAACTAATACACGGATTTTCCCCAAACTTCATATTCAGTTAGACATTGACATAAGTTGATGATAAATAGGTTCTGGTGTAAATCACCCAATAAGTGGCGCTGCTATGCTGCATTTTGATGGATTTACACGATTTCAGGGACAGTAATATCTCAAGAACTAATGCACGGAATTTCATCTTTTTAGAATCCTCATGATGAGCATAGATGCACTGTGATAATGAATTTTGAAGTATTGACAAGTATGAGATAGAAGAAAGTTTTGTGATGGCAACAACATACTAGTTTAACTTGTTAAGTTATTTTATATATCTTTAAGGCTGTTCTCAACTGCTCTGCTCAACAAGCGCAAAACGTTTGGACACATTTACAAATTTATTTTTTAACGGAAAGATATAAAACTGGAAAGCCTGCCCATGGAAGTGATTTGGGATGGAACTGTGTTTTCATTTTTTTTAATCAATAAATTACCTATTGAGTTATAAGCGATTTTGATCACGTGAAAAACACGTTTTTCACCCTTTCTTAAGTGGTTTTTCTCCTTTCGCGCGGAAATTCGGTTCAAAACGCCCTCTTTGACACTATTTTCTGAAAGATCTATTGCGCTTAAAAAAAAAAAAAAAAAAGAAAGAAAGAAAAAAACGGAAAAAACAGCTCGATGACATAGTTTCTGAACAATCAACAACTTCTAGTTTCATGTATTTCCGAACAAAAGTAAATTGAAACTTATGTTATAAAGTTGCCCTTTTGGATTTGAGAACAGCCTTAAGTTTATTATCTCTTTTTGTTGATTGTTTATTTATTTCTTCATTATCTCAATTTGTTTCAATAATCGTTTTTTTTTCGAGATGCTATGAGGTGCTTAATATTGTCATTTTTATGTTTAATGCTCACAATAATCGACGAAAAAACATAGCTTTACTATGAATTTATTCCTATGAAGCTCCTCTGATGAATCCATAAGATATTCATAGATTATCATATTTGCATTTCCAATTTACCGTTTTACCTTTGTATTATCTTCCCCTTTGATTTTTTTCACACGTGATTTCATTTTAATTATATGGTGCTACTGCATGCGAAAACACCCGATTGCTAATGTTAATACTATAGGAGAAAATTTTAAAATATCTCCTTTGCATTTCATTATTTTTAAAGACTTTTTTTTTTTTTTTTTTTTTGAATAGCTGAGGTCGATCTTTACAAAGTCCGTCTTTTACTTTTTCGATTTTTTTACAGGTATATATTTTTTTTATTAGAATACTTTCACTTTCGGGAACAGTTTCGCAAGTGAAAGTATCCTCATAAAACCTGCATACAAAATCGAAAAAGCAAAAACGGCCTTTGTAGAGATTGACCTCAGCTATTCAATGCAAAATAATAATAGTAACTAGGTAAGATAAAACACTAAAAAACAGGAATTCTGCTTTTGCAGAATTTAGTGTCGCTCCAATGTACCAATCCATTATAAATGCATTGTTTAAAACAACTTAGATAATTATAACTTAGATGTTTCATACTAAGTTAAAAATTGCTAAAATAAAAATTAGCAAGTTTTTTTGATTGATTATAATACGTACTCCATAAATAAATCATATTTACGAATTAAAATTTCATTAATAATGGCTGATTCCATTATTAGAGAGAAATCGCATTTCGGTTTTGAATTTTTCTTAATTATTAATTATTAATGCATGAAAGCAAACTGATTTTATAAACAGTGTTTCGTATAAACATCGTATGCTGCACAAAAGTTTGGCACGTGACATTCGTTAATAGATATTGTTTGTGAATTTTTGGCACGCGTACGCAAAATCCCTGCCTTAGGGTATGTTGCAACACTGTAAATTTTATTTTAAAAAGTATACTAAATGTAGATTAAATTTTCTACGTTAATATAATAAAGTTTAATAAACTTTCATTCTCTAAAATTAACTTGGATTTCAATTGAATAGCTGTTAAATCAAGGTAAACTGTTGCTCAACTGAAATATTTGAAATTTCAACTCGAGTTTGAATTTTCATACGGAACATACAAATTTTTAGCACATTTAGCTAGACTGTTTCGCAGCAGGGTGCGTTATAAATTTAAAATAAAGTTATGTTGACATCTGTTTTAGATATTTTTAACTTGAGTACGGCTGTTATTCAGTTAAATAAATAAATAACAATTTTCTTTACATTTAATTTTTTGCTATAAAGAGCGTTTTCCGCATTTAAGAAGGTTGAGATGAATATGTCCCATATAAGTTTAATCTTTTGGTGTAGGGGAGGGTAGTACACAGTGAGACGAAAATTATTATTACTTAGCGAATGGCAACGATTTTTATTCTTTTGAAAAAAAAATTGCTACATCTTTAAGCTACACAAATATACTACTCATTAATGTATAAATGGTTTTAAAAAAGTTATTTATAAAAGCACAGAAGCAGAATAACGGAGTATCAAAAATTGTCTCACTGTGTACCACAAGAGGTACACAGTGAGACAATGTATATATTTTCATAAATCATACATTTTTACACTCTATCAATAATTTTCTGCAGTTTATGACTTCTAATTAATATTTCTAGATATTTTTTTTTTTTTTTAATGTGAGCCTCGAGTGAACAATGGCAGACATTAGGCTACCTTCATGCAAATTTTCAGCCTCTTACGTTTAGTAGATTTCACTAGCCATCGCACGTTCCCCCACACACACAGATAGAGAGAGAGAAAAAAAATAACATTTTTACATCAGAACAACACAGTAGATACACAAGACACGTCTCACTGTGTACCACAACTATGTGTCTCACTGTGTACTTTCGTTACGTTGTAACAAAATGGATGCCATCAGGGGCGCGCCGACCCAGTGTGCAAAGTGTGCAGCGCACACAGGCGCCGAAGTAGTAAAGGCGCCAAAGATTTCAGCTGAGGAGAAAATACTTTTAAAAAAATCCTTAATTTACTTAAACTAAATGTATTGCATTTTCTTGGCATCTGAATTATGTTTTGTAGATTTACCTGAGACAAACTTCCTTATAGATATTTAATTCTTTTTGTTATTATGTATGCACTTTTTTTTTTAAATTCTACTTCTGAGCCTCCTAATAAGTGTTTTAAACGTAGACATCGCAAACCATTCAATAAACTGAGGCGCACCTCGTGTAGTTGCAAACAATGAAAGGCACCATAATTCATATGGCCGAAAACATGTAACACCATTATCTCACTGTAGTAGTGGTAAAGAAAAATACAGATTTATTCCCACAGGGGCTAAATTCAACTTTTTTTTTAATAGCAAGTTTTTCCTTACCGCCGAATTTCTGTCATAAAATTACTATTCGGGAAAATTATTCAGAAAATCAATATTCGGAAATACTGGTAAAAATTTCCTCTGTGGTAATCAGGTCATGAATAGTGGTAGAAGGTGAAGGGGTCTGTAAGTGAAAGAGCCAGAAATGTTAATCACTAAATAACAAATTAATAACATTAAATAATTAACACTAAATAAAGATCACTGGTAACAATTAGAAGAACCCCGTTCAAATATTATTGATTTTTTAGAAAGCATACTTTGAAGTGGATTCGCCGGAGATGCATTGGACAGCCCTGAATTAGAGTGGAATTCCCAGGTCCGGTCTCGGCCCGTTTATATTTTTGTATTCGCGACCCAGCCTGTACAAAAATCAGCGAAAACAGACCCGGCCCGACTCAATTTCTACAAAAAATGCCCCCTTTTTCTAACATAGTTAAAATCCTTTTAAATAGTACTACATACATATTTATGAAGAAATGTATTCTCAAGACAGAAAGTATACACAACAGACCATTAATGATTATACTTAGACTAGACTTTTCAGCATTGAAATAAAGATTCATTGAAAAAATTAATGTAGTTCAGAATAAGAGAAAACAAAAAAAAAAAAGGGTTAAAAACATCATAACTTTTGAAGCTGTATATTAAAAAGTAGATTTTTGAAGATATTTCTCTGTAATTTATTAAGGTAAATTTGCAATGATTCTGTTAACAGAAGTTCATTATCGCTATTACTATTTTTACAAAACACACTGCCTTCCCGATACGTCCTGGGAACAATTAAGTTCAATTCCGGCCCCGCTCGACTATGTAGAAAAACAATGGAAGCATCACCCTGGCCCGGCCCGAGTCTGCTGAAAAAATTAAGCCCGGGCTCAGGCACGATAGAGCTGTCGGATGCTGATCTCTACATTGGATATGCAAACCTGCCAACTGCTACGAAAAAATCGTAGTTGCTACGATTTGGACCTATAAACTACGATGCTACGAAAATCGGTCTCAAACTACGATTTTTTCATCGAAAGTGGGGATCGTGGAAAGAAAACACGAATTTCGTCAAAGGACCGTGTAAAAATCGTCAAAGGATTGCGGTAAAAAATGCGAATTTCGTCAAAAGTTTGAGGTAAAAATTCATTCATTCGAGGATTTCAACCAAGAATCGTAATAAAAAAAAGTGAATTATGATTGAGGTAAAAAATTTTGAATATCGTGAAATGATCGCAGAAAAAAAATCGCGAATTTCGTCAAAATTTACTGCACTGGGCTAAAAAATCGGAACTGGGCTCCTTTTACAAATGTAAAAAGTCGCAAAACGAGAAGAAGCTGTACAAATCATATAGAAAATTTACGGAAGAAAAAAATTACTATATTGAGTTGAAAGATGAAAGACTGAAACCTTATTACTTTTACGAATGTAAAAAAATTGCCGCAAAAAACCAACCAACCAACATCCAGATTAATTTGAATTTTGTGTGCTACGATTTCTCATTTTCAAAGGTTGGCAGGTCTGGATATGTTATATTTCTGTACTGTACTGATGTTGTCAAACTCGCATCGGCTCGTGCAGCACTATCTTATATTATAATACGAGCAAAAACTGGGTGTGTATGTAAATTTTATCTTAAAAAGGGCTCTAACGATTTTGACTAAATTTTGCACCCTACCATTTTCAGGCACGAAAAGGCTTGGGCTTGGTCACATATTCCAGAAAATTCGATTAGTGGGCCATTATGGGTCAGAGCCAAATTAACTATATCTAAAAAACGGCTCAATCGATTTTGGCTAAATTTTGTATCCAACCGTTTTCGGGTACGAGAAGACTATTGGGGTAGGTCACATGTTCGAGAAATTTCAATTAATGGGTCATTTTTGGGTCACTGCGGGTCAAGCTAATTTTATCTGAAAAACGGATCTAACGATTTTCATTAAACTCTACATTCTACAGTTTTGGATTGCGAAAAGACCATTGGGCTAAGTCATTCGAAACTATCATGTATTGGAGAAAAATTGTGTGTTTCTTCGGACCATAGACCTCCAAGCAGAACAAGTACTTTTATCTGTACTATCATTTACTCTGGACCTATCCTCATGGTGGAAAGAATTTTTGTTAGGGGGTAGAGGATGGTGAAAATAAGCTAAATTTGGCCATAAATGTTTAAAAATTCTTACTCTTTCAAAGACTGAGAGGGGCGGTCTTTCTCAGCACCCCTTTTGTACGCACGTGTCTAATCACATACTGAATAAATAACCGTGATGATTGCAAGATTTGTTCTTTTTAATTCAGAACATAAAATTAGAAGTATTGAAATATGAGCATTTATGAGCATTACAAATAACCTTAGACGCTTCAGAGACTAGAATGGCAAAAAAAGTTCAATTTAGACATAAATAAGTTAGGAGCTACAATAATCGTTGTAATATGAAAGGAAAAAATACAGATTTTTTAAAAAAGAGTTTTAAATTCCCGAGCTATGCCTTTCTAACCGACTCGCCCCGCATGGCAAATGATAATAACCTTAAATGCGCCTAAAATCAAATGTTGAATGATTTTATCTTTTTAAACGAACATTCTTCCAAACGACCTAGAGATGGGAAGGGGGGCGCAATGTCTTCAGCAGCATATACACCGAACGTGCAACGCACTGTACGGTTTGTTTTGATTTTATATTTTTAAGCAAAAAAAAAATCCAAACGAGCCTAATATTGTCAGCAGCGCTGTTTCCGGCAGGATACAACCTCGAATTTGCATGATTTTTCATTTTTAGATGAAATTCCATCCAAACGAAGCTCGAATTGGAGGCCCCGCTGCCTTCTGCCATAGCGTACTCCGGGGGTGATATCCACGCTCAGGTCTGATTTTTCAAGCGAACCTCGAACTTGAGTTTAATTTCTGGCATTTAGATATAGAAAAGTTTCAATCTGACCAAAGATTCTTGATAAAACATAAATAATATAAAATACGCTCCACCACCTTACCTTTTTAAAACGCGAAATAATTATTCAAAGCACATATCTCTGAAACGGGACACGATACCTATTGAGAAAACTTGCACTGAGAGAAAAAATATCTCTGGCGAATCCTTGAAATTATTTCAAGATTTTTTTTTGTTTTGAAATAGTAAATATTAATATTTTTTCATACCGGAAATATCGTTAGATTCGGAAAAATACCAAGAATGTATTAAAAGGGTTTTTTGAAAATGTAGAAAAATGGAAAAACTTGAAACGCGGCCAAATAAAAAGGTTTTTTGAAATAGTACCGAAAGATACCGTTGGAATCGGAAAGGTAAGACGATTTTCTTTCTTTCTTTTATCTTTTTTTGTAACTCTACGGGACCTGGCCATCGCAATTTCAAAATGCAGTAAAAAACGAACTCTAAGCTTTCGTTTGTGTGAAGAACCGCTTAATGTCTTTAGAAATGCTAAGGCATAATTGCTTTGAAGAAAGAAAGCTCGCCATTTTACGATTATCATTATGGCTTTTAATTATATTTCGGTTAATTATCAACAAATTAAAAATCTGAGCTCTCAGGTGCATTTGGACCAGGTTTGGCAGGTTTTTGACATGTGTCAGTTTATGACGGTTTAAACCGTCATGTCAAAAACCTCGTCAAAAACCTAAAATACTAAATTGATCTGTAAAAATTCACATTAAATGTCACACATTACAACATTACATGTGATATTTTAAATTCACATTACTGTATATCAATAATTAGTGCATAGTTAAGTATTATTGTTAAGTGCCATTTTTTAACAAGGTAAAATTTTCATTTATTTTTTTTAATTAATTAATTAATTAATTAATTTTTTTTTTTTTTTTTTTTTTTTTTTTTGTAAAATTCTGTTGTTTTTTTTTTTTTTAAAGTAGACATTAAGCTCACCTGAGCTGTAATTTTTTTCTCTTACCGCATTTTATGGAAGAAACGCCGCACTACTGAAAACTGGCCTGAATAAGATTAAAAATATCGTAATTGCTGCACCCGTTGTAAACGCCGCACGCGTGGCAACGCTACTTTTGTCGACAGTGTCATATTGACCTAACTTTAATCAAAGTTTTCTGAACAGTTAAGTGTAGGGTGCCTCATTTTTAATATCTTAAGATGCCTAAAACTTTATTTAAAATATTTAAATCGTGTTTAAAATATTTTTATGTAATTTTTAAATTAAGGAGACGTCAGTTGGTCTTTAAACTACCCAGAGCGCGGGACTCAGACCCTCTCCTTAGGCGTTCCATGTTTTTTTTAAGTGGTCGGCGCAACTTGGCACGCTTTTTATGAGTGGGTCGTATCTACTTTAGGCGATCTTTAGTTACTATTTGACGCCCTCAAAATCTGTGTCTTCAATATCAGAATGGATGAGTTGTCAATTTTCTTCTTCCACGCTGTATGGTTCGCTATCATCATCAGAAATGTCACAGTTTTCATTATCAGCAAAGTCAGAAAGTTGTTGGGCAGGGGACTTGAAAACAGTCTAAAGGAATTTTTATTTTATCCCAATTTTACGCGCACGAAAAAAAAAATCGTAAACACCGCACATGGTGTAAATGCCACACTTGAAAGAAAATTAACTTTTAAACCCGTAAATGCCACAGCGTTTCTTCCATAAAATACGGTACTTAAAATCGTTTTAATTTCTCTTACTTTTGAGAGCTTAAAGCACTAGCTAGGTTTTTTTTTTTTTTTTTTTTAAATAAGAAATAAAAACTTAGAAAAGTGCAGATTTTTTTTTATATATAACGCGATAATGTGCATCAATGTTATTCTAGTCTAAACAATAATCATTCCATTCAAAATTGAAATTGGATTATTAATCTTAAACATTTACCAAATAAGATAAGTAATAATAAAAAAAAAAAGCTTAAAGTCAGAATTCTTTTTAAACAGCTTTCTTTTAAATATATAAAAATATGTTTTCGATTTTAAAACTGAACAAAATTGGCTCGGTCTTCTAAAAGAAAATTCACTTAAGCCCCATATTGAAAAAGTGCATAATAGAAGGGATCAAATCATGAAACCATACCATTGTTTGGCTTATATTTTGCATCCCAACCATCAGGGGCAAGGGTTGACTGATATATCAGTTGATTCAGCTCGTGCTTGAGCTACAGAGAGAATTTATGGATGCTTACCCATAACTGATTGTGTATGAAGCTAAAGAATCCCCTTTCCCGTCTTCTTATTTCAGCGCTATAGGGAGGACCCCATTACTTGGTGGAAAGGAATAATTAAATGCAATAGCTTATTGAGCCTGTTTCAAAACTTGCTCATCTAGCAATATTTTTGCTATCAAGTCCTACTAGTTCAGCATCAATTAAGAGACAGACTATTTTCTAATGCTTCATACACTCTAAACTCAGAAATCATTTGGGTGTAAATAAATGTGAACACGTTGTGTGCTGCAGTATGCTGGGGGGTAAAATTGATCCAGATTATTTAATTGTACGAAAGGATTTTCTTCTGATTGAAAATTTAAAAAAATAAAAATATTTTATAGCAATTAACAATTTAATTTTTTTAATTATTAAATTACAATAAATTACAATAAAAGATCACATAAATCATTGACTTATTTAATGTTTACCTATTGTTGTTAAAATGTTTTAGTGTGTTACATGCATTTGGCAGTTTTTGACGGATGACAGTTTTTGACGGTTTAAACCTGTTTATGACAGTTTAAACCAGTTTTTGACGCTTGTCATGTCAAAAACCCAACCCTGATTTGGACCTGCCATCGTCTATCCTTATCCAAACTTTCATACCTCTATGTGTGGTAGATTTTCTTAGCCATCGCCAACATATGCAGAGTAAAGACAAGCGTCTTTCTTTTATTAATACTAGTTGAGTAGCAACCCGTTGTGTTGCTTTTGAATTGCATGAGATCATTCGATCCTTTTGCGAAAAATGAAATCTATCTTTATTGTAAATTTAGAAAGCAATTGAAGTATTAATTTTTATTAAATACAATATTTCAAATAATAAGTTATATTTACATTTTGAGTCAAAAGTTTTCCGAATAAAAATGCACATATACCATAACTTTATTTGCCTAAAGATTTTCGTTCTTCCAAGATTTTACTTCGAATTTCGGAGTTGATAGAAATGTTGTCATTTGGGTTAACTTATACAAAAATGAATTTGTTTTGACTAATTTATTCGAAGCATTTTATATTTATGGATTAAAATAAATATTTAGAGAAAAAAAAATTTCTCGCTAAAACATTTCGTTTGTAATGTCCGCTTCTGAAATGTTTTAATAGCCATCTTAAGGCAATAGCTGAAAATCTACTTTTCGACTTAAAATTAAATCAAAATAATGATGTTTAATTATGATGTTTTTTTTTTCTTTTGACGTCAACAGATCTCAATGTTCCAGTTGATAGTCGAATTTTTGTTTCTAACCTAAACGGATTCCTCATGCTTGAATATGTGAATATAAAATAAAACAAACACACACACACACTACAATATATAATAAAACACAGATAAATAACGCCTGCATTCAACTGTTAACGGTATATATGAATATTAAACAGACGTACAACAATAAATACAATAAACCCAACTGGGGTGAAAAATTAGCCACAGCAAGGAGTCGAACCCTAGACCACAGAATTCCAAGCTGTCGCTCTAACCACTGAGCTACTCCGGCCGATACCTGAGTCGTTGTCCGGTCATATAGGGTCGTATGTCCCGTCGTCGTTGTTCGGTCATCCAAGGGTGTCGTATAGATTGCTGGTGACTTCCCCAACATGGCTTATTAGTGAAAAATTGCAGACTCACGTATCGGCCGGAGTAGCTCAGTGGTTAGAGCGATAGCTTGGAATGCTGTAGTTCCGGATTCGATTCCAAGCTCTGGCTATTTCACTCCAGTTGGGTTTATTGTATTTATTGCTGTATGTCTGTTTAATATTTTTATATGTGAACATAAGTTTGTATTTCGTGAAGTTTTCTTGAAAAATACTATTCAATCACATTATTATTTTCCCTATTTATTCAAATAAACGTTAATTTCAATTTAAAAATAATGTCAAACAATGATATCTAATAACCCTTGTCATTTTCTGTTTTCTCTTTTTTATTAAAAAAAATGGAGGAATTTAATTTCCATCATTACATAAATGTCATTAATATATATATATATATATATATATATATATATATATATATATATATATATATATATCGAAAACTAATCAAATTTTAAAACTATGCGACAAATTTTGACATCTTTAAACCCATGTGGATAACTGGCGTCAATTTGATCACCCAACATTCCATATTCTAGGAGAGACAGCTGTGAAATACAAACGGACATTCCCTTTTTAATATAATAGATTGATGAAGTTTTAATTTCACTATGAAATATTAGTCAAGGGCAAATGCTGAACTATTTATATTGTTTTACGTGCAAATGGTTTATTTCGTAATGGAGCCTGCACGCAATAGATTAAAAAACGTTATGCTTGAAAATTATTTAAAAAGCCATGATAAATAAATCAATTAAAATAAAGTTTTCAAGCAAATTGCATTTGAAAGTAGATTTTTTTCCCCATGTAACGGTGTAAAAATTAAAAATGTGTGATGTTTAGAAGTTAAAAAAATTGCAGTAAAAAAAATTGGAAAACCGAAATTTAAATGTCAAGCGTCGCCATTTTCAAAATGACGTCAGCGTTACGTACGGACATATTTTCCTTTAAAAAATAGATAGATTTTCAAACGTGAAGTCACTTTTGTTATCTACAACTTTGCATGCGTAAATTTATTCTTTTGGCTTGAGATTCTAATTTCAGTACCGCCGACTACAAATTCCAGAAACTGATGTCTTTTAGATGTATTCGTGGTAAAATATATAGTTTTATCTAAGAAAAGGATTGTTTTCTTTTAAATAGCTTCTTACTGAAGCATTACGCCAAGTGTCGTAAATTCGATATCAGCCGAAAGAAAATATATTGAAATGTAACATAGCTTTATGAGAGAAAATGCATGTTTTTTAAAGCGTAACGGCATGTTCTGTTGAGACTAAAGTTATTTTTAATTGTAATGATGAAATGACATCAATAAGGATAAATAAACCCCAACATTTCCTTTTTCTGCAACAGTGGAAATAATACGATTGCTACTATTTTGATGAAATTTCAAAAAACTTTTCATATTAAATTTAAAATATAAAAGTGGGAATATTTAGAAAAATAGCTAGTGCGAGTTCATCTACAAATGAACAACTTTCACTTAAAAAAGAATAATTACCAAAATTGGTTCAGTAGAAAGTTCAGGGAAGATGCCTAAAAAAGCTGTCATTTGTTTTCAATATATAGATTATTCTCTCCCTTTTACTTGAACAGTTGCCTAGCAACTCTATTTCAAAACTTATCTATTTTCTACAAATTGCATTTAAAAGTCCATATTTTTCCCAATTCGGGTCTAAAAATTAAAATTGTTCGATTATACATAAGTTAAATTCGTGCTTTTTTATATAATATTCTTTTACTTATTGTTTGACGAAGCTTTAATTTCATTGTAGAAAATTAGCCGTAGATAAATTCTGAACTCTTTTTTTTTTTTTTTTTGTGCAAATTGTTTATTAATATTTCGTAATGGAGCCCGCCAGTGCGCGATCGAGATAAATTTCAAAAATCACTCTTAAAAATTATTTTATAAACCATAATAAGTCAGACCATTAAGATACCGTTTTGATACAAATTGCATTTAAAAGTAGATATTTTTCCCTATACGACAGTGTAAAAAATTATAATGTGCGATGTTCAGAAGATTAAAAAATTGCAGAAAGGAAAATTGGAAAACCGAAATTTCATCGTGAAGCGTTGCTATTTGCAAAATGACATCAGCGTTACGTACAGATTATTGTCTTTTGTAATATAAATGGAGTACTTCTGTTGCCACAATTACAAAATTGGTACAGAAAACTATTAAAAAAGAATTTTTTTTAAGGAACACCGTATACCCTCTGTTTCTCAACAAAGCTATAGTATATATACACTAGGGCGGGGACGGCGAACCTATGGCACGCGTGCCAATTTTGGCACGCGGAAGAATAATTTTGGCACGGCATTGCTTGTGATTCTAGATTACACAAAATCGTGACTGATCATTTCTAAATTCGATTAAATGGAAATTGAAAATTTTTAATTGCGGCATATTATATTCCAATCTAATTAATTATGGTCTCAAAAATTTTTCAAACAAAGACGATATTGAAAAACTATCGACAAGAATTGGCTATTAGACATTACTAAATCCCGATGGTAAAGTTTTGGCAACTTAAAAATTTATTTCAGAGCTATTCAAAGAAACTGGCGTTTGTCATTTCAACAGTCTTTCTGGCTATTTATGCTTTCGAGTCACTGTTTTCACAAATGAATAATATCAAAACTTAAACTGTAAGCACTTGTATGATAAATCCGGTTCAATTTGCATTAAAACTAACCTGACTATTAAGATGAAAGAACATAAATCAAATTACAGCGCATTAATTTTTTTTTTCAAATTAAATTCTAAAATATATTTGTTTCCATAATTATTACAGTGTGTATCTACATGTATGTTACTCATATTTTTTAAATCTTAATAGAAAATTAAGTAATTTTAATCCATTATTTTCCAACCTACTAAATTTGTTTTTTAGTTGGCACTCCATGATCATGTAAAATAATTTTTGGTCAAATTTGGCACGCGGCAGCAAAAAGGTTCGCCAACCCTGCACTAGGGTATACCCTCTGCTTAGAACGTATATCCTCTGTTTTTTTTTTTTTTTACGACTGCACCACTGAGTATGTCTTAGAATATTGCAAAAAATTTAACATTAAAAAATATATTGCAATATTATAATTTAAAATGTGTTTTTATTTTGAAGCAGCATATGTGATTTTTTTTATTAAAAAAAAGTTGGAAACAAATTATTTTTTTTTATATTCAATTATATTTAAATTATTTTTTTAAATATTTTTTTGTTGTTGTTGTTAAAGAGTTTAAAAGCTTTAGTTTTTAATTAGCTTACATTTATAAATAATTAAAATTGAAATTATATTTTTAAAAATATATAAAAACATATTTCAGACTATTATTAACCATGAAATCATAATTTTATTTTTTTCCAAAAATAACTACATAACATTGAAAATTGAACAATTTGTCATTTAGATTTTCACGAGGATGTAATGAGATCTCTACATAAATATCGTTAAAAATAATTTTCAATGACCTATATCTATAAGGTTAGTTGGGGCAACTGGGCCATGATTTTACAATGTGACTCTTGTGCTTCTGACAATTCAGCTTCAAAAAGCTAATGTTCATTTGAATTAAAGTCTGAAGTTCTGTAAATATTTTCAGTTAGATTCCCTCTATCAGAAAAAAGTACTCAAAATTACATTTTAATATTTAAAAATATAAAAATGTGCATATTTCATCTTTCTTTCCTCATGGGTCCAGTTACCTCATAAAAATGGGGTAAGTGGACCAGTAGGGTCTATGTTCCACACACGTTTATTTTCTTTCATATGTGACATCAGGTCCTGTTTGAAAAAGTGTAAACTACTTTAAAAAATTTAAACAAGGCATGCAGATCATGTAAATTATATGTGAATAAAGAGCGTTGTAAGGGAAACCTTTGCTGCCAATGTGTCTAAAAAAAAGCTCTAAAAGTGAAAATATTAGATTTATTTATACCAAAAACATAAAAATTAAGAAAGTACTTATGTTCTTTTGTATAGGTAATAAGTATAAAAGTCGCATAGGTATTTTAAGGAAAACATAGCAAGGCAAATCTATGAACAAACGGCTATGTAAGTATTTAAGTACTTTATCTGTATCCAGGGCTCGCATTATACAGTCAAACCTCGTTAACATGAACACGCCTAACATGAATTACTTTTAACATGAATTGTTTTCACAGTCCCCTATGAAAACGAATACAAAGATTTGATACCGATAACATGAATTACTGTTAACATGGACAAAATTTTGATTCCCCTTGAGGTTCATGTAAACGAGGTTCGACTGTATAGGGAAATTGTATTGTTCCTACCAATGGCGGATCTAGGGGGAGGGGTGAAGGGACGATCGCCCCCCCTTGGGCTAATAAAAGGTTTGCAAAACGACATTATGCATCTTACAGGAAATGACTTGGGGCTGAGCTCGAGCCCGGCGCGACCCGACCCGGGTCGCGCCAGTTTAAATCTACGAGACTCGGGCTGGGTCAGGTTTTCTCTCTTTTAGAGTCGGGTCGTGCCCTGATCTTAACTTTTTCTGCAGATTCGGGTCGAGCGAGACTTCTTTTTCCTCCAGATCGAGCCTGGCCTGGACTTCATTTTTCCTAGAGGTCTGCATTGGCCAAAATTTCCAGGTCGGTTCTCGGCCAGGAATAAAAGCTAAACATTCGGTCCGTTTCAGCCCGTATGATAAGCATTATTGGCTCGACCATGACCCGTGCACTCCTCTAAATTCTTCCCCCCGAGCCCAAGTTGGTCTGGCATCTTACTTATTTGTTATTCGTAAAAATTATATTTGTGTTGTACGTTTGTTTAGCGAAATCTTTAGAAATTTAATTTGATTTGATAAGTTACAGAGATGCATTTTTTAAAATCTACTTTTTATCTTTGTAGAGCTTTAAAATTATGATTTTCTTTTATCATCCCTTTCTTTCATTCTAAACTGATTATCTTACTGGATTTTCATTTGAATGTGTATTGTCTAAGTCATATTTTTGCGTAATGTTTACGTACATAATTGCCTAAATAGTCATTAATATTGTTGTTTTTCTGTATTCATGAATTTCGAGCATAATCTGAAAATAAAATATAAGTGTGCTTTATGAATAATTTTAATTGCAAAATGCAGGCAGGTTTGGAGTCGATATTTTAGCTTTCATATTGGGCCGGGCCAATAGTTTTTTTTTATGTGGGTTCGACCTGGGCTTGGGCCTGGAAACTTCAGCTCGGGTAAACCTCTAACTGACATATCAAAGCGAACTTCATTTTTTTTTTTTCTCTCATTTTTTTTTTTGCTTCTCTCAGCCATCACCCCATAGCTACTGAATATACTGGGTGTCCTAAAATGGACTGACTGATTTTAAAATTCAATAAATTGCAAATGGTGATAGATATTTAAAAAATACTTGCAGGAGGGTTATGTAAGATGTCGGGAACAGGGGTGATTCTGTTCCGAATTTTCCGAAAATTTAAACCTCTCGCTGCGCTTACCGCGATTTCAACGGGTGTACATCAATTGCGCCTACGGTAGGAGGAGATCATCTTCTGTATGAACTGCGCTCGAAGGGGTGAGATAAGCAATCCATCCATCATTGTATTGGAGGTTACCTTAAAGAGTTTTTTTTTTTTTTTTTTTTTTTTTTTTTTGTTTCCAAAAAGTCTTTTGTATGCAAATCCAGGCGTGGTAAATCTTGGCGACAATAATTCATCTAGCATTGCATAACATCTTATAATATATTCAATGTAATAAGTACAAATAAAATATTAAAATGAACCAAATTTCTCAAGCAGAAGCAGAGGATACTTACCAATAATACTTAAAATAAAATAAATAGTTTGACGAATTAAAAAAATATGTACATTGCGTCCTATTGGAAATATAATGGACCTCAGCAGGTGAATACGTAACCTCATGTGAGTTTGAAGAAACGTATTAAAACATGATAAAAGCCCGACTATGGAAATATGAACATATTTTAACACTTTAAGTTTCTCTGAATTTGCTGTATCCATTTTTAAACCTATTCCATATACATGCGTGTGTGTATTCGTGTATATTAGAATTTTCACAAAATGTTTAGCTCCCTAGAGCTCATTCTTAGTGACAAAACTGGGTTTATCTCTAATCTTGATTTAAGTTTTGTTGGTGAATTTAGTACTTAACTTCGAAATCTACCTCCGCCTGTAGGCCGAGCCGGAGGTCAACTATAATCTACTATTTAAAGTGTATTTTTCTTTTATAAGAAGTCATCTATTATTAAAAAGGATATTTTATCTTTATAGATAAATAAAACCTTAAAACTATATTTGGAGAAGATGTGTTGATTTAATACGAAATGAGAAAATCACAATCTTATGTGGATGAAAGTTTTTTTAAGTTTTAAGGGTGTTGTAAGAATTTCACTCAATTTTTTTTTTATTTACAACCTCCTTTTTAAACTTAAAAGCATGTCACTTGCAGACATGACTATTGAATCGATTTAACATCTAATAATCTTTCATTTTTTGATAACTGAATTACATATTGAATTACAAGCGATTGGTGTTTGATGAAAATTTTATCGAACTGTCACGTCTGGAAATTCAGTTTAGAACGCATTGTGGAAACTCAGTTCAAATACTATGCTTTTAACAGCATTTTTTGAAAGATGGCCTTTAATGACAATTGGAAAAACCGTTCGATTTCATAGTTTCTAAATCAGATATTGTAACTCTCATGCAAGTACAAACAAATATGAATTCTGGAAAGTAATCAGTTTTGATTTGAAAACCGTCTTAAGGCTGCTCTCAAATTCAAAGAAGCTACTTCCCGACACATTTCTTACAGAAAATACTGCAAAAGTTGGCGTTTTGAACCAAATCCACGACGCTGCAGTGCGAGAAAAACTTGTTTTCACGTAACAAGAATGGCTTATAACTCTATAAGTAATTTATTTATTTGAAAATGGAAAACACTTTTCAATTAAAAATCGCTCCAATAGGCCTGTTAATTTTATTCCTTGAAGTATAAAAATGAATCAGACAATGTGTCATAAAATTTTGTGTTGCGGTACAACTTAAGAAATTAAGTTTCTTTACCCACTTTTGGATACATGTTTTTCAAATGATAACGCAATTCTCAGTTTTGAATTCATTAGAATTTAATGCTCTTCTTCTTCTTATTATTAATTTTTAAGGATGTGGCACAAGGAGAATCGTGCGTGATTATAAGAATTATATATTCAGTAAAAATTAAATTTTATCAAGAAATACATGTTTAAGTTTCAGTTATAAAACATCGTGCAACCACTTTGGAATTTTAAAATTTACTTTAGAACTGGAAAAAAAAAATAATTAAGTTTTGAAAGAAAATAATAGATCAATTTTTAAAACCATAGATCCAAACAAGTTAATAATAACTAGATAACAGGAATTCTGCTTTTTTAGAATTTAGTGTTGCCCCCGTCATTTCCATTACTTCATTTTCTTCTGATGGACTGATGGCTTCTATTATTATGAAACAGCCATTATAAATGAAGCGTTAGATGAAGATGAAAGAGCAGCCGAACAAAGTTAGAACTCTGATTTTCTGGTCAGAATGGAAAAAAAAAATGGCCATAATTTTTTTTGTTTTTTGTTTTTTTTTTTTTTTTGTTTTTTTTTTTTTTGTTTCATCTTCACATAACACTTCATTTATAATGGCTGTTTCATAATAATAGAAGCCACCAGTCCATCAGAAGGCAATAACTCGGTTAAGCAGGACTCAACTGCAGTACAAAACATATTTCAATTTTAAGACTATGCCGTGACCGTGACGGCATCACGGCCCTTCAACGACCTGACGAAAATATTTGTTTCCATACTTAATTATCCTATGTCAAATATTTGAAAAAATATATTTCTGAACGAAAAATAATATGCTTGGGGGAAAAAATGCATTATTAGGTAACGAGTGTTATTTCTTCATAAAATTTTCTCTTCTAAAGTAGTTTAAAAAAATTCTCCAATGTTTAAATTTCTTGTGTAAATATATATTTATATAGGGATTTTTTATCATCATACTTTTATTTATTTCCTTTTTTTTTTTTTTTTTTTTTTTTTTTCAATTTGTGCATTTTATATTAACGGATATACATTTTTATATTGTCGATTTTTCTGTGATTTATAATACCGTATTTTATGGAAGAAACGCCGCGGCGTTTACGAGTTTAAAAGTTAATTTTTTTCCAAGTGCGGCGTTTACACCATGTGCGGCGTTTACGATTTTTTACAAAAATACCAACTGATTTTCCTTAATTTAAAAATTCATAAAAATACTTAAAATCGGATTTAAATATTTTAAATAAAACTTCAGGCGTTTTAAGATATTAAAAACGAGACATCCTACACTGCTCAGAAAACTTTGATTAAAGTTAGGTCAGTGTGACGCTGTCGACAAAATTAGCGTTCCGATGGATGCGGCGTTTACGACGGGTGCGGCGTTTCTTCCATAAAATACGGTAGTTATTATTAACAAAAATTTTTATTATATACATATATAAAATATATGTGTATAAAATTTTCGCGAGTTTAAGAAAAAACGTTATTGATATCCCAAATTATCAATAAAGCGCCCAATTTAGCGAATTAACGCCAACAGAAAAGAGTCTTTCTTACAAAAAAAAGCTGTCACTTCGTGCCCATAAGTAAAACAGACGGAGGTGACAATGATATCGTTTCCCTGTGACACCGAGCGCAGTTCATACAGGGGAAGGCAAAGAAGGGTCGGCATAGGCGCAGTTAGCCGTTCTCCGATTTCAACGGCCAACGTAACAGTAGCAAAATTTGCGCAAACCGCGATTTCCGCAGCAAATCTTTTTTTTTTTAGGATCTAATTTTATTTTTAAAAAATCTTTCACAAAGATTTTGGACATATTTTAACTCTAAAATATATGCAGATTTGAAATGTGTAATAAAATATATGCGCAATTTTTTAACCTATTTTGATTAAAAAGATAATAATAATACGAACAATAGGGTTAAGGCATTCGGTTCCGAAAATTTACAAAATTCACCTATCCGAAAATTTGGACATACAAATAATCGCGAATTTTGATAAATGATCTCCATGAAAAATCTATTTCGTCAATCGTTCGAAGAAAATAACTTTAATTTCGCCAAATGATCACGGGGAAAAAAACGCGAATTTGGTGTGAGAGCCACGGAAAACATGCGAAATTCTTCAATGATCGCAGAAAACGCGAATTTCTTCGAAAGGCAGCGGAAAAACTCAAATTTCGTTAAAGAATCGAGGAAAAAAACGCAAATTTTGTCAAATAGCCGCAAAAAAAACGCGAATTTCGTCAAAGGATCGGGAAAAAAAGGCTAATTTATCAAAGAATCGCGAATTTCGTCAAAGGATCGTGGAGAAAACACGAATTCCTTCATAGAATCGTGGGAAAAAAAACGAATTTAGTCAAAGGATCGCTGAAAAAACGCTAATTTTGTGAAAGGATTGCGGAAAAAAAACACGAATTTTATCAAAGGTCTGCAAAATTACACTAATTTCGTCAAAGGGTTGAGAAATAAGCGTAAATTTCAATTTCATCAAAGGGTCGAAGAAGTGCGAATTTCATCAAAGAGTCGTGGAAAAAATACAGTGGTCTCTTTAGAAAACAGCACACATACATACATCTATGTTTATTATTATAGGTATAGTTCTTAACTTGAAATAATGTAATGAACTAACTTTTGAAAAAACAGGTTAACCAAAACCCAGCTTGCAGGAATCTACACTCAGCATGAAATCGATCCGAATCCAAAACAGTTAACCCGACCTGCAACAAAAATAATTAGTGCCAGGAGGGAATCCCTCCATCTGCTGTAACCTTTCAGAAAATTTTCTTTGAATTTCTGAAATTTCTTTTTTTACTCAGAATTACCCCTGATCAGTTTTTTATAAAACTGCGATTCTTGATTTTAGTTTAAAATAGCAACGATAGATGGCGCTGGAAGCAATAAGCGCTAAATCCGTTCCCAGAGGAAGTAGGCTTAATGACCATTGTTTACAGCGCCATCTATCACTGCTATTATAAAGTAAAATCAAGAAACGCAGTAAAAAATCTCCTGACATCTTACATAACCCTCCTGCAAGATTTTTTTAAATGGTTGTCACCATTCGAAAGTTACTGAATTTAAAAATCAGTCAATCCATTTTAGGATACCCGGTATGTTTTTTAATAAGTTTCAAAGCATTCTTTACTGAATTACGAGTTATCTTAGATATAAAGAGACAAGCAGTCTTATACCAAATTAGTATTTTTTACATAATTCTGAAGGTTAAAAAGTATTCCTAAATAATTATTTGGACGTGTCCGTTATGGAGCTTTTACTGTATGTATCTTCAAAAATATTTAGACTTTCTTTTCAAAAATCGGGTCGAACCGAAACCTTCTTGCAAGAGTGAAAACCCAATCCGAAATTCACCCAAAACCTGAAATAATGTATGTCAATCTGCCCCAAATCCAACGCGCTAAGCGCAGCTAAACAGTAGAAGTCAACCCGACCTGCAGCAGAAAAGTTGAAGTCAACCGGGTCCAAACCTGACCCGCATGAAAAAAGTAGAAGTTAACCCGGCCCGCAGCAAAAAATAGAAGTCAACGTGACCCAAACGCGACCCACAGCAAAAAAGTATAAGTTAATCCAATCAGCAGCAAAAAATATAACCGGACCCAAACCCGACACACAGCAAAAAATAGAAGTAACACGACGCGCAGTGAAAAAATTAGCCCCGACGCGCCCATCAGATTGGAGTTTCCAAATTTCTAAAATCCCCCCCCCCCCCCTTGAAGACTCTCCAGATCCGCCCTTGGTTCCTACCAGAACCCTTAATGAGTTACCTTCATGATCATTTTATTTAACATATTCGAAAGAAAGGTGCGATGAAGATATTATTTTCAAAATAGTGGTAGGAACAATAAAAGTTCCCCTATAGAATACGACCCCTGTATGTCGTACAATTTCAATGTTTGCTATCTCGCTTTCAGGAACAAGGTACTTGCATTCGTAAAATGTTGAAATAATTTATTGACACCAGTATTTACAAGAGAATCTATTTGAAAACAAGTAAAAGTATATTTTCGCGTACTTAATAACGGTGCAATTTTCATTATAAAATTCCGATGCCAATGTGGCAATTAGGAATTAAAATTATGTGATGTCATAACGGCATCACCGCCTCTCAAGGGTTCAAGAAATTTGGTTTGATACCATGCTTTTTTAAATTTTTATTACGTAATTTTAATATGGTATTCTATAATTTTCTTTATTATGAGAAAAAAAAAAAAAAATGGAGAAATTTAATTCCCATAGTATGAGAAACTAAATATATATATATATATATTTATAACTATTGGGGTAACTGGATCCAGCATGGTCCAGTTACCCCGGATACATGTCCCAGTTACCCCATTCTTGAAAAATTTATGGGGTAACTGGGACACCGGGCTTACATTTGAAACTTGAAGTAAATATGTATAGATACCTAATAATATTAATGTTGTTATATGCCTAATCTTAAAAAAAAAAGATTGTTTAATAAAAGTACTTACCGTATTTTAATAAAAAGCCGTGGAAGTTCAACCAAATGGACGTTGTTTTTTAAAAAAGAAACCTAAATTTTTGACAACTTATCACAGCAAAGTGAGAGTTATGATTGAGTTGACACACGTTGTTTTAGGTAGTAGAGATTAAGGTGCATTGCTCACAAAAGCTAAAACTTAAAAAACATCAACAGTTTTTTTTATAAAATAGCCTATGGCCCAGTTACCTCGTGGGTCCAGTTACCCCAACTAATCTTCTTTAATTATTCTATAAAGTTTTCCACATCCTCGCAGAAAGTCTCCATGTTTTTGTATTAAAAAAATCACATAAGATACGTTCATATGTGATTCATACTTTCAAATAGGTAAAATCTTTTAACATTTTTCAGAGAGATTATCCATTTTTAATTTGGGATTTTTATTTTAAAGTGCGATATTTGATTTAAATAAAATTCAAAAAACATGGATTTTGAGTTCTTAGTCTCTCCCGCTCCTTAAATTTATAATGGATTTTTGACAAAAATAATATTTATTACAAAACATTTTGACCTAAGTTTGAAATAAAATATAAAATAAAAGTTGTTTTAAATCAATTATTTTTTTAAAAATCAGTTGATTCAAACAATGATTGAAATCAACGTGAAAATGTTCACTTTTTTTATGTTTTTGTTTTAATGTTGTAGCACCGTGCCACTAACATTTTTTTTTTTAAGGGGGAATCTTGTTTAATTTTTCATTCTTCGAAAATTCTGGTGGCTGTCTGAATAAAAATATCCACGAAATTGGTAACACTGCGTGTGGCTAAAACGAAGTTATCTTGGTAGATATGGAGATGGCAATGGACGAGGTGCGATCGGTGTAATGACTTGCCACCTGGAGTAGAAGGCGGTATGTGGCAATGGCATTGCTCCTCAGCCTCACACTTATAAGGGTTTTCGAATTAGACTAAACATTAATTAAATAAAATATTATGGACCCAAAAGCCTATATCTGGTTTCGTTCCTACATCTTCATTTGTTGGGAACTCCAGTGAAACTACAATACATTTCTCTATACCCTAAAAAAAATTAGGTCAACAAAATGTTTCTACGAATTTGTTTTTTACATCTTTCATTCTTTAATATAAGTTATTGTTTGAGCTTTGAATGTAAGAAAAAGATCTTATCAAAGTCTGTATGTGTATTCTTGCTGAAACAAATATGCAAAAGTCTTCTGGTACTAATTATTATTTTTTATTTTTCGTTCTTTAATGTAAGTTAGTATTTTTTTTTTTTCTTGTTTGAGCTGCCGAATCTACCAGAAAACTCTTCTTAATAATGATTTGGATGTGCTTTTACGAATACACAAAATCGTCTGCAGCGAATGTCTTCCAACATTAGCTACAATTTTCTTTTTCAAAGAAATTTCGTGATTAGCGCTGTTTTCGGGTTTTCTCTTACGCATTTCGGAATTATAGCAGCATAATAAATAATGTCGCGTTGGTCATCGTTGTAAAATTGCATTTTTTAGATTAAACATCCTGCTGAGGAACAAATATTATCTCATATTCTCTATCTCAATTACTTCTTCACACACTCTGGCAACAGAGCGTATCCGAAGATCGATCTGCTAACAAACAAAGAAGCGAAGAATGATTGTTAATGGCAGTCAATACTCCTTCTTCCCGAAATAGATCTGCCTTACAAATTTGCATCTGGGGAAATTTCACAACTCTTTTAAGAAGGCCGTCCACTGACGTCAAAGGGAACGGCGCGAAGGTTACAAAGGGTTAATAGTTCTCTTTTTCTACAGCCCATCTCAAGGTCTCACGGTGCGTCGGTGAACGAAATTTTACCGGGAATTATAATCAAAGGTGTGTGTTTATTTCGTTTCGTAAAAGCTGATATAAGTAAGTAAGCCTAACGGAATATTTATGTGTTGATCATTGCATGGGGTAAAGTCAACTTATTGAATGGATTAAAAATAAATTGCCCCTTTGACTTTAGAAATAAATAACCTGTCATACATATCATTAATATTTTTGACAATAACGATTGTGGTTTTTACAATAGCTATTTTGATGTTTGAATTGCAAATTAGTTTACTTTTTGATTGATTGCAAGGATAATTTGTACTTGATGACGTACATCATCAAAAGCCACCAGAAAACAAATGGCACTGCATCAATAATGCAGAAAGATATATGAGAATGATGAAAACGAAGTTTTCTTGCACTTTCTTTTACCAGCTTATTTTGTAAATACCCATTTTTATTCGATAACATTAATGCGGTGACATTTTCTAGACTAAATAGCAGACCGCAGACTATTCTACATCTACGTCATCAGGGGCGAATTCAGAGACTCGTTTTGGGGGAGGCGATGCCGGATGATACATAATCAACACAGTCATAGTTTCTATTGGCTAAATCATTCCTTGCAGTTAATTATTATATGAATATGAAATAATTAATGCTATTTAAAATTACTATAGACTCTCGATTATCCGACGTTCAATTAATCGACACACTCAGTTAACCAACTCTCTTATTATATAATAGGGTGGGGGCAAAAAAAACTTTTTTTCGATTTCCGATTATGGGTAGTGCGGAAAAGTTGCCACTGGTGGCACTAAGTTTACACAAAAAATTTGAGATTTTTCGGACAATTCCTTCATTTGCCGTAAATGGCTTGACGTTTTGCTCAAATTTTTGAACTTTTTTAGCAAAAATTTTTAAAATGGTAAATTAAATTTGTTTTCGCAGAATTTACTTGAAATGTCATGTTTAGTGTACGAAATGATTAAATAAGCTCTGACTAACTATTACTTATTAGTTATGTGTATTTTGAATTAGGTGATTTTTATAGCCTTTTCGCGTATAACGGAGCAAAAATTGTAAGTATAGTTTGGTTCGTTCGTCAGTTTCTCTCTTTTGTCTTTATTATCTTCCTCGCTCTTCCTTCGGTTTTTTTATGCGTTCAGAGTCACATATTTGAATGCCAGACCACGGCATGTCTTGACAGCAATTCTGGAAGGAGAGGAGATATGAAGTAGAAACCAGTGTAAACGCAATCAGTCATCACGAGGATGAGGGGGGCAATTGGAGATGGGAGTAACTGCGAGATGGGATTTTAATTATTTTTCTTCCCTAAAATACAGCTATTTGTCAGAAGATTAAAAAAGTGGGCACTTTGAAGCAGGCAATTCGTCTGAATCAGAATTTGAACCAGGGCCTTCAAAAGCAGACATTCCCAAACGCATATCCCTTTCTCACACAGGGTTCATCAGATTTAGAACTGGTATATCATATAGGTAAACTGCGTTAAGAACTTCATCTGTGCTTCAGGATGCAGGAATTGTGACAACCAGGAATAAAAATCTCGTCATCGATAAAGACTTGGTCAGGAGACAGAAAAAGAAACTTGAAAAAAAAAAGATACAGGAGGAGAAATATCTTGGAGGATGAAAAATTACAATATTTTTTTATAGTGGAAATAATAACACGATCTTTATAGAAAAAATGGAACAAGCGGCACCGTCGAGAGAAATACGAAGCATATAATCTCTAATGGCGTGCGAAAATGTACTTGTTCATTTCTACGAGCCTATCTATTCCTGTTTCATGGACATAAAAAATGCGAAAGGCTGAAGATTTGAGTACTCTATTAATCTAGCTCCGTTTCAGTTGGTAAAGGTCTTAGGCCAAGTGGTTCTACCATCTAGATTAGACAGTTGATGTCGCTGTCAGAGTGGGAGCTCGTTCGTATGAAGAATACATATCAAATGCTGCAGTTCTCTTCTTGATTTTTTCCAAAGCAGGCTTTATTTTGGCTTAGAAAATTATGTAATGATTTTGAAATTTCTCCGCAGTGGTCAGAAGGAGGTGTCAAGTGACCCAAATATTCCAAACCACGTTCAGACAACATGGTGATATTTGTTTCGCCTTTGTCGACGGCGCTGCTTGCTCTAGCCCCCCCTTTTTTATGAAGATCGTTTTATTTTTTCTACTATCAAAAAAGATGCTTGCAATTTTTCTACCTCTAAAATCTTCCTCCTCCTATATCTTCTTTCCAAGTTTTTTTTTTTCTTCCTCCTGACCAAGTCTTTACCGATGACGAGATCCTTATTCCCTGTTGTCACAATTCCTGCAATTTTTGCTCACTTATACGCGAAAAAGCTATAAAAGTCACTTAATTCAAAAATGCACATAACTATTAAATAATACATAATTAGAGCTTATTTAAACATTTCTAACTCTAAACATGACATTTCAAGTAAATTCAGCTAAAAAAACTTAAATTTAACATTTTTTAAACTTTTGCTAAAAAAGATCAAAAATCAGCATTTGAGCCAAACTTCAAGCCATTTGTGGCAATTGAAGCAATTGCCCGAAAAATCTCAATTTTTTGTGTGAACTTAGTGCCACCAGTGGCAACTTTTCCGCACTACCCATCATCGAAAATCGAAAAAGGTTTTTTCGGCCCACCCTGTTATATAAGCCTCCTCTCCTCAAAATATGACTTACTGATACTAATTGTGCCGAAAAATTAAAAATGTTACCATAGAATTTATTTATTAAATGTCTTATTTTTATTCTTTTCATTTTTACTCTGGTAATTATTTATCTTATCGGTTTATTCAAAAAAGGGATTGAATAAAAATCTCAAGGGTCTTGCCATCCTTGAAAAGTCAAAATGTGTCATCTAAGCGGTGCGTATATTTCTTCATAATCTACTCATTATTAGTCCATCAAGGTTAACATTTGTTACTGAGACCTAGGCTGTTTCCATAGCTTCTCTACAAGAGGTAGAAAGACAGCAAAAAATGGTAAACCAAACAATGAAAGGTCGATGACAGTAGAGCAGCATTTTCTATTCAACTCACCTAGAAGGCCTTTCATTAAGTAAATACATAAAGGAAGAATTGTTTTACCAAGTTGGCTTTAAAAAAATTAACACACCATATGCATTTTAGCTTTTAACTGACTAAGACAATCCTTTTTTGTTCATTCATCAAATACCCCTTGAAATTCACCATTGTGGGTGGCAATAGCAGTACATTTTTTAAAAACATTAGTGGCTTTTTTCAGAAGATATTAAGATGTTTGAAGTTTTAAAAGGTCTTTTCTTTTTCTTGTTTCTTTCTTTCTTTGAAAATTGCGACGAATCCCATTCTTTTCTTAAACAAAAGAGCTCTGTGCGAAAATATTATACAGAAATTAGAAGTGCAGCTTCTTTGAAAAGATGAAAACGTTTCTACATTTTAAAGGGATCCACATAACGGTGTCAATTTTCTGTAGTAGAAATTCAACAAAAGGTACACAAAGTGGCATCGTCCCCCACCTCAACCCATAGTGTCAAAAATTATGGCGCCATATGCCTTTGGACAGGACATAATCCTTTTTTGTTCATTAATTGGCGAAACGTAAGTGAGGTTTACCATTCACACCCGAAAAGTGTTTGGTTTTCGTTTGCTTGTCTGCCTGTTCCGCGAAAACTGCCGTTAATAGCGTTGGATTTATATCTTGGGGGCGACCGCCCCAATCGCCCCCTTCCCCCTGGATCCCTCGGGAAATCACCTTCTGGCGCTAAATATGCATTTTTTTCGCGGCCCTTTGACAAAATTCGTGTTTTTTTTTCAGCTATTCTTTCGCGAGATTCGCGTATTTTTTTCGCGATCCGTTCACGAAATTCGCATTTTTTCCGAGATCTCTTGACGAAATTTGCGTTTTTTCCGCGATTCTTTGGCGAAATTCGCGTTTTTTTCTGCAATCCTTTGACAAAATTCTTTTTTTCTGCGGTCCTAATTTTTTGCGGTCCTAATTTAATGCGCTCCAAAATTTTCGTTTTTTTTCGCGGTCTTTTGACGAAATGCGTGATTTTTTGACGAAATTCGTGTTTTTCCGCGATTTTTTGACGAAATTGGCGCTTTTTGCGCAATGCTTTGACGAATTTGGGGATTTGGTGATCTGGGAACGAAAGACGAAATTGAATTTTTTTCAGCGACCATTTGTTGAAATTTGCGATAATCGGTGGATTTATACTTTTTTTTTGGGGGGGGGGCGATCGCCCGATAGCCCCCCCTCCCCCCGTGGATCCGCGCCTGTACGTCATCAAACATCATCACAGTTTAGCAGCAACGGTATAGTAGTTCAAAAATTATCGAGGGGTTCTAACAATTATTTTGAAATGAATTTAACAATTAGGATTGTCAATAATTAATAAAATATTTATAAAAATAAGCAAGTGTTGAAACTAATTATGAATTTCATTATCACAAAACCAATATTTTAATTATCTTAGAAATAGATGATTTGAGCAAGGTAGTGAATTCTAGAAGGGGAAAAGTCGCTCCGGTATAATGAAACGTTTTTACAGAAAATAAACAGTCTTGCAGCATCATGGCAGCTAATTGTATTTCGTATTAACATTCGTATCGTACCAATCAATTCTATTGAAACTACTTATAGCCCAGTGGTAAGGGAGCAAAAAAAAAAAAAAAAAAAAAAAAGGCCCAATTCGGAAATAATTAGGGGAAAGCTGGAAATTATTTTAATCCCTTCAGTTTATGTCGAATGAATATGCTACGTTTTCCCCCTCGTACTAGGTGAGCGTTAGGAATTATACATAGATTTATAGTCAAAAAACACGTTTGTTTTAAATACCATAACACTATCTCGAAATCACCAATTTTTTCAAAATCATCGTCAATACAAATGTTATAGAGCTTAAAATTCTGAATAAAATGAGTACCTACACTTAGTACTTTTGTTGAATATTAAGGTCAGAATTCTACTTTAAAATTTTAGCACCGTGGTCAGAGGGTTGAACTGAGAATTAATTAGGTGAAAACTGGAAATCGTTTTAATCCCTTCAGATTAGGTCTAAAAGGAATATTCTATGTTTTCCCTTTCGTATTAAGTGAACGTTAGGAAATATGTACACATTTACATTCGAAAAACAAGTTTTTCTTTAATATTTTTAACAATATCTGAAGCTGCGACTTTAATTTTGAACAAAAATATTAATGTGAGTATTCATTCTATTCGGAATTTTATGCTCTACAACATTTGTACTGACAATTATTTTGATAGACTTAGCTGTTTTGAGATATTCTTAGGTAACTTGCTCTCTCCGGACTTCAAGCTCTTGATTAGCGATTAAAGCAAAATTTTGAAATTAGAATTGCGACCTTAATTTTGAACAAAAATACTAATGTGGGTGTTCATTTTATTCAGAATTTTAAGCTCTACAACATTTGCATTGACAATGTTTTTGATAGAATTAACTATTTTGAGATATTGTTAAAAAAAAAATTAAGGAAAAACATGTTTTTTGAATGTAAATATGTACATATTTCCTAACGCTCACTTAGTACGAGGGGGGGGGGGGGAAACATAGAATATTCATTTTAGACCTAATCTGAAGGGATTAAAACGATTTCCAGTTTTCCCTAATTAACTCTGAGTTCAACCCTGTGACCACGGGGCTAAAACTTTAAAGTAGAATTGTTACCTTAATATTCAACAAAAGTATTAAGTGTAAGTATTCATTTTATTCAAAATTTTAAGCTCTACAACCTTTGTACTCATAATGTTTTTGAATGAGTTAATTATTTCGAGATATTGTTATAGTATTTAAAAAAAAAAAAAATAAAATAAAACGTGTTTTTTTACTATAAATCTATGCATAATTCTTAACGCTCATCTAGTAAGAGGGGGAAAACGTAGCATATTCATTCTAGACCTAAACTGAAGGGATTAAATCAATTTCCAGTTTCCCCTTAATTATTTCCGAATTCAACTCCCTAACCACTGGGCTATTAGTAATATTAATATGAAAAAAATCAGACTGCCAGTTGAAAATTTCAAATACAGTGAAACTTCTTTTAAAGGCCACCCCTATTCAAGGGCCACCTCTATTAAGGGTCAATATCTTTAGGAACGAAAATTTTTCTCATATAGACATAATGTTAAATTTACTCCTATTAGGGGACCTACCTACCCCTCATAAAGGTCATTTTTTTCACATGTACCTTAAATCCTAAACAGGTGTATTGAACTCCTGAACCAAAAGATAAGAGTTCAGAATACAAAGAAGGCAGGGGGAGATGGGGAGGATTTAGTAACACAATGAAAGACCACAAACTTTTCCACAAGTGAGACAAACAGGTGTTCCTCACACTTTGTTTGACCTTTCAACCTGTAGGGTTGGGTTGGAAGGAAACTTGACCCTTTATTGTGGACACACAAAGGGTAACAGGTTATCTAGAAAACTGATTCCACATTTACTAAAACTGTGAATGCTTATTGAAGCATAATTTTTACACTACAAATTTTATACTCAGGCTTATTTTGATGAGCGAAGCGAATCCTTTACTAGGCTACACAAGTTGCATTTTGTCGTATACTTTACAAAAAAACTATTCAGACTCGAAATTAAACATAATCCGACTTGAAATTAAACATAAAAATAAATTATGACCTGTAGATTTGCACAATATTATTTTTTTTTTTACAGAATAACCTTAAAAATTATTATTTTAATTAATTTATTTTACATGCTTTTCCATTACGGACGCATTTTTGTAAATAAAAAATGAAACATGACTATTTTCAGAAGAAAAAATAAATCATGGAGTTAGTCATTGTAGATAAAAACATGATTAATTAGTTTCACGATTTTTTTTAATGAAATTTTTAAAATACCTTTTTTATGAAAATTATAGCATATTTTTAATGAATTAAAATTTGTGAAAATTCAGTTATTTACATTCAATAATAAAAGTATTTTTCAGTGTTAAGAATTCAAATACACAATTTATTCTTATTATGTGAAAACATTTACGCAGACGATACTTACGCATTTAAAAAAATATATATATTATGATTTTTTTTCTTTTGTAAAGTAGCAACAAAAGAATTGTAAGCAAAGAAGGTTAATTGTTAAATTCTTTATATCATAAACTAGCTGTTTAACCCGTTCTATGCACGGGACTTCATGAATTTTATTCTAAAACCATAATTAAAAAGTCCTTCCGGCCAATGCCGGGAGGAAGAGGTAGCTTTCATATTCCTTATTTTTAAAAAGCAAGCTTATATTATTCACACACACGAAGCTCAATTTAGTGTAAAACGATTATAGGAGATTCAATACTAATTTTTACCAATACTAAATCATTATGAATGAGAATTTCGCGAAATTAGTCAGCTTTATTCAAGCTGCTTTTATTTAAAGTAACTTATATTTGGTTGCCAAATTCGACGATATCTTGAAGTTCCTGCCATTTTAAGACAACATGGTGGATGAGGCCAACGAGTGAACTTGGTCGAGACCTTAGTAATTCCTGTGCACATGCTCACTCACATCGGAATCGGTTGATATATGCAAGTGCTGTCGCAGGCAAAAAATCAGATTTTTCAAAATGACCCACATTAGAAATTGAAACTGCTATTTGCCTATATCTGAGCCATTTTTTATGATAAAGGCAAAACAAAAAATGCTCCGGAATCCTTATATCATGGTCAAATACTTAAGAAAGAAACCTTTTTCAATTTCTAATTTTTTTGCACCTCACTTTAAATATAATTTTTTATTTAATTTAATGACCTCCATTTTGGGACAAGATGGCTGATGAAGCTGGCCAACGAACTCGGTCGAGACATTGGTATATACTATGTACACACCAAGTTACATCCAAATCGGTTCATAAATACGCCTGTTATCGCGTGACAAAAATCAGGTCGTTTCAAAATGTCAGCCAAGCTAGAAATTCAAAGTGTTTGTTAGTTAATTAGATCAGTTAACTCAGCCATTTTTTAAGATATAGACGAAACAAAAAATGCTCCGGAATCTTTGTATCAAGGTCAAACACATAAGAAAAAAACATTTTTCAATTTTTTGGTACCACATTTTAAATTTTAATTTTTAAAAAAATTTAAATGGCCGCCATTTTGAAGCAAGATGGCGGATGAAGCTGGCCAACGAACTCGGTCGAGGCATTGGTATGCACTATATATACACGAAGTAACATCCAAATCGGTTCATAAATACGAGAGTTACAGTGTGACAAAGATCAGATTATATATATATATATATATATCAACTTTTGAACGGAGGGTGGTTTCGGGGTCTGGGGTGGGGGGGGGGGGGGGGGTCATGATCGAGGAAAATATACCAACATTTTTTGAAATCGCTTTCCTCCGAATACGTAGCTTTTTGTAATGAAAGCTACCTAAAATAGCTATTCGATTTAGTCAAATATTTTACTACTACTGTGCCTTTTTTTTAAGTGAAATTAAATTTATCATGTTACTAAGGCAGCAGACGATAAAAACGATATCTTTGGAATAAGGGAATAAAAAATTTTGTTGATGTTTGTGATAAAATGTGTTTCTTTATTTTTAAAAATTTGTAATAATTAAGCGCAATTAAATAATCTTTAATTATTTGCATGTGAGGTAAAAGAGTTATCGTAATACCCGCTAAAGCTTCTTATTATTGCAGAATGGAGTACGTAATATGTATATCTCTAATTATTTGCATGTGAGGTAAAAGAATTATTGTAATACCCGCTACAGCTTTTTAATATTACAGCGCGGCGTACGTAGTATGCAATGCGTCTTGCAATACAAAGGTAATTATTGTGGTAAGAATTTTATTGTGAATTTTTAATTGTTGTCAACTGCTATAACGAAAAATGTTTAAATTTGATAAGAAATTGCTGAAAATTTGGTGGCTTTTTATTAATCAAAATTAAAATATAAATTATTTCGATTCCGGATTGCTTTAGTTGCCTCGGCCGTGTTTTAATACACATGTACATAACATTTCACAATTCTGGCTTCCAAACTGTGGATTTGTATAGCATTACAGACAGCTAGACAGAAAAATTTTCATTTTTATGTATTGGATAAAAAAATTCCGAGGCGATTCTTAGTTATTTGGCTAAATTTACATTTCTGAAATTCAAATGCGCCAAAACATAAAATAACGTTTTTGCTTAATAAAGATGCAAAATTAATGTAAAAAAATATTGTTACTTTCAAATATTTATCTTATTACTGGGAGGCTCTGCCCACTGCAAGCTACGCTCGCCAACCCCCGTTCAGACACCACAGAATCTAAAAGCACGCTAATCTGATCGGTTTTAAAAAGATTAGAGAAGATTGAATTATAAGGAAAAAACCTGTAGCGATCTCCCTGTAAACGGGTTTCCATTCATTTCCCATTGATTGCGAAAATTTAAGGCCGAATCAGTTGCTGTTAAGACATCCAATGGTTGTTTTCGTGTTTGATTAAAGAAGATCAGTTAAAGAATTGAAAAAAAAGCTAAAATAAAGTGAAGCAAACAGTCTTTGCCTCCCGATATTTTCCCCCGATTTTAAAGATCTAATACGATTGACCTAATACATTTTACTACAATTACTACAATTTACTGCTTTAACCCCTTCAAGGGCGGTGGTTGATTTTTGGACCACTTAATTTTAATTCTTAAATGCCACATTGGCACCAGAATATAGGAATGAAAATTTTCCTTTTATTATCGGTGATTGTAGTGGGGATTTTCCGCCGGAGCGTTACATCCTATGCCATTCTATGGTTAGTGCTCCGGTCGGGTGATCAAGTAAGTGAACAAAATCATTTTCGTATTCCGAAATAAATTTGTTTGTAAATATCTGGTGCCATTCTCTGATTTCAACATTTTACGAACAGAAGTACCTTGCCCCTGAAAGGGTTAAACGCATATTAATGTATTTATTATTTTAAAGTTTCCTTTCTCTTTTAATATTCACGTGTAAATACAATTTTCAAGATATAATTTTCAATATTTTCCTGCTTTTAACATGTACTCATTTAATAGTAATTTTAAAGTTTTTTTTTTTTTTTTTTTTTTTTTTTTTTTTTTTTTTTTTTTTAATAGTCACGTGTAAATAAATTTTTAATCGTAAGGAAATATTATTCTTTGCGCTATTTTTAGACTTTAAAACAATTTAGCCTAAGTCATGTGACTATCATCAACAGTTCCGGGCGTATCCCTTCGCTTTTTATATTTCAGGCGGCCATTTTGGTACTTTAATGATAGCCAGCCACAGAGGTTATAAGTAGCCAAACATTATTATATCGCCATCATTTCACCTATATTATAATAGACCAAGTCATGTAACTACCATAAACAATTACGAGCTGATCCCTTCGCTTTTCATATGAAAGGTTTCCATTTTGATTGAAGAATCAAAATTATTTTTTCGAATAAATCTACATAAAAGTTGCCATGATCTCAAAGAATTCTTGGTACTTTTATGTTAGACGGGTGAAAATCTCGCTAATAGCCTTTTTTTTTTTTTTTTTTTTTTTTAACTCGCTAGTTAGCATTTTTTGATTTTTCGAGTGGTAAATTAAAACGGTACTACTTAGTTATCCCGTCGACCAAAAATCTATCGCCAAACTATAAGATTAAATTCCGATAATGGTTGATCGTAAATGTCACATTCACTTGACTTTAAGGAAGTTACGTGTTTACGCCATCAAGTGATTTTTATTTCGACGTTTTATTTGTATTTTTATTAGTGTTATACTAATTTATTTGTTCTTTCGTTATTTAAAATAAATATATCAATTTGTATAATTTGGCGAAATTGGTCAACGGGATAACTAAGTAGTACCATTAAAACATCGCTTTGAAGTTCAAATTATAAATGCCATGATTTGTTGCATTATTTAATCTAGCCGCCCTTGGCGACCAATTTGGTCTCCCTTAAATGTATGCTAAGCTTTGTATCATGTTGCTTTTATTCATATTTTAATTTACTGTCTCAGTCCTTTACCAAATCAGGAGATTCTGTTAGAGAAATCGAGAACTCTGTATTTTTATGTTAGCTGAGCGCAGATGATAAATAGCCAAACAATGTTCTCGTCGCATTTTTTCGTATTTCATTAATTGAAATACTTAACTTTAATTTTAATCTGAAACATTTAAAATTCATGACTTTCCATTATTTCATAAAAAATAAAAAGAGAAAAATAACAGAAAAAGAAAATACCATAAACCATGACATTTAATTCCAACATCAAAGCATTGTTTTAATTTACCACGCGAGAAACAAAAAAGGCTAACTGGAGTTTTAATAAATGCTATTGGCGAAATTTGCTCCCGGCTAATATAAATGTACGGAGCATACTTTGCGATCACGGCAAATTTTATGTAGTTTTACTCGAAAAAATAATTTTGATTAAAAATAGCCACCTTGCATATGAAAGGCGAATGGGTCAGCCCGTAATCTTTTATGACAGTCACATGACTTGGACTATTACAATATAGATGAAATGATGGCGATGGAACAATATTATGCGATTAATCACCTGAACCCGGCTGCTTTTTCAAGAAGGCTCACGTTTTCAGCACCAGCCTTGGCGAGTTGGCGAAAGCGAGAGCGTTCAGCCAGCTCTAACGCCAATCGTCGTCTTGTGTTTTGTTTTGAACCGAAATGGCGGAAGACGAACTAGCATATTTTAGAATAACAGTCCTACCTAAATTAAAGAAATATTTTCAGTTATGTGTTCTAGATGAAAAGAAATCTTCTTCGAAAGAAATTGTATTACGAATTCTTATGCTCCGTTTTATCGAAGGCCTTTATTACTTTTGATGATATAGACTAAAATTTTGATTATTTGATCCCCTCAAAAATCTAAATTTTCATTCAATTGAGCATTATTAATTCCATACCTCTTAAACAAAAACTCATTACCTTCATATATTTAGA
This sequence comes from Maratus speciosus, assembly GCA_963932465.1. Taxonomy (NCBI): domain Eukaryota; kingdom Metazoa; phylum Arthropoda; class Arachnida; order Araneae; family Salticidae; genus Maratus; species Maratus speciosus. The sequence continues at coordinate 251,931,994 of OZ010800.1, read as the reverse complement.
TATTTGATTACATATAAAGATGGATTTATGGGGATCATGAATTAATGCAGTTTCAGTGCATTTTGATGCATATAAACACAGATTTTAAAAAATACCTAACTTATATAATTAATTTAATACCAAATCATTCTGCAGAAACAACCCCCAAAGTCGAGCGAAAATAGGCCAAACCAAGAAAGGAAAAAAAAACCTTTCACACCCCCAAACAGGATGTTTAGAAATTGCTTTTTTAATGTGAGATGAAATTCTTAAGGGGAGATGGGGTAGACGGAAGATTGAATGACTATCTTTTGTTGCTTCAAAGTAACAAATAAAATCATTAGAGAAATTTTTTAACTGTATATGATAGTGAGGGGCTATAGATTTAAATAGTTAAATTTAGGAATTAACAAACAAATAGAAAAAACAAACAAAAAATTAAAAACTTGGAATATTTAACTTTTTTTTTTTTTTGGGGGGGGGGGGGGGGTGGCGGAACAAAAACAAGCTTTTCTTTTTTTTCGGGGGGGGGGGGGCAGAATTTGAATATTTGGTCTTTTACTTATAGTTACTTACTTCAAAGTAATAAATAGGACAGAAAATTTAAAAAAACTGTAAAGAATTTAAAAAAAATGAAAGCGTGTGCACAAAAGGTTAATCCTTATTATTTTTTTTTTAAATCTTTCATTCTATTTGTTTCCTTATCTTTTTTTATGGTAAATTACTTATTTGTTACTTAAAAATCAACAGATAGAGCAAAGCAGTAAACTTTATGCACTGTTATGGATAAGCGAAGGAATAGTTAACATTTCAGACACAATTTTAACTGATCTTTTCTGCAAGGCAACAATGAATTTTAAATGGGCAAAAAGTAGTGTGATGGAAGAGAGGAGGGGGGGGGGGAGAAAATTCGAAATGGGAGGTTGCCTCAGACGATTGAGCATTATTTTATTGCCACTTCAACGTAATAAATAGAGCAATATGTGTGCAGAATGACGAAATATAAAGTGTGTGTGGGGGGGGGGGGATTTCATTCGAGAGAAAATTCGAAATGGGAGGTTGCCTCAGACGATTGAGCATTATTTTATTGCCACTTCAACTTAATAAATAGAGCAATATGTGTGTGAATGACGAAATATAAAGTGTGTGTGTGTGGGGGGGGGGGGGGGATTTCATTCGAGAGAAGAATTTACACGATTTATTCAAATATGACGAATTATTATTTTTAAATAATAAATAAAACAACTAAGGCGAAATAATATTTAAAAATATGGCAAAAATTTTTAAATAAAAAAATGAAGAATTTTAAAGATTTTTAATTTTGTGCACTATGGACAGACCAATGTCTTTTTCATAAAAACTCAAATAATGATAAAATTTTAACAATATTAAAATGTAATAGTAATTGATTTAATTGCATGCATCAACTTGCAATTATTTTAGCTCATAGATTTAATTGCAGGATACGGCTAAATAATTTATGCTTTATCGTTCAATCTAATTATAATCGAATTGATTTTAGTTTCAACTTCCTATTAACTTCTAATCGCAATTAAATTAAAAACAATTAATTTTTAATGAATTATTTCAGTGAAAATGTGTTTTATTAATGCAATCAACACGTCACACAATTATGCCGCTTAATAATAAAAAAAACTAAATTAATTCAGTAATAATACTAATAAAACTATGTTCAATTGTGTCATAAAAACATGATCAATACAATTATATTTATTAAAGAAAATTTTTATGTCTGTTTTTTAAAATACGTTCCCTATTTCTTCGAACATATAGCGAATTAATGAAATAAATGAATATTATAGAACTGAAAAAAATAACTTATGTTTGAATTACATATATTTGTGCAATTAAAAGTTATTTTAATCCGAAAAAGATTTTTGTTTTAAGCGAGGTTCTAATTGCAAACCACGGCGAAATAACATTTCGTCTAGCTTTTTACATTTGCGGAAAAAACAAATGAAAAAAAGCACATCTCTTCCTCTCTCTCAGCAAAGGAATGAGGTTGCTGTTCGCTACGCGTACGACGTCACGAACAAAAAAGGGTGCGTAGAGTTGAATTCATCCCCGCGCCAACCCTTACTCTGGCGATAAAGTGCTCAAAACGTGAGCCTTCTTGAAAAAGCAACCCGGCTAACATTAAACTACCAAAATGACTGATTCGCATATAAAAAGCGAAGCGGTCAACGCAGAACTGTTTATGACAGTCACATGATTTAGGCTATTATTGTAGTGATTTGGTACAGTTGTGATATACGCACCAAGTTTTTACGACAATTTGGCGAAAACCCCGTTTTCGGAAACCAGTTACATATGTCTTTTTAAATTATTTTCTATTATTTTGAAAATGAAATAACAATAAATAAAAAAAAACTTTAATTAATAACCATAGAACAAAACAATTTATAACTTTTTTTAAATAAAAAGAAAATAAATGTAAATAAACATTTATTAATAAATAAGCAACAATAACCGGGAGTAGTAGGAAAAGGACAGTACGGGCTCAGGAGGGGGAACGGGGGGACCGTCCCGCCTCACGCAGCACGCAGGTCCCTCCTCCCATCCCCCTCAGGCCCCGTCCCCCCTCCCACACCCCCTGCGACACCACCTCTAGTAACCCGTCCGACACCGCCCCCTAGCGGGAAAAATGGCGTTTTTAGAGTATTTTTCTGCTATAACATGGAAGTTGAACGTTAGATCGACTAGATTATCATACTATAAGATGAAGATTAAATTTACATTTGAATTTTGAACAATCTTTTTCTTAATGAGTATTATTAATTAAGCAAAACAATGGAAAATAACAATTTTTAAGGGGAAAAGCTGATTTCTGTAGATTTTCTTTTAACTGTAAGATCAGAATATCGACTTAAATGGAGAAAGTTAAACATATATTTGAATTTTGAACAATCTTTACATTAATGAGTATTATTAATTAAGCAAAACAGTGGAAAATATCAATTTTTAGGAAAAAAGCTGATTTCTGTAGATTTTATTCAACTACAAGATCAGAATATCAACTTAAATGGAGAAAGTTAAACATATATTTGCTTTTTGGGCGATTAACACCTTCATGAGCATTATTAATTAAGCAAAATAACAAAAATATCAATTTTTAATGGAAAAAAGAAGATTTCAGTACATTTTATTCAACTGCAAGATCAGAATATCAACTTAAATGGAGAAAGTTAAACATATATTTGAATTTTGAACAATCTTTACCTTAATGAGTATTATTAATCAAGCAAAACAGTGGAAAATACCAATTTCTTATGAAAAAGTCCGATTTCTGTAGATTTTATTCAACTACAAGATCAGAATATCAACTTAAATGGAGAAAGTTAAACATATATTTGATTTTTGGGTGATTAACACCTTAATGAGTATTATTAATTAAGCAAAACAAAGGAAAATTATAATTTTTAAGGAAACAAGCTGATTTCTTTATTTCTTTCTTTATTTCTTTTTTTTCCCAACTATAAGATGAGAATATCCACTTAAATGAGAAATGTTAAGCACACATTTAAGTTTTTGAACGGCTATTAACCTTAATGAATTTTAATACTTAATTTTTTATACATAAACCATTACTTAATAAATTTAATGCTTTCTGATTCAATGAAATTCAGTGATTTTTTCAGTTTTTAAACCAATTCTTGCATATTTTGTATTTATTATTACTTAATTTCCCAACCTCTAAAAGCATTTGAAGAAAAACACGATACTCCGTTTAACATTTGAAAGAAATATTCGAAAAATGACCCCTTCGCTAACCCCAAATCTTCTCCTCAAGCAGGGAATGCGAACAATAGAATGTTATACCAGCTTATTGATGTATTTTCATATCACAAGAACGCAGATTTTGATATGGTCAGTAAACACATGATTGTAATCTGAGTTATTCTACCCATATTATTAATCAAATTATCATATGGTTCATCTTTAGTTTTGAACAATCATCACCTTAATGATTATTATTAATTAAACAAAACAATGGAAAATTTTCAATTTGAAGGATAAAAGCTGATTTCTTACGAACTTTTCAACTGTAACACTGGAATATCGACTTCTAAGAGAAGAGTTATACATATATTTTAGTTTTTAACAACAAAAACTTAATAAATATCATTAATTAAACAAGAACAACAACAAAAAAGAAATTATAGATTTTCAAGAAAAGGTGAATTTTTACGCAAATTTTCAACTTTGAAATACACTTGTTTATATATTTTTACAAGATACTAATTATATTGTTAAACTTTAGCTATCTTTAGAAGATTGATTGTCTTTATATAGTGTTCATATTTATATCTATTCACATCATTACTACATTTGAGATCTTACAACCAATAGTATAAATTTCTTTTCTATATGGAAAATGGAAATGAATAAAATTGTTTTATCAGATCATTTGATCATTGATACATTCGAGATTTTGAACATATATCCAGATTTTGAATGAACAACACCTTAATGAATATTAATAATTAAGCAAAACAATGGAAAATATCAATTTTTAAGGAAAAAGATCAGAATATCAACTTAAAGAGGAAAGATACCAGGATTTCAACTTAAAAGGGAAATTTAAACATTTATTTTAGCTTTTGACAAACCATTACCTTAATGAATTTTATTAATTGAACAAATAACAAAGAAAAATGTTATTTTTTAATGAAAAAAGACAAATTTAAACGAATTTGATTAACTTTTACACTAGTTTGAGATTTTTTCATTCTTTTAGATGCTAGCTATGTAGAATTTTAATCTCTCAACGAGACACACTTCAAGAAATACTCATTACTAAACAAAATAAATTAATTTTAATCTAATCAATAACTGAAAATTTCACATTTAAAAAATATTTTCATGAATGTACATAAAAGATACGAGTTTACAAACTAATATCCATGTTTTATTAAATTTAACTGGATTTTTCTATATTCGAACTTAATTTTTATACACAAAGCATTATTTAATCAAATTCAGTACTTTCAGATTTAACGAAATTCAGCGATTTTTCACTTTTCAAACCAATCCTATGACTTAAAAAACAACAGCGCCTCCTATAATGTTATAGCTTTGAGTGAAACGAGTCGAATTTTTTATACTGTTTGCTGTTTTCGTTATATGAAGACGTCAGCTTATATTCTCTAGTTTAACTAAAATGAGTAATATGCAACAAATGTCTTTAGCAGAGGAAGATTCAAGTCAATCTTACTTAAAGGATATGAATTCAGCTATTCCCAGTCAAGAAGCACGTGCTTCGAACATTGAAATATTACCCTCTTCACCAGAACAACTAAAACCAGCTTTTTCTTGCAATCAATGCGAGAAATCCTATTAAAAAAAGAATGCATTAAACAGACATCAAATATCCCATTTGGAGAAAAAACCCTTTGAATGTGAAATATGCTCAAAGACATTCATTCAAAGCAGTGATTTAAAATGACATAGTGTAACCCATTCCAGGACATCTACTACATACAAATGCGATCAATGCGGTAAAGATTATTTACAAAAGTTTCTGTTAACAATTCGCAAGAGATCTCATAAGAAGTTTTATGATTGTGATAAATGTTCCAACTCTTTTTTAACTAAGTCTGCTTTAACTAAACATAAAAAAGTTCATTCCAAGGAATATGAATGTAAATACTGCAACATTAAATTGTACGATGAAGTTGAATTTTTACATCATAAAAAAGTTCACCCTAAGAAATATAGTTGTAAACACTGTAAAATTATCTTTTATCTCCAGAGGGAGTTTATTCATCATCTGATCAACATGCATAAATGAAAAATGCAAACTTTGTTAAGCCATAAACTTGATTTGAATACCTGTATATTTTAAAAATGTATATGTCCTCCTATAACTGTTGAAAATGATGAATAAATATTGTTTAACTGAAAAAGCTTTTGTGGTTTATTTTTCCATATCAACTTGTGATTTTTCTTGACTCTATATCATAGTCAAAACAATTTTACTAAAATTTTAAAATACATATTGTATATATTTTTTAAGTTTATAATTTTTTTAATTTCTTATCGAATGAAACATGAGTTAACTATCTTTTATTAATTTCATATTAAAAACCTAACGTTTTCCATATAATTTTATTATGTTCCGTCTAAATTTTATATACCCAATTAAATTCTATAATCCCTTCTTATTAGCAAACATTACTATTTAACTGGAAATTTCACATTAATGTTTTTCTTTTTTCATGATTGTACATATAAAAATAAGAGTTTACAAACTAATTTCCATAATTTATCACATTTGAACTTAATTTTTATACTCAAAACATTATTTAATCAAATTTTTATACTTTGTGATTCAGTGAAATTCGATGATTTTTCATTTTTTAAACCAATACCACGATATTTATCGACATTGGACTTGATTCTTTTCTTGTATATTTTTACATTACACAATTAAGATAGATATAGACTTAGGACAGCAATAGAGTTAAAAATTGATTATACTTAATTTTCATCTTATATGAATTGGTCCTACATGACATTTCTTATTGCTACAATCACTTGATATATTAAAATTAGTCAGAGTTATTCAGTCTATATTATTAATCAAATTATCATATGTTTCATCTTACACTTCTAAGATTTCTGAATTATCATCCATCAAGTTGCTTAAAATATTAATACTGTGTTTATAGTTCTATTGACACATAGCCTACATGAATATAATCTTTAATTTTAACATTTCATATTTTAAATGACCTATTTTCAAAACTAAACTATATGAATTTTTACTACATCACTTATCAATATCACAGAATGATTTATGCTTCACACTTTTCTAATAATTATCAGATTCTTATAACATAATTTCTTGATAACATATATTATACTACTGATTTGTACGCATGCGTGAGTTGTCACGTGATCAAAACGATTGAGAATAATATAAATTTTCGAAAAGCAGCGCAGTATTTCTCATTTCAACTGTTAAACTTGGGAGAGAAGGTGATTTTAAGTGCGCAACTTTGATAAATTTCCAGATTTTAATTCAAGTGAGGAATCGATTTCTTTGTTAGTGAATAAAGTAAGTTTTAGTATATCATTACAACATATATGTATTAATAAAAATAAATAAATAAATGATTATTTATATATTAAACCTTTCCTAAGTATATAAATATATTTCTTTTATTGTACAGATGTTGCAGCAAGATGAATCAAAACAGCAGCAATCCTCTTTATCAGAAATGGATGATCTGAATGATTCGCTCTTAGCACATGTAGAGTTAAAGAATAATAAATATGTAAGTACTTAGATATGAAATACTATAATTCATATATGAAACGTAATTAGAGTAAATTTAAAATCAAATATTTTATTGTTTGTACTTTAACAAATGTTTTTTATCCATATCATTGAAGAGAATTCTAATTGTTTACATTTATTTCTCTCATAGATGTGTTCTATTTGCTACAAACAATTTTTAAGTAAATGGAATTTAAAAGAACATACACAGATCCATACAGATGAAAAACCCTATACTTGTGAAGATTGCCAAAAGCCGTTTTCAAGAAAATATGAATCAAAAATGCATACTACATCATATAGTCTATCACCAGCTGTATGTAAACTTTGTGAAGATATTCAAGAAATAACCAGACGTTTGAAGAGTTTAACAATCAAGGAAGAGATTTAGACTATGTACTCAACCTATTTGCATAAGAGTTACCACAATATCCAAAATTGAAATTTCGAAGGCACACAGTGGATGTAAAGAAATTTTTGTTACCCATGATTCTCGTAACCACCATGAATTTGGATATTATTCATAATGTATTCCTTAAATTGTTATAATAAATATTCTTTTATCTGCACTTATCGACGTGTTTATTTACATCTCCTAACATTTTAAACGAAAAACGCTTTCCCATCTTAAAAAATTTCATAAGAACAGATAAAAATTAACAGATGAATGAAAAAATATGCATGTTCAAAAAGTTTTCTAGATATATTTACAAAAATGTTTACAAAATAAAAAATTTGCAAAAGTAAAAGACAAAATTCACAAAATTAAAAAAAAATACAACATAACATTTTTTTCTTCTTACAAATGTGAGTTTTTAGAAAAATAGGAAAAAAAATTACACTTAGATTTTTTTTTTTTTTTTAAGTGAAAAAAAATATTTTTACAAAAAATATTTTTACAAAAAAATATTTTTACAAAAAAATATTTTTACAAAAATTTTTTTTTACAAAACATTTTTTTACAAAAAATATTTTTACAAAAAAAAAAAAAAAAAAAAAAAAAATACAAAAGTAAAGAAAAAAAAATTATAACATAAAAAAAAAAATAAAAAAAAATTACAAAATTTGTGAAAAAAAATTGCAAAAAAGTTTGAAAAAAATTTACAAAAAAGTTATGAAAAAGTTTCAAAAAATGATATTTTAAATAGTATTATAATGGTTGGCCAAGCATTATACACTATATTGTGGTAACTCTTCTGCAAATAGGTTGAGTACATAGTCTAAATCTCTTCCTTGATTGTTAAATTCTTCAAACGTCTGGTTATTTCTTGAATATCTTCACAAAGTTTACATACAGCTGGTGATAGACTATATGATGTAGTATGCATTTTTGATTCATATTTTCTTGAAAACGGCTTTTGGCAATCTTCACAAGTATAGGGTTTTTCATCTGTATGGATCTGTGTATGTTCTTTTAAATTCCATTTACTTAAAAATTGTTTGTAGCAAATAGAACACATCTGTGAGAGAAATAAATGTAAACAATTAGAATTCTCTTCAATAATATGGATAAAAAACATTTGTTAAAGTACAAACAATAAAATATTTGATTTTAAATTTACTCTAATTACGTTTCATATATGATTTATAGTATTTCATAGCTAAGTACTTACATATTTATTATTCTTTAACTCTACATGTGCTAAGAGCGAATCATTCAGATCATCCATTTCTGATAAAGAGGATTGTTGCTGTTTTGATTCATCTTGCTGCAACATCTGTACAATAAAAGAAATATATTTATATACTTAGGAAAGGTTTAATATATAAATAATCATTTATTTATTTATTTTTATTAATACATATATGTTGTAATGATATACTAAAACTTACTTTATTCACTAACAAAGAAATCGATTCCTCACTTGAATTAAAATCTGGAAATTTATCAGAGTTGCGCACTTAAAATCACCTTCTCTCCCAAGTTTAACAGTTGAGATGAGAAATACTGCGCTGATTTTCGAAAATTTATATTATTCTCAATCGTTTTGATCACGTGACAACTCACAGATGCGTACAAATCAGTAGTATAATATATGTTATCAAGAAATTATGTTATAAGAATCTGATAATTATTAGAAAAGTGTGAAGCATAAATTATTCTGTGATATTGATAAGTGATGTAGTAAAAATTCATATAGTTTAGTTTTGAAAATAGGTCATTTAAAATATGAAATGTTAAAATTAAAGATTATATTCATGTAGGCTATGTATCAATAGAACTATAAACACAGTATTAATATTTTAAGCAACTTGATGGATGATAATTCAGAAATCTTAGAAGTGTAAGATGAAACATATGATAATTTGATTAATAATATAGACTGAATAACTCGGACTAATTTTAATATATCAAGTGATTGTAGCAATAAGAAATGTCATGTAGGACCAATTCATATAAGATGAAAATTGAGTATAATCAATTTTTAACTCTATTGCTGTCCTAAGTCTATATCTATCTTAATTGTGTAATGTAAAAATATACAAGGGAAGAATCAAGTCCAATGTCGATAAATATTGTGGTATTGGTTTAAAAAAAGAAAAATCATCGAATTTCACTGAATCACAAAGTATAAAAATTTGATTAAATAATGTTTTGAGTAAAAAAATTAAGTTCAAATGTGATAAATTATGGAAATTAGTTTGTAAACTCTTATTTTTATATGTACAATCATGAAAAAGAAAAACATGAATGTGAAATTTCCAGTTAAATAGTAATGTTTGCTAATAAGAAGGGATTATAGAATTTAATTGGGTGTATAAAATTTAGACGGAACTTAATAAAATTATATGGAAAATGTTAGGTTTTTAATATGAAATTAATAAAAGATAGTTAACTCATGTTTCATTCGATAAGAAATTAAAAAAAATTATAAACTTAAAAATATATACAATATGTATTTTAAAATTTTAGTAAAGTCGTTTTGACTTGTTGAGATAGAGTCAAGAAAAATCACAAGTTGATATGGCAAAAATAAACGACAAAAGCTTTTTCAGTTAAACAATATTTTTTCATCATTTTCAACAGTTATAGGAGGACATATACATTTTTAAAATATACAGATATTCAAATCAAGTTTATGACTTAACAAAGTTTGCATTTTTCATTTATGCATGTTGATCAGATGATGAATAAACTCCCTCTGGAGATAAAAGATAATTTTACAGTGTTTACAACTATATTTCTTAGGGTGAACTTTTTTATGATGTAAAAATTCAACTTCATCGTACAATTTAATGTTGCAGTATTTGCATTCATATTCCTTGGAATGAACTTTTTTATGTTTAGTTAAAGCAGACTTTGTTAAAAAAGAGTTGGAACATTTATCACAATCATAAAACTTTTTATGAGATCTCTTGTGAATTGTTAACAGAAACTTTTGTAAATAATCTTTACCGCATTGATCGCATTTATATGTAGTAGATGTCCTGGAATGGGTTACACTATGTCGTTTTAAATCACTGCTTTGAATGAATGTCTTTGAACATATTTCACATTCAAAGGGTTTTTTCTCCAAATGGGATATTTGATGTCTGTTTAATGCATTCTTTTTTAAATAGGATTTCTCGCATTGATTGCAAGAAAACGCTGGTTTTAGTTGTTCTGGTGAAGAGGGTAATATTTCAATGTTCGAAACATGTGCTTCTTGACTGGGTATAGCTGAATTCATATCCTTTAAGTAAGATTGACTTGAATCTTCCTCTGCTAAAGACATTTGTTGCATATTACTCATTTTAGTTAAACTAGAGAATATAAGCTGACGTCTTCATATAACGAAAACAGCAAACAGTATAAAAAATTCGACTCGTTTCACTCAAAGCTATAACATTATAGGAGGCGCTGTTGTTTTTTAAGTCATAGGATTGGTTTGAAAAGTGAAAAATCGCTGAATTTCGTTAAATCTGAAAGTACTGAATTTGATTAAATAATGCTTTGTGTATAAAAATTAAGTTCGAATATAGAAAAATCCAGTTAAATTTAATAAAACATGGATATTAGTTTGTAAACTCGTATCTTTTATGTACATTCATGAAAATATTTTTTAAATGTGAAATTTTCAGTTATTGATTAGATTAAAATTAATTTATTTTGTTTAGTAATGAGTATTTCTTGAAGTGTGTCTCGTTGAGAGATTAAAATTCTACATAGCTAGCATCTAAAAGAATGAAAAAATCTCAAACTAGTGTAAAAATTAATCAAATTCGTTTAAATTTGTCTTTTTTCATTAAAAAATAACATTTTTCTTTGTTATTTGTTCAATTAATAAAATTCATTAAGGTAATGGTTTGTCAAAAGCTAAAATAAATGTTTAAATTTCCCTTTTAAGTTGAAATCCTCGTATCTTTCCTCATTAAGTTGATATTCTGATCTTTTACCTTAAAAACTGATATTTTCCATTGTTTTGCTTAATTATTAATATTCATTAAGGTGTTGTTCATTCAAAATCTGGATATATGCTCAAAATCTCGAATGTATCAATGATCAAATGATCTGATAAAACAATTTTATTCATTTCTATTTTCCATATAGAAAAGAAATTTATACTATTGGTTGTAAGATCTCAAATGTAGTCATGATGTGAATAGATATAAATATGAACACTATATAAAGACAACTAATCTTCTAAAGATAGCTAAAGTTTAACAATATAATTAGTATCTTGTAAAAATATATAAACAAGTGTATTTCAAAGTTGAAAATTTGCGTAAAAATTCATCTTTTCTTGAAAATCTATAATTTCTTTTTTGTTGTTGTTGTTGTTTAATTAATAATATTTATTAAGTTTTTGTTGTTAAAAACTAAAATATATGTATAACTCTTCTCTTAGAAGTCGATATTCCAGTGTTACAGTTTAAAAATTCGTAAGAAATCAGCTTTTATCCTTCAAATTGAAAATTTTCCATTGTTTTGCTTAATTAATAATAATCATTAAGGTGATGATTGTTCAAAACTAAAGATGAACCATATGATAATTTGATTAATAATATGGGTAGAACAACTCAGATTACAATCATGTGTTTGCTGACCATATCAAAATCTGCGTTCTTGTGATATGAAAATACATCAATAAGCTGGTATAACATTCTATTGTTCGCATTCCCTGCTTGAGGAGAAGATTTGGGGTTAGCGAAGGGGTCATTTTTCGAATATTTCTTTCAAATGTTAAACGGAGTATCGTGTTTTTCTTCAAATGCTTTTAGAGGTTGGGAAATTAAGTAATAATAAATACAAAATATGCAAGAATTGGTTTAAAAACTGAAAAAATCACTGAATTTCATTGAATCAGAAAGCATTAAATTTATTAAGTAACGGTTTATGTATAAAAAATTAAGTATTAAAATTCATTAAGGTTAATAGCCGTTCAAAAACTTAAATGTGTGCTTAGCATTTCTCATTTAAGTGGATATTCTCATCTTATAGTTGGAAAAAAAAAGAAATAAAGAAAGAAATAAAGAAATCAGCTTGTTTCCTTAAAAATTATAATTTTCCTTTGTTTTGCTTAATTAATAATACTCATTAAGGTGTTAATCACCCAAAAATCAAATATATGTTTAACTTTCTCCATTTAAGTTGATATTCTGATCTTGTAGTTGAATAAAATCTACAGAAATCAGCCTTTTTCCTAAGAAATTGGTATTTTCCACTGTTTTGCTTGATTAATAATACTCATTAAGGTAAAGATTGTTCAAAATTCAAATATATGTTTAACTTTCTCCATTTAAGTTGATATTCTGATCTTGCAGTTGAATAAAATGTACTGAAATCTTCTTTTTTCCATTAAAAATTGATATTTTTGTTATTTTGCTTAATTAATAATGCTCATTAAGGTGTTAATCGCCCAAAAAGCAAATATATGTTTAACTTTCTCCATTTAAGTTGATATTCTGATCTTGTAGTTGAATAAAATCTACAGAAATCAGCTTTTTTCCTAAGAAATTGATATTTTCCACTGTTTTGCTTAATTAATAATACTCATTAAGGTAAAGATTGTTCAAAATTCAAATATATGTTTAACTTTCTCCATTTAAGTCGATATTCTGATCTTGCAGTTGAATAAAATGTACTGAAATCTTCTTTTTTCTATTAAAAATTGATATTTTTGTTATTTTGCTTAATTAATAATGCTCATTAAGGTGTTAATCGACCAAAAAGCAAATATATGTTTAACTTTCTCCATTTAAGTTGATATTCTGATCTTGTAGTTGAATAAAATCTACAGAAATCAGCTTTTTTCCTAAGAAATTGATATTTTCCACTGTTTTGCTTAATTAATAATACTCATTAAGGTAAAGATTGTTCAAAATTCAAATATATGTTTAACTTTCTCCATTTAAGTCGATATTCTGATCTTACAGTTAAAAGAAAATCTACAGAAATCAGCTTTTCCCCTTAAAAATTGTTATTTTCCATTGTTTTGCTTAATTAATAATACTCATTAAGAAAAAGATTGTTCAAAATTCAAATGTAAATTTAATCTTCATCTTATAGTATGATAATCTAGTCGATCTAACATTCAACTCTCATGTTATAGCAGAAAAATACTCTAAAAACGTCATTTTTCCCGCTAGGGGGCGGTGTCGGACGGGGTACCAGAGGTGGTGTCGCAGGGGGTGCGGGAGGGGTGACGGGGCCTGAGGGGGGATGATAGGAGGGACCTGCGTGCTGCGTGAGGCGGGACGTTCCCCCCCGTCCCCCCTCCTGAGCCCATACTGTCCTTTTCCTACTACTACCAGGTTTCAATGCCATTTTGGCACCAATTATGTACCCCGGTGTGTATATGACATCTGTGCCTAATATTTTTCTTTTCATTTCGCTAAAAAAAAAAAAAAAAAGTGAAAACCATTAATTTTGAATGTTTCAGTTTTAAATGAAATTTTTGTATTTTAAATAATAATAATGAAATACAAAAAAAAAAAAAAAAAAAAAAAAATCCGACGGGAGAAATGTTTGGTGATTTATTGCCTGCGTCGCGCTAACATAAAAATTCCGAGTTCTTGATTTCTCTATCAGAATCTACCGATTTAATGAAAGATTTTTTAAGTAAATTGAATTATGAATAAAAGTAACATGATACATTTCTTACTATATATTTAAGGGAGTCCAAACTGGTCGCCAAATTAGTTAAAAATAATAACATTTTCTAAAATATGAAAAAAATATCTGTTATGATTAAAATATGAGTTGCCATCATTAGAGAAAAGTGTTTAAAATTAGCAAAAAAATAATATCTCGAAAACTAATTCGAATTTTAAAATTCTATTACAAGTTTTGAGATCTGAAGGATACGGATTTTTGGTGTTAATTTCATCGCATAATATTCCATATTTTAGGAGAAATCGCCGTGAAACATAATCAGTTGTTTATTCAGTCGTTTCATAAAATCGTTTCATAAAGTCGCTTCATGAATTCGTTTCATTAGGATTTTATATATATAGAGTAGAAATAATGCTTCGCGAATCCAATAAGTAGGGCTTTTTGCTAGTGTAAAATTTAAAATTATGGCACCTAAATCAAGCCAAAGAGTATGTTTGGATTTGAATGACAAAATCAGTATTCTTAATTGTCATGATCAAGGAACACCTGCAAGAAAATTGGCTTCACAGTTTAATTGCAGCAAGAATCAAATAAACAATATTGTTAAAAACAAAGAGAATTTAATAACAGAATATGCAGATTTTAAAAATAACGGGATAAAAAGAAAGAGAAATGAAAAATTTGCTCACCCCTATTCAAGGGCCACCCCTCATAAGGGCCAATTTTCAATGGAACGGCAGGTGGCCCTTACAGAGAGGTTTCACTGTATTAAATAAGACAACTTCAAAATAAAAATGTGACTTGTATAGCTGACGTTAAGGCTTCAGATCTGCAAACGTACAGTTTGGAAATATAACTATGTAAAGTGTTTTTTATCTACTGACAAGAAAGGTCTCCTTACCGAGCATACTCAGAATATTTTGGAAAAAAAAAATACTAATTAAACTACTTTTGTCTGTAATAAAGGATTTGTCAAATTTAGCGACTGAATTACAGTAGAAAGTCTATAAAAAAAAATAAAATACTTTCGAGTATTTGGCGCGAAAAGACGAAAGCGTCACGCAATTTGGCGAGCAGTAGTTTTCCTCGCCAAAAACAAACGATTTTAATGCACCTGAAAATTGCTTGTTAATTGATTTTTAGAATTAGTATTTAATGAATTTAAACTTAAACAATGAGAGAATTTAATAAATACATTTTTTGTATTACATATTTGTTGCTTGTTATTTAATTTTATTACTACAATTTCATATATAAAAAATATTTTCATATATTTAAGCGTATTCCCAAATAAAGGCAAGATGAAGAATGCTGCAGTTACACATTTCAATATCAAAGAAGTTTTTGTTTTACATAGCAACAAAATTGAATCGACAGTGCTCAATTGGACTTAATTTTGAGATTAAAACAATTTGAATTAATTTTAATTTTGATTTAATTCATAAAATTCGATAGTTAACTTTCATTATAAATATATATATATATGTGACAAAGCTATAGTTAAATCAAACTAAAACTGACAAAACTAAAGTTATTTATATTAAATTTATTTAAACAAGTTCAACATGAAACATTTTTATCCTAAAGAATATTTGACATAAAAAAGTATTTTTTGAAATTTTATTCTATTGTCAACCGGTGATAAATCGTCAAATATCGAAATCTCCATTCTTTATTTTTATGAACGCTCTGCCGATAGAGTTTCTGTCGAATTTTTTTTTTTTTTTTTTACAAACATACCTATCCTTAATCCTTATGAGTAGAACATTCTATAATTTTTTCAGATGTTTCGGAGTGTGCCCGTATGGAGACCTTCCTTGTGAGTTTCTTTTTCAGAGATGAATTATCAATCATTAGAGACAGAAAATAACAGTTTTTGGGACAGCTCTAGTGACTTTAAAAAATTGTCTTCACCTGAACGGGGAAGGCTTGAGTCACATAACGTACTCTTTTTCCTCCGCCTCTGTTCCGAAGACAACGTTGTCTAGAATGCTAACAATCAGTTTGTCTAAATACAATCTTGCTGGAATGCTCCACAGACATATCCAAACAGAAATCCAAATCCCGATACATTTTATATTCCTAAATTGTTGCAGAGTACAACGAATACTAACAGATGAAATTTTCCATAGGAACAAACTATGGTTTTATGGTTATATCTGTATATATAATTCTTATCCTTTTTTTCAATCACCAAGGGGATCTGCCTCCCCCCCCCCCCCTAACGAGCAACGCTCGGCCAACCCCCGTTCGGACATCGATGGCTCTAAAAACACATTAATTAGCTCTGTTTTAAAAAGATTACGGAAGATTGAAAAGAAGATTCTAAAAGATTATTCTAAATTTCAATATTTTGTCACGAAAAATTATGCTCATGCTTCGGAAACATTATATTTATAACATAAAAATTCCAAAACATTTGGTCAGTAAGAAATATATATATATTTAAATACTACACGTACCAGATGGTAAAAAAAAAAAAAAAAAAAAAAAAAAAAAAAAAATGAAAAACACTTCACACAAGCCTTTTTTACCACTAAACATTAATATTTTAGCATAAAATTTTTACATAATGATCGGACACATTTTTAGGTATATTTAAGGTTTTTATCACGGGCCCCGTGCTACGCCGGTCTTTCGTTTACAAATGTAAAATCACCGTGCACGCTCTACTCCTAATGTACGCTGCCAAAGACAATGGGCCCCACAGTTCTACGTTCGTTTCGATAGATTTTCGTTTAAAAATATAAAATCTTACAAATTCGAGGGTGCGCATTAAAGAAATCAGTAGAGCACCCCGGCTTAGGTTCGTTTGGAAAGATTTTCGTTTAAAAATATAAAATCAAAACAAACTGGAGCGTACTTTGCGCGCTCGGTATACGCTGCCGAAAGCAGTGGGCCCTCAACTCTAGGTTCGGTTGGACAGATTTTCGTTAAAAAACAAACTTATTCAGGCAGTGAGACCCCCAACTCTAGGTTGGGTTTGACAGATTTTCGTTTAAAAATATAAAACCATTCAACACTGATTTTAGTTATATTTAGTTATATTATTTTCTCTTCTTTAATGTTACTACAACGTGTCCGCGCAACGCCGAGTGGGTCAGCTTGCAATAATAATTAGAATATTATGGACAACATTGTACTGTTAAATGACAGAAAAATTTCACAACTTTACATAATACCGTAACTTTGATAAAAAAAAAAAATTGGAAATGAAAATATGTGTTGGCATATGAGTGTCTATATGTATGCAGTTTTAGAAGGCTGTAATTTATCCGAAGAAAAATTCTCATTCATTAGCATCTAACTATGTTAGTATTCAATTTGGCATAGCTTTTCTCTTCTTTTTTTTCTTTTTTTCTTTTTTTAAGCATTATTCACCCCTTAATGTGTGCCTCCGTCAACAGACATGAACATCTAACCTTGAACGTCGTTTTTGGATTCACTTCAACAACATTGTATACACACAAAAAAAAAAAAGGTGTCTTCCTAGAATCGTTACCCCGAAGTTGTTTGTAGCGAAATTCTACCTTTTCTTGGGAAATCAGGTTGATGTGATCAGGTAACAATTTAAGGATAAAAAACGGAAATAAGTATTTAGCAAGTTGAAAAATAGATCATAATTTAAACTACATCAAGATTTTCAGGTATGCAAAGAAAAACTGCAAAAGAAAGCAAGTTGAAAATGGATCATCATTTAAACCAGGGGTTCCCAAGCTTTTAGATCGAAGTATCACTAAATAGAAGTTCATACTTCCGCATAACCACCAGGTGACAAACTCAAAGCTAATACATGAAAAACCTGTGTAAACAGAATATGCCGAAAACGAAATATTTTTCCAGTCTTTTGTGCTTCCGTCTGAGGAGATTTTACTGATTTACATGATTACAGTATTAAATTGGCGCTTATAATGACTTTAATATTTTTTAGTGTATATCCTCCTGAGACCTGGCATCCTTTTAAATGGGTGTTTTGCTTTCTCCTTCTATTGCGTTAAATTTCATTGTAGCAATCTAAAACCAGTTGGTTTTGGTAATGTATGAATCAAAAATCAACATTCAGCTTTTGGATTTTGTCAACGGTACGTTCTGCTGATAATTTTCGTTTTTATGTTATTTTAATTTGTTTAAACTATTTTTATTTTGCAATTTTAAATCAGATTTTAATACTTGCCTTATGTTCTTTATAATAAATTTTATTCTTTCCCATACTTTTCACATTTTTTTAATTAATTTAAAGCGAGTTATGGCCTGAACATCCATTTAGATCAGTGGTTCCCAACGTGGGACGTGCGCCCCACCGGGGAGAAATTTCAACTTTGTAACTCACCCATTCTCTGTGAGTTTTTTGGGAAACTAATCTTTAAGACTAAAAATAAAAGTTATATATTCAAAATTAAAATAATAATAATTTTTTTTCCAAGATGTTCCGAATCAAAAGCTTAAAATAAAATAACAATCAGAATAATTACATGAAAAAACTTTAAAAATATTTTAAAACCCTTTTTAATATTTAATTTTTTTCATAATTTTTCTGGTTAATGACCTAATTTACAATTTTTTTCTACTTTTTCGATTATTTATGAAATGAGCTTTGTATATCTATTTGCTCTGCTGCATGCAACATGGCGAAATTTTTATACGTAAAATTACTTAAAAGTATATCTAAATTTTACTGTTTTGAACTTATTTAAACGTAAAAAATATTTGGAATATCTAAACGTGGTACTATAAACTTTATAAAACTTAATGCTTCTTGTGTATTTTGTTATTCATAGAAAAAATGTACGTTTGTTAAATATTTAGGTAAGTAGGAAAGGTACAACAAAACTCTTTTGTGCATAAAAGTGAAGTTGTATCGCCTCATTTATAGAATTATCTTAAAAAGACATTTATGATAAAAAAAATTCATTATTTGATAAGTTAAAAAAATGCAAAATGAATAATTGTTAAGGCTCTTTTAGGCTTCCTTCAGGTTAATAGACTTCATTTTAAAATGATAAGATATCTATTACAGAATTTGTGTGTGGGAAAAAGGAAGGGGGCAATCGCGATTTAACAGCTGCTTCGGTGGGGCGTGGCCAATAAAAGGTTGGGAACCACTGATTTAGATGGATGTGCTGTAAAACAAAATTAAAAAATCGAAATTTATTAATTTCTTTAAAAACGTCATTTTTGATGCCTATTTGTTGAAAAAAACTCATATTTAAAAAAAATTATGGATTACATTTTGATTGGGTCTCAGGAGGATATAAAGTGTGTCATTTTTGAGTGACAAATAAAGATATATTTAAATATAAAACTATACTGCATAGCTTTGTTAAACATGGAAAAGTACACATTTGAAGTCGCCTTGATCGCCTTTTTTTTGTTACATGAATACAGTACACTCCCTCTTATCCGCACAGGTCGGGACCAAGGGTTTTGGGCAGGGTTGGGGTTTTGGACGCCCAAAACTAGTTTTGGACAGGACATGTGGGTTTTACTGTCCAAAACTGTACTAAAGTGTCCAAAACTGTACTAAAGTGTCCAAAACTGTACTAAAGCGTCCAAAACTGTACTAAAGTGTCCAAAACCTTAAAAAAAATGCAACATTCCACATGTAACCACTGCACACTTATTAAACATATGAATAAATATAAATATCTCACAATATATTTTACTAACAGTCCATTTAATTCTTTGGTAAATGAAAAAAAGTTCAAATTTTTCTAATATCTGTGTAACATAAAAAGTTCTGTTTCTGTTAAAATTGAGTTATAATAATAAGAAATTCCTTATAATACCACACATGTAGTATAGGGAGGGGAGATTTGCTTTTGTTTCAATTTTTGTGCAAGAAAATGTTACTAAGAAATTTCTATTAAATAATGTTTCATTGTAAATTATCTTTTCTAGATTATAGGATAATGAAAGAAAACACAAATATTTAATTTAAAATCTAGAAGTTATTTTTTAAAATATGTATTTTTGTTATGAATTTAATCTAATTCTAGTGAACATTCTCTTTCTTAAGAGTTAAATAGTGTTGTTATAATAATAGTCATATAATATAGTGTTATAATAATAATCAAAATCTAAGTATCTCATAATCAAACAAAATCAGTTATTTTTATTTATACTATTTCTTAATATACTAGGGGGCTCGGCCCCCTACGAGCTACGCTCGCCAACCCCCGTCCAGACACCGCAGACTCTAAATGCACGCTAATGTGATCGGCTTTAAAAAGATTTCGAAAGATTGAATTATCTCTCTATTCTAAAAAAAAGTAACTACCGCTGTCACCGCCGCTGCCGCCGCCGGTTTTGAATTTTCTGTGACTGGAGGTCTTTCTTCGTTAATATTAAGAAAAATAATGCATACAAAAATATAAAAATCGGTGGTTTTATACAGAAATGTTTGATAAACACGCTGAAGCAGACAATTTTCAAATCGAAGAATTATTTTAAGAGATATTTAATGCTAAAGTTGGACAAAATCGTTCCACTAAAAAAGTTTTATAGCAGCAAAAACTAGACATGGCAGTGTAATCATTTTTAGATCATTTTATGCGTTAGAATTTGCCGGAGTGCAGATTGCATTAATTTTTTTATTTTGACTCATTTTTTGAGGTTTTATTTCTATTTTAATTTCAAATTTTCAGCATTTCTAGAGATATTTTTTACAGATTTTAGAAAGTGATATTAATTTAAATTGTTGCCAACTGTATAAACAGAGGAAGCAATGTTTGCTTCAAAAAAAAAAAATATTTATACGTGTAAATAAATAAAAAAATTTATTTACACGTGACTATTATAAACAGAAAAAAAACATTTGGAATTAGAATTAAATAATTATGTGCAAAAAGCAGGAACTTATTAAAAATTACGTCATAAAAACTATAATTACACGTGAATTTTAAGAGAGAAAGGAATTTGTAAAATAATAAATTTATTAACATGCATTAGAAGTATTAAATAGGAGAAATTACGTCATATTTACGTCACATTACAGTTATTACATAAAATGAACGCAAAATAATATTGCAAAACGGTTTAAATTTAAAAATTGCGCTAGACATTTATTTGATATTTTGAGAGGATACTTTTCAACTGGTATTTTCACGTGAAGATTTAACAGAGAAAGAAAAGCTTGGTAAAAATTACGTCAGATTAAAAACGATTAATTTAAAATGTCTCATTTAAAAGAACTTTCTTTTCGCTTTGTTAAAAAATACCAGGATACAAAGACCAGGTTTACTTAACCAGGTTTACTTAATTCCTTTTATATTAGCTTATTTTGAAATGTTGTTACACGTGTCTACGTCATCAAGTTATTTTTATTTCGACGTTTTATTTGTATTTTTATTAATGTTGTACTAATTTATTTGTTCTTTCGTTATTTAAAATAAAAATTATGTCAATCTGTATAATTTGGCGAGTGGTTTGGCGATTTATATAATTTGGAGAAATGGGTCGACGGATAATCAAGTAGTAACGCAGCGGATTTTGCGTTAAAATTCCCCAATCAAAGAGAAATGAATAGAAATTCGTTTATAGGGAGATCGCCACTGTTTTTTAAATTTCAATCTTTCGAAATATTTTTAAAGCCGATCAAATTAGCGTGCATTTAGAGTCTGCGGTGTCTGGACGGGGGTTGGCGAGCGTAGCTCGTAGGGGGCCGAGCCCCCTAGTAATTTAAAAAACAGTGGCGATCTCCCTATAAACGAATTTCTATTCATTTCTCTTTGATTGGGGAATTTTAACGCCAAATCCGCTGCGGTACTACTTGATTATCCTGTCGACCAATTTCGCCAAATTATATAAATCGCCAAACCACTCGCCAAATTATACAAATTGATATAATTTTTATTTTAAATAACGAAAGAACAAATAAATTCGTACAACATTAATAAAAACACAAATAAAACGTCGAAATAAAAATAACTTGATGACGTATACACGTGTAACAACATTTCAAAATAAGCTAATATAAAAGGAATTAAGTAAAGAGAGTCTTTGTCTCCTGGTATTTTTTAACAAAGCGAAAAGAAAGTTCTTTTAAATGAGACATTTTAAATTAATTCTCAAAATATCAAATAAATGTCTAGCGCAATTTCTAAATTTAAACTTTTTTGCAATATTATTTTGTGTTCATTTTATGTAATAACTATAATGTGACGTAAATATGACGTAATTTCTCCTAAGACTTCTAACGCATGTTAATGAATTTATTATTTTACAATATCCTTTCTCTTTTAAAATTCACGTGTATACTTTTTATGACGTAATTTTTAATAAATTCCTGCTTTTTATGCGTAATTATTTAATTCTAATTTGAAAGTTTTTTTCCTGTTTATAATAGTCACGTGTAAATAAATTTTTAATTTGAAGCAAACATTATTGCTTGCGCTTTTTATACAGTTGGCAACAGTTTAAATTAGTACAATTTTCTGAAATCTGTAAAAAATATCTCTAGAAATGCTGAAAATTTGAATTTAAAATAGAAATAAAACCTGAAAAAATGAGTCAAAATAAAAAAATTAATGTAATCTGCACTCCGGCAAATTCTAACGCATAAAATGATCTAAAAATGATTACACTGTCATGTATAGTTTTTGCTGCTATAAAACTTTTTTAGTGGAAAGATTTTGTCCAACTTTAGCATTAAATATCTCTTAAAATAATTCTTCGATTTGAAAACTGTCTGCATCAGCGTGTTTATCAAACATTTCTGTATAAAACCACCGATTTTCATATTTTTGTATGCATTATTTTTGTTAATATTAACGAAGAAAGGCCCCCGGTCACAAAAAAATCAAAACCGGCGGCGGCGGCGGCGGCGGCGGTGACAGCGGTAGTTACTTTTTTTTAGAATAGAGAGACACATATACATAGTTGCCAGCAGTAAGCTGGTTTAATCAGTATGAACCTGAACCTGAACTCCATTTATCAATTATTTCCAGTAACAATTCTCGGGACTTTCAGTAACAGAATCAGAATTTATTCTTCATAAAAATCGTTAGTACTTCTATTAACTACTATTAAACATTAAAATTATGATACATAATTAAATTTAATATCTTTTTAATGTAATTACTTTGTTACGTAGGGCAATTAGGTTGTTATTACTAAATTGTTAGGTAGTATAACGTAGGGTAATTAGGTTGTTAATACTAAATTGGTACTTTTGTATTGTAATCTTTTTGCCAATTTTTTAAACTTTTAGCATTGTTCTGATAAATACAATTTTACTACAAAATATAGTTTTGGACAGTTTAAGACAGTTTTAGACAGAAGGGTTTTGGACAGTACGGTTTAAACCATGGATTTTACCGTGGTTTTTACCATTGTGTCCAAACCCTTGCCAACCCTGGTTTTGGGAATTATAGGTCATTTCTTTGTTTGCATTCTAATATTTGGAGTTTATCAACAAATATAGTAACCACATTGTAAATAAATAACACAGGAATGAAAGAAGTTGCTTTTTTTTATATTAAAAAAAAATTATATTCAAACTATATTAGAAATACATTTAAATCATATAATACAAAATTAATAGAAACATTTCTACTTATTTTTAAATCTCAAACATTGCAGTGATAATCGTTTGCTTTATAGCTTTTAATATATACACTGCAATTTAATCTTAAAACCTTTTAAAAAAGTCAGGATTTCTTGATCAATAACAAAAGTTGGTTTTTCTAAAAAAAACTACGATATTTATCCAAACGATATATAACTGCTCTTCGAAAGCAATTTTATCTTTTATATAGTCAACAAATGTGTTCAGACTAGCAGTCTAATAGTCTCTCTATTCTAAAAAAAAAGTAACTACCGCTGTCACCGCCGCCGCCGGTTTTGATTTTTTTGTGACCGGAGGCCTTTCTTCGTTAATATTAACAAAAATAATGCATACAAAAATATGAAAATCGGTGGTTTTATACAGAAATGTTTGATAAACACGCTGATGCAGACAGTTTTCAAATCGAAGAATTATTTTAAGAGTTATTTAATGCTAAAGTTGGACAAAATCGTTCCACTAAAAAAGTTTTATAGCAGCAAAAACTATACATGGCAGTGTAATCATTTTTAGATCATTTTATGCGTTAGAATTTGCCGGAGTGCAGATTGCATTAATTTTTTTATTTTGACTCATTTTTTCAGGTTTTATTTCTATTTTAAATTCAAATTTTCAGCATTTCTAGAGATATTTTTTACAGATTTCAGAAAATTGTACTAATTTAAACTGTTGCCAACTGTATAAAAAGCGCAAGCAATAATGTATGCTTCAAATTAAAAATTTATTTACACGTGACTATTATAAACAGGAAAAAAACTTTCAAATTAGAATTAAATAATTACGTATAAAAAGCAGGAACTTATTAAAAATACGTCATAAAAAGTATACACGTGAATTTTAAAAGAGAAAGGATATTTTAAAATAATAAATTCATTAACATGCGTTAGAAGTCTTAGGAGAAATTACGTCATATTTACGTCACATTATAGTTATTACATAAAATGAACACAAAATAATATTGCAAAAAAGTTTAAATTTAGAAATTGCGCTAGACATTTATTTGATATTTTGAGAATTAATTTAAAATGTCTCATTTAAAAGAACTTTCTTTTCGCTTTGTTAAAAAATACCAGGAGACAAAGACTCTCTTTACTTAATTCCTTTTATATTAGCTTATTTTGAAATGTTGTTACACGTGTATACGTCATCAAGTTATTTTTATTTTGACGTTTTATTTGTGTTTTTATTAATGTTGTACGAATTTATTTGTTCTTTCGTTATTTAAAATAAAAATTATATCAATTTGTATAATTTGGCGAGTGGTTTGGCGATTTATATAATTTGGCGAAATTGGTCGACAGGATAATCAAGTAGTACCGCAGCGGATTTGGCGTTAAAATTCCCCAATCAAAGAGAAATGAATAGAAATTCGTTTATAGGGAGATCGCCACTATTTTTTAAATTATAATTCAATCTTTCGAAATCTTTTTAAAGCCGATCAAATTAGCGTGCATTTAGAGTCTGCGGTGTCTGGACGGGGGTTGGCGAGCGTAGCTCGTAGGGGGCCGAGCCCCCTAGTTATTTAAAAAGATACACAGAATATTTCCTTCTAATGAATGCATAAATGCATTAAAAAATTTTAGTACATTTAAAATTAATTAAAATCTTTAATAAAATCATGTGATCAGTCAACTTTTATTACAGTCAAAATGTGCGTTATAAAAAGATTTTAACTCTTTGTTTACATGTTTGTTTACGTCTGAAAAATAGTGCGGATTATAGGCATTTGCAGATTATACAGTTGCGGATTAGAGGGAGTGGACTGTACACTGGTGTGCAAAAATTAAGGAAAAGTCACAAAATGCTAATTTTCAAATACGCGAACACTCAAAAGGAAATAATATAATTCGAGTAATTACTATCTCTACAACACAGCTAGTCCATATAACATCTCATTCATGTCACAAGTGTCACAGTCACTACGGTGAAGCAAAAAAATAGGAAATTCCATACATCTCATTATGAGTCTCAAATGATCACTATATGTGACTCCACTGAGACGTCACTGTGACTGCTGCTTTGTGACGAGTCACCATGTGACTTTACAATGTAGTTACATTGTGACTCTTATGTGACTGTCATCTGTAGACTCAATTTCAAAGTCATCGTAAACGCTGCATTGTGATAAGTTACCAAATAATGTCACATTAAAGTCACATGATGACTTTCAGATGACAGAGAGACTACTGTGAAGTCACCATTGTGCTCTTTTGGGAAAAGTCTCCTTGTGACTATAATATGATATTGTTTGGTGACTTATCATAATGCAACGTTCATGATGACTATGAAATTGAGTCTAAAAATGACAGTAACATGAGAGTCACAATTTAACTACAGTGTAAAGTCACCTGGTGACTCGTGACAAAGCAGCAATCACATTGACTTCTCAGTGGAGTCACATATAGTGATCATTTGAGACTCATAATGATATGTATGGAATTTCCTATTTTTTTGCTTCACCGTAGTGACTGTGACACTTGTGACAATGTGTGACATGAATGAGATGTTATATGGACTAGCTGTGTTGTAGAGATAGTAATTACTCGAATTATATTATTTCCTTTTGAGTGTTCGCGTATTTGAAAATTAGCATTTTGTGACTTTTCCTTAATTTTTGCACACCAGTGAATGTTTATATCAGTAGTAAAATACACATAAGAAAATTTTATAAGTGAATAACCTACATAAGAAATTTACAGACCTTCTGAAAGTAAACTGCTTATTAATGAGAGATCGAAGTTCGTTGAAATAAGTAATATATACACACATACAATATAGTAACAGAAGAAAACTTTTTTCGGGGTGTATGAAAGCCCGAATCGAATATTAGTTCCATTTATCTAAAAACTCTAATCCTAATTACAAGCCAAACGCTGTCAAAGAGAGAAACCGCACGGAGCCGGTGAACTGACGCACGAAGAAAGAGGTACCAGTATCAGACTTTCGCGTACCAGTAAAGAGAGCTTCACGTACCAGTACTAGTACGCGTACCATAGTTTGAGAACCCCTGATTTAAACTACATCAAGATTTTCAGGTATACAAAGAAGAACTGCAAAAGAAAGATCACGGATAGTAAGAGATTTATTTTTTTAAGTCTAAGGGGCATGCTGGTGCAGTAACCATTAAATTAAAAATTTTCTAGGTCAATTTGGGGTAGGGGTAAAAGAGAAGATGACAACTTGTATTCACACGGCTATCATCAACAGATTATATAGACTTAAAAAAACAAATTCCATAAAATATGTAATTAATCTGAAAGAATTAATTTGAACATCAGGAAGTTCAGAACAAAAGGGGGATAAAAAGATACTTAGTCTGCCTTCTGATTGGTGGGCACTGCTGCTTGGTAATGGTGCTTCTAAAGCAAAGTTTTAATTTTTTAAACAATGTAAAAAAAATCTTGAAAATCATTCATTTTTACAAATAACATTAAACATATTTATTTTATTTTTATTTATTTTTTTTTATTTTTATTTTATTTATTTTATTTATTTATTTTATTTTATTTATTTATTTATTTATTTTTTTTTTTTGGGGGGGGGGGGGGGTGGCTGCGCCAGATTTTCTTATAAGCCACTTTAAAAAAAAGAAAAAAGTAAAAATTATTAAGACAAATTTAATGGTTCACCAGATAAGTACATGTCTCAAATAGCATAACTCCAGATTGGAATTCGATAGCTTTACTAATTTTTTTGCAATGCCCACAAAAAAACATTTTAAAACCACAACTTTGAGTAAAATGCATTTAAAAGTTTTCGAAAAGATATTTATTACCACTATAGCGTGATTTTATTTAACTGAACACTCAGAAAGACACAATTAGAGCGGGAAAAAATGCAAATTATTTTAGGATAAAAAGAATATTTTATATTTCTTTTAACCCTTCACTGCACGACGTGCCAGATCTGGCACGTACCTAAAAAAACTGTAATTCTTATTATGTGCCATGAATTTAGCCAATATGATCTCTATCCCTGATTAAGAACAGTCCAAAGAATGGAACAACACTTATTTTGTCCATGTCAGATGGCTGTATTTGACAAAAAATTAGAATTTGTTCTTCGGAAACCAAAAAAATTTCGATCAAGTTATTAAGGTAAAATTTACTTTCATTATTTTTACCGAATACTTAAAAATATTAATATAAACAAAATTGAAGAGTGTTAAGCAGATAAAATTGATTAATTTAAGCTCATTTAGTTGTAAAATATAGCAATACAATATTTTAAGGCTGTTCTTAACTGCTCTGCTCAGTAAGCGCAAAACGTTTTGACACATTTACAAATTCATTTTTTAACGGATGGATATAAAATTGGAAAGCCTGGCCATGGAAGCGATTTGGAATCGAACTGTTTTTTCTATTTTTTGATCCATCAATTACCTATTGAGTTATAAGCGTTTTTGGTCACGTGACAAAGACGATTTTCGCCCTTCACGGATTGGTTTTTCTGCTTTCTTCGGGAACTTCGGTTCAAAACGTCAACTTTAACACTATTTTCTGAAAAATCTATTGCGTTTGCAAAAAAACGGAAAAAATAGCTCGATGACATAGTTTCTGAACAACAACACCTGCTAGTTTCATGTATTTCCGAACAAAAATAAATTAAAACTTATGTCAGAAAGTTGCCCTTCTGTATTTGAGAACACCCTTAAAACCCTAATTGTGTACATAGGGTACACGCCATAAAATATAAAATTTTAGCTGAAAATTTGAATTTTTTTTTTTTTTTTACTATTTTCCCCATTATTAGAACGATATATAGAATTCAAATAATTTTTTTCATACAAATAGAAAAAATCGTGCAGTGAAGGATTAAGGTATTGCACGTCATGGCATCTCCCTTAATGTAATTTTCTGTGCAGCGAAGGCTATAAATGGAAAACAAAGACCTATCTGATCGAATATTACTCCCTCCCTCTTACAGTAATCATGCATTACTATAGTAATTATAACTTATAAATTACTGCAGTAATTTATAAGTTGTATCAGACGGCAGCAACCCATGAAACTTTTAAAATTTAAGGTTAAAATTGTGCTGACAAAAACTGCCATGTGTGCTACTATATTACGACGGGAACAGAAAATCGGAATGTCTAAAGTGATTTTATATCATGCAATCAAATAATGATGAATAGCTCTCAGTATTTAACTTCGTGATGTATGAAATTCTCAAATGAATATGCCGCAAACAAATACATTTTTTTTCCATTAATGTGTATGTCAAAAATCAAAATCAAAATTCTGTGATTTGTGACACCGTAAGAAAAGTAAATAAATGAATAAAATAAAATATTTATTTTACAGAAAATAAATGTCAGTCAGGACGTCAGTAAAATGTAACTGAATCTTAAACGCTCTGAAAAATATTTTAGGTGGAATTTTTCGGGATTTCCGACTTTCAGATTTATTTTAAATTATTCAAACATTTTCTGCACAGGACAAAATAAAGTAAAGAAATGGTCTGTTTTTCTCTGTAGGCAATACAAAAATATATTGATGTTACAGAAAAAGCTGTCAGCAAAAAACTGTCTATTTTACGAAAAAAAAAATTGTGTATTTATTACGAAATTCCTGTTATTCTAATAGATTTTGAGTAAAATGAATGATTTGCAGATTATTTTTATTTTAGAAAAATAAACAGTTTTTTTACTGGCGTCCTGTTGTAAAATCAACAGTTTATTTATTTATTTTTTACACTGTATTTATATTGATTTACAGACTAAAGAAAATAAAACTCACAAGATATAAGACTAAATAGTCTATGCTAAATATTTTTTTTTTTTTTTTTACACTGTATTTATATTGATTTACAGACTAAAGAAAATGAAACTCACAAGATATAAGACTAAATAGTCTATGCTAAATAATTTTTTTTTTTTAGCACTGGGATGATTAGATAAATTAATTGTAATCATTAGTTTAATTATCTGTTCTTATTAGTTTATTCATGTTAAGATTTATATTATCTGCATTGTTATTGCGAATAATGGCTGATAGTATGAATTTTATAGACCTATTGCATCTCGCAACAATCGAGCTTAACTGTAGCATTAAAAATTTTGTCCATTTGTAAAAGCATAAAAGTAATACTAATAATTTTTATTGAGATGCCTAGGAATCGAACACGATTTTCATTTGGCTATTTAACACGACTTTCCGGAAATGACAGTCCAGAAGCTTTCGTCATCAGGGAAAAAACGTTATAATAAAAGATGAACAACAAGTACAGGAAAATAAAAAACGATATTCGATTCTTTGGTAGTTCAGTTAAGCCTGTAGATTTCTTACATTTAGGTATAAAAATTACTCCATAAATACGTTAGAAAATATCAAGTTGTTCAGCGCGGATTTAGTTATTTATTTTTAAACACTTTAATAGATTTTCATAATCATGATCTTTTTTGGAATATGAATTTTGAATGATATATAGGGGAGAGTGGCGCATCGGGATCACTTATTAATTTTTTAAATATTTATTAATATTAACCACTACTAAGACATTCATAGAATATAAAAGTAAGTCCTTTTTTAATTGTATATTATTTTTTATTTTACATTCGTGTTTCTATTTTAACCCCTTGCGGGGCGGCGGGATATATTATATCGCACCTAATTTTAATGAAGATTTACACCAGAAACTTTTTATTACATTTTATTTTGATAACTTTGGTAGAAAAAAGTAGTAAAACTGTTTTTCCTTATTTTGAAATAAAAAATTTCGAAAATTCCGGTGTGAATTGAACATCATATAGAAACGCAATTACTTTGGGTTAAAGTCTGCTAAAAACATTTGGAAATTATGTCTGAAACTTCGAGTTCATTTGTTTCATTGATTTTTTTTTTTTTTCTGAGATAGCATCCGGTTAGTATAATTGGATATTTGCCAGATATAACTTATAACAGATAATGCATGACTACGTGAGCGATAAAAACGCCTACATAAAAAATTAACTACCAAAGGGTATTATTTTTAAGTCTCACAAGAAAAACAAATTAGATCAGAAGATAACGAAATTCCCACAGAAGGATTTCGAAAACATCAGCCAACGTTTATCAAAATATAGTAAAACCTACTAAGGGGCTGTACATATATAACGTTATCACTTTATGGGGAAGGGGGGGGGGGGTGTCTGGCACTTGATATCGTAAGATATTTCTAGGTCTAGGGGGAGGGGGGTTGTCTTTTGATATCGTTATCATTTTTTAATCCAAATTTAAATTTTCGTTTTTGTTTCTTTACATCAATTATAATCTTTTTTCTACTCTTATGAAAATGCAAAGCTATTATTAAAACCGTTAAATAATAATAAAATCATTTCATTTCAAAATTATGAAATAATCCAACATTCGCCATTCCTGTTCTTCTGCAACATGTGCATATAATTTGTTGTTAGAGAAACCAGGTTCGAAATTATATTTGTTACATTCACTAGTAAAAAATAAGGAAGAATGTTGTCCACCTGTTTTATTTATTTCTGCTTACCCCAGTTCAGGGAGCAAATGTAAGAAGATAATATTATTAATGACTGTATTATGTAACAAAAAGCTATTATAAAATACTTTTAAATAATAAGTATTTCTTAGAAATGTTATTTCATATACATATAATAGTAATATTTTATTAACGTCTTCTCTTCATTTAAATCAGTAAAGCAGGCGAATAATAAATGTATAACAATGTCTCTATATCTATATCATAGCAAAAGTATGAAAATAAAACGAAAGAAAAAATTGTAAAAATAAAAAAACATTTTTAGACGCTGATAGCGATATCATTAAAAGGGAGGGGGGATGATAAGGATGATATCATAAAGGAAGAAGGGGTCCAAAACTGCTAAAAAGTTGATATCGTTACATATATATGTACAGCCACTAAGATGTAATCGCAAGGGACGGGGAAAAATTCCATTTTGGACAAGTTTATGTCTTGTTCGATAAGTTTTTTATTGCAGTTGTATGGGATTTTTTGCCGAGATCATGGAAATTTTCCTTTTAAGTCAGGATTCTGTAATAGACAAATTCCGTTTTCAGAGGTTTTTCTAGACCATTTTAAATTACAGCCAAACCGGATACCCAATATCTATATATTATCCACATCCATTTCTTACTCTTATTTCGTATAAAGCTATGAAATACACACATAAAAATTGTGGCGGAGGGAGGGGTTATAAGGAATTTGCTATTTTTTAATGCAATAATTAAATACAAGCATAAAAGTTACATGAAAAACGTATAAATTAGTTTTTTTTTACGCTGCCAAAGGCAATGGGGCCTCGCACTCTAATTTTGTTTAGATAGATTTTCATTTGAAAGGATCGTTTAGAAAGGTTTTCGGTTAAGTATATATAAAATCATTCAACACTGATTTTAGGCATACTAATGATTTAAGGTAGTATATTACATAAGTATATTATATGATTTAAGGTTATTATCTCTGGGCCGGGCAACCAGGGCTGCGGAGTCGGAGTCGCAGTCGGGCCTATTTTTGAGCAAAAGGGTCGGAGCCGGCAAAGAACAAACCGATTCCGACTTCAGCTTTTTTTCTTGTTGTTGTTAGACAGTTTGAAGAGAAATTAAAGCAATTATATGTAATTTTAAATCTATAAAATAAATTATTATTCTTATTTTTTGACTGTAGCTAAGTTAAAGGAGCCCAATATACCGCCCGATGTATAGAGCAGATGGAAACGATTTTTAATTGAAAACTCTAGCATATATTTTACATTTAGTATATAAGTACTTTCTTCGAATTTTTTGGGTTTGCATAACACGAGGTAGAGAGGTCTGCAAAGGCACAAAGGTCCTCAAATATGAAGGTAATTTTTCAAATGCACCGGGTGAGCAAAATAAAGACAATTTTTGTTAAGGGTGGAAACAATCAAATCCAAAAGGGCAACTTTCTGACATAAGTTTTAATTTATTTTTGTTCGGAAATGCATCTAACTAGCTGTTGTTGTTGTTCAGAAACTATGTCACTGAGCTTTTTTTTCCCATTTTTTTGCAAAAGCAATAGATCTTTCAGAAAAAAAAATGTCAAAGTGGGCGTTTTGAACCGAATTTCAGCGTAAAGGAAGAAACAGCACTCAAGAGCGGGCGAAAAACGTGTTTGTCACGTGATCAAAAAGGCTTATAACTCAAAAGGTAATTCATTGATCAAAAATTGGAAAAAACAGTTAAATTCCAAATCGCTTCCATGGCCAGGCTTTCCAATTTTATACCTTCCTGTTAAAAAATGTATTTGTAAATGAGTCAAAACGTTTTGGGCTTGTTAAGCAGAGCAGTTAAGAACAGCCTTAAGGGTGTTCTCAAATCCAAAAGGACAACTTTCTGACATAAGTTTTAATTTATTTTTGTTCGAAAATGCATGAAACTAGCTGGTGTTGTTCAGAAACTATGTAATCGAGCTGTTTTTCCATTTGTTTTGAAAACGCAATAGATCTTTCAGAAAATAGTATCAAAGTGGACGTTTTGAACCGAATTTCCGCGCAAAAAGACAAAAAACACTCAAGAGCCGGCGAAAAATGTGCTTGTCACGTGATCAAAATCGCTTATAACTCAATAGGTAATTTATTGATCAAAAAATGGAAAACACAGCTCAATTCCATATCGTTTCCATGGCCAGGCTTTCTAATTTTATATCTTTCTGTTAAAAAATCAATTTGTAAATGTGTCAAAACCGGACCTGACCAATAAAAAAATTAAGCAGGCTGACCGGCCCATTATAACAAATTTGAAAGAATCAGACTACGCCGATAAAATGGAATAATTTTCAATAGACATAACTGGAGTGAGGAAAAATAACTGTGCTGCATGATGCTAGTTTGACAACATCAATAAAGAAACGTCATACGTATGTCCAATTTAGAGATCACCATAAGACAGTTAGATAGCGTCTGACCCTGAGTTGAATTTTTTCAGCAGACTTGGACCGTGCCGAGATCAAGTTCACATTTTCTCTATTTACTCGGGCCGATCCGAACTATGACTAGACTTAATTAATCCCAGAACATCTCGGACGCAATTTGTTTTCTATAAAAATAGTAATATCGAAAAGGAATTTCAGTAAACGGAATCTTTAAAAATATACTATAATAAATTACAGAAAAGGCTCGTGAACTTATATGGCTTGTGAACTTATCGTAATCTGAAATATACAGTAAAATTTACCCATAAATATGTATGCAGTATTCTTTAAAACAATTTTAATTGCATATTAAATAAAACGGATTTTTTTGGGGGGATGGGGTGTAGAAAAAGGGTCGCGCCAGGCCGGATTTCACTGATTTTTACATAGGCCCCGCTTATTTTCAACGATTTTTACACGGGCTGGAGAATGAACTGAAAAAATATAAACGGAAAAGGCCGAACTTTTAAGGGTCCAGTGGAAATTTCGGCCCATTGCACATCTCTTTCTCCACCTTTTTTCCTCAGATTCTATGAGTCTGTAGGACCAGGAGTAAGGTCAAATTGTAACCCCACGCCCCACCCCCCCTTTTTTTTCCAAGTGCGCAGGACTAAAATATATGAAATTGTTATTCCATTTTCTGAATCGGCGGCGGTACCCAAAATAACGATAAAATGGTGAAATTTTGTCATGTTTCTCATTTTGATTTTGGATTTTTCAGGTTTGCAGATCTCAAAGTAAAGCCGAAATTGTAAGATTAATGCTGGAATTGTAAAATTTTTACTTTTATTAAATCCGCAAAACCCGAATTATTTCCGAAATAGTAAATTTTACATCTTTATTTTTCTTCCTTTCCATCGAAATTTTTCGGGTATGGAGGACACAAAGTAATACCAATTTCGCCTTTTCTTATCAGAGATGATCCGAAATAGTAAAATTTCTGTTTTGTTTTCTTCTTTAGATTTCGATAGCTGGATTTTTCGTATTTGCGAGACGTGAAATTGTAAAATTAATAAAGCGGAAAATATAATTTTTTCTCTTTTTTCTTTCGAAGACCTAAGAACAGAATTAATGCCGAAATAGTGAAATTTTCGCTTTAATTTTTCTTGCGTTCCCTCATAATTTTAACCAATAGGCAACGCTAGTATATTAGCCAGACCGAAGTCGGAGTCTCTAAAATTTCCGGAGTCTGAGTCGGCCATTTTCCCCACTTACTCCGCAGCCCTGCGGTCAACTCCGGCCGTGTCAACTGGTAACAAATAATAAAACTAGTATGTTGTGGCCATCACAAAACTTTCTTCTATCTCATACTTGTCAATACTTCAAAATTCATTATCACAGTGCATCTATGCTCATCATGAGGATTCTAAAAAGATGAAATTCCGTGCATTAGTTCTTGAGATATTACTGTCCATGAAATCGTGTGAATCCATCAAAATGCAGCATAGCAGCGCCACCTATTGGGTGATTTACACCAGACCTTAATTATCATCCACATGTGTCAATGTCTAACTGAATATGAAGTTCGGGGAAAATCCGTGCATTAGTTCCTAAGATAGAGCTATTGCGCAAATCATGACAAATGCAGCATAACAGCGCCACCTGTTGAGCGATTTACACAACCACATAATCAGTATCAACATTTATCAAGGTGTACTTGAATCTGAAGTTTGATGAAAATTCGTGCATTAGTTCTTGAGATAGAGTTATTGAGGAAATAATGAAAAATGCAGCATAGCAGCGCCACCTATTGGGCGATATTCACCAACACGTAGTCAGCATCATTTCATATCAAAGAGTAACTGAATCTGAAGTTTGATGAAAATATGTCCATTAGTTCTTGAGATACAGCGATTGAAGAAATCGTGAAAAATGCTGTATAGCAACGCCACCTGTTGAGCGATTTACACCAAAAATGTACAAAATGTCAATTCATATCAAGGATTAACTGATTCTGAAGTTTAGTGAAAATTGTTGCATTAGTTCTTCAGATACCACTATAATGGAAATTCTGAAAAGTGCAGCATAGCAGCGCCACCTGTTGAGCGATTTGCACCAAAACACAAACAGCACTAATTCATATCAAAGTATACTTGAATCTGAAGTTTGTTGAAAATCCAAGCATTAGTTGTTGAGATAGAGCTATTGCGGAAATTGTAAAAAATGCAGTATAGCAGCGCCACCTGTTGAGAGATTTACACCAAACTGTACAAAACTTCAATTCATGTCAAGGATTAACTGAATCTGAAGTTTGATGAAAATCCGTGCGTTAATTCTTGAGATAGAGCCACTGCGGGAATTGTAAAAAATGCAGCATAGCAGCGCCACCTGTTGAGAGATTTGCACCAACATGTAATCAGCATCAAGTCTTATCAGGGACTAACTGAATCTGAAGTTTCATGAAAATCCGTGCTTTAGTTCTTGAGATAGAGCCATTGCGGAAATCATAAAAATGCAGCATAGCAGCGCCACCTGTTGAGCGATTTGCACCAACACGTAATCAGCATCAAGCCATATCAAGGACTAACAGAATCTGAAGTTTTATGAAGATCCGTGCATTAGTTCTTGAGATAGAGCCATTTCGGAAATCATACAAAATGCAGCATAGCAGCGCCATCTGTTGAGCGATTTGCACCAAAAACTAATCAGCATCAATTTGTATTAGGGACTAACTGAATATCAATTTTTATTAAATTCCGTGCATTAGTTCTTGAGATAGAGCGCCCACAAAATTTGTGTCACATACACACAGACAGACAGACAGACAGACAGACTCACAGAGTCACAGACAGACATTTTGTAAAAACATGTTTTTCGGTTTCTCTGACCTCTAAAACGTGTAAATCCGTCGAAAACCGGAATTCGAAAATTTTCATGAATCCAATACTTTCTTCTTGTAAAAATAGAAGAAAGTAAAAAGAAGTAATAAGCTACAATTTATTTTATTTTTTCATAAAAGATACACGCATAAATTGTGTGGGGGGGAAATGATACATTATTATTCGAATTATTATTTTTTAAATTATGGTCTGAAATATACATAAAAATCGTATGACAGAAAATGAAAAGAAAAAGAAAGAAAGAAAAGAAGAAATACACGCATAAAATATTGCATAAAAAATATTTATTATTTTAATCAACTGATTTAATCTAGTTTGGCCTGAAATCCGGTTTGGCCGGTAACATATTTTATTTGCAGAACTTAAGGCATTTGGGACCCGATGATTCAGTCTAAGTTCTACAAATTTCCATCATTCCATTTATGTTATTCAATTTCTGCTGTTTTTACTTTCTTCTATCTTTACAAGAAGAAAGTATTGGATTCATGAAAATTTTCGAATTCCGGTTTTCGACGGATTTACACGTTTTAGGGGTCAGAGATTCCAAAAAACATGTTTTTACAAAATGTCTGTCTGTGACTCTGTGAGTCTGTCTGTCTGTCTGTCTGTCTGTCTGTCTGTGTGTATGTGACACAAATTTTGTGGGCGCTCTATCTCAAGAACTAATGCACGGAATTTAATAAAAATTGATATTCAGTTAGTGCCTAATACAAATTGATGCTGATTAGTTTTTGGTGTAAATCGCTCAACAGGTGGCGCTGCAATGCTGCATTTTTCACGATTTTCGCAATAGCTCTATATCAAGAACTAATGCACCGATTTTGATCAAACTTCAGATTTCGTTAGTCCTTGATATGAATTGATGATGATTACGTTTTGGTGTAAATCGCCCAACAGGTGGCGCTGTTATGATGAATTTTGCAGGATTTACACGATTTCTCCAATAGCTCTATCTTAAGAACTAACGCACGGATTTTCATTAAACTTCAGATTAAGTTAGTCCTTGATATGACTTGCTACTGATTAGGTGTTGGTGTAGATCGCCCAACAGGTGGCGCTTCTCTGCTGCCTTTTCCA
Organism: Maratus speciosus; assembly: GCA_963932465.1. Classification (NCBI taxonomy): domain Eukaryota; kingdom Metazoa; phylum Arthropoda; class Arachnida; order Araneae; family Salticidae; genus Maratus; species Maratus speciosus. The sequence goes on along the minus strand of OZ010800.1, from coordinate 251,894,291 downwards.
CGATTGCCTCAATAGCTCTATCAATCGAACTAATGGACCAATTTTCATCTAACTTCAGATTTAGTTGTATGTTGACACAAGCTGTTGTTAATTAGGTCTTGGTGTTAATCACCCAATAGGTGGCGCTGCTATGCAGAAATTTTCACGATTTTCGCTATTGCTCTATCTCAAAAACTAATGTACGGATTTTCTCCAAACTTCAGATTCAGTCAGACGTTGACATAAATTGTTGCTGATTAGGATTTGGTATAAATCACCCAATAGGTGGCGCTGCAAGGCAGCATTTTGCTGAATTTAGACGATTTCAGCGATAGTCATATCTCAAGAACTAATGCACGGAATTTCATACCGTTACAATCTTCATGAGATGGATAGATTGTCATTTAATTTTGGCAGTGTGATAGCGAATTTTGAAGTATTAACATGTATGAGATAGAAGAAAGTTTTGGGATTGGTACATCCGACTAGTTTACTATGTTTTTGGAATCTATGTTAAGCGTGTTGGGGGAAATTTGTTAATGTCATTTTATTCATAATTTCACAGTTTTTGTCAGTGGTCGGTAATGTTTATTTAATGGTTATATATGTGGAGATTTCGCAAGCAGCGCCTGCATTAGACTGAGTGTCTCCCGTATTTTCCGCTTCGAGATTAAAAAGGAAACGAGCTTTTACGAAGCTGTGTGAAGTAAAAATGCCGAAGAAAAAAGGAGAACGAAATGAGTTCTACGACGGAAGGTTTTTTTTATTAAAGAACAGAAGATATTTCGATGAAATAAGATTGAATATTTACACGACGTAAGAAAATCATAGAAGTATTCAACGACGTTTATGCCTTTAAGTAATTAAAGAACGAGAAGCGTGTTTATATCTGTATTTTTTGTGTATGTATTCGTCTCAATAAATGTCAGTGTTCGTCCTAAAAGTGAGTTGTGAGTTAAGTATGGAGTCTCGCCCCCATAAATTGGAGTCAGAAGTGACAGTTAACCCACCAATATGATTAATTAGAGTTATTCATCCTACATATTCAAGCCGGATATTCTTCTAACAGTGAGTTCATTGCTATTATTTTATTATGAAATTAGTTGAAATACCAGAACTGGAAGTTGCGTTTAAAAACGAACGAACGCATAAAATTAAATTGCTGCATAAATTCCTATTTGATGCTGACGGTGATCGCTCTAATAGAAAGAGAATACGTGATTTTACTGGCTTCGGTTTTCAAAACGACAGCGCCGAATTCAAAAATAAAATAACTAAAGTTCAAACTGATTTTTCATTAAATGATCTGATTACAGTGTGCAATCTACTTTGTATTGATAATGAGGGATCTTTAAACGATCTCGCAACCCGATTAGTGACATACCTTTCAGACTTGACCTTACTACAAAATAATATTATACAAAATGAAAGTGACACCGACTCGGAACCCGAACTGCCTTCAAATAATATGACTTCAAGTAATAACACTCAATTATCAAATTTTGACAAACAACAGCAATTTCCAGTTCAAAGTTTTATGCCATCGTCTATAAATTTTACTGATATTGAAAGTGTAATACCTCCTTTCGATGGTAGTTCTTTTAGTGATATACAGGTATGGTTTAATAATTTTGAGGATGTTACTAATATGTTTAATTTATCTGACTTTCATAAATTCATATTTTGTAAAAGATCATTACGAGGAAAAGCCCAGTTATTAACACAAACAGAATTTCATATCAATTCATATGATAAACTTAAACAACTCTTAATATCAGAATTTAGCACCACTTATAATTCTGTCGAGTTACATGATATATTAAATAAACGAAAATTGCAAGAAAATGAATCAATAGAAGAATATTTTCTTATCATGAAACAAATATGCTCGCGTGGTAAAATCGAGGATTCCGCATTAATGCAATACATCATAAACGGCATACCCGACCCCGTTTTCAGAAAATCAATGTTCTATGGATGCCAATCCATTGTAGAATTTAAGCAAAAGCTCAAAATTTATGACAAAATTCGACATGACTTTGAGAACACTAAATTTCGTAAAGTCAAACCTGAAATGCCAATGAAAGAGAAATCCTTTCGACCAAAATCTGATCTTTTTTGCTTTAATTGTGGTTTGTCGAATCATAAAAGTAGCCAATGCAGACATAAAGATAAAGGCCCTCGTTGTTTTAATTGTTCGAATTTTGGCCATAAATCGGCTCAATGTGATCAACCAAGGAGGCCTAGAGTTAAGTCAGAACCCTCCAATGTTTCCACTGTCACGTCGAACACTTTCATGACCAAACAAGTCATTATTTCGTCTGTAAATGTTACATCATTGGTAGACACAGGTAGTGAAAGAAGTTTACTAAAGGAAAGTATTTATCGCAAACTCCCTACAATTTCGAACCTTGAACATTCAACTATCACATTAACTGGATTAGGAAATACTATAATCAAACCCCTAGGTTTTTTCTCTACGAACATTATGATAGATGATTTTAATTATACAACTAATGTTTATGTAGTCCCAGATTATTCCATATCTTTTGATCTTATTATTGGTACAGATATCATTCAACAAAGTATTTTAACAATTTCTGGAAATAATATTTCGATGCAAAAAATCGAGAAAAATGACGATACGTCCAATAATTTTTTGATTAATATTGCTCATGTGTTAGACGATCTTAATCTTGATTTATCTCATATTACCGATGAAACAATACGTTCAAAAATTTCAGAACTTATTCAAAATTATTCTCCTAAAAAAATAAAGACAACTGATGTTAAATTATCAATTCATCTGGAAAACGAAGAACCTGTTACTTGTCCTCCCAGGCGCTTGGCGCAAATAGAGAAAAACTTCGTCGAAAAACAAATTTCTGAGTGGCTCGAAAAAGGAATTATTCGTAAAAGCACTAGTAATTTTTCATCACCTATTGTCCTAGTAAAAAAGAAAGATGGTTCATATAGATTGTGTGTTGACTATAGGAAGTTAAATTCTAAAACACATAAACAACGTTTTCCCCTCCCAGTAATTGATGACATTATTGATCAGTTGCATTCTGCAAAAGTATTTACTACTCTTGACCTTAAAAATGCTTTTTTTCATGTCGAAGTAGAAGAAAATAGTAGAAAATATACTTCTTTCGTAACACATTCTGGTCAATTTGAATTCTTATATATGAATTATGGCCTTAGCGATGCACCGTTAGTGTTTCAAAGATATATTTATAACGTTTTTCGAGACCTCATTAATGAAAAAGTACTTATTGTCTACATGGATGACTTCATAATACCAGCTGAAAACGAAGTCGAAGGACTCCAGAAATTACAACGCGTCCTTACAACTGCATCCGAATATGGTTTAGAATTGAATCTCAAAAAATGCCACTTTCTACAACGAGAAATTGATTTTTTGGGTTACCACATTAAAAATGGTCAACTGCACCCATCCCCCTTAAAAACTAAAGCTGTCCTTAATTTCCCAGAACCTAAAAGTATAAAAGATGTACATTCATTTGTCGGATTAACTTCATATTTTCGTAAATTCATTCAAGATTACTCTTTAATAGCTAAGCCTTTAACAGATCTTCTTAGAAAGGACACTAAATTTCACTTTGGCGACCAGCAACGAAATGCATTTAATCAGCTGAAACACATCCTTTCTTCAGGTCCTGTTTTAAGCATTTATAACCCTAGTAACGAAACAGAAGTTCACTGTGATGCATCTATTTACGGTTACGGAGCAGTCCTCCTTCAAAAGTCTTCTATTGACAATCAATTTCACCCTGTCTATTTTATGAGCAAAAAAACCACAGATGCCGAACGTAAATATTCGAGTTATGAATTAGAAGTTTTAGTTGTCATAGAAGCCCTTAAAAAATTTCGCGTTTACATTCTAGGTATTCCTTTCAAGATAGTCACAGATTGCAACGCATTCGCCCTTACTATGAATAAAAAAGATCTTTGCACCAAGATTGCTCGATGGGCTTTAATGTTAGCTGACTACAACTATACAATCGAACACAGACAAGGTACACGCATGCGCCATGTCGACGCTTTAAGTAGAAATCCAATATGTATGATCATTCAAGATAGTTTTACTACCAAAATCATACAATCACAGAACACTGACGAACATATACAGGCCATCAAAGAAATTTTGAAAACAAAGCCATATGACAACTATTTCCTTAAAAATAACGTTCTCTATAAAAATCATAAAGGTATCGATCTGATAGTTGTGCCGGATGAAATGCAGCTAAATGTCATTAAACACGTTCATGACAAAAGACATTTTGGCCGTAAACGCTGCGAAGAACTCCTTAACGAAGAATTTCTCATCCCTAATATGTCAAATAAAATTGATAAAATTATAGCGAATTGTGTAACATGCCTTTTGTATAATCGCAAACGTGGCAAACAAGAAGGTGAATTACATCCCTTACCTAAAGAAGAGACTCCTCTCCAAACCTACCACATTGATCATTTAGGCCCTCTTGAAACAACCAACAAAAATTATAAACATATTTTGTCTTTAATAGACGCATTTACTAAATTCGTCTGGTTGTATCCATGTAAAAGTACTTCTGCTACCGAAGTTATATCAAAACTACGACAACAAAGTCATACTTTTGGCAACCCTTCCATTATCATTAGCGATAAAGGTCCTGCATTTACAAGCAAAGAATTTGCTGATTATTGTCAAGATGAAAATATAAAGCACGAGACAGTTACAACTGGCCTTCCCCGTGCCAATGGTCAAGTAGAGCGACTTAATTCCACCATAATTTCTGTAATCTCTAAAATGTCCAAAGACGAACCGACCAAATGGTTTAAACATGTTCCTAAAGTTCAACAAGTCATTAATTCAACTTACCAAAGAAGCATTAAGAGAACACCGTTTGAAATATTATTTGGTACAAAAATGAAACAGAAAGAAGATGTACAAATTATTGACCTCTTAAACAGTGCAGTCGAAGAACAATTTATGAAAGACAGAGAAGAGCTCCGTAAAGAAGCCAAGAAGAATATTCTGGAAATTCAACAAGAAAACCGCAAGCACTATAATTTACGACGTAAGAAACCCCGTAAGTACAAGCTTGGTGACCTTGTAGCAATTAAGAGAACCCAGCAAGGACCAGGTTTAAAGTTGAAATCTAAATTCTTAGGTCCGTATAAAGTAATCAAAGTGAAGTCTAACGACACCTACGACGTAACGAAAATCTCATCAACTGAAGGACCGATAAATACTAGCTCCTGTGCTGAATACATGAAACCTTGGCCTGACGAAAACTGAAACTTTAAAAAAAAAAAAAAAAAAAAAAAAAAAAAAATTAAATCTTTTTTTTCTGTGTCCTATAAACATTTTACAAGTCACTGCTTTCAAAGAAATCCCTATATGATGTTACGCTACTTCAACTATGATGTGCAGATTAATTTTTTTTTCTTTTCCCCTAAGAACAGTTACTGGTTTTTGTTTTTTGTTTTTCAGATTCTATTTTACCACATGTCGCTGCGGCAGCTCCAGATGTCAGGACGGCCGCTTGTGGAGATTTCGCAAGCAGCGCCTGCATTAGACTGAGTGTCTCCCGTATTTTCCGCTTCGAGATTAAAAAGGAAACGAGCTTTTACGAAGCTGTGTGAAGTAAAAATGCCGAAGAAAAAAGGAGAACGAAATGAGTTCTACGACGGAAGGTTTTTTTTATTAAAGAACAGAAGATATTTCGATGAAATAAGATTGAATATTTACACGACGTAAGAAAATCATAGAAGTATTCAACGACGTTTATGCCTTTAAGTAATTAAAGAACGAGAAGCGTGTTTATATCTGTATTTTTTGTGTATGTATTCGTCTCAATAAATGTCAGTGTTCGTCCTAAAAGTGAGTTGTGAGTTAAGTATGGAGTCTCGCCCCCATATATATATATATATATATATATATAACAACAACCATTATAGAATATTACAAATCATCATCATTTATAAATTGAGTATCAAGGCATGATATAGACATTATACATATTAAATTGTATCAACAATTATTAGATTAACTAATCACTGATGAATTTTATAATAACTAAATCCAATCACTTATAAGTGAAGTATTAAAAAATCACAGCATTTAAAATATGCGAAAGGTAAATATTATCAGGAAGGTGAATGCCTAACAAAAGATAAATAACGAAAAATATGTAGGAAATCCTATATATAAATAAAAGGTACGAAATGGAAATACAAAGTTTATATGAAAAAAAAAAGTTTATTCAATTTAATTTTTCTTTTATATATAATGTATAATAAAATACACATAGAAGTAGGAACAATTCAATTCTGGAAAAATTGAGTAGCAGATATCAGATTTGATAAACTGCCAAAAACAGTGGGTGAAAAAGAAAGAGGAGAAAGGAAGAAGAGAAAAATGTGAAGTCATTTTGAAATTTCGTTTTTATTCAGTAAATCCTTAAACATTTTGATACCCCACTCCCCTCAAATTATGAAATTAAGTTTGTCATTGTTAAAACATTTCTTGCGTTGCTAGGGTGCAAAACTGAAAACCAAGAATATATTATAATGGGGAAGCTATATTAAAATGAAGAGTGTTTTTACTGGCTTTTAGCCAATAGAGATTTCCCTCTAACTTAGTCGACACGTCGACTAGTTATACGATTCTTTAAACATCGTCAGCTCAAAGTTTTGGCTCAGTTCAAAATTAAACAAACAAACAAACAAAAAAGGATGGGAGAGAAGTGCTACCGAATTTTGCAATCAACTGTTTCAAGTTCATTGAGTTTTCTAACCTAGCTAGTAAAAAAATGTTTTCTTTTTAACTTTCCCCAACTCCGCCGAAAATTAGGTAAAAAAAAAAAATTAAATTAATTAAAAAAAATTAATAACTAATAAAAATATATTAATAAATTAAAACGCATTAATAATTAAAATATATTAATAATTAAATAATTAAACAAGTTAAAATATAAAGCAATAATATAAATTATTACTTTATATTTTAATGACATTTTATTATATTTTAATAAAAATATTATTAAAAGTATTGATAATATTTTGTTATTAATATAATATTTCATCAATAATATTATTAATATTGAAATGTTATTAATAAAAAATAATATATATTAATAAATATAATAAATAACATTTTAATTATATTAATTATTAATAATGAATAATATAATATAAATTATTAATAAATAAAAAATTAAATTAATTAGTTTAATTTAATAATTCTAATTAAATTATAAAATATTAATATTAATTTATTTAATTATTCATTTAATTAAATTTATGTTATATTAAATAATTAATATTATTTAAATTTATTTTAAAATATTTGCTTAACGTGCTTAAAATTTGAATTTAAAATTATTAATAATTTAAATTTAATAATTAATTTAAAAAGGAAATTAAATTTGTCATTGCAAAAAAGTTTCTTGTGTTGCAATGGTGTAAAACTACAAACCGAGAAAGAATCGGGATCTATATTAAATTAAGGGTGTTTTTACTGGCTTTTAGCCAATAGAGATTTTCCTTTAACTTAGTCGACACGTCGACTAGTTTTACGATTCTTTAAACATCGAGTCAGCTCAAAGTTTTGACTCAGTTCAAAATTAAATAAATAAATAAATAATAATAATAATAATAAAACTAGAAAACAGGAATTCTGCTTTTTCAGAATTTAGTGTCGCCCCCGATGAAAATATATATATGTGTATATAAATATAGATATTTTAGTTTTAAGACTCAAAACACGCTCTTTTATTTTACATAAAATCACTTCATCCGCATCCGCTAACGAATTCATCATTTCCGATCCAGTCTTAAACAACACCTATACAGTATAATATGCAAAGGACGTGACAATCGCTAAATAATACATAAATCCAAAAAAAGAGATTTCGTCATTCAAGAAATTGGACAAAAAAAACCCGACTATCTCATGATTCATATGCCTTCATTTGTTTGTAATATTAATATAGACACTTAAAATTAAATTTAGTTTATAATAGCCTCCATGTTTTATCAGAAATCATTCATTTATATTTTTTTCAAAATAGCACGTATTTTTATTACATTTTTTGTTTTCAGTTTTTGAGAAAATGGCAACAAAACGATATAATTGCTCTTTTTCAACTATTTCGAAATCTACCTCCGCCTGTAGGCCGGGCCGGCAGGGATTTTTGACCTTATACAGTAAAACCTGCTGAAACGGAATCGCGAAAGGCTGAAGAAATCCGCTTTAGACAATTTTCTGTCTTAGCAGATGCACTGTCCCTTATAATTGTTTTGCATTATTGCCGCCGGGGCCTGGTTAAGGTATGTTTAATTTTATACACAAAATTCCCTTCTGGAAGTTTTAACTGGAGTAAAAAATTATATTTGTATCTTTCTTGCTTAGAATTTGAGTTCAATCCATTCAACTAAATCTTAATATATCTACAATCTTGGCCAAAAGCATTGAGCATTCCTATATTTTTAATATATCTTTAAATGTTGTTAACAATGTTTAAGTGCATATACAATGAATTTATTATTGAATATTTAATACGGTATTTATCACATTGTTAAGTAAACGTAGAACTAACAGAGTGAAGAAGGGGGGAATCGAACCCGGAACCCTTAGAATAGCGCCCCAATTGCTCTACCATTTAAAGCTGTTCTCAACTGCTGTGCAAAACGTTTTGACACATTTATAAATTCATTTTTTAAGGGAAAGATATAAAATTGGAAAGCTTGACCACAGAAGCGATTTGGAATCGATCTGTTTTATCCATTTTTGATCAATAAATTATCTATTGCGTTATAAGGGATATTGATCACGTGTGTTCACCGATGCTGAGGTTATTTGTGTCTCATGTTTCGCCGGAGGATTGTGCGCTCATGAAGACTATTCCATCTTGTGCTGCAGTTGCAGTCTTATTACCAACATATGTGAGTGAGAGATGCTTAGCTGCGTACATGTGTTCACCGATGCTGGGTTTATTCATGTCTCATGTTTCGCCGCAGGATTGTGTGCTCATGCAGTGGCGTAGCCAAGGGATCCAGGGGGTCCGGAACCCCCCCGAAAGTAGACCTGGTTTACTGAATCATGGATACAAATACAACGGTAAAATCTGCTAAGACAGAATCACAAAGGATCTATAAAAAATTCCGCTTTAGAGAGGTGTTCGTCTTAGAAGGTATAATTCAAAGGTATGTCTTTTTTCGGGACTATGAACTTTTCCGTTTTAGACAGGTTTCCGTGATAAACACTTTCCGTTTTCACAGTATCCCTTAAAACTGCCAAAACGATCTCACATCCCAAACTTTTTCTTTCACGTACTCCTTTCTTAGGTTTTTCATTTCGGAGTAACCCCATTTCTCATAAACACGTCCCCCTCCCCCCCCCCTCCACTCAAGGAGATAACGTAAACATGCTTTTTTCCATTAGTAATCTTCTTATCACAACCATATAATAAATCGATGCAAATTACATTGATATTCCTAACATTTTTGTGACTTCCATTACCGATATTATTTTCACATACCCCAGCAGACCCACCACGTACCCCCAGGGGTACGCTACCGCAGGTTGGAAACCGCTGCTATAACACCACCTCTGAAGAGCATAAATCTATTACAGGAAAATGTGTGAAGATGACCTATCTCAAATGAAAACAATTCAAGATTCGACGAAAACAACACTATATATTTGTGCTTGCTGACGTTTGAAACCTATCTGAAATGAAATTTGTTCCAATTGTGAATCCTTCTTGGCAGGTTTTCTGAAAACACGGAATCCTCTCATAAAAAAACATTTTAATGTCCCGAGACGGAAGGATAACTAAACAAGTATACCTGCTATTCCGTTTACACAAATTTACTGTAACTAGATTAAACGTAAAACTTCTTTATCTTGGACTTCGAGGGGGTTCTGTTGTCGACCCTTATGGGAAAGAACGAGTTTATACGAACGCAATAACGGTACATTGGTTGAGTTTCGTGACCCTTATCTTTGTTCACATTATAAATGACAATATTAACAATTATTTTAAATCTACTGCCTGCAATTAATAAAAGTAACTATATTTTTGGACCGGTTTTTTGTTACCACTTTCAAAATACACTGGCGAGAAAAAATAAAGGAACAACCATAAAAAGGTGCATTATGTTAATTCTATTAAGGGAACTTCCAGAAAGGTAACTCAATGTCAACGTTATCACGTAGTCCAATGGGATTAACATTCGCTACAGAAATACATGCAAATTTTTCAGCCTCAGCCCGTTCTTTCGGTTCACGTGTGAAAAGGAGCGCACGTGGGTAATTTGAAGTCTAATTTTAAGGAATGTACGTGAAATTAGGTAAAACTTTGCTTCTAATAGGTAGAATATGTCGTCCAGAAGACATTTGACCGATTTTGAGAAATTGCGTGCGATAGGGAGAATGGAAGCAGGACAGACACTCTTAGGGGTCTGTAAAGACTTATAAATAGCCAAAAGCGTCATGTCAAGAATCTGTAAACGGTTTAAAGACACTGGTATAATGTCCACAGCCAACCAGGTCAAGGTAGAAAACGCACCACAATAGGCTCAGTACTGTAATTTGCCAACGATTGCTAAAAGAAATAGGCAACTGACGTCAGTTCAGATTGCAGGGAGTTTGCTGCAGCAACAAGAACTCGACTATCCTGGTTTACTGTGAGTGACAGGCTGCATGCAAGGAAACCTATAATTTGTGTTCCGCTAACTCCAGTAGCGAAATGCGCCCGGTTAAAGTGGTGCAGAGATCATCGTCATTGGAGTACCACAGACTGGAGCCGAGTTCTCTTTACCGATGAATCCCGACTTTGTTGAGAGAGTTACCACAGATGTGTTACCATATGGAGGAAGAAAATCACATGCAATAAGGCTGCAAACATCCGTGAAAGGCATCGATACAAGGTCGTGGAATTGTGGTATAGACGGACATCATTTTGAATGGCCGCAGTGACCGACACATTTTTACCAGTGCAACTGTGAATGCTGAAATATACAGAGTTGAGATTCTTGACTCTCCTGTCAAGTTGTTTAAGGGTGCAATCGGGAGATTCGGAATTTTATGATTATTAATGGTCTAGAAGGGCGCTACCCCTTTCCACGGAACTCCTAAGTATCCCTTCCAGAGCTGCATAAATCCGATCCGTCCGAAGCTTACTGCTGAACTTGGAGAATGTTCTAAAACTGTTTTGAACCATCTAAAATAAATTGGCTGGGAACTACAAAAACAGAAACCACCATGAACCATTTTTTACACATTCTAATACTTCCAAAATAGTGCTAATCCATCACAAATAAACTTCTTACAAAAATTTAACTTCCTTAAAGACGACCAGATATCGGAAGCAACTATTAGATCGAATATGGTATCAAAAGTGGCGAGACATGAAACATGGAAACCCAAAAGAATTATGGCTGAATAAGACAATTGTAACAAAACTGCTTTTTCCAGCATGAACTATATTTGATGTGTGTGCTTCTTGCATTACTAGTTTCTGTAGCTGAAAATACAAGATATTTTTCTTAAAGTTAAAACGTTCCCACATAGCATTTTTAGTTTGCAGAAAATTTGCAACAGTTTTGCTTTGAAAACCTGCAAAGTTGCAGTAAGCGTAGCATGACAAGACTGAAAGGTCATAACAAGATAACCCAAACTCCGAAGTCACCACAATTTGAACTTGCAGCTAACTTGTCGTGCAAGTTAAATTCATACTGTATCAAATTCATTGCAAACTAACGGCAAACAAGTAATCAAAAATGATGCAGACTTACTGCAAAGTAGTAATCTTGGCATGTCACACTATAAGTTTAACCCCTTCGAAGGGGTCCATAGACCTGATCAAGTCTAGTGATGCGAAAGCGCCGTCAGAAGGTGCATGCATCGGTTTTATCACCACAAACAAGTTTAGGTAATATTTGGACTTTTCATTTCGAGCATTTTTTGGTATTTAATAAGTATAGCGTTTAGAAAAAGCGGTGCCTACCGAATAAAATTTCTGCAATTTCTGTGTATGTGCTGATTGTCTAATCTCTCAACAGAGGGATTTTTTGCTTTCGTCACTTTCGTGAATTAAAGACAGTCTTGCATCAGTTTCACAACAAACTACTCATGTAAGGTGGGTTATGGTATACATTGAGGGAGATTTGCTGCGAATTTCTCAATTCGAATTTGTCACGGCAAGATAATATCAGAAAAAATAAACTTGCTGCTAATGTTCATGCTATCTGGGTTATCTCAAAAGCTCGCATGGGGAGCGCGGCGGATCACATGAATGTCTCATGCGATTGACACTTATGTGAAATCATTATCCAATATCTATTACAGCACAAGTTCTTAATTCAATGGCAAGAAATTAAACATGGAAATTGCTGTTTTAATCTTAACCACTTGATCCTAACTTTATTGTAGGCAAATGTTATGTAATATGAAACTTGATTTAACCCATTCGCTGCCAAAACTATAAAATAATAATTTTCAATTTTTTTGTTAAAAGTCGTTTGCTACCACAAATTCAGAAAGGTAAATTTCGCTTTACTAATACAGCGAAGTTTCTGCCAATAAATGAGGCATTTTTTTTAATTCTAAAATAGTGGTGACAAAGTAATTAATAAATTAAAGCCACGAGTATACTCGTGGATGACAGCGAATGGGTTAATTAAGTTTAACTCTTCAGTATGCTCTCATCTTTTTTCATCATAGTGAATCTTTTTCATTGGTAAATATTAATGTAACTTCAGTGTATTATTAGTTGCAGTTATAGAGACTGACCTTACATTTTTTATCCATGCTTTTTTTTTTTTTTTATTAAGAAATTAAATAAGGTTATACCTAAATTCTTAAAGTTACTCGAAATACTTCTATTATACATACACAGTCAAGACAAGATTAAAGGGACTGGTAAAAAGTTCCATTTTAGACAGGTTTCCATAGAAAGAAGTGTAATTAATTATGCTTCTAAGATACACAACCTCAATAAGATCTATTGTTCGTTTCGCAGGGATTCTGAAACTCTTCCGTTTGAGACAGGATTGCGTTATAGAAAGATTCCACTTTCACAGGTTTCACTATGTTTCACTAAAGAACAATGAAAATCCCCTTTCAGACAGGTTTTCAGCAAATTTAATTGTATCGCAATTCATATTAATACCATGTAACGCTTCCGTTAAAGACAGGATCCTGTTATAGACAATTACTATTTTAACAAGTTTTATTCTATTCATATGACATAAATAAGTATATTTATATAAATACACAAAAACTTGTAAAAATGGAACCTGCCTATAACGGAATTCTGCCTTAAACAGAAATCTTCCGTGCTACGGAAAAGAATACTATACAAATACACCTAATAATACGAAAACCTGTGTAAAACGGAATTTTTCCAGCAATATTTACGATTTTATCTTGACAGGTTTTACTATATATATATATATATAACCTGAAGGAAAAATTTTGGACCCCCCCCCGAAACGAAATCCTGGCTACGCCACTGTGCTCATGATTCACGAAGACTATTCCATCTTGTGTTGCAGTTGCAGTCTTACCAACATATGTGAGTGACAGATGCTAAGCTGGGTATCAACCTCGTAGCTTATATGGTAGTGTACATTCCGCGAGTTTCGAGTTATGGGTCTGGTTTAAGTATTTCGGGTTCGAGTTCGGTTGCGTGAGGAAGAAATTATTTCCCTACCCAGATAGCAAATTTAGTTTGCAGAAAATTTTCAGCAATCTTACTTTGCAGATTTGCAATGTTGCAGCAAGCTCAGCATGACAAGTCTGAAAGTTCATAACAAGACTGCAACAAGATTATGCAAACTCCGAAGTCACCATACTTTGAACTTGCAGCTAAGTTGTCGTGCAAGTTGCAATCTTGTTGCATCAATCTTACTGCAAACTCATAGCAAACTAGTAATATTGCGATGTCAGACTATTTGCAAACGCATTGTAAATTTGCAATATTGTCATGTCAGAACATCTGCAAATGAATTGCAAACTCGGAATCTTGTCATGACAAGTATAGCTGCAAATATGTAGTAATTTCATTGAAATGTTGTCAATTCTCTGAATTTTGCGTGTAGTACACAAGTAAAATAGGATTTTTTGAGACAACAGATGCCCATTCACCCAAATTTGGGAAGAACTTCGTTTTGATACTAAAAATGAAGATCCAATGAGTACTAAAAAAATAAAGTTGTTTTATCATGTTTTTTGCGCAAAAGGGGGCATTGTTAGCTCAGGGAGGGGGGTAACTAAAAATAAATAAATAAGTAGGTGAAATGGGATATTGTTTATTATGTTTTTTATAATTCCGAATCAGGTGAAATCATCAGCAAGTCAATACGATCATTTCTTACAAAGTTACGGCAGGTTTTATTAATACAAAGTCTTTTGCAGGTAAAATAGTTTTTTACAGTAACAAGTGATTGCTATTCACGAAAGCTTGAGACAAACCTCGTTTTGGCACTACAAATTAAGATCCGATGAGTCTCCAAAATGTAAAGTTGTTTTACTGTGTTTTTTTTTTTTTGGGGGGGGGGCATTTTTTGATGGGCATTTTAGCTCGAGGGGGGGAAATTCAACTTTTTTTAAATAGGTCAAGTGGGATATCGTTTCGTATGTATTTGAATTACATTATCGGCAAGTCGATACGAACATCTATAAGAAAGTTACAGAAAAGATTTTATCAATGCAAAGTGGAAAATTATATTTTATTTTTTACATAGTTTTGTCACATTTATTTTACGTTTAAAAAGAGTTTTTTATATCATATTAAGCAGGGCTCCCAAATGGTCCGCCAACTGAATACCAATAAATTTTAACAGAAAAATTTATGGTAGGTTTGCGCTAGAATTAACTTTCAAATGTGTTTCCGGGGCGGTTTGTAAGAAAAATCTAAAAAGAAATTTTTTCTAAAATAATATTGGTATTCAGTTGGCGGACCATTTGGGAGCCCTGTATTAAGTCATCTCAAAACTATTAAATGTCTTCAAAATAGCAATAGTCAAAATCAGGATAATTTTGAGTTTATTTCAAAGTCATTAAATTTACCAAAATCCACTACTTATAATCTGGCCTAACTTTGTAAACAATGATCGTATCGGCTTGCTTGCGATATCATTTGATTCAGAATAAAAAAATTCACAACAAACGATTTGACATTTTAAAAATAATATATGTTCGCCCATGCGTGTTAAAGCCCCCCCCCCCCCTCTCCTCAAAAAGAACCCCACGATGATTCAACTTTATTTTGGGGGAACAAATCGCATCTACATTTCTAGTGCCAAAATGAAGTTCTTACCAGATAAATTTTCTTGAATGGCTATCAGTTGCTGCTGTAAAAACCTACGGTACCTGCACCAAATTATAGTTTTCGACTTCGTATTCATAAAACTTGTTGTAACTATGTAACAAATGATCGTATCAATTTGCAAATGGTAATCATTCCATTAAATAATAATAATAATAATAATAAACGATACCTATCTCTTAACATACCTAAAAAAAATTTTAGTTCCCCCCCCCCCCCCCCCGCGCTCCCTGAGTTAAAAATGCCCCCAAAACATGATAAAAGAACTTTATTTTTTAAGGACTCATCGAATGTTCATTTTTAGTATCAAAATGAAATTCTTCCCAAACTTTGGTGAATGGTCACTAGTTGCCGCATTTCTACTCAAGTTTTGATTGTATATTTTTTATCTGTACGCTAATAGTCGTACTTTTGAAGGTTGTGCGAGTTTTGTGCAGGATTCCATATAATCGGAGGTTTGTCAAATGCTTGACATTTTTATGCTACATAGACCGAGTAAACAAGGACTTATAGTTTAAAGTAGATTCCAAATCACCAGAAATATACTACCACAACCGCAGGAATTAAACCCGACATAGTTGAATCAGAGGCCACAGGGTTAACCATTCAACTACCTGGTAAGCCTCAATAACTTCCAATAATATACCTTAATTTGTTTAGAAGTTTTATTAGACTCGCCAATTCTCAATTAGTTGCTTATTCCCTTCTAATTCTTAGAAGGTAATTAAAAACTATCTAAAAATAAGTGGTTACATAACCAATGCAAAGCAAACCTAGATGAGTAAAAACACACACCCTCAATTTTAATTTCATATATAATTTTATTAAAGAAAATATAATTTATTTTCATTTCTTTTTGGCCAGAGTGGAATATATTGCTAAAACTTATTAACTTCCAGAAGGAAAAAAAAACTCATTTTAAAATTAAAATTTCCCTATGGGGCGATCCATAAATGATGTCACACTTTTTTTTCAACATTTTTAACCCCCTCCTCCCCTTTGTCACAAAATGTCACTCTTCACCATACCCCCTCCCCTCCCCTTGTCACATGTCACGCTATATTACGTAAATATATACTTGCAGCTCAGAAACAAAGCACTATGTTATAGGTCATATTTCAAATTTTATTTTTGAACTTTAACTATGTGTTTTAATGACATTTGTGAGCATAACAATAAAACTGATTCGTGTATTTATTTTGTATGAAATAAGATTACGGTTTACAACAAAAAACATAATATATAATAATAATAAAATATTAATATGAAAGAGCAATTGAAAACAGTAGTATTTTAGAATTTGAAATGGAATTTAATATATTTGGTTTTTAAATCCTATATTTACTTTATGAACACAAAATACTTTAAAACAGATTGATTTTGAAGAAGAAGCCTCAATATTAGTTTTACTTAAATGGAATTGCCATAACATTTCATTTGTCACATTAATATGAACATTTATAAAATTATATATTAAATCATAAAATAGAAATTACTCCGAATCATTTACTATAACGACTCTTCCTCCCTTGGAGAAAATATATCCTCGTCCATAGAGTACACAGGCATTTTGGCATCGCACTCATCCTCGGGAATAGTAAGTCCTCTAATATCTATGCAATGTTAGTAAGACCTCTAATGTTTTACCAAAATGTGTGATGTCAGACTTCTTCTTACCCCCTCCCACCCCCTTGTCACAAACTCTCACAATTTCACGAACCCCTCCTCCCCCCCTCCAAGCGTGACATCATTTCTGGATGGCCCCTATTCACAAATCTGATTAAATATAATTCCACAAAAACAAAATATTTGAAAAGTTTCAAGAATTTAAAAAGAACAAAGTTATAATAAAACAATACAGTCTATTAAATTACAAAGTTTATTTTCACACAGCTACAAATAATAGTTTCTAATACAAAGTATTAACATAATATTTACCAAATTAACATACAATTATTTAACATTCTTCTATATATTATTTCCGTGTCTTTGCATCCTAAAAGAGAGAAACAATAGAGTGCATTTTAAAAGTTACAAGTTAAATTTTCACTGTTTTCAAGAATCCTGCTTAGATTTAGTTCTAAAGGTGATCACAAATTATAACTCTTCAGGCAAAATGACCGAATCGCTAATGTTAATCCAACGAGATATATTTTTAAAAATATCTCGTCTGTATTTTTATATTTTAAAAAGACTTTTTTTTTTGCATTGAATAGCTGAGGTAAATTTCTGCAATTGCGGTTTTTACTTTATTTTAAGTTCGTTGAAGTTTTTATTTAATTTTCTTTCTTTCTTTCTTTCTTTTTTTTTTTTTTTTTTTTTTTTGTGCGGACACTTTCACTCTTTTCACTGTTTATACCGGCTCGAAAGGTGAAAGTATATAAAAAAAATCATTTAAAAATATTGAAATGCAACCGAGTTACCTTAAAAAAATTCTCTTATTGGATTAACATTGGCGAATTGGTGTTTCCGCTTGACTGAAGTAGCCTCTTAACCCTTTAAGCCCTGACCCAAACAATTGTACGGGCGATTACTAAAGTAAAAGAGAATGACTACCTCCTGTTTTTGTGCGATTTAAAACCAAATCCGCACATTTATATGAGTTAATTGGCTTTAGATGTTTTGATAAGACACAACTAGGGGATAACATCTACAATACAAGGTTATATTTTCTGCTTTTAAAAAGACTATATCATCTGACAGCAATAGACAAAAAGTATGAACTGTCGTAATTTCATTTAAATATGATTTATAATGTTTGCTTGGATTTAATATTTCTTTTCATATTATTCATATTATTTATTCATGATTTTAATTGATTTTGTCTTTGATAAATTTAATTAGGCTTCAAAAAAGTTGAAAAATAAATGAACCACACAATTGTGCGGGTCCGGCATTTACCATTTCCAAAATAGATACTATATTCCTAATATATATATAAAAAATTTTTAAGTGATTTTTTTAAACTTATGTTTTTAGCAATTTATTTTTTATTAATTACATTTTTAAAGCTGACCAATTTTAAATTAATAGGTTTGTACTATTCATGATTTCTATTTAAAATGGATAGTATTAGATATATAATATGCACATGTAACGAACTGTATGTTTCTGCTCTGAGTTATAGATGCCATATATGATTTATAAGTTTTATATGAGTTATATGCGTACCACGAGATTGATTTTTAAGTTTGATAAATTCATTCCATTTTGTCGACACAGCAAGTAAACCACCAGGAATAAATAATAAATTATAGAAAGTTCAGCAAATGCTCGACAGATTCCGTAGTGTCTGCTTGAATTTACCAGGAGATCAGGGAAAATTTTCCATAGATGAGCAGACGATTCCTTTTTTTAGGACGTGCCTCGGTAAAGCAGTATATAAAAAACAAACCACACTCTGTTGTAACAGCATCATCTGGGATAGTTTTAAATTTTGTATTCTACCAGTGGGAAAGTACAGACCTGGTCCACAAGCATCTAGGCTTAGGACCTGCTGTCAGGGCCGAAACTAGGGGGGGGGCAGAGGGGGCATGTGCCCCGGGCGCCAGAACGAAGGGGCGCCAAATGAAGGATTATACCTTTTTGGAAAGGATTATTTTCTTCTGATGGACTGATGGCTTCAATTATTATGAAACAGCCATTATAAATGAAGTGTTAGGTGAAGATGAAATAGCAGTCGTAAAAAGTTAGAACTCTGATTTTTTGGTCAGAATGGAAAAAAAAAATGGCCATAATTTTTTTTGAAAAAAAAAAAATAATAATAGGTATAGGAAAAAAGGGACTGTAAGGATGGAACGGTAAGGAAAATTATCACCTATTTTTAGGAAAATCATGTTAAGACTAAGTGACAGCCACAATGTTCATTGATTTCTAGAAACATTTGTTAACATTGGATTAAATAATTTTTTTTTCTTAATTTACCTCGAAAAGTGCAGAAATAAACCTTGGAGGCGGTAAGACATACCAATAAAGCCACGATCTTGAAATTGATATTTAAATGCTGATTTAAATTTTGCAGTAAATTTCCTGTCAAAGAATTTTAAACATTCTTTCTCTAGCATACTTCTTCATGAGAAAAAACTTGAAAAAAATTCTGTGTCTGCATCTGAAGTGATTTTCTGTATAAGTTTAGCAAGAGGGACGGTAAGGATGAAAAACCCAGGGACAGAGTTCAAAAAATAATATCAACCGTAAAAATGTGTGCAGGTTAATTTTTTGCACAATATTTATATTAAACAATTGTCCCAGTTTCGGAAAAAAATTACATCGAATTACTTTTATTGAAACAATTTTATACAGACAGCTCCAAATTTAAAAATCAGCATCAGGGACGGGACGGTATACGAGTTTTCCTGGTATTTGGACCCCCAACATCGTCCAAAACTTATTTATCTCGTTAATATTGTTATATGCAATCATGCAATGGAATGTTCTCCAGTATATGAAATTAAAAAAAACACAAAAAATGTATTAAAATAAAAATTATTATTCAGGGACATAAAAGTCAAAAGATTGTGAGAATTCCCCATATATTGTTCAGTGGCGTGGCGTGAAAATTTTCGGTGGTCATCGCAATTATTTAAGTTTGTGGTGAAAAATTATTAACTCTAAAATTCAATGGTTGAATGTTCAAAAATGAAACTTTAAATCTTACCTTCACTTATACATGAACTCCAAATGTTCTGCTAAAACTGGATCGTAGAGTTTTAAAAGCTTATTAAGAGTTTTAAAATATTGCTTGGTCATCGCCGCATCCAGCGATGACCGGACGCCACGCCACTGATATTGTTGTGCTTTTGTACTTTTTCGGTTTTGGTTACAGTTTTCTTTTATATGAGTACAGTTTCAGTTTCAGAACAGGTTCCAAAATTGAAAGTATCTGCATATAAAAAATTGCATAAAAGCTCGAAAAGGTACGATTGCACAACTATATATATCAACCAGGTGTATTCTATGCAAAAAATAATATTAAAAAATATTAAAATGTGAGCCCAAAATATGCAAAGAACTGTCCATAGAATTAACATTAGCTTGAATGTTAAATTTTACTTCGGGTGACTAATGTCGGTTTTTAAGAATTACATTTTTATTAAAGATTGTTATCAGATGCAGTTGAACACTATTTTACATGTGAAAAAGGATTCAAAACGAAACATCTTTAATAATAACACAAGTAAATAGTCTTCGAATCTGACATTAACAATATAACAATGGAATTAAGGTTGTAAGGTCCAAAGTTTTAATTATCAAAAAAAAATATTTTGTAACTATTATAATAATATTTTGGTGCTATGGTATCCGAGGTTTTAAGTATCACACAAAGCTATTTTATAACTTTTTTTGGGGGGGGGAGGGGGGGGGGAGAGTTTAAGTAATTAGTCAATGCATTTTAGTTATTTAGCTCTAATTCATTGCAAAAATTCTGGATTTTTTTAAAAAGAGCTCCGTATAATCCCGGTTTCTCGAATAAATTTATATCGTACATACTCTAGACATGACGTTCATAACTTTAGCGTACACCCTCTGATTTTTTTTACGATTACAACACTGCAAACTTGATCAATATGTCATAATTTTACGAACCGGAATATTGTTCCGATTTGCTCTGCACATTTCAAGCCCAGGTTTGCTGTCGCGAAAAATTAACAATTTCAAAATATTCGTATTTAAAATTTAAGAAAAATAGGAAATAAAACGACTTATACACATCCGATTAACAAGCAGTTATGTCAAAAGAAAAGAGAAATTTTTAAAGAATTAAATAAAACTGACGCCGGAAGGAAATACTGTTAATAACTTTAATAGAAATTAGAAAATAGCGATACAGTATAAGTCCATGATAAGAAGCATGGAGAATAGCACACTAAGAAACTGTTTAAAATACTTGTTATTTATATATAGAAAGGGGTTTAATGGCCATGAAAAGATAATTTAAATTTAAAAATACATTCGAACGCACTGCTGAATTCAAGAGGAGGGGGATTCCCCCCGGAAGGTTTGATATTTTATGCTTTTTAATAAGCAATTTCCACACCGAATCTCTAAAATGTCCCCCCCCCCCCCTCCAGAGCCGCAGAAATTAATCCCGGAGAAAAATATCTGAATTCAACACTGCTCGATCGGCGTGAGCAAGAAAAAAGGCAAATATTAATTAAAACGATATCTTAGAAATTCCCCTTAAAGTTGAGAAAAATTCATTTAAAAATTAAAATTTTCAATAATGCCTTAACATGGACCAAAACCAAACTATTTAAAAAATGTAAGCATTCCTCAGTAAATAAACATAACTTTTTAATTTATTAAAATTTCTGTACGAAATAAGTTGTAGTTTGTACAGAGAAAATACAAAAATATCCGAATCACATTTGAATAATTAAAATAATAAATACCGTTATATCTGGGTTCTTTACTTGAACGCTAATCCAATGGCGCTGCTTCATGGAATTCAATAAAGAAGTGTTGTAATTTTGTCTTTGTAAAATTTCCGCGCATGCGCGTTTATATCTGTTCTCCTTCCAACAAAAGGAATTTTTCGCTTACGTCGTTATTTTACGACAGTGTTGTATCAGGTTTAGAGCAAAGTTGCGTTGCAAGAAAGCGATTGATTATATTCCGTCTACCTAGTAATGTCCTTGCGGCAATATTATTACTTCAAATTTTTCGTGACAAGAAAATATCAAGAAAAAATTAATCTTGCTGCAATTGTTCATGCTATCTGGGTAGGTTCGCGTCGTGTTCTTAGTCGCACTTTTCATTCTATTATTTCTACAAATTTATGACGTAAAAGCAAAAGCTTTATTTTCGTCCACTTAGTAACTTTAACCTAGTTACCAAATTAGTCCGATATAAAATAAATATAGTATTTCTTAGAAGGGTGTCACAATTTCTGTGAAGTACGTTCATTTCGTAAGATTTTCAGCAGTGTATGTGACAGTTGGATTCACTTTTCTGTGTACAGTTTATAACGTTGATTAACACAGGAAGGTGATCCTGTAGCAACCGTTTTGGCATCAGTTTAAAGTGGTAGAAACACGTGAATAGACGGGTTTCACATGACGTCACATGTCTGGCATCGCTTCATATGACACCCAAACATAAGGCGAATTTGGTGCTTTCCATTTGGCTTATTAGCATTATAATAATAAAAATAAGATAGATCTAAATTAAACAGAAAGATAACACGTGCTTCTAACGGCAAACGGGCAGTTCTGTGCTCCACGTGTGTGCTTCAGATGCAGTTGTATCAGTCGTTGCTAATAGCAACGTGACATCAATGTAAGGGGTCTTCAAAAGATAGCCCTAATAAAGGATGGCGGGCGAAAATGAGATAAGCATCTTCTTTCACTTTCTTTTCTTTTTTTTTAATAGTAGTAAAACGTGAATAAGAAGAATTTCACATTGTTTCCTTTTAACTTTTTGAAAAGCAGTGGCATATTATTTATGTCACTAATGAAACATCATGCCAGACTTCTTTTTAAGAGGCTACTTCAGTCAAACGAAAAGAACCGTTCGCTAATGCTAATCCTATGGAAGAAATTTATAAAGATATCTCGGTTGCGTTTCAATATTTTTAAATGATTTTCTTTGCATTGAATAGTTAAGATCGATCTGTATGCAGGCCGTTGTTTGCTTTTTCGATTTTGTTTACAGGTATTTCTTATGAGGACACTTTCATTTTCGGAACCGGTTTCGAAAGTAAAAGCATCTTCATAAAAAATATCTGCAATCAAAATCGAAAAAGTAAAAAACGGCCTGCATACAGATCGATCTCAACTATTCAATGCAAAAGAAATCATTTAAAAATATTGAAATGCGACCGAGATATCTTTATAAATTTCTTCCATAGGATTAGCATTAGCGAATGCGTCTTTTCATTTGACTGAAGTAGCCTCTTAATACAAAATTTTGCTTTTATAACTTAAGCGAATTTTTTTTTAATTGCATTTATTTTCAAATGAAAGACAAAGAGTCAATAAATTCTGTTGAGTTTTCAAAATTAAACATAATTACTTGTCCCTGTAACGGTTAAGAGGCTACTTCACTCACGCGAAAACTCCAGGTCGCTGATGTTAATCCTAATGGAGAATTTTTTTTAAATATCTCATTGCATTTCAATATTTTTAAATGATTTATTTTGCATTGCATAGCTGAAGTCGACCTCTACCAAGGCTGAATATACTTTTTCGATTTTGTTCGCAGGTTTTTTTTTTTTTTTTTTTTTTTTTTTTTAATGGGATACTTTCCTTTTCGAAATCGGTTCCGAAAGGGAAAATATCCCCATAAAAAAACTGCAAATAAAATCGAAAAAAAAAACCAAAAAAAAAACCAAAAAAACCAAAAAAAAACGGCCTGTCAAGAGATCGACCTCAGCTATCCAATGCAAAATAAATCATTTAAAAATATTGAAATGCAGATGAGATATTTGAAAAAATTTTCTCCCATAGAATTAACATTACTGAGCGGGTTTCGTGTGAATGAAGTAGCCCCTTAAGCCATCTGTGCCAGTAAAACCAAATTCAGGAAGAAGCATTAAGATCAGAATTAAATTCGGACATTTTTTTTTCTTTTTCTGAGAGAGTTCCAGCCAGGGCCAACCTCCAGGCCTCCGCTTGCGCTCTCTATCTGAGGCATCCTTAACGGCATACGATTTACAGTGAATATACCTTTATCATTCTATATCTACCGCCCTCAAAACCGACCGGATAAGAAACGCATACGTATTTTAATGCTTGTGATATTTATTTATAGCAGTATTTCTGAAAAGGTGAGTAGTGGACACATGTATGCCGTGTGTACAGGTTATGTTGTGACTAAAAAAAAAAAGAAACAGAAAAAAAACTCTACGGCGCTACAATTCATGAAGGAACATGACCCTTGTTCTGTAGTATCTATACCTAACTCCACTGTCTTGACCATGGGCCCGAAAGTGCTATATACAGCAAGCATATATCCCAGTCAAGGAACCAGCTAGCACCATAGAGAAGAAATAGAGGCAGATACACTGAAAAAAAAAGGACATTTTTACAGTACAAAGTACTGTTCATCTCGTGCTCAAACTCGATCACAGTCGAATGTGCTGTAGCTTTCTTTGGTTTCTTGAGTATATAAACATGAAAAATACAGTAGTTGCGTAAAATTAACAGCACAATGTGCTGGCAATTCGGACGCCAGCAGTTTGTGCTGGCAAATCTACAATGTTTTTTTTTTTTTTTTTTTTTTTTTTTTTTACAGTGTAGGGCCCTATCTCTTCTCTATGGCCTGCACCTGCACCCCCTCCCTCGTGTTTAATTTCCAAGCACACCGGTGATCGTTTTATGGACCCTGAAGGCATAAAAAGTTCAGTGGATCTTGTCCAATCCAGAGATGATCTCGAACCTGCAGCCCAGCCACTGAGCTACCAGTTTCGAAATTTTAAAATAACTAGGGGATCGTACCCGGGCTTCCCGGGTTACAGAATATAGGTGAAAACCATTTTTTTAATTGAAAAGTAACATTTTTTTTAATGCAATATATTTTTTAGATTGCCCATAAAAAATAAAAAAGAATTTTTCATTTATACAATCAAATAAACTTTTCAAATATATATGAAAGGCAAATTTTTCGTATTTAGTCGCATGCTAAAAGTTATTAGCCCAGGATTTCGCTGCTTACGGCATCCTTATATTTTCTGATAATTTCAGAGCTTTAAGCGCGTAGTTCAATTACATGTCTGTTAAATTTGTGTTTTATTTGTATTATTTTATTTATTTAATCATAGAGGAAGTTATATTTTTGTTTATGGAATTATTAGTCGTAAGAAAGTGAGGAAACTCTTTATGTTGTTTTAAGGGCAAGCGGATTAATCTTCTTAATCGAGCTCCACGCGATAGAAATAAATTTAAAAATTAACCTCTCAACCCGCAGTCACCCTTTTTAAAAAAATTGGTATTTTAACTGGATCATTTTAAAATCATTTTAACTCAAAACGTGAAGTCACGATTGTCAGCAAAATCTTTGCACATGAACAGTCGCAATCTTAACTCGAGATTCTAATCTCAGTACCGGGGAGTAAAAATTGCCGTAATTTAAGTTTTGTGACGCATTTGTGTTAAAAAGTTTAGTTTTATCTAAGAAAATCATCGTTTTTATTTAAATATGATGTCATTTTCACTTACTTAAGCATTTCACCTAGTGTCTAACTCGGCGAACCGAATTCATCCAAGAAAGAATCATCAAGTTCTGTAATATAAATCGCTATTTTTCGGACAAAGAGCATTTTTTACATACACACTGTATGCTACTGCTTTTCCGTAAAGTCACTCTAAATGTTTGTAAAACATTGCTTTTTATCAGTGTGTGATTTCGATTATGTTATTTTCAAAGATAAAGCATTTTCACCTTTGAAAAATTTCAAAGCAGCTGGGGTGAAGATGACGCACTTCTACAAAACATATTTCAGTTTTAAGAATTAAAGAACACGCCTTTTTTTATATATGAAATGACGTCAATTGCATCCGCTAAAGCTTCCCACTTTTACGATCCCGTCTTAAACAACATCTATAGAACGGTATGCAAAATGACATCATTATCGCGGAATAATACACAAATTCAGCAGAAAGCAAGGACGTTTAAGAAGCTCGGCAGTACAATCTCGGGTATCTAATGATTTATATGACTTCAATTTTTTTTTTTTTTTTTTTTTTTTTTTATATAATAGCTCCATGTTTTATAAGAAGTCATTCATTTCTATTTTTTCAAAATTCGGAAAATGAAATTACACACGGATTAATAAAATTGCATTTTTTCAGGTCACACAAATATTCTTTAAAATACATTTTTGTAAACAGAAAGTATTGTATCGTTTGTAAAGTTAAATTGCAATAAAATAAAAATCATTTAATTGATAAATAAAAACCAAATAAAGCCAAAACTCACCGGGTTTTATAACATACGGTATTCTTGACATAGCACGTATTTTAATTTCAATTTTTTTTCTGTTTTTATGAGCAAATGGCAACAAAAAGATACAACAATCTACTATTTTCATTTTTTCCCCTTTACTTTCATCAGAACTGGAGTATTTCAGTTGCCACGATTACAAAAAAAAGCAATAAAAACTACAAAAAAATTAATATCTTAAAAGTAAATTGAGATACCGCTTTCAAACAAATTGCATTTATAAGAGCATATTTTTCCTTATACGACGGTGTAATAATTTAAAATATGCGATGTTTAGAAGTTTAAAAATTTGCAGTAGAAAAAATTGCAAAACCAAAATTTTATTTTAAATTTCAAAGTGTTGCCAGTCGCAAAATGACGTATGCGTTACGCACAGATATGTTTATCCTTTATAATATAGATTGAAATATTTTAATTCATGCATAAGATATTTGAATACACGGAATTTTCACGATGATATATAAATTGGGTGGAGTGGAGGAATTGGGAGGTGTGTTTTTAAATTCTGATTCCTCATGTTTGTTTATCTATAATAATAAAGAAAGAAGTTTGTGTGTGAGTGAGTGAGTGAGTGAGTGAGTGAGTGAGTGAGTGTGTCGACGGTGTTTTGAAGAGACCACTGCACGTAGAGCTACAAAATTTGGGGAAAAGGTACGTCTATATATGAAGTTTTGCACCTCGAAGCACTCTCTTTTCGATTTTTTGATTAGATTTTTTTTAATTTAATTTTTTATGCGATTTTTAGCGCTTTTTTATGTTTCGAGGTGATTTTTCCATATAAGTGAGAAGAATATGGTTTCTTTCTTTTAACCCAATATAGTAAATTTTCTTCTCTTCTCAAAAAAGTTTATTCGGAATTCGTGCAGCAATTTTTGAATTCTTAGCGAATTTTTTATGCAATTGTTGAACAGCATTTAATACATTTCCATACCTATAAGGAGGTTGCCGTAGAGGGACATAGTTCTGTCGCCAAATGCAGCTAAGTTTGTCGTCAACTTGGCGGTATATTGCCAAATTTGGCGACCAAAATGAGTCGCCTAAAGTGACGCCAACTTGGCGATATCTCTAATATTTCGCCAAATTCCCATAGACTTCCATTGTAAACCAATGTGGATTACTTGCTTACAGAAAATCAACAAATTGAAATATTTTAATGCAACAAAAACTAATATTAACTTAAGGGATTATGTTAATTATATTTAAGGGAATCCAAGTAAATTAAATTGTGAATAAAAGTAACATGATACAATGCTTAGATTATTGTATTTTATTGATATTTTCAACGAAAGGGTTGGTAGTGGTCATTTTGCCGAAAATTATAGTTGATAAATGAAACGAAATGGCTATATCCGTTATAAAATAATGTAAACAACTCGCAAATTAAAAGAAAATAACTGTTATTTGATTAATTTAAAAAAAAGGAATCAAAAACCTTTTTAATGCGAGATAAAATTTATAAAATGAAAATATTTAATTTAAATATGAAAGGAATGTTTATAAAACTTAAAAAATAAATTAGTATGAAAGAAGCAATTGATACATTATTTGGCGATTTTTCCCTTCACCAGGTTAATAAAAATGTGCCTGAAAAAACTTGAAGAAATAAAATTTAAGTAACAGTCTTTTAGTCCTTCTTTTTTTTTAATTCAATTTAATTATCCTTTTTATGTAATTTTCCCATCGTATGTCTTATAAGAGAAAGGCTTTATTTGTGAGTTACATGCTATTT
This sequence comes from Maratus speciosus, assembly GCA_963932465.1. Classification (NCBI taxonomy): domain Eukaryota; kingdom Metazoa; phylum Arthropoda; class Arachnida; order Araneae; family Salticidae; genus Maratus; species Maratus speciosus. Next base: position 251,866,295 of record OZ010800.1, on the reverse strand, counting down.
AATTATTACCTTGGTCGCCAAACAATGCAATTTTAAGCCACAAAGGCAGAAGCGTGAAATAAGCCAGGCGAAGGTCGCAATAATTTTTTTTAAGTATAGGAGAACATTTTGGAGTAAATCTTTATATTCAAATGTAAATTATATAAAAAGGATTTAAAATTATAACTACAAGTCAAGTATTTAAATTTTAGTGTAAAAATGTGCCATATACACACATATTTTATAATCTTCGATAATCAAGCCACCATCAAATGACATATTTACTATATTATTGTAAGTTTTGTTGGCACAGATGTCATATACGCTCCATGGTACATAATGGGCTCCAAAATGGCGTTATTTTGCCTGACATGGTAACTCGGCTATTGTTGTTTATTTATTAATAAATTGTTTATTTACTTTTATTTTCTTTTTTACAGTTATATAAACTGTTTTGTTCTATAGATATTAATTAAAATTTTTATTATTTATTGCTATTTCCTTTTAAAACAATAGAAAATAATTTAAATATATATATTTAACTGGTATTCGAAAACGATGTTTTCACCAAATTGGCGTGAAAAAAAATCGCGCCAAACCCGGTACGTATCTATGCCTAATAGTTATTTACATTATTGTGATTACTTAGTATCAGGCAACAGATTGAAGAGTATTTGGTATATTTTTAATATATGGGATTTGGTGAGTTAGAGAAAATGGCCTTGGCGAGTGAAGTGAATTTTACGTATATTTACTGGCAAACTATTTACTTTTCATATACATATAAGCATTTTTTTTTCAATATTTATTTTATTTATAAAGAAGAGCTATTTATCTACTTTTAAATACGAACAGAAATAATTTGTGGTTCTACCTGATTATCCCATAGACCAAAAAAAAAAATATCGCCAAACTATAAGATTAAATGCCAATAATGGGTGATCGTAAATGTCAAATTTACTTGACATTAAACATTTTACACGTGTTTGTTACGTCATCAGGTGATTTTTAATTCGATACTTACGTTTCTTCGCGATCTGCTGCAATTTTTTGACATTCCATTTTTGACCTATAATACTAAAGTAATTTCTACCTTCATTTCAATAAAGTTCATTCGGATTTCGTATAAAAATTTTCGAATTTTTCGGGTATTTTGTATGTGATTTTTAGTGTAGTTTAGCGATTTTCTACCATTTTTCCACATTAGTGAAAGACATTGATAGAAGTTGAATCAACTTTCAATCTTCGAACACAATATATATATATTTTTTTTCTCTTTTCGAAATTTGCGCAGCGATTTAAAAAATTTTCGCGATATCTTATTGTGATTTTCAGAGGTTTTTCGCAATTCGTGCTGTTTTTTTACGTACCCAGGCAACGCCGGGCAAGTTAGCTAGTAATCCTTCTATATATAAAAAAAAAAGTTTTGATTTGGAAATGGACCAATGACAATCTGCGTAGATATTCCACGTAGATCCACATCCAACTTGAATGCTTAAGCATGGCTTTTCATCGTTAATATTAAAACAACTGTTGCATACAAAAATATGAAAATCGGTTGTATTATAGAGAAATGTTTGATAAACACGCTGATGCAGACAGTTTTCAAATCGAAGAATTATTTTAAGAGATATTTAATGCTAAAATTAGACAAAATCGTTCCATTAAAAAAGTTTTATTGGAGCAAAAACTATACATGAGAATTTAATCCTCTTTAGATCATTTTATACGTTATAAGTTCCCGGTGTGCAGATTGTATTTATTTTTCTTATTTGACTCATTTTTTGAGGTTTTATTTCAATTTTAAATTCAAATTTTCAGCATTTCGAGAGATATTTTTTACAAATTTTAGAAAATGTTATTAATTTAAACTGTTGCCAGTTGTATAAACAGCGCAAACAATAATGTTTACTTCAAGTTAAAAATTTATTTTACACGTGACTATGATAAACAGAAAATATAAAAAGCAGGAACTCATTGATAATTACGTCATAAAAATTATAATTACACGTGAATTTTAAAAGAGACAGTATATTGTAAAATAATAAATTCATAAACATGCGTTAGAAGTCTTAAATAGGAGAATTTACGTCACATTACACTTATTATATAAAATGAACAAAAAATAATATTGCTAAATAGTTTAAATTTAAAAATTGCTCGAGACATTTATTTAATATTTTAAGATGATCATAATATTTCATTTCTAGCAAAAGTATTTTTACGTGAATATTAAAAAGAAAAAGAAAAGTTTGGTGAAAATTACGTCAGATTATATTTCACAGATTCAAATTATAATTGAATCTTCCGAAATCTTTTTAAAGCCGATCAAATTATCGTGCTGTTAGAGTCTGCGGTGTCTGAACGGGGGTTGACGAGAGTAGCTCGTAGGGGGCAGAGCCCCCTAGTAATAATAAAAAGAAAAAGACAACATTTGAGCAAACATCAGGTTTTATGCTAAAATTTGTCATCTAAACAACTTATTATTTTCATTATTCTTTTTTCAACCTAAAAGAAAATTAATAAAATACGCATTACCTCCCAATTGCCCTAAATGGTGTAATTGGGAATTATAATCGTAATCCTGTTTAATTTTCTTCTGAAGTACATTCTGCACTAGGTATTTTTCTTTTCTTTTCTTTCTTTCCTTTTTTATATATATATATATTTAAAGCAACTATAAAAAATTGTATAGTTTTACATTTTTTTAATTAAAAAAAGGAAATCATTACGGGTACAAACATGAAACTATGACTTTTAATTTTTGGTAGCCTACATATTAAAGAAAAAATTCAAAGCTACATATTGTTATTTTATGTGCCCGCCCAGATCGTTTATTACGTAACGATTCAAAAACATGTTGGTATTTAATAATTTACTTGCCATTTATTATTAACTTTGTGTAGAAAGTGATTATTCAAATTATCTATTGCTAGAAAATATTACAAGGAGTTTCTTTGCTTACTACTTGAATCCAAAGGAAAATACAACATGAAGAGGCTCAAAAATAAACTTAAAATTTAAAAGAATATTTTTTAAGTAATTTCTATTAACCCTTTCCGGCGCGGAGTAAATCTGTTTGTAAAATGATGAAATGATGGACTGACATCAGAATTTACAAACGAATTTATTAGAAAATAAAAACTTGCTTATTTTCCCTTACTTTATAAAAGGAAAATTTTAATTAAATATTGTTTGCACAGTTTTTCAGTTTTGGAATTAAAATTAAGTGTCCTTTTTTGTGGAGACCGCCCGCTAAAGGGTTAAATCTGTAATCCACATCATTGGATCCCAGGGACTTCTCTATACAATACTTTACAATTGGCAAAACAGCGAACAGATAATTTTGTCAATAACAATTTTGTTATTTTTATTACACGTCTTCTATAATGAAAAAAACCCACACTTAGAATCCTGCGCGGGTCGGATTCTACCCGACCCGAACCCGCAAATTCCATTTTATGTCAACCCGCAACCCGACCCGAACCCGCAAAAATAATTTTCGGCAACCCGCAACCCGACCCGAACCCGCAAAAATAATTTCCGGCAACCCGCAACCCGACCCAAACCCGAAGTATTTCAACCCGCACCCGACCCGAACCCGCAATGTAAGGAAAGTAAATCATGTTTCAGTACCATTATGAAAAATAATCTACAATTGTATCTTTAACAGAGGTTTGCGCCGGACGGCAAAATTTCATACGGGCCAGGCCAAAGTATTAGGACAGTTTTTACAACGGGCCGAGCTGATAAACAAAATAAAGGGTCGAGACGGCAAAAAAATTGAACGGCCCTGCCAGGCCGGGTCGATAACTACAATTAAGCGGGTCTACAGGTCCGATATAAATATTTAGACGAGGCTGATAAAATTATAAAAGGGCCGAGTCGAGCTAGAGCCGAACTTTTAAGTTTTACACGAGGCGGACAGGCCCCGGGAGCAACAAAAAAGTTTAGAACCGGGTGCGGGTAACACGAACCGATGCAGGAGTCTGAACGGTATAAAACTGAAAATCTAATCTTTAAACATGCCTTAAAATTAGTTGCGGTTTCAAAAGTTCCACATATTATGATACACCTCGTTTTACACAATTGACCATCTGCCATTAGTTTATCAGCAGTTACTATGTTGAAAATTTTCCAGTCTAACATAGAGGTCTGTGAAGTTGGCCCCCTGACTTTATGGAATTTAAAAACTGAAAACACCCTTCGTTTGAGCGTCGTTTGAGCGCGTTTGAGCGACAAAAATTTTCGTTTGAGCGACAAACTGAAAAAAGTTATAAGCAAAAGAAAAATCGCAGGGGTCCACATTTTGTGAAGTTGGCCCCCCGACCTTTTCGGATTTAAAATCTGAATACAGCATACGTTTGAGCGTCGTTTGAGCGACAAAACATTTCGTTTGAGCGACAAACTGAAAAAAGTTATAAGCAAAAGAAAAATCGGAGGGGTCCACATTTTGTGAAGTTGGACGCCCGACCTTTTCGGATTTAAAAACCGAATACAGCATACGTTTGAGCGTCGTTTGAGCGCGTTTGAGCGACAAAAATTTTCGTTTGAGCGACAAACTGAAAAAAGTTATAAGCAAAAGAATAATCGGAGGGGTCCACATTTTCTGAAGTTGGCACCCCGACCTTTTCGGATTTAAAATCTGAATACAGCATACGTTTGAGCGTCGTTTGAGCGCGTTTGAGCGACAAAGATTTTCGTTTGAGGGACAAACTCGAAAAAGTTATAAGCAAAAGAAAAATCGGAGGGGTCCACATTTTGTTAAGTTGGCCCCCCGACCTTTTCGAATTTAAAATCTGAATACAGCATACGTTTGAGCGTCGTTTGAGCGTCGTTTGAGCGTCGTTTGAGCGACAAAAATTTATGTTTGAGCGACAAACTGAAAAAAGTTATAAGCAAAAGAAAAATCAGAGGAGCCTGCATTTTGTGAAGTTGGCCCCCCGACCTTTTCGGATTTAAAAACCGAATACAACATACGTTTGAGCGTCGTTTGAACGCGTTTGAGCGACAAAAATTTTCGTTTGAGCGACAAATTGAAATAAGTTATAAGCAAAAGGAAAATCGGAAGGGTCCACATTTTGTGAAGTTGGCCCCCCGACCTTTTGAGATTTAAAATCTGAATACAGCATACGTTTGAGTGTCGTTTGAGCGCGTTTGAGCGACAAAAAATTTCGTTTGAGCGACGAACTGAAAAAAGTTATAAGCAAAAGTAAAATCGGAGGGGCCTGCATTTTGTGAAGTAGGCCCCCTGACCTGTTCGGATTTAAAAACTGAAGACAGCATACGTTTGAGCGTCGTTTGAGCGACAAAAATTTTCGTTTGAGCGACAAACTGAAAAATGTTATAAGCAAAAGAAAAATATGAGGGGTCTACATTTTGTGAAGTTGGCCCCTGACCTTTTTTGGGATTTAAAAACTGAATAAAGCATACGTTTGAGCGTCGTTTGAGCGCGTTTGAGCGACAAAAATTTTTGTTGGAGCGACAAACTGAAATAAGTTATAAGCAAAAGAATAATCAGAGGGATCTACATTTTGTGAGGTCGGCCCCCTGACCTTTTCGCATTTAAAAACAGAATACAGCATACGTTTGAGCGTCGTTTGAGCGCGTTTGAGCGCGTTTGAGCGACAAAAATTTTCGTTTGAGCGACAAACTGAAAAAAGTTATAAACAAATTAAAATTCAGGAACATCGTTTTGTGAAGTTGGCCCCCCGACTTTATGGGATTTGAAAACTGAAAGCACCATTCGTTTGAGCGTCGTTTGAGCGAAAAAAATTTTCGTTTGAGCGACAAACAGAAAAAAGTTATAAGCAAAAGAAAAATCGGAGGGGTCCACATTTTGTGAAGTTGGCCCCCCGACCTTTTCGGATTTAAAATCTGAATACAGCATACGTTTGAGCGCGTTTGAGCGACAAAAATTTTCGTTTGAGTGACAAACTGAAAAAAGTTATAAGCAAAAGAAAAATCAGAGGGGACTGCATTTTGTGAAGTTGGCCCGCCGTCCTTTTCGGATTTAAAAACCGAATACAGCATACGTTTGAGCGCGTTTGAGCGACAAAAATTTTCGTTTGAGCGACAAACTGAAATAAGTTATAAGCAAAAGAAAAATCGGGGGGGGGGGGGGTCCACATTTTGTGAAGTTGGCCCCGCGACGTTTTCGGATTTAAAATCTGAATACAGCATACGTTTGAGCGTCGTTTGAGCGACGAAAATTTTTGTTTGAGCGACAAACTGAAAAAAGTTATAAGCAAAAGAAAAATCAGATGGGCCTGTATTTTGCGAAGTTGGCCCCCGACCTTTTCGGATTTAAAAACCGAATACAGCATACGTTTGAGCGTCGTTTGAACGCGTTAGAGCGACAAAAATTTTCGTTTGAGCGACAAACTGAAAAAAGTTATAAGCAAAAGAAAAATCGGAGGGGCCTGCATTTTGTGAAGTTTGCCCCCTGACCTTTTCGGATTAAAAAACTGAAGACAGTATACGTTTGAGCGTCGTTTGCGCGCGTTTGAGTGACAAAAATTTTCGCTTGAGCGACAAACTGAAAGAAGTTATAAGCAAAAGAAAAATCGGAGGGGTCAACATTTTGTGAAGTTGGCCCCCCGACATTTTCGGATTTAAAAACCGAATACAGCATACGTTTGAGCGTCGTTTGAGCGCATTTGAGCGACAAAAATTTTCGTTTGAGCGACAAACTGAAAAAAGTTACAAACAAATTAAAATTCAGGAATATCGTTTTGTGAAGTTGGCCGCCCGACTTTATGGGATTTGAAAACTGAAAGCACATTCGTTTGAGCGCGTTTGAGCGACAACAATTTTCGTTTGAGGGACAAACTGGAAAAAGTTATAAGCAAAAGAAAAATCGGAGGGGTCCACATTTTGTGAAGTTGGCCCCCCGACCTTTTCGAATTTAAAATCTGAATACAGCATGCGTTTGAGCGTCGTTTGAGCGCGTCAGAGCGACAAAAATTTTCGTTTGAGCGACAAACTGAAAAAAGTTATAAGCAAAAGAAAAATCGGAGGGGCCTGCATTTTGTGAAGTAGGCCCCCTGACCTGTTCGGATTTAAAAACTGAAGACAGCATACGTTTGAGCTTCGTTTGAGCGACAAAAATTTATGTTTGAGCGACAAACTGAAAAAAGTTATAAGCAAAAGAAAAATCAGAGGGGCCTGCATTTTGTGAAGTTGGCCCCCCCGACCTTTTCGGACTTAAAAACCGAATACAACATACGTTTGAGCGTCGTTTGAACGAGTTTGAGCGACAAAAATTTTCGTTTGAGCGACAAATTGAAATAAGTTATAAGCAAAAGGAAAATCGGAAGGGTCCACATTTTGTGAAGTTGGCCCCCGGACCTTTTGAGATTTAAAATCTGAATACAGCATACGTTTGAGTGTCGTTTGAGCGCGTTTGAGCGACAAAAAATTTCATTTGAGCGACGAACTGAAAAAAGTTATAAGCAAAAGTAAAATCGGAGGGGCCTGTATTTTGTGAAGTAGGCCCCCTGACCTGTTCGGATTTAAAAACTGAAGACAGCATACGTTTGAGCGTCGTTTGAGTGACAAAAATTTTCGTTTGAGCGACAAACTGAAAAATGTTATAAGCAAAAGAAAAATATGAGGGGGTCTACATTTTGTGAAGTTGGCCCCTGACCTTTTTTGGGATTTAAAAACTGAATAAAGCATACGTTTGAGCGTCGTTTGAGCGCGTTTGAGCGACAATAATTTTTGTTTGAGCGACAAACTGAAATAAGTTATAAGCAAAAGAATAATCAGAGGGATCTACATTTTGTGAGGTCGGTCCCCTGACCTTTTAACATTTAAAAACAGAATGCAGCATACGTTTCAGCGTCGTTTGAGCGCGTTTGAGCGACGAAAATTTTCGTTTGAGCGACAAACTGAAAAAAGTTATAAACAAATTAAAATTCAGGAACATCGTTTTCTGAAGTTGGCCCCCGACTTTATGGGATTTGAAAACTGAAAGCACCATTCGTTTGAACGTCGTTTGAGCGACAAAAATTTTCGTTTGAGCGACAAACTGAAAAAAGTTGTAAGCAAAAGAAAAATCGGAGGGGTCCACATTTTGTGAAGTTGGCCCCCCGACCTTTTCGGATTTAAAATCTGAATACAGCATACGTTTGAGCGTCGTTTGAGCGCGTTTGAGCGACAAAAATTTTCGTTTGAGTGACAAACTGAAAAAAGTTATAAGAAAAAGAAAAATCAGAGGGGCCTGCATTTTGTGAAGTTGGCCCGCCGTCCTTTTCGGATTTAAAAACCGAATACAGCATACGTTTGAGCGTCGTTTGAGCGCGTTTGAGCGACAAACTGAAATAAGTTATAAGCAAAAGAAAAATCGGAGGGGTCCACATTTTGTGAAGTTGGCCCCCCGACCTTTTCGGATTTAAAATCTGAATACAGCATACGTTTGAGCGTCGTTTGAGCGCGTTTGAGCGACAAAAATTTTCGTTTGAGTGACAAACTGAAAAAAGTTATAAGAAAAAGAAAAATCAGAGGGGCCTGCATTTTGTGAAGTTGGCCCGCCGTCCTTTTCGGATTTAAAAACCGAATACAGCATACGTTTGAGCGTCGTTTGAGCGCGTTTGAGCGACAAACTGAAATAAGTTATAAGCAAAAGAAAAATCGGAGGGGTCCACATTTTGTGAAGTTGGCCCCCCGACCTTTTCGGATTTAAAAACCGAATACAGCATACGTTTGAGCGTCGTTTGAACGCGTTAGAGCGACAAAAATTTTCGTTTGAGCGACAAACTGAAAAAAGTTAAAAGCAAAAGAAAAATCGGAGGGGCCTGCATTTTGTGAAGTAGGCCCCCTGACCTGTTCGGATTTAAAAACTGAAGACAGCATACGTTTGAGCGTCGTTTGAGTGACAAAAATTTTCGTTTGAGCGACAAACTGAAAAATGTTATAAGCAAAAGAAAAAAATGAGGGGTCTACATTTTGTGAAGTTGGCCCCTGACCTTTTTTGGGATTTAAAAACTGAATAAAGCATACGTTTGAGCGTCGTTTGAGCGCGTTTGAGCGACAAAAATTTTTGTTTGAGCGACAAACTGAATAAAGTTATAAGCAAAAGAAAAATCGGAGGGGTCTACATTTTGTGAAGTTGGCCCCCGTCCTTTTCGGATTTAAAAACTGAATACAGCATACGTTTGAGCGTCGTTTGAGCGCGTCAGAGCGACAAAAATTTTCGTTTGAGCGACAAACTGAAAAAAGTTATAAGCAAAAGAAAAATCGGAGGGGCCTGCATTTTGTGAAGTAGGCCCCCTGACCTGTTCGGATTTAAAAACTGAAGACAGCATACGTTTGAGCGTCGTCTGCGCGACAAAAATTTTCGTTTGAGCGACAAACTGAAAAATGTTATAAGCAAACGAAAAATATGAGGGGTCTACATTTTGTAAGTTGGCCCCTGACCTTTTCGGATTTAAAAACTGAATAAAGCATACGTTTGAGCGTCGTTTGAGCCCGTTTGAGCGACAAAAATTTTCGTTTGAGCGACAAACTAAATAAAGTTATAAGCAAAAGAAAAATCGGAGGGGTCTACATTTTGTGAAGTTGGCCCCCGTCCTTTTCGGATTTAAAAACTGAATACAGCATACGTTTGAGCGTCGTTTGAGCGCGTTTCATCGACAAAAATTTTTGTTTGAGCGACAAACTGAAAAAAGTTATAAGCAAAAGAAAATCGGAGGGGCCTGCACGTTGTGAAGTTGGCCCCCTGACCTTTTCGGATTTAAAAACTGAAAACAGCATATGTTCGAGTATTGTTTGAGCGCTTTTGAGCGACAAACTGAAATAAGTTATAAGCAAAAGAAAAATCGGAAGGGTCTACATTTTGAGGAAGTTGGCCCCCCGACCATTTCGGATTTAAAAACTGCATACAGAATACGTTTGAGCGTCGTTTGAGCGCGTTTGAGCAACAAAAATTTTCGTTTGAGTGACAAACTTAAAAAAGTTATAAGCAAAAGAAAAATCAGAGGGGCCTGCATTTTGTGAAGTTGGTCCCCCGACATTTTCGGATTTAAAAACCGAATACAGCATACGTTTGAGCGTCGTTTAAGCGCGTTTGAGCGACAAAAATTTTCGTTTGAGCGACAAACTGAAAAAAGTTATAAGCAAAAGAATAATCGGAGGAGTCTATATTTTGTGAAGTTGGCCCCCTGAACTTTTCGGATTTAAAAACTGAAGACAACATACGTTTGAGCGTCGTCTGAACACGTTTGAGCGACAACAGTTTCGTTTGAGCAACAAACTGAAAAAAGTTATAAGCCAAAATTTTTGCGGAAGAGCTTTCATTTGTGAAGTTGGCCTTCCGACCTTTTTTGATTTAAAAACTGAATAAAGCATACGTTTGAGATTCGTCTAAGCGACAAAAATTTTCGTTTGAGCGACAAATTGAAAAAAGTTATAATCTAAAATATATACGGAAGGGCCCTCATTTTGTGAAATTGGCCCTTCCACATTTCCGGATTATAAAACTGAATACAGCATATGTTTGAGCGTCGTTTGAGTAGTGGCAGTATAGAGTGAAAATTTTGGGTGCATCAAACGATTTCAGATAACTTTAAATTAATATCAATACAAAAACTCTTTGTTTTTGCTGACTATTTTAAAATACTTTCTGGAATTATTAAAATAAAAAAAAAAAATCAAAGACAAACATAGTATTTGCTTATTTATTTATTTTTCTTGCCTATTATTACAAAACAAGTCGCAGAAAAATTCAGTTTAATAATAAATGAGCTTTATAATATTATAAAAATTGTATATTAAAAAAATAATAATGGATTTTTCTTTTCATTTTTTTAACAGATGAGAAAATGAAGGAAAGTTGTCGATGTCAAATTTTATTTATACATAAGCAGATTTGTATTTACCTATTTGTGAGATCATTTTTACCAGTGATCACTAGGCATGCAAATTCCTAAAGACTCGTTGTTTAAGGAGGGCCAATGTAAAGCTTTACAAAAATGTATATTTTTTTTTTTACACAAAAAAATTCTACGTTGCTTTCCGTTTCCAACACATCACAGGGACGAATTTCCCTGGGCGTAATCTCGAATCTTTTTCTGTTATTCAGAGTCATTTTTACAAAACGAGTTAATTGTCAAAACTAAAATATTGCGTTACAAAATAACGCGTAGATCTGTATTTCATAACACGTTGAATTCACGGTCAGTATTAGTGTAATTTTACGAATCTTATTTCAAAATTTAAGTTATTCCGTGCATTTGCTGACTAAAATAAGTAATAAAACGATGTTTTTCTCAAAATAGCAGAAAATAGCGATTAAAATTACTCATGTTGAAAAATGAAGAATATAAACTTTCTATCATTTATTAAATTCGACTGAATTTTGTTGGATTTCAAACTTTTTTTCATAAAGAGATGGAAGATACCGTTACTGAAGCGAGGGTGGAGGTACTTCTGAATGAGATACCTGGATGAGGAGTGTTATATTGCTCTCCAAATCACAAAATAAGACATTCGGATCGAAAGATATAAGGAAACAACTGGATGATTAGCCTTGTTTTACCACATGTTAACTGGAGATGCCATCAGATCGATTAGGCAATGAAATTTTCTATTAAATACACTGTAAAAAAATGTGCAATTCTACAGATGTAATGTTACAGAAATCTGTATGCTTACTAAAATTTTTTCTGCACATTGTACAGAAAAAGATGTAAATCTACAAAACTAATTTTTGTAAAGCTACAGAAAACTGTATGCTTACTAAAATTTTATCTGCACACTGTACAGAAAAAGATGTAAATCTATAAAACTAATTTTTGTAAAGCTACAGAAATCTGTATGCTTACTAAAATTTTATCTGCACACTGTACAGAAAAAGATGTAAATCTACAAAACTAATTTTTATAAAGCTACAGAAATCTGTAGCTTTACAAAAGAATCTACTAAAATTACAATAATCTTACTAAAAATTTATCTGTATACCGGGTTCCAGTTACATAAAAAGTTCTAGTCATCCCAGTTTCCTAAGAAATTCTTAGTAACCTTACAGACTTTTTGATTTACTGTGCAAAAGTGTATCTGTTACATGAATTTTTGTTGTTGCCGTTGCATAAAAAGTTCTAGGAATCCCGGTTTCCTAGAAAGATTTTACTAACTTTACAGATTTCTTTTCACAGTGTACGTTTTTTTAAAATTTGGATAAAAATCACAGAAAACAGCTTCAAGCATATTAATTTTGAAAAAGTTTTCAAAATATTTTAAAAACTTACAAAATTATAAATTTGGGGGAAAAAAAGAAAATAAAAGAATCAAACCAATATAGATATTTTAAGGCATCAAAAAAGGCTTTGTGTAGGGGAAGGTGCGGCAAAATCGATTATTATAAATGTTTGTTTTTGCAAGTGCAATCAAATGGAAAAACTCTGAATACCGTTTTTAATATTAAATAAATCTTTGGCTATAATAAAACATATTCTTTTCGATAAAAAATATAATTTAATATATGTAAAAATAGCTTTTTTCAAACCTATACAAAAATCCGGTTATACACCACTGGTTGGGTAAAACCGGGTATCCATTTAAAATTCCCGGAAAACTTATTTTGGTCCAAAAATTCTTGTTTAATATAGTAAAAAAATAACTTTTTTATTTTTTATTTAACAAAACGAAATTCCACAAGTGTGCTTCCGTGTGTCAAAAATAAACACGTAACAAATTTTCTACATTGTATATGCTTACATATGTTACACTGGTAATCTTATTTTAACTGAATAAAACCATAAATTAATCTGTTTTCATGTTCTTCTTCATCCTACATGCTTCGTGTGCCCATCTTTGGCATTTCAAACATTGTATCCAACCTTCTTTAAAAGGTCAGTTAGCCCCTTGACTTTGAGGAAATTAAAAATGGAAAACAGCATAGGTTTGAGCGTCGTTTGAGCGCGTTTGAGCGACAAAAAGTTTCGTTTGAGCGACAATCTGGAAAAAGTTAGAAATAAAGTAAAATATGGGGCCAACAAAGCGTGAAGTTGGCCCCTCGACTTTATGAGATGAAAAAAAATTGAAAAACACACAGGTTTGAGCGTCGTTTGAGCAATAAAGATTTCCACTTTAGCGATAAACCAAAAAAAGTTATAATCAAAAACAACCTCCGGAGGGCTATTTACACGTGAAGTTAGCCTCTCGACTTTAAGGAAATGAGAAACGAAAAACAGCATAGGTTTGAGCGTCGTTTGAGCAAATTTGAGCGACAAAAATTTTTGAATGAGCGACAATGCTTTCAGAGTTATAGAGCTTTATTTATTTCCATACGACGCAAATGAGAGTTTGCAGCCAGCAGAAAAAACTAACTATATTAAATATATATATATATATATATATATATATATATATATATATATATATATATATACCATAGATTTGAGCATTCGAAGTAATTGTTTACGCAATAAAGATTTCTCTTTCAGCAGCAATATTTTCACAGCTAAAAAAATATTTTAGGACAGGGATACAGTTAAAAAGCATTATTTTAGGACACAATTTGTGCACAGCCCCATAAATTAATTATTTTGAAATCCTAAAGAAACCATACGTTTGATAGTCCAAAGCTCTTGTTTCATCGATAAAAATTTCTGCTTTCTTTAAGATGAGAATTATTATTACGCATTATTATTATTATTAAAAATATATTTTTCTAGTTCTCTTCAGACATATTAATATTTTTTAAATAATCTCTTTAATTTGACAACAGATTTAAATAAAAATAATGATTGGTTTATGCTCATGTAATTAAAAAAAAAAAGAAGATTAAAAAGTGAACATAAACAGTAAATCATATTTCTAGAGTAGATTATAGACTCTTTCTAACACATTGGGAATACTGCTACAACACTTTTAAACGCGTAGCAAAAATTCTGCTATAGCAATTTATTTCAATACACAGAAATGTACTTGATGGAAAGAATATGTCTTTCCAACAAACTTTAACTTTTATCTATAAACTATGATGTTATTATATACGAGGCAGCATATAAAAAGAAGCATTCGTATGACCATAATAGAACCTGAACTAGGTTAAGTGCATGTCTTGGTAAAGTATCGTACAGATAAAATTTACGATACTAATAAATCTACAAAAGTCATCGAAATTACGATTTATAGTTGTGTAGGACATCATGAGGGCATAACAACGAAATTTACAGCTGACCTTTGACCAGAAGGGCCACACACACGGAATAAAGTAAAAATAAATATAACTGGGTACAGCAAAAACTCAACCTATAAGGTTGCGCCACATAAATTCAGAGTCGACCAATGATATTCGCCTGTAAAGATGGGTGGCAACTCTATATGCAAATTTTCTAGCTATATGGTATAATTTTATGTTTGCATAAATAATGTAAACAGGACAATGTCCGTTTTTTTTTTGTTTTTTTCAGTGTAAGTAAGAGACAGACTTCACTTGCAAATTTTATCTCAATGCTGATGGCAGCAAAAAAATAAGATGCTGCGGTTGGATTTTAGCAGATTGCTGTACCATGAATAACATATAAAATATATATATAAAAAAATGAGTTACCCCAACATTGGCTTAAAAATACATGTGATGGCCGATTAAGGATTAATATTTTGTGTCAACATTTTTTGGAGACCTTTTGTGCCTACGCGTGGGATATTCACGGAGCAACGAGAATTCTACATGCTGCCGGGTGCAGTGGATTAGGTAGTCCATTATGATGTTATTCCATTGTTTTTTTACCATTAATAAGCATTACATATGAAAGTAACGGACTATGGTGATATTTCACGTGTTATAAAATTAATTAAATAGATTGATTAATTGAAATAGGTAAATATATATATAAGGATGTGCATCAGCATTACTATTAAAATATATAACCCACAATATGTAAATAACCTTTTTTTATTGTAAATTTTCTCCTATAATAAAATGTAATCAAGTTTGAATATGAGTAATCTTTTCTTTATTTTAATTCTTAATTAATATTTTTCTCTTATAGATGTGGGAATGTAAAATAAATAATCTATTTATCTATATGATTTACTAAAAAAATTATTATATAAAAGAAATTACAGACTTAGAAGGTAAACGATCTCCGAAAAAAATAACACAGCGCATTGATTAATTATAATTTTAATATTTAATATATTAAATTTTCTTTGGATTTCCCTGAAGGGAATTGTTAATTATATCGCTTACCTAGAGTCATTTGGTGCTAACACTGTACGAATAGTAAGAATCATAAAAATTAATCTCCTCATATAAAATTAATATTAATCAACCTCATTACCCGTGTTGCAATGTATTAAAGTTATGGATATATTTTAGCATGTATATATCATTCCAGCATAGGGGAGTGAGTTAGTTGTAATGGTGCCTTAGCCTTTTCCTAATTATATTAATTTAATTAATTTAATTTTAGGAGACCGAACCATAGGTTATTAATAAAAAAAAATTATTTTTCCTTTTTTTTACGTGTATCACCATAGTCGGTTTTAGTAGTACATATGAATCGGCAAACAGAAATTACTATACTACAAGAGAAAATATTATTGTGCTCATTATATAAAATTATTATATATATATGTATATATAACTTACAACAGAAATTGAAAAACAAAATTTCTTTGTGTTTTCACTGAGTAATGAAAATATCTTATGTACATTGTAAACTTCAATAATAATAGTAATTATATGTTTGATGGAAACAAATGAGTAAATTAATATGATAAATACAATCACAGTACTTGATAAATAAATAATTTTGGTCATAATTATTAAATCACTGTGTATAAAATTTGCAAATTTAATGCAGTTAAGCGAAATTAACAGTTTGCTATTTTATAATACTGTACATTTTTTTTAAAACCCTTTTCACTATTTCGCAGTGTTGATGTGTATTACTATGTTTTAAAATTTCATTTACATGTATAAAATTGATACTAATAACTAGGCGTTATTTTTGATGGTATATTGTGTCGCTCTTGATAAAAAAAAAATATATATTACTTAGTTTACATTATATTCTTATTTAATGAGTAACAATTGTAAACGTAAAAGTCATAGAGATAATACAAGGGTAAGTGGAGTTACAACTAGGAAACAATTAAAAGAACTGGCAAATACAAAGAAAGAAAGTAGTGTAGATTCAAATAATAATAAAAGTAGTAACAAGAATATAAATAATAAAAATTGTAATAAGAAAACTACTATTACGATTAACAATACACCCCAGAAAAACACATATATCATGGCCACTGACAAAATAACTGCCGAGAGTGTAATCGGCTTACTACCTAATTATGATGGAAAAAGAGAATCTAACATAAATTCCTTTTTATTACAATTTGATAATTTAATCAATCAAACCGAATTAAGCCCGATTTCTAAATTAACGATTCTAAAGGCAAGAATCGTTGGTCCCGCTAAAGAAAAATTAATGAGGGATGAAAAATTATTTTCGGAGAGTAATTTAGACAATTTCAAAAAGAAATTAAAAGAATTATTCGAGATAAAATGTAGTTTTAGTGAGGCACAAACAAAATTTTTTTCCCTTAAGCAGAAACCGGATCAAAATATGGCGGACTTTATATTAGAATTTAAAGCAGCAGCGGACTTATATATAAAAAAAGTGGACAGGATATTGGGGATGATAATGACTCCAAATTTACGCAAATGGTAAAGTTGTCTAGATTTCTGGATGCAATTAGAAGCGATTTTAGCTTAGAAATTCGTAAGGATTCTCCGAAGGATTTTAACACTGCATGTGAGATGGCATTAAAATTAGAGAGAGCTTTTGCACATGTCGATGTTAAAGATCTCAATAATATCGCTGCTAATAAGGACCCTGAATTAGTGAAGGAATTAGTAAAAATGAATATGGAAAGTGCGGAGAAAATTAAAATATTGACTAGTGAATTAAACAACATTAAAGTACATATGAATTCGAATGCAAATAATGTAACTAAATATTGCGATCATTGCAATTCTAAAACGCATTCCAATCAAAATTGCTGGTTCCAAGGTGACAAAGACCAAAATAAAAGTAATGCCGCTGAGAGAAACAAAACAACCCCTCATAACGAGCAGAATTCAGATAGGAAATGCGGAAGAGATAACAGTTACCAGTATCAGGGAAATTTCCCACAAAATTCTAAATATATGCATCAAAATTTCCATCCGAAACCTATGCATTATGCACCTCCTAACTACATGTATTACTCCCCACCCCCTCCCCACCTAAACTTTATGCCCCCACCCTACCTCAATTTACCTAATTACAACTACGGTTATAATCAGGACCATTACAATTCATATAACCAGGGTAATGGGTATGGAGGATATACAAGTGGAAGTTATCAGAGAAACTACCATAGAAATAATAGAAATTCAGAAGAGGATAAAAACAGTTCTCACAAAAACAAATATAAACAAAATAAAGATTATGAACAGAAACCTAAGGACAAACAGGGAAATTAATTGAGGGACTTACAGATTCAAATAAAAGGTACCCGCGTAAGTCTCTCATGGACGGGTCACACAATTCTTACAAATTGATTGCTAGCGTGAAAAGTAATAATATAGAAAGCCTTCCAATTATTAGTTTTGAAATAAAGGGTATTAAAATCACCGCCTTGGCAGATTGTGGGGCTGCGGTCAGCCTGGCCTCACCCTCCTTATTTGAGCAACTAAAGAATGCAGAAGTTAAATATAAAAATTTATGTAATCAGGTAAAAATTCAAACACTCACTAATTCGACAATTGCTTTCAAACAATGTATCAAATTAACCTTCAAATTGGAAAATGTATTCGTGTCAGGTGCATTTTATATCACAAATTCAGATTTTGGCCGTGATTATAATATGCTACTCGGTTTTGATTTTCTCAAAACAAACAAAATTATTTTGGATTTTGAGGATAAAACCATGAAATTAAAAAATAAAAACATTACACTGAATTTTCTCAGAGACACATCTCAGGGGCAGATAAACAATTTAACTCCATCTCCCATTAGTACAAATGACAATCATGAACCACAGGAAATTAACATAAAAAAACAAAGAAATAAAAACAAAAAAGAAAAATATCACGTAAAAATATTATTTCAGCTAAGATATCTCAAAACTCAGAGATATGTCCAGGTGAGAGAGTAATTACTGAATTAATATGCCCAAATCAATTTATTATTAATGACACTATAATGTTAGAACCAATTAAACATAACATTAACATACATTATGACACATCAATTCATGAAATTGGCAAAGATAATAAAATTAACATAATTATCAGGAACGACTCGCAGCAGAAATTAAATTTAGTAGAAGGGATGAATATCGGTAGAATTTCCAAGCATTTTGAGATAACGTCAGAAAATGACAATAGCAGTCAAGAATCAGATCCAATAGTACAAGTTAACAACATTTCTTTAGAGGAAATTCGTGAACGCAGAAAGGCGGAACTCAGTCCAGAGGATTTTAATTTACAACATCTGGATACTGATACACAAGCAAAATTACAAGAATTATTACTAAAGAATGCTTATGCATTCTCCAAAAATTATTACACTCTTGGAAAAACATCTTTAGTTGTACCCAGATTTAATTTAATGCACAATTATCCTATACAAACAAAACCATATAAAACGGCACATAGTGTAAAGGAGTATGCTAAGTCAGAAATTGATAAGCTTTTGAGAGCTAATATAATAAAGAAATGTCACTCTGATTACGCGTTTCCAGTTATTTTTGTAAAAAAAAAAGTTACACAGAAAGGCGAAAACGTAGAAGAAGTTAAGTATCGCATCGCTGCTGATTTTCGTTTGCTTAACCAGATTTTGCAAAACTATGCCTATCCGATACCTGACATAAAACGGATTTTGCAGACAATAGGCGGCAAAAAGTACTACACTGTTCTAGATTTACACTCGGCCTTCTATCAAATCGTTTTAAGAGAAGAAGATACAGACAAACTTGCTATTATTACAGAACATGGAAAATTTTCTTATTTAAGACTACCTTTCGGCACACGTCTCAGTACGGCTTACTTCGCAGAATTAATGGATATATTATTAGGACACTTTGATAAAAGTCAAGTGACATATTTCGTCGATGATATATTACTGGCAACAAACTCATTACAGGAAATGATAGAACTATTAGACAATGTACTGAACATATTCATTGAAAACAATATTACAATTGAACCAACTAAAATGCAACTCTGCATGGAAGAGATCGAATTTTTAGGATTCACCCTTAATAAGGAAGGAATTTCACCTTCAAAAAGAAATACTGACAAAATTCAAAATTTAGCTAGACCTAAAAATAAGAAAGGAGTCAAATCACTCCTTGGTCTCTCCAGTTATTTTAGATCACTTATTAAAGACTATTCTAAAATAGTAGACCCTTTAATTAATCTCACTAAAGATAAAGTAAAATTTAAATGGTCGGAAGTAGAAGAAAATGCATTCAAAGAAATTCAGGCTGCTATTATACAGAATCCTACTTTAAAAACCCCTGATTTTTCGAAAGATTTTATTCTAATCACGGATGCGGCTAAAACCGCAATTTCGGGCATATTGGGACAAGAGTATGATGGCGTTCTCCAACCAATTGAATTTTTTGGAAGAAAATTAAGAAATCCTGAGAAGAATTACCCTAGTTTTAAATTAGAATTACTCGCCATACACGAGGCAGTAATGTATTTTAAATACATTTTAACAGGTAGGAAATTCATTATACGCACGGATTCCAAAGCCCTAACATATTATTTAAATTTAGAGAAACAGCCTGATATTGTAGCTAGATGGATCGACGATCTCGCACCGTTTAGCTATGAAATAGAATTTATTCCGGGTTTTGCCAATCCAGCAGATTATTCCACTCGTAATTTAAATAATTTAACAGCTAGAAACGAACTACAAAATTCACTATTTGTCGTTAATAAAGATTTGGTTGATGAAAATATCAAAGAGCAGCAATTACAAGATGATAAATTAGAGAAAATTATCGGTAAAATTAAAAACAACAAACAGAATAAAATTACTCGAAAGTTTGTTCTAAACCATAAAGATATATTAATTTTAAAACCTGGATCTGATGGCAAAGAATTACTTATCGCTCCAGAGTCACTTAAAATGGAAATAATAAAAGATGCACATAAACCTCATTTCGGTTTTAAAAAAACTTATGATATTATAAAGAGTAGATTTTATTGGCACGGAATGTACCGTGATATAAAGAATCATTGTAATAAATGTATACCATGCAATACTACCAAACAGCACCAAACAATCAAGGTGCCTACACAAAAAATAGTAAAGGACCAAGAGGTCGGTTCAGCAATTCATATCGATCTAATAGGGTTACTCCCTATGTCTTTGAAAAAGCATAAATACATTTTTGTTATTGTGGACTCTACGTCAAGATTCTTAGAAGCTGTTCCTATTCGCAACTATGAAACCCAGACACTTTTGAACGTACTGAACGGATACTTTAGCCGTTATGGTTTATGCAAATCCGTAACTTTAGACAACGGCAAATATTTTCACTCTCAAGTGTTCAAAGAATACATGGATTCCTTAAATATACAATTAAAATTTGGCAGCGTCACTCACCCAGAAACGAATGGAATTTCTGAAGTTACGAATAAGATATTAAAAAACTCGATAACAGCTATGAGTAAAACTACATTAGAGTGGGATACTAGGCTGGACTATTTTAAATTACTTTATAATACTTCCCCTCACCGCGCAACAGGTTTCCCGCCATGTCTCTTATTCTTTGGGAGAGATATTAGAAACCCATTTTCCATCCACCTTCCCACACAAGATATTATTACAGCAACATATGTGCAAAATAGGGTACAACATTTGGAAGAAATAAAAAAATTTGCGCTACATAATCAAGAACGAATGTTAGCCGAGTATATTAATAACGACGAAATGCAGAAAGTAAAATTGTTAAGAATCGGGCAAGAGTGTTACCTAAAATGTGTGGGTACACCGGGAGTATTTCAGCCTAAATGGAGAGGTCCTTTCGAAGTCTTAAGAAGGTTTCGCAATAATAATTACCTTTTAACAGAGCTCCAAAACCCGCTCAAAGATCCGATTAAAAGACATATTTCTCTATTATTCTCAACAACGAAAGTCGAGTCTAGAGCATGCCAAATTCATAACGGGTCGGAGCAGGAAGGTAATCAACGTACATAAAAGTCGTTGGACATATATATTTTTTTTCATATATTACTGTATTTATGAAAATAATATGCGTTATTTCATTTATCGTTATACATACCCTTTTTATTATTCAAGAATATTCGTTAATTTATCAATGAAATGTTTCATGTACATTTGTGTTGTATATAGATATTTTTTTTTTCAAGTGAAATTTGTGGGTTATACTACACATGGATAAATTCTCAGAGAGGACATTATATACACATTATATGGGAAATTTAAGTGTAGGTGTGCTATATACCTGTATATATATATAAAATAAAATAAAATACATCGTGCAGAACAGCCGGTTCTTTTAAACCAATTTTTTTTTCTCCCCCAACGCACAGCGTAAAGTTTGGGAGCTGTGGCTTTTGTTTACGATGATGGTCAATGTTTTGAGGAGGAGCGCCATCTCGTGGTGCTAAAAGCGGAATTTTTCTCCTCTGTCCATCTTTTTAGGCAGAAGAGAGAGATTAGTTTCCCCCCCACCACCCTCCAACCTGCGCGCCAGAGAGTTAGTTTGCTTTGGAATGGCCAGTTACGAAGGAACAATTTTGTGCACATAAGGTTTTGATCAGTAAAAAAAAAAAAAACATTGGTACAATTCTATGGCATGCAATAAATGAAATTTTGCTTACTTGTCTTCAATCAGAGGCAGGCTGGAATGAGACGTCCTGAAGTTCTGCTTCGCTTGATTTATTTATTTATTTTTTTCCTTGTCGTATCATTCCTCAGAGAGTCAACTGCAAAATATAACATATTATGAGTATCCTAATTTTCAAGCATTTTTAT
This sequence comes from Maratus speciosus, assembly GCA_963932465.1. Taxonomy (NCBI): domain Eukaryota; kingdom Metazoa; phylum Arthropoda; class Arachnida; order Araneae; family Salticidae; genus Maratus; species Maratus speciosus. The sequence continues at coordinate 251,844,303 of OZ010800.1, read as the reverse complement.
TATAAAATATTATAATTTTTTTTTCTTACTTTCTTATTAATAGTAAAAATAAATTAGTTTAATTTTAATATTTATTAATACCTTGGGATTTAGCGGCTAGTCCTTATAGCATGTTTCTGCCGATAGGGCTGACATAAATTACAGTTGAGGCAGGGAATATGCATTGTTAGTTATTATTATGAAATTTGCTATACATAAAAAAAAAATTTTTTTCTTTAGTACAACAGTGTACATATTATAAAAATTATTCTTTTTTCTTATTTAACAGGGTGAACTTATCACTATTTTACTCTCAAATTATTGAAGTCATGCAGTAAATTTAATAATAAAAAAAAATTAAGTTAAATAAATTAAAAAGTATTACTGTTACTCAGTCTATTAATTGAATTGTAAGGTCATATAAAATATTAATTATATAAATATTGTCGTTTAAATTACATTACACTGGATTTTACACGAAGATAATAAATTATATTTTCTTTCTCATGTTCATTAATTAACAAAAAAAATTTTTTAAAGAGGATTCCGTTTTGATTGGCAATCTGAAAATTATTCAGGGCTTGGACAACACTCCTTTTATTCTAATTCGAATTAAGTAAACAGTTACCTTTTTTTCAAAATAAAAAAAAAATAAAATTTTTCACGTAACAATAAATAAATAAAATACTAAATATGGCAATAAATAAATGATGTATTGCTTTTAAAAATAATCAGGTAACTACGAGGAATATATCAATGTTTAAATAAATTAGGCTATATTACCTAAACCTTTCTTGTCTCTTTTCTGTAAAATAAAAATAAACAAATATCTTTTTAGCCTTTAATTACATAAATTAAATGGGATTTCTCAATTAAAATTTTATACATTTGGTTTCTGGTAATTTAGTACAAAATAAATCGTACCTGTTTATGAGAATTCCTTCTCTTGTAATGTTGATTTCCTTGTTGCTGGCACAGGGTGGTGCACCGATCTTCGTTATAGAGTGGGCATTCATTATTAATAGGCACGGCATCCAGTTTTTCCGTAGCATTCTGTCTCCACCGCTAATTAAATTAAGATAAAATTAAGTACAAGGGTAGTCATTTAAGTATATTTTGTGATGGATGTAACAAAAAGAATAAAATGTAATAATTAGGATTTTTGTAGATTAGATCCTCATATTTTTTTGTTGGTTCCGTTTAACCCCCCCCCCCCCCCCCACCCCTCTTTTTTTTGTTGTTGTTCGCACCGAGTTATTTTGTTCAGACTCTACTTACTTCGTAGGTAGGTTTTCACAGGCTAATGGGAATTAAAACATAAGGGTTAATAATATACCTCCTGTAGGCATAACACAGTTTAGTTTAACACTGTTAAATTATGCAAATAAATAAATAAATAAATAATACATTTGTGATTAACATTTAACCCATAATCGTAAAAATACTAGTACCTGTGTATAATACAATGTGACTCTCAATACATAATGCATATACAAAACATATAAAATAATGAGATGTTTAGGTATTGCTTATGATAAATAATAATATTAATAGGAGCGCATAGATTGGCCAATCTTTCAAAAAAAAAAACATACCTAAAGTATTACTTATATTTTATTCTCCACAACAACATTAAAACATAAATTATAAAAACATTCAATCATTGAGTGATATTGGATTATTTAGCGAGAGTTACATATAATTTTTTATAATGTTAGTCGTGCTTACGAGGTACACGTCAAGACTACTTTCTTACCTTCAAATTGTTGTTTCATACCTCGACTAGTACTATATTATACAAACCTTAAGGGGTACCAGTAAAACTTACTCCTTCATTTCTGTTCTATCCATTGGAGCCAGCAGATCTGCGCCTTTTAGATTTTAGGCGAATTAGGCAGGATACTTGTCTTGCTGATGATGTTTTCTAAAAAAAAAAAAAAAAAAAAAAAAAAAGATTATTAATGAATGTTGCAGTTATGAAAATATACATTCTCGCAGATTCCTAGTGTTGAGTCCAATATGGCACGATTTCAGTTTTTTTTTTCTTTGCGCTCCCAAACCGGCAACGCTATTACGGTGGCGACTAGATACTGTGGGAAAATTCATGTAATCAGTTGACCCCTCAGTCGGTCCCGCGCTTTTGCAGCACAGTCCATAAATTTTCATGGGGGAGACAAAGTGATTAAGACTGTAACGAGTTTTTTTTCTTTATCGATAAGTCGATCTTGCAACCAGTTTTCTCCATAGCCGAGAGAGGAATGAAATGTCTCTTCCTGCTCTTGAAATGAATCGGATTTGCGCTTAGGAGAAACCTGATTCATCTCTTTCTTTGAATCAAATATCATTTGTTAAGTCAGATAATCAAATACGAGCATGTTTTGTTTTAGTGGCAGTTAGCGATACAGAAGCGATGTATATGTAAATATACACCACTTATTTAAAATAAATAAATAAAAAATAAATAAATAATAATAATAATAATAATAATAAAAACACATACATTCTATCAGCGAAACAATAAATTAAAGAACCAGTAGATTTGGATGATATAAAAAATTTATATCGTATGTTCACGAGTTCATAATGTAATTATTGTATACAAATTTTGTCTCTCTGAGTATTTTATTATTATATATGAAATATAATGAATTGTCTTTTATGTGTAATGTTAGTTTAATGTGTAACTGTTTGCCTATTCATATTTACATATCGTATGGTAGAAATTTGGCGTTTATTATCTTACTTATTCCAAAATTGGTTGCTTTGATATACAATTGGCTAATTTAACATTAAATTGTTGAGTGCTAAATTGCAAACAATGGAATAATTAATAAATACAGTGCAATCTACTACGACAGTTATGCCTCGACGACGTGATCCGTACACCAGAACTGTTGGTGTATAAAAGGACTTGCTATGCACATCTTCAAGCCATCCAAACCACTATGATACTCAGTGAGTGTCAATGACTCTATATATACAACACAGGACAGGATGCACACAAAGTGCTGGACAATGACATGAGACTTTATATTCCAGCTGAAGGAGTAGGGTCAAGCAAAAAAAAAAGAAACACGTTGCACTAAATTTCTTTTTTTTTTCCATATTGGAGGCGGAGATGATGGAAAGAATATGTCTTTCCAACAAACTTTAACTTTTATCTATAAACTATGATGTTATTATATACGAGGCAGCATATAAAAAGCATTCGTATGACCATAATAGAACCTGAACTAGGTTAAGTGCATGTCTTGGTAAAGTATCGTACAGATAAAATTTACGATACTAATAAATCTACAAAAGTCATCGAAATTACGATTTATAGTTGTGTAGGACATCATGAGGGCATAACAACGAAATTTACAGCTGACCTTTGACCAGAAGGGCCACACACACGGAATAAAGTAAAAATAAATATAACTGGGTACAGCAAAAACTCAACCTATAAGGTTGCGCCACATAAATTCAGAGTCGACCAATGATATTCGCCTGTAAAGATGGGTGGCAACTCTATATGCAAATTTTCTAGCTATATGGTATAATTTTATGTTTGCATAAATAATGTAAACAGGACAATGTCCGTTTTTTTTTGTTTTTTTCAGTGTAAGTAAGAGACAGACTTCACTTGCAAATTTTATCTCAATGCTGATGGCAGCAAAAAAATAAGATGCTGCGGTTGGATTTTAGCAGATTGCTGTACCATGAATAACATATAAAATATATATATAAAAAAATAAGTTACCCCAACATTGGCTTAAAAATACATGTGATGGCCGATTAAGGATTAATATTTTGTGTCAACATTTTTTTGGAGACCTTTTGTGCCTACGTGTGGGATATTCACGGAGCAACGAGAATTCTACATGCTGCCGGGGGCAGTGGATCAGGTAGTCCATTATGATGTTATTCCATTGTTTTTTTACCATTAATAAGCATTACCTATGAAAGTAACGGACTATGGTGATATTTCACGTGTTATAAAATTAATTAAATAGATTGATTAATTGAAATAGGTAAATATATATATAAGGATGTGCATCAGCATTACTATTAAAATATATAACCCACAATATGTAAATAACCTTTTTTTATTGTAAATTTTCTCCTATAATAAAATGTAATCAAGTTTGAATATGAGTAATCTTTTCTTTATTTTAATTCTTAATTAATATTTTTCTCTTATAGATGTGGGAATGTAAAATAAATAATCTATTTATCTATATGATTTACTAAAAAAATTATTATATAAAAGAAATTACAGACTTAGAAGGTAAACGATCTCCGAAAAAAATAACACAGCGCATTGATTAATTATAATTTTAATATTTAATATATTAAATTTTCTTTGGATTTCCCTGAAGGGAATTGTTAATTATATCGCTTACCTAGAGTCATTTGGTGCTAACACTGTACGAATAGTAAGAATCATAAAAATTAATCTCCTCATATAAAATTAATATTAATCAACCTCATTACCCGTGTTGCAATGTATTAAAGTTATGGATATATTTTAGCATGTATATATCATTCCAGCAGTACTCAAGACTGTATAGAGTTCTAGAACTTATGCTTACCAAGTAATATGAAAAAAAGTAATTACATTTAACAACTCATATCTCAGCAGAGAACTTACTTGCAGCTACTATTGCTCATATCTCTTCTTTAACCGAGTTCTTTTGTGTGCACCTGTAAATGAACGTTAAGTGCAATGCACACTATATTGTATAATAAACTGCATATTCTCTTTTAAGGGCCCCTCGTGATGTATATTATTTTAAATACGTTTGAAGTTTTGTAACATTATTAAAATACACTAAGAATTGACGTTTTCCCATACACCGTAATGCAATGAATTTTTTTGAGTATCTGTGTAGCTGAAATGGAATTTTAAACACACACTTCATTTTCGGAACATGCCACCATAAACTTCAGTAACATGCATCCACTGTATGATAAGGGTAATACCAGTATATTTACGCAAGTTAGAGCTCAAATCGACAGACTGATGGCAGATAGACAAACAGTATTCATAAATTATATAAAGTTTTGTTAGAAAGTGTTACAAATGAAAAAGAAAATCTCAATGGAAAAGAACTGTAAGTGATTTAACCTTAATTTGTACTACCATTGCTTTTCTGGATTTTAAAATGTTGACTTATTAATGCAGACTGAGAAAACACATTTTATGATTGAAATTTTAGAAGTCCTAAGACGGATACAAGTGTTTCTTGTATACTCAAATGATACTAAATGATGAAATAGGCAATAAAACCATTAATATGTCAACGCAAATGCCCGCAAAGTTCAGTCAATCTATAAAAACCTATTCTACTCCTCCCCCCCCCCTCCCCTCCCCTCACCTCTTAAATTTAAGAACATAATATCAATGGAAAAGGAGTTAAACTTTTGTTTTCATAGTCGGGATTTAGAACTAAAGTTGACACCCTGCTAAATTTCATACATCCCCTTTTAACTTCCCCCTTTCGGTTTCTTACCAAAGATGAGTAAAATATACTATAGTTTGACATAGAGAGTAATGAACCAAGTGGGTAGCGGTTCCTGCATGAGCCATAAATTTAGTCACGCAGCTCTTATTTCAGGAAACACCGGACATTTTTAAAAATCATGCCGAAAACGATAGCTGATACTCGCTTTTGCAGGTGTTTGTAACAGGGCTTATAGATAAGACACTTACTCTATAGTCCTGCATGTTGAGTATAATAGTATGAAGAAAAAACGATATTATTGTTTTCCTATCATTTTTTTTTTCCAGTCTCATTAGATTTCATACACGTTTTCTTTAAATATGACATTATTTTCATGAGCCGCAGCATTTAGTTCTTTTGAGATTAATATCCAGACATTAGTGCCAGTGGATTAAAAAATTATTGGAAACTACAATCATTTTGCACAATCGTATTAGAATGTCAAAGTTTGTAATTTCTGAATACTTTGTGTATTATTTAATCTGTTTATTAATAAATTTCAATTTCCAGCTCATCATTAAATTATAATAAACTCATTAGTGTACAAAAAACATACACAATTGGCGATCAAATATTTTATTAACAATATTATAGCAAATAAGATCAAACTGAATTTCTAACATAGCTTTTTAATGTAAAAATGCAAAAGACCTTTTTTCTTTTTTCTCTTTCGTTTTACTAAACATAATACGAATACAATGGTGAATTTTAAATTTCTATATAAAGAAATTACTTATGTTAATTTTTTTTCCAGGTCTTCTTTAAATTGGAGCCCTCGGGCATCTATCTCGGACGACTTATTTCAAATCTGATAGAAATAGTAACACAATTTCACTAAATCTTAAACTGCAATTGAAGAGATTAATAATAATAATAATAATAATAATATTTACAGTAGTTTTACATAAAATTTGAAGTAATAGTAAAAAAATTTCAACAGTATAAAAAATGATTTTTAAATACATATGTTTTATATATTATTCCGAAATGTATTTCTAAAAGAAAAAGAGTGATTTTAAATAAACATTTAAAACATGATTCAAAATCATTATCATTTGAATTTAACAAATTAAAACTGTATGATCATAATTATATCAGAATTTTTAATACTTAATAGTATTCCGTTTAAATTTATTAAGAGAGAAGTAAGAACGAATAAAATTAAGTGGTTAAATGTTATGAATATATTGAAAACTATTACGTAGCTGATACAATTAATTAATTTAAAAATATAAATTAATCATCATATATACTAAAATATATATTATTTAAATATTATTGTTAATCAAACAACAAAAATTATACATTTTATATTAAACATACAAATAAATGTAAAACTTTTTTAATAAAAAAGAATAAAAAAATTTATAAAATATTCAACTAATTCAAAATATCTTTTAAAATAAGTATTTCAAAAGTATTGATTTTTTTTATAAATATACACAGTTATTTATAAAATTTTATAAATAAAAACAAGTATAACTTCATTAAACTGTCTAGTACACAAATATGTATTACACGGTCCAATCTTAATATTGATGTTATTAAGAAGAAATTTTTATTTAGTTGTAGGAAATAACACTCGAATTACAAAACCAATTAAAAAAAAATTCGTAACATATATACATATATAAATACTAGGGTGTCAACGATTTTAATCAAATGATTTAAATCAGCGATTAAATCGTGATTTTAATCAACTAATTAAAAAAAAAAATCATTGATTAAAATCATAAATTTCCGCAATGTTTAAAATTACATAAAAATGTACTAAAATCTAAGATGAACGTAATTTGGAAAGTTTTTGTTTTGCCGTATGAAAAAACAAAAGAAAGCCTTAAATAATTTCTAAGCTTAAACTTTTCCTTAGACTTTTAAAAAATTAAGTACAGAAAGTTTGTAAAAAGAAAGTTTTTTTTTCTGGCATAAAAAGTATTTCATTTAAAAATTATATTCAACTTGTACATAAAGAAATGGACCACAAGCATTACTGACGTCATACAACGTCACGATGGATTATAGCTAATCAGCTTCTCTATTTTTCCCACAAGCGCTCGCCAAAAGCCAATCAAATACCACAATACTTGTGGGAAACATTGCAAGCTCCGCCCAGTGCGCGTGGTCAATTGGTTAGGGATTGAAAAGACAGCAAAACTTTTTTTCTTTTTCCGCTCAAACAGAAATCTTTATCGCTCAGAATAGGATTCAGAGCCGAAACTGGCCTTTTTGGCGCTCGGGGCGAGCATGGATTTTGGAGCCCCCCCCCTTCCGTTCTCCACCACAAAGTAAATTTACGAAAAGAATTTTTCTAAGTATCTAATAGAAAACTTATTTTTAAATTTAAAATATATAAAACTGAACTACGTAATCAGTTTTGTTAAACATTGATTCATTAAAACCTTGAAAACGGAATCAAAAGAAACGAATTGCATTTTAATCTTTTTAAACATTTTTTTTTGGTATAGGCTAAGTGAGGTTGATATATGGAGGGAAAAAAGGGTTCTACTAAGAATTTTACATTATGAATTCCCCCTCCCGTTTGTTTTTATTGTCCCGAGCAGTCATCGCCCATGGCAAGACGGAAAAAAAAGAAAGGAAGGAAGCTCAACGCTGCTCAGCGGAAACAATCATCTTTCTTGGAATTTTTTTTATCTAATAGAAAGTCACACTGAGGGGTCCTTCACATTTGGTAGTTATCCACAGTGGACAGTGTCTCACAATAGAGACTGACCTTGAAAAAAAGTAGTAATTCTCCTACACGGAAGTGATTTAAGAGATAGAAGGCAAAGGCATAGACATGCACATGATACTTTTGGAATGGGACACTAAGAAAAAAAATATACCGCCTTCAACTAGAATGAATAGGTAATCATTTTCTGTATTCCTAAACTAGAATATAGATTTCCGAACTCTGCGAATAGGGTAAACAACTAAGCTGAATAGACGAAATTATCTAGAATTTCTAGGCTCTTGTTTTCCAGATGACGAAACTATAATGAATCGTTTCAATAGCGAGGAATTATCGCTTAATTTCTGGAATGGTTTCATAAACAAGAATTATAGTTACTAAAACTAACCTATTGTATTCGCATCTATTTGCAGGGACTTTTAAATAAGTTTGACGATGAGAATATAGGAAAACGCTCTTGAATTCTAGTAGGAGACTTTAGAACTCTCTAGCAAAGGGAACTAGAATTTATAAGGATGAGATGGAACTATTTTTTTCTAGATCAACAATTTAGATTCTAGATGCCAGAACAATATTTTTTTCTCAGTGGAGGATGAAAAAAGCCTAAGAGAACAGTTCTTTTTTCTTATTCATTTGCAATTTCGTATTGTAGATGAATATTTTTATCTATTGGTAAAGTTTAATGCATTTGGTTCAGTTTTCCTTTTAAATTTTTTATACAAATTTCGTATATATATATATATCACAAAATGTAGACCCCTCAGATTTTTCTTTTGCTTATAACTTTTTCAGTTTGTCGCTCAAACGAAAATTTTTGTCGCTCAAACGACGCTCAAACGTATGCTGTCTTCAGTTTTTAAATCCGAACAGGTCAGGGGGCCTACTTCACAAAATGCAGGCCCCTCCGATTTTTCTTTTGCTTATAACTTTTTTCAGTTTGTCGCTCAAACGCGCTCAAACGACGCTCAAACGTATGCTGTCTTCAGTTTTTAAATCCGAACAGGTCAGGGGGCCTACTTCACAAAATGCAGGCCCCTCCGATTTTTCTTTTGCTTATAACTTATTTAAGTTTGTCGCTCAAACAAAAATTTTTGTCGCTCAAACGCGCTCAAACGACGCTCAAACGTATGCTGTATTCAGATTTTAAATCCGAAAAGGTCGGGGGGCCAACTTCACAAAATGCAGGCCCCTCTGATTTTTCTTTTGCTTATAACTTTTTTCAGTTTGTCGCTCAAACGAAAATTTTTGTCGCTCAAACGCGCTCAAACGACGCTCAAACGTATGCTGTATTCAGATTTTAAATCCGAAAAGGTCGGGGGGCCAACTTCACAAAATGTGGACCCTCCGATTTTTCTTTTGCTTATAACTTTTTTCAGTTTGTCGATCAAACGAAAATTTTTATCGCTCAAACGCGCTCAAACGACGCTCAAACGTATGCTGTATTCAGATTTTAAATCCGAAAAGGTCGGGGGGCCAACTTCACAAAATGCAGGCCCCTCTGATATTTTCTTTTGCTTATAACTTTTTTCAGTTTGTCGCTCAAACGAAAATTTTTGTCGCTCAAACGCGCTCAAACGACGCTCAAACGTATGCTGTATTCAGATTTTAAATCCGAAAATGTCGGGGGGCCAACTTCACAAAATGTGGACCCCTCCGATTTTTCTTTTGCTTATAACTTTTTTCAGTTTGTCGCTCAAACGAAAATTTTTGTCGCTCAAACGCGCTCAAACGACGCTCAAACGTATGCTGTATTCAGATTTTAAATCCGAAAAGGTCGGGGAGCCAACTTCACAAAATGTGGACCCTTCCGATTTTTCTTTTGCTTATAACTTATTTCAATTTGTCGCTCAAACGAAAATTTTTGTCGCTCAAACGCGCTCAAACGACGCTCAAACGTATGCTGTATTCGGTTTTTAAATCCGAAAAGGTCGGGGGGCCAACTTCACAAAATGCATGCCCCTCTGATTTTTCTTTTGCTTATAACTTTTTTCAGTTTGTCGCTCAAACGAAAATTTTTGTCGCGTAAACGCGCTCAAACGACGCTCAAACGAATGGTGCTTTCAGTTTTCAAATCCCATAAAGTCGGGGGGCCAACTTCACAAAACGATGTTCCTGAATTTTAATTTGTTTACAACTTTTTTCAGTTTGTCGCTCAAAGGAAAATTTCTGTCGCTGAAACGCGCTCAAACGACGCTCAAACGAAGGGTGTTTTCAGTTTTTAAATTCCATAAAGTCAGGGGGCCAACTTCACAGACCAGACAAAACAGAGAGGCACACATTTTGCTTTTGTGAAACTTTGATCTGCGGTTTATATAGGCTTTAAGGGTGTATTTCGAAAAAGTCTTTAAAATGTAGATTATTTCTGATACATTTTCTCCGAAAATTACCCACATAAATATTTAAAATTAGAGTATGATATGTAAATTGACTTTCTGAAAGTGCCGTGAACGATTTTTTTTAATTTTAAATTTGTTAAAATTGATTTTTGACTGTTTTATGAAAATTATGTCCGATTCATTTTCTCTAGAAATTACCCACAAAAATATTTGAAAATGGGGTATGATATGCAAATTGATCTTGCAGAAGTGCGGTGTAAGATTTTTTTGTAATTGAAATTCATTAAATGTATTTTTTGAGTTAAATTGTGCTGGCGAAATTCGAATTTTTTGGCGAGAGTGACAGCCTACTTAAACCGATTTGTTTATCTGTACGCTAACAGATGTCGCAACAATAGCTTTTTGGAAGTTTAGACGTTATTTCAGACTGGGGGTGGTTCCAATACCCTTTTAAGACACTATTGGCTAATTTGGGAATATCTCACATTCAATTGGTTGTGTTCAAATCAAGAGGGATGCTCGAATTGCGAATGACCCTGTGTTTTCTTTGCGAATATCTATACTAATAACAGACATTTTTGGAAGAACAGATAGACATTTTTTTATGTGGTAGAGAAACTAAAGAATTAAATATGTCTCGATTTTATTTTCTATTTAAAAGGTTACTTAAAGTTGCATGCATTGATGTAGTGGAGGGTATACGGGGGGGGGGGGGGGGGTATACGCCGTATACCTTCTGGATTTTTTTAAGGAACACCGTATACTCTCTGTTTCTCAAGAAAGCTAATAGTATATAAACTCTAGGGTATACGCTCTGCTTAAAGCGTTTACTCTCTGTTTTTTTTACGACTACACCACTGGTTACATGTATTTTTTTTTTATATAACTAGGGGGCTCGGCCCCCTACGAGCTACGCTCGCCAACCCCCGTCCAGACACCGCAGACTCTAAATGCAGGCTAATTTGATCGGCTTTAAAAAGATTTCGAAAGATTGAATCATAATTTAAAAAACAGTGGCGATCTCCCTATAAACGAATTTCTATTCATTTCTCTTTGATTGGGGAATTTTAACGCCAAATCCGCTGCGGTACTACTTGATTATCCTGTCGACCCATTTCGCCAAATTATATAAATCGCCAAACCACTCGCCAAATTATACAAATTGATATAATTTCTATTTTAAATAACGAAAGAACAAATAAATTCGTACAACATTAATAAAAACACAAATAAAACGTCGAAATAAAAATAACTTGATGACGTATACACATGTAACAACATTTCAAAATAAGCTAATATAAAAGGAATTAAGTAAAGAGAGTCTTTGTCTCCTGGCATTTTTTAACAAAGCGAAAAGAAAGTTCTTTTAAATGAGACATTTTAAATTAATTTTCAAAATATCAAATGTCTAGCGCAATTTCTAAATTTAAACTTTTTTGCAATATTATTTTGTGTTCATTTTATGTAATAACTATAATGTGACGTAAATATGACGTAATTTCTCCTAAGACTTCTAACGCATGTTAATGAATTTATTATTTTACAATATCCTTTCTCCTTTAAAATTCACGTGTATACTTTTTATGACGTAATTTTTAATAAGTTCTTGCTTTTTATACGCAATTATTTAATACTAATTTGAAAGTTTTTTCCCTGTTTATAATAGTCACGTGTAAATAAATTTTTAATTTGAAGCAAACATTATTGCTTGCGCTTTTTATACAGATGGCAACAGTTTAAATTAGTACAATTTTCTGAAATCTGTAAAAAATATCTTTAGAAATGCTGAAAATTTGAATTTAAGGGGTCTTGTACCTTTTAAACGCGTCGAAAATTAACGAAAAACTTCAAAGTTTGAATTAGTCTATCTTCAAAACGTTTTTATGTATAAACATGAAATTTTCGATATTGATTAAACAGATTGTGCTTTGTAATATACTGCAACAGAAATTTATTAACCCTTTACAGAATTTGTGTATTGTTGAAATCAAGATAGCTCTTTTTTTTACCCCATAAGTTATTGCGCGCATGATATCTTGAGAAAGTATGTATGGATTGTCATGGAATTTGGTAAATATACTAAACAAATATGTGTGTTTAAAATGATCTACTTTTAAGTATTTACAATGGTAATATTTTTAGTTATGACTATTTTTATTCATTAAAAATACAAAATTTTTAATTTTTTTTACGAAAATATATTTTTTATATAGTAAATGAAATAATTTTAGCCTAAGAGTAGATCATTTTAAACACACATATATGATTAGTATCTTTACCGAATTTCATGCGAATCCATACATACTTTCTCAAGATATCATGCGCGCAATGACTTATGGGGTAAAAAAAGAGCTATTTTGATTTCAACCATACACAAATTCTGTAAAGGGTTAATAAATTTCTAATGGTATCATATTACAAAGCATAATCTTTTTAATCAATACCCAAAATTTCATGTTTATACATAAAAATGCTTTGAAGATAGACTAATTCAAACTTTGAAGTTTTTCGTTCATTTTCAACGCGTTTAAAAGGTACAAGACCCCTTAAAATAGAAATAAAACCTGAAAAAATGAGTCAAAATAAAAAAATTAATGCAATCTGCACTCCGGCAAATTCTAACGCATAAAATGATCTAAAAATGATTACACTGCCATGTATAGTTTTTGCTGCTATAAAACTTTTTTAGTGGAACGATTTTGTCCAACTTTAGCATTAAATAACTCTTAAAATAATTCTTCGATTTGAAAACTGTCTGCATCAGCGTGTTTATCAAACATTTCTGTATAAAACCACCGATTTTCATATTTTTGTATGCATTATTTTTGTTAATATTAACGAAAAAAGGCCTCCGGTCACAAAAAAATCAAAACCGGCGGCGGCGGCGGTGACAGCGGTAGTTACTTTTTTTTAGAATAGAGAGAAAGGCTGTAAGGCAATTAAAAAATGCCTCATTATATGCTAAGGAGAATGAAAGCGAAAAAAAAGCTGTAGTAAATCAAAAATATACACGAATGTTGATCCATGCAACATTAATATAATGCATACGAAAAGAATATAATTATTTTGTACGAACTTTTTAACTTTTCATCGATACGGCCAACTTTTATTTATTTATTTATTTATTTTTTACAAGTCGGCTCGAGCGAGCTCGATGTTTTTTAGTAGGTCATTGTCACTTTAGAATCCGGATCCGAAAGTGAAAATGTCCTCATAAAAAAAAAACATGCAAACAAAATCGAAAAAATATAAAAGGGTCTTTGTAAAGATCGACCTCAGTTAACAAATGCAAAATTATTTAAACAAACAAGATATTTTTTAAAAAATTGCTCCATTGGATTAACATTAACGAGCTGGGGGTTTTACGACAGTGAAGTAGCCCCTCAAATATTAATTTATTAATTTCATAATAAAATTTTATATAATAAATTTCATGGGAAAGAATCGTTCTGATAGATTGCATATAAATAGAAAATTCTCTATTCTGGACATTTATCATCAATGCAGATATATTTTATTTATTTAGGTAATCAAAATAAAGCATTGTTTAGTAATTATCCAATTATATATTCAATGCGCATTGGGAATAAGAACTTTACTAGGTTATTTAAATTTCGTGAACATTATTTTACTAGAATATGTATTTTAGAGTACCGTATTTTATGTAAGAAACGCCGCACTCCTCAAATTGGCCTGAATAAGCTTAAAAATATCGCCGCACTCGTTGTAAACGCCGCATCCGTCGGAATGCTACTTTTGTCAACAGCATCACATTGACCTAACTTTAATCAATGTTTTCTGAGCAGTGTAGGATGCCTCGTTTTTAATATCTTAAGATGTCTGAAGTTTTATTTAAAATATTTAAAACCGATTTTAAATATTTTTATGAATTTTTAAATTAAGGAAACTCGGTTGGTATTTAGAAAAAACTTAAACGCCGCACATGGTGTAAACGCCGCTCTTGGAAAAAAATTAACTTTTAAACACATAAACACCGCGGCGTTTCTTCCATAAAATACGGTAGTTTATAATTTTTTTTTCAAATAACAATACACACAACATTTACATATACCCATTTTATAATAATTAATAATAAATCCCTTTTAGTTGTAAATATATGGCCGATATATTATTAATTTTGGATCAAATTAAAATTTACGAATGAATTAAATATTTATCATCTATTTTGAAAAAAGAAAAATCTATATAGTTTATTAATTGACCCGCCTGGCTTTGCACAGGCCAGTGATACTAACTGTAAATGTACTTAAAATCAGTGTTGAATATATTTTTAAACTTAAATATTTTTAAATGAAAAATAGAGCTGTCAGATTTATTGTCTGACCAAAAGCTTTTCTCATTTATATTCTTTACTTCTGAAGACACTTCTGGTTTGGTTATTTGTAACAAAATTATAAAGCCCTCTACATCCCCCCCCCCTACCACCACCACACATGCGCACAAAGAGATTCGACGGGAAGGAGTAGAGTGCGCGCCCAGCGACTCCAGGTAGTTGTACAGCAGCATTAGTGCAGTGTCTACATGAAAGTGCATATTGATTGTTCCAAGCGTCTTGGATAAAGCAGTGCTATTTTGTTTTTGTTTTTCCAAAGTAAGTGCTTGAATTTTCATAACTGTTTGTCAGAATTTTTATAGAGCGTCAATAATACAAAATATTTTGAACTTAAACAATTTCTTATAAACTACTAACCTGGACTAAGTATGCGAACACCAGAAATTCATTTTAGAAGTGGCCGTATTTTAAAAAAAGGCCGCGCAATCTCTCCTACCAAAATAGTAGAGTTTGCGCATCTGCTACTTAGTACCAGATGGCGCATTTTCCCAAGTTTAAGTGCTAGGAGAAATTATACAGCTTATTGATAAATTTGCATGAATTGCAAATTACGTGTAAAACATATGAATGAATGAATTTTGAAATAATTTCGGAAAAACACATAATTATCAAAACTAAATTTGGCATCAAATTAATTTGCGAAAAAATACTTTTGCAGATAAAAATTTTATTAATAAATTAATAATACAGTTGTTATTAAATAAATTTTATGTAATTATTTTTGTTAATAAATTAATAATATATTTGTTAATAATTTAATTAAATATTTATATACTTTTTTTTAATTTATGAGCAATTAATTTGCTAATAAATTAATTTTGTTAACTAAAATAAATTTTCTAATACAATGTTTTGGAAAAGCTTTGACCCATTCCGAGTAGTGTAATGCCATCGAAATCAAAATGAAACAGAGTGCAACTAATGTTACTAATCCACAAAATATACATGAAAAAAGACTTAAGAAAGATGCCGCTACAAAAAACAGCTGAAGATAAGGTGCTTCTACAAAAAAGCGACATAAAAAAAAAAAAAAAACTCAATGAAAAAAAACGAAGGTCTATGAGGATGAGTGCACTGAATGTCTGTAACTGTACCAGGAGACAACTTCGACAACTGACTGGATTCAATGTATTGCTTGTTGCAGGTGATTGCACGAAAGATGCACGATTTACAACAATAAGTGCATCGATTGTGGACGACAACAACTTCGGTTAGCAAACAAAATACAATGAAACTGTGGAAATGGAAGTAAAGTAATTTTTAAATTAAACATGTTATCAACTAGATTAATATTATTTTGTAATCTTAGTAGGGCTTGCTTTTTCTCACATTTTAATCTTCTTAAATTAAAATTTTTAACTGTTGTTAAAATTCTTTCTTTTATTTATTATTTAAACATTTGGTTGAAATATTCACCCTGATACAATAATATTTACTCACAAAAACCTTTCAACAATGTAATTATTATTGTTAACAATTTAATTGTAGTTACTATTAATAACAATCTCTTCTACCTGTGTGCGCAATCTCTCCTACCCATGTGCGCGTTCTCTCTTACCCTGTAAGGAAAGATTGCGCAAAATAGTTTTCTCGGTTTTATTACTGATGTTCTATTAAATTACAATGTAACAACAAAATAACAATAGAAATGTATAAAAAACAAATAAAGTCAAAATTATTCATGCATAGTTTAGCAAAATATTAATATTTAGATTTTTTATTACTATTCTTTTGAAATGTGCGCAGACTCTCTTCGCTTTACCTTAATTGAAAAAGAATATATATCCCAAGTATTTTTTTACATATATTTCAAAGAGATTAAATCTCTTAACGTGGAAATCTTTTGACTTGCAAGCATATGTAACCCGCATAGCTAATAGTAGGTAAAAATTAATTTTCATTTGTTTATTTCGATTTCGCTGCATGTGTTGAAAATATCTTTCACTTCGAAAGCCATTTCCGAAATAGAGTTTACTGATAAGCGTTGCATTTGTGTATGATAGTCATCATTATATATTAAATTCTTTGCTTTTCGTGCGTTTATACTTATTTTGCTTTAAGTGTTTTCTCAAATCCAAAAGGACAACATTCTGACATAAGTTTTAATTTATTTTTGTTCGAAAAGGCATGAAACTAGCTGGTGTTGTTGTTCAGAAACTATTGAGCTGCTTTTTCCATTTTTTTTTTTTCAAATTCAATAGATCTTTCAGAAAATAGTGTCAAAGTGGGCGTTTTGAACCGAATTTCCGCGCAAAGGAAGGAAGAGCACTCAAGAGCGCGCGAAAAACGTGTTTATCACGTGATCAAAATGGCTTATAACTAGGTAAGTGATTGATCATAAAATGGAAAAACAGTTCAATTCCAGTAAAGTCTGTCTAAGGCGGATTCAATCAGGACCAAGGAAATTTTCCGTCGTAGACAATATTCCGCTTTAGAGAAATTTTACTCTATGTCTATGGCTTCGCAGGGACTTGAAAATCTTTCCGTGTTAGACAGATTTCCGTCTTACACAGAGTCCGCCTTATACAGAGTTTACTGTATATATATATATAGTTTATTAATTGTCCCAGTCCAGTGATACTAACTTATATACCTAAAAAAAGAGTTCAATGGTTATATATTTTTAAACTTAAATACTTAAATATTCCATATTTTTAAATGACAAATAGATTTTTTAATAGATTTAGACAATTTTAATAAAAATAATAATATAATTGTCAATCTGAAATCTACACACATATATAGAGCTTTTAGATTTATGCATGACCAAAAGCTCATCTCCTTTATATTCTTTCCTTCTACAGACACTTCTAGTTTGGTCATTTGTAACAAAACTATAAAATACCTCTACAACTCCCCCCCCCCCCCCCCCCCCACACACACACACATACACCGAGTTATTTTGAGCTGGTAAATAAGAATTTCTTTTCTTTTCCTAGTGGCCGGAAGACTCCTCTTCTAAAATTTATACACAATAGAGTAAATTTATACACAAAAACACAAGCAATGATACAAAAATCTTTTTTAAATTTGTGGTGTGTAATTTTTTTAAATGCACGATTAGTGTGTAAATTTCAAAATACACATTTTAATGTGTACTTTAATGATAATTCTAAATATGTAAAAGTTATCTGTTAACTCTTAAAATGCACACTTTAATGTGTAAATTGCACAGGAATACCCATATTTCTGTGTAATATTCTTACACATATCTATGTAATATTCTGTTCTTAGACATATTTCTGCGTAGTATGCAAAACAAATATTATTTTGTAATATTTAAAATACACAGATTTATGTGCAAAAATATACAGAGCCAAAATATACAGAATTTTGTGTACATACCTTTATCTTATACTTTGGTATGTAAATTGTGAAGTGAATGTTTTTATGATCGCAAAACAAACTGTATGAAGAACATACTCATATGCTTCATTTGTTTGTAATACTTTCTCACAGAATTGTTTTAAAACCACAAAACACTATACCCACAATTTACAAGAAACGGAATCGTATGAAATTATAGTCACTACATGTCATCTTACTGTTAGAATTCGTCTGGAGTTCGAAAACCGTATAGCCACAATTTATGAACGGAGACTATATAATCCGAATAAAAGATATCGTGGAGAAAGTCTCCTAAATTAAAGTTAAAATGTAATAGATCCATAAAAGCTTACTTTTCTAAATATTAAAATCATGTTTAATACAAAGAGAAATATACAATTTTATACAAATATAAATTTTATTTTTACATAATGGAAATGTTATTTGTTTATTTTAACATAATAATTATTTTTTATATTGAAATCTGATTATGCAAATAGAAATATACTAATGAAAATATAGAAATAAAATATAGAAATAGAAATACACAAAGTTTTACAAATGTAAATCTTTTTTCGGAGATAACTAGAACTCTTATCCCGCTTCCTCTTACAATTATACAAAATATAATAGACATACATAAAATATAAGAAAAAAGACATTAAAATAATAATAAAAATGTATACTGTACATTAAATGCATACACAAATGTTATTTTTCATATTAAAATAAATAATATTGCTTTTTTTATATTACAGGCAGGAGGGAAGGGAGGGAGCTAAGGAAAACTAAATGCAGCAAAATTTGTGAAAATTTTTTTTTATTACATTAGACTAACATTACATTCTAACGTTTTCCAGAAACTAAAAGTGAAGCCGAAATGACTATTGTCGAATTTTAATCTGTCCCTGCGAAATAATATAAAAAAAATATTTAACTTCGAAAATGTGAACTAAAAAGAGATTTACAAAAAATATTTGCAAGAAAATTTTTGAAACAATTTACAGAAGTTGGAATTTTTATATTTTTCGAAATGCATGAGATGACGGTTAGAATTAAAAACTCAATGTCTTGTAAATTATGCCAATTCATAAAAATGCGCAAATATCCATTTTTCATTAATAATATTAGCCTAATGAAATTTATTGCATTTCAGAAAATAAAAATAAAATTTTTAAGTTATTTCAGTAACAGAATGCAAATTGTTTTTTATTCTTTTTTTCCCCCGCAGAGTTTAGCAATTTTCTTGCTTCTATAGAAAATGTCTTGATGTTTTGTTATATTATCATACAAAACATGTTTGTAATCATATATTATATGATTTTCAAAGATATTATAATTATACACACACACACACACACACATATATATATATATATATATATATATGAAGAGAGAGAGAATAAGAAAGAGCCAGCTTTTTTTATCTATTGGTTTTATTCTTACCTACGATAAAACCATAATAAAATGATAAAATTCTGGAAAGAACTTTTTTTAAAAAACACTAAAATATGGAAATATGCGCTTGAAAAAAATCTATATAGAAGCATATGAATAAAAATACAAATTTGTCAATAGTGCTGGATGGGTAATTAATATGTCAGGAAACTTATTTGCCCGTACATCGTGACAATTTGTATTTATAAAAACTATTTTGAAAATAATTGTTTTCACGAATTTTCAAAAATTTAAAACTTTTATAATGTTTCAGAATGTTTGGGATATGGTTATAGTTGTAAAACTTAATATCTTGGAATCTGTTCAAATTAGGATGAGTGTTTATGATTACCAAATAAGTTGAGAACTAGGAGTCCATGAAAAAATTAAAATAAAATAAGAGAGACACCTTGTGTGTTTTTTTTTTTTTTTTTTTTTTTTTTTTTTTTTTTTTTTTTTTTTAAATGTATAATTCTGATATCTTGGTTTGATTTTTTTATCCAAAGAAGGAAGGTATTTAAATTTGCATATAATTTTGTCGATAATTTATAACCGATTCACATGAACTAAAAAAGACGCACTGAAAATCCATAAATCATCACTAAAGCAACCATTTTTTTTTTTTTTTTCCCGCAGAGTTACGTGCTTTTCTTACTTCTTTCAAAAATGTCTTTTTTTTTTTTTTGTTATACATATTAATTTTAGAAATTATAATTATCTATCTATATATATATATACACATATTCGTTTATTTACACTTTAGAATTTTTTTCTAATGGTTTTGTTTTTGTCTGTAATAAAACCATAATAAAATGGAAAATTCTGGAAAGAAATTCTTTTTTTTTTAATCCTTTAAAATATGCAACAAAATTCGGTTGAAAATATCTATACGGGAGAAGCACAGCATGAATAAAAATACAAACTTGCTAGTAATTTTGGTTAAATAATGCGACAAGAAACTCATTTGTCCCATGCATAATGACAATTTTTAACAGTGAAAAGAAATTTGTTAAAGCTATTTGCAAAATAATTGTTTGCATTCTATTTTCTAAAAAATGAAAAAAAAAACATTTATCTTTGTTACTGCTTGATTTCTTCATATATAAATAAAAATATCTCAATTTTTAAAGCATTTGTCACTGAAAATGAGTTTAGTAATAAGTCAGAAATTAGTAACTTTGGATTTGATAAATAATACCATTTTCTGTAAACAAATATTTTCTTAAAAGGTATATAATTACTTTCTTTTTTCTTTGTCCATTTTAATTTTATTTATTTATATTACAGTATAGTATCTAGTATTTTCCATTTATCGATTAAATATTACATCTGTATACTTTGAAACTGAAGAAAGTTTCAAAAAAAAAAAAAAAAATCAAACATTTGCTTATAGGATCCACTTGAACAATACGATTTGCATGCGTAATAGTTTATGAAAAAAAAATAGCTATAATAATAATTAACATAAACGTTCAGAAGCTTTGTAATCGAATTGAGTTTCCCATCTTTTCTAAAGGCAGAAGATCTTTCAAAAAATACTATCAAAGCAGAAGTTTTGAACCGAATTTTCTGCTCTGCAACGCGAGAAAGAGGATAAACTTGTCGTCATTTAATTTATATTAAACTATAAATAATTTATTTATAAATAAAATTCAACAATTAAATGTAAAAAAATTATTTAATCTATTTTTTAATAAATAAAGTAAACATTATTAAAAATCCCATAATAAATCACATGAACTTATGACAAAAATTGTTTGTAATCCGATAAGTAATTTATTTATCAAAAAATGGAAAACGCTACTCTATTCAAAATCGCTTCAATAGTCAGGTCTTCTAATTTTATGCGTTTATGCTTAGAAAATAAGTCAGACAATGTGTCAAAAAGTTTCACGTTGTTGAACAGGAAAAAACAAAACATAAAATTAATCAACTTCACATGTAGTAGTTGTTAAAATAATAAAAAATGCAATAAAAATATGTATGACATGAAATTTAATTGACGGTGAAATCTTCATGCATTGTATTTTAAGCGATCTTATTGCGAAAGAAATAATAACGATCGTACTCTGCCGAATCTAGAGTAATGCTGCAAAAAGAAAGTTGACTAGCATATCATTATATATTTTAATTTGAACCCTTGGTCTATTTCCGCGAAATCCGGGGTGTGAAATCCATTCCCATAGTCAACAACCCCGTGAGAAAACTTGTAGATGTGGACAATTTTCCGAACTAACTTACACCTAATCTCCTCAAGAAAAAATCGATCGCTAACGATCCAATTTTTACTGATGAATGAAGAGACTGCACATATGTTCCTTATCAGCAACAGTTAGAAAGCAGAGCCTAAATACCAGATTATTTCCAGATGAATTAGAGAATTTACTATCTTGATACCCAAATTCACATAGACACACACACACACACACAAAAAAAAAAAAAAAAAAGAAAAGAAAAAGAAAAAAAGTAAAAGAAGTTATAGATAGTACCCGTCATAATTTGACGATAAATAAGTTGAGTATAGCACAGAAAAAAAATCTGATATTTCAATTAGATATTTTAAAATTATTTAGGTACTGTAGCCCATGCATTAGGTGCTCAAAAAGGACAAATAAAAGAAAGTTTTGGCGTGATTTTGACATTTGGTGTAGTCGTTGGGGGGGAGGGGGAGGGAAGTAAACACTCCTTACTAACTCTACAAAAAATTATCGTAGAAGAAAGTTACTGGTACCATGCGATTGGTAATAAAGTTTACTTTTAAATGATGTATATAAAATTTGCTTAGGAGGCCGTCTACATATTAAAACTAACCATAACTTTGTTTTTTTTTCAATAGCAGTACACAATTCTGATAGCATAAATGAACTCTACACCTTTCAATTAGCCTAGAAACACATTTTTATGCAATTCGTACGATAAGTTTGAAATGAGTGGATCTCTCTATATACGCCTCCCGCGTCTTTAAAAGTTAATTAGAAACGTACCCAAGGGCGGATCTGGAGAGTCCTCAAGGGGGGGGGGGGGCGATTTTAGAAATTTGGAAACTCCAATCTGATGCGCGGGTCGGGGATAATTTTTTCACTGCGGGTCATGTTACTTCTACTTTTTGCTGTGGGTCGGGTTTTGGGTCCGGTTGACTTATATTTTTTGCTGCTGGTTGGATTAACTTATACTTTTTTGCTGTGGGTCGCGTTTGGGTCTGATTGATTTCTATTTTTTGCTGTGGGTCGGGTTAACTTCTACTTTTTTGCTATGGACCGGGTTAACTTCTTCTTTTTTGATGCGGGTCGAGTTTGGGCCCGGTTGACTTCTACTTTTCTGCTACAGGTCGGGTTGACTTTTACTTTTTAGCTGTGCCCAGCGCGTTAGGTTTGGGGCAGATTGATATACATCATATCCGATTTGGGTCAGTTTCGGATTGGGTTTTCACTACTGCGACTTGCGAGACGGGTTCGGGTTGACTAGTTCTTTTTAAAAGAAAGTCTAAGTATTTTTGAAGATAAAAACTATATGCAATAAAATCTCCATAACAGACACGTCCAAATAATTATTTAGGAATACTTTTTAATCTCCAGGATTATGAAAAAAATACCAATTTGGTATAAGGACTTTTTAATTTAATGGCCGCCATTTTGAAACAAGATGGCTGATGAAGCTGTCCAGCGAACTCGGTCGAGATATTGATGTATACTATCCACATGCCTTCTTACATCGAAATAGGTGAATACGTGTGTTATCGCGTGACAAATACAAGATCGTTTCAAAATGTTAGCCATGAAATTCAAAGTGCTATAATTCAACCATTTTTTTAAGATATAAACAAAAGAACAAATTTGCAGAAACAAAAACTGCTCCGGAATATTTGTATCAAGGTCAAACACATAAAAAAAATCTTTTTCATTTTCCAATTTTTTAATACCTCATTTTAAATTATTTTTTTTAATGGCAACCCTATTGAAACAAGATGGCGAATGAAGCTGGCCAACGAACTCGGTCGAGACATTGGTATGTACTATGTACAGACCAAGTTACATCCAAATCAGTTCATAAATACGCCTGTTATCGCGTGACAAAAATCAGGCCGTTTTAAAATGTCAGCCACAATAGAAATTCAAAATGCTATAACTCAACCATTTTTTTAGATATAGATGAAACAAAAACTGTTCCGGAATCTTTGTATTAACGTCAAACACATACAAAAAAATCGTTTTCATTTTCCAATTTTTTGGTATCTCATTTTAAATTAAAATTTTTTTTTACATTTTTTAAATGGCCGCCATTTTGAAACAAGATGGCGGATGAAGCTGGACAACGAACTCGGTCAAGATATTTGTATCTACTATGTACACACCAAGGTATATCGAAATCGGTTCATAAATACACCCGTTATGACGTGACAAAAATCAGGACGTTTCAAAATGTCAGCCATGCTAGAAATTCAAAATGCTGTAACTCAGCCATTTTTTAAGATATAGACAAAACAAAAACTGCTCCCGAATCTTTTTATCAAGGTCAAACACATAAGAAAAAAACATTTTTCAATTTTCAATTTTTTGGTACAACATTTCAAATTAAAATTTTTCTAAAAATTTAAATGGCCGCCATTTTTAAACAAGATGGCGGATGAAGCTGGCCAACGAACTCGGTTGAGACATTGGTATGTACTATGTATAAACGAAGTTACATCCAAATCGGTTCATAAATACGCCTTTTATCGCGTGACAAAATTTAGGACGTTTCAAAATGTCAGCCACGCTAGAAATTCAAAATGCTATAACTCAGCCATTTTTTAAGATATAGACGAAACAAAAACTGCTCCGGAATCTTTGTATAAAGGTCAAATACATAAGAAAAAATATTTTTCCATTTTCAATTTTTTGGTACCACATTTCAAATTTAAAATTTTTTTAAAAATTTTAAATGGCCGCCATTTGAAACAAAATGGCGGATGAAGCTGGCCAACGAACTCGGACGAGACATTGGTATGTACCATGTACACACCGAATTACATCCAAATCGGTTCATAAATACGAGAGTTACAGTGTGACAAAGGTCAGATATATATATATGTATATATATATATATATATATATATATATATATATATATTGATTGATATATATATATAGATATAGATATATATATATATGTCAATTTTGAACGGAGCGTGGTTTCGGGGTCTGGGGGTCATGATCGATGAAAATATACCAAAATTTTTTGAAATCGCTTTCCTCCGAACGGCTGCAATAGGTAGCTTTTTGTAATGAAAGCTACCTAAAACTAAATTTTAAAAAATGCATCTCTGTAACTTATCAAATCAAATTAAATTTCTAAAGATTTCGCTAAACAAATGTGCAAAACAAATATAATTTTTACGAATGACAAATAAGTAAGATTGCAGACCAACTTGGGCTCGGGAGTGCACGGGTCGTGGTCGGGCCAATAATGCTTATCATACGGGCTGAAACGGACCAAATGTTTAGCTTTTATTCCGAGCCGAGCCCCGACCTGGAAATTTTGGCCAGTGCAGGCCTCTAGGAAAAATGGAGCCCAGGCCAGGCTCGATCTGAAGGAAAAAGAAGTCTGGCCCGACCCGAATCTGCAGAAAAAATTAAGATCAGGGCACGACCCGGGTTGGGTCGGACCAACTTGGGCTTGGGAGGAAGAATTTAGAGGAGTGCACGGGTCGTGATCGGACCA
Organism: Maratus speciosus; assembly: GCA_963932465.1. NCBI lineage: Eukaryota > Metazoa > Arthropoda > Arachnida > Araneae > Salticidae > Maratus > Maratus speciosus. The sequence continues at coordinate 251,818,995 of OZ010800.1, read as the reverse complement.
ATAATGCTTATCATAAGGGCTGACACGGACCGAATGTTTAGTTTTTATTCCGGGCCGAGCCTCGACCTGGAAATTCTGGCCAGTGGAGACCTCTAGGAAAAATGAAGTCCAGGCCAGGCTCGATCTCGAGGAAAAAGAAGTCTGGCCCGACACGAATCTGCAGAAAAAATTAAGATCCGGGCTCGACCCGACTCTAAAAGAGAAAAAACCTGACCCAGCCCAAGTCTCGTGGATTTAAACTGGCGCCACCCGGGTCGGGTCGGACCAACTTGGGCTCGGGAGGAAGAATTTACAGGAGTGCACGGGTCGTGGTCGGGCCAATAATGCTTATAATACGGGCTGACACGGACCGAATGCTTAGCTTTTATTCCGGGCCGAGCCCCGACCTGGAAATTTTGGCCAGTGCAGACCTCTAGGAAAAATGAAATCCAGGTCGGGCTCGATCTGTAGGAAAAAGAAGTCTGGCCCGACCCGAATCTGCAGAAAAAATTAAGATCAGGGCACGGCCCGGGTTGGGTCGGACCAACTTGGGCTTGGGAGGAAGAATTTAGAGGAGTGCACGGGTCGTGGTCGGGCCAATAATGCTTAGCATAAGGGCTGACACGGACCGAATGTTTAGCTTTTATTCCGGGCCGAGCACCGACCTGGAAATTTTGGCCAGTGGAGACCTCTAGGAAAAATGAAGTCCAGGCCAGGCTCGATCTCGAGGAAAAAGAAGTCTGGCCCGACACGAATCTGCAGAAAAAATTAAGATCAGAGCACGACCCGACTCTAAAAGAGAAAAGATCTGATCCAGCCCGAGTCTCGTGAATTTAAACTGGTGCGATCCGCGTCGAGTCGAACCAACTTGGGCTCGGGAGGAAGAATTTAGAGGAGTGCACGGGTCGTGGTCGTGTCAATAATGCTTATCATACGGGCTGAAACGGATCGAATGTTTAGCTTTTATTCCGGGCCAATCCCCGACCTGTAACTTTTGGCCATTGTCGACCTTTAGGGAAAAATTAAGTCCAGGCCAGGCTCAATCTGGGGGAAAAAGAAGTCTGGTCCGACCGGAATCTGTAAAAAAAATTAAGATCAGGGCACGACCCGACTCTAAAAGAGAAAAGACCTGACCCAGTCTGAATCTCGTGGATTTAAAGTGGCGCGACCCGGGTCGGGTCGCGCTGGGCTCGAGCTCCGCCCCAAGTCATTTCCCGTGAGGATGCATAATGTCGTTTTACAAACCCTTTATTAGCCCAAGGGGGGGGGGGCGATCGCCCCTTCGCCCCCCCCTTAGATCCGCCATTGAACGTACCTGGAAAAACGCGGCACGGACCAAGGCGGCATAGCAACTTTGCGGCCTCCTTTGGAAGCGCGCTTAGCACAATCCCAAGTTTAAACTTTGAACAAGGTGTTTGTTTTAGCTACGCTGTAAAAAGAAAAGATTATTACTACGCTGAATTTAGTTTTATGAAATGCCAAATGAAGTTTATGTGCACTGCTTTTATTGTCAGTAACCAAAATAAGTTCATCATAAACGAATTAGGATAAGAATACAGAATAGTAATATTTGATATTATTTAGTCATCATATCTCTTTGAACTTTTACGGTATACCCATTCATACTTTTCTAGCATATACAGCTATACTCAACCCTACGCTGTCTAGTTTTTTTTTCAAAGTCTTATTATTCTTTTAGCAATGATTTTTTTAAATAATACAGTTAATAATTCATATACTTATTATACGGAACCCACTAAACACGAGTAATACTCGAACTTCAACGTTTATTATTATTATTATTATTTTCTCTGTTAGAAAAAACGTGTAAAAAACCCGACTTTAACTTATAATCGATTCCCATGAACTAAAGACGCATTGAGAATAAATAAATAATCATGTGTAAGTATTTTTATTTCTTCATAAATATTTCAGAACAATTATTTAGTATTTTCTATGACTGCTTTTATTATTATTCAGGTTCTCTGAGAAACTTTTGATATAAATTAAAAGTTTATTATCAAGGGTGGATCTAAAAAATCTTGCGGGAGCAGAGGGTGGGGAGGCGATTTCAGAAATTTGAAAGTTTAAATCTGACCCGCATTTCGGGTCGAGTCGGGGATAATTTTTTTCATTTCTGATCCGGTTTACGTCTACTTTTTGATGTGGATCAGGTTCGGGTCGGGTTGCTATCTACTTTTTGATGTGGATCAGGTTCGGGTCGGGTTGCTATCTACTTTTTGATATATATCACACTCCACTCGCTATTTTATATTTTACAAATAATATTTTATATGTGCAAAATATTCAAAATACAAAGCAATTTTGTCATCAGCAAAAAGAATTTTCAATATATTTTGACAATATCTATATACAACTTTTGCATCAAAACATAATACAGCTCTATTAGTCGCAGGTATAAGGAAGATATTTCTAGCATTTAGTTGATAAACTTTTTGGAAGCTTTCTTGCAGCTTTCCCTAAACGACAATATAAGGAAAGTTTTCGCTTTCCCTATATTTCTGCTCACTTCTGAAATGACATTTTTTCTGTCATTGACACATCTGTCACATTGAAAATGCGTCGGGATTCTTTATTTTTTATTTATTTTTTAATACTAAAAAGAAATGTTTTTAAATTTCAGGTCTATTTCTTATTACAGTTCAATCATGTTGCATACATAAAATGTGTTACTAATCTTTGAATGCGATTTTGTCAGTTTCTTATGTTTATGTACAACATTTCTTGAAAACTCATAAAGAAATTTGGCATGATTCTTGGTAAATACATTCATTTTGATGCAAAGCATTACTTGTGATTTAGTATTAAAAAATGCATTGTTTATTTGTTGAAAAATTATTATGTGCATAAGGCGATCTTTTGTGGGGGGGAAAACTTGTGTGAGATTTCTAGTACCGACAACAACGAAAATGTATCAGGATTCTTACAAAAATAATTTTTTTGCTAAAAATACTGAAAATAATTATTTTCAAAGGCACAATCTACATCTTAGTATAGTTCAATCTTGTTATATTCATATACTTTTATAATTTTGTTACAATTTAATCTTGAACTGCAATTTTTTTCAATTTCTTAGATTTTAAGCTTGCGCGCAACATTTCTCAGAAACTAATAAAGCAATTTGCATGAAACTTGGTAAATACATTCATTTTAATGTAAAGAATAACTTATTTCAAATTTAGTATTATTATTCAATTGATTATTTAATTTTTTCAACAAAAAAATTAATTTTTTTAAAACTTTTATAATTATTTAAATAAAAATAAAAATTTCATTATTTAAATAAAACATAAATAAATAAACTGCTTACAAATGAAGTATACGTTCAAGATATATTTATATCATTATCAATATATTAAGGGGCTTCTGAAGTTTTGCTAGCCTTTCGCGCAATGAATGCACATCAAAAAACAATTTTAATTTTTTTACCAAAATTAAACAGAAAAAAAATCATGTAAAATATCAGTGTACAATATTAAAATAATTATTTTAATAGAAGAGGTATTAAGCTGTCTACATTAAAAATATTATGCATTTGTGTTTTATAGGGAATCAGAAATAAAATAAAATGTTACAAAATGCATCGCTTTTTCTGTGAATTGCTCATAGCTGCTTCCAATCTGGTTCAAAGTTCCTTTCAGAAAAGAAAAAAAAAGTTCTTATCGGTCAGTCTTTGTATGTTTCCCTCTGTGAACCACTGTCCATGCCTCCGGGCAATTTGGGGAGAAAAAGGGAGGAAATAAATTGGTTTGTCTGGTCAGTTTTGAAGTACTCGTATTTCGTATACCATCTGAGGTTTTGAAGAAAAAAGGATTTTGCAGAAAAAACAATTTCCCCTTCTAGGGTAAATGGTAGCATTTAGTTGTTAGTTTATGAGCTTATAAATGTTAGCTTTTGCGCATCCAAGCAGAGTTTTTTAAACGTATTGTGGTTTACGGAAATGTAGGATAACATTTATTTAATATTTATTATTTTTGTTAAATGTAGTTTTCTTATTAATTATGCAAGATTTCATTCATTTATACTTTTCAATGGATTTTTGTTTTATGAAATGTTTTCTTATTGTTGAGGTTGTATAAATCGATTTTAAGCATTGTGAATTATCAGTATTACTTTCTTAATCTCCTAGTTTATTTAAAATAATTTTTTTTAATGTGATAATTATTATTATTATTTTTTTTTTAATGTGACTTAGAAAGAAAAGATTTTTTTCCCTCTGAGTGCGAAGAATAATTTCTCCTAAAAAAAAAAAAATGTCTTAACTGTTCTGGTCAACAAGCGCAAAACGTTTTGACATACAAATTCATTTTTTAACGGAAAGATATAAAATTTGAAAGCCTGGCCCTGGAAGCGATTTGGAATTGAACTGTTTTTTTTTTCTTTTTTTGATCAATCAATTACCCATTGCGTTATAAGCTATTTCGATCACGTGACAAACACTTTTTTCACCCGCTCTTGAGTGCTCTTTCTCCCTTCTCGCAGAAATTCTCGCCCAAACGCCCACTTTGACTCTATTTTCTGAAATATCTATTAAGTTTGCAAAAAAAATGGGAAAAACAGCTCAATTACATAGTTTCTGAATAACAACACCAGCCAGTTTCATGCATTTCCGAACAAAAATAAATTAAAACTTATGTCAGAAAGTTGCCCTTTTGGATTTGAGAGCACCCTTAATCTGATTTTCAGGGACTCACCACAAAAGATTCTTATGCGGAAGAATCGATTATAGTTTAAGATATTTACCTTTTATAGGAAATTGTAAAACATTGTTCCATTCTTCAGCATATAAATATTAATTTCTGCAAATTTCATTTATTTTTTCTGAAAAGGGTGTTCTCAAATCCAAAAGGGCAAATTTCTGACATAAGTTTTAATTTATTTTTGTTCGGAAATGCACGAAACTGGCTGGTGTTGTTGTTCAGAAACTATGTAATTGAGCTGTTTTTCCCATTTTTTTGTAAACGCAATAGATCTTTCAGAAAATAATGTCAAAGTGGGCGGTTTGAACCGAATTTCCGCGCGAAGGAAGAAAGAGCACTCAAGAGCGGGCGAAAAACGTGTTTGTCATGTGATAAAAAACGCTTATAACTCAATAGGTAATTGATTGATCAAAAAAATGGGAAAAACAGTCCAATTCCAAATCGCTTCCATGGCCAGGCTTTCAAATTTTATATCTTACCGTTAAAAAATGAATTTGTAAATGTGTCAAAACGTTTTACGCTTGTTGAGCAGAACAGTTAAGAACAGCCTTAACACTATTTTCTAATCATAATTTTTACAATATGTAATTTCAGAATTCTGCAGTTAATTAACTTCAAAATTTGGTAAAGATTAATAATCAGAAGGAGTGATAACTAAAAAGTGAAATAGCTGACAGCAAAGTAGTATATGCTGATAAATATATTTAAATTTTTTATTTTGCTGAAGGAAAAAAAAAAAAAAAACTGCTTTAAATTCTGCAAATAATGTACGAAATGTAAATATGCAGATTTATGTGACAGGGTGTGTGTGTGTGGGGGGGGGGGGGGGGGGTACGGTTGTTGTACCGGTACCGCAGAATATTAGGGCTTCGGTACTTTTTTTGTTAGAAATTAAGCCCTGCGTGCGTCCACTCTCGCGCTTCCTAAATAGACCCGAAATTCACCCAACACTCCTCTTTGAAATTATTATATATATAATATTTAACTAAGGTATCCGTCAAAAAACCGTATCTGAAACTATATTTACTATGTAAAACGCTACTGTTAAAAAAATTTCTTCACGACTACTCCCCCCCACTCCTTAAATCCAACTCCATAGACTTATTTAAAATTTGTAAGTGTTTTTATAAAATATCTGAAAATTTAAAACAAATCCGTTCCTTAGTTTTCCTGATTTTCACAAATTCGCGATCGAGCTTCGAAAAGCGAAACTGAAATAATTGTTGTTTTCTATTTTGGATAAGCATATTTTACAAGTTAGATTACTGGCATCCATTGGTCAAAAATCAAATGAAAAGAATGTCAGAACTACATAATTATTCGTCAGTCACACTGATTTAGCCTCCTCCCTTAAAAAAAACCCCTCCCATCATTTGAATTTCCCGCTAATGACCTGGCAACATTCAGCGCCATCTCTTGAGAAAAGATGTGTTCGACATACAGCCTTAACGTGAAAAAAATAATTTCCACATTCTGTTACAAAATCGGGTCAACTCGAACCCGAAACAATGAAAGCCAACCCGACCCGCAAGAAAAAACTTAAAATCAACCCCACCCGACCCGAAAAGTGAAAATATAGCGCCAACCCTACCCGACCCGAACCGCGGGTCGGGTTCGGGTAAAAGCGGGTAACCCGACCCGATGCAGGACTCTACCCACACTCATATATTCTGGTAATTTTCAAGTAAAAAATAAAATGTGGTGTGTCACACAGCTCTTAATAAAGCCAAGGTACGCCGCTGATCCAAAAATGTTGAGAAACACCGTGTTAATCTGTCAAGGTCGCGTGGCCGCTGAGCTTTTTTGAGGAGGCGAATTGTTCGAGAGAAAGTTGAAGGCAAGTCACAGAAAACATTAAATATAATACGTACTATGAAAAAATTAAGTATTTTCCAGTGAATATTCGTTGCGTTTTTAGCTATTTTATTCTGAAATGAGATGTCGCAATTTGCAAACACGTTAATCCATAAAGAGAGCGAATTCACGAAATCAAGTGAATTGTTTGGGAGAAGGTTAAACATAAGTAAAAAAGAAAAATATTGATACAATATATTACAAATGAATATTAAGTATTTTCTTGTAAGTATTCGTTGCATTTTTACAATTTTATTCTGAAACTAATACAGTAGACTCTCGTTTTTACGAACCTCTTTTTCACGAACACTTGCGATTTTACGAACTATAGAGTGGTCCCGAATACGCTCCCATAGAAGCAATGTAATTTTTCGCTCCCATTTACGAACTACAGATTATGAAAATCTCTTTTTTGCGAACTCAGTGTTCGTACTTCTGATTTTTTTTTTTTTTTTTAAGTATCGGAATGCAGCGCCAATGTCACTTAAACTCTATATAGATACAATGAGACATCAAGTGCATTCCAAGAATGTGCTGTTTTCCCCCAATCTATTTCGGAGGGAGGGGGGTATAGCAACAATTTCTAGTAGTGGTTGTCAGGACTAAGAAACTTTTTTGAAGGGAACAATAACTGTGAAAGGTAAACGTAGTAAAGGTTTCCATTGATAAATTGGAAACATATATTTTCAAAATGTGATTTAAAAAAAAAAAAAAGATACGTGATTATTTCCATTCCTAATTTTTTATCTATGTATTTTCATCTACTAAGTGCTAATACAGTTTGTGTTTTCATATGTAATATTTTCAGAGCATAGTAACGTATGTGTACTAAAATTATTTGTAGTACATAAATTTGCATTTATTTCTTGTATATTTAAAAATACAGGTATAAATTTATTAAATAATAAATAATCTTGAAATACTGCTTCATCCATGAAGAGGGGTCAGTTTGATAAAAAATAGACATAAATAATATACGTATTCATATCATTTTTGGTGTTTTTCTATTTTACGAACTATTTGGGTGTTCCCTACGAGTTCGTAAAAACGAGCGTGGACTGTATATCACACCCGTCAAAAAATGACGGAATGCTGGAAAAGTACATTTTTAAAATGACAAATGATTTCTACAAATACAAATTACAAATGATGAGGACATTGTTTTGTTTTTTACTCAATATTCAATTTCTGAAATAGTTCAACGATCCTCAAAGTCTCCTATTCTAATCTTTAAAATTAAGAAATGAAAAATCAGTGAAAATTATGTCATGTTGACACAGCCATATAATTTTTTCTCCTTAGTTTTATTAATGTAAAAATACATTCCAAACTAAGCAGAACGTCACCGACGAAAAATTTTCAAACATACTTTATATATAACGTTATATGTTCTTTTATGCTTAACCACGTTATTTACCCTATATATATAAAATCCTAATGAAACGAATTTATGAAACGGATATATGAATCGACTGATTAAACAACTGATTATGTTTCAAACGATTTCTCCTTAAATATGGAATACTTTGCGATGAAATTAACACCAAAAACCAGCATTGATCCGCAAATCTCAAAACTGGTATTAGAATTTTTAAATTCGAATTAGTTTTCGAAATATTAATTTTTTTCTAATTTTATATACATTTTTCTAATGATGGCAACTCAATTTTAATCAAACAGGTATTTTTTTTTTCATATTTCAGAAAAGGTTGACATGGTAACCCGGCTATTGTTGTTTATTTGATAATAAATGTTTATTTACTTTTATTTCTTTTTATAAATTATATAAATTATTTTGTTCCATAATTATTAATTAATTTTTTTATATTTCCTTTAAAAAATAATAGAAAATAATTAAAAAATACGGTACTACTTAGTTATTCCGTCGACCAATTTCGCCAAATTACATAAATCGCCAAAACACTCGCCAAATTATACAAATTGACATAATTTTTATTTTAAATAACAAAAGAACAAATAAATTAGTATAACATTAATAAATATACAAATAAAAAGTCAAAATAAAAATCACTTGATGATGTAAACATGTGTAACTTGCTTAAAGTCAAGTGAATGTGATATTTACGATAAACTATTATTGGCATTTAATCTTATAATTTGGCGATAGATTTTTGGTCGACGGGATAACTGTAATACCAAAAATGCATATGTAACTGGTATTTGAAAACGACGTTTTCGCCAAATTTTCGTAAAAAAAAAAAAAAAAAAAAAAAAAAAAAAGAATCACGTTAAACCTGCTGTGGGTATATGACATCTAGCCAAATATTACCACTCGAAATAAAAAATGCTAACTGGCGAGTTGAAAAATAGCTATTGGCGAGATTTGCATCCGGCTAGCGTAACAGTACCAAGAATTCTTTGCAACCATGGCAAATTTTATGTAGTTTTATTCGAAAAAAAAAGTTTGATTTTTTAATCAAAATGGAAAACTTACAGTCCCATATTAGCGCGATTTTTTTCTGATACCAATGTCATATACGGAACGGACACTTAACTGGCGCCAAAGTATCGTTATTTTGCTTGATTTGGTAAGCCGGATGTTGTTGTTTATGCTGTTGATGCGTTCCCCAAATTGGCCATTTGTCGTTAAAAAATCGCGCCAATATGGGACGTATATGGCATCTGTGCCAAACTTTCATATGAACGGCGAAGGGGTCAGACCGTATTTGTTTATGGCCGTTGATGACTTGAACTATTATAATATAGATGAAATGATGGCGATAGAATAATATTTGGCGACTTATCACCTGTGCCTGACTAACATTAACGTACCAAAATGGCACCTAGAGTATAAAAAGCGAAGTGGTCCGCCTGGAACTGTTGATGATAGCCACATGACTTAGGCTATTGTTATAGAGATTGTTTTAAAATATCGGGAGACAAAGACTATGTATACTTATTTTATTTTAGCTTCTTTTCAAATGTTTAACTGATCCTCTTTAATCAAAAACGAAAACAACCATTGGATGTCTTAACAGCAACTGATTCACCCTTAAATTTTTGCAATCAAAGGGGATTGAATGAAAACCCGTTTACAGGGAGATCTGCACAGCTTTTTTCAGTATAATTCAATCTTCTCTAATATTTTTAAAACTCACCAGATTAGCGTGTTTTTACATTCTGCGGTGTCTGAACGGGGGTTGGCGAGCGTAGCTTGCAGGGGGCAGAGTCCCCTAGTATTCAAATAAAAATATATTTTCTATTTAATGGTAATGAAAAAACTAATAAATTCATAATGCACAAAGATAAAATAAACCCAATGGACAATATTCTCGTGATGTCGCAATAAATATGGACTTCTATTAGCTTATAAAAATAACGTTACGCGAACTTTTTTTTTTTAACTGAAAATAACTTATAAATCAAAACATACTTCCAAAAAGCCACGTTTCCGAATATTATTTTTAATTATTTCTCTTTTATCTGCAACAATGGAAGTAATCGGATTGCCGCAATTTTGAAGAAATTTCATAAAAACTTTTAAAATTAAAATATAAAATGGTAATATTAAAAAAAAAAAAAAAATAGATAGTTGCATTCACATCTACAAATGAACAGCTTTCATTAAAAAAAAATAATAATAATAATAATTAGAAAATTCGGTTCAATAGAAAGTTCAGGGTAGATGACTAAAAAAAACAGTCCTGTGTTTTGAATAATAGATGGCACGGTTTGCCCCGGAATGGTTACCTACTCTTTTCTACTCTTGGATTTTATGAAGCAGATGATCTGTCGCAAATACGTTTATCTGTTAAGGGGACCTTCTACATTAGGAGACCAAAAAAGCCCTTTTTTATGATTTTTTGTAAGAAAACTGCAGGATGGATCTTTTTGAAATCTTAACAGTTTATTGTACATATCTTAAGGTACACACAAGAATTTTTTTATTAGATTTTGTTGATTCTACTCTAAGTTATAAACAAATATGTTCAACTGCTTTGGAAATTTTCGTCTGGACGGATAGCGCCTTGTAGAATTATCTGTATACTAGCAGGCTATGCCCGCTGCGCTGGTCAATACTTCCAAATGAACTTTGGATTAAACTAAATGGTGAATTTGAACTTGTATTTTAAACAATATGGATCTTCAGCTTGACCTTGCACATTACTGAAGACGATGTGAACGCCATTGCGATATAATGTTATCTTAAGCGTTGGACAAAATTTAGCAATTAAGAAGTAATTGTTTTAGTTGATTATAAACCGCGCACTTATGGCCGGGTAATGAGACCGTTATGACAACAGGAATTAATACCTCTGTAACTAATCAACATATAATGAAATCGTATATACTAACACCATTCCTAAAAGTCATGCAACAGGGCCACTTGTAACAAAATATGTTCTGTAGATTTTTTTAAAAAGTCTAAACTTTCATAATCAGGTTCACTTAATTTTTGAACTTTTACTGTTGCTCTATAACTAAGTACCCTTGAACAATATGTATACACTAAAACCTTTGCAAAATTATTACCTAACTAATTGTGGTATATCCTACGAAAGTATTATAAACAATCGGAATGAAATACAAATTTCCGTTGTAAATATATAGTAGATGGTGATGATGCGATTTTGTGTAATAGAATTCATAGTAAAGTTTTCGCTTCAAACAAAAACGATGCTTTCAACATTAAAGCTAATACACCAATATGTGAAGTATCCGATTACGGAAGGTTAACTTGAATTCTCATGAGCAACTACTCAAAGAAAAGTGAATATGTGGCTTTTGTGATACTTTTATGTCAGCCGGGCGCAGGTAATAAATCAATAAAGATTGTTTTCATAGCATATTCTTATTTTATTATTTTCATTTAAAACACAAACCTTTCACTCATTTAATTTAAAATGCATGCCTTATACTAATTTCATTTAAAAAACTGAAAAGATAAACAATAACAGGAAATAATGCCATAATTAAAAGCAAAAAAATATGTTTAATTTATATACGCAAAATGTAACTACTGCTACTGGGAATTTTAAAAATGCTATCAGCGAGATGTGCGCACGGTTGTTATAAATGTACCCATTTTTTCTTCTTATCGAGGAGCAATTTATAAATCGCACAATATTATTCCAATTCCAATTTCTTTCAATGAGGAGCCTATGACCGGAAAAAATGGAAAAAGACTCCTGTAGATTCTTCGGATGACGGCATCTGACGCCATAAACCGAATTTATATATATGAAAATAATTTTTAAGTCATTACAAACATTGCTTTCATACTTAAATATTTTCATTGGTACTACTTGTTATCCCGTCGACCAATTTCGCCAAATTATATAAATCGCCAAACCATTCGCCAAATTATATAAATTGACATAATCTTTATTTTAAATAACGAAATAACAAATAAATTAGTATAACATTAATAAAAATACAAATAAAACGTCGAAATTAAAATCACTTGATGACGTAAACACGTGCAGTTTGTTTAAATTCAAGTGAATTTGATATTTACGATCAACCATTATTGGCATTTAATCTTATAGTTTGACGATAAATTTTTGGTCGACGGAATATCTAAGTAGTACCTTTTCCATTTTTGTTTTATAATGCTAAATTCTCAGTATTTTTTTTCCCCTTTTATTTTACATAAAATCACTATTTTTTTTTAAAATTAAGATGCTTGCATTTTTATTTCAAACTCATAGAGCCGTTTTTATTTTTTAGCCAAAAGGGTTGATTTGAATTTTTTCCGTTGCTAGAGTAACGGATGTAATGATAGATATTTTGAGGTTTAGATGCCAAAGACACCGCCAAATTAGAAAAATATGAAATGTGTCATGAACTGTTGGACTTATAAACATTTATTTGGTAGCATTCGATTCAGCATACAAAACTACATTAAAATATGCTATCATTTGACGCATAATTTTGATATTCGATTTTTTTCCCCTCCCCGTGCAAAAACCATTAGGGGTGACACTTTAGAAAATCTTTTCTTAGCAGAAGTTTATGTCATAAGAAGTATTTTTACCACGATTTTCAAGATTTTAGGTTCAGTAGTTTGCGCTGTGCGTTAATTAGTCCCCTAATCCAGACTTTATTTTATATACTATATTAGATATGCGATTTTGCGGTGAATCGATGATCGAAAATTAGTCCAATATCATTTGAAATATTACATAACAGAGGAGAAAGTACGAAGAAAGACGAAGAAGAAATGACGAATTACAAAAGACTTGTAATTTTTTTTTTCAAAATGTTGAATTTTTCCATAGTAATAACGTATTGAAACATAAATTTCCTTAAAAATTATCTTTATTTCCTAGATTTCGAATCTGTGAATTTTCCTATAAATGAAATTGGCGATATGACTTGAGAAAACAGATAATATTTGCTTAAATAAAATGGGTAATATTCGTTGATCTGAGTTCGAGTTTATAAATATCACATGCTTTCGGAATTACGGCGAAAAACATTTTAAAAAGTATGAAGTTATTTTACAATATGTATGTGTGGCAGAAATTCACACTGAAATTTAAGTATTCGATTCCATTTTTAAAATATTAACTGATATCTATATAAGTTACAATTGAATATGAAAATGTACTCAAAAAATGATCTCTTTCACCTAAAAAAACACCATTTGTGAGAACATCCTCAAGCTAATGTACGCTTATGCATTTTTGGCTTAAAATCACATTGTTTGGCGACAAAAGAAAAATAAAAAATTGTAAAGAAACAAATAGTAATTACACATGTGACTCACAATTACATCTGCTTGTTTCTTCTATAAGTCACGTGATGGGACAATTAGATATAAAAAAAAGAAAAGAACAGAACAGAAAGAAAATGTCGTTAAAATTTCATCTAATCAAATTTTCAGATTCGTTTCCATATCTAACGCAAGCGATAAAGAGCCAAATATTGCGTATCAAGTGTAATATTTCTTATTAAATTAATTTTTAAGCATTACAAATATTTCTTTCAGGTTTTGATTAAATGTTTCCGTTTTTTTTAATATTATCACTCATTAAAACGGATTTTCTTCTTCTTTTTTTCTTTCTTTTTCATTTAAATAAAATTAGTAACAGTTTTTCTTTTATTTTTCGAGGTTTAATAGCCGTTTCAATTTTTTTTTATCAACGATGAATTTCGCCAAGAAATAAAATGGTAACCTTATCGCCCAAAATAACAGAATTTTCCGTCATAATTCTAAAACTAATATAGGTAGCATAATGTGTTATATAGATTAAAACCTTCCCTGAAACAATACCTATCTTACGGTATAGGTTCCGTAAAAATCCATGCAGTAGAACTCGAAATCTAGGCGTTCGGAACGAAATTTCCGTTTGGATTTTATATATATATAATAGGTAATAGAATAGATAATAGATTATATATATATATAATAGAATAGATAATAGATTATGTGTTATAAACTATCTCAAAGTTTAAAACAGATCGCATTGTTAGATTTCCTAATTTTAACAATATCGCGTTATGTTAGTTCCACATTCCACCACCAGGGAGCGCACTCTATTCTTAACGAAAGCGTATCTGAACGAAACTCCTTCATGCAACCTTTCCGTAGATACATGAATCGGGAGGGTGGCGGTCTTAACCAATAATTTAAGATAATTGCTGAAATTACTACGAAAAATATTTTAAAGGGGCTCTACGCGGGCCCCTAATAGAGTTAGAGGAAATCGGAAGACGTCAAAATAATCGCGGGGAAAAGTTTGCTTGGGTGCTTCGGAACTACTTTTGGCGCGAGATCTAAGCTCTACGACCAATAAGAGCCCAGATATTTAAGGAAATATGAAGTAACAAAGTCCAAAATAATAGAATTTTCCGTAATAATTCTTAACTAATCTAGGTAGAATGATGTGTTATAGCTTAAAACCTTCCCTGGAACGATACCTATCTAACGGTATAAGTTCCGTAAAAATCCATGCAGTAGAACTCGAAATCTCGGCGTTCGGAACGAAATTTCCGTTTGGATTATATATATATAATAGATTATTATCATGATCTGAATATTATCATGATCCGTAATTATCTGAGACACAAAAATAATTTTTTTTCATAAATTTCGTGCGTATAGCTTCTAGTTAAATTAAAGGAACCCATAAATTGATTAAAAAAAGTTATGTAATGGCTGATTAAAAAAAAATTTTTTTGTTAAAAAAATTCGTTCTTATTTGTTAATAACTATTGTTACTTTCTTCTATCTTTACAAGAAGAAAGTATTGGATGCATGAAAATTTTCGAATTCCGGTTTTCGACGGATTTACACGTTTTAGGGGTCAGAGAACTCGAAAAACATGTTTTTACAAAATGTCTGTCTGTGAGTCTGTCTGTGTGTCTGTGTGTGACACAAATTTTGTGGGCGCTCTACCTCAAGAACTAATGCACGGAATTTAATAAAAATTTATATTCAGTTAGTCCCTGATACAAATTAATGCTGATTAGTTTTTGGTGCAAATCGCTCAACAGGTGGCGCTGCTATGCGGAATTTTTTACGATTTCCGCAATGGCTCTATCTCACGAACTAATGCACAGATTTTCATCAAACTTCAGATTCAGTTAATCCTTGATATGACTTGATGCTGATTACATGTTGGTGTAAATCGCTCAACAGGTGGCGCTGCTGTGCTGAATTTTGCACGATTCCCGCAATAGATCTATCTCAAAAACTAATGCACGAATTTTCATCTAACTTCAGATTTAGTAAGATGTTAACACAAGTTGTTGCTGATTAGGTTTTGGTGTTAAAAGTTCAATAGGTGGCGCTGCTATGCTGAAATTTTCATGATTTTCGCAATAACGATCTCAAAAACTAATGCACGGATTTTCCCCAAACTTCAGATTCAGTTAGACTTTGACATAAGTGGTTGCTTGGTGGTTTTGGTGTAAAGCACCCAATAGTAGGCGCTGCTAGGCTGAATTTTTCTGGATTTACACGATTTCAGAGATAGCCATATCTCGAGAACTAACGCACGGAATTTCATATCTTTAGAATCCTCATGATGGGCATGGATTGCCGTTTAATTTTGGCAGTGTGATAGCGAATTTTCAAGTATTAACATATTTGAAATAGAAGAAAGTTTTGGGATTGGTACATCCGACTAGTTTTAAATAATTTTAGTAAAAGCTTTAATTCATATCGAAGGCAATTAAACAAGCTTTAATTAAAAAAAAAAATCAAGATGATCCATTGAGTAGTTTTTTTTTTTTTTTTTTTTAATCTTGCCCACAGTGCCAAAAAATGTGGTTGAACATAGTAGAAGAAACAAAATCTAATAAAAAATTCTTGTGTATACCTTAAGATATGTACAATAAACTGTTAAAATTTCAAAAAGATCCATCATGCAGCTTTCTTACAAAAAAATTATAAAAAAGTGCTTTTTTTGTCTCATAATGTAGAAGGTAACCCTTAAAGACGCGTGGCCATTGAACTTTTTATAGAAGATGAATTGTTTCAGAGGATCTTGAATACAAGTCAAACAAAACATTAATATGATATTATAGACTAAAATAAATATTTTCCAGGGAATATTTGGTGCATTTTACAATTTTATTTTCAAATAATATGTCGCAAATACGTTTTTCTGCCAAAGGCGCGAGGCCATTGAACTGTAGAGAAGGCGAATTGTTTGGGATAATATTGAAGGTAAGTCAAATAAAGTATTAATGCAATACTATAAACTAATATTAAATATTTTATGAAGAATATTCGTTGTATTTTTACTTTCTTCTATCTTTACAAGAAGAAAGTATTGGATTCATGAAAATTTTCGAATTCCGGTTTTCGACGGATTTACACGTTTTAGGGGTCAGAGATTCCAAAAAACATGTTTTTACAAAATGTCTGTCTGGTCTGTGTGTATGTGACACAAATTTTGTGGGCGCTCTATCTCAAGAACTAATGCACGGAATTTAATAAAAAATTATATCCAGTTAGTCCCTAATACAAATTGATGCTGATTAGTTTTTGGTGTAAATCGCTCAACAGGTGGCGCTGCTATGCTGCCTTTTTCATGATTTTCGCAATAGCTCTATCTCACGAACTAAAGCACGGATTTTGATCAAACTTCAGATTTAGTTAGTCCTTGATATGAATTGATGCTGATTACGTTTTGGTGTAAATCGCCCAAAAGGTGGCGCTTCTGTTATGCTTTTTCATGATTGCCTCAATAGCTCTATCTATAGAAATAATGGACGAATTTTCATCTAACTTCAGATTTAGTTGTATGTTGACACAAGTTGTTGTTAATTAGGTTTTGGTGTTAATCCCCCAATAGGTGGCGCTGCTATGCAGGAATTTTCACGATTTTTGCTATAGCTCTATCTCAAAAACTAATGCAAGGATTTTCTCCAAACTTCAGATTCAGTCAGACGTTGACATAAATTGTTGCTGAGTAGGATTTGGTATAAATCACCCAATAGGTGGCGCTGTTAGGCAGCATTTTGCTGGATTTAGACGATTTCAGCGATAGTCATATCTCAAGAACTAATGCACGGAATTTCATATCTTTAGAATCCTCATGAGATGCATAGATTGCCATTTAATTTTGGCAGTGTGATAGCGAATTTTGAAGTATTAACATGTATGAGATAGAAGAAAGTTTTGGGATTGGTACATCCGACTAGTTACAATTGTATTCTGAAATATGATCCGTTGCAATTCTTATATCTGTTAAAGACGTGTGTCCAATGAACTTTTCGGAGGAGGGGAATTGTTTGAGAGAATGCTGAAGGTAACCCAATTAAAACAATATAATATTATAAACGAAAATAAATATTTTTCTGTTAATATTTCTTGCATCTTACAATTTTATTCAAAAATGATGTGTCGCAAATGCGTTTATCTGTCAAAGGCGCGTGGCCGTTGTACTTTTTAGGGGAGACGAACGTTTGTTTGGGAAATGTTGAAGGTAAGTCGCACAAAATAACATACTATTTAGGAACGAAAATTACATATTTTCCTGTGAATATTCGTTGTATATTCAGTAATTTTTATTCTGAAACAAGGTGTCCCAAATACGTTATTCCGTCAAAGGCACGTGGCCATTGAACTCTTGAAAGAAGACGGGGGGGTTGTTTTGCAGAGTTTTGAAGTTTATATGCACAAAACACTAATAAAATAATATGAACAAAAATCAAACATTTTCATACGGCTATTAATTCCATTTGTTTGTGCAATCGTATTCTTAAATGAGATGTCACAAACACGCTATTCGGTCAAGGGCGCGTGTCCACTGAACTTCCAGAGAAGGTAGGATGTTGAGAACGAACCATCCTTTCGCAGTGTTATTTACTCGTATATGTCGTGCTGTTAACCGACTGAAACAAGTGTCAAGAGCAGGGACCGATTTACAAATTTGGGGGCCCTGGGCACAGATGCTTACGGGGGGGATTGAGTAAAAGAAAATTAAAAAGGTACTTATTAAATAAGCATTATTGACTTTAATAATTACTTTAAAATATCCATTAAAAAATTAAATATGATAATCATTAATTTACTTTTAAATAATTATTTCACAATTATGAAATTTAAATGAGTAGACGTTTTATAATAAATTGTGTGGCGTTGATTATCTTTTCCTATACAGGTCTATATATCTGGAATTATAAAGTATGCAACAACTAATAATAATTTTTCGACAACACCAAGCTACGATTATTTAAAATATTAGGGGGCTCTACTGCCTGCAAGCTACGCTCACCAACCTCCAAATAATCTGACAAGAACAGGAAAAGGATATTAAATAAGAATTAAAAATAAAATATATTTTTAAAGTGATGTTTGATGATGACATTTTTAAAGGGATGTTTGACAAAATACAGAGAAACCTCCCAGCGACCACCTCCATTAAGCGACCACCCCCTTGAACGACCATTTTTTCATGGAACGAAATTTATTCCCATAGGTTCAATACTAATTTTACCTCCATTCACAGACCATCCCAGTTGAACTCCCTCCATGTGCGAACAATTTCTTTGAAGAAAATGAAACAAAATCCTCCTTTTTTTCCCTGGTCGCTTGAAGAAGATTTTATTAGAAAAATAATTCCAGAGAGCGCATTATTAATCAAACTTCTGAACTAAGTTTAGATATTTTTTTTATTCCGGTAACTTTTAAATGTTTAAACTCCTTTGTGCCTTTTTGGGCAATGAAATTAAATCTGATGAAAAATTAAGAATGACACTCAATAATACTCCTCTGCTCTATCCTGTCAGGAAACTCTCAAAGAAATAGATAAATTAATGAAATCGTCATTATTTGTTTCCGTCCGAAAAAATTGCATTTATTAACTGAACTTCGAAAGGACTTGGACACAAAAGTTATAAAAGAAAAAACCCCGTAAAATCAAAGCAAACGACAATGTATTAATTTTTTAAACTCTGCAGTAATTAACTTATGTGATTAACTTTTGTTTTGATTCTTAAATTTTTATATTTTTTCCTAATGTGAAAAATAAATTTTAGTAACGCTAATTGTTACCCTTTTTCAACAATTAAAATCTAGATTTAAACATGACCTCCATTAAGAGACCACCTCTCGTAGCGACGAATTTTTATCGGAACGGAACGTGGTCGCTTTAAGGAGGTTTTACTGCATACAATGTTATAAAAATACAATATGAACATAATAGAATGTAAAATGAAATGTAAAATTCCAATAGATATTAAAACTACATCAGATTTTGGACAATAATTGAAAAACTTTTATCAGCATATGGGGGTTCCTGAAATACAGGGGTCCTGGGCCCGTGCCCCGAATGCCCTGCCGTAAATCAGGCACTGGTGAAGAGACTGAAAACTTGGTGAAAGTTTGTTTTGCCGTATTATCTGTTTTCCATGATTTGACAATATTTTTCTTCAGTACCGTAAAGACAAAGAGGGCGGGAGGGGGGCGCAGGGGAACATTCCCGGTGCCCCTACTGCTATAAATCTGATATAATTTTATGGCAAGAACATAGTTTGTTTGTTTTTTTTAAACTTCCAAGCTTTAAATTCTATTTTTGTGCAGAATAGGAATGAAAATATATATATATATACACTGTTCAAACATTTCGGGACCGGCGGCTTTTGCACAAATTTTATTCGGTTGGCACCACTTTTTTTTTTTTTAAGTTACCTTTACTTAAGGCTGTTCGCGAATCCGAAAGGGCAACTTTATGACATAAGTTTTAATTTATTTTTGTTCGGAAATGCATGAAACTAACAAGTGTTGTTGTTCAGAAACTATGTAATCGAGCTGTGTTTTTTTTTTTTTCGTTTTCTTGCAAACGCTATAGATCTTTCAGAAAATAGTGTCAAAGGGGGTATTTTAAACCGAATTTCCGCGCGAAACAAGAATAAGCACTCAAGAAAGGGTGAAAAGCGTGTTTGTCACGTGATCAAAATCGCTTATAACTCAATAGGTAATTTATTGATCCAAAAACGGGAAGCCCAGTTCGATTCCAAATCGCTTCCATAGTCAGGCCTTCCAATTTTATATCTTTCCGTTAAAAAATGAATTTGTAAATGTGTTAAAACGTTTTGTGCTTGTTGAGCAGAGCAGTTAAGAACAGCCTTAAACAATCACGAAAATGCTCTAATAAACAGGGCTGCGGAGTCGGTGGGAAAAAATGACAGACTCCAACTCCGATTTCGGGCTGGCTACACTAGTACTCGGGCTAGGGTACTAGTGTTGCCTGCTGGTTAAAATAACGATGGAATATAAGAAAAATAAAGATAAATAAATCTCACTATTTCGGTATTGATTATCTCTTTAGGGCTTCAAAAATAAAACAGAAAAAAAAATGATATTTTCCGCTTTATTAATTTTATAATTTCCAGGGGTCTGTCCAAACTTTTCTCTCAGGGTCCTGTTTTTGTGAAATTGTGAAGAACTTTTTTACATTTTGTGAAATATCTTGTCCTAATTTTGTGAATTTGAAATGAACGTTACACTCGGGTTCTTTTTTATATATTTTTAAGAAGATATATGTATGTAAAATACATATATTTTCCTTACATATGTAAAAGTGACAGGTCATATTTTAGTTTTAAATAATTAAATTTGTGAAAGGTGTAATTTAGAGCTGGAAAAATTTTGTAAAAGGCCTATTTTTAAGACAAAGAATTTTGTGAAGGGTCCTTTTTTAAAGTGAAAAGTTTTGTGAAGGGTCCTGTTTTGAAATGAAAAATTTTGTGAAGGGTCCTTTAAAGGACCCAGTTTCTTCCAAAACAGATCTCTGATTTCGCTCCCGCAAGCCCGAAAAATCCAACTATCGAAGTCTAAAGAACGCAAAATGGAAATTTTACTATTTTGGATCCGCTGACTGAGAAGAAAAGGTAAAATCGTTACAATTTAATTGTTTTTTGCTCCTCCATACTCGAAAAACTTATATGGATAGGAGGAAAAATAAAGATGAAAATTTTATTATTTTGGAAATAATTCGGATCCTGTGGATTCTAACAAAATAATAGAAAAAATTGCATTTTTTAAATTAAGTTTACAATTTTGGCTTTATTTCGTGTTCTGCAGACCTGGAAAATCTTAAATTCAAAAGGTGAAAGATAACGAAATTTCACTATTTTATTGTTATTTTGGGTACCGTCGATTCAAAAAAAAAAAAAAAAAAAAAAAAAAAAACAAAAAACAATTTCATCTTATTTTGACTCCTGTGCACAAAAATAAATAAATATAAAGGAAGGGTATTTTAGAATTTTGACTTTTGGTCATACAGACGGATAAAATTTGAATGAGGGGGGGGGGGGGGACTACAATGCCCTACAATGCAAACTACACACCTGGTTCTTAGTTCTTTTGCCTCCAAAAATAGCACAGATTTATAATTTTCGCATTACCTTCGGTAAGAGATGTGCATGAAACAAAATTTTAAGATCCATCGTCCGTCTCCTAAAACGTTCCGCCGTGCTTTTATATTTATTCTCACTCCAATCATGCCTAATTGTAAATTGCTCCTATTTTATCGGCGTAGTTTGATTCTTTCAAATTTTTTATACTGGGCTTGTCAGCCTGCTCAATTTTTTTCTAATCCGTCCCATTAACATAAATAATCTTAATTCTACTTACACGGCCTGTTTGAAAAATTGCCTTCATTTTCCGAGCCTTGGGTACTTCCAGACCTTTGCACCTTTGGTTCTATATCCGCAAACCCCAAAAATACGAGGGGAAGTACTTATATACTAAATGCAAAATATAGATGGCTGCATTAGTCATAAGACTAGAATTTCTGCTACAGAAACAAAAAAAATTCGATCAAGCTATTAAGATAAGATTTACTTTCTTATTTTTACCCCTATAGCAGAAACTGACCAGCACGGCAGATTATTTTACACCTTGCAGATTAATCTGCCAGCTTAAAATTAAATATTGGGCTTAAGAAATTCACTTAAAATTTACTTTGTTTTAAAGAGTTAATGTTTCTTATACATTTTCTTTTATAAAATGCAATTTTTAGGTGCGTTCGTAATTATATAAATACGTAGCACCTATATGTCGTCGTTCAGTCTGTCCGTCCGTCCGCATATAACAGAGCAAAAACTACCCAACCGAATGGTCTGAAATTTTAAATATATGATTGTTGCAAAATTTTATGAAAATCGGATGTATAATTTAATTACAGGGACAGTCAAAAGTTTTTCTTTACATTACGGCCAATGGGGAAAATTATTGCAAGTGCATTTTAATGATGTTACAACCTTCCGAATGGTCTGAAATTTTAAATGTATCATTGTTGCAACATTTTGTCGAGCCATTTCAAATTTTATGAAAATCGGATGTATAGTTTAATTACAGGGACAATCAAAAGTTTTTCTTTACATTACGGCCAATGGGGAAAATTATTGCAAGTGCATTTTAATGATGTTACAGCCTTCCGAATGGTCTGAAATTTTAAATATATCATTGTTGCAAAATTTTGTCGAGCCATTTCATATTTTATGAAAATCGGATGTATAGTTTAATTACAGTGACAGTCAAAAGTTTTCCGTTTCATTATGGCGAATGGGAAAAAAATTATTGCAGTGCATTTTAATGATGTTACAGACTATGCACTTATGAAGTGCAAAAAAATATACATTCAGTACAATGTGGGATGCAAAAAATAATTATAAAACTAGCTTTAGTACGAACGCACCTCATTTGCCACGTTTGACGAGCAATTTCCAACTTGTTTACTTATTTTATGGGTCACTAGGTATTTATGATAGTAGCTTGATTCTGCATTGTTGGGTCGCAGATCAATTTCGGTTTGCTGCAGATGGGCATTGAAAATTCTGCTACTGGGATTTTTACTGAATGCTTAAAAATATTAATATAAAAAAAGTTGCAGAGTGTTAAGCAGGTAAAATTAATTAATTTAAGCTCATTTAGTTGCAAAATATACCAATGCAATATTTTCCTAAATCCTAAATGTGTACATATAGCACGCACCATAAAATATCAAATTTTAGCTGAAAATTTGAAATTAATTTTTTTTTTTACTATTTTTCCCATTATTAAAACGATGTATAGATTTCAAAAATAATTTTTCATAAAAATAGAAAAATTCGTCCAGTGAAGGGTTAACTTGAGTAGTTTGTTATAGTCCATAAATAGCAATAATAATTCATTTTATAGATTTAAAATTACATATACAGTTTAATTTCACTTTAAAATGTCTAACAAAAAAAATCTGGAGTCGGACTCAGACTCTTTTGCCCAAAAATCGGTCCGGCTCCGAATCCACGACTCTGACTCCAAAGCCCTGCTAATAAGAAACTAAATATATTACTTTTCTTTTTTATGTTGTTTATTTGGTGCCTAAAACAAATGCTGTATGCTCTTTTTGAGCATACTTGATACTCTTTTTGAGTGCATATATGCACCCATGGTCCCGAATGGTTAAAAAGTGTAAAATTTATTCTGATTTAACACAGGCTCTTTCAAGATTCAAGTTGATGTATCCCTTTCAAGAAAAAATCCCATGTAATAAAATAAATTTTTCAAAAAAAGAATATCTATATATATTAACCGACTTCAAAAAAAGCACTAAAAAGAATTAAATAATTCTTTAAAATTCTCTAATGACGAAACGTTATCCAATAACCACACATCGGATATCATGTATCGGCATAAAAACATTAAATTTAATAGGTAGAATTTAATATCCACCAAACATGGATTTTCTAGAGAATATTTTTTACAAGAGATTAATTTACATATTTATGATTTAATTTACGAATATATACATATAAAAAGTAATCAATTCACCCACCCACACACGCACACGAGACACATACTCCTTATGGCGGGCCATGTTACTGTTGAATGCATCAAAATGAACTAACTTGATTTTGATATCGAATTTCATGGAAATAAACAGATTTTATTTTACTAGATATCAGACTGTGTTTGTTTATGACCTTAATTTTGCATACCAGTGTATACGCATTTCAAAAAATTTTAAAAAGTAGCATTTAATTGCTTATTGTTGTCTAAAATCTTATCATAAAACCTTGATCGGTGATTTTATAAATATAATTTCCCATGCACAAAGAACTATTAAAACAAAATTTTCAATTATTCGAATTCATCTATCTTTTTAAGCCTTTTGTTACATACTTAATCATCTTAACTTGTAAAGGAATACGAAGGACAAAGACTGGGATCTTATCAAGGATTTTCCCCTGGTCGGCCACTGACCCATCTTTTGGTCATCAAAGGCGTCGTGGCACTGAACTCAAGGTGAGCGCTGTTGGTGTGTCGAAATTGCAAGTGATAACAGCAGGTGGAAGATCGCGAATCGATTCCATTCTCCAGATAATCTTCCTTTGCGAGAAAATTTTAGAAACTTTCTTTCACCTGGGGATATGTTAGAAGTGAAAGTAACTAACCCTTCACTCACAAGATTTTTTTGTTTTGTTTTCTTTTCTTTTACCTTTACGAAAACACCTGTCTCCTGCTATCTAAACAAGAAGGAAAACCAATACATCAGGCATAGATTATGAAACACTTTCCCGCGCTAACAGAATGTTGTTAAGAAAGCTTTTTTTTTTTTTTTTCCATAAAATGTAATGAGATGAAAAAACACATAACCCAGTAAAAATCCGCTTTCAGCAATTGCTGTCCAGATCCTGTTAGGGGTCTGCACGGACCCGGGCTTGGCCCGAGACCCGTACCCGGCCCGAAGAAAAAATTAAGCAGGCTTACCGGCCCGATATAAAAGTTTAAACGAAGTCTATAAAACATGAACCATTTTCAATAAATATGACTTTCGCGAGAATAAGTGTCAATGTGCGTCACGAGACGATACTAGTTTGACAACATCAATTCAGAAATGTAACAAGTCCAGCGTAGAGATCGGCATCGGACAGTTACATGGTGTCCGAGTCCGTGCGTGATTTTCGTGCCGGACTCATGCCAGGCCGTAATCAGGCTTGCATTTTTTTTCTACATAGTTGAGCCGGGCCGGAACTGTACTTAATTGATCTCATGTACGGCCGGCAATAGGTTTTGTAACAATGTTAATAGCGGTAATGAACTTCTGTTAACGGAATCTTTGGAAATGTGGTTCTCAAATTCATTGCTCAACAATGCGAAACTTTCTGACACATTTTTCTGACTAATTTTTAATTGTAAAAGCATAAAATCGACAGGCCTGGCTATTGAAGGAATTTGGAATCTAATAACGTTTTCCATTTTTGATAAATAAATTACTTATCGAGATATAAGAGAATCGGATGGCCAGGATGATGAAAAATCAATTAAATCAGGCCCGTATCCAGGTAGCATACATTTTTTAATATACTGCAACTGCGCTAATCAATCATTAATCAAAATTAATTAAATTTGCGATTTATATTTCTACAATTAAAAAATAAAAAGTTTTTGCACTGATTTATTAAGGCTGTTATCAACTGCTCTGCTCAACAAGCGCAAAACGTTTTGACACATTTACAAATTCATTTTTTAACGGAAAGATATAAAATTGGAAAGCCTGACCCTGGAAGCGATTTGTAATCGAACTGTGTTTTTCATTTTTTGATCAGTAAATTAATTTTTGAGTTATAAGCAATTTTGATCACGTGACAAACATGTTTTTCATCCTTTTTTGAGTGTTTTTTCTTCTTTCGCGCGGAACTTCGGTTCAAAACGCGCACTTTGACATTATTTTCTGAAAGATCTATTGCGTTTGCAAAAAAAAACCCGGAAAAAAACAGCACGATTACACAGTTTCTGAACAACAACTGCTAGTTTCATGCCTTTCCGAACAAAAATAAATTAAAACTTAAATCATAAAGTTGCCCTTTAGGATTTGAGATCAGCCTTAAAGAAAATCTGATTTTTTTCACTAAATTTTGTACGGGTTAGGCCAAGATAGCTTTCATTCGGGCCGGGCCTGGAAATTCCGCCCCGTGCAGACTTCTAGATCCGGTAATATGAGCGAATGTTTTTGTGCAACCCTGTATAGTGTCTATAAAATTTATATCTCGTAATACACTAAAAATGAGATAAATTTAAAAATGCATAACACAGTGAAAAACGCACTTCCAGCAATTGTGATTCCTTTAATAGATTTCTTTTGTGTGTCCCTGTAAATCAGCTATACTCAACTTGTGGCCCGGTGGCCTTTTATGTGCAGCCCGAGACACATAATCATTAATTCATGTTTAAAAAATTAACTAAGATGTGCATATAAGTAATTAGACCTTCATTGTTATTTTATGTATTTTCATATTAGGAAGACAAAATACGTCATGTTATTTATAATTGATTTAAAATTATATTAAAACATCTTAAATGCCTTTTCTTGGTCAAAAGTTCTTTTTACACATAGTCCTATTTGTGCTACAGTGCAGCATACAATTTTTAATGTACTGCAACTGCACTGATCAATTATTAATCAATTATTCAAAATTAATTAAATTTGCTCTTAATATTTGTACAATTAAAGAATAAATAAAAAGTTTTTACACTGATTTATTAAAGAAAATCTCCTGATTTTTTTTTTAAACTTTGAAATTCTGCATTTCTATATTAAACTTGTTATGCAGTTAATACTGCTTTTTAGGGTTGAACATTTGTTGCACAAAAAACTGGCACCAAAAACTTTTTTCACTACTATTTTCAAACAAAAAACTTCGCGGCATATTTCTACAGCATTTGCAATAGAAATCTATCACGAAATTGTTTGCCTGGCAATAGTGATGTTACTTTTTGGTAATCATTTTGGTAACATTTCTTTCGTGACAAACGTTTAACTCTACTTATAATAACGGTGTTATATTGCTTTATTATATTACTTTTGTTATCTTACTGTTTTAATTACCTCTTTTTAAGTGTGTGTTGTGACCCGTCCCCCATCATTTTCTTATTTGCAATTAATGTTAAAGACATCGCTTAAAGTGAACTACCCATCGGATAATGCGGACAATATTTTGCAAATTGACCGAGAAAGAATCGAGACTGCTTTTAGCTTTTTTTTTTTTTTTTCAAAAGCAACTTTGATGTAAGGGGCTGTACATATGTAACGTCATCAATTTATTGGCAGTTTTGGACCCTTCTTCCCCCCCCCCCTTACGATAACATATGTTATCATTCCTCGTCTCCCCCCCCCCCCTCCCACACACACACACTAATGATATCGTTATCAGCATCTAAATTTTTTTTTTTTTTTTTTACAATTTTTTATGTCTTTTTTTGTTTTTATACGTTTGCGATAATATACAGATATGGTTATACAGTCGAACCTCTATTTAACGAAGTCGCTAAATCCCGGAAAAAAGTTCGTTATATGGAAAATTCGTTAAATAGAGATTCACCTTTTTAAATACTTTAAACTACATAAAACAGATTTTAAATTCATAAACACTAAATATTTTTACTAAAAGTATTTAATCACATTTTTTTTAATAAATTATATCGATTTGTTTTATTTATTTTACCCACCAATATCCATCATCAATTTATTTTTTCTGTGTGTTTAAATCTTTGAAATCAGCAAGGAAAATAAAACATTATCCGGGAATACACTGTATTTTCTGTTTAAAGTAAACAGTTTTACATTAAAATTAACGAATTTTAATGACATTTATTATAACAAATAATTTTAACCATACATTAACATACACGTCCTTAAATTTAATTTTTGAAAAATTCTGTTAATTTTGCCTGAGTTTTTTCTTTTAAAAAGTGCTTTCTCTCATAATACGTCTCGCATCTTTGCAATGCACCAAAACCCCCTTCATGCGTATTTTCTTCTAACTATAATCTGCGTCCGATTGTTTCAAATGATTTTAGGATTTCATCATACGAAGTTTTGTTAATTCCTGCATCATGATCATTTCCATCATCATCATATTCGTCTTCACCGCAATTCATTGCTGTGTTGTTTTTATTTTTCACACTGTCGAAAATATCCAATTCGGATAGGGTTTCCGAGGTCTCAATTTCAGAATTAAGTGAAATACAATCATCAATCAGCACATCATGGTTAATTTCTTCTTTTTTTCTCATCTGTATCCACATTTTTTTAAGTTACTCTAAGGGATTATCGTCTTCGTCCTCCGTACTTATCGAATTCTCACTGCTGACAAAGAAGGCGCATTTTAAAACCAGTTCAAGGCCATTGAATATCATAAAATGTGTTAAAAGAAAGAATAAGTTTGAAATGTCCAGAAATATTTTGAGAAATGGGGAAAAAAAAATTAGATCACAAGAAAAAGTTCGTTAAATAGAGAATGCACTTCGTTATTTGGAGATTATTTTACGAAGAAATTCGCAAAATGTCCTTGGTTACAAGGAAAAGTTCGCAAAATAGAGGTTCGTTAAATAGAGGTCCGACTCTGTACATGTATTATTAGCATAATTTACTGATTTAAATGAAAAGAAGTTAATAACATATCACTATAATACATGAAATAACTTTATATCAAACAGGGATGAGAGCGTTCCTACCCAAATGACCGATTACTACCACTAAATTTTAATAGTAGTATTTTTCTCTCGTATTAAATCTCAGCATTTCTGTCATTAAATAATGCGATAAATACTATTAAAATTTAGTGGTAGTAATCGGTCATTTGGGTCGGAGCGCTCTCATCCCTGATCAAATAACACTTTAAAGAAATATTATTTAAAAAGAGTCTTTTGTTACATAATGCATTTAACCGTAATATTGTCTTTGCCCAGGGTTCTCGCTGCCGTTCGCCATTGCGCCAAATCGCGACGAAATGCTTCATTTGGCGAGTAAATGGACGAATAAATTCGCCAAATTGCGAGTGCTCAATTGTTGCTCTTTTTTTTGTGTGTGTATGTGTGCGTCAGTACAAACGAGACTCTTTTACGCATTTGTAGAACCAAGAATTTGGGCGATGCCATAGATTTCAATCGAAGAAACTCCCTGCAGCAGCTTTATCCCATATAAAACATACAACATTCTATAGTTTGCTGTAATCTTGCCACAACATTCAGTGGATCGTGAGATGTAAGGAATGCTAAGTAATACTTTTCAGTATGTGTTAATGGACAGCTATCGCTACCTTTATAAATACTTTTTGTATTTGTGTGTCCTACAGCCTTTTTTTTTTTAATAAAAGTATTTTACAGTTATAAAACCACTTTCAAAGATACTTTCTTTAAAACCATTAATTTTGACATGATTTTACGTTATAGGCGGCTTTTAAAGTTTTTGGTTCCTTTCTCTACAAAGCACGTTACGTTTTCATTATATCTACCCTATCTATATTATAAAGGACAAACATATCTGTGCGTAACGCATACGTCATTCTGCGAATGGCAACACTTTCAAATTTGAAATGAATTTTCGTTTTGCAATTTTTGCTACTGAAAAATTTTAAACTTCTACACATCGCACATTTTCAGTTTTTATACCGTCGTATAAGGAAAAAAATGTTCTTTTAAATGTAATTTGTTTGAAAGTTGTATCTCAATTTATTTTTGAGATATTAATTTTTTTATAGTTTTTAGTACCAATTTTGTAATTGTGGCAACAAAAGTGCCCCATAAAAATTGAAATTAAAATGCATGCTATGTCAAAAATACCATCTGTCATCAAAAATGCGGTGAATTTTGATTTTATTTCGTTTCTATTCATCAATTAAATGTTTCTTAGTTTACAGACAAAAAAATTTTACAAACGATATGACATCTCTCTGACATCTCAAACTCTTTACGAAAAATTATTTGAAATAATTGTGTTACTTTCCTTCATAATTACTCATTTGGTATCAGAAAGCAGAAAGAATTAATTTTAATTATTCGCGTATAATAATATTTCCCGAATTTTGAAAAAATGATTTCTGATAATGAACTTAAAATGATCAAATTAAAATACCATTTTTTATAACATGGTGAATACGGATATGAGAAGTACATATGTAAATTATAAGAAGGTGAAAATGATATCGGGTTTAGATTTTACAGGGGAAAAAAAACTGATTGTATCAAACTAGAATAAATTTTATCGTTTTGATTCGGGAAAACGAAGCATAAGAGACTTAAATGACAACTTCATCATAATAACCGTTTTTAATTATATTTTACTGATTACTTATGCGATTAAAGATTAATTTTAATAATTCAGATAAACAATTGAGTTTTATAGAAATAGCATTTTGTTAATTTTAGGTTAAAATAATATTTGTTTGAGAGTTAGACTAGCCAATTTACGATGCATTTTCTATTGTAACTAATTTTGTAGATTTATTATAAATCAATGAAACAGTTCCTTCTTAAACATTTTTCTTCGTCGAAGTTCGGCAGGTTCCACCTCGTATATATTTATAAAATCCTAATGAAACGAATATATGAAACGCCTGAAATGTATCGATTCTTTGAATCGACCGATTAAACAACTGATTTTGTTTCACGGCGATTTCTCCTAAAATATGGAATACTTTGCGATGAAATTAACACCAAAAATCCGTGTTGATCCACAGATCTCAAAACTGGTATTAGAATTTTTAAATTCGAATTAGTTTTTGAAATATATTTTTTTTCTAATTTTAAATACATTTTTTCTAATGATGGCAACTCAAATTTTAATCATAACAGAATTTTTTTTTTCATAATTCAGAAAAGGTTACTATTTTAAATTAATTTGGCGACAGTTGGGCCTCCTTCAAATCTATGCTAAGAACAATGCTTTTTTTGTATTTCGTTATCATTTTATTAAATACAAAACTTTCATTTAAAAATGAAATATTTAAATTGATGGCTTTCACTTCTTAAAAAAAAAAAAAAAAAAAAAAAAAAAAAAAAAAAAAAAACGAAAAGAAAAATATTAGACACAGATGTCATATACGCACCGGGGTACCTAATTGGCGCACAAATGGCATTATTTTGATAGACATGGTAACCCGGCTATTTTTGTTTATTTAATAATAAATGTATATTTACTTTTATTTCTTTTTTTAAATTTTTATAAATTATTTTGTTCTATAGTAATTAATTATTTTTTTTTGCTATTTCCTTTTGAAAATAATAGAAAATAATTAAAAAATACGGTACAATGTAGTAGTTATTCCGTCACCCAATTTCGCAAATTATATAAATCGCCAAACCACTCGCCAAATTGTACAGATTGACAAAATTTTTATTTTAAATAACGAAAGAACAAATAAATTAGTATAACATTAATAAATATAAAAATAAAACGTCAAAATAAAAATCACTTGATGACGTAAACACGTGTAACTTGCTAAAAGTCAAGTGAATGTGACATTTACGATCAAGCATTATTGACATTTAATCTTATAGTTCGCGATAGATTGTCGACGGGATATCTAAGTAGTACCAAAAATACATATGTAACTGGTATTCGAAAACGAGGCTTTCGCCAAATTTTCGTTAAAAAAAAAAAAAAAAAAAAAAAAAAAAAAAAAAAAAAATCATGCCAAACATGCGGCATATATGACATCTGGCGAAATATTAAATTATGTAACAAACCATGACATTTAATTTCAACTTCAAATCAATGTTTTAATTTACCACTCGAACAATAAAAAAAATGCTAACTGGCGAGTTGAAAAAAAGATATTGGCGAGATTTGCACCCGGCTTTTTTTTCTTTAGGCACAGATGTCATATACGACCCCATATTGACGCGATTTTTTTCTGACGCCAATGTCATATACGCAACGGGTACTTAACTGGCGCCAAAGTATCGTTATTTTGCTTGATATGGTAAGCAGGATGTTGTTGTTTATGCTGTTGATGCGTTCCCCAAATTGGCGTTGGAAAAAAATCACGCCATTTGTTCCAAACTTTCATATGAAAGGCGAAGGGATCAGATCGTATTTGTTTATGGCATTTGATGACTTGAACTATTATAATATAGATGAAATGATGAGGATAGAATAATATTTGGCGACTTATCACCTGTGCCTGAGTAACTTTGAAGTATCAAAATGGCACCTAGAGTATAAAAAGCAAAGTGTTCCCGCCCGGAACTGTTGATGATAGTCACATGATTTAGGCTATTGTTATAGAGATTGTTTTAAAATATCGGTTGACAAAGACTCTGAATGCTTAATTCATTTTATTTTAGCTTCTTTTCAAATGTTTAACTGATCCTCTTTAATCAAAAACGAAAACACCATTGGATGTCTTAACAGCAACTGATTCTCCGTTAAATTTTTGCAATCAAAGGGAATTGAATGGAAACCCGTTTACAGGGAGATCTGCACAGCTTTTTCAGTATAATTTAATCTTCTCTAATATTTTAAAAACCCATTAGATATTTAGATTTTCAGATTCTGCGGTGTCTGAACGGGGGTTGGCGAGCGCAGCTTGCAGGGGGCAGAGCCCCCTAGTGTATGATATAATAAGAATAGAGAAAATTAAGGAATATCATAACATGCAATCAAAATGCAAATGCTCTATATTTGACTCCTAAAGTTAAATTATACGCCATACGTGTATTACACTTACTTTTTCATAGTCAAATAAATGATATGGAACTACCCTTATCGAATTTTACTCTGCGTAACAGTTAAAATTGCATTTTAAAAAGAACTTATATTTTTAGTGTTATATATGAATAAAGGACAACATATCCGAATGAGCGATATATCAACGGATTGCTATAACTATAATTGAATGCATTTATATTTTTACAACTAAAAATGTATGTAGTTTTAATGTAATGAAAGATTTAAAAAAAAGAAAAATTCTATTTTTATTATCATTAGAGATAACTTTGCAAAGTCTTAAAACTTTCGGGAGGAGCTTCAGCCAGCAAACATTTTGCCGGATTTGTTGAAAGACTATGAACCTTCTCAAATCTTTAACACTGATAAAACAGGACTGTTTTATCGGGTTCTACCAGAACACACATTCATATGTTCAAAACAGAGTCCAGTGAAGGATGCAAGAGAATTAAACAACGTGTAACTGTTCTTCTGACGTGCAACATGACGGTGACCGTCAAGAAAACACCTTTAGTGATTGGAGGAAGTAAGAAACCGCGTTGTTTTAAAGGAGTGAAGAGTTTACCTGTGGACTACCCCAACAATGAGAAATCACGGATGACATCTCCAGTTTTCACAGATTTTCTTGTCCAATGGGACTAAAAATTTACGGAAAATATTGCTCTGATTATGAACAATTGCACTGCACATCCTCCAGATTTAACATTTAAGCACATAAAAATAATGTTTCTTCCACCTAACTCCACCAGTGTTATACAGCCACTTGATCAGGGAATTATCAAAGCTTTAAAATGTTACTATAGGAAGGAATTTGCCAAAAATGCAGTAACAGAAATCGAAGTATGTGATTCATCTGCTACTTCTTCTGTAAGCTCCATAGTAAAATCTGTCAGTTTGCTGGATGCAATGCATTACATTAAAATGTCTTGGGACAGTGTGACAAACGACACGATAAAAAATTGTTTCTTGGTTTGCGGATTTAAATCCCAAGAGTCAAAGAAATTGCCACTACCTCCGAAGATAAGGCAGAACTTGAGAAGGATTTCCTTCAATATGTTGAAATTGACGAAAATCTCCCAACTTCCAGTGATATATCTGGCACCGACTTAGTGGAGCAGGTCTTGTCTTCGCAAGTTTTAAGCAGACCAGCTAGTGAAGATGAAGATTCCGACGTAGACGAAGAGCCAGATCCTCCACCCACTGCTACTGATGCGCGCATAGCTCTTCATACACTCAAAAGGATATTAGAGAATCGGAAACCGTACAGTCACTATTACTCTCTTGCTAAAAACATCGAACGTTTGATTGTTCCGACCAAACAAAGTACCATTGATCAGTTTTTCATAAAGCCCAATAATGTAAATAATAATGCATAATTAAATTAATTTTATTTTAGTAAGTATTTATTAATTTTATATGTAGTAAGTATTTTTTAATTTTATATGTATGATAGTTATTAATTTTGAATGAATAATTATCTAATTTAAACAAAAAATAATTAATCCTGTTTGTTAATGTGATTAGATGCAACATTTTAAAATTTCTTATCGAGTTTGCGGGGCACCACCATCGTTTTTAGGTTTTGGAATGTTTGCCGGATATAAAAATCAGCCGCTTATTAAAATCTATTTGCCTAAGAAAGAATATGATTTTATTAAGCGGCGGTTATTGTAGTGAAAAAATTTATCTGTGTTTCTCTTGGACATAATGCCACAATGTCATCATGCCATTCTTGAATTGCATAACAAAAATTGCTTAAAAAATGATAATTTTAAATTATATACTTACTTTAATGTGTTTACACTGCACAATAACAACTATTCAACGATATAATAATTTTATTATTTTAATAGTTTGAATTACTACCTTATAAAGATAGAGAAAAAAACGCCAGTCGAGCTCATTGCCAGCAGTATAAAAAAAAAAAGCGTTATAACCTCACAGTGATAAAAAGTTATATAAAAATTTACTTTTTGAAGTCAATTTCTACTTAGGTCATCAAAGAAAAATTTAATATAATCCATTAAGCTAATATTAGTTTTTGTTGCATTAAAATATTTCAATTTGTTGATTTTCTATAAGTAAGTAAACCCTATTGGTTTACAATGGAAGTCTATGGGAATTTGGTGAAATATTAGAGGTATCGCCAAGTTGGTGATAAACTTGGCGGTATTTGGTGACAGAACAGGGTCCCTCTATTGTAACCCGCCTTATAGGTATGAAGATGCATTAAATGCTGTTCAATAACCAATGGCCGCCATTTTTCTCCCATATAAAACTAAAATTAATTAATTAATTAATATCTGAAAAAACTGTATTAGCATCAAATGTCATCCACTACAAGTTTAAAAAAATGTATTTGAACTCGAGTAGATGAATAATAAGTATTTTATTAACGATTGAAAATTTAAACAAGATATATATAGGGAGAGTGTCAACTAATAGTAGGAAATGAACTTGAAAAACAGACTTCACGTCCGTAAGTGCATGTTATCACATGTTCATCAAAAGACCAATAGAAACCGCCAATTGGCAAAAAAAGATCATATAACTGCTGAGTTACACTACGCACTTAAGGCTGTTCTCAACTGCTCTGCTCAACAAGGGCAAAACGTTTTGACATATTTACAAATTCATTTTTTAACGGAATGATATAAAATTGGAAGGCCTGACTCTGGATCCGATTTGGAATCGAACTATGTTTTCCATTTTTACTTTCTTCTATCTTTACAAGAAGAAAGTATTGGATTCATGAAAATTTTCGAATTCCGGTTTTCGACGGATTTACACGTTTTAGAGGTCAGAGAACCCGAAAAACATGTTTTTACAAAATGTCTGTCTGTGAGTCTGTCTGTCTGTGAGTCTGTCTGTCTGTGAGTCTGTCTGTCTGTCTGTCTGTCCGTCTGTCTGTGTGTGTGTCTGTGTGTGACATAAATTTTATGGGCGCTCTATCTCAAGAACTAATGCACGGAATTTAATAAAAATTCATATTCAGTTAGTCCTTGATATGACTTGATGCTGATTACGTGTTGGTGTAAATCGCTCAACAGGTGGCGCTGCTATGCTGCATTTTTTATGATTTCCGAAATGGCTCTATCTCAAGAACTAAAGCACGGATTTTCATGAAACTTCAGATTCAGTTAGTCCTTGATAAGACTTGATGCTGATTACGTGTTGGTGCAAATCGCTCAACAGGTGGCGCTGCTATGCTGCATTTTTTAAAATTTCCGCAGTGGCTCTATCTCAAGAACTAATGCACGGATTTTCATCAAACTTCAGATTCAGTTAATCCTTGACATGAATTGATGTTTTGTGCAGTTTTGTGTAAATCTCTCAACAGGTGGCGCTGCTATACTGCATTTTTTACAATTTCCGCAATAGCGCTATCTCAACAACTAATGCTTGGATTTTCAACAAACTTCAGATTCATGTATACTTTGATATGAATTAGTGCTGATTACGTGTTGGTGCAAATCGCTCAACAGGTGGCGCTGCTATGCTGCACTTTTCAGAATTTCCATTATAGCGGTATCTGAAGAACTAATGCAACAATTTTCACTAAACTTCAGAATCAGTTAATCCTTGATATGAATTGACATTTTGGTGTAAATCGCTCAACAGGTGGCGCTGCTATACAGCATTTTTCACGATTTCTGCAATCGCTGTATCTCAAGAACTAATGGACATATTTTCATCAAACTTCAGATTCAGTTACTCTTTGATATGAAATGATGCTGACTACGTGTTGGTGAATATCACTCAATAGGTGCCGCTGCTATGCTGCATTTTGCACTATTTCCTCAATATCTCTATCTCAAGAACTAATGCACGAATTTTCATCAAACTTCAGATTCAAGTACACCTTGATAGATGTTTATACTGATTATGTGGTTGTGTAAATCGCTCAACAGGTGACGCTGTTACGCTGCATTTGTCATGATTTGCGCAATAGATCTATCTTAGGAACTAATGCACGGATTTTCCCCAAACTTCATATTCAGTTAGACATTGACATATGTTGATGATAATTAGGTTCTGGTGTAAATCACCCAATAGGTGGCGCTGCTATGCTGCATTTTGATGGATTTACACGATTTCATGGACAGTAATATCTCAAGAACTAATGCACGGAATTTCATCTTTTTAGAATCCTCATGATGAGCATAGATGCACTGTGATAATGAATTTTGAAGTATTGACAAGTATGAGATAGAAGAAAGGTTTGTGATGGCCACAACATACTAGTTTGATCCATAAAATACCTACTGAGTTATAAGTGATTTTGATCACGTGTCAAAGATGCTTTTCTCCCTTCGCTGACTGTTTTTTCTGCTTTCTTCGGGAACTTCGGTTCAAAACGCCCTCTTTAACACTATTTTCTGGAAGATCTATTGCGCTTGCAAAAAATTGGAAAAAACAGTTCTGTTACATAGTTTCTGAACAACAACACCTGCTAGTTTTCGTGCATATCCGAACAAAAATGAATTAAAACTTATGTCATAAAGTTGCCCTTTTGGATATGAGAACAGAATGGCTTCCTCTAGAAGCCCGCACTAAAGGAAGTTCACGGTATATCCAATTTAGAAGGTTATACGATTTTTAGGCACCTAAAAATAGATATAGTTTTTAAGGCGGTTTTCAAATTCTCTGTTCAACAACGCAGGATTTTTGACACATATTCGAACTCATTTTTAAAATTAACAACATAAATTTAGCAAACCTGACTATTAAAGCGATTCGGAATCGAATGGTGTTTCCAATGTTTAATAAATGAATTATTTACCGAGCTATAAGCAATGTTGTAGTCATAAAAAAAAAAAAAAAAAAAAAAAAAAAACAGAGTATACGGTATAGGCAGAGGGTATACGCTGGCGTCATGAACGTTCATAACTAGGGTATACGCTAATGCTTTATTTGAAAAACAGAGGGTATACGGAGCTTCTTAAAAAAAATCCAGAAGGTCGGCGTATATCCCCGTACACTCTCCACTACATCCCTGGCTATAAACTATTTTTGTCACGTGAAGACCGGATTTTCTTCTTTCCCGCTCTGTCGAGTCCGGAAATTCAATTCAAAACATTCACTTTGACAGTATTTCATGGAAGATCTTTTGTGTTTATCAAAAAATGGAAAACATCTTTCGATTACACAGTTTCTGGATAACAACATTTTCGAACAAAAATTAACTCAGAAATGTGTCAGATGCTTCTTTGGATTTGAGAACAGAAAGGGATATGAGTTCGTGGATATGCCTGAAGATTTCGCATTATTGACCGGAGAATTAAAATATGACATCCCCCCTTAACCCTTTCAGAGGCAAAGTAATTATGTTGCTAAAATGTTGAAATGATTCAACGTCACCAGAATTTACGAACAAATTGATTTGTAAATAAATGACTTTCTTCATGTACATTATCATACCAAAATTTTATTCATAAATTTTGGTGCGAAACTGGAAATTGAGTATTAAGGGTGTATTCCAATCCAAACTGATTATTTTCCGATTTATTTTTAAATTCATTTTTGCTCTCAAATGCATCAAACTGGCAAATTCTCTTATTTAGAAACTGCATCATGTGCCGCGCTTGTCGATTTTTTGATAAATGCAGAAAATATTACAAAAAATGCTGTCAAAGTTGGCGTTTTGAACTGAATTTTTCGAAGTGGGAGATCTGGGAATGAAAAAAATGGTAATATTGAGAAAATGATTGTTTAAAAATCAAATTCTAATTAATTGAGTGAAAAATGAAATCACACGGCCTCTTATACATCTCTTCAAAAATCACCTCAGCAAGTTTCATGTTTTTACTTTTAAAAATAAGTCTGAAAATGTCTCAGAAAATTCCGAGCTATTTAGGGTGGAAAAATATTTTTTCGAATACACCCTTAAAATTAAGCGGTGTCAATAATATACCAGCGTTTTACAAAGGGTTAAGCGATTGAGGATTTTCTAGAAATAATCTTTCAGGTATGATAGATATTCTAGAATTGACATTAGGTTACGGGTTATTAAGCAAATGATATCAGGACATGAGTGCAAAAAGTATCTTTTGTGTGTGTCGTAATAATGTCGTCACACGTTCAAAGTTCTAGTTCCAGCACTTCAGAGTTAAACTGTCAAGAATAATACCTCCCCCTTTTATCGCCTGCAACAGCCCGGTTTAGTCCGATTTCATGCTCTTACAAAAATAAGCATGAAGGTGCTTTATATCTGTGATTATACGATGATTGTCTTTAAATTCAAAGTTGGGGGAGCTATTTTAGTATTCGATGCTATTGTTTTTCGTGATACTTTTTAATATTATTTTAATGAAACGAACAAATAAGTGGTGTAATATAAAAGACAACGCATAGGATACTGCTGCAAAATTGCGATGGAATTATACCTGTAATTACATGTTGATTGTCTTTAAATTCACAGTTGTGGAGACGATGCTTATTAATATTCGTTTGGGTTTTTTCCTTTATTACTTTTTTGCGTGTGCATTGTTCAAATGAATATGTAATTTTAATGAAACGAATAAACAAGTGATTAGTACAGAAGATATGATGCATAATATATTCATTGATGTAAAATTATGATAGAACTTTGATATGGAAAATTACTCTTAGGATAAAAAAAAATAGTTAAAGTATACTTTTATTTATTTATTTTTTCTAAGTTATTCTTTTGTATTATTTTCTTAATTTATTTAGTTATTTAGTTTCCAACGAGAGAGGATCGACGTTTTTTCAGGCGGCGGTCATAGCTTTGTCACCATAAAATACAGACTATTCATTCTTTACGCCAATACTTGAAATTTATGATATCTCGTTACAGGTTTTGAATCGGGAATTTTATTATTATTAATATCTATTAAAAATATTTAAAATCTGCCAAATTTGTAGATACTATGAACCAGGGCCATCGCGAAGACTTTTTATTGGTGGGGGAGAAGACCTTAAATTGTCAAGTCAAATTTCAGTATTTGCCAACTAGTTTTATAACTTTGCCAAGTTACCACAATTAGAAAATGTAATATAGTTCTTATTCGTAAAAAGTTTAATAATATTCCCAATTAGATTAGTAATTTTTACAAAGTCTGTCAGAAATAGAAAATGTATTATAATTTTTATTAAACTTTTACATAAATTCACCAACTAAGTTTGTAAATTTGCAAAGTGTAACAGCATTCACGAATGTTTGGGGGGGAGGCTCCCCCCCCCACCTCGCGAGGCCCCTGCTATGAACAAGTTAATCAAAACTCTATTATTTTTACTCACAGACTTAATAGAATGGAGGTTTAAGTATATACAGGGTGTCCACTCTCAACGGTGTCTAATGGCTAATTTCTAAACCGTTAGGCATAATAGACATATAGTTCCAATTACAAAAATGTTTTGAATAAGGTAAAGAAGTACTTTAAAAGCGATTTAGGCCAATAAAAACATTTCTTAAAAAATTACGAAATTGAAATTTTTATACGGTTCGTTGGTTTTATAAGTTATGAAAAATAGCCTATTTTTTCTTAATAAAATAATCTAAAAATATTAAAAATGCCATATAAGTTTAGTAAAAATATCCTATTACTCCAAGAAGTAAGACAAAAAAAAAAAAAAAAAAAAAGTCCCATTCTTGTACGATTAAAATTATGATTAAAATTACGACCGAGTAAGAGCTGTTTAAAATTAAAGTATTTTTTTTTTTCTTTTTGTGAAATATGGGTCATTCACAAATTTACTAGAAATATACATAATCGCCAGATATAAAAGAATAATAGTTAAGAGTAAAATTAACTAAGATTAAATTTGAAATCTATTTTTATTATGACATATTAAGGAAAAATATACAACTTGTACTAAAAATATAAGTTAAAAAATAACACAATGCTTGTTAAATGAAATGGTGAAAAGCAACAGTCGCAATTCATTACAAAATGATACATATTTTTAAATGCTATTAGATTATCGAATCTAAAACTTAATTAACAAAAATTAAAGTTACAAAATGTAGAAGAGAAGCGAAATAAATCCTTCTGTAATACTTTAAGGCTGTTCTTAACTGCTCTGCTCAGCAAGCGCAAAACGTTCTGGCACATTTACAAAATCATTTTTTAACGGAAAGATATAAAATTGGAAAGCCTGGCCATGGAAGAGATTTGGAATTGAACTGAGTTTTTTTCTTTTTTTTTTTTTTTTTTTTCCATTTTTTGATCAATCAATTACCCATTGAGTTCTAAGCAATTCCGATCACGTGACAAACCCGTTTTTCGCTCGTTCTTGAGTGATTTTTCTACTTTCGCGCGGAAATTCGTTTCAAAACATCCATTTTGACACTATTTTCTGAAAGATCTATTGGGTTAGCAAAAAAAAAAAAAAATGGAAAAACAGCTCGATGACATAGTTTCTGAACAACAACACCAGCTAGTTTCATGCATTTTCGAAAAAAATAAATTAAAACTTTGTCAGGAAGTCACCCTTTTTTATTTAAGAACAGCCTTAACGCTGTTCTCAACTGCTCTGTTCAACAAGCGCAAAACGTTTTGACACATTTACAAATTCATTTTTTAACGGAAAGGTATAAAATTGGAAAACCTGACCATGGAAGCGATTTGGAATCGAACTGTTTTTTCCATATTTTAATCAATCAATTACCTATTAAGTTATAAGCGATTTTGATCACATGCCACGGCATTTTTCTCCCCTTATTGACTGGATTTTCTTCTTTCGTTCGGAAGTTCGGTTCAAAATACCAACTTTGACAGTATTTTCTGAAAGATCTATTGCGCTTACAAGAAAACGGAAGAAACAGTTCGATGACATAGTTTCTGGATAACAAAACCTTCTAGTTTCAGGCATTTCCGAATAAAAATGAATTAAAACTTATGTCAGAAAGTTGACCCTTTGGATTTGAGAACACCCTTAAGCGCCTTTTGTACGATCGCTCGAAGCATGGCCCAACTCATCTGTGTTGATGCAGAAAATTGCCATAAGTCATGCAATTCAAACTTCCGTAACACTTTCAATTTTAGTGTTAGATGAAGAGGACTTTTTTTTCTTTTGTTATATATATATATATTACTTTGTTTTGGTGTGGGGGAGGAGGTGTTCTCAGAGATCTATTTTGGAAGAAATTGGGTCCTTTAAAAGGCCCTTCACAAAATTTTTCATTTCAAAACAGGACCCTTCACAAAACTTTTCACTTTAAAAAAGGACCCTTCACAAAATTCTTTGTCTTAAAAATAGGACTTTTACAAAATTTTTCCAGCTCTAAATTAAACCTTTCACAAATTTAATCATTTAAAACTAAAATATGACCTGTCACTTTTACATATGTAAGGAAAATATATGTATTTTACATGCATATATCTTCTTAAAAATATATAAAAAAGAACCCGAGTGTAACGTTTATTTCAAATTCACAAAATTGGGACAAGATATTTCACAAAATGTAAAAAAGTTCTTCACAATTTCACAAAAACAGGACCCCGAGAGAAAAGTTTG
Source organism: Maratus speciosus (assembly GCA_963932465.1). Taxonomy (NCBI): domain Eukaryota; kingdom Metazoa; phylum Arthropoda; class Arachnida; order Araneae; family Salticidae; genus Maratus; species Maratus speciosus. The sequence goes on along the minus strand of OZ010800.1, from coordinate 251,777,039 downwards.
GACAGACCCCTGGTTCTGTTTTTTTAATTCGAAATTTCATTGCCCGAAGAGTTTTGGCATGGGGGAGGAGGTGTTCTGTTTTTTTAACTCGAAATTTCATTGCCCGAAGAGTTTTGGTGTGAAGGAGGAGGTGTTCTGTTTTTTAATTCGAAATTTCATTGCCCGAAGGGAGAATTAATTCATTTTAAATTCAAAAAATTCTAAATAATAATTATTTCCAAACAATCTATTTTGAATTATATATTTTTACACGTGCATATTGAAAATAAAACAAAACTTTAAAATAAATAATTTATTACATGCGAAAAGCATTTACTAGTGAAAATTACGTCATACTTAAAGCGAAGCATTTTTATTTGTTGAAGTAATTTGAAATGTCGCGTAGAGTACGACTTTATACATGGATAACCGTACATAAAGGAAAGTGTTTGCCGCCATGATTAACATACAATTTTTTAAAGTCTAATTTTGATTTTTAAGAATTGTTTGAAACATTTATTTTACTTTTAATATAATTAATTATATTTTGTTGTTGTTTTTGCTGTATTTTTAAAAATAACTGAGCAAGATTAAAAATATTTCGATATCAATACACAGGGTTCGTACGCTTCGAGGAATGTGAACCAGATTTTTAATAAAGTAATATTTGCCTTATTTAATGAAAAAAATTCTATATTTAGATATAACCACCATTACGCTACGAAATTTCTGGTGTTCAAACGCCTAAAACCCCCTGATGCGTACGAACCCTGATACATTAACATTTAATGTGTGGGTTCTTTTAGGTGAAAGTCGCGCAATATTATGCAGATCACGTGCATTTTCATTTATAAATCATAAACTGTAAAACTTTGGCCGTTGAAAATGTAATCGTATTTAAAAGGAAACATCCATTTTTATTCTGAAAATTTTCAAACTTATAACGCTTACAAAAACTGGCGGTACTTTCCGCTAAATTTTATGTTAATAATTTCTTTACCATATTCCTCAGATTTTTCATTTTTTTCTTTATTTTCTGAAGAAAGGACACCGAATAATAAGATGTTATTAAATTAAAAGCCCTTTTAATAGTTACAGTGAAACCTCCCTGTGCGACCACCTCCCTGAACGACCATTTTTTCATAGAACGAAGTTTATTCCCATAGGCTCAATACTAATTTTAACTCCTTTCAGAGACCGTCCCAGTTGAACTCCCGCCCCCCCCCCACCCCCCCCATGAGCGACCAATTTCTTTGAAGAAAATGAAACAAATTCCGTTTTTTCCTGGTCGCTTGAAGAAGGTTTTATTAGAAAAATAATTGTGGAGAGCTCACTAGTCATCAAACTTCTAAACTAAGTTTAGAATTTTTTTTTTTTATTCCGGGAACTTTTAAGTGTTTAAAGCCCATTGTGCTTTTTAGGCAATGAATTTAACTCTGATAAAAAATTAAGAATAACGGTCAATAAACTCCCCTGCCTTATTCTGTCGGGAAACTCTCAAAGAAATAGATAAATTAATGAAATCGTCATTATTTGTTCCCGTCCAAAAAATAATTGCATTTATTTACTGAACTTCGAAAGGACTTGGGCATAAAAGTTATAAAAGAAAGAAACCGTAAAATCAAAGCAAACGACAATATACTCATTTTTTAAACTCTGCAGTAATTAACTTATGTAATTAACTTTTGTTTTGATACTTAAATTTTCATTTTTTCCCTAATATGAAAAATAAATTTTAGTAATATTAATTGTTACCTTTTTTTAACAATTAAAATGTAGATTTAAACATGACCTCCTTTAAGAGACCACCTCTCGGAGCGACCAGTTTTTATTGGAACGGAACATGGTCGCTTTAGGGAGGTTTTACTGTATTTCTCTAACTGAGTCCATTTCTTAAAATAATATTTATCTTAAAATGGTTATTGATCTTCTACATTTGCAGATTATTTCTTTTCTTCTTTTAAAAATAGAGTAAATTGTCAAGTTTTTAGAGAGAGCGAAGTTGAAACGGAGGTTAATCGTAGCTCGTCGTCATTGCAAAAAAAAAAAAAAAAAAAAAAAAAAAAAAAAAGAAGAAAAAGAAAAAGAAAAGAAAAAAAGAGAGAAATGTATTTCTAGACAAATTCCAATTTCATATTTCGAAACAAATTTCTAGACTTACAATAACCTTTACAGAGTTACCCACGATAAAGGAAAGCATTTTTTATTATTAGAAATCTCAGAAATCAATATATTTTCGAGATTTAAAGCAACATTTACAAAAAAAAAAAAAAAAAAAAAAAGCAATTTAACAAATTGCAACGGCCATTTGGAAAATTATTTTTTCAAAGACTAAAATTTAAGACATAAAAAATTGCACGGAGTTGATCATACATTACGTACGCCATGAATTAAACATTAATAGCGTTATTACACGTAAAAATTGCAAGCGACACAAATCGCCTGCGACTCGTCAGATTTCCTTAAACTTACGTATTATCCAATGGAAACTTACGTATTACCCAAGCATTTCATTGGCTGTTCGGGAAAAGGCTTTTCCATCGTGAGATTTCCAAGAAATCTGACGACCCATTTTAAATGAAATTTTATTCTTAAACTTCTAAACATCCCACACTATTACTTTTTATACCGTCGTATAGAGAAGAAAAAAAAAATCTACTTTTAAATGCAATTTGTTTGAAAACTGTATCTCAATTTGTTTCTGAGTTATTAATTTTTTTTTTTTTTTTTTTTTTTTTTTGCAGTTTTTATTACTTTTTTGTCATAGTGGCAACAGAAGTATCCATCTCTGTTGAAAGTAAAGAGAAATACAGATTACTGTATAGACCAATCAGAAAACGAATAAAATGCGAATTCAACCAATAAAACGCTTCAGATATGTTTTTGATTTCCTAACCTGACAGAGAACAATAACCATTTTTTCCAAATGTTAAAAAAAAAAAAAAAAAAAAAAAAAAAATTCGCTGCCACTGATTTTTGGAACACTTCCGAGTAGCTTTTCCATAGAATATTAATGAGTCTTCTAAACCCGGAATATCCAATTCTCAATTATGGAATATCAATTCAAGTAAACATTATGTTCAAAAAACATGTTTTACATACAAACAGGATAAGTTAACAGCATTAACATTAAAATTAATTTTATTTTGTTATCTTTGCATGTATAAATTCACTTATGCAGCTGAAAATATTTAATTGAGAATGGATAGCGTCTTAAAAATCGATATTCCAGTTTGAAAGAGCGCATTAATATATTCTAGAAAAACTTCGGGAACGCTTCCGAAAATCAGTGGCAGCAAAAGAAACTTTATTTTTATGGATTAGTGTTTTTATGGATATGGGTTATTTTTTTTTGTTGTTGTTGCTTGCTTTTTTTCAGAATTTATTCTGAAATATTTATAAAAATAATTTATTGTACGTATAAAACGTATTAACGTACGCATTAACCAACAAAAATTGTCATAATATAGATTTATTTTAGCTATACAGGCATCCAACCGACTTACGTATTAAGCGACTTACGTAAATTCACAGTTGCGTAATAAATCCCGAAAATTACATTTCTGAACACACTATCGCGTTTGATACGCAATTTCATACTTTTGATATTTATTTTATAAATAAAAAATATAAATATATAAACTACAACCGTATATATTAGATAGGGTTAATATTTTTATTGATATATATATACAATCAAACCTATAACAAAACAACTTAATCTTTATTGTTAGTTATTCATAGTAGTCATCTCATTCATAATAAATACAGTTTGAGCTTATCAAGGATTATTTTATTTTGCGAGTACCATTCATTTGTCTTGCCATCAGAAATTCAATGAGAATAGGTTAAATTAGTCCTCTTAAATTATTTCCAGTTTTTATAGTCGTTTGATGTAGATTCAAAATTGTTATAGCCCAATTCATCGATGTTAGATTTCCGTATTCCCCAAGATGTTTGAAAAGTGTTCTTTAAGTTTGTTTTTATAGTTTTTCATACTTTTATAGTTATATACGAGTAAATAATATATATGGGGCATTCTCACAATCTTTTGACTTTCATGTCCCTGAATAATTTTTATTTTAATACGCTTTTTTGTGTGTGTTTTTTTTTTTTTTTTAATTTCATATACTGGGGAACATCCCATTGCATAATTGCACAATAATATTAACGAGATAAATAAGTTTTGGACGATGTTGGGGGTCCAAACACCTGGAAAAATCCTATACCGTCCCGTGTCCCTGATGCTGATTTTTAAGTTTGGAGCTGTCTGGATAAAATTGTTTCAATAAAAGTAATTCGATGTAATTTTTTTCTGAAACTGGAACTATTGTTTTATATAAATATGTAGCTAAAAATTAACCACACATTTTTAGGGTTGTTATTATTTTTTAAACTCTGTCCCTGGGTTTTAGATTCCTTACCATCCCTCTTCTAAAATGATACAGAAAATCATTTCAGATGCAGCCACAGAATTTTTTTCTTAACATGATTTTCCTAAAAATAGGTGGTAATTTTCCTTACCGTTCCATCCTTACCGTCCCTTTTTTCCCAATACCATCCCCGTTTTTACCTAACCGTCCCTTCTTTAACACCCCTTTAAGACAATATTATACAAAAATTCTGTATTAAAAGTGCTACATTGTTATTATTTCTTATTTGAATATCCTGTGGGTACTATGCAAATTCATTATAAGTAAAAATTTAGAAGAAAATAAAAAGTTATAGTGGTAAAAATGGTAAGGAAAATTAAACTCGCAAGTTTAACTTAAACCTCATTTAAATAAAAAAAATTTCGCTGCTGACCATTTTTTCTTTATTTTGAATCATTAAGGCATTCGTCTATCAGATTAAAATGTTATTTTAGCAAGTTTAATTTCGCCCGATTTTTTTTCCCCAAAAGTCAAAAGATTGTGAGAATGCCCCATATATGCATATATATATAATAAATATTGTAGTTTCTTAAAAAAAATTACCTAAGCAACTTACAAATTCGACTTACGTAAAATTCAAGTTACGTAAAACTTTACGGAACGCTTTACTTACATAAATCGGTTTTTTGTAACTTTTTTCTGCACTCGTATACTGTCAGATGTCAGTCGCCTGCTGAATCAACTTTATACTTGAGTGATACATTTATCATCCATACATTATGCACACATTCTCAGGGCCGTACCCAGATGGGGGCAAGGTGAGTTCAGACCCCTCTAGACCTCATAATCGTTCTATTTTAATACCATATGTATTAAATAAAGCAAATAAATAAATAAAATAAAATAAACTCTTGATTGTATAAACACCCCTCAAGATTGTTAATAGGAACACATTTAAGATGTTCTGAAAACTAGAGAAAATCGTGTATATCTATAGTATTTTATTATTGTTATTGACAAAAGTTTTCAAGATGTTAAGTAATTAGAATCAATAACATTTTCTATACCTTCAAAAGATCATTAGAAAATTAGCCAAAACCAACCGGGTTTTTCTAATACGTATTTAAAAAAATCCCGATTAAGCATTTTTTTTTTTATCATTAATGTTTTAACCCTTAAATGCCCGATTTTTCAAAAATCATTGTAATAATGTTTTTCGGCTGTCATTGTTTAAATAAATCATGGAAAAAATACTTAAACAATTCATATTTTGCTTTAAGTATGGTTTACGGCTAAAAAACAGTTTATTACTAATCAGCAATACTGGTCTTTAATTGAAAAAATAGTTTTCATTAATAAACTTCTATAATATTAAACATACAAGAATTTTAGGAACTATAATAAGAAATAAATTTTACTTGCTCACTGCAGAGCTAAATTGGGTATTTCGCAAGCTTCCAAACAAAACAAAAAGAACAAGTAGCAACAATTGAAAAAATAAATCTATCTTTATTCTTAAACAGCACAAGTGTTGCCACCTCCATGTTGAAAATCGATTTAATAATATTTTCAGAATGTATTTTATTGGCAACATTAGGCATTATAGCTTCAATATTATTCTAATAGTATTTTAGATCCTAAATTGGGTATGTTGCCGAAAAGCAACACCCGGCATTTAAGAGTTAATACTAGTGCACTTTTATGCAAAATGTTTTACAGCGTTTATGACAAACAGCATTTATTAATTCTTTTAATATTTTCTACAATATTTATAAAATTTTGCATCAAAATCATCACTAGACATGAACAGTTGCCTTTTACTCCAGTCTAAATTTAATTATCCTTAAAATGGAAGAAAAAAAGAATGGATGTTAATTAGCCCCTCCAATAAATTTCACAGCTTTCGCTAATTGGTAGGGTTCTGTTATTTCTTCATATCTTACCTTACCCAGGTCTTCCCCCAAAGTTACAAAATTCACTGCAACCAAGTGATGCACATAATCACTTGTATACTCAAGACGCTCTTATGTTGCGACAAATGGTTGCGATAGCACTGTTTCAAAACATTTCTGAAATAGGAGAGAAACATATCCAATTTTATATTAGTTTTTATAAAGAGAGAGGTGATTGGGTATAAACAAAGGCTTTGAAAATATTGTTGCATAATCTCCTTTCATTCTGCCATCATGTGAAAAATTTCAAATAATATTTTGACACAAGACTATTACTGCAAAAAAGGTTATACAGCAGAAGTTCTTCGATCCGGCACATTCGGGACCACAGCCGTGCCGAATTAGCGAATTTGCCGGATTATCGAACGTCAATGCATTTTTTTTTTTTTTTTCGTTCAGCTACATTATGAACGTGTGTAAATTGTATAAATATCTGACAAACACTGTTTTATATTTCGTCATTCTAACAACTGTGAGCATTAAAGAAAAACATAGAATGCAAACTTAAAATCCAATTATTTAATATATACTGCATATGTGCAATATAATGTACAGTCGTGGAAAAAAAAAAGTAAACACCCCCTACTAACTCCGCAAGAAATTATCGTAGAAGAAAGTTACTGGTACCGAACGATTTTAAATAAAGTCTACTTTTAAATGATGTAGTTAAAATTTGCTTAGGGGGCCATCTACATATTAAAACGAACCATAACTTCATTTTTTTCAATAGCAACTAGGGGGCTCGGCCCCCTACGAGCTACGCTCGCCAACCCCCGTCCAGACACCGTAGACTCTAAATGCACACTAATTTGATCGGCTTTAAAAAGATTTCGAAAGATTGAATTATAATTTAAAAAACAGTGGCGATCTCTCTATAAACGGATTTCTATTCATTTCTCTTTGATTGGGGAATTTTAACGCCAAATCCGTTGTGGTACTACTTGATTATCCCGTCGACCAATTTCGCCAAATTATACAAATTGACATAATTTTTATTTTAAATAACGAAAAAACAAATAAATTAGTATAACATTAATAAAAATACAAATAAAACGTCGAAATAAAAATAACTTGATGACGCAGACACGTGTAACAACATTTCAAAATAAGCTAATATAAAAGGAATTAAGCAAACAGAGTCTTTGTCTCCTGGTATTTTTTAACAAAGTGAAAAGAAAGTTCTTTTAAATGAGACATTTTAAATTAATCGTTTTTAATCTGACGTAATTTTGACCAAACTATTCTTTCTCTTTTTAATATTCACGTGAAAATACTTGTGTTAGAAATTAAATATTATTTGCGCTTTCCTACCAAAAATAGTTGAAAAGTATCCTCTTAAAATATCAAATAAATGTCTAGCGCAATTTCTAAATTTAAACCGTTTTGGAATATTATTTTGTGTTCATTTTATGTAATAACTGTAATGTGATGTAAATATGACGTAATTTCTCCTATTTAAGACTTCTAACGCATGTTAATAAATTTATTGTTTTACAAATTCCTTTCTCTCTTAAAATTCACGTGTAATTATAGTTTTTAATGACATAATTTTTAATAAGTTCCTGCTTGTTGTACATAATTATTTAATTCTAATTCCAAATGTTTTTTTCTGTTTATAATAGTCACGTTAAATAATTTTTTTTAATTTATTTACACGTATAAATATTTTTTTATGAAGCAAACATTATTGCTTCCGCTGTTTATACAGTTGGCAACAGTTTAAATTAATATCACTTTCTAAAATCTCTCTATTCTAAAAAAAAGTAACTACCGCTGTCACCGCCGCCGCCGGTTTTTAATTTTTTGTGACCGGAGGTCTTTCTTCGTTAACATTAAGAAAAATAATGCATACAAAAATATCAAAATCAGTAGTATTATACAAAAATGTTTGATAAACACGCTGATGCAGACAGTTTTCAGATCGAAGAATTATTTTAAGAGATATTTAATGCTAAAGTTGGACAAAATCGTTCCACTAAAAAAGTTTTATAGGAGCAAAAACTGTTCATAGGAATTTAATCATTTTTAGATCATTTTATGCGTTAGAATTTGCCGGAGTGCAGATTGCATTAATTTTTTTATTTTGACTAATTTTTTGAGGTTTTATTTCTATTTTAAATTCAGATTTTCAGCATTTCTAGAGATATTTTTAACAGATTTTAGAAAGTGATATTAATTTAAACTGTTGCCAACTGTATAAACAGCGGAAGCAATAATGTTTGCTTCAAAAAAAAAAAAATATTTATACGCGTAAATAAATTAAAAATTTCTTTACACGTGACTATTATAAACAGAAAAAAACATTTGGAATTAGAATTAAATAATTATGTACAAAAAGCAGGAACTTATTAAAAATTACGTCATAAAAACTATAATTACACGTGAATTTTAAGAGAGAAAGGAATTTGTAAAACAATAAATTTATTAACATGCGTTAGAAGTCTTAAATAGGAGAAATTACGTCATATTTACGTCACATTACAGTTATTACATAAAATGAACACAAAATAATATTGCAAAACGGTTTAAATTTAGAAATTGCGCTAGACATTTATTTGATATTTTAAGAGGATACTTTTCAACTATTTTTGTTAGGAAAGCGCAAATAATATTTCATTTCTAACACAAGTATTTTCATGTGAATATTAAAAAGAGAAAGAATAGTTTGGTCAAAATTACGTCAGATTAAAAACGATTAATTTAAAATGTCTCATTTAAAAGAACTTTCTCTTCACTTTGTTAAAAAATACCAGGAGACAAAGACTCTGTTTACTTAACTAGGGGGCTCGGCCCCCTACGAGCTACGCTCGCCAACCCCCGTCGAGACACCGCAGACGCTAAATGCACGCTAATTTGATTGGCTTTAAAAAGACTTCGAAAGATTGAGTTATATTTTAAAAAACAGTGGTTTATCTCCCTATAAACGAATTTTTATTCATTTCTCTTTGATTGGAAAATTTTAACGCCAAATCCGCTGCGGTACTACTTGATTATCCCGTCGACCAATTTCGCCAAATTATATAAATCGCCAAACCACTCGCCAAATTATACAAATTGACGTAATTTTTATTTTAAATAACGAAAGAACAAATAAATTAGTACAACATTAATAAAAATACAAATAAAACGTCGAAATAAAAATAACTTGATGACGTAGACACGTGTAACAACATTTCAAAATAAGCTAATATAAAAGGAATTAAGTAAACAGAGTCTTTGTCTACTGGTATTTTTTAACAAAGCGAAAAGAAAGTTCTTTTAAATGAGACATTTTAAATTAATCGTTTTTAATCTGACGTAATTTTGACCAAACTATTCTTTCTCTTTTTAATATTCACGTGAAAATGCTTGCGTTAGAAATGAAATATTATTTGCGCTTTCCTAACAAAAATAGTTGAAAAGTATCCTCTCAAAATATCAAATAAATGTCTAGTGCAATTTCTAAATTTAAACCGTTTTGCAATATTATTTTGTGTTCATTTTATGTAATAACTGTAATGTGACGTAAATATGACGTAATTTCTCCTATTTAAGACTTCTAACGCATGTTAATAAATTTATTATTTTACAAATTCCTTTCTCTCTTAAAATTCACGTGTAATTATAGTTTTTATGACGTAATTTTTAATAAGTTCCTGCTTTTTGTACATAATTATTTAATTCTAATTCCAAACGTTTTTTTCTGTTTATAATAGCCACGTGTAAATAAATTTTTAATTTATTACACGTATAAATATTTTTTTTTCTTTTTGAAGCAAACATTATTGTTTTCGCTGTTTATACTGTTGGCAACAGTTTAAATTAATATGACTTTCTAAAATCTGTGAAAAATATCTCTAGAAAAGCTGAAAATTTGAATTTAAAATAGAAATAAAACCTCAAAAAGTTAGCCAAATTAAAAAAAGAAATACAATCTGCACTCCGGCAAATTCTAACGCATAAAATGATGTAAAAATGATTACACTGTCATGTATAGTTTTTGCTGCTATAAAACTTTTTTAGTGGAACGATTTTGTCCAACTTTAGCATTAAATATCTCTTAAAATAATTCTTCGATTTGAAAACTGTCTGCATCAGCGTGTTTATCAAACATTTCTGTATAAAACCACCGATTTTCATATTTTTGTATGCATTATTTTTCTTAATATTAACGAAGAAAGACCTCCGGTCACAAAAAATTCAAAACCGGCGGCGGCGGCGGTGACAGCGGTAGTTACTTTTTTTTAGAATAGAGGGATTCCTTTTATATTAGCTTATTTTGAAATGTTGTTACACGTGTGCGTGTCTACGTCATCAAGTTATTTTTATTTCGATGTTTTATTTGTATTTTAAGTAATGTTGTACTAATTTATTTGGTTTTTCGTTATTTAAAATAAAAAAATTATGTCAATTTGTATAATTTGGCGAGTGGTTTGGCGATTTATATAATTTGGGGAAATTGGTCGACGGGATAATCAAGTAGTACCGCAACGGATTTGGCGTTAAAATTCCCCAATCAAAGAGAAATGAATAGAAATCCGTTTATAGAGAGATCGCCACTGTTTTTTAAATTATAATTGAATCTTTCGAAATCTTTTTAAAGCCGATCAAATTAAAGTGCATTTAGAGTCTACGGTGTCTGGACGGGGGTTGGCGAGCGTACCTCGTAGGGGGCCGAGCCCCCTAGTCTGTTAAAAATATCTCTAGAAATGATGAAAATCTGAATTTAAAATAGAAATAAAACCTCAAAAAATTAGTCAAAATAAAAAAATTAATGCAATCTGCACTCCGGCAAATTCTAACGCATAAAATGATCTAAAAATGATTAAATTCCTATGAACAGTTTTTGCTCCTATAAAACTTTTTTAGTGGAACGATTTTGTCCAACTTTAGCATTAAATATCTCTTAAAATAATTCTTCGATCTGAAAACTGTCTGCATCAGGGTGTTTATCAAACATTTCTGTATAATACTACCGATTTTCATATTTTTGTATGCATTATTTTTCTTAATATTAACGAAGAAAGACCTCCGGTCACAAAAAATTCAAAACCGGCGGCGGCGGTGACAGCGGTAGTTACTTTTTTTTTAGAATAGAGAGATACCCAATTCTGACAGCATAAATGAACTCTACACCCTTCAATTAGCCTAAAAACAAATTTTTATGCAATTCGTACCATAAGTTTCCGAGAAATTAATTATTTTAAAACGACCTTATTTTAAGGGCTGTATCCAAATTGAAGTTGGGTTCTCGATTGCTAACCGAGAGAGCCGCCTTCTTAATCAAGGCACCTTAAGCAGTCAATGCAGTCTGTTAGATAACAAGGCAGCAGAAGACATTTCAAAATATCTACTCACTTCAATCATAGACGGCCCCTTATAAACCATCATTTTGCCGTTTTTTAAGCATAATTTGAAAACTACTTGGAAGAAAAATGTGAAATTTGAGATTTTCATAAAGCAGGACTTAATAAATCTAAATCTATCAAAAAAATTGTAGGTTGCAATTCATAATTTTTTCGAATATTAATTTCATAATTCATATCATAAAATTATAAAAATTGCAAATTCAGCGTATTTATGTTTGGGCACATTAGTTTTATTTCTAAACAAAAAATTAGCACATTAGGAGCATAATTTCAGAAGATATAAATAAAAATATGAAAATGTAATTTAACATTAGAAGCACTAAATTTTGAATGTTTATAATTCAAAAACTTATCATTCAAATGACTTGAAATTTGGTGTCTAGGCATATTTTGAACCGAAGATTTGAAATATCTCGTTAAAATTGGGTATTGCTATTGAAAAAAAATGAGGTTTGGGTTCGTTTTAATATGTAGATGACCCCCTAAACAAATTTTATATACGTCATTTAAAAGTAGACTTTATTTCAAATCGTTCGGTACCAGTAACTTCCGTCGATGATAAATTGTTGAAGAGTTAGTAGGGGGTGTTTACTTTTTTTTTTCCACGACTGTACATATAGGGCACTTTATATGTACATTACATTGTACATGTAGTAAGAAATTAACATAAACATTACATTTTTCAAAAGTCTCTGATATCATGTTGCTTCCGAGATTCGGATTTCTTCGTCAAAAAATCGTTACGGATTATACCACAGATTTGTGTTTTCAGCAGCGTTGTAGCCTTTGTAGTCCAGGCAATAGGGAATTTTACCTAGCAAAATTAATGGTAGTACTGGAAATCGGTTTTCTAGATGTTTTTTGGGTCGCTGAATCCGAATTTGTAACTTCCCACCAAAATTTTCCCCCGGCAACCTCCCCAAATTTTGGTAAAAAGCCCCAAAAAAGGTTTTTATTAAAAAAGTCTTTTTTTTTTTTTTTTTTTTTTTTTTTTTTTTTTTTTTTAGAGAAAAAATATCTAGAAATTCAGAAAGTAGACAAAATTTCCAACAAATTAGATAGATGACATTATGACTTAGGATGAAAGGGAAGGGGAGATCTGCCTCGGAACATGCGCGCGGTCCCGCGTAAACTAAGTGGCGCAATTCCACTTAACCACTCATACGTTTACATTCGCCCTCCCATCTCCCCTCTGAACTTTCTCTATAAGGTTTACTTTAAGATTTTTGGGTCGCTGAATCCGAATTTTTAACTTTCCCCCGAAACCCTCCCAAATAGTTGTTTTTAACTTAAATTTCTTATTGTTTTAGGGGAAAAGCATTACGAAATTCAGAAACTAGACAAAATTTGAAACAAATAGGATATATGACATTATGAATTAGGATGAACGGGGAGGGTGAGGGCTGCCTCCGAACATGCACTGCGGCGCTACGTGCACTAAATTATGAAGTCCAGGCAATAAGGGATTTTATCTGGCAAAATTAATACTAGCTCTGAATTTCGACCCACTTTATGTTTTTTGGGTCGCTGAATCTGAATTTATAACTTCCCACCAAAATTTCACCCGATAACTCCCCAAAAAATTGATTTTTTGAAAAAAATTTGGTTTTTGAGAAAAGCGCGCGGGGAATGTTCCGAGCAGCCCCCTCTCTTATCCTACGTCATAATGTCATATATCCTATTTGTTGCAAATTTTGTCTAGTTTCTGAATTTCGTAATGTTTTCCCCCTAAAACAATAAGAAATTTAAGTTAAAAACAACTATTTGGGGGGGGGGGGGGTTCGGGGGGGGGGAATTTTGGGGGTAAGTAAAAAATTCGGATTCAGCTAACCAAAAAAAACTTAAAGTAATCCTTATAGAGAAAGTTCGGAGGGAAGATGGGAGGGCTAATGTAAACGTGTGAGTGGTTAAGTGGAATTGTGCAACTTAGTCCACGCAGCACTGCGGCGCATGTTCCGAGGCAGATCCCCCCTTCCCCTTCACCCTAAGTCATAATGTCATATATCTAATTTGTTGCAAATTTTGTCTATTTTCTGAATTTCTAGCTACTTTTTCCCTAAAACAATAAAAAAATGGAATTTTTTAATAAAAACCTTTTTTGAATGGGCTTTTTACCAAAATTTGGGGGGGTTGCCGGGAGAAATTTTGGTGGGAAGTTACAAATTCGGATTCAGCGACCCAAAAAACATCTAGAAAGCCGATTTCCAGTACTACCATAAATTTTGCTAGGTAGAGTCCCTATACGGTCTCTATTGCCTGGACTATTGTTCGATTAAGCAAATTTTGTGAATGTATCTAATGCATCAGAAGCCGGTTTCCAAGAGACTTTAGATTCATCTGCCACGGCTCCTTCTTCCTGCGATTCCACCTCCTGAATCTGGGCTTCTTGTGAGTGCTCGCATCCTAGTGATCACAGTCAACAGTGGTCGCAGGGAAAAAAAAAAAAAAAAAAAACGCGGGCTCGCGTGCCGGATTATAGAATGTACCGAACCACAGAATGCCGGATGAAAGAGCTTCTACTGTACCGTGAATTACGAGTAAAGTTGTAATTCTAGATGCATTAAATTAGCAGGTGCTCTTATTCAGAAACTAATGAAATCGATTTTTTTTTTCGATAAAGGCGAAGGATCTTTTAGAAAATACTGTCAAATAAGTTCACGTTTTGAAGCGGTTTCTGCATTGTTGAATTCAGGGGGTGGTCCGGGGGGGGGGGTGGAATTCTCCCGGAGCAATGAGATGTCCCACCCGGGAGATTTGAGATTTTGTGTTTTCAATGGTCGAAAAGTGCAATCTCCCCCCCCCCCCCCCTTCCCGGAGCCACAGAAATCACCCCCGCAGAAAAGTGTCTGGATTCAACACTGGGTTTGTTTTTGGGACCGACATTGCGAATATGATTGACGTGAGACAGCAATTGCCCATAACTCAAAGCGTAATCATTTATCGAAAAAATGGAAAACACTGTTCGATCTCAAATTATTTACACAGTATGGCTCTTCATGCTTACGTTTAAAAATGAATCTGTGAATTTGTCAGAAATTTCGCGTTGTTGAACAAGAAAACTTATTTAACTTCGACAGCTTACAACATGCAAGAGTGGTCAACTCAGCAGGTTTTATTGTATTTTTCTAGATATATAAATCAAGAGAAAACAGAACTTCGAAAAAACTTTTTCTTTTAAGGCTGTTTTCAAATTCAAAAGGGCAACTTTATGACATATGTTTGAATTTATTTTTGTTCGGAAATGCATGAAACTAGCAGTTGTTGTTGTTCAGAAACTGTAATCGAGCTGTTTTTCTTTTTCTTTTTTTTTTTTGCAAATGCAATAGATCTTTCAGAAAATAATGTCAAAGTGCGCGTTTAAACCGAATTTTCGCGCGTAAGGAGAAAAAACACTCAAAAAAGGATGAAAAAAGTGTTTGTTACGTGATCAAAATCGCTTCTAACTCAATAGGTAATTTATTGATCAAAAAACGGAAAGCACAGTTCGATTCCAAATCGGTTCCATGGTCAGGCTTTTCCAATTTTATATCTTTCTGTTAGAAAATGAATTTGTAAATGTGCCAAAACGTCTTGCGCTTGTTGAGAACAGTCTTAACCTTTCAGGGCGATATTAAACGGGGCGACAGTAGTATTTCAGAAGATGTAACCATTGGCAAACCGATTAAAGCCTTTGCGGCTTTTCCTAATTGATTGTTTTAAAAGTCCTTTTGTGAGTTTGATGACCTATAGTGCAAGGAAGAGTAAAGAAGTCAACGCTGCTCTGTTCAACAAACGCAAAACGTTTAGACACATTTACAAATTCATTTTTTAACGGAAAGAGATAAAATTGGAAGGCCTGACTATGGAAGCGATTTGGAATCGAACCGTCTTTTCCATTTTTTGATAAATAAATTACGTATTGCGTTATAACCTATTTTGATCAAGTGACAAAGACGTTTTTCACTGTTCCTTGAGTGGTTATTCTTCCTTCGCGTGGAAATTCGGTTCAAAACGTCCACTTTGACACTCTTTTCTGAAAGATCTATTGCGTTTGCAAAAAAAATGGAAGAAACAGCTCGATGACATAGTTTCTGAAGATCAACACTAGCCAGTTTCATGCATTTTCGAACAAAAATAAATTAAAACTTATGTCATAAAGTTGCCCTTTTGGATTTGAGAACACCCTTAAGAGGCTACTTCAGTCAAACGAAAAGACCCGTTCGCTAATGCTAATCCTATGGAAGAAATTTATAAAAATATCTCTGTTGCGTTTCAATATTTTTAAATGATTTTCTTTGCCTTGAATAGTTGAGATCGATCTGTATGCAGGCCGTTGTTTGCTTTTTCGATTTTGTTTACAGGTATTTCTTATGAGGACACTTTCATTTTCGGAACCGGTTTCGAAAGTAAAAGCATCTTCATAAAAATATCTGCAATCAAAATCGAAAAAGTAAAAAACGGCCTGCATACAGATCGATCTCAACTATTCAATGCAAAAGAAATCATTTAAAAATATTGAAATGCGACCGAGATATCTTTATAAATTTCTTCCATAGGATTAGCATTAGCGAATGCGTCTTTTCATTTGACTGAAGTAGCCTCTTAAAGCTTTAAACAAATTTTTCAACTGAGTTTGTAAATTTGCCAAGTGTAACAGCATTCGCCAAAAACAAATTTTTTTTTTGAGGGAGGTACAGCCACCCCCACCCCCTTCCCCTTAGCGAAACCCCTGTATAACCCTTCATATTATTTAGCATTAAATCAAGAAAATGTACCACTTGCATAAAATCAAAAATGCGAAAAAAAAAAAAAAAAAAAATATAATGAGTTAAGAACTAGAAAAATATAGCCTTCCGCTTCAAAATCGCAGACAATCATAGATATAGGAAGGATATATGTATTCCTTATGGATGTATTCCTTATTCCAAGCAGACAATACTACCAGCATCTGTGACGACTGTTTCGCCCAGTTCCTGTGTGGCAGGGGCGCTATAAAGCGGGAAAAACTCAACTGGTTATTTTACCGTCACTGGCCATTTTACCCGACCTTGTCTTATACCCTGTTCACACTGCGTTATCGGAACTCTCTTAAACCTCCGAACTCTGCTCGTATTCATGAATAACTTCGACCGAGGGTTAAACCGCGGGTTCAGTAACCCCAGGTTGGTATTTTCAACCGGGAGTTGAAAACTCGTATTCACCGTTTACTTCGGATGAAAAGTTACCCAACTCGGGGTTTCTCGACCTAGGTTGAACGAAATGTGTTTATTGGTTAAAAAAATCACATGCCTTGTTCGGTTTCGCATCGAGACTTCGTTTGTGTATGTTTTGGAAGAAAAACGCCAATTTAAAAAAAAAAAAAAAGAAAGAAAGATTCAATGTAGTGTTTTTCTTTTTTTTTTTTTCCACAAAATGTATGGACAAAATAAAAACCTGTAATCATTAAAAATGAATCAACTTAATTTTTCTTGAGTTTTAATATTTTTTAAACAATTGTTTTTTTTTTTTAATTTATTAATGAGTTAGGTTAATGATATGAAACGTGTCAACTGCTAAAATAAATGTTAAAAGGTTCTTTTTCAAAATAAATTTTCGCATAGTTGCTAAAAAATGAACTTGATTTGGGCCAAAACTAATGAAACTTGATTTGAATAAAAACTAAAATTTTATTTCAACAGCAATTAAGATGACTTCTATTATTAATAGCTCTAGTTAGCAATTAAACAATTTCTGATAATGAAAATATTAAAATGAAGAAAAAAGGAAAAAAATTATGAAAGTAGTCTGTTGTACTTTATATATACTATTTCTTTTATTAGTATAGATGGTATCCCAGATATGTTTAATTCTAATTAAATTAGATACTAATTAATATTCCAGGTTGACAGGAAAAATGAGTGAAATAATATTAACAGAACTGCAGAAAAAGCGGAACAGGTGATCCTAGCGGTGCCCTGGCACCAGGTACCAAGCCGCAGAGGCGCTCCATAGGCGCATATAGTTATCACTTCCGAGCGATTGATAAACATTTTTTCATTAAACTAGTCGCTAAATAAAACTCTATACTTCCTTTAAGTTTAAACTGTGTGCAGTGGAGATATTTTATAAGAAATTATTATAAAAGAACACAAATATTTTAAACTTTTAAGACTACTAGTGTATAGTGTATGAATTTCCATTCAACACATATAATCGAATAAGGACTTTCCTAAATCATGATAAATGTATTCTGAATACTATCTGGACAAATAAATGTGAAATATTACAGAAAGTTGAATTTTATCGACCAGCTTTTATGACCTATCCCCACCCCTACCCCTCCAGCCATATGTATGAGAATTTTTCTATTATCACATTTACAAGACCAAAGCCATTCACTCGATTATCTTTGACTATTTTTTGATAAATTAGCCTAATAATTACGAAATATTATTACATGCACGAAGACACTTGTTTTTGGTTGCAGTGTTGCATTTGAAAAAATGTATTTATTTAGAAAATGTTATTTTATTTTCTATATTTTTTCCAGCTTCTTAATTTCATATTTTTAATTCATTTAGATATCACTTCATTAGATGTAATAAGAATCTCATTTAGAATAGAAATTAAAAGTGGGATTCCTTTTTTTTTTTTTTTGATGACTGATTAATGATAGATTTCTAGACTAAATAGGCAGAGTAATGATAGTTTGTAATCTAACAAAACAACTCAAATTAATTATTAATAATTTCATATAATTTTACATTAGCTAATAAATAAAATAGCTGTCTGTTGTAGAATCAGTGGAGAAAAACAAGTTCCCATTTGTACCACCCTACCCATTCCCTCTATTTTTTTTTTCTCTTTTTTGGTGTCATTCTTTAATTTAAATAAATTAAACGTTTCTCAAGATGCTGTGTAAGATATAGAAATAAAAAGAAAGTTTAAAGTACATATTACCAAAAATAGAAGAATATATGTAATCTCATACATACACATATATATATATTATCTATATATTTTTTGACTGGTTTATTTATATATATACATTATATCTCCTTCATTACATGTTGAATTGTTTGCTTTCATAAATACTCATGATCACGAAGAATTCATTTACCTTAAAAATAGTCATTATTACTACAAGGGCTGATAAAAAATATTTTTGTGTGGGGTTATTTTAAAAAGGGAATTTTTTTTTCAACTTTTTAGTAATTTATTTTAATTTAGCCGTCAATTAAGAAGCAAAAATTATAAGTGATCTCTAAAAAAAGTCACAATTTCAGGAGGTAACATTGAAAAGTTATTCATTTTAGGATTTATTATTACTATTATTATTTTCGTATAAAATAGTACTAATGCAATATTTTATATTATGTATAGTTTTGAAATTAAAATACAGTTGAAAAATAAATGCAATAAAAATAAATATTTCAAATTCCACAAAAATTGGGAAACATACGTAGAAGCTTACAAACAATCGTAAAAAAAATCAATAAAGAAATAAAACTCAAATTGTTTAAATTTTAAGTTAAAATATCTAATTTATAGATCTGATTTATATTTATCTCAGTTTGTACATAAACAATAATATATCTTTTACACAATAGACCCAAAATTTAATTTTAAAACATTCTATAAGTACTGATCAAAAATCTACAGAGAATCTATGGATATTCTAAGATAATCTGTGTATTTCTTTACTTAAACAAAAATGCAAATTAGCCTGAGTCTCACATTTTAATTAGAACTTATGCAAGTATGGCGTTTATTTCGGTCCTGTTAAAATACATTTGTGAATTTTTTAACATCAAAATTGCAAAAAATAAATGATCTTAAACGCGACAGTTGTTACTTTAAAACAAATTATTCGGCTGTTTAAGTAATATTGGCTATTTTTAAGGCAAATAAATTTTTCGCGACCACGCGTATTTGTGTAAACAAATAATTAAACATGTATTCAATATATAGAGGCTATATACATAAATATAAACAAATCAGATAAAAATATTGAAGATAATTACATATATATGAGATTACATACCTTTGGATATAGTTATTCCGTTTTATTTAATAGTAGAATTTCTATGTTTTACACAGCACCTTCTTCTATCAACACGGCGGTAATGGCGTAAAATGGCGGTCCTCTCACTCTCACCGCTTGTTTTTCGTTAAATACGCATGCTCGGTTGAAAAATCCTGGGTTGAACTTGCAGTAGACCAAGGTTGGGTTACTGAACCCGGCGTTAAATTTTAACCTCGAACCGGTTCAGTGGGGTTGACGGTGAATGCCATTTGAGTTTTCAACCCGGGTTTTCAGCATAACTCCGGGTCGAAGTTATTCGTGAATACGAGCGTGAGGGAGTTCCACAAACTCTCTACTCTCTGAGAGAGTTTCAACTTTCTTCGGGCTAGAGACAGTCACGATCATTCACTCTCGCTGGCTGTAAAGATTCGCATTAACTGATTGGGTGTTGCGGGCGGTTTTATCTTAAGCGCATGCGCAAACAACACAGTGACATTCACTGAGTTATCTTAAGTGAGTTTTTCCATGTGAACAGGTTTCCAATTCCGAGAGGGTACCACCTCAAAATTAAGAGAGTTCGGCGGCCTAAGATATCTTAAGTATCGTAGTGTGAACATAGTATTATGTGTATCTTTTTGTAGGTGACTTTAATTCTTGTTCACTAAGAAATCAAATCGCCTCAATTATGCGTATAGTGCTGGAAACGCTTCAGCAATCATCGTTGATCTCGAACAGGGCCGGTTTTTTCATCAGGTGCACGTAGGGGCGCCAACACAAATTCATCCACGATACTTGTAAGAGCAACACTGTCCCAATTAGGCTTTATACATCTTCCCAATTACATTTGAATTCGTTCAGTGTTTCGGAGCGTAATGACACGTTTTGCATGTTATTTGCTTTTGTGTGTGGTCTGAAATGAACTATATGTCGCCCGGTGGCGTGGTCAGTAAGCGGGGGCTGCTGTGACGCTGAGGGCCCGGGTTCGAGTCCCTGGGTAAGACATGGATGTAATTGTGATTGTGTTTTCAAAAGTGATATATGTACGTAATGTAAAGAAATAAAATTCTTATGTCTGGTTTGTGTTACAATTTCTGTGTATAAATATGGATCATTCGAGGCGACAGCCATTGTTGCTACAGGCCTCAGAGCAATCTCCCCTACAGTGGAAATGAACTATATCAGCTATACTTACTTGATTAACGAACACATCCAAGAAGCTTGCATATCAATTTAGTGTCCCAATTATGTTCTAATTCGTTCTGTATTTCGGACTTCATCGTGATAACGGGATTTGCATTATATGCATACACGAAATAAGTGCACTAAATCGATTTCTAAAGCAATAAAGCTAAAAATATTAAGATTAATATACTTTTTAACAGTTATTTCATATTTAAAACAAAAAATAAAAGCAGTGGATCGAAAACTTCTGCTTACAAATTTATTTTGGAATGGAGGAGGAGGAGGGACGTCAAAATTCATATTTGTTACGGATTAGGAAAAAAAAAAATCCTAGTTTCGGCCCTGAGCCCAAAATCCCATTTTAATTTAAGAAGAAATTCTCTCGAAAAATTAAAATTTTGTTTCATTGGTTTTTTTTTCTTTTAATTCTTAAAAAGTGTATAATATGCCCTCCATCCCTCCCTCCTTTTTCTTTGTAAAGTAATTAAAGTAGTCGTAAGTAATCTCAGTAATTAAAGTAGTCGCAGCCAGTTTAACAGGTCGGTATCACATTCACAGATGACAAAAAGGCTGATCAAAAACTTTAAATGCGTTTTTCTGCAAACAAGAATTTTTAAAAAGCAGAATAGGGTCTTATGCTCAAACAGTTCAAGCTATCGAAGTTTTATTTAAGTGGAAGGCAAACCTTTGGGAAAAAAAATCAAAACTTTTAATAATTTCGATTTTCAAAGTTTCAAAAATGAAAAAATAGTCCCAAAAATTGATCCCAAACTTCAAACAGCTGCTGCTATTTTGTGAAATATAAATTTGTCTTGCAAATTCCGTGTTAAATTTTTGCACGCTAAATGCAATGTGAACTTTGGAGGATTTTATATCTATTAAAATATCAAAATTTCTACATCAAAGTACTCGCATACTTAAGAAAAAAATAATATGCATGTTCCATTAATTCAAAAATACTTTATTTTTATGTATTATTTAAATAACAACAACAAGCACAAAAAACCCTAAAAATTAAGCCGTAATTCGACAATTTCCCGTTAGGCAATCCAAACTTGTCATCTTTGACGCATTCACGAAGTCATACCCAGATACTTAGAAATCGAATGGCGTTTTTCGTTTTCGTATAAAGTTAAACGGTAACGGTCTTCCAGAAAATTGTGTCAAATTAGGTCTTTTAAACAGGTTTTAGTGAACCGTCATCGAAGAGCAATCGATTATAACAACTCAAGACGTAATAAATTGAACTTACAGACCCTTGTGGAAAATTAAAATTCGGCTCTGCTTTCATAGACGGTGGATCGACTTAGTCGTTGCGAAGTAATTGTGAAATTTTAATTTGTCGTATTGCTTGATCTTTGTCCGTGTAAAAAAAAAAAAAAGTCTGAAATAGATACTTTAGAAAAAAATGTAATTAAAAAGAAATGTTACAGTCGTGGAAAAAAAAGTAACACCCCTAACTCCTCAACAAATTATCATAGAAGAAAGTTACTGGTACCGAACGACTGGAAATAAAGTCTACTTTTAAATGGTGTATAAAAAATTTGCTTAGCGGGCCATCTACGTATTAAAACGAACCCAAACATCATTTTTTTTTTTTCAATGGCAATACCCAATTTTAACAAGATATTTCAAATCTTCGGTTCAAACAATGCCTAGACACCAAATTTCAAGTCATTTGAATGATAAGTTTTTGAATTATGAACATTCAAAATTTAGTGCTTCTAATATTAAATTACATTTTCATATTTTTATTAATATCTTCTGAAATTACACTCCTAATGTGTTAATTTTTTGTGTAGCAATAATACTAAAATACCCAAACATAAATTAAATACGTTGAATTTGCAATTTTTATAATTTTATGATATGAATTATGAAATTAATATCCGAAAAAATTATGAATTTCAACGTACATTTTTTTTTTTTTTTTTTTTTTGATGGATTTAGATTTATAAGTCCTGCTTTATGGAAATCCAAAATTTCACATTTTTCTTCTAGGTAGTTTTCAAATCATCCTTAAAAAATGTCAAAATGATGGTTTAAGAGGCCGTCTATGATAGAAGAGACTAGATATTTTGAAATTTATTATGCTATCCTGTAATCTAGCAGGCGCTTAAGATGGTTAAGAAGGGAGCTCTCTCGGTCAACAATCCTGTACCGAACTTCAATTTGGATACAGCCCTTAAAATACGATCATTCTAAAATAATTAATTTCTCGGGAACTTATCGTACGAATTGCATAAAAATGTGTTTTCTGGCTAATTGAAGGGTGTAGAATTCATTTATGCTGTCAGAATTGTGTACTGCTATAAAAAAAAAAGCAAAGTTATGGTTCGTTTTAATATGTATATGGTCCCCTAAGCAAATTTTATGTACATCATTTAAAAGTAGACCTTATTACCAATCGTGTGGTACCAGTAACTTTCTTCTACGATATTTTTTTCCAGCGTTTTTAAGGGGGTGTTTACTTTTTTTCCCCCACGACTGTACAGTACATCTTTTCAACTGCTCTGCTCAACGAGCGCAAAACGTTCTGACACATTTACAAATTCATTTTTTAACGGAAAGATATAAAATTGGAAAGCCTAGCCATGGAAGAGATTTGGAATTGAACTGTTTTTTCCATTTTTTGATCAATCAATTACCCATTGAATTATAACCAATTCCGATCACGTGACAAATCCGTTTTTCGCTCGCTCTTGAGTGATTTTTCTACTTTCGCGCGGAAATTCGGTTCAAAACGTCCATTTTGACACTGTTTCTGAAAGATCTATTGGGTTAGCAAAAAAAAAAAAAAAAAAAAAAAATTGAAAAAACAGCTTAATTACATAGTTTCTGAACAACAACATCAGCTAGTTTCATGCATTTTCGAACAAAAATAAATTAAAACTTATGTCAGAAAGTTGTCCTTTTCGATTTGATGTGTATTAAATTCCTGAACCCTCCTAATCTTGTCTTTTTTATTTAATTAGCGTTTCTTTTAAATTTGATGGGATCCTTATTTAGTCAGGTTTTTTCTCGGAAGTCTTCCTCAGTTGAGATTGATGACAAAAAGGAGTTCGCAACTACTCTTTTCGCGCTTATGGGGAGGGGCAGCTCAGTGAGACAATGCTTTTTCCTGCATTAGCATTTGAGAAAATGCAAGGTTCGAAAATATTTCTTGAATTCGGATTCCAGTACGGAGGAAGACTGCCCCAAGGAACTCACATTCCGTAATCTGTGGGGGAGAAAGCCTTTACATGACACCTCAGAGAATATCTATTGTAACACATCACGAAACAGGTATGTGGAAGAAAGGAAACACCCCTTACCCAATTCTCTATTCCGAGAAAATGCAAATAGTTCCCAGCTTCTTGTTTAACCAGCTGAATTTATCGCGTCGCGGTCTGCTTGAAGAGAGACGACCAAGCCAAGACGCGCGTCGCGATGACAGCGGAATTTCTGATTAATCGGAAGTTCGCAGGTCAGTTATGCTCAAAGCTCGATTTAGTCCGTAGTCCAGACGCGGATTACCCATTAGGCTGAGTAGGTTGAAGCCTAGGGGCTCAGAAGGAAAGGGACACCTGCCAAAAGAGAAATAATGTGCAGTATTCTTTGTTTCACTCATTTATTGAATCTTGAAAAATATTAATTATTAATTGCAGTTCAAACGCTACTCCACTTTTAATTTCTTCTCTATTCATAAAAAGAAAGTATTGAATTTTTGAAATTTTTCGCTTTTAGTTTGGGAAAGATTTACCACAGGAGACTAGTATCCACGGCGGCCTAGGCAAGATTTTGACAGCACGTCTATGAATGATATATTTTAAAGAAGCTTTTAAATTGTAATCAAGCATTTGTCTAATCGTAACTCTTTACATTTTAGCACCATGATCAGACACACGATCTCACACCAACCTCTCCCACCTTTAAAGCTAGACCGAAACTTACACCTGTTGGGATAATCTAAATGAAATATGATTTGATTGTATTTGAAAAAGAATATGTTTGTTAAAATTGCGTGAGTGCTGAATTAATGCATAAAATGCCAAGAAGTTAAACCGCTGGCGATAGAAACATACTTCCAACTGAAAAAAGTATAACTACAGACTTTGGATATGGCATTTGTTTTAGATGCGCCAGTATACATATTAAAATTCGAAATTTTACATTTTATATGGTCCCTGCAAGGGTAGTTCGGGTCCTAGATGATATTTCAGGACATACTTTTTTCTATATTTCAGGACAGTTTCAAGACACATTTACCCAGCATACTACTTTTTTCATCGGCCGTTTGCGAAATTCCCGATTTTTTTCCGCGATCGTTTGCCAAAATTCGTGTTTTTCCGCGATTGTTTACCGAAATTCACGATTTTTTCTTCAATCGTTTGCCGAAATTCGCGATTTTTTTCTGCAATCGATTTCCGAAATTCGTGAGTTTTCTGAGATTGTTTGCCGAAATTCATGATTTTTTCCCGCGGTCGTGTGGCGAGATTTTGCGTTTCTTTTCCGAGATCGTTTGCCGAAATTAGCGATTTTTCTCCGCGATCATTCGCCGGAATTCGCGATTTTTTTCTGCGATCGTTTGCTGAAGTTCGCGATTTTTCTCGCGATCGTTTGCTGAAATTTGAGTTTTTATTCTTCGATCGTTTGCCGAAATTCGCAATTTTTCTCCATGATCGTTCGCTGAAATTCACGACTCTTTTCCGCGATTGTTTACCGAAATTCGCGATTTTTTCCGTGATCGTTTGCCAAAATTCGCGTTTTTTTCTGCGATCGTTTGCCGAAGTTAGCTTTTGTTTTTCGTGATTGTTTTCTGAAATTCCAGTTTTTATCCTTAGACCGTTTGCCGAAATTCTGGATTGCATTCCGCGATCGATTGCTAAAATTCGCGATTTTTCTCTGCGATCATGTGCTGAAATGCGCGATTTTTTTCGCGATCATTGAAAAAGGTTTTAAGAAAATTTGTTAAGTATACATTCTCTTAAAATCATTACTAAATGAGGGCAAAACGCATTTGCTTTAATGACTAACTCAGGATTTGTTGAATTAATAAGAAAAAAGAAAACGCTTTCGATTCTTAGCATTTCTGAAAGTTAAAATGTGAAATCTACTGGCAAATAATATTAAAAATAACCTTATAAAACTATCAGAAATTGTTAATATTTTTAATAAAATATTTCATTAAAGAGACGCATCAGTGATCTTCACGCACCGTAAAACACGCGTTATAACCTATGGGTGGGAGGAGAATTTCAACAAATGATTAGGGTAAAGTACCCGAATGCCGACACTTCGAGGAATTTTTTTTTACATATTCCAAAGCTATATTGGTTATTTTCCAAAAAAAAAAAAAAAAAAAAAAGAGATCCTAATGAGCTGAATATGTTCACCAAAATCTCCTCTACAAAATGCTTTTCTAAATTGATAGGGTTTTAAATTTTAATACTTAAAATTGAAAAGTGGGTTTTTCAGACATACTAATTCAGACATCACATCTTCAGAAGCGGATGTTCCTCATGTCAACACTCAAAAGAAAAATTTGAAATTCATCGAAAACTCTTTATTAACAAATATTTGACATATTGCATGTGTAAGCCATACACAAAATAGTAAGAATAACTAAAAATATACTGACAATACAATGACCACATTTCAATCTACTGACAATGAGTTCGGAAACTGATACCTCTAAGGCAGGTCGCACACTGAGGCGACAGGGGGAAAATGGAGTGGTATATAGGAGAAGAAACAGGTTGAAACAAAGAAGAAAGCTGTTTTAAACCTGTTTTTTCCTCCGATTTCTCACTTCATTTTCTTCCTGTTGCCTCAGTGTGCGACCTTCCCTAGTACT
Organism: Maratus speciosus; assembly: GCA_963932465.1. Classification (NCBI taxonomy): domain Eukaryota; kingdom Metazoa; phylum Arthropoda; class Arachnida; order Araneae; family Salticidae; genus Maratus; species Maratus speciosus. The sequence continues at coordinate 251,750,385 of OZ010800.1, read as the reverse complement.
ACCCCCAAAAGCAAGAACAATGCTGAGTTTACATATTAGTTGGTCAGTGGATATTGTGTCCAGAGTTTTCTTCCATTCGAAAATACAGTTTGAAGCCTGTTGCAGGCATGTAGGGGCAACACTTCTGCTTTATCGTCAGAAAATATTTTTTTTTAATTTGACAAGTTTGCTTTCTGCTCGTCTAATTTCTTACTATTACCAATCAAAGCAATTACAAACTCATCAACTTTGATCAAATTAATTGCGTAGTTGAATGTCCCTTTTTTTAGGTCATCATGGCCCCTACAAAGTACAGAAAAAGAAATTAGGCTCTGTTCTGGTGTAAATCTTGATTAAAATTTGGTGGGATATGATATATAAAATTAAGTGAGACATTACAAGAAAAAAGGTTGGGTAACACTGCTTTATAGTTAGCTTTTATCTTTGTTAGATGTTGAAACATGCCAGTTCAATGATAAAATTATTTCTACACTATATATATAAAATCCTAATGAAACGAATTTATGAAACGGATATATGAAACGAATTTATGAAACGGATATATGAATTTGACTGATTAAACAACTGATTATGTTTCAAGTGATTTCTCCTAAAATATGGAATACTTTGCGATGAAATTAGCACATAAAATCAGCATTGATATGCAGATCTCAAAACTGGTATTAGAATTTTTTAATTCGAATTAGTTTTCGAAATATTAATTTTTTCTAATTTTATATACATTTTTCTAATGACGGCAACTCAAATTTTAATCAAACAGATATTTTTTTTTTCATATTTCTGAAAAGGTTGACAAGGTAACCCGGCTATTGTTGTTTACAGTAAACTCTCTGTAAGGCGGACTCTGTGTAAGACGGAAATCTGTCTAACTCGGAAAGATTTTAAAGTCCCTGCGAATCCATAGACATAGAGTAAAATTCGTCTAAGGCGTAATATTGTCTACTGCGGAATATTTTCTTGGTCCCGAACGATTCCGCCTTAGACAGAGTTTACTGTATTTGATAATAAATGTTTATTTACTTTTATTTATTTTTATAAATTATATAAATTATTTTGTTCTATAATTATTAATTATTTTTTTTATTTCCTTTAGAAAATAATAGAAAATAATTAAAAAATACGGTACTACTTAGTTATTCCGTTGGCCAATTTCGCCAAATTACATAAATCGCCAAAACACTCGCCAAATTATACAAATTGACATAATTTTTATTTTAAATAACGAAAGAACAATATAACATTAATAAGTATACAAATAAAAAGTCGAAATAAAAATCACTTGATGACGTAAACACGTGTAACTTGCTTAAAGTCAAGTGAATGTGACTTTTACGATTATTGGCATTTAATCTTATAGTTTGGCGACAGATTTTTGGTCGACGGGATAACTAAGTAATATCAAAAATGCATGTGTAACTGGTATTTGAAAACGAGGTTTTCGCCAAGTTTTCCTAAAAAAAATAATCACGCCAAACCTGCTGTGCGTATATGACATCTGGCCAAATATTACCACTCGAAAAAAAAAAAAAAAAAAAAAAAGGCTAACTGGCGAGTTGAGAAAAAGCTATTTGCGAGATTTTGCATCTGGCTAGCGTAACAGTACCAAGAATTCTTTGCAACCATGGAAAATTTTATGTAGTTTTATTGGAAAAAATTTTTTTTTGATTTTTTTTAATCAAAATGGAAAACTTACGGTCCCATATCGGCGCGATTTTTTTTTTCTGACGCCAATGTCATATACGGAACGGGCACTTAACTGTCGACAAAGTATCGTTATTTTGCTTGATATGGAAAGCCGGATGTTGTTGTTATATGCTGTTGATGCGTTCCTTAAATTGGCGTCGTTAAAAAATCGCGCCAATATGGGACGTATATGACATCTGTGCCAAACTTTCATATGAACGGCGAAGGGATCAGACCGTATTTGTTTATGGCAGTTGATGACTTGAACTATTATAATATTAGAAGAAATGATGGCGATAGAATAATATTTGGCGACTTATCACCTGTGCCTGGCTAACATTAAAGTACCAAAATGGCACCTAGAGTATAAAAAGCGAAGTGGTGCGCCTGGAACTGTTGATGATAGTCACATGATTTAGGCTATTGTTATAGAGATTGTTTTAAAATACCGAGAGACAAAGACTCTGTACACTTAATTTATTTTATTTTAGCTTCTTTTCAAATGTTTAACTGATCCTCTTTAATCAAAAACGAAAACAACCATTGGATGTCTTAACAGCAACTGATTCACCCTTAATTTTTTTGCAATCAAAGGGAATTGAATGGAAACCCGTTTACAGGGAGATCTGCACAGCTTTTTTCAGTATAATTCAATCTTCTCTAGTATTTTTTAAACCCATGAGATTAGCGTGTTTTTAGATTCTGCGGTGTCTGAACGGGGGTTGGTGAGCGTAGCTTGCAGGGGGCAGAGCCCCCTAGTTTATAAAATAAAAATTCTATTTTTTATTCCACTTTCCTCAGATAAGCAAAAATTATCCTTCAGCATGCCGCTCTTGAAATAAAACGATGTTCTTTTATTTACCTGCACAAAAAAGCTAATCTCCTCTCTGATTCTAGGAAAAAAAAATGTGTAAAGTCTCTTATGACTTTTTATGGCCGCATATTTAATCCCTCCTCTCCTCCACCCTCCACTTCTTTATTTGTAATCATGTTGTATTATGTTATGGTGTCGCTGATATCTTATCGGGAAACGTGTGGGAAGTAAAGGGATAACGGATATATTTCGATAGTTGTGGAGTTATTAACTGATACGATGACGTAAAAAGTCTTTTTTGAGTGCACGTGCTGATCTGCACGTACGTATCAAAAGGGTTACAATGAAATGAAAATAGAATGGAGTAGAGTGGTTTTTCCGTTTTTGGCGATTAAAAAATAAAAATAATAAGGTGTTAACTGATATGTTTTTTCAGGGATCGTACTATCTGATGTCTGATTTTATTATTATATATAAATTGAATTTAATAATAGAACCACTGTTTTTGATGACCTTCAGTAAGTCATTTGCAAGTAATATAAAGTTAAACTCTTTAAAACAGTGGTTCCCAAAGTCGGGGGAGATTTGAATTTTTAGGGGGCAACTCCAAATCTGTTACTCATTCGCTGAGAGGTTTATTTATTTATTTATTTTTTTTTTTAAGTAATGTTGTAGGTAGACTAAAAGTGAAAGTAATACATGCAAAATTTTAAATTAAAATAAAAAAAATAAGTCTTTTTTGTTGAATTTAAAAAAAGTTTCCAACCAAAAGTTTAAAACAGAATGGAAACCAGAATAATTATATATGAACAATTTTTTTAAATATTTTGATGCTCCCTTCTTTATTATCTGTAAAAATTTCTATAATTCTTTCTGGCATTTTATGTAATTTACAGTTTTTTGCAACTTTTTCGATTATTGAATGAGATTTGTATTTCTATTCGCTCTACTGGATGTCACATAAAGACATTTTTACATGTGAAACTACTTAAGGATATATCTAAATCCAGCAAATATTTGAAAAATCTAAATGAGGCACTACAACTTTTATAAAATGATGAATCATAAATAGCATGAGTGGGTAAATAGTAAATATTTATTGTTCTAGTGCAAGCCTCCTACACCGTAAATAAATATATGACATACACATTTTAAATTTTAAAATGAGATAATACACTAGCAGTAGATTAATGATAATGGGAAGGGAAAAGCAATGAAATGTGTCTTCATGGGGAATAACGGCGACTTAAAATTGATGAAGATGAGAATCTTGAAATGTTCCTTGCGTATTATCGATCCAAAGCTTTTCCACCAACTCTTCTAAAATGAATTATAAAATGTGTCAATGTTATCAGTTTTAATGCTAAATGGGAGTCTCTTCAAGCGTTTTGTTAAAAACACATTTGATGTGACAAAAAATTCACCTCTTTGATTAGTTAAATGTGAAATGAATAGTTATTCTTAAGGCTCTGTTAGGTTTCACCATATGAATAGAGCTCACTTTTTAAATAAAAAAAGGTATATTTTTATGAAGTTTTTTTTTTTTTTTTTGAGGGGGTGGGGGGGGGGGGGTGGGCTTCGTGATTTTAGAGATGCTTTGGTGGGACGTAACGAATAAAAGATTGGGAACAGTGCTTTAAGGCTATTCTCAAATCCAAAAGGGCAACTTTATGACATAAGTTTTAATTTATTTTTGTTCGGAAATACATGAAACTAGCAGTTGTTTTTGTTCAGAAACTATGCGATCGAGCTGTTTTTTCCATTTTTTTTTTTTTTTTTTTTGCAAACGCAATAGATCTTTCAGAAAATAATGTCAAAGTGGGCGTTTTGAACCGAATTTCCGCGCGAAAGGAAAAAAGCCACTCAAGAAAAGATGAAAAATGTGTACGTCATGTGATCAAAATCGCTTATAACTCAATAGGTAATTTATTGATCAAAAAATGGAAAACACAGTTCGATTCCAAATCGCTTCCAGGGTCAGGCTTTCCAATTTTATATCTTTGCGTTAAAAAATGAATTTGTAAATGTGTCAAAACGTTTTGCGCTTTTTATCAAAGCAGTTGAGAACAAACAGCCTTAAATGCATGTGGAATACAAGTTACTATGTGACTAGGGGACCGGGAAAGCAAAATTCAACTAAAAAATTGATTTTTATATCATTAAATAGTTTAAACTTTTATCTTTCCAACGATGTGTCACATGTTTATATATAAAAAAAATAAGTGTTGAAATTAATCATTCTTTCTAAAAGTACTTCACAGCTTAATGACCATTTTAATCTTTATTTGACTTTTTCTAAAAACTTGGATTTTTCATGCTTATGTTCCTTTTTTTCAATATCTATTAAGGCTGTTCTTAACTGCTCAGCTCAACAAGCGCAAAACGTTTTGACACATTTACAAATTCATTTTTTAAGGCTGTTCTCAAATCAAAGAGGCCAACTTTCTGACATAAGTTTTAATTCATTTTTGTTCGAAAATGCATGAAACTAGCTGGTGTTGTTGTTCAGAAACTATGTCATCGAGCTGTTTTTTTTTTCCATTTTTTTGCAAACGCAATAGATCTTTCAGAAAATAGCATCAAAGTGGACGTTTTGAACCGAATTTCCGCGTGAAAGTAGAAAAATCACTCAAGAGCGGGCGAAAAACGGGTTTGTCAGGTGATCGAAAACGCTTATAAATAACTCAATGGGTAATTGATTTGTCAAAAAATGGAAAAAACAGTTCAATTCCAAATCGCTTCCAGGGCCATGCTTTCCAATTTTATATCTTTCCGTTACAAAATGAATTTGTATATATGTCAAAACGTTTTGCGCTTCTTGAGCAGAGCAGTTAAGAACAGCCTTAACAGAAAGATATAAAATTGGAAAGCCTGGCCATGAAAGCGATTTGGAATTGAACTGTTTTTTTTTCCATTTTTTGATCCATCAATTACCTATTGAGTTATAAGCGAATTTGCACGTGACAAACCCGTTTTTTTTGCCCCCCTTTTGAGTGCTCTTTCTTCCTTCGCGCTGAAATTCGGTTCAAAACGCCCACTTTGACACTCTTTTCTGAAAGATCTATTGCGTTTGCAAAAAAATGGAAAAAACAGTTCGAAGACATAGTTTCTGAACAATAACACCAGCTAGTTTCATGCATTTTCGAACAAAAAGGAATTAAAACTTATGTCAGAAAGTTGCCCTTTTGGATTTGAGAACACCCTTAAACTTAAGAACTCAGATTTTTATTTAATACTTATATTATGATATGTTGTATACTTTAATACAGGGAACGATTTGTTGAGAATTATTTATTTTAGGCAGTGAAATCTTACCAAGAATGCTTAATTTAAAAATGACTTTCAATAAATAATTAATAATTAATTTTGAGCTTCACTTAGAAAGAAAATGGTCTGTTAAAATACGTAAATCATGTTATTTTAACTACTCTAAAAAATCTAGACCTCTATCTTTCACCATTTCTGAGAAATAGGTACATAAAGTTGGTCAATTTAACATGGCGGAGATAGGGCTTTCCCAGTCCTGTAAGGCAAATACAGTCGAACCTCGTTAACTCGAACACTTAAGGGAAAACTTTTTTTGTTCGTGTTAAAAGTAGTTCATGTTATCCGAACTTAAATACATTACATACAACTGGACGGGCCAATCGGAAACAGTTCATACTAAAAGTAATTCGCGTTAAGCTTGTTCATGTTAACGAGGTTTGACTGTATAGTTTTCTCATTTAAAATATACAAATTAAGAAGAAAAAAAACACCTAAAATATGAGAATTACCGGTGAAGTTGTATAAAAAATTGCCGTACATAAAATTGTATACAAATATTTGTTTACAACTTTTATGGTTATTTATCGAATAATAATTTAGTGACTGTAAATAAAATTCGACTGCCACACGTTTGAACGTCAAAATAAAGGTCCTACTTTAAAAATCTTTTGCAGGATTCATCAATAACAACGTAAACTGTTCGTGCGTGGGGGAAGGAGGTGTACTATATTAATTTATGTTTGAAAAGTACGTCATAATTTTCTTTCAAAAAAATTTTTTTTTCCCTCTGCTTCATCCGCATTCATGTAAACGAGTGTATCCGGAAAGATACAAATAATATGTCAGATGGCTTCTTATTTAATATATATATTTATTTATTAAGACTTTGTATATAAAAAATTCAAGTGCGTAAAAACCCACAATTCAAAAAAAAAAAAAAAAAAAAAAAATGAGCAATTAGTTGTTTAAAAAATAATTTTTAAAAATGTAATTTTGTGCCCTTATAACCTAATGAGGTTAAAATTATATAGAACAGATTTCAAACTCCCATTTCTCCTAATGATGTAAAGGGGATACTCATTGTAATACACAGTTTCTGTTTCGATATAAAATATTGTACATAGGTTACAACAATAATCTTAACTAATGTAAAGAATAATACATTTTAAAAAACTATAAGTACGTGTAGGGTACATCGGGGGGGGCTGTCGCCTCCTTAAGGGGATTCTTGACTCACTTGAAAACACCGCTCCGTATATGTTAAAACCAATGGGGAGGTTGTTTTTGAATTTCTCGTTTCAATTTGAATACTTTTTTTTTTTCTTTCTTTTTTTGTGCATAGGATAGCTGAGCTCAATCTTTAATATGACTCTTTTTTACTTTTTCGATTTTGGTTGCAGATTTTTTTTTAAAAAGGTACTTTCAATTTCGAAGCCGATTTCAAAACTGAAAGTACTTTAAAAAAAAAAATCTGCAACCAAAATCGAAAAAGTAAAAAAAGAGTCATATTAAAGATTGAGCTCAGCTATCCTATGCACAAAAAATCGTTTAAAAAATATCCAAATTTAAACGAGAAAACCTCCCCATTGGTTTAACATTACGGAACGGATGTTTTCAAGTGAGTGAAGAATCCCCTTAAGGGAATTTAAATTTTTTCACCTCTAAAAAATGTTTATTTTTAAACAGTAAAAATTCTAAAGCTGAATCATGATCTTTAGTATCTGTATAAATTTAACCGTAATTATAACTGTAACATAAGCACCCATAAAAGAACTTCTTTCAACCTCTGCAGAGTGGCGGGATTACCCAGGATACTGAGATAATTCCGCCACTGTATCTGGATAATGACCTAGTAAATACAGTAAAACCTCCCTAAAGCGACCACGTTCCGTTCCAATAAAAATTGGTCGTTAAGAGAGGTGGTCTCTTAATGGAGGTCATGTTTAAATCCAGATTTTAATTGTTAAAAAAGGTAACAATTAATGTTACTAAAATTTATTTTTCACATTAGTATAAAATATGAAAATTTAAGTATCAAAACAAAAGTTAATTACTGCAGAGTTTAAAAAATGGATACATTGATGTTTCCTTTGATTTTACGGTTTTATCTTTCATAACTTTTATTTCCAAGTCCTTTCGGAGTTCAGTAAATAAATGCATTTTTTTTTTTTTTTTTTTTTTTTTTTTTTTTTTTTTGTGGACGGAACAGATAATGGCGATTTCATTAATTTATATATTTCTTTGAGAGTTTCCTGACAGAATAGAACAGGGGAGTTTATGGACCGTCATTCTTAATTTGTGATCAGAGTTAAATTCATTGCCTAAAAAGGCACAAAGGGGTTTAAGCACTTAAAAGTTACAGAAATTTAAAAAAAATCATAAACTTAGTTTAGAAGTTTGATGAATAATGCGCTCTCCGGAATTATTTTTCTAAAAAAAACCTTTCTTCAAGCGAACAGAAAAAATCGGAATTTGTTTCATTTTCTTCAAAGAAATGGGTCGCTCATGGAGGGAATTCAACTGGGATGGTCTCTGAATAGAGGTAAAATTAGTATTGAGCTTATGGGAATAAATTTCGTTCCATGAAAAAATGGTCGTTTAGGGAGGTGGTCGCACAGGGAGGTTTCACTGTACATCAAATGGATAGGAAACACGTAACCTACTGAAAATATTTAGAAAGCAAAAGTAATATATCAGTTACAATTTAAGGCTGTTCTTAACTGCTCTGCTCAACAAGGGCAAAACGTTTTGACACATTTACAAATTCATTTTTTAATGGAAAGATATAAAATTGGAAAGCCTGGCCATGGAAGCGATTTGGAATCGAACTGTTTTTTCCATTTTTTGATCAATCAATTACCTATTGAGTTATAAGCGATTTTGATGACGTGACACGGCATTTTTTCACCCTTACTGACCGGATTTTTTTCTTTCTCCCGGAAGTGCAGTTGAAAATGACAACTTTGACAGAATTTTCTGAAAGATCTATTGCGTTTACAAGAAAACGGAAAAAGACAGCTCTATTACATAGTTTCTGAATAACAACACTTTCTAGTTTCACGCGTTTCCGAACAAAAATGAATTAAAAGTTATGTCAGAAAGTTGACTCTTTGGATTTGAGAACAGCCTTAATTCAAATTGCAAAAGTCACAAATATAAATCTCTTCTGAATCGGCTCCACTACATTTAACCCGGGAGAATTCGCTGCATGAGATTTTCTCTCACAGTCGTACTTTTTTAAGACTCTTATTTAAATCATTTTTCATTTTAATTAAAATTTCAAAATGTTTTTCAATTATTTTACCTATTTTGTGAATAAAAGTACTAAGTCAACCAAAAAAAAGTTGATATTATATGAATGTAAAGTAAAAGAAAAGCAACTGGGCATTCTCGCTAGCGAGTTCTCCCGGGTTAAATGAAGCCATTTCTCACCCGATTTGCATGGTGGCTTCATTACCCCGAGAGGACAATACGGCGGATATCCCCAAGCAAAGCCGAAAGAAGAACCGAACTTGTTCAACACATTGCATCAAAATGTTGGCGAATGCATGTATATATTACGGGTAATATTATCTAAATACCTAATGTTACAATAAAAAGTGCTTATCTCTACTCATTTGAAGCTCCAAAATAAGAAGCAACCAGATGAAAACTAAATTTTTCACTAGAACAAACGAACGACGTGCAGCAGAATCACTCTCACTCTAGGTAGGGGAGACCGGGGGAATGGCGACACCTTAAGGGAATTTAAATTTTTTCACCTCAAGAAAATGTTTTTTTTTAAATAGTAAAAATTCCAAAGCTGAATCATAATCTTTAGTATCTGTATAAATTTAACCGTAATCATAACTGTAAAGTAAGCACACATAAAAAAAATTTCTTTCAACCTCTGTACAGTGGCGGGATTACCCAGGACACTGGGATAATTCCGCCACTGTATCGGGGTGATGACGTCACTCTTTAATGACCTAGTAAATACATAAAATAGATACTAGGAGACGCATAACCTACTGAAAATATTTAGAATGCAATAATTTAGCAAAATAATGAATAATTACAATGTTCCTTAAACTAGATTTATTAATGTGCTAAGCTTACAATTTAACTCAAATTGAAAACGTCGCTCTTTGCCATGGTGGCGGCATTACCCCGAGAGGACAATATAGCGAAAATCCCTCCAGCAAAGCTAAAAGAAGAACCGAACTTGTTCACCAAATTGCATCAAAATGTCGGCGAATGCATTTAGATTACGGGTAATATTATCTTAAGTACCTAATGTTACAATAAAAGGTACTTAACTCTACTCATTTGAAGCTCCAAAATAAGAAGTAACTAGATGAAAACTACATTTTTCACTAGAACAATTAAACGACACACAACAAAATCACTCTCATTCTAGGCACTGTTTCTATTGCTGGCCGCTATAGTGCAGGCGCATTCACTTTCTCAAACTGCCGTTAGTTTTTAAACTAGGCGGGGTGGCGGCATAACCCCGAGTGGCGCCATTCCCCCGGTCTCCCCTACTGTTTTTATTGTTGGCCGCTATAGTGCAGACGCATTCACTATCTCAAACTGCTCTTAGTTTTTAAACTAGGCGGGGTGGCGGTATTCCCGCGGTCTACCCTATATCCCTATACTTGACATATTTTGCTACTATTGTATATGATTATAGCCCATACCTTCTTGTATATTTATCAACATGTGTATTTTGTATTATATAAATCAGGAGTGTATGAAAGGGATGGCTAATTGGACTTTTTAAGTTCTCCTCATCCAACAAAGGGAATTTTCATAAGTTACTCCGAGTTATTCCAAATACGTTATTTTTGGCTTCAATGTTTAAACATCCAAATCTATCTCTCTCGCTCAGAAATAAATAAATTATTAAAAATAATTTATTATTGGTAAAAATAATTAAAAATAAATAAACAAAAATAAATAAACATAAAAATAAATTATTATTGGTTAGAAATTAAAAATATATACCAGTAAGAGGAAACTTTATCGTTCAGGTAAATGCCACAATCAATATGACGTCAACTTTACTCAGAGATATACTTTTTTTCATTCAATTCCTACTATTAGCTCACACTCTCCCTATATTTATTTATTTATATATTTATCTTGTTCAAATTTTCAATCGTTAATAAAATACTCATTATTCATCCTATCAAGTTGAAATAATTTTTTAAAAACTTGTACTGGATGACAATTGATGTTAATACAGTTTTTTCAAATATTAATTAATTAATTAAATTTTAATTAATTAATTTTAGTTTTGCATGGGAAAAAAATGGCGGCCACTGGTTATTGTAGATCAATGAAAATATTTTCAATAAGGGGTTACCATTGGGGGACCCTGTTCTGTCGCCAAATACCGCCAAATTTCTCGCCAACTTGACGATATATCGCCAAAATTGGCGGCCAAAATGAGTCGCCAAAAGTGACGCCAACTTGGCGATATCTCTAATATTTTCGCCAAATTCCCATAGAGTTCCATTGACTAGCGTCTCGGTGTAGCTCCGCTCCCTATGGAGATCGTAGTGACTGGATTCAACTAAGTCCAGTGGAAGCTAGATTTGGCGAAGTATTGCTAGTTTGGCGAAGTGTTGCTAGTTTCGCGAAGTATAAATGTTATATCGAAAACAAGTTACTAGAAATTTTGAACATAGATAGAACCTGAATAGTGATGATGATTATTATATATTTCGATTTCGGAAATTTCAATTTGTGGATTCCAAAAGGTTTCCCCTCCCCCCCACCCCCTACCCTCACGAAAAAATAACATTTTTGATAATGTGTCTTCTAATTGTCATAAATACTTGCATTTTGTAGGCAGGCGCATTCTGAATAGAATCATACTTAAATTTGAAAAATTCTAAAAAAATATATATACCTTTGTTTCAGAATTAAAACAGTCATAGACACTAGAAATTTTGAATGAACATATATAACCTTAATAGTGATGCGCAAATACTTCAATTGAAATTTTAATAAGTGAGGTCCATAGAATGTTTCCCCCTCCCCTCCCCTGACAAAAAATTAACACTTTTGTTTATGACCCTTCAAATTTTCTTAGCATGTATACTATTAAGGATTTACCTGCATACAAAATTTAAAATACCTTTGACTATTCGAAGTCACATCACCAGAATTTTTTTTTTTTTTTTATTAAGGAGGGGGGGGGGGGGGGCTTTAGAAGAAACAGGATTACTATTCAAAATGTACCTGCCTGTAAAATTCAGGTATCAATGTCAATCTAAAGAATAAAATTTCCTTTTTTTTCTTTTCTTTTTTTTTGGGGGGGGGGGGGTGATATCCAACAGCCTAAAATGCAGGCATGAAAGTGGGAAATAGGAAAAAAGGAGGAAAATCTTTTCGGCCCACATTATGGCGCCAAACTTTTAAAATTTAGACACATTTTAACAGTTATTTACAGGATAAAATGAAATATAATTGTACGTATGATTGTTATTTTCTTTTCATAGCTTAGAAAGCATTAAAAAGAAATTTAAACTTTTAAATCAAAAGTGTTGCATAAATATAAGAAAATATTCTATTCCAAAAAGAACATTATGAAACTTCCTTTTTCTTTTAAGGGTGTATTCGAAAAAATATTTTTCCACCCTCAACAGCACGAAATTTTCTGAGACATTTTCACACTCATTTTTAAAAGTAAAAACATGAAACTTGCTGAGGGGATTTTTGAAGAGATGTATAAGAGGCTGTGCGATTTCATTTTTCGCTCAATTCATCAGAATTTGAGTTTTAAGCAATTATTTTCTCAGCATGACCCTTTTTTTCATTCCCAGATCTCCCGCTCCGGAAAATTCGGTTCAAAACGCCAACTTTGAGAGCATTTATTGCAATATTTTCTGCATTTGTCAAAAAATTGAGAAGCACGGCACATTATGCAGTTTCGAAATAAGAGAATTTCCTAGTTTAATGCTTTTGAGAGCAAAAACGAATTTAAAAATGTATCAGAAAATAAGAAATTTGGATTGGAATACACCCTTAAAGTCTAAAAAAACTTTCACTCTGGAGAGATACTTTAATAAAATTTATTTATACGACTTTCATATGATTATAATATAAGCTTCCCTTTGATTTGATAGATCTTTTGCACAGCAATTCAGAAAAAAAAAAAAAAAAAAAAAAAAAAACTTCAAGGATTTTAGTTTACAAAATGTCTGATTATTAAATTTGAAAGTCCCACCCCCTTCCGCACTTTATATGCTTCCAATATTTTCTTTGCATTTTTGCATCAATCCAGAAAATGACCAAAATTATTTTTAAAAGGTGGAATTCCACCTTTAGGGAATCCTACGCTGTATTATCCGCCATCTTCGCTCAAAAAAACATCTAACCTAAACAGACTTTTCAACGACAGCGAGAGCGAGCGCTTGTGCTTCGTCTGAAATACAGCAACCTCAATAATAACTAGCGCCAATTCCTTAGCCAAGAGGTAGGAGAAAAATCACCATAGGGAGCGGAGCTACACCGAGACGCTAGTGTTCCATTGTAAACCTACTTGCTTATAGAAAATCAACAAATTCAGATATTTTAATGCAACAAACACTAATATTAGCTTAAGGGATTATATTAAATTTTTCTTTGATGGCTTATGTAGGAATTGACTTTAAAAACAAAATTTTTATATTACTTGTTTTATATAATATAGATTACTGTAACTAATTTCAATAGATTTAACTCTTATGGATTGTAATGAGTATAGAAATTGTAATGTTATTAATTTTAAATAGTACCATTATATGGGCGGTTACTCCAAGAGTGTTTATTATTATTATTACATCAAAAATTTTTTAACTTCAGAGAGCCCCCCCCTCCCCCATTTTTGAATTCCCTGTTGTTTGATTGATTTGAAAATCATACTGTAGAATACAGTATCTTAAATCTTATATATAGAATAATTAAATTACTGATTTTGTGACAGTGGCATTAACAATTAGTTAGCACAACTAATTAGCTGTTAAGCGTTTTATTAATTATCGATCACCCTAATTGTTCAATTTATTTGAAAACGACTACTTGAGACCCTCCCATAATTTTTCAATTACTACCGACTGATGTGAATATATACTTTATTTACATCAGTCACATCAGGAATGATCATTTACATCAGGAATTTGTTTTTCGTTCAGGAAAACATCACGTGCTCCTCGACTACTATGTAATAATATTTCACTTTGCACGATATTATACATTATACTTTAAGGTTTAACCCTTTAGTGCGTAGCTTTGTATATATGCAAACAACACTGTTTTGAATTTAATAGATTTTTTTTATTCGCATATACCTAATTCACACCAGAAAATTAAAACAGCAATATTTGCTTTAATTAAAAAAAAAGACATTCCGTATTTAAATAAAACAAAATTAACCATTGAAACTTTCTGATGTAAAGTCAGATTCTCTGAACTACGTAATTTCTAGAACGCATTCTATTATGGGAATTAAAAGGTTAAAGGTTAAGTTTTATAAAATAAATAATTATATAAAATAAGGTATTTGGAGACATACTTACTAAAGTATTTACTCATTTGCATTATTTTAGCGTAAAACACCACACGACAGTAGTTTTTACTTATATTGCAGATGTGCAACAGAAGAAAAAGTTGGCATATTGTATGAAAAAAAAAAAAATCTCGCATTTAAGAGTTAAGGGTGTATTCGAAAAAATATTTTTCCACCCTCAACAGCTCGAAATTTTCTGAGACATTTTCAGACTCATTTTTAAAAGTAAAAACACGAAACTTGCTGGGGTGATTTCTGAAGACATGTTTAACATGCCGTGTGATTTCATTTTCAGCTCAATTCATTAGAATTTGATTTTTAAACAATTATTTTCTCAGTATGACCCCTTTTTTCATTCCCAGATCGTCCGCTTCGGAAAATTCGGTTCAAGATGCCAACTTTTACAGCATTTTTTACAGTATTTTCTGCATTTATCAAAAAATTAAGAAGCACCGCACATTATGCAGTTTCTAAATAAGAGAATTTCCAAGTTTGATGGTTGATGCGTTTGAGAGCAAAAATGAATTTTAAAATGAATCAGAAAATAAGCAGTTTGGATCGGAATACACCCTTAAGAGGCTACTTCAGTCAAATGAAAAGACGCATTCGCTAATGCTAAGCTAATCCTATGGAAGAAATTTATAAAGATATCTCGGTCGCATTTCAATATTTTTAAATGATTTCTTTTGCATTGAATAGTTGAGATCGATCTGTATGCAGGCCGTTTTTTTACTTTTTTGATTTTGATTGCAGATATTTTTTATGAAGATGCTTTTACTTTCGAAACCGGTTCCGAAAATGAAAGTGTCCTCATAAGAAATACCTGAAAACAAAATCGAAAAAGTAAACAACGGCCTGCATGCAGATCGATCTCAACTATTCAATGCAAAGAAAATCATTTAAAAATATTGAAACGCAACCGAGATATCTTTATAAATTTCTTCCATAGGATTAGCATTAGAGAACGGGTATTTTCGTTTGACTGAAGTAGCCTCTTAAGCCTAGGCCGTATGAATATGGCTAGTACGTGCTAGGATTACATATTGGGTAACCTTAAGAGTAGACTGTGGTGCAGTCGGATGGTGTCAACCATAGGTCAAAACCACTGCCCCATTTGGCACTGCAGGCGTTAGTGCCAAAGCTCGACAGTGTCAACAGACAAGTTCAAACAGAACAATGATGTCAAAAAGGATTAGCGTACACTATAAGTACAATCCTTTTAGGAATTCTACGGTAAAGAAGTTTTCCTTTTTCTAGAAAATGTAAAGATATAAATACATTCCCAGCGTGTGTGTTTATAGTTAAGCACACTGAGATGAGTGTTCCGGCTCTGTTTTTGGAGCCCGCAATTGCAATAGAACTTTTTAAATAACGTTTTACAATTGTTTCAAGATTAATTTTCCATTTAAAAATCTAAGCCCGACGTTCAGCCTCGATTTCTATACTAATCTTAGTAATCTAATCTAATCTAATCCAATCAAAACGCGGTAGAAAATTGTTAATAATAGCGTTTTAAATATTGTTTCCAGATTATTTTTTCCATTTTAAAAATCTAATCCCGAAACAGGTTCAGCCTCGATTTTTATACAAATCTCGGGGCTGGGGTTCAAAGTGAAAATTTTATTTATTCACAAATTGAAAAAAAGAAATCATAATTTGAGGTCCTCCCCCCCCCCCCCATATTAACTTCTTGAGCACCCTTTTACTGCATAATCTTTTAATAATAATAGCATCTGTATAACAAAAAGTTTGTGATCAAAAGTTTTTTGACAACTGTTCTTGTCCTCTATTTCTGTCTATATTTATTTATCACAAAAAAAGAAAAGACAGAATGTGAATTAGCCCCAACAAAAAATTTCAAAGCCCCCCCCCCCCCCCCCCCCCCTTCCTCGTTTCCGCTTGGTTACGATACTGCTACACCGGTCTTGGCCTATTCTTTCTGCAGACACAGGGCTGGATTTCATTCTTTTAGGATCGTGATAGCGATATTGTAAAGTTAATATAAAATCTTTGGAAATTTAATTTAGTTTGGTAAATTAATGAGAAAGTATATATTTTTAAGCCTACTCCCCCCCCCCCCTTTGTTTATAAAACTTCTCAATCAAGGCTTTAAAAAACTTTTGTTGTTGTTGTTGTTTCTTCTAAACTAAATTAAATTTTTTACAGTCTTTATTCAAATGAAAATGTCTAAATTTTGTAATTCCGTTGAAAAATGCTGGACTTTAATTTTCGCATAAATATATGTGCAATGTTCTTTTAAAGTAACTTTAATTGTAGGATAATGCCGGTTAAGAAATTTCGACATTTTTGTAGAAATGGGTTCACGTCGGTCTGAAATCATTGATTTTTGCCCAGACCGAGCCCCATACGAAATTTTAGCTTTTACGACTTACGATTAAATTTAGTCCGAACTTTTAAGAGCTTTATGGATTGTGACCAAAGTCTCCCATATAAAAATTTTTTGTTATAGTCTGCACTACCACCTCTTTTAGTTTGTCCAATCTTTTTTTTTAACCACACTGTATATTTCTTAAAAACGTTATTCTTTGTTACAAACATTAGGGCATCCGATGCTCCAGTTCTGTTCTGATATATCCAGGGGGTCTTATCATTCTTTATAACTGCAACTTTTGAATCCGCTAAATTTTAAGATTTTCTGCTGTTTTTATTATTCGGAACCAGATATAGTATTTTATTACTATGTAAACACTGTGATAAGGATAAAAGTACATACTAATAATAAAAATAAAAGCAACTACACTCTGATTTTTACCACAATGTTGGCGCCTATCCAAGCGCAGGCCTGAAAGCCTTTTCAAAAATAGTTCCAAACGCAAAACGTAAGAATGGGAGAGAACGAGGAAGAAAAATAATTTTCAACCGAATTCAGACAAATGTCTAACAGCTAAAAGGGATTGGCAGAATTTGATTTTTCTTTCACTTTAGGAATTGTTCTATCAAGCATTGTTCTATCATCAAATATACACTATATGGCCAAAGGTGACCGTCACTTGCAATTTTAGACGTTTTGTCAAATATCTAGAAAAATACTTGAGGAATTAACCTGAAACTGCAGGTGTGTAAACATTATAGCACAAGTCATATATTTCGGTGAAAATTTTCCCCCGAAACCCCATAGGGGGCCGTCAACATATTGAAAAAGAACGAATATCTTTTGGATAGCGCTGTAAAAACTAATGTAGCAAAAGCGTTCAAACTCGAGATTATTAATAAGTGGCTTATTGTAATATACTGTATTCATTTTTATGAGGATAGCATGTATACTCGTAGAGAAATTAAGGCTTTTATAAAAAGAGTCCCAATTTTCGCCAAGTTTTTTGCTTATAATTTGCAGAGTTCTTAATATAAAAAAAAGTTTTTTTTCGAAAATATGACAAACAACATTGTACACAATGCCTTGCAATCAGAATGAAAAAATAATAAAAATTGTATGAAAAATGAGCAGGTTTACTAAATAATGATGATTCACTGCGCATGCTCGAACGTAATCAAAATATAATTTGCATAATTTGTTAGCTAAATGTATAGAGCAACTTTTGTGAAAGTCTCAAAAACATAGTTTGAAAAGTCTGATAATAATCGTTTATAGAATAAGCTCAAAATCCTTTATTCCTAAAAGGAAGCAAAAAGATGGGGGGCTGTGTCCAAATACAGTAGTACGTGCAATATTGTGTATGCTATATTGACAGTAATGAATGGATATATGGATACAACCCCTCATCTTTTTACTTCATTTTGGGAACAACGGATTTTGAGCTTATTCTATAAACGATTATTATCAGACTTTTCAAACTATGTTTTTGAGACTTTTACAAAAGTTGCTCTATACATTTAGCTAACACATTATGCACATTATATTTTGATTGCAATCGCGCATGCTTAGTGAAACATTTTTTAGTAAACCTGCTCATTCTCCATCCGATGTTTATTATGTTTTAATTCTGATTGCAAGGTATTGTGTACAATGTTGTTCGTCATATCTTCTGAAGAGAACTTTTTTTTTTATGTTAAGAACTCTGCAAATTATAAGCAAAAAACTTGGCAAAATTTGGGACTGTTTTTTATAAAAACCTTAATTTCTCTACGAGTATAGATGCTATCCTCATAAAAATGAACACAGTATATTACAATAAGCCACTTATTAATAATCTCGAGTTTGAACGCTTTTGCTACATTAGTTTTTACAGGGTTATCCAAATGATATTCTTTCTTTTTCAATTTGTTGACGGTCCCCTATGGAGTTTCGGGACAAAATCTTCACGGAAATATATGACCTATACTATACTGTTTACATATCTGCAGTTTCAGGTTAATTCCTCATGTATTTTTCCAGATATTTAACAAAACGTCTAAAATCGCAAGTGACCGGTCACCTTTGGCCATATAGTGTATATATATATTCTATTTTGATTGTATAGGATTAAAGAATAAATAATCATTGAATGCGACCTTTCTATACCTTCTGGTAATAAATGCGACATCGTTTATTGTGATCACTATTGTTCCAGACTTTTTTGATATTATCCAAATCATAAAAATAAACTATGGAAAATAAATTAGTCGACATTTTATGGCATTTTGGTAAACTTAATTTGAAAATACTTTTAACAATTCATAACATAATATTAAAACACAATTATTACAGACAGATTTGAGTAAGAAAAAAAAGAAAAGTTTGTCAACAGTTTATTTTTGAAAAAACTTTATTAAAAAATTGTTCATAATCGTAATGTAAAAAAAAAAAAAAAAAAAAAAAAATCGATGCGATGTTGCACCACTAACCTTAATGGTATGTGCAGAGCTTTCTTCTTTTCGGCATTATTTTTATTTATTCATCTGAAAGAAGTGGGGGGGGGGGGGGAGGGGGGATTTATCCTGTTCCTCAAAATTATAATAAAATATTCTCTTTAGTATCATATCAAACACATCGCCAAATTATAAACTTTATGTAAAATACGGAATTTTTTCTGGCCTCTTATGATTCCGTCTTAGCAGGTTTTATTGTATATCAAAATTCGTACGGTCCTTGAAAGCCCTTAAAAATTTTTAAAGTATATTTTGGTCTTTAAACGTCCTTATATTTAAGCAAAATCTCCAAAGAATCCTTAATTTTACTCTAATTATTTCTTAAACAGAGGTGAAACTCTTCTGTGTTTAAGAGAATTTCCGATTCCTTTTAAATATCTAAATTCCCCGTCTTCCGAAATTTCGTTGCCCTTCTCTCCCATCACCACGGTACCCAGACTTTTGAATATTTTAAACTCTTTAATTTTTTAAAAACATTTTCTGCTTTGTTTGTTAATTTAGTGTAACAATAAAAATCGATCATATAAATAGCTTTACATTTTGATCTAAATTCCCCCCCTCACAAAATTGTGCTTCTTCCTTCTCCCCCCCCCCCCCCTCACAGTACCCAAAGTTTAAAATGTTTAAAACTCTAATTTAAAAAAAAAAAAAAAACTTTTCTGCTCCAGTTGTTACTTTATGAAAACAACAAATGATGAAATTTCGTTGCCCTTCTTACCCCTCCCCCTAATCATCACAGTACCGAAACTTTTGAATATTTTATATTTTAAACTCTAATTTTTTGAAAACATGTTCTGCTTTGTTTGTTAATTTAGTGTAACAATAAAAATCGATCATATAAATTGCTTTACATTTTGATCTAAATTCCCCACTCCCAAAATTGGGCTTCTTACTCCCCCCCCCCCCCCCGCAATTACCTAAAGTTTAAAATGTTTAAACCTCTATTTTTTTTAAAAAACTTTTCTGCCCTATTTGTTAATTTATGGGAACAATAAATGATCATGTAAATTTCGTTAAAATTTCCCATACCCCCTTTTGCCCAAGGGTGTAGTGGATTATCTTTATGGATTTTTTTAAGCAGCTCCGTATACCCTCTGTTTCTCAAATAAAGCTATAGCGTATGCTCTAGGTATAACGTTCATAACTTTAGCGTATATCCTCTGGTTATTTTACGACTACAACACTGCTTTTGCCCCCCCCCACCACTGTATGCAAATGATAAAATCTTCAAAGCTTTTTAATTATTTTTTTTCCTCAATTAGTGCTGTTTGTGTTTTGGTGCAAGTCGCTCAACAGGTGGCGCTGCTATGCTGCACTTTTCAGAATTTCCATTATAGCTGTATCTCAAGAACTAATACAATAATTTTCACCAAACTTCAGAATCAGTTAATCCTTGACATGAATTGACATTTTGGTGTAAATCGCTCAACAGGTGGCGCTGCTATGCTGTATTTTTCAGAATTTCCACTATAGATGTAACTCAAGCACTAATGCACGAATTTTCATCAAACTTTAGAATCAGTTAGTCCTTGACATGAATTGACATTTTATACAGTTTGGTGTAAATCGCTCAATAGGTGGCGCTGCTGTGCTGTTTTTCGTGATTTCCGCAATAGCTCTATCTCAAGAACTAATGCTTGGATTTTCAATGAACTTCAGATCCATGTATACCTGGATATCAATTATTGCTGTTTATGTATTGATGTAAATCACTCAACAGGTGGCGCTGCTATGCTACATTTTCCAGGATTTCCGCTATAGCTCTATCTCAAGAACTAAGGCACGAATTTTTATCAGACTTCAAATTCAGATACACTTTGATATGAATTGGTGCTAAATTGATGTAATTTCTTGTGCTATTTAAATGATTTAATTGACGTGATTTATATAGAAGAAAGTTTTGTGATGGCCACAACATACTAGTTTTTTCTATGCAATGTCTTAGGAGATTTTGCTGTATAGCATTTTTCAGATTTTTAACACTTCAAATACATGGAATATGGATTAACAATATTAATGATAACAAACATTTACATACAAGAAATAGAGATTCATTAAAAAAATAAATATCGCAGCTTGCGGCACATAAAAAAGTTAAGATCATAAACATGAAAAAAAAGGTTAAGGAGCTGGTCACTCAGCTTCTGATTTCCCCTCACTAATGTAAAGTCTATGGGCATTTGATGCATTCGTATACTTAAAATATCTCCTCCGGAAATGAATATTTTGAACTTCTATTTTTTGTTTACTCTTCCTAAAAGATGTCTCTGTTTTTCCTAGTTCTCAAAATATTTCTAAAGTATAGACTTGATTTTATGAAGTGTTAAAATCTTACTCGCAGTTCGCCCGCTTTTAACACATAAAATATTAAATTCAACATAGATTTTATAAATATTTTGAAAACTAAGAAAAAAAAAGAGACATCCTTTAAGAAGAGTACACAGAAAAAAAGATGTAAAAAATATGAATTTCCCGAGAAGATATTTTAAATATACGAATACATCAAAAGTCCATAGACTTAACATTACGGAGGAGAATTCCGAAGCTGAGTGACCAGCCCCCTTAAGATAAATATTTTTGGTCAGAAATCCTCGTACGAGACAAATTTTTAACCAAATCGACGTAAAAAACAATGTTTTATAGAAATTCACTCGGGCTGGGCCGATAACTTAAGGGTGTTCTAAAATCCAAAAGGACAACTTTCTGACATAAGTTTTAATTTATTTTTGTTCGGAAATGCATGAAACTGTTGTTGTTCAGAAACTATGTCATTGAGCTATTTTTTTCCATTTTTTTTGCAAAAGCAATAGATCTTTCAGAAAAAAGTGTCAAAGTGGGCGTTTTGAACCGAATTTCCGCGCGAAGGAAGAAAGAGCACTCAAGAGCGGGCGAAAAACGTGTTTGTCACGTGATCAGAAAGGCTTATAACTCAATAGGTAATTCACTGATCAAAAATTGGAAAAAAAACCAGTTCAATTCCAAATCGCTTCCATGGCCAGGCTTTGCAATTTTATACCTTTCCGTTAAAAAATGAATTTGTAAATGTGTCAAAACGTTTTGGGCTTGTTGAGCAGGGCAGTTAAGAACAGCCTTAACTTTTTTTCGGACCGGGCCGGACTCAGACCAAACTTTTAGCTGTTATACCGTGCCGGGCCAATACATTTTTTTTCTACGGGTCTGGCCTGGCCGAACTTTTAATTTTTGTATCGGGCCGAATTTTTTTTCTATGAGCCAGCCGGGGCTGGGCCTGGAAATTTCGGCCTGTGCAGAATTCTCATTTATACATACTCACACAAAACTACTCTAGATTTTTTTGTTTGTTTGTTTAGTGATGTGGTGTGTGTAGGCACGCACAGGAATTATGTACGATTACATTTGCGGTCGCGGGCCCCACATGACCTATATATCATAACTGCTAACATTTCGATATTCATCTGGAGGCTGGGCCAATTTAAAGATGTTTTCAACCAGAAAATGTATTTGAGGAAATGTACCTTGTTTCTATGTAGCACTTACTAGAAATTATCTTTTAAATAAACACGTTTGGCTTGGGTCAGACCCCGAAATAAATATAATAAATACATAATTGTAATTTTTTTAAATCTTTTTTTTAACCGTTGTTTACAAAAACACTTGCTACATATTTACTCATAACCAAAATAATTATGGGAATTTTTTTATGCAGTTTTTTAATGCTAAAAAAAATATTGCTCTTTAATTTTTTTTTAAATTAAAATTACCGAAGATTGACATCTAAAAATCAAATTAAAATTTCTTAAACGCAATTTACTTTATTGTTATAAAAACTCATCCTTTGAATTAAATAATACTCTGTTACGTTTTTGTATAACTTTGATACACAGGCGCCTGCGCCAGCAGTCCGAAATTCAGGAACGGGCAAGATTTTGAACAGATCTGCCTGTAGTTCGGAATCTTGACCTTTTAAAATTGAGAATATAAACATGAAATGCACTAAACTAATAAGTTTATGTCAGAATCCCTCGTGTAACATATATCAACTTAAAGAATGATTTTTAAGTTTACTGTTATGTACTCAAAAACAAATTTTTACCAGCATAAAAAAAAAAAAAACAAGTAAGAAAAATCACACGTTAAGCATGGATTATGAAACACTTTCCAACACTTCCTGAATGCTTTAACAAAACTTCGTTATTTAGGGAAATAAGGTATATAAGAGAACTAAGTAAACATTTTAGAAAACGCATAAAACATTTGAAAAACTGATTTCAGCAGTTACCGTCCATAGCAAATATGTATTACAATTCTTTTGAACAGCATTGTATTTGATCTGTAGGTTGATATATATATATTATATAATGGGGAAATTTAGCAAGAAAACACGTAGCAGGTTGAAATTTCTCTTTCAAGAATTTATACTAATAGATGGTTGGTTGGTTGATTTTTTGACGGCCAATTATCTGCTCGAGGGATATAGGCCCAGTGGGGGGGGGGGGGGGGTGCCCTTCGTGGGGGTCTTTCTAAGGGAACCTAACCCGTATTAACGCTTGGAAGTCCAAGGTTCGAAGAAAACCACGAAAACTCCGAACGATTAGGCCGACGGGCGCGATTGGGATACTAATAGATGGAAACATACTTGTATACTTTTGTACAACCCTGTAGTTAACCTAATACCTTTATTACACGCCACTATTTAGCTAAAGTTTAATTCAAAGTAAAAAACTCTTAAAACTACTGGAATCACATTTCCAGAAATTATCATGCATAATTCATTTAAAAACCACCTTTAAGCAATTTGCAATCACACCCAATAACCATTTCAAATTCTTTTGTGTAGCCCTGTATATGAATGACAGCATTTATACACACCATATACGATGCACAAATATAGTGAAACATAAAAGCACATAACACAATTAAAAATGCATTTCCAGCAATCATCGCTGCTGTACAGTCCTTCGGATACAATATAGTATCTGAAGCATGACATCTATAGCATGCTTATTTTAGTGCACTTGATAAATGCATATCAATTGTATTATGTTTGAAAGCATGTAACATCATTAAAAATCATTTTAAACGATTTTTTCCCATAGGCCGTAATATAAAGGAAAACTTTTAACTGTCCCTGTAAATGAACTAAGTATACAACAAACTTCATTAGAAATAGGGTTCGTGCTATGGTAGAAGTCAGTAATATCCAAAAATTTCAGAACGATCCGAATATATTTACGAGAGTTAGAGCGCGGACAGACAAACTGAAGTCAAACGCTTTTCAACTTTGTTGGAAAGTGTTTAAAAAAGAGAGAACTTGAAATAGTAATTTATTTTTTCGTCAAGGCGGGGGGGGGGGGGGAGATTCAGAATCTTTGCTTAAAGTACCTTTAAAACACATAAATGTAAAAAGAAAAGCAGAACTAAAAAATGATTTACGCGGGTGGCTGTGATTTTTCACAATCATTAGTGAAATAGAAAATTTAGTTAATTAAATTTCAAAATCCAGGGAGGAAGTAATGGATCCCCCTTTTCCCCTTGCTGGTGCCAAATTCTATGTTATACATACATACAATACAAGCAATTTTGACACTTTTTTCCGGGAGGAAATTTTGCAGTTCTGTATAGTGGGGAGGGATTTGCACTTTTAGACAATTACCAAATACAAAATCTCAAGTCGATAGCAAAAGCAAAGACCACCCCCTGAATTCATCACTTTATACTAACATGCTACATTATATGTTTTATACTTTTATCAGCAAAACAGCACGAACAGGATATCCAGTCTCTTTAAAATTCATACTTCTCCCGGCGTCGCTACGAAACATTAATAAAAGATTATTTCTGAGAAATGAATACAAACCACGCGGGATTTTTTTTTTCTTTTTCTTTTCTGCGTTGGCTTTAAGCCTTTAGATCCACCTTTTTACTTTATTTATTTATTCTTTTCCCCAATGGACGCGTATCACTTCCCAAACAGTTTCGTCATAGCATCAGACAGCAAATTCGGGGGAGGAACTCGTGAATTCAGTGATGTCACTTTTAAGTCATGCGATTGGTTCAAAATGACATCAGGAACAAGCTCGCTTCTCATTGGTTCGTATGAATGAGGTAAGAACTAAAAATATCAATAGGGTAACTCTGTGTTATTTGATCTTCCCGGTTAGTTGTCGGATTGTTCTCGTGTTGTTCGGAAGTTTTCATACTGGGTGTGTGAGTGTACATCTCGACATCTTGGATATTTCTGTGTATTTTACAAAGATCTACGTAGATTCAACATTAAAATTTATGATTATAGTTTTGGATTTTCGAGTCTAAATCACTGTTCTTCGAAGTAAGTTTATAAACAAATAGATTTTCTTGTCTATATCTCTTTTTTTTCAATTATTAGTCATTTCATAGTATTTATTATACAACTGAGAAGAATATTAGCTTTTTTAGTTTTTTACTACCTTATGCTTTAATAAAGTATTGTTAAAGAAAAATAATCTTAAATCTGTATTTCGATTTACTATACCTAATCATGTAATTTTTTGTTCGATGTGTAATACTTATAATTAAGGTATCTTCTCAATTGGTAAACGTTATTAAATACCATCGTTGTTATTCATACTTACTTACTGTTTTATTTATTTTTAACGCATTAATTAGAAAACGTGTTTGCATGTATTTGGGTACATAAGGGTTTAGTTCGTAATTTATCCTAAGTAGATTTGTAGCTAGCTTTTTTGTTAGTTTTATGTAGTAATTAATAAGGATTAAAACAGTAAAATTTTAATTTAATTTGTGTGCATTTTCATTCATTTTATGAATTTAAAAGTAAATTTAAAATAATCTATTGCAGCATCCTTGTTTCGGATCAAAACATGTCGGTAGTGCTGCCATCTACTGTTGAAGAGATAAACTGCATGCAAAACCCTTTCCAGTACAACCAGCTTATACAACACGTTAAAGGCAGTAAAGAAGGTAAAATTAAATCTAATAATTTTTAAAGTTAGCAATTAAATTTAATTTTTAAATCAATTTTTCATTAAACTTGCATTTTATTTTTATATTATGTTGTCTGAGTAATGTCATTTTTAATTTCTCCAGATTTTTCCAATATTGAGGTTGGTAAATTTAAACGTTTAGTGAGCATCCCATATCCCGAAGGAGTTCAGTGGAATGATATGCCAGATTATGATACTTATTTGACCTTTAATGAGCCCAACCTTGTGAATGTCGAGGTCATCCAGTCTCACGAGGACAGACTAGTTCCAGGTGAAGAACAGAGGCCAAGGAGTGAATCTATTTCATCAGTCACATCGAGTATGGATGACAAGAGCTACGGTTATAACAGTTTGGGAGTAAAGACTTTCAGTACTGTGTGTGTGGATTCTGGATCTACCTGTATATCATCGGATCATTCTTATGTTAATTTCAACCCATCTGTATTTAAAGACTTGGAAGCTGAGGAGACATTTCAGAATCTTCATCCACTGTTGTCTCAGGTAGGTTGACTTTACACATTATTTGCTTCATTCAATTTTATTATTAAATGATTTTTTTAATCTGAAAATTAGGTGTTCATCCCAATTTAGCTGTTTATTTTTTATACATTTTATGAATAATAAAGTGTGTGTTTTTATTCACTTATTAATTAAACTTTGCATTAAAAAACATAATTAGTGTATATAAGGTTTTTTGGTACTTTTCGGTTAGCTGGGCGCCAGTGTTATTTTTATATATATATACATACAAATACATATGTTAGGTGTGTGCGTTTATATATATACGTGTGTGTGTGTGTGTGTAACACTGGCGCCCGACTAACCGAAAAGTACCGTTTTTTTTTTTACACAAGACTTCAGGAATCTCTTTCATTAACAATAGAAAGACGGGGAATTTTACTCAAACTTTATAAAAAATATTTCCCACCAGAATTTTTTTTTAAATTATTAACTTATTTATTTAACTAGATTTTTTACTTTGTATATTTTAAACTAGTTTTATAAACAAATTTCTGGTTAGAACCGATTTATATTCATTTGGTAGCGGTCAAAATGACGCTCGCCGTTTGTCTAGTGTTAAGAGAAGAAATGCAATGTAGTAAATTATTATTTTTAAATATTAACACATATCTTTTACAATATGAAAAAAATAGTGTATGCGCTTATTTGTTTTTGTATTTAATTTTAAAAATGCATATACTTTGCACTAAACAAATCCCTCACAAATAATTTTTTGCACTGGTGGTATAATAATGAAATGTTGGATGTTTTCAATAGTGTAAGCTTCTAAATGGGAGGTTAAGTGCATACTCATTCATTGTATTTTAGATTAGTAAATGTTTCATAATTATACATTTTATTTTACAAAGATTATATTTGACACTTGAAAGTAATTTAACGTTTTAAAATATGGATTTGACTTTGCTCCATATTTTTTTAATTGTGTGACATTAGGGACATAGTTATATAGAAATAAAAATTATCTGATTTTTAGGGACCGAATATTTTTTGCACTCCTATACTAACCAATAGAGAAAATACAAAATACTACTGGGAGACTGTTGCAATGGAAAAAAAATTATAATGCTTTTTGATGAGTATTTTTTGAAAATGTGAAAAATCAATTATAAAATTTAATTTCAAATTCCTTCCTTAGTTTTTCCTGAGCAGTTCCTGCCTCTTTAGTTTAAAAATAGTACTCTTTTTGCCCCTTAGTCAAAGCAATTTGTGCCTTTTTGTACTAGTAATAATTTTCAGTACTACTTGATTATCCCGTCGACCAATTTTCCAAATTACAGACATCGCCAAACTATGAAAATTAACATAATTTTTAATTAACGGAAGAACAAATAAATTAGTAAAACATTTTAATGAAAATACAAAGTCGAATTAAAAATCACTTGGTGACGTAACAAACACATGTGTCGTGTTTAAATGTCAAGAGGTGTGACATTTATTATCAACCATTATTGGCATTTTATCTTATAGTTTGGGGATTAAATCTTTTGGTCGACGGGATAATCAAGTAATACCTAATTTTCTTGTACTAATAATTGTCAAAGAGCACCCTGCATTTAAAAATGAAAAAGAATGAATTTTTAAAAGTGCCTTCCCCCCCCCCCCCCCAACAGCTGCACCCTGTGCTTTTTTAAGCCTGGGGGAGCGGGGGGTGGGGGGGGGGCAAACTATTCATTCTACTTACTGTAATATTTAAAAGCTGTTCTCCAATCCAAACATCGCCTTGACACTGACAGAATCGTTTTTATTTGTAAATGTATAAATATTTACAGGCACTCTAATTCAGAATCAGTTAGTTCTTTTCTCACAGAATTATTTTTTTTTTAATTCTATAAAATTTGTACCCTTTTCTCACAAATATTTTTCAAATTCTATAGAATTTTTTGATTTCATTTTTGGAATATGACAGCTCTAAAATAGTTGATGACAAATGTTATATATATGAAGTAAAATTCATTCATAATTGTATGAAAATCTCTAACATATATAAAACTTATATATTGAGAGAAAGAGAAATGAAATTAAGTTTGTAAATGTGTCCGTTATGTACTGTCGAGTTGGGGGGGGGGGGGAGGAGGAAGGGGGCAGAGGAAGATATACTCAAATATAAACAAACTACCATAGGATACTTTGTTTTTCTTAAATTTAGCACATATGGTTTCAAATCAGCAAAAGACTTGTTTTGTCTGATAATTACTTTTAACAATTTTCTGTGTATTATCAGAAATGAAAAGTACTTGACACATTCAAACTCATTTTTAGACCTATTTGCACAAAACTTTCAGATATTAACATTCAGGTATCTAAATTCATTTTCCATTTTTTGATTATATCTTAATTTACAGCTGATTGTTACCCACTGGCTAACATTCCATTGTTATATCTGCAAAATCTGTTTGAAACACTTTGACGTAATTTTCTGGAACAGCTTTTATTTTATACGATGAAAGAACTGTTCAGTTTCTTAGAATCTAGAACACTAGAATCTCTTACCAGCAAAAAAAAATTGGCTCTATTATTTGAGAACGGGAATTTCAAAACTCGCCTTATCCAAAATTAGAAAAATTGTGTTTTTCTATCAATCTATTCTTTTGGCAAACCTGTACCTTCAAAACAGTACAATCTGTAAAATATCTAGTTTATTCTATATTTCTGGCATTATAAAATCTTGGTTTACAATGGATGCAGTTAAGGGGGACTCTTCACTCACTTGAAAACACCTGTTCACTAATGTTAAACCTATGGGCACGCTGTTTTCGAATTTCTCGTTTAAATTTGAATATTTTAAAACTTTTTTGCATATGATAGCTGAGCTCGATCTCTAATTGGGCCATTTTGTACCTTTTCGATTTTCATTGCAAATTTTTTTAATAAAGGTACTTTCGCTTCCGAAAGTGAAAATACCTTTTATTTTTTAAAATCTGCAATTGAAAAAGTAAAAAATAAACATGTTTTAGATCACCTCAACTATCCTATGCAAAAAAATCATTTAAAAATATTCAAATTTAAACGAGAAATTAGGAAACGTGTCCATTGGTTTAACATTAGCGAATGGATGTTTTCAAGTGAATGAAGAGTCTCTTTAAATGGTGTTTGCCGATTTTCCAAAATTTGATTTTCTGGATAAGGCGGGTTTTGAAATATCTAAAATTGTTTTAAGCATACATGTTTTTAGTAAGGTTTTTGATGTTTCTAGGCATAAAAGCAGAGAGAACAATAAAAAATATCGAATTTAGAATGCAGTGTTATTTACTTCATGTATATGTATGATGAAGATAACTAAAGTTTTCTATTTTTCTTTTGTAGGGACCAGAATTGCACAATACGGACACAACTTCTTCATCAATATCATCTGCTAATTCTCCATTAAGTGATAACTTGGGTGATAGTTTAGTGGAGTATTCAGTTTTAAGCAACATTTCCATGATCAGTAACAATAGTCAGGACAGTAGTTTTTCAGACAGGTCTACTACTGGTTTTAAAAGATCTGCTACATCCTTAGATGATGACCTCTTTGGAACTGTGAACTCTCCAAAACGCATCTGTGAATCACCTGACGGTCGTTTTTCAGAAATAAGAAGAAAAAATAATGCTGCTTCTAAAACAAGTCGCAAGACTCGTAAAGAGAAGCAAAAAGAAATGGAAAATAGAGTTCATGAGTTAACAAAAGAACAAGAAAACTTGCACAACACAATTCGGAGGCTTGAACTCATGACTGGTGCACTGCGAAATAAAATAGCAAGCATAATGAGGCCGATTGTATGAGGCCAAAATGTATAATTTTTATGTAGATATACAAATGCTTTTGGGAAATGTCAGACTTAATGAATTATCAAAAAGCTGAAAAGATTTATTTGCTCAATTTTGTTAATTTATGATCATGTCTTATTTAATTTTTTTAAATGTAAATTTCAGTTTCAAGCCATAACATTTAAAATATGTGAAGCCCCACCCCCCTAAAAAAATCTAGTAAATTTTTGTATAATGAATTAGCCAATTTTAAAGAATGTATTGTGAGGAATTTCTATTTTTTATTTTTTATCCAAGAAAATAAGTATGTCAAGACAATTTTATAAGTGATTTTATTAAATTTCTATTCCGAATGAACTTTGTATTTTCTAACTTTCAAATTTACAAACATAGAATGTTCCTTCCACTTAAATTTCAGCATGTTTTATTTCACCCACTATAACATTTTGTTAAAAGTAAATCCAATTTCATAAAAATTAACATGTAAGGAGAATATTAAAAGTAAATTTTAATTGCAGTTTTTTTTTTTTTTTTTTTTTTTTAATGCATATAATTTTATATGCATATATATTTAAAAAGAATTATACTACAATGGGCTGCTAGCCATGAGTTATTCTAGATTGGTGTATTGTGCTTTTATTAAAGCAATTTTATACACTTCTTTACTTTTTATTTAGTTACCAAGTTTATGGAATATATTGGTTGAGCTAAATATTTACAGTATTTAAAAAAAAAATTTTTCTTGAAGAGTTATCAGTAGACAATTTAGTTTTATACAGAAATATTAACTTTGGCAGCACTTATTACAAAGGAATGCATCAATCTAGAATTTCCTTACCATGTCAATCTTGACTGCATCTGACAATGTTTTAACTTAACTGCAGTGTTAGTAAAGTTTAATTTATTAGGCAACTATGTTGAAAACTATTGGAAATCTGCTAAGATTTTGAATCAGGCTGGTTCTGATTCGTATCATGTACAAAAATTTCAATCTTATCATTTTCATTATTTTGTCATCTTTTCATTATTCATTTGTTTTTTTAAATATGTTCATCTTTATTGAATTTGTAAATAGTTTTGTAAATAAACAGAAAAAGCTGAGTGAATTCACGTGTTTTATATTCTAGTTCGTGTATGCACAACATATAACTTAAGTAATGTTATTGGATAAAGCTAAAAATAAATAGTTGTTTTCAGCATAAGACTGTGTATTTGATGGAAGTTTAAAAAAATATTTTTAATTTTGCAACATTATCATTACTTTATAATTTCAATTAGTTTGAGTGAATTAACAAAAAAAAAGTAACAAAATTAATATGGAGGAATACGAAAGTTTAACTACTTGTTTAACCCTTAAATGCCGGCTGTTGCTTTTCGGCAACATACCCAATTTAGCCTCTAAAATACTATTAGAATAATATTGAAGCTATAATGCCAATAAAATACATTCTGAAAATATTAAATCTATTTTCAACATGCAGATAGCAATACTTGTGCTGTTTAAGAATAAAGATAGATTTATTTTTTCAATTGTTCCTACTTGTTCTTTTTGTTTTGTTTGGAAGCTTGCGGAATACCCTATTTTGTTCTGCAGTGAGCAAGTAAAATTTTATTTCTTATTATAGTTTCTAAAATTCTTGTGTGTTTAATATTAGAATTTTATCATGGAAAATTATTTTTTCAAATAAAGACCAGTATTGCCGATTAGTAACTGTTTTTTTGTTGTAAACCATACTTAAAACATGATTTTTTAAAATATTTTTCCCATGATTTATTTAAAAAATAGAAGCCGAAAAACATTACAATGATTTTTGAAAAATCAGGCATTTTAAGGGTTAAGGTTGTTCTTAACTACTCTAAATTTGGTATTTACAACAATAGTTTGAAAGATGCTAGTGATTAAAATACACTAACTTTACAATTTTTATTGGATTGCTTTGTAATTTAGTGAAAATTGTTTTCTGTTTTGATTTAAAACAAGAATGAAAAATCGGGCATAGTTATTTAACCCATTCCAACACCAACAGAATACTATTGAGAAATTTCATTTTATTCATACAATGAAATATCAAGCAATTTAAATAAAATACATACACTGTAAATGATTTTTCTCCTATAATGAAATTCTTTTGTGTTCTTGTAATCTTAACAATAAATGCTACATACTTCAATATCGAACATTCTACAGTGAACCTAATTAAAATATCAAAGTTACATGTCGGAATATATTTACATGAATTAAAGCAAGGCCAGACAAATAGAATTCATACACACTTTTCAACTAGGAACTATGTTGACAAACTATTAAAAAAAATTTTTTTAGGCTAGTTATCAATGGAACCAAATTTTTCTTTTCTCTATACTCTTCTTAAAAGATGTTTCTTTGCTGCTCAGTTGACAAAATATTTTTTAAGTGTTAAAATGGTGACTCTGATCTGTAAATCAGATTTTAACAGTCAAAAGTGTGTAATTTTAGAAATTTTGTAAACTAAGCAGTAAAGAAATATCCTTAAAGAGGCTACTTCAGTTACGCGAAAACACTCGTTCACTACTGTTAATCCAATGGGAGAGATTTTTTAAGATCTCATTTGCATTTTATTTTTTTTGCATTGGATAGCTGAGATTAAGGCCTTTTTTTGCTTTTTCAATTTTGTTTAAAAGTATTTTTAATTGGGACACTTTCGGAACCAGTTTCAGAAGTGAAAGCATCCCCATTAAAAAAAATTCCTTTTGTAGCAATTCATTAAAAAAAAAAAAAAAAAAAAAAAAAAAAAAAAATTGAAATGCAAACAAGATCTTTAAAAAATTCTTTTATAGGTTTAACTGATTAAGTGAGCAGGTCTTTTCGTGTGATTGAACTTAGTCCCTTAAGGCTGTATTCCAATCCAAACTGATTATTTTCAGATTCATTTTTGCTCTCAAAAGCATCAAACTGGGTAATTCTCTTATTTAAGAACTACATAATGTGCCATGCTTCTCAATTTTTTGATAAATTCAGAAAATATTGTAAAAAATGCTGTCAAAGTTGACATTTTGGTCAATTTGTGAAAAATCTTCCAAATTATCCAAGGGGTAGTATGGTTTATAATGTTTCTAACATTAATTGCAAATAGGAAATGAAGAAAATGAAATTATCCTCAGGAGAGACATCTTAAGTGGAAATGCATTAACAAGAGTATACTGTATTTGGTTTTTATATAAACATGCAATGTCATATAGAGAATGCAAATTTTTATTTATAAAACATGAATTTTAAATTCAATGTATTTACCCATTTTAGTACTCTGATCAAAGCATACTTAAAAAAAAAAAAAAACACCCTAAGTTTTATTTTGTAATAAGAAAGATCTGCAGCAAGGTGCATGGGTGAAAGTTTTCCATCTTTTTATATTTGGGAAGGTGGAAATACATAAAAATTTCTCTTTCTAGACATAGTTTACCTAAAAGTCTGTGCTATGAAGAAGTCGTTAACAAAGGTGCATTGGCTGGAATCCTTAGTGGCAGAAAAAAAAAAAAAAAATCTGAAGTGACGCCACTCAACTTTCCGAACATTTCATAGAATATCATGGATTCAAATAAGTTTCTGACATAATAGATAGAATCAGCTGGATTCAAACACTGGATCTCCCATTTCAAAACTGGTGATGCTACCTATAAGCTACTAATGCTTGACTACATTGCTACACTATTTCACTTATATACTCTGTCACATTTTCTTGGTCATTCCCCATACAGAATCGGTCGCAAAGTGGTTTACCTAATCCGTTGGCCGATTTGTACGAAAATCTACACAGTTCTCATGAGTAGCGACTGTTCGCTAATTCATACACTATGACGCAAAAGTTTAGACAATGATGTCATTCAGCTTTAAAATGTAGAATTATGACGTCAGAATTACAAAAACCTGTAAATATATTCAAAAACTGATTTAAAATGCTATGTACAAAAGACAGTCGTTTTATTTGCTATAATACTAATTTTTTTCATAAAAATTCAAATGTGCTTGTCGCAAAAGTTTAGACACTATTCTAAATTTCTTTGAATATTCGCTGGCATATGTAAATTTAGAATCGATGATGTCAAAAATTTGGAGTACTTAAGTTCTGCAAACGATTGCGCTTCATAGTCGACATGCCGAGAGCTAAAGAAATTCAAGTGAATGAGGTTTCAAGGATTTGGCAGTTGAAAGGTGAAGGGAAGAGCGTTTCTGAAATTTCTGCTATTATTAATAGGTCAAAAAAATCTATTTATCGAGTTTTATCGAGTGGTTCCGAATATAAAGCAAAATGTCGGTCTGGGAGGCCACGTGTGACAAATGTACGAGAGGATCGCCTGATACAAAGACTAGCGAGTACTCAACAAATGAGCGTACGTGGAGTTCAAAGCTCATCGGGACTCTCTGTATCAAAGGATACGATTCGTAGACGAATTTTGGAAAAAGGAACAATCGTTTATAGCAAAATGCAGAAGAAACCAGCTCTGAAACCATATCATAAGTTACAAAGACTTATGTGGGCTCGAAAGCATATGTCATATGGGGAGAAATGGCAGTCAGTCATATTTAGCGATGAAAAAAAGTGGAATCTGGATGGTCCAGATGGTTGTTTATCGTATTGGCATGACTTGCGGAAGGAACCTCGACGTTTTTTTAGTCGCAGACAAGGAGGGGGCTCTGTGATGGTTTGGGCAGCCTTTTGCTATAATGGACAAGTATCTCTGACCTTCACCAGTGGTCGTCAAACTTCACAGCATTATACACAGACATTAGAAGAAAACCTACTGCCATTTGCTGAGCTTCTAGGGGGTCCTCAGTGGGAATTTCAGCAAGACAATGCTTCAATTCACACTGCAAAACATTCAAAATCTTGGTTTAATTCCCATAATATAAGAGTTCTCGACTGGCCAGCATGTAGCCCAGATCTTAACCCTATAGAAAACCTTTGGAGCATCATGTGTCGCAAAGTTTATAGCAACGCTAGACAATACTCTTCTGAAAAGGAACTTAAGACATCTATTGAGAATGCATGGTACGATATCAATCCACAAACTATGCAAGATTTAGTTTCTTCCATGCAATCTCGTGTATATGACGTAATACATAAGCATGGATGCGCGACCAGGTTTTAAAAATTGTTTATTTCGATTTTATTTAATTTGTGTCTAAACTTTTGAGACAGCAGTTTATTTTTTTTACCATTTAATTTATTGCAATATGCACAATTCCACTTTTCTTTATTATAAATATTGTTTATATGTACAGCACATTAATTTCAAGCAGTGATTTGAAAATTGAATAAATATTTTTCAAAGTATGTAAGAATTTCTTCATTGTCTAAACTTTTGCGTCATAGTGTAGCTCAGTTGGAAGTACTGTTTGGAAACTATCTTGTTCACATACATCATGATTGCAATACTTTCTTTACTCTTTCGAACAGTAATAAATCTACCTTAGTCATGAATAATTTTATTAAATAATTGAATATGCCTGTGCAGACCTATAAGATCGCTGTAGAATGCTTACTTATATATTGTTACATTATATACGGGTTATGCATTTTATCCAAGCATTATGGAAATTTATTTCTATTTTTTTCATTCTCTGAAATTTTATAACTTTCACCCTTGACGATGAGGATAATGTCCCAGTACTAGGTACCAAGACTCAGGGTTGTAAAAAACCCGGGTTAAATGGGCAATTTTCCCCGGGCAAATTAAAATGCCAAAATGCGGACGATGATTCCACCTTCTTCACAAATAATAATCGGTACTTTTTGGTTAGCCGGGCACCAGTGTTTATATACATATTTATATACATACACACACACACATATATATATATATATATATGCATATTGTATATGTACGTACACGTATATTTATATGTATATATACATACATATATAGACATAATATAATTACAAAAGTACCTAATAATCTTCACAGTTGCCACTATATAGAGAAAACTAGAAAATCTGAGGGAATTTAAAAATGAGCATTAAAAACAAGGAATTTTACTAAACTTTGGTACTTTGCAAAATTTTGAAAATTCTCAGAGGAATTACTCTGGGACAATTTAATTTTTTGCTTAGGAAAGCGCAAGGAATTTGATTGCCGAAATAAGTGGTAATCCTGATCTCAAATACAATCTTTGTGAACACTTCATAGTCTAATAAATGGGAATGACTTCATAGTCTTAATAATGATCTCGCTATTTTTCTCTGTGCTTATACATGGTGTGTTCACAAAGTTTTAAGACTGTTCATAGAATACAAAAGCTATTAAACATTTTAGTACAGTGAACTGAAATTCTTCGAAATATGACCCTCGGGCATGAACACACCGCTGCCAGTGTTTTTTCCATTGTTCATAAGCTCCCTGGAAGTCTTTGCACGCAAGGCTGTTAAGTGACCTCGTCGAAGCTGGAATCATATTGAATCGTTTGCCTTTCAGGTCTTTCTTGATCCGGAGGATCGCTGGGAGTGAAGTCAGGGCTGTAAGGAGGCTTGTGGCAGTATTGCCATATTAAACTTACCCAAAACTTTGGCAGCTGCGAGCAACGTGTGAGAGGGTGCATTGTCATGGTAAACAATCCAATCATATTTGGTGTCTGGGCGGATGTGTTCTGTTCATACTGGAATGCACTAACATTTGAAGGATAAGAGTCTGGTGCACCCACCCAGACATCAGAGACGATTGGATCTGTTCACCACGACAATATGCTTCTCTCACATGTCACTCACCACTGCTGAAGTTTTGACTAAGTTAAATGTGGCAATACTGCCACAAGTTCCCTACAGCCCCGACCTTGCTTCCAGCGACTTTTTTGTTCACCTGGATCAAGAAAGATCTGAAAGAAAAGCAATTCGATTCCAGTGATCGAAGCAGCTTTGACAAGGTCCCTTAACAGCCTTGCACACGAAGACTTTCAGGGAGCCTATGAATAATGCAAAAAACACTGGCAGCGGTGTGTTGATGCCCAAGGGTCATATTTCGAAGAATTTTAGTTTGTTGTACAAATATGTTTAATATGTTTTGTATTCTCAGATCAGTCTTGAAACTTTGTGAACACACCCTGTATATAGATATGATCCCTTTAATTTAAATAACAAAGCTATCAATTGTATGTTTTTCAATTGTTTCCAATCTAAAAATGCAAGTAAATTAGTACAAATATATGTTCTAAGATTCAAAGAAGGGAATAAATAAAACAAAAAAACCATAAACTGTTAAATAATACATCATCTGTTCTTTTCCAGAAATATATTTTAAAAAACCCGGGTTTTATACCTGGGTTTTTTATAAAAAACCCAGCCCGGGCGGGTACCCAGGCAGCTACCCACTACAACCCTGCCAAGACTGGATATTCAACATTCACAAGACCTTCAGTTACTGGGTATACCCTCCACTATAACCCTGGTTAAAGTAATCATTGCACTTTGATTCAATACAAATCTATACTAATATTATAAAGTAACGTTTGTTTGTTTGTAGGGGGAGGTAATCTCTGCAATTACCAGACTGATTTAAAAAGTAATGGTGGCAAATTGATGGTGACAGTCTCTACTCCAACATAGGCTATATTTTATGTTGGTGCCATTACCACCAAGCAGATGCAGGAGCGAAAAAGTTTTAAAATCGCGATTTTTGTGATACTGAAGGGACTAGAAACTTTAAATTCGGCATGGTAGTTGGTACTTATAAAATGTAAATGTATTAAGAGGCCACTTCAGTCAAACGAAAAGACCCGTTCGCTAATGCTAATCCTATGGAAGAAATTTATAAAGGTATCTCGGTTGCGTTTCAATATTTTTAAATGATTTTCTTTGCATTGAATAGTTGAGATCGATCTGCATGCAGGCCGTTGTTTACTTTTTCGATTTTGTTTACAGGTATTTCTTATGAGGACACTTTCATTTTCGGAACCGGTTTCAAAAGTAAAAGCATCTTCATAAAAAATATCTGCAATCAAAATCGAAAAAGTAAAAAATGGCCTGCATACAGATCGATCTCAACTATTCAATGCAAAAGAAATCATTTAAAAATATTGAAATGCGACCGAGATATCTTTATAAATTTCTTCCATAGGATTAGCATTAGCGAATGCGTCTTTTCATTTGACTGAAGTAGCCTCTTAAGCACAGTTTCTAAAAAATTTAAAAGGGTGAAATGCACAAAAAGCGGTATGAAAGCATTCTAAATTATGATTTCTATGGAACTGTTTACAGGGTTCCCAGCGACATGGAAAGTCAGGGAATTTACAAGTATTTTCTGAAAAGTCATGAAAGGTCCGACAAAAAAATGAAAAATGACACGAAATTCATCAAATGTTCTCGGGTTTTTTCTACTTTTTATAACAGTTAGTATTATGATACAAATTACTGATTTTTTTTATTTATTACTGCTTGTTATTAAGTTTTGTGTTAATTTTATAAAAATGTATCTAAAGCTTTTGACATATATTATTTTTAAATTAATTCTACTAATTAATATATTTTCCAAAAATTAATTACTTTATCAAAGCAGATTTTGTGTATGCACGTTTGGTCGTGTAATCTTTTGAGATTTAGTCAGGGAAATTGCCAGACATGTTTTGCTGGGAACCTTGTGTTAAGGGCAGTGATGTTGGATGGGTAAATACCCAGCGGGTAGGTATTTATTTTTTGGGTATTTACCCAAGCCTTGGGTAAGTACCCCAAAACTGGGTATTTTCATATTTCATTGTAAAAAATCATAATCCTGAAAAATATTTTTAATGACAGGGGAACATGCGACTCAGTGGAACATCTCTTCAAAATGTATTTATTTTGCAGCTTTTAATTTCATATTTGTACGCATTAATATCCTGGGGTTAAGAAAATTTTCAACCATAAATCATATGGTCAAATACAAACTTATTCATTATAATGTTTTTAGTTACCAAAAGTAAATTTTTTTTTGCTTTGAATCTTAGCTATTTTGTTAATAAAGGCGAGAATTATGAAAAATAATTGAAGCATACAGATAGACACTCCGTTACTGTTAATTTTATTCAAAATAATAACCTTTCATATAAAATGTTATAGAATATTTTCTTAATTCCATATTTACATGTTGTACAGTGAGTCATCCCAAAAAGAGTTACAGTAGATCACTCTTTTATACTTATTTAACAGTGAAATTTTTAACAAAAAAAAAAAAAAAGATCAACGTTTCCCTTTTTTTGAAATTTAAAATTAAAAGTGCTGTTATGAATATGTTCTAGTTCATTTTGTTATTATATATATATATATTTTTTTTTTTTTTTTAAGGGAAAACAGTTCAATTCTACCTTTGTAATTTTAATATCTTGAAGAATATGACCACCAATTCATATTACATCAAGAAAATTTTATTAAGAAAGTTTAAAAAAAAAAAGAATTTAACAGTTATAAAACTTAAGACATACATAGCTAAACCTAATTGTGTACGTTTTTAATGAGCCATATTGTTCTTTACATTACTTTATTTACATATATTTAAAACATGCTTATTATTTTTTGGTTAAACTTAAATATGTAAAATCTTGTTAAGTGTACCTATAGGGGCATACAATGACACTGCACACAAAATTCTTTTAAGCATTTTTAATTATATGAAATGAATCCATTGTGTTTTGTACTATTTAATGCCTTGAAAAAAAATGGCTATAGATTTCTAATAAAGTACTTTTCCCTTTAAATAGTTATTAATATTGTAATTTATCCTTCGCCTTTCTTATTTTACTTGTGCTTCTTTTGGTGTTCCACTGTACCCCATACAAGAAGTTACAGGTTTTAAGCTTTAAGAAGTATTTTTTCTTTAAAAATTATTAAAATTTATACTTTAAGAAAGTTCCATTCAAGAACTTTTTCTTGTAAATTGATCTTTAAATTTCAAAAAGAAAAAAAATTAAATTTAAAAATAGTCCAGTAGTCAAGTGTGCCCCATCTTCTTCTGTCTGACAATATGCTTTAAATATGACAGCAGCTTTCACATTACTTAAAAAAAATACCTGCATGTTGTCCGATTAATTTGCCTTGTTCTTCTTTTACGATTATTATGTTCTTATATTTTAGGATTCAAATTAAGAGGCTACTTCAGTCAAACGAAAAGACCCGTTCGCTAATGCTAATCCTATGGAAGAAATTTATAAAGATATCTCGGTCGCATTTCAATATTTTTAAATGATTTTCTTTGCATTGAATAGTTGAGATTGATCTGTATGCAATCCGTTGTTTACTTTTTCGATTTTGTTTACAGGTATTTCTTATGAGGACACTTTCATTTTCGGAACCGGTTTCGAAAGTAAAAGCATCTTCATAAAAAATATCTGCAATCAAAATCGAAAAAGTAAAAAACGGCCTGCATACAGATCGATCTCAACTATGCAATGCAAAAGAAATCCTTTAAAAATATTGAAATGCGACCGAGATATCTTTATAAATTTCTTCCATAGGATTAGCATTAGCGAATGCGTCTTTTCATTTGACTGAAGTAGCCTCTTAATTAAGAGTTTTGTTTTACAAATCTAATCGATATATACTGAAGACTATCACATGAAGTAACTGTTTACGCTCAATGTTTAACCAAATTCAATATCAAGAAGGCCAAAAAAAAAAAAAAAAATCCATTAAAAGTGCCAGAAAAAACTAAATGAAGTCATTTACATTACATGTAAAGCTGAAAAGATAAGTTAGGAGGCTACTTCAGCCAAATGAAAAGACGCATTCGCTAATGCTAATCCTGTGGAAGAAATTTATAAAGATATCTCGGTCGCATTTCAATATTTTAAATTATTTCTTTTGCATTGAATAGTTGAGATCGATCTGTATGCAGGCCGTTTTTTACTTTTTTGATTGCAGATATTTTTTATGAGGATGCTTTTAATTTCGAAACCGGTTCCGAAAATGAAAGTGTCCTCATAAGAAATACCTGTAAACAAAATCGAAAAAGTAAACAACGGCCTGCATGCAGATCGATCTCAACTATTCAATGCAAAGAAAATCATTTAAAAATATTGAAACGCAACCGAGATATCTTTATAAATTTCTTCCATAGGATTAGCATTAGCGAACGGGTCTTTTCGTTTGACTGAAGTAGCCTCTTAATACAGGCAAAGTTCTTTAATCCGCACAAGTTGGGATCAAAGGTTGTGCAGATTATGGAATATTGCGGATTATGGAGTATTATGGATTACATCTCATTTTCTTATTTCTGGACACTGTTTTAATTCCATATCCAGTGTAACATGAAAAGAAAAATGTGAAATATAATAATTAATTTAATATGCTATCTCAAAAAATGCATTTTTCAAATTCTTGTATTAAAAAAGTGATTATATTCACTTTTATGTTTAAAAATTTCAGATATTTCTTTTAAAAAATCATTTTTGGATCAAGAATTTGTAAATTTGTTTAATTGTTTACATTCATTAAGCAATGCGAATTATAGAAAATTGCGGATTATGGGTGTGCAGATTATAGATCCTTGACTGTATTACAAAATATTGTAGTTATTGAAGAAGCTAATTTGTCTTCTCGATGATAAAAATATTTTTAGATATGGTATGTTTTTAATTTGTATTCAAAAATGGTCTCCATTTTTAAGCCAATTATAGAACTTATTGAATCTCTTCAATGAAATTACACCCAAATCCATTAAGTACATAAGAAACTTAGCAACTTAAAAAATATTTTGTAATAACTACTTACCATATCTTTATTGTAAAAAAATGAAGACAAAGAAAAAAAATCCATTTTTAAAAGTTTTAAATAGGGGAATCCAAAACAACAGCTCATTCTGCTAAATAGTTTTTGAGTTATGTTTTTTAAAAACTACCTACATTTCAATCTGGTTTGCAATCATTGTAAATGGATTTAACATTAGGAATTCCAAACTTTAAACCTGCATAACTCCTAAACTACTTTTCCGAATTACTTCTTTTCTGACTTCTAAGGTAAATATTAACGAAAAAGGTGCTGATGCGAAAAAGATATGCTGTCAAAATTAAGTGTCCGAATTGAAAATGTCAGAGTTTGGTCCAATTTCACTACTAAGACGCCCCTAAGCTTAGTTTTTAAATATAAATTTAACCCTTAAATGCCTGATTTTTCAAAAATCATTGTAATAATGTTTTTTGGCTTTCATTTTTTAAATAAATCATGGGAAAAATACTTAAAAAAATCATATTTTGTTTTAAGTATAGTTTACAGCTAAAAAACAGTTTGTTACTAATCGACAATACTGGTGTTTAATTGAAAAAATAATTTCCCTTGATAAAATTCTATAATATTAAACACACAAGAATTTTAGGAACTATAATAAGAAATAAACTTTACTTGCTCACGGCAGGTCAAAATAGGGTATTTCGCAAGCTTCCGAACAAAACAAAAAGAACAAGTAGCAACATTTGAAAAAATAAATTTATCTTTATTCTTAAACAGCATAAATGTTGCCATCTAAATGTTGAAAATCGATTTAATAATATTTTCAGAATGTATTTTATTGACAACATTAGGCATTATAGCTTCAACCTTCAATATTATTCTAATAGTATTTTAGAGCCTAAATTGGGTATGTTGCCGAAAAGCAACACCAGGCATTTAAGGGTTAAAGACAATTTCCAGTCGATGGCTGTTTTTGTTTATTTTTTGAATAATTTGATGATTAAATGTATAAGGTGCAATTTCTCTCTCTCCCTCTCTCTTTTTTAAAATTTGCCGATTGTACATTAAGTGGATAGATGAATAGAATTAATTCATATTCTGAAAGTGTGCCTGACTAATATTGAATGCTCTTTTCAACCTAAAATTGCTGAGTTGATAAAATTTAAAAAATGATCTTTTTGATAAAATGTTTCTCAATTCTTCCTTATAGTTAAAAGAGGCATTTTAATTTTTCGACAAATTCGATACTTAAATGTAAAAGGTTGAGTTTTTTTTATTTATTATTATTAATATTGGGAGATGTCTAAAATTGTAATTTTTTCTTTCTTTTACACTCTTCTATCATAACTAATACCTATATGAGATTTTTGCACACTTATATTTAATTGAAAAATAAATACCCAAATTGGGTATTTACCCTTAAAAATAAATACCTGGGTATTTTACATCACTGGTTAAGGGTGTTGTTCTCAAATCCAAAAGGGCAACTTTCTGACATAAGTTTTAATTTATTTTTGTTCGAAAATGCATGAAACTGGCTGGTGGTGTTGTTCAGAAACTATGTCATAGAGCTGTTTTTTCCATTTTTTTTTGCAAATGCAATAGATCTTTCAGAAAAGAGTGTCAAAGTGGGCGTTTTGAACCGAATTTCCACGCGAAGGAAGAAAGAGCAGGCGAAAAACGGGTTTGTCACATGATCAAATTTGCTTATAACTCAATGGGTAATTGATGAATAAAAAAATGGAAAAAACAGTTCCATTCCAAATCACTTCCATGGCCAGGCTTTCCAATTTTATGCCTTTCCATTAAAAAATGAATTTGTAAATGTGTCAAAATGTTTTGCGCTTGTTGAGCAGAACAGTTAAGAACAGCCTTAAGGATAGAAACTTGAAATTTGACAAGGCTGCTACTTTTAAGACACACACGCATGCACAGTAAAAGAAAAAAAAAAAAATCTAAATTTAAAAAGGATGCAGGGAAAAAAAAGTTTTAAAATTACGTTATTTTTTAT
The DNA here is from genome assembly GCA_963932465.1 of Maratus speciosus. Lineage (NCBI taxonomy): Eukaryota > Metazoa > Arthropoda > Arachnida > Araneae > Salticidae > Maratus > Maratus speciosus. The sequence continues at coordinate 251,706,353 of OZ010800.1, read as the reverse complement.
ACTGAAGGGCCTTGAAACTTGAAATTTGGCATAGGGATTACTTTTAAGATACAAATGCTTGCTAAGAATGGTTTCAAAATTTATAAGGGTAGAATGAGCGGAGAAGGTTCTAAATTATGATTTCTATGTAATTTTACATTTGTTAATTTCATATCCATTTCAAAAGCACACAAATACCACTTTGAATATTTCAAGAACTACACATACAAAGCCACAGGTTTTTGCTAGAGTGTATAGATATATATTCACCAGGTGCAATATAAGAGTTACTAAGCTACTGTTTGTTGTATTATGACAAATAGAATTATTCCATACATACATTCTGGTTGTGCACTTATATTTATCACTCATGTTGCTTCATGCTGGTCTTAAATCCAAATTTGTTACTTTCTGACACATTTTTCATTTCACTTTGTTCGCAAGTGTATCGAATCGGCAGGGGCTCTTATTGAAAAGAAACCCTGTAATCAAACAGTTTTTTTGGTAAATGCAGATGAATTTCCAGAAAATGCTGCCAAAGTTGGCATTTTAACCCAGATTTTCGGATGTTACAACACAGGAAAGTAAAAAACTGGCACCAAAAAGCATTGTATAACTTAAGATATAACTCATTTATCAGAAAATGAAAAAAACTACAGTATACTCTCGATATCTCGAAAACCTCGATATGTCGAAAAATTATTTTTCCCTTTGATATTACATTTTTAAGTATTCTTTACTGAACTACTTTAGAAATAAAGAAACAAGGAGTTTTATAGGCAGTAAAACTCTTTCTAATATCCATTGCAATAATTCTGAACATAGGACTATTGTCCTCAGAATATGTATAGTTGACATTAATAAGTACTTACAGTACTTTTCATTCATAAAGGAAAATAAATTGATAAATTTCAGAAGAAATACTGAATTTTCTCTCTTTTCAAAAGAAACATTTTCAAGCTTTAACAAAACAAAAGAAAACAAAAAATATTACACAACTATTGATAGAAAAGCTGGAAAGGCTTGTTATATTGAACTTTCCCCTGATATTTTGTAACTAAAATTTTGAGCAAGTTAAAAAGAGAGGGGGGGGGGGGGGGATGGAGTAATTGAAGTTTAATTAATAAATAAATATTTTTTTTGTAAAAACGCTTGCTTGTAGCCTGTAAAACAAGCTTACAAACAAAAATAAAGCAGTGATATGTGATTTGCAAAAATTCTATCTTAAACTGTGCCAACTTCACAGAATTCACTGTATAAGTTTAAGGCATTAAAAAGTAAAAGATAAATATGAAAACATTCTATAAGACACAAAAAACTTGCATTTTTCATATTCATTTTATTGGCACATAGCATAATTATGTATTTTAACAAACTTTGAGTACAGAATGGTTATGCTTAATAAAACTTTAATTATTATTTATGATTAATACAACTTAAAAAATGCACAGAGCTAATACAGATTTTTAAAGAATGAAACAATTTTATTAGATTCACAAAAAAGAAAATCACACCTAATATAATTTTCTGATATATATTTTGCACTAAAAAATAAAGATTTATTTATTAATTATTAAAATTTAGATCAATTGTGTAGGAAATAACTTCCGTGTGATAATTCATTTAAAAATATATTCTGTTTATACTAAAATAGCACAATAAGAGTTTAATAGTCAATTATTAACTTTCATTTCAACACCTTTTAAGAGGAGTGCACTGAGAAAGTAAGTTAAAAAGTATATTGTATAATAGTGTGCTAGCTACTATATTCACCAACATCTTATTCTGCGATGGATAATAAGTGACTTCATTGTATATTAAGGATGTTCCCAATTTTTTTTTCCTATCCTTAAATCTCTTCTCAAAAATGCAATTTTCCCTGACACATCTACAAAAGTAATTTTTATTTGTAAATGCACGAAGTTCCAGACATTAAAGTGCCAAAGAATAAAATATTTTCATTTTTTTTCTAAATGAAATACATAGTGAATTTTGCTGTATGCTCCTTGATAATGATGCTATCAAGATCGGCATGTCTTGAAAATCCATTCAAGATGACAAATTGTAGAACATTTTTTGAACAATCCTTTCTTTTTGTAGGAAAATATGAAGGGCTATTTGATTTCTTAACATCTGAATAAGAATACTTGTTGAATTTATGCATTTAAGAATGAAACATAACTTTGTGAATGTGTCAAAGTAGAGATGAGTTTGGATTGAAGAATAAATATTCTCAAAAAACATTATGTAAATGAGTTAAGGCTCTTTTCAAATTCAAATACTGTTGACTCTGTGAAATCCACATGGTTTGGAACTGAAAGTTCTATATTATAGAAACTGAAAGATTATAGACCATTGTTTAGTTTACAAGTTTTTCCTTTTAGTCTGTCTATAAATCAGCAATATTTGCATGAAAATTTTAATGCTAAAATAAATATAGTATCCGAGTAGCTTAACATTTCTAAATGTATTTATTTTAAAAGAAAATTGTATTAAAATTTCATTGGTTATTTAATTTCTTTTTATTATTGAAATTAGTGATTTTACCTTGAAAAGAATTTGACCAGACCGTTTCATTTTTTAGAAAAGAGCGATTCTGTAAGAGGGTGAAATCAGTATCGCTGATTACGTTAGATAGTGCATAGTTTCACCTCTTTTTTGTATTGTGCAATTTTTTATCGGATTTCAGTCTGTTTTTCTTCCATTTATGTCATATGAATAACAATGTCTGACATTGAGTTAGATATTTATTTCCCGTCTTCCTCTGAGTCTTGGATATTTTTTCTGATGAAGGTGAGTATGATTCTGATAGTGATACAATAGCAGACGTGCGAAATTGGGTACACCTTGATAAGAAAAATTTACCTGTACTGCCTCCACACTCTGGGCATGATTATCGATGGGGAAATTTTTACCAGTAAATTTAAATAGAAAATTTCACCTTAAATAAATACCTTAATCATGCTAAATTTCTGTAATAAATAAGGCAAAAATTTTTATTCTTTGGAACTTGTGGAAGATTGTCCTGGTGGTAATCAGGTGTTGTCCACACTTTTTATTTTTAGACAGCTATACTAACTACAGTCGTTCCTGGAAAACAGTGGTACTGGGAAGCGCACTGAGCAGAGTGTCGCAGGCAGTTCAGGTGTTAATGCATAATTTTAAAATGTAACTTCTCTGTAATGATTGATCTCTTTAAAATGTAACTTGACTGTTTGTTCTCAAATCCAAAAGCGCAACTTTATGACATAAGTTTTAATTTATTTTTGTTCAGAAATGCATGAAACTAGCAAGTGTTGTTCAGGAACTATGTAATCAAGCTGTTTTTTTCATTTTTTTTTTTTTTTTTTTGCAAACGCAATAGATCTTTCAGAAAAGAGAGTCAAAGTGAGCATTTTTAAATGAATTTCCATGCGAAACAAGAATAAACACTCAAGAAAGGGTGAAATAAGTGTTTGTTACGTGATCAAAATCGCTTATAACTTAATAGGTAATTTATTTATCAAAAAATGGAAAACACAGTTTGATTCAAAATCGCTTCCAGGATAAGGCTTTCCAATTTTATATCTTTCCATTAAAAAATTAATTTCTAAATGTGTCAAAACGTTTTGACCTTGTTGAACAGAGCAGTTAAGAACAGCCTTAATATTTGCACATGGTTACTCTTTATTCATGCAAAATTTCTGTAATAAATAAGGGAAATTTTTTTATTCTTTGGAACTTGTGGAAGATTGTCCTAGTGGTAATCAGGTGTTGTCCACACTTTTTATTTTTAGACTGCATAATTTTAAAATGTAACTTCTCTTAATATTTGAATGTGGTTACTCGGTTTTTTTTTTGTCACTTCTCAAAACTAAATTTATTATTTAAGTAATTGGGTATATGAATTATACCAAATCTTTTAAAACATAATTCAATTTTGTGAAAAATTAATAATTAATGAAATCACTATGATACTGAATTTATTCTATCTATGAGTTTATATGTTGATTATAATTTCCATTGTTTACATCCGAAAGTAAATGGCAGATTTTAGAGAATTGCAGATTATAAAGTGGCGGATTTCAAAGAGACAACTGTATGATACTTCCAAATACATTCACAGAATCATTTTGATAAATAAACATATGAAACTATCTTATTGCTGATTAATAGCAAAATCATTAGTTTTAGAAGTAATTAAATAGTTGCCAATTGAAAAATTCTTTCAAATGTTTTTCTCCATTATATTTAAAAGCCATTTATTCCATTATATTTGAAAGCCATTTATTCCATTATATTTAAAAGCCATTCCAATTGAAAAAAATTTTAATGTTTCTCTCCATAATATTTAAAAGCCATTTGTATCAAATTAGTTATTTTCGCAAAAATTGAAAATTGAAATTTTTATGTAGTTCCTGGTTCATATCAGTTTTATTTAGAAAAACATTCTCCATGCTCTAGTAAGTATATATAATATATATATTTACTTGCTAAAAATAAAAACATAACAATACAGACACAATACATATACGAAACATAATACATACACAAACATACACAATTAAAAATTATAGAGTTATAATATTTTGAATTTTACAACTTTCTAGCTTTTTCTGGCACTGAAAATTGATAAAATTCAATTAACTTGGTAGGTTTTGCTCATAGAAGAATGTTTTTTTTTTTTTTTTTTTTTTTAACTGTTGGAACACGGAGAAGTTTTTTAAAACATAACTTATAGGACCCAGGGACTGTACAAAATTTAAATTTTGTAAGTGTTGTAAAAATAGCTATTTCGATGCAAATAGTTTTTAAAATGATCTAGAGAAACATTTGATTTTTTTTTTTTTTTTTTTTTTTTAAACAATTGGAAGTATATCTGTAAAATTAGTACTTAAGGAATTAGCTATTGGTCTGCAATAAGAAGGGGTCACTATGTAACATTCATAAAAATAAATAAAAAAATAAAGAAAATTAATTTTTAACAGGATTTCCTTATTTCTCTTACAGGGATCTCATAATTGTTACAAACATTTTCAACATGACCTCAGTGACTATTGCTACTCAGTTCGAATGAAAAAAAAAAAAAATATATATATATATATTCATTACATTAATTTACAACATCTAAATTTGCTCATTCAGTAACACAGACAATCACAACAATTCTCTTTCAAAACCCAATATGATCCCAAAATGAAAATATGTATGAAAATATTCTTTTATGTAGACTTCGATTTCTCCAAAAAATATAGAACATACAAGTCAACAGTTAAAAATAAATTTTACTCTAATTTCAGATTATGCATAGATTTATCAATGCATGCAAATGAAAAATATATCTATATAAATTAAGAGCAACTGTTCACTTTGAAATCCGAATAAAAATGTTAGTTTTTTTTTTTTAATTCGTGAAGTGAAGAAATTATTACATAATTGTGGTAGAAAAATCATTCAAATTAATAGATTCGCTTATCAACTATAATAAAAAATACGAAACTCGTAGTATGCTAAGATGATAGCAATTAAATAAGAGGCATTGTAGTAGTAAAATATCATTTAAGATTTCTGATTTATACCATAATTTATACCCTACACAGCAAAATTACGCAAATCAACTCAATTTAAACAAGAAAGAAAAATCGTGCATTATACATAGAATATGAAACACTTTCCAACACTGCATTATATTACGAATATTACAAAATTTTAATTTTTTCATATGATGAAAGGGGATATTTAAAAAAACAATTTAAAAAGCATATTACACAGTTAAGAACCCATTTTTAGCAATTATCGCACACAGACAGTAAGATATTTAATTTCTTTGTGCATCCCTGTGTATGATCTATAGATTTTTATACATATCACAAGAATACTAAAATTCAATTCAGTTCGAAAATGAGTAATACAACTGAAAATGGTTTTTCAGTAACAAAATCATGGCATTCTATCTGTATCCTTTTTTCTGCAACCCTGTATTTGAATTTATTTACATTATGCATTACACTCATACTACATAGTACAATAAAATTTAGTTCAACTGAAAAGTGTGTAAGACAGTTGAAAACACATTTTTAGCAACTTGAGATAAATTTCTTGATTCAAATTCTTTTGGGCTGCCCTGCATATATACACTTGCATACCACATAATATAATAAAATTTAGAGAAAATTGAAAATGCTTTCTTTTTTTTTTTAAACCATTGCTCATAAACAATAATGAATTTGAATTATTTTGTGGCCCTGTAAAATAACATTAAATGTAAGATGCCTTATTTTCTATATGGAAGTGCAACTAGGTCGGAAAACGTTAAAAATGATTGACATATAATGTCACAATTTGTCTCTAAAAACAGAAATATCAGAATGACACTTACCCCAGAACCACATTTCCCATTTCTGAATTATATCTATGATTATGAAAAATAGTTTTAACAGCATACAAGCTTCATTGATTTAAATTTTGAATTTGCTGGATTGCATTAAGGTGTCTGCTAAAATGGATTCCTTGAGCAAAGAATTTATCAATCACAATATCTGAATACAGGAAAAGCAAACTTGTGGAAAGGAAATATACAAATTTTATAATAATTTACTTTCATATTTTGATGTAAACAGCAGAAAAAACAATTTTTGGGCTGTAGAAATATTAATTAAAAAATATAATGCAACAAGTATTTAATTTTTAATACAAGGGTGCCAGTGTACTGCAGTAGATTTTTCTCAAAGTATGTGAAAGTCACCCCTCCCCCTCCCAAATGACAGTTTTCAAATATTTATATTTAACATACCTGCAAAATTATATTATTTTACATTTTCTTAAAACTGTTTCTTATATATAAAAATTATACAGTATGCATATCTTCTGAGTTACAAAACTAATACTGAAAAATTTGATACTTGCAGCTTTTAATATTGATGAGAACTAAGAGATGGTGCAACTATTTCCCAGCAGCATAATTTTACGCTATTAGCGTTTCTCAAAGTAGGGTATCAGAGGTTTTAGAGCAGGGATTTCCAACTGGGGGCCTGTGTACTTTCTGCAACTTTCAACATCCATTTCTGTGTCTTGCTGAGCATTTTGCAACAATAAGTTTATTCCAAGCAAACTTTTTCTCTGATAAATGAAAAGTATTTAAATGCAGGAAAGAAATTATCCTTACAAATTCAATGTTCATTTAACCTTCCGTCGGGCGCGCCGTTGTAAAAAGTACAATATTCACTTTCTTTTTTCTTTAAAAACAAATTCATGCAGTAGACTGCACTAATAACCATTTGTATTCGTCTATTGGATCTCCCTTTCCAACCTCCTGAAAGCTTTTTGCATTTCAGATTTCGCAATTAGCTGCACCTGTCATTTAATTTGTGAACATCTGCGGTGTTGTACTTTATGCAACGCGCGCCTGCTTGTGAAATTCTCTCTCAGTAGAATCTTTCTCGGTGAAATTCTTTCTAAGTTGTTTTATTGGGATTTGAGCTAAAATAATGTCTAAACGAAAACGGTATTTTAAAGATCACAAAGAAATGGTGGATTATCTAACGAAAATTTTGAATGAAGACAGTGATAGTGATGATATTGATATTGAACAAGATCTGCAATTTCCTGAATGTGACGAAGATTTGAGTGATGAAAATTTAGAAGAGGAAAATCATAGTAGTGACTCTGAAATAAATGCATCAGGTGATGAGATTAGAGAAAATGATAATGAAGAAAATTGTTATACGGGAAAAGATAAAGTCACAAAATGGAAAAAAGAACAAATCGTAAAAACTTCCAAAACCAAGAACAAAAATATTATAAAGAAAATGCCAAGACCAACTGCATATGCAAAAGGAACTGCTTCTGAAATCGACACTTTTCTAAAATTGATTGATCTGAACATGATTGATGAAATAATTGATTGTACTAATAAATACATAGAAAGAATAGAAGCTAAGTATAATCAGAAACGTGATTGTAAACAGACGACTAGAAGTGAGTTTATGGCTTTGATGGGACAGCTTTATTTTATAGGCACAATGAAAAGCCAACATGCAAATGTTCAGCAGCTCTGGGCTGCCGATGGTACTGGAATACAAATACTGAGAGCAGCTATGAGTTACAAGTGATTTTTGTTTTTACTTCGCTGTATTCGTTTCGATGATATATACTAGATCTGAAAGGAGGAAATCAGATAAACTAGCTGCCATCCATTCCATTTGGGATTCATTTGTTCAAAATTGTTTGAAATCTTATAATACAAGCGAATTTATAACAACTGATGAGATGTTACATCCTTTTAGACGACGTTGCTCTTGGATTCAATACACCCCTAGCAAACCTGCTAAGTATGGCATAAAAATATTCGCATTATGTGATGCTAAAACATTTTACTGCAGCAACATGGAAATTTACGTTGGTAAACAGCCTCCTGGAGTTTTCGCTGTAGAGAACAGACCATTAGACATTGTCAAATGTTTAGTAACGCCTATTGAAAACTTTAATAAAAACCTTACAACCGATAACTGGTACTCTAGCTTCCCACTAGTTGATTACTTATTAGAGAAGAAAATCACATTCATTGGTACAGTAAAGAAAAATAAAAAAGAAATTCCTTCAGAATTTTTACCAGGAAGACAGAGTTGTGGGTACTTCTATCTTTGGTTTTCAGAAAAATAAAACACTCGTTTCATATGTACCAAAATAGAACAAAGCAGTGGTATTAGTATTCTACACAATTCTGGTAAAAAAAATTCCCTGACTTTTCCAGGTTTTCCCTGACTTAAATTTTTTCCACCTGACATTTCTCAATGAAAATTTGCTTATATATTGTTGTAAAACCTTCTACAATGGAAAAGTTTTATCTAGATGAACGCTAAAAAAAGTACATGCTGTATGAATTTCAGATTTTTAATCATTTTTCATATTATGCTATTGTTATATAACTTCATAAATTTTAAATTAAAAATTTTATATTTCATAAATGATTAATTCAAAATTTCTTCATTTATGATGATAATCCAGATTCTGATGGAAAGTAGAACATCAAAAATTTCCTGACAACTTCAAATATTTAAAAATTTCCTTGACTTTTTGCCTAAATTTTTGAATTCGCTGTTTTCAAGTTTTCCCTGACCCGTAGGAACCCTGTCTAAATATTTATGCCAAAAAGCTTATTCATCTCACTGACTGTTACAAGAATGTAAATTTAAAAACAGACTAGATGTTAAAGGTGACATATTTCAATCCAGGCAAATTAATTCAAGAAACATGCAAAAGTAAACAAGTTCACTAATCACCTTAAAAATCTTGCTACCTGAAACGCTTCATTGAACGTAAAAATAACAATTATGTCTATCTGTATTCATTTTTGTTTTGTTTTCCTTTTTCTATTTATGAATTTTACAAATAAAAAAGGGTACATGCTGTAGAGGTACACTTCAAGTGGTACATGTGACATAAAAATTTGAGAGCCATTTATTTATAGAGCTCAGCATATCTTATGAGGGAATGTTCCTAACAAGCAAATTCAAAAATTTATGAAACTTTAGGGATATATAGGACTCATAGAGGTACGCAATATGCAATTATTTTTTTATTGCCCAAATTTACTCTTAGCAGGTAAATTATACCCTGAAATTTTTTTTAACCTTACATTATTGCTCATTAATGATCAGAGATAAATATTCAGTTAAAATTTGCTTCTTTCTTATGGTTCTGTTGAAAACTAGCAAAACATCAATTATCAATAACATTAAAAAAAAAAAATATCTGTGAAGCAAAATTTAAATAAATTATAATATACATTTTGTAGACAACCCAGCAGTTTTCATTTTGTTGTAAACAAAACTGCTAATTTTCACTACATTACTATCCTCATTCTAAAAACTTTGTTCATTTACAATTGATGATCTGAAAAATTTTGCATTTCAACTATTAATTAAAGAGTAAACTTCGAAACTTCACTTTCAACAAGTAAAAAACTTCATGGCTTCAAGATTGTCACGAAAAGAAACTTCACAACCTTACAAAAGTATTAAAAATCCAATTAAACATTACTGTTAACATATTACAGTATGGAACCAGTTATCCAGAAACCAGTTAGACAGAAAACCAATTATCCAGAATGATATTTCCAATTCATTGATTTTGGAATCTTTTCAGAAAAAAGTGCCAGTTTGACATGTGCATTGCTTGATAAAATACAATACACATAATACAACTTGATGCCAACATCTATCACTTGAAATAGAGACATATTTAGTTAGATATTTGACATTTTGTTTTTTATGCAAAGGAAATATAAGAATTTTTGTTTCCAAGATATTCCCATCAATTGTCTTCTTTCAAAGTCCTATTAACTTTTGATTTTGTTTGGACTGAATCTTAATCTATGTACTCTAATAGTTAATTTGAAATCAGAATCAATGCCACAGCTACATATATTCTACCAATCTGATTAAATGGATGTTGCTTTAACGCCCAACCAGTTATCCGGAATACATCTAACCCCAACCATTCCAGATAAGTGGTTCTTTACTGTACTAGCATATATGGTATTTCTGTTGCAACATCCCTTTTTCTGTACATTAATGAAATATACAACAATGAATGAAGTATCATTCAAAAGGTTTTTGCCCGGGCTTCTGACATAGTACACTCACATTGTATTAAAACATGTTTTTACCCGACTGCTAAGAAGGTTTGTGTTTCACGTGTATCTGGGTATGTGGATTTCTTTATACCCTCGAAACATCCCAATGGCTGGATGGATTTTAATGAATGAGGTCTCTATCGATTTGTCTTAATCGTCTGATGGTTATAGGCTGTTTTGTTTTATAAATTCAAAATGGCAGTAGATACGAAAAAAAACTTTTACACACCCTATTGAGTGGCATATCATTGAATAGGTCTTTCAAAATGAAGACTATGTTTCATTGACTATTTTACAATCAGAAGCTCCATTTAAATATTACACAACCTGGAAGTTGTGTAGGTAGGATCTCTAGCTTTACTGCAACTCTAACCATCATAGACATCTATAGGCCTCATCATAACAGTGTTTATAGATAGGAACTAACAATTAAACACAATTTAAAAGTCATCAATATAAGTAAATAAAAAAAAATAGGTAAGTAACATAAAAAATAGTTTAACATTGATGAGAAATAATTAATTAGTTCGCTTATTAAGCAGTCGGGTTTTTTGATTTTTTAAAATTTAATTTTTACTTGTTTGAATAACAATAGCTGTTAATTAAAAATTAAATCAGCATTGTTTTATTAAATGAAATGCAAAGCTTTTCACAAATCAGTGTTGCCACAAAAATAAGATATTGAATTATATCATGCTCAGCAATGATTATTAAAAAATAAACGGCACAAAAAAGAAGCGTGGATGACTTCACATGGGTTTATTTTATATTTATGATTAAAAAGCGAAATTGAAATGTATAGAAGAAAAAGATACCATCGATCAATCAAAGAAGTGGTATTTCACACATAGTTTAAAATATATGCTTTCTTATATTAGATTAAATTGTATTTTATATGTATTCAATTTACTTTTCTTTGTACCATGCTTTTCCCAAAGCAGATGACATCATTCTCTGATACAGTTAAAATAAGATAGTTAATTTTTTCCCTTGGAAGGGGCCTTTTGCTATCTTCAATCAGGTTTTACTGTAATGCAGATGGAATAAATGAGATGATATTCTGGCTTGACTAAAGTTATTTGCCGATATTTTTATTCTTAATTTTTCTTTAGAAGTTTAAATCTGCATCTAAAAAATATTAGACTGCAGTGCGAAATCCTCGCACAGGTCCACTGATAAAATACTTATTACTGTTACTACTAGTTTGTTCTATCTTACTTCGATCCCATTCAATGTTTGTTTCTAACACTGAAAATTTATAAAGCAAAATAACAATTAAAATGAAATAATTATTGTATCAACTAACAATCATTTTTTTTTTTTTTTCATTTAGTAACTCACAGTAATATCAATTCTTTTATAGACAAGAACTATAATTAAACAATAAATAAAGATTGTATTTTCACTAAAATAAAATAAGAATTGCTGGGTAGTTTACAAATTGTATATTATAATTTTCTTAAATTTTCGTTAAAAAAATTTCTTTGATGATTTTTATTGATATTGTGGTAGTTTCCTAGAACTAATAAACATTGAAAAATTAACAGAACTAATAAAAAGAAGCAATATTTAACTCAAAGGTTTTTCTTTATTTCTTACCGTTAATGGGTAATAACATAATATTGAAAAAAAATTCCAGTTTATTTACCACCTTAAAGTGTATTTTGGGCAAAAAAACAATTGTTAATTACATACTTCCATGAGCTTTAAATATCTTCAAAATTTCATAATTTTTTGAATTTGCAAGTTGGGAATGTCACTTTGTTAGTTGTGAATTTTAGAAGCTAATAATAGGCATCTATAAAAATCTTGTAATGGCAATTTCATTATGATCACAGACAAGCCAAAGGGTTGAATTGTCGACATGTTTCAGCATTAAAATTTTACCTGGAACTATTCGCACAATCTCTCAGTTATTATTGATATCAAAGGCACTTGTTATCAAATAAGTCCTAATTTACATTGAAAAAATAAATGGATGGAAGAAACTTTACCAAAATGTATAACATTTATGTTTTATGATAAATGCATAAGCACAAATTACCGTATTTACTTGCGTACAGTTTCTGCACATTTTTTTACAGTATTAAAAAATATTTTTTTAGTAAACCTTAAGATTACTTATAATTAAAGAAATATCTATATATTCAAGATATGACATTTTAATAAATAATTTATATTAAGTGAAATGAACTATAGTTTAAACAGGACAAGACCACACTGCTTTCATGCTTTTATTTACTTTGCTAAATGCATGTTTTTGTTTGTCTCATGTTGAATGAATATTTCAATTATATAAACTGTTTTCTTCTTCTAACGTCCTTATTATTATTTTTTAAGACTGCCCGTCACTCAATTTCCGAATTCCCTCACTAATGCTAAGTCTATGAGCATTTGATGCATTCGTATATTTAAAATATCTCACCGGGAAATAAATATTTCTAACTTCTTTTGTCAGTGTACTCTTCGTAAAGGATGTCTCTTTTTTTTTTTCTCAGTTTTCAAAATACTTTGAAAATATATACTTAATTTTACAGGAGTGTTAAAATCTTACTTGCAGTTTGTCAGCTTTTAACACATAAAATATTAAATTCAGCATAGATTTTAGAAATATTTTGAGAACTAAGGAAAAAAGAGACATCCTTTAAGAAGAGTAAAAAGAAACAAGTGGGTAAGTGAAGTGTGATCATAGATCGCACAAAGGGTTTCGTTTAATATTCCTTTCAAACGTGGTTAAAAAAGCACGTGCCTCCATTTTAATCTATGCATTATACAGAAATGAAACAGATTAATTAAATAATAATTAATATCTCAGCTCCTAATTAAGCTAGCTCTTTGAACTGGGTATGTATGAAATCTGCGAGAGATTTCCCGTCCGGATGTCAAAAAATTATCAAAAAATTTAATATTTAAAAAGTTTAAATTTCGTATTAAAATAAAAACCGCAAGTGCGTCGTCATGTCTGAGATTAAAAAAAATCCGTTGAGAGGAAAGTTTTAAAGTAATGATCCAATTAATGAAATAATAATTAATATCTCAGCTTGTAATTAAGCTAGGAGTTTGAACTGGGTATGTATGAAATCAGTGAAAATTTTTACGTCGGGATGTAAAAAAAAATTTATCTAAAAATTTAATATTTAAAAAGTTTAAATTTCGTATTAAAATATCCTCTGCTTAAATTTCTCCAGCGCCGATATGTCTGAAAGATGACAACACCTGCTTTCTGCTGAAATGAAATCTCTTTTCATTGTCTTTTCAAATACAGAAATTAAATTTTTATAAATCGATTTTTAGTGGATTTTTCGTGTTATACCCAATGCAGAAATTTGAACTTTATACCAAAATAAAGTAGAATTTTTTCCGCGTCTTTCTATACCTTTTACGAATTTGTAAGACCAATACTTTGGGAGATGCGATTTCACTTTTTAAATGTCCACTTCATTTATTGCTTAATTTCCTCCGTGCATCCGCTGCCATCCGCAACCATGCATCCGCTGATTTTACTGGCAACCCTTAGGAGAAACTATGCTGATTTGGAGAAGGTGCGTTCATAGCTGCGTTCAAAAGGTTGATTGGTTAATTTTAGAAGTTAATTACCCCGTAATTCAGTTAATTACCGACTTTTTCAAAATTTTATGATTTGTTGTTTGATGTGAGGTGTTCAGCTATAAGTACCCAAAATTTCAAGTCTCTAACATGTATAGTTTCTGAGAACAGGCTCTGTGACAGACAGACAAAGGAGTGAGACGAATAGGGTTTCGTCAGATGAATGAAACCCTATAAAGAAGTTAAAAATATTTATTTCCTGACAAGATATTTTAAATATACGAATGCATCAAATGCCTGTACACTTAGCATTAGTAAGGGAATTCAGAAGCTGAGTGACGAGCAGCTTTAAGCAATGAAGACTTAGCTTAAATGAAAAAAAAAAAATTGTAGTAAAGTTATTTCCCTCAGGTACTATAAATTTTTAGAACATGCAAAACCAAACCAAACTTAATTTAGAGTAAATATTATTTAACATAAAGTGACAATACACCACATGACTGATGATGTTGCAGCATTATTAGTCATAAAACCACAGGCACTTTTGGAGCAGGTGAAACATAAAAACTGCAGAAAACAAAGTATTTAATTTGCTCTTGTGGATAAATATACATGTGGTTAGATTAATTAAAAATTCTATTTTTTTTTTTAACTCAAATTATCAGATATTTTCCATGCAAAAATTATGAAAATCTTCCTTTTTTAATTTTTTTTTTTTTTTTTTTTTTTCCAAAAACTAGGCTGTAGGACTTTTATTTTTTATCAGAATTTTCTTTCGGAAGTAGGGGATGCAAAAATTATGCAAGTATATATGGTATTTAATTCAAAACAAAGATTTTTGTAATTATCTAATATTTTTAAAAAAGCTTTTTTTGCCCCTAAATGGCATGGGAAAAAAAATTTAGATCAAACTGCATTTAACTTTTAAAATTATCAGAAATTTCCAGACATTATCATTCTTGTTTCAAATGTTCACGTGTCTCTGTTTATAAAATTGCTTCACTTTGTTCAAACAATCAACACTTAGAAGTAAATTCATACATACATAATGAGCAGGCTAAAATAACTAGCTTTAAAAAAATATGTTACTATAAAACTATAAAATATGATATAGCCAAAATACTATACAATTTTAATTAAAAATTAATACCAAGTAAATTTATAGACGAACAGCTTAAAGTATTTTACACAATTTTAATGGTTTGCCAGCATAGTTTAGATCGAAACAACTTCAGTTAGATATTCTTTATAGATATTAAAATATCTCTCAGTATCCATTCTATAAAGAACCACAAAGGGGATAGAGCAGGTGCACTTGAGTCCAGCACTTATAAGAGTCTCCAATTCAACTAAGACTTTGAAAAAGAAAATAGTTTTGCAAAAACTGTATCTGAACATTAACATGGCCTTCCTCTTCTTAAGAAGTCCCAACAGACTGTTTTTTTCTTTTTGAGAGAGAGAGAGAGAGAGAGAGAGAGAGAGAGGGGGGGGGGGGGGGATGCCTCAAAAGTTTTTTTTGCAACCTTTTAAAAAAAAAAGCCAAACCTTGGTTTAATAGCTACCTTTAGCAAATTTCTGGTGTCAGCACTTCAGTTATTGTATGCTTTTTCTTGCTAATTAACCTATCACAACATCTTTGTTTTGTTTTAAACAAATAAACAACTAAATTACATTAAATTTCTTTTTTACTTATTAACTCCTTGACTATGTTGGCGACAAAAGCGACTCTTTATTTCCAAAGGTTTCTACCACATATGCATTGTACGTGGACCTAGTCAAGGGGTTAATGGTATAGTTTTCTAATCACATATCATCTACTAACATCATATTTTGTTCAAATAAGTCCACAAAGGACATTTTACATTTAATTGCTGATACTGGTAAATTTTGCATTTATAATATTCATTTAATAAATATCAAAATTACATGCTTTACTTGTGAGTTAGAAATAATACAAAAAGTTAGATAACAATAACACAATAATTTCAAATACATCTACAATCCTTTGAGGATAGTAATCAATAGATATAGAATACACACAACATACACATGGACGAAAGGCAAACACATAAAAATGACTTAACTAATGCAATGAGTCAATGAACCTATTTAAGAATTATGTCATCTATAATACAGTGCAAAACATTTTTAAGAGCATGTAATTTATACAAAAATACATTTTTTCCCATCAACGCATTAAATATCACAGATTATTAATAATGCCACAAAAAGGCAAAGCTTGAGCAAGCTACTTTTTTTTACAAAAAATAAAAATAGATAAAACTTAACTAAATGTAAAAAAATAACAATTTGTTCTTGATTATAAAAGAAAAATATGTAAGATTTTGTCCATATTTGTACATAGGTAATAATAACAAAATTTGCTTTATACATGGACAATGAAAAAAACAATGAAGTCTGACTAGAAAAACGATTACATTCATGCTTCTGCCAATATATTTTTCTAAAACTGAAATTACTTGCATACAAAATCAGAGTGCAGTTGAGATTCTACTGTAGAGATTCAGCTGATTCATCATCACTGTAAAAGAAAAGAAGAAGCTAGCCACATTTTAAAATGAAGAATTTTAAATACTTACAAAACAAAGAATGCAATAATGCTTTAACACATTCTTAAAACACATAAGTGTCAAATCATTTGGGACATTTTGAGAAGACAAATGAACTTTCAAATTCAGGCTTTTTTTTTCAAATTCCTTAAGACCAGACGAATTGTTCTTTGTCTTCATTTATATAAAGAATCTTTTTGAACTCGCTCCCGTGAAAGTTTACTCTCTAGTGCACTTAAGGGAACAACAACTTTATTTAGGATGAACACATTTTAGAAAATGACTGAAAAACTCCATTCACAAAATTATTAATTTCACTCTGAATTTTTATGATAATTAACTTTTTTTTATATATATAAGTCTGTTGGCTAATAAGTTACAGAAAAAAAAAAAAAAAGATTTATCTTTTGTGCCTGCACAGTTAAATTTGCTTCCTTATAATGCTCATATTTCAACAACTACTGCAAAAGCACTTATTTTCGCGAAAATGAAGATATCTGTGATTTCGCAAGCTGAAAATTTCTCAAATTTTTCATGAACAGAAACGAAAGCTGAAAAATCCCGAAACTACCTAAATAGAACACCTTTAGATTAAGGCATTTTAAGAAACTTCCTTTTATCTGAAAAGGTCATTCTATTAATTGTATTATTGTTTTTATTCAAGAAATAGTTGTAAGTATTCAAGAATTTTTGTACTTATTTCTTATTTAAGTAACTGTAATCATTAAATTTTGGATAAGTGAAAATTTTCTGATTTTTTATTATTATTTGAGGTGGAAAGAAAAATATTTCGCGAGGCTTAAATTTTCGCGATTACGACAGGCTCGCTAAAATCGTGAAAATGAAAGCCTCGCAAAAATAAGTGCTTTTACAGTATTCAATGCATGCATTACAATTTTTATCATTATATTTTCCCTGCAAGTTGTCTCAAAGTTTTGTTAAGTGTGGTTCAAAACTCTACATGTTATAAGCAAATTAACACACACACACACACACAAAATGGAATTTTCAAAAGAAATATTTATACATTCATAAATATACTTTCTATACTTTTATGAAAATGAATACAAACATTGCACATAGCAAGAAAAACATCTGTAAAATTTACAAACAAATCAAATTCACTTCCTTATTTCTTTATGATAGATGGTGATAAAAAAAACCTCTTTTTCTTATTAAATGTCATACACTAAACACTCGCGGGACTGAACTTTCACTAGAAAAACTTGAGTTCAAATCCTTTATATGACCAAATATAAAAAAATCCCGCAACTTTCCAAAAAAAAAAAAAAAAAAATTATATATATATATATATATATATATATATGCAGGAAAGCATTTCCAAACGCCTTTAATAGCTTTTCCTGCATGCCTTCTGGTATAATAAGTGTCTACTGTTTGCAGTGCCATCAACTTCTTACGTAACTGCCGATCAAAACTATTTCCTTTCCACATGAACAGACAGCGTGCATGCGCTTGAGGGACAGATTTCCTATCTACAGACAATCTGTTTGGAGAATGTAAGTTCGAACTGAACTGAGTGGAGTGAAATGACGGAGTAGGGGTAGAATGTTGTGGTTTTTCGCAGGAGAAGCAGAACTGTAGAACGCAGAGAAATGATGTACGTTTAAGACGGCCACAAACAACGTAAAGAATGTAAAGATGTTTTTAAATTCATGCATATAACGAATGTATATATTTTGTATATAGTTTAACTTTCAATATAATCTACTTTAAAATTTAATGGTGTCCGGCTCCAATTTCTAAAATGTTGTTCAGTGTTGTTTAATGTGTAATTACAAGCCCTGAGTTTCTACAAATGGTGTCAGAATCGCGATCAGAACTTTACGCCCACAGAAGTTTTAAAATTCTATTTAAGGTATTGGTGCTGCAAAAAAATATGAGTGAAATAGTTCAAGTGGAGAAGTGTATGTATATAGTCAAGCTGGACATCTATTTATGAAGTGAGTTTATTTTTCTTATGTCAAAGTTGGTTGATTTTAAGGAATTAGAACTTTCGTTGAAAGCTGAAAAATCATTAAGTATTAAGAACTTACATAAATTTATTTTTGGAGATGTCGGTGATAGAAATAATAGACATAGAATTCAGAATTTTACTGGGTTTGATTTTGAAATTGATTCTGATGAATATAAATCAAAATTGCAAGATATTAAAGATAATTTTTCAGTAAACGATTTGATAACTATTTGCAATGTTTTGTGCATAAATAATTCGGGAACTTTCGATGAAATTGCTGCCAGAATAATTCTTGTTTATGTAACTTTAATGTATTAAAATCGAATTTAATTCCTGATGAAGGCACTCTTAACGATGATGAGAGCGATAATGATTCTAACAATGGTTCTGATAAAATTAAGGATATCTCAAATGTTTCTGAAAATAATTTGAGGAATGATTCTGGTAGTTCTAGTTGTGAAAATAAGGAAAATCAAAAAATTCTAATTCCTGATTATGTTCTTAAACCATCCATTTCCATTAATGACATTGAAAATATGTTGTCTGAATTTGATGGTAGCCAATTACAAAATGTTCAAAAATGGCTTGCCGACTTTGAAGATACTGTTTCTTTGTTTAATGTTAGTGATTTGCACAAATTGATTTTGGCTAAACGCCATATGACAGGTAGAGCTAAATTATTTATTGAAAGTGAAACAAAAATTAATTCGTGGTCTAAAATGAAAGCATTACTTAATTCTGAATTTGGTCAAACATGCAATTTAGCTGAATTACATGAACTTATCTAAAAGGAAAATTAAACTAAATGAATCTTTAGACGAATATTTTTTAAGTATGAAACAGTTATGTTCACAAGGCAGCATAGAAGATTCTGCCCTTATTCAGTATGTGATTAATGGAATGAACAATCCTGTTTTTAAAAAATTCTTTTTGTATGGTTGCCCAAATATTGTTGAATTTAAAGAAAAACTTAAAATTTATGATAAATTGCATGTCGATTATGATATTAAACCTGATGTTGATGTTAGGCCTAAGATGAAACCAGAAGTTGAATTTAAAAACAAACCTAAACCCATTAAACTGATATACGTTGCTATAATTGTGGCGATAGATTCCACAAAAGTAATCAGTGTAGAAATAAAAATAAAGGTCCCCTCTGCTTTTCTTGTAATTTGTATGCCCACAAATCATTCGAATGTGGTAAAACCAAAGATTCAAAATTGCCTAATGATTCTCAAGTAAATGTTCTAACCTGTTCTCAGAATTTGGTTTTTAAAGATGTAAAGTTGCATTCATTAAATTTAATTTCATTAATTGATACAGAAAGTGAAAGAACTATTCTAAAGAAAAGTAATTTTGATAAAATTAAAAGTTATGTAAACATGGAGCCAACAGATATGCTGTTAAGTGGATTAGGTAAAAAATCATTCAGACCAATCGGTTACTTTGATGCCGAAATCGAAATTGATGATTCTAAATTTCAAACATCTACTTTTGTGATTGATGACAAATCTATTGAATTTGATTTAATTATTGGTACTGATGTAATACAACAAGGCTCCTTAATTGTTTCTGGTAATGATGTTAAGTTAAATAGGATAGAGATCTACACAGGCCGGCCCGAGGCCCAAAGCCCGGCCCATACTCTTTTCCAAAGGCTCAGGCCGGGCCTAGTGACTACTCTTTCCGGGCCGGGTTCAGGCCTTACTTTTTTTCTGGAAGAATCGGGCTGGGCCTAACTTATTTTTTCTGTACAGAGTCGGGACTGGTTTCTTTTTCTAGTATTCACGGTCTAAAATTTTCAGTCCTAGTTTTGAGCCAGCCCGTATGAAAATCACTGTCTCAGCGTGACTTGTTTGTCCAAAGGTCAGTAAAATTAAGCCTTGCCCAAAGATTTTTGCAAAATATGCATACATTTTTGAATCGCCATTATTCTACAATTAAACATTTATTCTTTTTAAAGAATAGTAAATTTCTACGCTAATTAAAATATAGATAAATTAAAATATAGTAAAACGTGTGAAAAGGAACCTGCCTATTACGGAATCCTGTTTTAAACTGAAAAACGTGTTGATCCATACAAAATTAATATACTAATATGTAAGAAAAGAATATATAATACATTTACATTTGCTAAGAAGAGAACTTGTCTATAACGCATTTTTTTTTCTTTTCTATGCAATTGAGTCTTAGAAGATTTTACTGTATAGCATTTTTCAGATTTTTAACAATTCAATGCATGGAATATGAATTAACTATATTAATGATAACTGAAACATTTACATATAAGAAATAGCGACTCATTAAAAAAATAAATATCGCAGCCTGTGGCACTTATATAAAAAAGTTTAGAAACATGAAAAAAAAGTTAAGGTAAATAATTTTGGTCAGAACTCCTCGTAAGAGTAAAATTTTTAACTAAATCGACGTAAAAATCAATGTTTTATAGCAATTAGCTTGGGCTGGGCAGGGCTCGGGCCAAGATTTTAACTTTTTTTCCGGGCTTGGGCCGAACTTTTAACTTTTCTATCGGGCCGGGCCTGAAAATTTCGGCCCGTGCAGACCTCTAAAATAGGAGTCAAAATGATTCCTTAGTTAATGTTATAAATTCAAGTGAAGTAACTGTAAATTCTAAATTTAACTCTTATTCTTCCACCTTGCACAGTAGTAACCCACAATTCCAAACCAAAACAAATATTTGCCTTTTCATCGTCCTATTCTAGCTCAGAAATTAAAGAATTACAGCTAGAAAATGAAAATTTAACTGCCCAAGTTAAAGAAGTTGAAAGAAAATTAGATGTAAATCGAATTAAAAGAAGTATTCTTGTCAGAAAAAACGAAGTCCAAAATTGCAATAACATCGTTAGAAGATAAATTAGAACAAGAAGTAGCAGAAAGACAGACCATTAGTAAATTGTATAGAAAATTAGAGAAATGTTTTCAAGATATAAAATTCCAATTAGATGAAGAAAGTAAACGTTCAGAACAATACCGACTACGATTAATAAAAGTAAATAACTATTCAAAAGATCTTGAAAAACAGTTAGAAGAATCAGAAGATGAGTGTTCTAAAATAAAAATGTCCAAAAGAAGAATCCAGATAAAACTGAATAATTCCCAGGAAGATTTCGAAAATTTACGACAAGAAATGACTAAGTTAAAGAAGCAAATTAAGATGAATAACAGTGCTAAGAACCTTAAAAATGATTCAGATTTCTCTAATTTTAAAGATACAAAAATATGATGTTCCAGAAAGGAAAATAACCAGAAATTTGATGTAATAAATGAAGAAAATCTTAAGAAAATGTCTAACAAGAAACTGAAGAGTAATGTTTCTAAGAAAATTTAGAATATTCCTAATTCGTCAGACGAATTTGAAATAAATAATTATGAAGTAAAGAAACCAAAGCAGAAGTTTACTAAAAAGACACCTGATTATAGAAAATCTTAATTAGAAGAAAATACAAGTAAATTTGACTTAAATTCCGAAGATGACACTTTGACCGATGTTGATGAATATGGTATCACTCCTGATAAATTCATTGATTCTGAAGATTATGCTGAATTCTGAAGTAGCAAGAAATCCTTATATGATAGTGACTATGAAATGTGATGAAAGACGAAAAGACAGTTTAAAAGAAAAAAGACGTAGAAAAATAAAATAAGACGAAAAAGACATTAAAAAAAAGGATAAAGAAGAAGAAATAATTTTTGATGACGTTTTAAGACGTGAAAAGCCTTTTATGACAAATTTGTTTCTTTACGACGAACTTTTAAAAATTTTAACGCTTAGATGTCCAAAGTGCCAAACTTTGCTTTTTAGAAAATGATGTGCTAACGTTTTGACGCTTCACAATGAACTGATGGTGTTTTTTTTTTTTAAGAACTTTGGGTGCTGCCTTTTCTTTTTATCTTTTCAGGTACTCCTGCTGCTCCTTCCTGTGGTCCACGCTGTCGATCGAGGTCGATCAACCGGTCAGGATCGCCAATTTGTAAGAAAGCATTTCCAAACGCCTTTAATAGCTTTCCCTGTGTGCCTCCTGGTATAATAAGTATCTACCACTTGCAGTGCCATCAACTTCTTATGTAACTGCTGTTTAAAACTATTTCCTTTCCCCATGAACAGACAGCACGCATGCGATTGACGGACAGATTTCCTATCTACAGATGCTCTGCTTGGAGAGTGCAAGTTCGAACTGAACTGAGTGGAGTGGAATGACGGAGTAGAGGTAGAATGTTGTGGTTTTTCGCAGGAGAAGCAGAACTGTAGAACGCAGAGAAATGATGTACGTTTAAGACGGCCACAAACAACGTAAAGAATGAAAAGATGTTTTTAATTCATGCATATAACGAATGTATATATTTTGTATATAGTTTAACTTTCAATATAATCTACTTTAAAATTTAATGGTGTCTGGCTCTAGTTTCTAAAATGGTGTTCAGTGTTGTTTAATGTGTAATTACAAGCCCTGAATTTCTACATATATCTGAAATTTAAAGTTCAGTTACTTTGTTCAATTAATTTCCCCACTACTGTAACAATCTTAAATATCTGGCAATATTTGTATAATTACAATTGGTATGTATGTGTATTTCAGCCAATTTTTAGCCAAAGTACCAGGACTGGTATACCATAAAATACCGTTAATCCGCCCCCCCCCTCCCCAAATACGACGGAAAATCATAAAAAAATCGGAGGGGGCGCTTACATGGTATTAAAATTGTAGTAATGTTATCTATGGGTGGTGGGGTGGGAGATACTAATTGCCGACCGTCGCAAAATATGCATTATTTAAATAAAGTGAGGAAAGAAAAACATTTTGGAAAAAAAAATTATATACAAAATAGAAAAACAGTATAACTTTGTGATTAACGGCGATTTCAAATTATAGAAAATTCTGGATTTCAAAAGCTTTGAAACTGGAATGCACTTAGATAAATAATAACACTAATATCTGTCATAAGATAAATAACAACACTAATATTTGTCATTAATATGGTAACAGAAAAATAAAAGGAACTTAATAATTTAAAATAATTAAAAAACACTAAGAAATTGTGTTTGAAACTGTCCTAAATTTCTTTCTATAACTAGTAACATTTTATTTGGTGTCGCCATCTGTTGTAAATTAGGGAGATTAAATAACCGTATTTTTTTTCTTAAATCATCATTTCTTTTCTATAAAAGCTAAATAAATAATACAAATCACAAAAATAACAATAACAACATGAAAAATATTGCAAATGAAACTAATTTTTTTTATAAAGAAGAAATGTGTTATAATGGGAAATTTAAATCAGACTGACATAGAATTAATTTAAAAAAATAACTTTATCACTACATTAACTCGTTTTAAATATTGATATATGAAGTAAATATTATGTATATCACCTTTAAATATCAATTTAAATTACCAATTCAATACTTAATAATAATAATAAAAAAATAAATAATACCAATAAATCTGATTTCGCGTTATTTTGGTGCCATCTACCATAACTTAGAAGAAAGAAAACCAGCACGATATAAAATTAATTCCGAAAATTACAAAAAAAAAGGGCTGTAAATTGTTACTATCACTATTATTTTATATATTTAGTAATAATAATATACAAGGCTAATAGTATTATGAAAAATATTAATTATTCTTATAAATATGAAGTTATGTAGCTGTACAGAACGGAAGTACCGATCGGTAGTGAAAAGTTCGATGACGTGAATCGATTATTAATCGAATCGTAAAATGAATAACTGAACTGTGTTTATGGCTTCCTCTGAGGTTTACAATGATATGAAAACAAAAGGTAAGTGCAAACGCCGAAATTATGTATGTTACTATTTAAGTTTGAGATATATTAAAGAATTACGCCTTTCTGATCTGTCAGAAAAAAAAATCACTCGCGAGATAAAATTTTTGGTATTGATCTTGACGTGCGCACCGAAATTTTTTTGCGGAGAGGGCGCTTTCTCGGGATTTCTTGAATTTTCCAATTTGCTTACAAAGTGGGAGGGGGGCGCTTAATCGGGAAGGGCGGATTGATGGGATTTTACGGTATGCGGTATGCCTCCAGGCAAAATTGAGGACAAGTGCAATTATAAAAGAATAACTGAAATTGGAAATGTGATAAGGAAAATATATCTATATTATAAAACAAAAATCTGTCTGTCAATGAGTAAAGCTAAGCTAATACTAAGTTAACACTAGATGTCACAAGTTGACCTATCACTTTTATTACTTCTAAATGTCACATAATTTTGATCTTTCCATGCGATCCTTTGACAAATTTCACGTTTTTCATGTGACCTTTTGGTGAAATTTACATTTTTTACATGATTTTTAGACAAAATTCGCATTTTTCACGTGGCCTTTTGATGAAATTAGTGTTCTTCCCGTGGCCTTTTGATGTAATTCACGTTCTTCAAATGGCCCTTTGATGAAATTCACATTTTTAATGCTATCCTTTCACAAAATTTGTGTTTTTTCCGCGACCCTTTGACGAAAGTTGCATTAAAATTCGTAGGGGAAATAGGAATGGGGAAAGATCTGTTAAATTGAAATACTAAGTAATCCCAATATGGAGAATTAAAAGTAGCAGAGTATATCCTAACATAGCAATTGCGGAAATGTAAAGGCTGACTCCCAGTTTGTGACTGCCCATGAAGAATATGCAAAGCTTATTAAAACTAAAGATGAATATGAGCAAATTGCTGTACTGATCTTAAGCTGAAAGAGAAAAATGTAGCCAGTGTTTGAAAGAGAATAAACCAGGATTTAAAACAAACACTATATTTATTAACATAAAAAATAAATAAAAAGAACTAAAAAGGTTAAAAAAACAAAGGATATTGAAAAATGGACATGACATGTCATCAGCTTTCCAGAGAGACATCACTTAATACATAATTATATTGAGTCTTTTAAGCTAAAGTTTCATATCAACATACCAACAAACCTTATCGCTTTAAACAAACAACAAGAAATAAACTGGAGCATCAAATATAATTTCAGGAAAAAGGTTTAAAATAAATTTACTTTTAAATTGTGTGTTTAAAACGTTAACTTTATAATTAAACTTTAAATATATATTAAACTAACTTTACTTCTATTACTCTAGTTTATTACTTTATTAAACTTTAAACAAAAACTTATAAGATATTACTTTAAATATATTTACTTTAAGATTGAAATACATTTGCTTTAAATAGTAACTGAAAAAATCTATTAAGTAAATCATATTAGAAACCAGCACTGCAAGAAGCCACAAACAGAAATCTGAAAAACTTAAATCATGCTGTAAATAAACTCAAGTAATATATTCATAAATCTTATTAAAAGGTTTAGCTTTATTTAAATACTATACTCCACTTCCAGAACAACTGACCTTTCTTCTTTAGGAAATAACTAACACTATCCAATACATCAATTGCATAACGAATCTCAATATCAGCCACCGGCAACTTCAAATCGGCAGTTTATGTAAACGCCTTCTTACACTGAAGCTCCGTAACTAAGAGACAACGTAAGCAAGAAAAAGGATGTGAAAAATGTTACCGATTAAATTGGAACAACTGAAAGTAATAAGTGTATCTGGAGAAAAGAGTTAACACAGAAAGAAAAAGGGAAAAAGGTAAATTTAAATAAAAACCTATTTGCTTGAAAAAATGTGAAACGTGTCTCTGGCCACCTTATCAATCATCCATCCGTCAAAGCCTTAAACAGTTCACTTTACACAATGTAGAAACAAACGGCTTGACTAATTGACGAAGTTGAATTAACTTAAAACACGACGATATCATCTCCATGTAGAGGTGACTTTACACTTTCACTTTAAACAGATGTTTCACCAAACTAACATAAGGATGATTCAAAGACGATGAAGATATAAAACTAGATTATATATAATTCATTTCTTTAAAAATACTTCTGCAACACAAACGAACTTATTCCCATCCTTTCCCAAACATGACCGGTGTTTCCGAGTCAAAAGACAACAACAAAGCAGATGAGCAGATGGTTCCTTAAACGAAGCTAACAAACTCACGAGAATGACAGAATATATATTCTGTCCACAATGAAATGCATATCATTATGCAGCCTCATTTCCAGCACGTAACGTCACTTCCGAACTTTAGGAAAGATCCAATGGCTAACGCCCAATCACAGGAGAGAAACACAGGAGAAGACAGATAGGCATGCCATCTGTCGTCACATGTTAGAATCCCTCATTACACTGAGTGATTTGCAAACCATGTGCATGGAAATGAGGGCCGCGATTGATAAAAATTGTTTCGGCCAGGAGTTAAAGGAATACGATATTTAAGAACAGGAAAAAGAAAAGAAGATTTTAGATTATCCAATGGACCTGCTGTATTGATAAAAGTAAAAAATAAAATAAAGATATTTACTTTTATTTTTTTTTTCTTTAAAGTAAAGAATATAACTATTGCAAACAAAATAGGAACTGGGATATATAAAAAGCTAATATAAGATTAAACTGAATAAAAATAAACATGTGGATATAAGTTAGGATTCAGAATGAAGTTATAGTAGTGATGAGATTAGGATATGGACACCAGATATTCCTACCAAGATCAAATCGGACAATCCTGCATTTGGCTGCTTCTTTCCATTTTTTTGATCGCCTGTTTTTCAAATTTAATCACCAAGTAGCAACTGGCGAGTATTTATTTTCATCTTTACAGTAACAGACAAAAAAAGTTCATTTCTTTTGATAATCTGGAGTACTGGCTGGAGTATTACGTCTACAAATTTGTAGACAAAGAGCCATAATTTCTGTTGCGCCAAAGTTCTTTGCTCATTTCATAGTACTGTAAGACACAGCATTGCTAGAATCACGTGCCTCTAGGGCTATATGGCTTCAGGGCATTGCCTCTTACCATTGACCAATAGCTAATTATTAAAACTATTAGTTGTACAGGAAAAATTTCAGCTGCAAAAATGTTTCAAATGTTCTCCATAAATTAAAAAGATGTTCATGTAAAAATAGTTATATTTTTTAAAGTAAGGACAATTTAATTTTTATATGTTTTCTGAGTCCTCCCTATAAGTTATGTTTAGAGAAACATTCTTCATGCTCTAACAAGAGGAAAAAAAAAAAAAAAAAAAAATTGTATGATCAAAACATATTGAGTTATGATTTTTAATTTTCAGCATTTTCTGGTTCTAAAAGCAGAAAGAAACGTTTTTAATGGTGGAAAATGCTGAAATTTCAAAACATTCATTTCAAAGTACAATAACTCGGTAGGTTTTGATCGAATTTTTGTTTTACTTGTTAAGAGTTTTTAGGGCCCAGAGACACACAAAAAAAGTTAAATCTTCATTGACATAAATGGTTTTTACATGGCGATGAACAACATTTGAAACATTTCTACAAAATCTAAAACAAATGTTTTAAGAATTAGCTATTAGTCAGCAAGCAGAAACTCTTCTTCTATGACCATTTTAACATGTTGGTATGTTTCAATTTTTAATTATTTTTATTTTTCACTTAACTTTCTTAACTTTGGCCATTATATTAAACATCTCGTCCACCTGAACCTCATACACGGAGTTTCTAATTTATATGATAACAAGAAAGAAAATCACACGTGAAGCACAGGTTATGAAACACTTTCCAAGACATTCAGAATAATGTAACAAAACTTCACCATTTAATAAGGTGAAAGATGATGTCCATGCAAACAACTTGGAAAATGTATCACACATTTGAAAAACCAATTTCAGCAATTACAATCTATAGTCGGAAAAATATGCAAAATCTTTTGTGATGTCTTAAATATGGTGTACACATTTGTATATATACTACATAGTATGCAAAAATTTAGTTTATTTAGCAAATACATAACACAGATGGAAACTTCTCTTCAGCAATTTCCTTCAATAAGCAGAAATGTACTCAAATTCTTTTGTGAAGAACTGATGCATAAAATTTATACATACCAAGTAATATGCAAAAAAATTATAAAATTTAAAATTGCATAGCAGAATTGAGAACATATTAGACAGTATTGTAACAAAATTCTTTTTGTGTATCCCTGTAAGTGATTGATTAACACTATGCACACTGTATTCTATAGTAAGTGTTTTGTAGTACACTTCAGTGATGTATATTGAAATAGTGTGACATCATTAAAATACACTACAAACGATTTTTCCCCATAGAACATATTGTAATGGAACTCTTTTGAGTGCCTCTGTAAATGAACTATAAATGCTCACACTTAATTTTTAATACCGAAAATGCCATGGTAAACCTCAATATCATATATTAATTCCATGGTAATCAGAGTATATTTATGCAAGTTAAGAGTATGGATGGGCAGACAAACTGAATTTCTAAACACCTTTCCGCTTGGGGGAAAAAAAAAAAAAAAAAAAAAAAAAAAAAAACTGCTTCTAAATTGGTTTTTTAACTAAATTTTATTTCGAGAATAAAATCGCTTAAAAATTCAAGCTTTATGTGTCATAAATATAGTTATTTTTTTACACAATTTTGAATAGCATATCAATTACACAAATTCAAAGAATGATTTGCAAAAGAAAAAAAAAAGAAAAGAAAACATGAGATAGAGGATTAACTGCTCCAGGTATGATGGGGGTAGGGGGCTGTGAAGTGAAACCCTGAATTCACAATTTACCTATGTGCATGACACCTTATCAATGATTAACTCTGTAATGTCTTTTTTTATCAAGTGAAATTTAGTTTAAGTTATGGCTAATAAAAAACTAAAATCCAAATTAATACAGATGTTGTAATGCATATAATATGTGAAAATGGGTACTTTTCTAGTACAGAGAACTTGGAGGTTTTTTTAAAAGCTTGACTTCAGAAAGTAAGATTTGTTGCCAAATGTTGTAGACAGCTCTGAAAACAAACCTAATGAACTTTTATGCTTGTATATACAAATACTAGGGGGCTCAGCCACCAGCAAGCTAGATCTGCCAATCCCCGTTCAGGCTTTGCAGCCACTAAAAATATAGCAATGTGCCCTGTTTAAAAAATATTACCAGGTTACGGAAGATTGAATGATATTATCACTATAATGGCGGCTATCTTCTGTAGTTGGGTTGGCATGCTTTTACATTGGAATGGGTCATTTTTCAGTTACCATGGTCTCATCCATCACTGTTGTAACATCTGACATATGTTTTTGGGATTGATAAGTAATATCAATTATATATTTGGAAATCAGATTGTATAAAATGTTTAGGTTTAAAATGTCACTATCTTTCTATTTTATAACGACACTATGGACAATATTACTCCTTTATGTTTGAGGTTAAAAAAACTTTGTCTGCTTGGGATTAGCTTTCAGGACCACGGTATTGAAAAGCATTGTGTTTTGAAATTTTACGCTTATATTTTATGTTTTGCTCAAGATTTAGATATTTTCAGGAACAGGTATAGGTTAATCATGAATTCTTTCCTCTATTTTAATACACCATCATGCATATTTTCATATTATTTTTACAATGTATATTGTTTACATTAATTAATAAGAATATCCAAATTTTCTAATATATATTTATCAAGTAGTAATTTGTACAAAATAAATCAAATGTATTTTGCGCATACATTTACCTGTATTTATGCTGCATCAAGTGATGTAATATGTAAACAAATTTGCTAGCTGCACTACTTTTATATCATGTGACACATTAAAATTCTCTGGAATGAAAATTGTTTTAAATGTACTCTTTAACATACGACATAATTTTCACTATTAAATGCATTTATCATGAAAAATTTATTTATTTGAGTTTTTCTTTCTTTGAAGATTCACGGGTACATATATTATTTAATTTAAAAGAGTTTGGGAATATTATTATTTGAGCTTTTTAAATACTATGACCTAATATTCACCATTAGTTTTTCACACATAATTATTTTAGGCACTTTAAATAGGACGATATTTAATGTTTGGGAATTTTACATATGACATATTTAACACCTTTAAATACGTTTCATGTTTAATAATTTTATTTTTTTTAAGTTTCCGTACTGTTTTTAATATTTACGTGTAAATATTGACGTAATTTTACCTATTTTCTGTTTTTAACATGTGATCATTTAATTCTTATTTAAAATTTTTCTTTCTGTTTTTAATAATTTCACTTTTTAATTTCAATTTGAAAATGACGACAAAAAAAATAAATCTGATATTCCCTCTCATTTTGCCTTTGCTCTCTTTTTTTCCACAAAAATGGAATATATACAGTAGAACCTCTTTTATCCGAAACTTCTTTATCCGAAACTTCTTTAACCGAAACTCTCTGTTAACCAAAATTCATTTTTAAAGCTTTTTTTTTAACTATCGCATTCCTTGTGTGCAAGTGGTCCTTTCTGAACCACAAGTACAGATAAATATTTTGGATCCCCTTTCTTAGAATTCCTTTGAATTTAACTTGAGCTTCCGCAAGCTGTGAAGTGAACTAGAACACAGTAAGAGGATGGAGAACTGGAATGTGTGAATGCGCTCTAGCAGGCGAAGAAAATAAACAAATTAACAATTCTGAAGCTTTTGAATGAGTGTTTCAAAAGGTTTGGCATGACTGGAGCAGAAGAAAGACTATGATACTGGTGAACTAATACGTAGTATTTAAAAAAAACTTTGTGATAGAGCTGCACAGCAAAGGCAATCGAAACTGCGACAAACAATACTTTGTTTCAAACCCTTGTGAAATAAATAAAAGGTACATAATTTCAGAATTAAAATTCTGGTAATTTATTCTTGTTTCATTTTGCTATTGCTTTACTTTTTAGTAAGCACTGTTACCATAATACGAAATACTGCATGTATTTGTCCTTAATCTTATATTTGAAGCCACATCGATTATCCGAAAATTTCGATTTTCCAAAAGATGGTCAGTGCCAATTACTTCGGATAATCGAGGTTCTACTGTATATACAATCATTATAGAATATTACAATTCATCACCAACTTCATATAAAATTAATAAATTGAGTATCAAGACATGATACAAACATTATACAAATTAAATTTGGATCAACAATTATTAAATTAACTAATCACTAATGATTTTTCTTTTAAACTAGGTCCAATCTCTTTATAAAGGAAGTAATTAAACATTTATAACATTTAAAATTGGCGAAAAGTCAGTATTAACAGGAAGGTGAATGCACAAAAAGAATAAATAAAGATAAATATGTAGGAAATCATAAATATTTGAAATATTTTGTCAAGCTATTTGTAACAAACATTTTAACCAGTGAAAAAAGACCAGAAAAAATGAATCATTGATATATATATATGTATTTGCGTCTATAGTACTAGAATTTATGTCAAAGTTAAAGATGACAGACAATTTTTGGTGTTTAAAATAAAGTGATTTCTGATGATCAAAATGTGCAAAAAAGTTCTTTTTTTTCAAATTTTCCTGAAAAACATAATCACAACATTGTCTCCACTATCGACTGAAATAAAAGATAATTTCAATTTCAGTTTGAAAATGACAAAAAAGAAGAAATCTTATAATCCCTATTGTTTTTCTTTTTCTCCCTTTTTTCCCCATGAAAATGGAGTAATTTAGTTGCATCACTACAGAAATGTCATTAAAATTAGAAAAAAATTAATATCTCGAAAACTAATTAAATTAAAAAAATTCCAATACCACTTTTGATACCCGTGGATCAATAAGAATATTTGGTGTCAATTTCATCACCAAACATTCCGTATTTTAGTAGAAATAGCTGTGAAACATAATCAGTCATTTAATCAGTCGTTTCATAAATTTGCTTCATTAGGATTTTATATATATATAGGATAGATTTAAATATCTAAAAACATTTTATTTATACACATTGTTTTTTATATATAATTTACTTCTGTTTGCATAGAAAAGTAGACAAATGGCATATTTATGTTAAATAAATCACACAATTATTAAAAAAATTGCTTGTGTGTATGAGACAGTGAATAGGTTGCCAAAAAATATGTATAAAAATTTCCTGCACTCGTCAAGCTCATTATCTCTATCCTACCAAGGACCTTATACTGGAAAAGTACCTGAAAATGTTAAAGAAATGAACTTTCAATACAAATTAAAATTTTCTTTATTCAGAGTACAGTTTAAAATTACAGATTCTTTAAATATGTACAGTAGAAAATTTTAAGATGCTCTAAAAATTACTTTTTGACATATTCACGAAATTATTTTGATCAATAAAAATATCTAAAGTTTGTAGATATTCTTAATCAGATTCCAAGGAATCAAACAACTTTACATTTTCCTATAGAGGCAAAAGATGTTTAGAAAATGCTGTATAACAGGTCTTGATAAATTTTTTCCTAAATCCAAGAGTCAGGCTAATAAAGCTAAGTGCCAGTTTAAAACTTAGGTTATTTCATATTTTTTTGTCACTGTTGTCACCATAGTATGTTACTAATAGCTATAGTTTGAGAAAATTACTTATTTTGAATGAGCAAAGCTTTTTTTTTTAAAGGTATTTGTTAAAGAATTATAATACAATAAAAATGTTGGAGTGGTATAAAACTGTAAATATTAATACTCATAAATACATTTGATGTTTAATTTGATTAAGGAAAACAAAGCCAATAACATAATTTATAATTCTCTATACATGTTCTGCACCTAATGGCAAATGCTGTTGCAGAGAGCCATCTGTGAAAAAGTAAAACTGAGTTTGAGAGTGTTTGGTTAGAGGAGTTGAGTTTGTGCCATGAAATGGCATTTTGTCATCACAAGTTTTTGAGTTTGTTTAAGTGAAAAAATAAATCATGAGTTTTTTCAGTCCAGCATTATAAAAGTGTGATGTGAGCTTCTTCTTTTGTTAACAATACAAAATGCTCAAAGTTCAAATATAAAGAGACTAGCAGCCTAACGCCCGCTATGCTGGTCAATTTTTCTAAAGAACCTTGAATCAAACGAAATATATTTGTGAATTTGATCGTGCATTTTAAAGCAATATGGACATTTACCTGGAATGCCCAATCTAATTGGTGAAAACAATATGAACGTTATTACGCTATTATATCTTTTGAGCCATACAAAATTTAGGCTTTTAAGGACCAACTTCTTTCGTTGATCATTTAGTGTAGTATTCGGTGAAGAACGATAGAACAATATGTAATATACTAAAAGGGTTCATGAAAAATTATCAATGCAAATCTCATCAGAATCTGTTAATTGGACATACTGAAAAGGCTAATCATTCATAATTTGGTTCGCCTGCTTCTAAAACATTCAGTCTTAATTCTATAATCAAACAACCTGACGGGCAAGCAACACCAAGCGAATGATATGTGCTTTATGCTAAAACATTCACTGAAAAATTAAGTAACCGAGCAAGTTCCATCGAAATCCACTTAGCAGGATCTTTTAAACTGGAAAATGTACTGAAACATTTCACAAAAATAATCTAATTAACAGTTTAAATCCCGTGAAAATTCATTCAGCGGAACCTTAAAAAAAGCCAATCTTTCGAAATTGGGTTCATCTGATTTAGATCTTTACCCATAATTATTTAATTAAGCAACGTAGAACATTATATTTTATACTAACATCTTTTCTGTAAATTATCTAACTAACAATGTAAGCCCCAATAAAATCAATTCAGTAGAAGTAAATTTAAAAGCGGCCGGAATGATATTTCTCTTTGCTTTTTATATACATTGAGATAATTAAATAAAGCTATCATAATCACGTTAACCTGATTATCTCAGGGATGTAGGGGTAGGTATACGTCGCATCATTTCTGGAATTTTAAAGAAACTCTGCACAACTTCCATAACTATAGCATTCTAGTATACATCCTTTGTGTGTAGCGTATTATCCTCCAATTTTCTTTACTATATCACAGAGAACTTTTTCCGCATAGCTTCGTAACTAAACAATTTTGAAAGATATGATAAATATTGAAAATATCCATGAAATGTTATCTAACTAACTGTGCAACTGTCAT
Source organism: Maratus speciosus (assembly GCA_963932465.1). Taxonomy (NCBI): domain Eukaryota; kingdom Metazoa; phylum Arthropoda; class Arachnida; order Araneae; family Salticidae; genus Maratus; species Maratus speciosus. The sequence continues at coordinate 251,671,699 of OZ010800.1, read as the reverse complement.
TAAAATCCATTCAGTAAAACTTGAAATCTTTCCTAATCGAGTTCACCTAATTCTAGAACTCTTGTAACTATTACTAAGCAACTTGAAACGATGGTTTTTAGATGAAACTATTTATGAACCAAATTTACTATCTAATAGTGTAAGTTCTGCATTTATGTTCAGTAGAATCTGAGTTATAATCAATCGGAATGAAATAGGAATTTACGCTTTACATATAGTAATAGAAGCCTTCACCCGCTACGCTGGTCGGTTTCTCCAAGCGAAACTTTAATCAAACGAAATATATCGGTGTATTTGATCTTGTGTTTTATAGCAATAAATACATTTATCTCTAATGATCATCCGCGTTGCTGAAAACAATATGAACGGTATTACGGTTTTATATCTTCTAATGTCACAGACAAAATTTGGACTGTTATGAAGCAAATCTTTTAGTTGATTATTTATAATTCAATATAAAAAAGAACGGAATAACAATATGTAGCATATTAAAATCATCCCTGAAAATTAAAAAATGCAAATCTCATCAAAATCAGTTCAGTAAAACCTTCTAATAAGACTAATTTTTCATAATCGGGTTCACCAGATAATACAACATTCAGTTATAATTCTATAGCAAAGGAACGTAGAACAATATATGTTATATACTAAAATCTTTCCTGAAATAATATCTAACAACACTGCTAATTAACTCAGTAGAACCTTTTAAAAAGGCTAATATTTCAAAATAGGGTTAACTGATTAAAGAACTTTCGCATATAATTCTATAACTGAGCAACGTAGAATAATATGTGTTATATATAAAACACTTTCTTGAAAATTTATCTAACAATGCAAATCTTCTCAAAATCCATTGAAAAGAACTCAAGTTATAAGCGGTGGGACCGAAATTGCCCTTTTTATTTTACATTTGAAGTTGATAGTTAAATATATCTTTCATAATCAAGTTAACGTGATTGTAGAATTTTTAGGAATGTAGCATAGACTATACGACGTAGTCCTTCTGGTGTTTTTTAGAAACTCTGCACTCCATAGCTATAACATATATACTCTCTAATATATACCCTCTGCCTGTAGATTTTATCCTACTTTTTTTTCAACTACACCACTGAGAACTTTCCTCATAGTTCCATAACTAAAAATGTAGAATGACATTTCAAATATTGCAACAATCCCTAATATTACCTAACTGTGCAACTCAAATCAAAATACGTTCAGTAGCACTTTAAATAAAAGGTAATCTTTCACATTCGGGTTCACCTAGTTTTGGAACTTTCTCTTGTAATCTAATTTTCTGCAATCTGATTTGTTGCCAAGTTTGTGCTTCAGAAAAACAGTAATCCAGAAGAAAACTTCGCTTCAGAGAAGTACCATGCATGCAAGAAGTACCAACCATCCACAAAAAATAATTAACTAACAGTGTAAGTCCCATCAAAATACATCCAGCAAAACTCAAATTATAAACGGGTGGAAGGAAACGCAAATTTGCATTTTATATAATTACAGTAGATGTATCTTTCATAATTGCGTTCACCTTTCTGTATAGCTTTTCCAATAGCTCTATAACTAAAACTAAGCAACGTAGAACACTGTGTGTATACATAAAAACCGTTCCAAAAACATTACCTAACTAATAGTGGCATATCCTATCAAAATATTATAAAGAATAGGAATAAAATGCAAATTTCCGTTTTAAATATGTAGTGGATGATGATAATACGATTTTCTGTAATAGAATTCATCATAAAGTTTTCGCTTCATACATGAACGATGCTTTCAACATTGTAATTAATACACCGATTGAAGAAGTATCCTATTACGGAAGATTAACCAGAAATTCCACGAACAACTACCCAAAGAAAGGTGAATATATGGCTTTTGTGATACTTTTATGTTAGCCTGGCGCAACTAATAAATCAACAAAGGTTGTTTCCATATCTTATTCTTATTTTATTATTTTCATTCAAAATAAAAACATTTCACTCATTTCATTTATAATACATGCTTTACACTAATGTCATTGAAAAAGATGAAAAGTAAAACAATAGGAAATAATGCCATAACTTAAAACAAAGAATTGTTTTTAATTTACATACGCAAAATGTAACTACTGCTATTGGCAATTTTAAAAATGCTAATGGCGATATTTACATACGGATACGGCTGACATAAAAGTACCCATTTTTTCTTCTTATCCAGGAGCAAGTGATAAATCGCGATGTATTATTTCAATTCCAATTTCTTCCATTAAAAAAAGTAATACTTACGCATTATTCGGACCATGAGATAGATCACCAACAAAAATGGTTGACAATTGCCAAACTTGTTTATCGTTTGCCAGTTACGTTCAAAAAAGTAATTTAACATTCTTAAATACAGAACCTTGTTTAAAATGGCAAATTGTTTTAAGTAAATAAATAAATAAAATATATAACATAAAACAGCATACTATAAACTATAATAAATAAAAATTATAATAATAAAATTAATTTAAAACTATACTAAATAAACTATCAAATGGGCAAAAAATAAGGGTTGCTGTAATTAATGTAATTGCCATGCTTGGCGCAGTTGTATCTGACATGGCCCGGATGTAAGTACCACAAAATTTTTAAAGTCATACAAACATTGCTTTCATTTTTTAAATATTTTCATTTTATAATGTTAATTTTTAAGTGGATCGCTTCCTTGTATGATATTTTAAATAAATTCAATATATATTTTTTCTTTTTTTCAAGGCGTTTGTATTTATGTATTTATTTTTTTTTCAAACTCATATAGCCGGTTCAATCCTTTAACCAAAAGATTTAACAGAAAGATTTAATTTGAATTTCTTCCGTTGCTAGAGTAACGGATGTATAAGATGAATGAATATGGATGAATTATCACTTATAATGTTAGGTATTTTGAGGTTTTGGCGCCAAATACATCGCCAAATTAGAAATATATAAAATATCTCGCGAACTATTGGGCTTAAAAGAATTTAGTTAGTACCATTCGATTCAGCATACAAAAATACACCAAAATATGTTATCAGTTGAAAAATAGCTATAAAATCAGATTTTTAAGGAATTTTTTAAAAGTTCGTTCGATTTTTTACCCCCCTTAGGGGTGGAATATTAAAATATCCTTTCTTAGCGGCACTCTATGTCATAAGAAGAATTTTTACCCCAAATTTCAAGACTTTAGGTTCAGTAGTTTGGGCTGCGCGTTGATTAATACAAAATTCAGACTTTCTTTTATATATATAGATTACACAATTTTAAAGGTATGTTGTGACCATATAAAAGTATTGATTTTGTTTGTGGTAACCGTGTAGCTTTACAATCAAAGTACCCATAGCTTCTGAAGAATTAAAATCCTTTAGAGAACAGTCATTCATTTTTTTCATCATCAAGTCATTCAAGCTTTCATTTCCTATATATAATCTGAATTTGTTTTTTTCTATCAAAATCATAAGACTAAAATATCTTTCAGAGCTTTTTTCTGTTTATTAAGCTCATTATTGGGACTGCAGTGTTTATTATATTCTCTTGCTTATTAGATATGTTATTGTGACTTTGACATTTATTTCATAAATCATGATATATATAAAGCAATACAAGAACATATTTCTTAAAATTTCTAGCTGTATTTACTATTTTTTTAGGTATCACAGCAGCCTGGTGTCTGGGATTTATCAAGGCAAACTATAGAAATTGATGCTTTATGGTAGTTTTCAAATTCTCTGCTCAACAACGTGAAACTTTCTGAAACATCTTCTAATTCATTTTTAAACATAAAATGATACAATTGGCAGGTTTTGAATCTAACAGTGTTTTCCATTTCTTAATAAATTACTTATTGAGTTACAGGGTTGGTAAGTTTTTGCCATAGGCGGAAAAAACCATGGAAAAAAACCTGATTAAAACCGTCCCGGCAAAAATAGGTTTTTGCCAAAATGGTGGCAAAAATAGGCTGTCCATTTAATTTTTTTCCCAGAAAAAGAGAAATAAAGTATTTCATGAAAGAAAAAAGGAACTTAATAGTTAAAAAATCAATATTTTAAATTTATTTTTGAACTTAGTTAAATAAGTATAGTTTTTGCATTTTATGAAAGAATACTATCTTTTATGGCAAAATTATAAATGAAACCTGTGTACCTGCAGGGTTACTTTTCTATTGACCAACTACAAAGCAAGCAGGGTGTAATATTCTGGTATTTTGATATCTGTCTTGTGATCATTTGACAATGGACTGCTGGATTTGAGAATTTCAAAACAGTATTTGGAAATATAGTCAGTATTGGGAATATAGTCAGGGTTGCGAAAAAGCCGGCTAAAATTAAAAAAAGCCAGGCCGGTGGCTTTTATTGGTCAAAATTGGCTTTATACAATGAAGCATTGTAATTATAAACTACACATTTTAAAGTGCTTTTAATTAGTTTTAATGACATTTAATTGATTTAGAGTTTAATAAGTAACCCAATTTCTCAATAATGAAGACATTAACACTGGAATAAAACTTACAAGGGAACCACTTTAGGTGTTGCTTGCACCTAGTATTGAAACCTGGTGCATTTTAAAGCTCTATATTAGGAAGTTTGGGAATCGATAAAATTTTTTTGTTAAAATAATATTTTTTTGATTTTACAGCCGATTAACTTTCTGAAAATGAAATTTTCGAGACCACTTTTCGGGCTGTTAAAGTAAAAGTTTTTTTTTTAAAAAATAGTTAAAAATATAAATTAGTCAATAATAACTATAAAATGTTGAAAAAAGTTTTAAAATTCCTTCAAGAACCTACGAATTTGATTTAAAAAAAAAATACAGTATTATATTTACATATTTGGCGGGGAAAGATTGGCGTCTTTTTCATACCGTACAGTTTTCCGGCAACCCTAGCTCAGTATTTTCGCTACGCACCGTGTTGTAATGGTTTGGACGTAAACCTGCTGGTGAAAATTTTGAAGTGCCATATCTGGCGACTTAACTTTCTTTTGGTGTAAAATTAACAAATAAAAATCCAATAATAAAAAATTATAAATATAAAAAAATATATAAAATATGATTTTAACAAAGAATTTTTATCGGTTCTCAAACTTTTATGCATAGGGCTACAAAATGCACCAGGTCTCGATTCTAGGTGCGAGCAACACCTAAAGTGGTTCCCTTGTTAGATGGTTTTGCTAGTGATTTATAGTCAGAATTGCAAATATGTCAGCTAAATTTTAAAAAGGCCACACCAACTGCCAATTTTTTCATTTTTACTGCTTTATAAAATTAAAGAGGATAATGGTTACTTAGTTACATGTTTTATTGCTTAATTTTAAGAGCTATTAATATACAAGTCTTATTTTATTTCTAATAAACATTTAAAATTATACATAGTCATATTAATAAAAACACCATTTCTCACTATTAAAAACATTGTGAATAGCATATGCATGAATATGCTTAGCAACGAGCTTTTCAAAATTTTATTTAGAATTTTTTTTTTTTTTTTCTTGTTTAAATGCTCTATTTTTTATACACTTATGTACCACTCTCCTCAAATATTATATCCTTTCTAATTTCTCTTTTAACATTTATAATTTTATCTCTCCATATGGATACATAAGAATGTTTCCATTTTGATGTGCTACATTTTGTCATTAATTAAATATAATCTTTAAAATGTATAGTACATGTGGAGCTATGTAATATAGAATTTCAAAACACCAGTTTGGAGCCTAACTTATATTATTTTCATTGTTTATAATTTTTTTTTTTCTTTTTCAGACATAATGCCTTCACAGTTGCCTTCTAGAAGTTATAGACTTATTTATTTGACAAAATTTAATAGAAATCTATAATTTTTTATAGTAGAAAATATTTATAAGTGTATTAAAAATTAATTGATCCAAATTTAAAAGGAATTAACTGTAAATTAACTTTAAAATATAAAAAAACGGCTTTTTTTAAGTGGTTAAAACAAACAAACAAAAAAAAAACGGCTGGCTTTTTTTGGCCTGGCTAAAAGCCGGCAACCCTGAATATAGTACAAAAAGATAAAATGGCTACAGACTACTTACTGAAAGTAAAGAATGTAACTTTTTGTCCCTTTCTTGGAGTGCAAGAGGGAGGAAAAAAATTCTAGTTTCCTAACAAGTCATAACAGAGAGTTTTTTCAATTTAACCCTTTGTTGCATACTGTCCACTACGGTGGACAAAATTGGCAATTTTTTCTTATCCAACCTATTTCATTCATAGTTCCTATTTAAAGCTTATGCTATTTTTTGACATTCATGCTTTCAGGGAAAAAATCGAAATGGCCCCGCAAGACGGTTAACTTACTTTTTGAGATAGAATTAACATTGACGTCCCATCAGAAAGCCGGTAAGTTGTTCAGCATGAACTAAAACGTCTCTAAACCTATAATATTATTTAAATGAAACTTTGTTAATTAATTATTGTTTTTAAATGTCTTGGCCTAATAGACAATTGAAAAGCAAGTATAAAAAACATTTTTTTGTTTATTTTATGGAAGTTTTTACATAATGTCCACTATAGTGGACGCCATGCACAGCATCAACATTATGACATTTTACTCTGTCAACTGAAGTGGACGTCATGAGTGTAAACAGTGAAAAATTTAAAATATAAATTTGACATGTTTTTGCGATTTTAATAGTATGCAAGCATATTTTATATAAATTTTCATCTCTTTCACATTTTTAAAGCCTGATTTCATTTATTTATGCACAATTTATTAGTTTTAAAAAAATCACATATGTGTTCTGTTTGAAATATGTCTGTATGACAATATTGAAAAAACAATAAAATAACAATAAACAATTTTAAAATTGATATCTACAAAACATTAAAAATATATATATTTTATTAATTGAAATGGACCAGACAGCTCTAATTGAAGATTATAACCAAAATATAGGAGGAGTAGATAAATGTAGCATGTTACGTGTATTATACAGAACTCACCTGAAAACCAAGAAGTAGTATAAAATAATTATATTCTACTTAATTGATGTAACTGCTGTCATTGCGTGACTTTTATACAGAAGCCTGTTTCCAAATTGCGATACACAACTTGGAAAATTTAAACTGGCTGTAGCAAGTGGACTCATTCAATCAGTGTCGTCACAATCTGGTGGCATTTGATTCCAGAATCTACAGAATATGAATGTGTACATATATGAATGCTTACATATATCTGTATATGAATGAATCTACAGAATGTGCTGGAACACAAATAACTAAAACAACTGCCAGTAAGAGCAAATTCTGTACACAAGCACACCAGATATGACAAGATGGAACACTTTCCTTGTCAAACATCCCAACGTGCACAACGATTCAAGATGGAACTATGTAAAAGAAAATCAACATATTCAAGCGTAAAATGTAAAATTTACCTTTGCATCCATGCATAAACGGATTGTTTTCACAAATTTCACCATCAATGAATATTTTCTCAATTTTAACCATAAATATTTTTAGAATATGATAATATTCAAGAAGAAAACTAACATAAATCTTATTTTTCTGACTGCACTACATTTCAATTCTGTGTTCATAGTGTCCACTATAGTGGACAAGCTGTAACTCAAATAATAAAAAATTATTACTCATAAAATAATTTTTTTCTCATTCAGCATGATCCTTTTAGTAGGAAAATACTAAATTTAACGTTGGGGATTTGCCAGTTTTAGAGTATGCAACAAAGGGTTAATTACTTTATCTGTACTAGTTTCATCAGACAAATAATTATAAATTAGTACCAAAGACTTAAATATTTACATATTTTTAAGACTCATTACAGAAAACAAAAGTAGCAAAGTTATATAAAATCATTTGATAATTAAAAGAATATTAATGTTGACAAAATACTTCACTTAAGGAGAAAAAAAATTAGATATCAGATTTTTAATTTGATTCTTAAATTCTTAAGTATTAGATTGAATCCCACGTAATTTATAAAGATTTAAAATATGTAAAAATGCTTAATTAGGTCTATTAATTAGCAAATTAAATAAAAATATTAAGTGACATGTTATTAATTTAATTGTTTATATCATTATTATCCTTATTGGCTTATAGATTTTATTACACATTAAAACCAAATAAGAATTTGACATTTTTGCCATTTTTTTCCATTTTTGCCCTGGTTTTTTCCAGTTTTTGCCACTGTCCTGGCAAAAATACCAACCCTGTCGAGTTACAAGCGATTCTTGTCATGTGATGACATGTTTTTCCTGGGAATTCGGTTCAAGACAACCAATTTGACAATAATTTTTGAAAGATGTTCTGTCTTTACCAATAAATGGAAAAACCATTTGATTACATAGTTATAGGAATATCTGCCAATTTCATGTATCAGAAAGTAGCTCCTTTGAATTTAAGAACAGCCTTAAACTGATTTTGGGGACATAAGAGGTAGCTATCAGATACCAAACAATTTTAATCAAAATTGACAGATAAACAAAAAAAATGTCTTATATTCATTATTTTCAACGACAAATCAGAAAATTTCACAAAAAAATGAAAATGAATTTTCAAATGTGACAGAAAAATTCATGTTATCGAGCAATTTTACTAAAAAAAAAATAAATAAGTAACAGCTTTAATGGTCCCCCCCCCCCCCCCCCCCAAAAAAAAAAAATCTATGAAATTAAAAAAGGTACTGAAACTATTCTTATAACAAACAAGGTTATTTGTTCAAGAAAGTTAACAAGTATTGCAAAATCCAGTCTTCAAATTCAAAACTTACAAAATTCGAAACAATTCCAGTTCTAAACTCAACAAGTTCCCATAGAGATAAAAGTTGGTTATTAAATAAATAAAATAAACTTAATAGTTTTTATTGATCAAGGCACGAGCATATTTTTAAGGTCACCCAAAATGGGGTTGCAATTTAACTACATCTATATATTTAAAACGCTAAGCGTTTTCTTTCAATAGTCCGTGAGAAGAAACTACTGCATGAAATTACACCAATCTTTCTTTAAATGAAAGATATTTGGCCACAGATTTGTTGTCGCACATTCGTTTGTTGAAATATTTTATTAATTAGCCGTAATTTTAAATTAAAATTCTACAGTTGAGCATGCACAGTATATAAGTACAAGTCTGCCTTTGGAGTGACGCGCTGCACATGCGCAAAGACTCGCTCAGTTGAACTGTCACATCACAGGCAGAAGTTGTTTTAAGTTCGTCTGCTATTCTATCTTACTGTAAACTAGCTTTTCTTTCTTTCACAAAGTTAATATTATTTGGTTCTTTCAGCATTATTAACAATTCAAAACTTTACTGTGTCGATATTAAGAGTTAGATACGGGTTATTTCGTGATTGCCATATTGATTTGGTCATATTACATACAGAAGATAAACACAGTGATTTGAGGGAGGCTAAAAGTTATATCCATCTTATGAATTGCTAATAGTTACACGCAAAGATTGAGAAATTAGCATGTTAAATTGTAGCTGCTTCTTTGAAAAAGTAAGGTATCAAATATTAAAACGCAAGATTATTTCTGTAAGATCAAAACTCAATTTCGAGACAATTGCGTATGCGTCAACTGTTTTACAAACCTCTTCAATTTAGAAGGAACAACAATGAGCTCCTGCTAGCGTAGTGGGTTAATGCAACAGCCTAAAGCTCAGAATTTTTGTAGCAGGCGCAGATTTGAACCCAAGCCTGGCGAAATGTGTAATATTTTTGTTGATAATTCATTTCTGTAAAGACATTTTTTTTAGGAAGAGAAGTTTTAGGATTTTAATTTTATTATTATTTGAATGCTTTATAGTTAAATAAAATTTAACACTCAATAATATTTTGAAAAAATAATGATTTTATATTTAAAATATTTTGCATGTAATTGTCAATTAAATAAATTGAGCTGATCTACAATTTTTGTTATATTTTCTGACCATTATCAAGAACATATAATGTGTGTGTGTCAGAAAAGTTTGTCATTCTTTCCAGTAAAACATAAAACGGGAAAAAAAGAAAAATGTTCGTATAAGAGCTCTAAAAAAAATTACCTTGATATCCAGGTTTAATATTATAAAAATGTAAAATAAAATTCAAGTAATAAAAAATATATATTATGAATCGTTAGCTGCATCAAGTTTCAAATTTAGGTTTTTAGTGAATGAGACAAAAATAAAATTCATGGCAGCTTTTAATCGTCAAAAAGTTTAAAAATAAATAAATGAAAACAAATATTGTTATAAAAAAAAAATTTTAAATTTAAAAAAAAAAAAAAAAAAACGAGGCTGTAGTAAGTAAAAATAAATTCTCTACCCGGCATTTTTAGGCAAATATCTGATAAAAAGCAAACATAATTAGTTGTAAATTATAAACTTAAAATTCTTTCACTTCATTGAATAGGTTAGACTGACAGTACTATCTATCGCCTTTAAGAAATAGAAATCACTTATGCAATAAATTCGTCATTCAATAATTAATTTAAAAGCAACTAATTAAAAATTCAAGAATTTTTCTGATGAAACATTCAAGTTATTTACCGTCAAATCTTGATGGGCACTACCTAGTTTACATTTAATTATCCTAAAATCCACATTGTCGAAATTTCATGTAATTTAATACAAAAAATTACCTGCTCAATGAAGAACAAGCTGATGTATTTTCGGTGCCACCAGAAGCACTTGAAAAGTACTCAGTAGAACTTTCAGTCTTGCTGAAACTACTTGCATCATTGTCGGTAAACTCATCCGATTCATTTGCATCTAAAATATTTAAAATATGTAAAACTTTGGAAATATATATACACTTTTTAGTTAAACTACAATAATAAACAAGAAAAAAAAATCATTTGGCAAGCATAGGTTATGAAACACTTCCAGAATACTTTAAGAAAAGTTTTTTGTTTAATAAGTTAAAGAAGATACCTAAGAAAACATTCTAGAAAATGCATTACACATTTGAAAACTAGATTTCAACAATTACTGCAGATAGCCCAGAAAGTACTCAAATTCTTTTGTGGAGCTTTGTATATGATCTACAGATTTGTATATTTTCTACACAGTATGCTAAAATTTAGTTTAGTTAGAAAACACATAACACAATTGAAAATTCACTTTTAGTAATTTTTACCAATAGATGGAAATGTACTTGAATAATTTTGTACAGCCATGTATATTACCTAGACTTTTATACATGCCACATATTAAGCTGAAATTTAATTGAGATAAAAACATTTTTAAGCTACTGAAATCACACTTCCATGAATTACCAATGGTAAGTGGCCATTTATCCAGTTTTTTGCTTAACCCTGCACATGATTTTATTTATATGCCACAAACAACTTTGAGTATACTAAATGTAATAGATCTTGAAAATGCATAACTCAAATATTTCACTATGTTTGAAATAGTGCAACATAATTAAAATATGCTGCGAACAGATTCCCCTCATAGATTATTACATAATCGACTCTTTTGTGTGACCATGTAAATGAATGATAAATGCTTTGAACCCCATATTCTACAGAAAGAATGTTTTAGTGCCCTTCAAAAATTCATATCAATTTCATCATGTTTGTAACTGAGAAACATCATTAAAATACGCAACAAATGATTTTTCTTCATAGATCATAATACAACGAAATACTTTTGAGATCCCCTGTATGAATATTGTATATGCTGCAGATAAAATATTCTATAGGTACCATTTTCTAGTGTTTTGGACACACTCGAATTATGTTTAAAATTGTATAACACTATTAAAATACATTATGGTCTATGGGAGAAAAATTATTGTTAATGTAACAGAATACTTTTGAGTGCCCCTGTAAATGAACAATGAATGCTACACACTTTATTTGCAATACCGAACATGCCATGGCAAACCTCAATAATATATATCAATTATGTTTCAATCCAAGTATATTTACGCCAGTTAGAGCATGGACAGATGGCAGTCAGACAAACCGAAATCAAACGTTTTTTTAACTATGTTGGACCGTGTTAAAAATGATCCTAGGCTATTCTTAAAACATATTATTATTATGAGTTGATAAAAAATTTTGATTCCAAACAGTTGGACAAGCTTTTAATTACATAAAATAGTAACTCATTTGCAAGGCTGTCGTCATAAAAAAAAAAAAGGGCCAAGTGCAAGTATTACTCGTGCACAGAGGGTTCCATACAATAAATGAGGACGTGAATTTCAAAACTCGCCTTATCCAAAATTAAAAAAATCGAGTTTTCTCTACCAATTGGTAAACCTGCACAGAAAAAAACACTATAATCTGTAAAAAAAATATTTTTATCCTTTATTTTTGGGTTCTTAAAATATTGGTTTGGTTTCAAAACTCGCCTTATTCACTAGGGAGTTCGCAACAAAACTAGCTTTATCCCTGCGCATGCGTAAGACCAACGGACGGCTAGCTTATCAGCTACTATTACACTAATTTTCCTTCATTTCTCTGCGACTTCTTGCTATTTTCGTGTAAAGATTTTACCTGTTCTATTCATACAAACTAATTAAATAAGTTTTACAGCATGTCTTATGTATAATGGACAGTGAATAAACTCTTGCATTTTGTAGCGGATGGGTAAAGAATAGAAAAAGAAATACGAAGACATGGGCTAGTAAAGAATACACGCAAATGAAGATTAAAATGTAAGTTCAAAATGCAGAATTGTTTTCTATATTTCTTACTGTCAGAAGATGTTAAAAGATTTAATTTTTATTCTCAGGCATAAACCTAGGCATTTCCAGTCCTCTCAAAGTGCACTCAACAGAAAGCGAACCTCAAGTATTCAACTGTTTCAATGCAAGATGTATAACGCTTCCACCAAGCTTTTTTTTTCAAGCAAAAACAAAATTGCATAAGATAATTTTATTTTGAAATTTACATCTCAAACACCTCCTTCAAGAAACCATGCAGGTTTCTTTCCTTCCATGAAACATCCAGAAAAGTAAAATTTTCACCTTGAAAAGTTTTTTTTTTAAGCGCATCTCAGTGCGCTTTCAAAGGCATTACGATAAGATACTATAAAGACAAAGAACCATGGCCATCTTCAAATTTGTAGAAGTGTATTTCGGAAGATTCTTGGAATATCAGTACCAGAGTGTAAAACTTGTGCTAGAGGCATCTAAAAAATGAATTTTTCCCTTAAAAAGAAGGGGGAGGGAGTCCCCATGAAGCAAGAGAAACTTAAGGATATCCACGGATTGTTAAAAAAAAAAAACATTTTCATGAAAACTGGTCAGAAATGGAGGTGCTTACTTACTATAAAAATATTATTTCTAAGGAACCAGAACAGAAGGAGATGGTGTATGTATATAATATTATATGTTATATAGATTATATTATATTACATTCTTAAAAAAAAAAAACTTATTTTAATTAAAAGCTATTTTTGATAAGTTTTATTTGATTATTGTTAAGTTTGCTTTTTTATAATAAAACGTAATACTAAATTTTAGTCATACTTATTGCTCTCGTAAGGTTTATTTTTTCATCCAAAATATTATCATCCGATGACCAAAAGTAGAAACTATTAATTTCTTTCCGCAAGTATGATAGACGATTGGCAACAAAATTCTTTTTATCCACAGGTTGGCAACAAAACTCTTCTTATCCGAAACTTTTTTCAATTTATTAATTAAACGAATTAAAGTAGATTTTCCAACTTAACACAATGATATCACAGAGCAACTAGCTATAAGTATACAAAAAATTGGAGGTATTCGATGCACAAGGTCGCAGTTACAGGTTTTTCACGATTTCCCAAAATTTCATTTTTTGGATAAGGCGAGTTTTGAAACTCACATCCTCAAATATATTAATTAGTAACTGTATTACTACAAAACTATTGTTGCCAAAAGAGTAATAAGACTTTGTAAAAAACTATACAACATGGTGTTGGGTATAGCTGTATATACACTTGTTTCCAAAAATTAAGGAAAAACAACAAAAGTAGCGATTATTCAAAATGTTACATGTGGATTTTAATAAAACTGGGTCAGAATATACAACACATAGTAAGGTATTAAATAACATTAAAAGAAATTACCAGACGATCGTGTTGTTTTAGAAATTAATACAATCATAAAATAAGCAAAATAAATGTGTCAGTTTGACATAGGAAAAGCACACCTTTAATATGGAGTATGATCCCCCCTAGAAGCAATACAGCACATACAACAATGTGTGATACTGTCAATTATGCAATCGATAAGTTTGCTGGGAAGTGCGAGCCATTGCTCTTGTAAAGCAGTTGTAAGTGTGGCAAGGGTCTGAGGAGGGGGATTGAGAGCAGAAACACATTTCCCTAAAGCATTCCAAACATGCTTGATGGGACTTAAGTCCGGTGATCAAGCTGGCCATTCCATGTGCTGAATTGTTTGGTGCTGAAGAGAATCTTCCATGATGCGAGCCCTGTGCGGTCTAGCGTTGTCGTCCTGTAACAGGGAATCATTACCTATTGTGCCGCCATAAGGGCACACATAAGCATCAAGAAGGTCATCTCTATAGACGTGAGCATTCACAGTTCCACATGGAAAGATATGGAGGTCTGTACATCCACCCAAAGAGATACCATCCCAAACACAGACACTGCCTCCTCCATATGAATGTCTTTCATGAAGGTTTGATGAATGATAGCATGTTCCCTGTTCTCTCCAAATCAAACAACGCCTAGTATCGCTTTGGATGTTAAACCGGGACTCATCTGTATAGAGAAAATGCCTCCATTGATCAGTCGTCCAGTGGACATGTTGATGTGCCCACCTTAAACGTTCCCTCCGGTGATGTGAGGTGAGTGGCACACAAATGGCTGGTCACCTTGTGTAAAGACCACCTTCGTGTAGCCTTCTACGCACAGTAGACTTCAATACCAACCTGCCAGTGGCTGCAGCAAGGCAGGCTCAAACATAAGAGGGGGTTGCTGTTCTATTCCTTCATACACATAACAGCAAATATCGGTCATCAGTGCTTGTCGTAGCTCTTGACCGTCTCTGGCTGAACCTTCTAGAGCCCGAACCACCAGTTTGAAATTCTTGCCAAAGCCTATAAACAACAGAAGGACTCACATTTAGCCATCTGGCCACCAATGTCGGACTTTGACCTGCCTCCAATCTCCCAATAGCTCTATATCACAGTTCTATGGACAAATGATACCTCGAGGTCAAACTAATGAATTGGCTATCTCAGTTTCTTATCTCATAATCACAGCGACACCTGCAGCCGTATTCTCTAGTATGCATTTTTATGCTCCTCACAGATGACATTTGCATTTTGTAATTTTATTCAGCATCTTTTAATTAACAACATATACCAATTTCAAGAGATAGGTTTTGTTTTGAACGAGTTATCGCTCTTTTTCTGATTTTTCCTTCATTTTTGGAAACCTGTGTACTAGAAAAGTATAAATGGACATACCATGAAAGTTCAAAGAGATATGAAACCTAAATAGTATCAAATATTGCTATTCTGTATAACTCATTTTTTTTAATCTTATCCTAATCTGTTTATGATGAACTTAATTTGGTGCTGACAATAAAAGTAGGGCATATTTAAACTTCATTTGGCATTTAATAAACCTAAATTCGGTGTCGTAATAACCTGTTTTTTTTTACAGTGCATGTAAAACAAAACCTCTGTTCAAAGTTTAAACTTGGCGTTGTGCTAAACACAATTCAAAAGAAGATCGCAATGTTGCAACCCCGCCTTGGTCTGCACAACGTTTTCTCAGATATGTTTTTAATTAACCATTAAAGACACAGGTGGCGTATTGAGAGAGCCACTCAATGCATGCAAACTAATCGTGAACCCCAGTGGTGCCAACTTATATGGGCCCATGGGGCTCGAGCACACCCAATAATTTGCTCTACCCAATAATAAGCCCACCCAATTTTTAATTATTCTGTTTTCGTACTTATTTATTTTTAAATCACTGAAAATAAATTATTTTGTTGTTGTTCATAAAATTATTTTGTTAGAAAATACGGTAAAGGTAACAATAACAGACCCACGTAGGAGCCTAAAACACAACTTGTCCCCTCCCCTCCCCCCATATTAAAAGACGTACAATCAATTTTATCTCAAGTAAGAAAATTCCTGCATATTCGCAAATTAACTTTTCTTCTTAAATACAAATTTGCAGTTTTTATTATTCAGCACTTTCTAATTTTAATCGACTTTAAAAAAAGAAAGGAGGTTATCAATTTGACACACACACGCATATATATATATAGATAGTATATATATTAATGTATGTTCACTGATTACTCGAAAACTACAAGTGCTATTCATATGATTTTTTTTACTTGAAAGAGGATACTCTCGGTTTGGTCCCATTTAAATTTTATCAAAATTGGTGCAGTAATTTTTCAGAAATTCAGCAAAAACTCATTTTCTCAAGCTGTTGTACGTTAGCTGCTTGCGAATCACTGGGTAAACTGGATGCGAAGTGTCCGTCGCAGCACGAGCAGCCTATGTACAACAAAACTATGAAAACTCATATTTTTTTTACATATGTATGTTTATTGATTACTCCGAAACTACGTGACTTTTTTATACGGTTTTGTTTCTAGAGGATTGTTGTAGAAAAAGCTATCAAGTAATTGAAGCCTTATTTTATTTTTTCTTCGGGAGAGGCGGGAATGAAAAGATTATAATTATTTGGGTTAAAAGATCTTTTAGAAAATGCTGCTAAAGCATTAAAAGACAATTTTCAACCTGTATCAGTTCAGGAATGATTGTCATCAGACAACAATCAATTATAAGCAAAGATGTAATAAAGATGTGTATATGTATATATCTACCCTATATATATGAAATCCTAATGAAATGAATTTATGAAACGGATATATGAAACGAATTTATGAATCAGATATATGAATCGACTGATTAAACAACTGATTATGTTTTAAGTGATTTCTCCTAAAATATGGAATACTTTGCGATGAAATTAACACCAAAAATCAGCATTGATCCGCAAATCTCAAAACTGGTACTAGAATTTTTAAATTTAAATTAGTTTTCGAAATATTATTTTTTTTCTAATTTTATATCCATTTTTCTAATGATGGCAACTCAAATTTTAATCAAACAGATATTTTTTTTTCATATTTCAGAAAAGGTTGACATGTTAACCCAGCTATTGTTGTTTATTTGATAATAAATGCTTATTTACTTTTATTTCTTTTTAGAAATTATATGAATTATTTTCTTCTATAATTATTAATTATTTTTTTTATATTTCCTTTAGAAAATAATAGGAAATGATTAAAAAATACGGTACTACTTAGTTATTCTGTCGACCAATTTCGCCAAATTATACAAATTGACATAATTTTTATTTTAAATAACAAAAGAACAAATAAATTAGTATAACATTAATAAATATACAAATAAAAAGTCGAAATAAAAATCACTTGATGACGCAAATACGTGTAACTTGCTTAAAGTCAAGTGAATGTGACATTTACGATCAACCATTATTGGCATTTAATCTTATAGTTTGGCGATAGATTTTTGGTCTACGGGATAACTAAGTAATACCAAAAATGCATATGTAACTGGTATTTGAAAACGAGGTTTTCGGCAAATTTTCGTTTAAAAAAAAAAAAAAAAAAAATCACGCCAAACCTGCTGTGCGAATATGACATCTGGCCAAATATTACCACTCGAAAAAAAAAAAAAAAAAGCTAACTGGCAAGTTGAAAAAAAGCTATTGGCGAGATAATGCATCCGGATAGTGTAACAGTACCATGAATTCTTTGCAACCATGGCAAATTTTATGCAGTTTCATTACAAAAAAAAATTTGATTTTTAAATCAAAATGGAAAACTTACGGTCCAATATTGGCACGATTTTTTTCTGACGCCAATGTCATATACAGAACAGGCACTTAACTGGCGCCAAAGTATCGTTATTTTGTTTGATATGGTAAGCCAGATGTTGTTGTTTATGCTGTTGATGCATTCCCCAAATTGGCATTGTTAAAAAATCGCACCAATATGGGACGTATATGACATCTGTGCCAAACTTTCATATGAACGGCGAAGGGATCAGACCATATTTGCTTATGGCAGTTGATGACTTGAACTATTATAATATAGATGAAATGATGGCGATAGAATAATATTTGGCGACTTATCACCTGTGCCTGGCTAACATTAAAGTACCAAAATGGCACCTAGAGTATAAAAAGCGAAGTGGTCCGCCTGGAACTGTTGATGATAGTCACATGACTTAGGCTATTGTTATAGAGATTGTTTTAAAATACCGGGAGACAAAGACTCTGTATACTTAACTTATTTTATTTTAGCTTCTTTTCAAATGTTTAACTGATCCTCTTTAATCAAAAACGAAAACAACCATTGGATGTCTTAACAGCAACTGATTCGCCCTTAAATTTTTGCAATCAAAGGGAATTGAATGGAAACCCGTTTACAAGGAGATCTACACAGGTTTTTTCAGTATAATTCAATCTTCTCTAATATTTTTAAAACCCATCAGATTAGCATGTTTTTAGATTCTGCAGTGTCTGAACGGGGGTTGATGAGCGTAGCTTGCAGGGGGCAGAGCCCCCTAGTATATATATAAAATGAAAAATGCTATTTGGTTTTAAATCATCTCAGAAGTCATGTCTACAAATTTCATGCTTTTTACGTACACAAGTGACTTTGTGAATGTGTCAGAAAGTTAGTGTTGTTGAGTAGAGAAAAATATTTCTCTTGGGATAGTTTTAAGTGGAGAGTTTGACTTCTAATGGTAGGGTTCATGCAAGCATTATGTATGAAATTAGTTACTTCAGTGAAACTTGCACAGGAATTACAGGGTGCACCAGGATAAAAAAAAAATCTGATTTTAATAAAATAGTTAAGTGTACAAATGTTGAAATCCTTTTCCCACGGAAAAGACTGAAAACATTTTTTGCATTCCACTATAATCAAAGAAAGGGCTTAATCAAATTACTATTTCAAACATGAATAAAGACAGTGAGGAAAATTAGTTTTAGAGGATGTTTGTGATGTATTTATTGGAAGATGTACAGTTAGAAGATCATATTTGCAACATGCTGTGCTACATAAAAAATTGGTTCATTTTATTAAACAATTTGTTAAGTACTTTATAAATATAGGAAAGGTGCGTTTTTAATGCCAGAAAACACTGAAAGCTTATAAAATTTAAAAACTCAGTATGTTTTATACGTAATTTTTTTTTTTTTTTTTTTATTGTCCTTTTTGGGACTGCCTTCTGTCGTCATTCTTTTGTCTAAATATAGTACATTATACGAAAATGAAATCGTATAAAAATTAAATTTCGTATTTTAATGTGCATGCAGCTCCTTTTTTAATAAATACAATATCTGAATAAGGCAAAATTTACAATAAAAATTTACTGGTGAGAATAATCCCAGATTCTAAGCACCTTATGCGGCACAAATACTGGTCGCTCGTCCCCAAGGGGTTAAGGGGACGACTATGGTACGCAGAGAAGTATAGTTTGAAAAAAAATATTTTTACTCATGTTATTGAAACATTTGGGCTGGCAATAGCAGAAACATATTAAGCGAGTGAAATGGTCATATTAGCAAGAAATAATACATTAAGAGACATAGTCATTCTGTAACATTTCAACAATCGAGTACTGCTTAAATTTGGATACAGTTCCTAAAATAGGCTCATTTTGAAATAATTTTTTTCTCGAAAACTAATTGTACGAATTTGATGAAAATTTGTATTTAGGCTAATTGAAATGTGTAGAATTTATTTATGCTGTCAAACTGGGTATTACTATTGAAAAAAAAAAAAACCAAAGTTTGTGTTCGTTTTGATAGGCAGATGCCCCTCTACGCAAATTTTATGTACATCATTTAAAAGTAGACTTTATTTCCAATCATTTGATATCAGTAACTTTCTTCTACAATAATTTGTTGCAGAGTTAGTAAGGGATGTTTACTTTTTTTCGCATGACTGTGTACATGTGTATACATAAAATAAAATATTTTTCACTTTGAACTCTTGTGTTTTTGTTAATTTTTCCCCCCGATTTAAACACTATTGTTTTCATGCATTTGTTTTGCAATATGACCACTGTATTTTTTAGGTTTAGGAGCCATTAGCTTCTTCCAGATTTTTGGAATGTGCACCTGAACCTAAAATGGTCTTGAGCGCACCCAATATTTTTCAAAAGTTGGCGCCACTGGTGAACCCCATGGTATTTGCGTGATTAATTCTAATTAAGTTAGCCTGTTATTAACAATTTGACGTTTATTGCTTTTATACTACTACTGGGCATAGCATTACACAAATATATCATTAAAGGCTGTTATCTAAGCTTTAAAAGCCGATGGTGAATAGAGTATGCTGTCTCCGTCTTTATGTATGTTCAAACTATCCGTGTCTTTAAGGGTTAATATCTCGGCTAATTACTGACAATTTTTTTTTTCGAAAATCATTATCAACAATCCTTTTATACTTCTGTGATGATAGGTACCTCCAGCACTCCTCAACTCCTTTGCTGAACGCCCGCAAATCGAAATGTGTGTAACGGAAAAATGAGATTTTCTCAAAAACTATGTGACCCAGGGTAAACGTTATAGTTTCTCTGCAAGGTTTAAATTAACTTCTACTACCTCTAATTTTTTCATAATTTTAGTTTCAGTAGATTCGAAATAGAGTGTGGGGGGGGGTTACATATTTCTGCATCACATTTTCGACGATATCTTTGGAAATATAATACCTAAAATTAAAAGAAATGTATTTTTGAGTTTGGCATTACGAAAGCTTTCCACATGACATACAAAAAAAATTTTTTTCTTTTCAAGTAAATTAATTAGTCCCTCAACATTTTTCCTAAATATATTTGTGAATGTTTTAATAATCTGCAAATGTGTGGGTTAATAGTCTTTATTACTTCCCCCAATATGAACTTTCCACATTCCATAGTTTACGAGTAAAATGGCTGTGACAGACATACACAGGAGTGATCTTATAATAGTCCCATTTTTACTTTTTAAGTACAGAACCGTACAAAAGTTGAGGATATATATTATAGGCAGAGGGCATATGCTAGATCCACTAGAGCAGCATGGAATTCCATGTAATAATACTATTGAAGGTCTACAGAAAGAACCCATTGAAATTATGGTTAGAAGAAATGTATCTAATGATAACATCTCATTTTTATTATCCTTAAACTATGGATGTGCATCTTAAAATAATGATATGCAACTATTTTTATATTCATCCTATGATTTTAATGTTAGGCAATGCGCTGCTATTTATGCTTCTAGAAAAGTTGGTCTCTTTTTATTCTATTTTTACTGTTCTGCATTTATTTTCACCATTTTATTCTGGATTTTGCCGCTGCATGCCATTTTGTTAATTCGATTTTTCTTTTATTCTGTTTTCATCCGATAGATGATGCCCCTGCATACTCCATCATTAATCGTTTTAACTTTTATTCTGTTTTTGTCCGACATATGCTGCCACTACATATTTTCTTTCTTATGATTGGTTGAAGCGATAATCGATTGGAAACCTAACGAACTTTTCAAATTCAAGACGACTTGGCTTTGTTCTTCAAAACTATAAAAGATTTCTAACAACTCTTTCCCTGAAGATGGTCATAGATGATGACCAAAACGTCGAATGTTATAATTTTATTTTAATGTTGTTTAGTTTTGACTTTATAACATTTTGTATACACTATTTAGTAAATTTGTGATTTTTTATTTTCACATTAATATTAAATTTTTTATGTTGTAAATGTCCAGCTCTTTTATTATATAATTAAACTTGCTTTAAAAATTTTGTTACAAATATTAAACAACCTTTAATGAGTTTTGCATTATTAAATAAGAATTTGTGATTTTCTTATAATTAAATAAGCATTTATAATTTTATTATAATTACAAGGTACATTTCACATTAATAAAATGAAAGTTATCTGATCATTATTATACAAATTTATACACAGTCGACACCAGTTATAACATACCTGGGATATAATGTACTCAGATGCTTGGTCCAGAATAAAATCCTATATAAGTATTGATTTACAACGTCGGCTATAATGGATTACGTAAAAGCCTTAATCTGGTTATAACGCACTTTTTAGACAAATTTTTTTTTTTTTTTTTTTAATGTTAACCTTGCATTTCTGGTTTGCAAATAGGTAAACTGTCTTTGATGTTTATCCCAGTGAGTTCAAAGGCTGAGTTTACTTCTTCCTTCAAATAATCTCTTTCAAGAGTAATTATCGCCCTTTTTCTCCAACCATTTATAGTTATTGACAGAAGGACGGGGAGGCTCAACAATAGAAAGAGGCGAAGACTTAGGTCGGTTAAGGAAAGATTTCCGTCCTTCAGAATGATTCTTCAAAAGAAGTAAAAAATAAAAAACACCACAAAACCACGAAAAAGGGCACTGACAGTTGAAGTCGGCATTTTTGTTGTGGTAAGGCAGTATCTTTCATTTTAAATTGCATTGCAAGTATGCAGAAGTATCATTCTGTAGGATGAAAGATACTAATCTACTCCATCACATCTCCCTAACCTTTTGTTATCAACTGCAAACTTTTGGTGACAAAAGTGGATAATCATACTCCAAGTTGAAGGAAAGTATAAAAGCTTGTAAATTCTGCCTTAATCACTTTTTATGGAATAGACATGTATTCTAACTTGACATATGAAAATGTAAATTTTACTGTGTCATGTAATCAAGGAAAACAACGAAAAATATCAGATTTTTTTTTTTTTTTGTAAAATAAACATGCAAGTAGAAAAATGTTTTTTCTTTCTTTTTTTCCATTACATTTTGATAAACTCATAAAATTTCTATTTTAAATCTCTATTATTGTGTGTGCTTCTATGCACCTTTTTCTTTCACGTTATGCACTGCATTTTATTGGTTTTATTGGCTTATAACGTACTTCGGTTATTATGTACCATATTTTCTGGTCCCCTGAAAGTACGTAATAACTGGTGTCGACTGTATATTATATATATCCAAAAATTCAAAACTACAGAACTGATCCAAAGATAAAAAAATAAAATAAACCAAATGACAACAACTAAATCAGTTTAAAAACTTCTAACTTTAAAAAACAACAAACTTTAAAAACAGCAAACCCCAAACAATATGCAATAACTAAAACCAGAAGAAATTAAACCAATGGAGACATACATTATATATATACATTAAAAATGAAATTAAGTGGTCCATGGATTTCATATTATGAAATTAGTGGCCTGTGAGGTTTGAAAGGTTGGTGGCTGCTGCACTAGTGTGTATATACTAGCAATTTTGCAGGTACAATTGTATGGAATTTGTTTTGCTGGGGCCATAATTTTTTCCATTTAAGGTAAGATTCAATTATACAGAACAGTTCTGTTCTCACAGGTTTCGGAATACCACAGTTTAGTAACTATCAAATCCAAATTAGATTCAATGAAAACTTTTCTTATGATTGTGATGTAAATTTTACTCAAAATTCTGCTCTTTATGAGGAAAAAGTTACATGATTTAACTTCATTCTATCTCATATTTTAAAAGGTATTAAGCTTTAAAACTTTAACCTCAATTGGCAAGGGACACTAAATAGAATTACAAAATAATATGCAGAAATGTAATAAATTTCAAATTTATTTTACATAAGATTTTAAAATTTAACATTCTAGGATATAGTTCACTTTGATTGAAAGTTATATAGACTTTGTTTGCAATTGCACTCTAGAATTTTACTGCAAAGCTTTTAAAGTAAAATTCAATCTGTGATAATAGGGTACTTTTGGAGTTCAAACAAACATTACTGGGTTAGATAGTTTTCAAGGCTGCCAATACCTAATGACATTTAAAATAGTTGCTTTGCTTTAGTAGCGTAAGATGAAAATAATAGTAGCCAAAATAGTAGCATTTGTACAAAAACAGTAGCCAAAATAATTGCATGTTTACTTAAAAGAAGTAGTAAAGAATTCTTATTTGCCTTAAAAATAATAACCAAAACAGTCTCATGAAAATGCACATCTTATTCTACAGTTTATGCTACCACCCAAATTTGCCATTTTAAAACTTTTATCTTAAAATCATACATTAATTATTAAAAAAAAAAGAAGAAAGAAAGATTTTTTTTTTTTTTTTTTAATTATCATCTGGGATAGATGATCAAATTGCAGTTCAATTTTCTCAAACTAAATTGAATACACACTTGTTTTGTACCTGGGAATTAACTGCGAGGTAACTGCAGACATGAAAACTTTTATAGCATGTTATTAGCTACAACATTAATTCCATTTTGTAGACAAAAATAAACTGAAGCAGGAAATCTGTCTATAAAAAAATAGTTTTATTAGAAAAGGATGCATTTGACAAAGACCTACTCAACTTTTGTGTGCATAACTGATTCAATCTTTACATTTCATGTAAAATGAAACAGCAAGATTGGCATAAATAAAGTTTGATTTTATAGCCACCAATAAGTTAAATAAAGCCATCTAAATAAGTAAGAAAGACAATATTGCAAATTGTTATTTGCAACATTTTAAATCTGTTATTAAACATTTTTATCAACATTTTAAATGTGTGTAGGATTTGGTCTTATAATTACTTAATGAATTGGCTTGGCTCATACAAACAAACAAATACAGCTCTTCACTTGCTAATTTTATACAAAGTGTATTATTTACTTGAACAAATAATATGATGAGATGACTACAAAATTCATAAACATCAATTATATAACACCTTCATACACATGAACACTTGAATTCACAAAGCCTTTTATGTTATGTTTTATTTGCCTGAAAATGTTATGTACCATCATGATAACATGGTATATAAGTATACAATTAAACAAAAACATAATTTGAAGAACAAATTAAAAAAAAACAAAATTTTTTTCCTACATTGTTTAATCCCAAGAAGGGACAGATATTAAGATATTTCATTCAATTAGTTCAACATTTAATGTTAAATTTTTGCAACAAATTAATTAAGCCAATTGAAGATTAAAAAATAAAAATAAAATTCATACAATATGATACTTAAAACACCCTAAAAAATTAGATTCCGTTCAAATGAAATCGAAATAAATCTTAGACTTTTTTTTAAAGTTTTGTATTTTGCATGCATCTTATTTTATGTACAATTGTCATAAACATAATACAAAATCTGCAATATAAATATTTTCAATTAAAAATGTAAGAAGTCTAAGATTTATTTCGATTTCATTTGAATGGAATCTAATTTTTAGGGTGTTTTAAGTATCATATTATATGAATTTTATTTTTATTTTTTAATCTTCAATTGGCTTAACTAATTTGTTGCAAAAATTTAACATTAAATGTTGAACTAATTGAATGAAATATCTTAATATCTGTCCTTTCTTGGGCTTAAACAATGTAGGAAATAAATTTTGTCTTTTTTAATTTGTTTTTCAAATTATGTTTTTGTTTAATATGCCAAGTTTTTTAATAACTACTGCATTCAGACGAACTCATTTCAAAATTAATAGAGGATATCATCATCAGGCTTTGACGTATGCGGTATTGCATCACAATGTGTGATGCAGTTTACCAACGTATAATAGATCAGTTTCAACTGACGTCACGGCTCTAAGCACGTGACCTCTAGCGAAAAACTTGGGGGGCAAACAAATAACATTGGTAGTCATCTTCAACTCGTACTTTCACATCGGTCGTCATGAATCACATTGCTGTTGCTTTTGTTATGAAACATTTCACTTTATAAATCTGAGCCTACATTTCAAAGTTTTTGAGAGCAATTATTTACATTACTGTGATATCTTATTGCCGGTGTTATCACGTAAATTATCACATTTATTCTCATCACCATGCCAGCAACTTGTTGTGTAAAAATGTGCGGTAATCGTTCGAACTGGGAAAATAATAAATCCTATTTTAGATTACCAGGCAGATAATATTATGAGAAAAAAATTGTGCGAAGAAAGGCGACAGAGATGGTTGTCATTGCAATATTGTGTGAAGTAATTATACGATTTTTATTATGAATTAAATCACAGTCACATGGAATTTGTTATCAATTGATGCACAGAAATGTATGCTCTGATTTTCAAAGAATGCACTTCTCTTACCCAGTTGTAAGCAAATTGTTTATAAGATTCAAGACTTTTATAATGCCTGAAGTGTTTCCTAGTATAAAAACTTTGCCCATAAACTAAATAGTTTATGATGTCAAAATAACTAACGTCGGGTAAATACGCTACATATTTTTTCAAATCATTTTTTTTTCAAACTGTATGGATCTACTCCGGAAATAACACTAATTTTGGAAACATATTGTTCCTTAGGTTTAGTATCATTCAGTTCTTGCACAGATGTCATATACACACCATATTGGCGCTATTTTTTCTGACGTCAATTTGACGAAAACATTAACAGCATAAACAACAATATCTGGGTTACCATATCAAGCAAAATATCGACACTTTTGCCCCAGTTAAGTACCCGCTGCGTATATGACATTGGCGTCAGATACAAATCGTGCCAATATGGTGCGCATATGACATCTGTGCCCAATTCTTCATAATATTTTGAAGACATTTTATTTCGTTAAGTTTAAAAACTTGCACTAAATTAGATGGCAAAAGATAGAGAAAGAAAAATTCACTAAACAAATACAAAGTGGTTCGCCTTGCGACCGAAGTAGAATAGAAGTAGGAGTACAGTATTATTATTTGTTTGCCCACCAAAACTGGTTGCCATGGATTGTTTCCAGGTTTCTGATCACGTGGTTGAAACTGATCTGCAGGTTGCAGTAGTTAGGACAAAAACTTCCAATCTGAACGTAAAAAATCTATAATCAAAACATAAAAAATTAACTTAACTTAAATTTAGATACCCTATTTCCCATACAGGAACACTATGAATGCAAAAATAAATTGTGTTGAATCCTTACTGTTAATATTTAAGAATATTATAGCTGTGAAAGAAAAACAAAGTTTTATTTAAATTTTGTTACCTTATTATCTCCCAAGGGGTGATGTAAACACATCAGAAAATTACGTACTTTTCCGTTATACGGGCACCATTGTCGCCAAGCGTAATAGTTAACGCAAAATGAAAATCACGCGAATTGAAACATTTGAAAAATAAAAGAAAAAACATTGTCGATAGTAAAGTGAGTCTTTTTTAAAATATAACATTTGAAAATTACAGACTTTTACGAACTATGGCACAGATGTCTATATGCATCATATTGGCGTGATTTTTTTCTGACGACAATTTGGCGAAAACATTAACAGCATAAACAGCAACATCCGGGTTACCATATCAAGCAAAATATCGAGCCACTATCGTATATGACATCTATGCCAGAACTATTTTATTAAATCACAAATATATGCTTAAAATAAGTGAACAAATAACTGTTAATCATTCATGTGATTCACGTTTCATAAATAGCAAATCACAATGTTTCGCATGGTTTACAATAAAAATACTTTTCACGATCAGGGTTGAAATAATTGGTGCATTAGCATACATTTTGGCATGGTATTCGTGTTCATATAATGGAAAAGTACCGAAAATTATTACCTAAGTTTAGCTTGGGGTATATATAATACTCATCTCTGAAAAAAAAATACATTTTAAAATTTAAGTTATTTAATTCTTCACTAAGTTTGCTACAGACGTAAAAATAGCTATCCATTTGAAACTTTTTACTAAAACATAAACTTGACCAAAGCAAAAACTTATTCTGAAAATATCCTTTTTATTTCCACTATGACGCTATATTCACCTTTTTAATTCTGGAAAAAAAAAACTAGTTCAATTTAATATTTCATGTGGCAAATCTTTCAACTAAAAATAAATAAATTTATTATTATGGCTTTTGAAATTTTTGCAACAATGAAGAAAAAATGTTACATTTTCTATGAAAAATGTCCGTTGATTCTCAATGAAAAAAGTGAAATTTGGAATTATTAAGAAAAACATTTGAATAATGTAAAAAAAAAAATTGGTCCATGTTTCTCTCTGGGTTATAATTCACCCATATGCAAAGGCATTTTACCATTCGTTTTGACCCTGACGTCAGGCAAATGTTTTTAAACTTTAAATTTATAATATTATTAAAATTAACAAAGAATAAAAAATGAGTGGCATCAGGAACAAAAAGGTGGTAAGAAAAAAATGAAAAAGTTATGATCTGTTTATGATAATCCATAGGCTTTTCTATGTTAAATTAACATTGAGAAGTGACACTGGAAATAAATAAGTATTGCACTGCCGCGCAATACTTAAATGCTATCACCATGGTACACTTATTTTAATGAAACATAAAAAAAGAACCACAAGAATTGAAATAAAATATAAAATTACTGGTAATTAACTTGGAATTAAAGTTACTTTAGCAATGACTATTGCTTAATATCAACTCTCATTCAGCATTAATAAAATAAAATGAATCTTTCAATAAAATGAATCTTTTGCTTTAAAAAAATCTTTAACAATTTTAAATATAAACCCTTAAACACTATACATTAATAATAATGTAATTAACATTCAATGATTTCTATATCACTATTTATAATTTTGAATTCAAAGGAACATTTTTTTTGTTTGTTTGTTTCTTCTTAGTATGGATTTCAGGAAATATTTTTCATTAAATACAAAACAAATACACTATATAAGAAAAGTACAGTAGTGTCTCAAAAATTCGCTCTTCTAAAATCCGCAATCTTCCGAAATCCGCATGCATTTAAAAATGTAAACAATGAAATTTGCAATTAAGAAGTATTCTTTATAATCTTTATTCCAAATAACAGTGAACAAAAATAAAACAATTTTTAACATAAATTTATGGGAAAATAGTAATGCTTAATTATTTTATATTTCATGCAATTAATGCATGACATAAAATATGGCCTGACTATTTATCCAAAATGCAGATGAAGATAAAGATTTTCCATTTAACCTTACCACAAGCTAAAGCATCTGAACTCTGTTGAATAATGCAAAAAATTCCAACCCAGGTTCACAAGAATTTTTAAAGAAGAAATTGTTGAATGGATGAATAACAAAAATGAAGTCTTAAAATCATGTTGCAGATGAAGAAATTATTTCTTCAATAATGAACCCACCTGAAGATAGTGAAATTGAATCTGACAGAGAGTGTGAGAAAAAAAATTTGAAGGAGATTTGTTTTTAGGTGAAATTTTTTAAGTTTCTGTTTCTGGAGCAACAGAGTTGCATAGATCAACAGGAAATAATGACTATTTACAGAATTCAAAAGAAACTTCAACAAGAGAAAATGGAAGTTCTCAACCAAAAGGAAAAAAAAAAATATAAGAAAAGTTTAAAAATTGTAACAAAAAATAATTTTGGGTATTAAAATGATAATGTACAGGTGAATAAAAGAGATTCAAGTTTTGATTCGCTTAAATTGAATTATTAGATGCTCTTCTTGGAAATAAAAAAAAGTATGTTGAAAAAAAAATTTACCCCAGAATTTACAAAACTCTAAAATCCGCAAAATTCTAAAATCTGCGCAGTCTTTGGTCCAAGCTGTGCGGATTTTTGAGACTCTACTGTATTAATCTCTCTATTCTAAAAAAGGTAACGCTGTCACCGCCGCCGCCGGTTTTGAATTTTTTGTGACCGGAGGTCTTTCTCCGTTAATATTAAGAATAATACTGTATACAAAAATATGAAAATCGGCGATATTACAGAGAAATATTTGATAAACACGCTGATGCAGACAGTTTACAAATCGAATAATTATTTTAAGAGATATTTAATGCTAAAGTTGGACAAAATCGTTCCATTAAAAAAGTTTTATAGGAGCAAAAACTATATATGGGAATTAATTAATTTTTAGATCATTTTATACATTAGAATTTCCCAGTGTGCAGACTGCATTCACTTTTTTAATGACTCATTTTTTGAGGTTTTATTTCTATTTTAAATTCAAATTTTCAGCATTTCGAGAGATATTTTTTACTTATTTTAGAAAGTGGTATTAATTTAAACTGTTGCCAACTGTATAAACAGTGCAAATAATAATGTTTGCTTCAAATTAAAAATTTAGTCACACGTGACTATTATTAACAGAAAAAAAAACTTTCAAATTAGATTTAAATAATTACGTATGAAAAGCAGGAACTCATTGAACATTACTTCATAAAAATTATATTTACACGTGAATTTTAAAAGAGAAAGGATATTGTAAAATAATAAATTCATTAACATCTGTTAGAAGTCTTAAATAGGAGAAATTATGTCACATTACACTTATTACGTAAAATAATCAAAAAGCAATATTACAAAACAGTTTAAATTTAAAAAATGCGCGAGACATTAATTTGATATTTTGAGATTCTATTAATAAGATTAATATTAATTTTATTGAACATTTATTTTGAAATGTTTAACTGATTTTATTTAAATCAAAGGCGAAAACGGCCATTTATCTTTTAACAGTAGCTGATTTTTCCTTAAAATTCCCCAATCAAAGAGAAATGAATACAAACCCGTTTATAGGGAGATCGCCACTGTTTTTAAATTATAATTCAATCTTTCAAAATCTTTTTAAAGCCGATCAAATTACAAATTAGCGTGCTTTTAGAGACTGCGGTGTCTGAACAGGGGTTGGCGAGCATAGCTCGTAGGGGCTGCGCCCCCTAGTGTAATATAAAAATAGGAAATATTAAAATGTTAAAAAAAAAACTTAATAAAAAAATTCTGGTTAACAAATGATCAACTAAAAATTAAAATGACAACAAATCATTAAAAAGAAAAGCTTGTGTATCTTATATAATAGTTTGCACTAACTGAAATAAATAACATTTTTCATAGATAACGTCATATTAAACATGGCTAATTATAGTAAAGTCTGTGAAAGCGGAACAGGGAAGAAATTAAAAAAAAAAAAAAATTCAATTTTAGACAGGTTTATCTTTCTGTCTATTCTAAAAAAAAGTAACTAACGCTGTCACCGATGCCGGTTTTGAATTTTTAAGTGAACGGAGATCTTTCTTCATTAATATTAAGAAAAATATTGCATATAAAAATATGAAAATCAGTAGTATTATAGAGAAATGTTTGATAAACACGCTGATGCAGACAGTTTTCAAATCAAATAATTACTTTAAGAGATATTTAACGTTAAAGTTGGTCAAAATCGTTCCATTAAAAAAAATTTTATAGGAGCTAAAACTATACATAGGAATTTAAACATTTTTAGATCATTTTATACATTAGAAGTTTCCCAGCATGCAGACTGCATTTATTAAATGTTTAATTGATCTTATTTAATCAGTCACGAAAACAGTTGTTACCTGTCTCGACAGCAGTTGATCCAGCCTTAAAATCCTTCAGTCAAAGGGAAATTAATGGAAGCCCTATTACATGAGATTGCCACTGGTCATTTAATTAAATTCAATCTTCAGTGCAATCCTTTTAAAGTAGATCAAATTAGCATGTTTTTAGAATCTTCTGACTCTGAATGTTGGTTGGCAAGCATAGCTCATAGGGGGCAGAGCCCCCAAGTGAATCCTAATAAGGCACAAATGCATTATGTTTTTTTGGCCGGAAAAATGTTATTTTTTTTATTAAAGACATGATTCAGTTTTCACAGGTTTTACTATAAATTAATATTTAGCTAAATGATAAAATATTTTTGCCCATTCATTTTACAAAAATAACTATTGCTAAAACAACTTTAAACTGAAAATAAAATAATAAACTTACTGGAATCAATTTTTTCCAATAGAAGTGGATAAAAGTCTCGTACTACTTCATTATCAGGTTCATACTGCAAGACTAAGCAAAAGCATTTATGGTATTTGTTAACACAATACAAATTATTTATAATTTTAATTTCTAATACAAAAAATAAATTTAAATCAAGGATAGGCATTTTGATTTTTAAAATTTCTAGCCTTTCCAGCAAGAGGAAGGGCTTGAAATTCCAAAACACAAAACACCACCCTTAAAAAGAAAGGAAGGATTTACAATACATTAATTTTGTTTCATCCTCAAAATGGTATTTTTCCACAGCGTAATGCTTTCTGGCACATTCACAGAATCATTTTCATATATGAAAGCATGACATTTTCAGTCATAACTATTGAAATTATTTGGCTTAAAATAACTACTATATGACAGCATTGTAGGAACATAACATTGTTGATTTTTTGATTGACTGCTGATATGATTTTTTTTTAAACACATAAAACAAGATACTCTTCAGGATAACACTCAAATATTTTAATATATTTGGAATATTTTACGCATTTCTTTGGAATTTAAATTAAAGAAATTCTACTGTAATTATGATAAAGTAATATATATATATATATACAGTCGAACCTCGTTATCTCAACACTCTAATAACCAGACAAAAGTGTCGTCATAAGCGGTGTGTCATGCTAACAGGAGTAGGAGAAAATATGTTTATAAAAAAGCGGTATTTTTAATTAATTTAAGACGTTTAAATTCATAACTGTTCTTGCAGTTTTAAGCAATAAAACATTGTTATTAAACAAAATAAACAAAATTGAAAAGAATAAAAATCAGATTTATGATGACTTGTGTTTTTATTGTTACATTAAATATTGATGAATTAAGGTTTGCTTATCCCTAGATGTGCTTCTTACAATTATTTCTTCAATATTATACAATGAATTGTAATCAATATTCATTGTTTCAGAAGTGGATGTTAGATAATTTCTGATCATTTCAATGCAATGCAATGCTTCGGTTTTAGTAAAAACGCCTTGTAACTGATGGACATAAATCAAGCTAAATAACTGTGCTAAAGATAATTTCTTCAGTTACATAAATAATACGTTGTTTCATCTCAGCTATAAATCTCTTCAAATGTATTTAACCTTGAAAATCCTTTGATAAAGATAATGACTTGTTGAGTGACTGCATTAAGATTCATAGACTACATTAAACTGATTTATTATTATTATTGTTATATTATTATTACAATTATTATTACTGACTTATTATCTTATAATGTAAATATTTTTTTCATTCTGAACATGTAGTTAATCCAGAGAAGAGGCATGTAAAATGCTCTCTCTTTTTTACAATTTAAACAATGTGAATTAAATAGCTTAAAGTGTTACCGCTGCTTATTCATTTGAGATAACAAATAGTCTACAATTTCTTTTGTCAAAGGAGGTATGAAGAGTGGTGCATTAAAGAATACGATAACTAACACATATTGGATCAAAATAAAGTGTGGATTTACACCGAAATGGATAAGTATAGTATCCTGAAGAAGGGTAAGTCCCAATTTACAATTTATCACGTACTCACGCCTGTTTAACGGGATTCAAAATCCCAACAAGATTATGATTACTGATCACTGAATAAAAATAAATAAATTAAATAGCCTCCACTGAAATCTGAAATATCAGATATTTGATAAATAAACTTTTAAACTTTCAAAAAGAAAAGTTGGAAGAACTTTTTACGGTAACACATAATTAATCAAAACTTAAGAAAATGGCAGCTTCTAAAGATAATTTAGCTATTGAAAAACTAACAGCTACGAACTATTCGATATGGAAATTCAAGGCCGAAATGATGTTAACTAAAGAAGACTTATTTCATGTAATAACAGAAGAACCGCCTAATCCAATTATGGACGCTTGGTCCAAAAGTGATAAGAAAGCCCGTGCTCTAATTAATCTAACAATTGATGATAGTCAGATTACACATGTTAAAAATTTACAGACAGCCAGACAAACTTGGCAAGCTTTGCGTGAAATCCATGAGTGACATAATTTGTCTAGCAAACTTTATCTCTTAAGAAAACTTTACGGGATTAAATTAGCGGAAGGTGGCAACGTTGTTAATCATATTACAAAAATAATGGAATTAGTAGATAAATTAGCGGCCATAGGAGAAGTTATAAATGATAACCACATTTCTGCACTGTTATTATGCTCCCTACCCCAATCTTATGATACTCTTATTACTGCCCTTGAATCGAGAGAAGAAAATCAACTCACACCATCATTTATTAAGTCTAAACTTATTGACGAATATAACCGCCGATATGATAATAATGAGAGAACAGAAAATCCTGCCAGAGCATTTAAAGCACAGAAAAATTACAACAACAAAACAAGTAATAAATACTGCTCCAATTGTCGGATGAGAAACCATTATACCCTGGAATGTTGGCATAACAAAGCCAAAACACAAAATACACCACAAAATCAACACATTAGACCAAACAAAAAACATTACTCTACATCACTAGTTTTTCAAAAGAGTGAAAACAATTTTAGAAGTGAAACAAGACTGGAATCAAACTGTAGGTACAGTCACTCTGAAAATGAAAACAATACATGGAGGGCGAGCGAAAATAAAAATTACGCCTTTATAATGCAAGGAATGGAAAACAAAACATTTATAGTAGACAGTAGCAGTTCAAGCCATATTGTATGTTCAGAATCAATGTTTACAGAAATAAAATCACGCGAAAAAACAAATGTAACCATCGCGAACAGAAAAAAACTTATCAGTTACGGGTCAGGTGGCGTAAATATAAACACGCGAACATCAGACAACAAAGTTCATGAAATAACACTTAAAGATGTATTACTAGTACCTGAAATCGAAACAAATTTATTATCGGTTAGCAAAGCGACACAAAATGGATGTGAAATTATATTCAGAAATGACAGATTTATGTTCAAACTTAATGGAGAAATATGTTTAGAAGCGCAAAAAGTAAATAACCTATACGAAGTTCAGTTAGCATTCGAAAACTATGCAAACATAGCACAAAGCTGCAACAACAAAAATTGCCTAGAATTATGGCATCGTAGGTTAGGACATAGAAATCTAACATCAATTAAAGAAATTGCGCAAAAGGAATTAGCTAGAGGAATCCAAATAAACAACTGTAAGCATAACATAGATTGCGAACCGTGCATTAAGGCAAAATTGATGGCAGAATAAATTTTGCTCTCCTTGCTTCGTCTCTTATTGCTTATCTTTTTTGTTAACTTAAAGTACCGGTCTTTTGTTTACTTTTAAATATATTTTCTTTATTACAGTTTCAGTAATAGTTAACATTTATTCATCTTTATTTACTTAAATATATTACTTATCTTTTCTGTAATGGTCCCTAACTGGTAATCCTTTTGATTTGTTTTCTATGCGATGTTTACTTCGTGAGCATCGTTAAATTTTTGCCGTTCTCCATATCGTGAATTAGCCACGTCGTACATAGAACATTTCATGATCGATAAGACATATCGATATCACTTTCACTTTGTCGCCAGATGGCAGCACAGAATCTTTTAGAATCGAATAAATCGATTCATCGTTTCTAGTTTTTGCATATCCATAATGATATCGACTGCTCATTGGTTACCGTGGTTCTTCTTGAATCACGTGCTATTTCCTTGATCGTATATAGCCTTGCTGTGTTGTGGATATCGTGGCCTTTCATTTTGCTTCTCCCATGAGGGGAAGTATTCTCAAGAATCTTGAACGTTCGTTTAACGGCGTTCATGGAGTTTTCAGTTTGAAAGTATTGAATGAGTTTTATTTTTAATGTGGTTTTAATTAAGCTTTATTCAACTGTGATATTTCATTAGTGTTAATTAATGTGCAATTAAACATCTGTTCCTGTTGTTATGAATTTCATCAACCTTGCTCTCGTCTGAGTATAATCAACTGTAATTCCGATCTGTGATATTTTTAAATAAACTGTGTGTTCCAAAGTTCAATCAAGCCTCAGCCATTTTTATTTATGCCGTTAGAAGAATGTCTTTCATATTTCACTGACGTCACGATGTACTCTTCAGTTCACTCTTGCCAGCTAAACCTTCATTGTGTTAATCTGCTCTTTTTTAATAGTTTCCCTTCTTTAATGGCATATCAGCACAAGTTATATGCCCTAAATTATAACAATCTGTAACCGATGAACCCTATCCAAAAATTGCAGAGTATAGAGCAACTAAAAGACTCCAGCTCATTCACTCCGACGTGTGCGGATATTTTCAAACACCGACAATAGGGGGGAAATCATATTTTTTGACTTTTATTGATGACTACTCACGATTTACAATCATATACCTATTGTCTAGAAAAAGTGAAGTTTACGAAAAACTTAAAGAATTCATCGCATTAATTAGCAACAAATTTGGAGAAAAACTGAAAGCAATTAGAACAGATAACGGAGGGGAATTCACATCAGATGAAATAGAAAATTACCTCAGGGCTAATGGGATAAAACATCAACACACAGTCCCATATTGCGCAAGCCAGAACGGTGTGGCAGAGAGGAGAAAATAGATCGTTAGTTGAAATGGCTAGGACAATGTTAAGTGAATCAAATTTATTATTAAAGTTCTAGGGAGAAGCAATTTGCACAACAGACTACCGACAAAAGCAAATGAAAAAACACCATACGAGTTATGGACAAGCAGACAGCCAAACTTAAGTTACGTTAGGGTATTTGGCTGCAAAGCCTTCGCATATATCAGTAAAGCCAGAAGACAAAAATTAGACGATAAAGCTATAGAGGGAATTTTCGTTGGATATGATAATGAATCCGAAGGATACAGAATATATGTAGGAGGAAATGAAATAAAGATTGCGAGAACCGTTAAATTTCTCGAAAACAAATTTAAATATAGAAACAAGAAAGTAGAAAACAAACCAAAACAAGATGAAAATCGGGTTAATGAAAACTTTGTAGAAATAGAAATTTCAAATAGCAATGAGACACCCTCCACGTCCAATCAACCAGTAGCAGAATCTAGACGATCAGAAAGAATTAATAAAGGTGTACCTCCTGATAGGTTAATATACATGGTTAAGAACAAAAACGCTACTGAACCAAAAAATTATGAGAAAATCGAAAACATGGAAAATTTTAAGAATAAACAAAATTGGATAGATGCAAGGAAAAGCGAAATGAATTCCCTTATGAAAAATAAAACTTAGTCAATTGTAGAACCTCCATCAAATAGGAGAATAATAGGTTGCAAATGGACCTAAACTAAAATGCGACAACACAGGAAAAATTTAAAAATATAAAGCGCATTTAGTTGCAAAAGATATTCACAAAAATTCGGGGAGGATTATGATGAAACTTATGCACCAGTCGTGTTATATACAACAATAAGAGCATTATTAATAGCAGCATTGCATCAAAATTTAAATGTAAAACATATTGATATTAACACCGCATTCTTACATGGAGAGCTTGAGGAGGAGATATATATGTCACAACCAGAAGGTTTCGCTGAACCAAATGAGGAAAATAAAGTATGCAGGCTAAACAAAGCCATAGACGGACTTAAACAAGCCATGAGAGTGTGGCATAATAAAATTACAGAAACACTAAAAAAGATGAATTTCAGTCAGAGCAAATTTGACTCATGCCTTTTTACGCGAAAAAGGGGCGATAACACAACATACATAGACGACATTTTAATTGCCGGAAAAGACGAAATAATAGAGGAAGTAATCACGAGCTTAAATAAAGAATACGAGCTAAAAGATTGAGGTGACATCAGTAACTACCTATCCATGAACATTAAAAAAGTAAATAAAAGCTACATGATAAATCAAACTCAGAAAATAGAGGAATTAATCAATAAATTTAATTTGCAAGACGCAAAATCGTGTAGCACACCCATGGAAACAAATTACACACGCTTTAATGATGAGGATAACATTTTACCAAACAACTCATATTACAGACAAGTCATAGGAGCACTTCTATATCTAGCAACTATAAGCAGACCTGACATCTGTGCTGCAGTAAACATTCTTAGCAGAAGAAATGAATCACCAAGAATGAAAGACTGGAATGCAGTAAAAAGAAGTGATAAGATATTTAAAGACTACAAAAAATTATAGTCTAGTTCTAAGCGGAGAAAAGAAGCCTATTCTTGAAGTTTATGCTGATGCAGATTGGGGAGGAGATGTAGATTCACGGAAATCAACGAGTGGGAACCTATATATGTTAGGGGGAAATCCCATACAATGGTCGACCAAGAAACAATCCTGCATTGCATTATCATCGGCAGAGGCCGAGTATGTGTCTGCAGCAATTGAAATAAAGTGGCTAGTCAACCTACTGGAAGAATTAAACCTAAAGCAAACCTTACCTATAGACCTATATGAAGACAACTAGTCCACGATCAACATGATAGAATTAGAAAAGCACTCAAGTAAGACTAAACATATTGAAATTAGGTTCCATCTGATAAAACAACTAAAGCAAGAAGGGACTATCAACCTAAAGTACTGCCCAACCAAATTGATGATAGCAGATCTGTTTACAAAACCAGTTCCCAAACTTGTTTTTCAAACCCATAGAAGGAACTTAAATTTATGTGACAATGAAACTTCAGAGATTAAGAGTTGATGGACATAAATCAAGCTAAATTACTGTGCTAAAGATAATTTCTTCAGTTACATAAATAATATGTCGTTTCATCTCAGCTATAAATCTCTTCAACTGTATTTAACTTTGAAAATCCTTTGATAAAGATAATGACTTGTTGAGTGATTGCTAGGGCTGGACGATATCAGAAATTTAATATCGCAATATATCAACAAGTTAATATCGATATTACTGATATATCGCGATAACTACTGTAGAGATCTGCATGGTCCAGCCCGTGGCCCGAAGCCCGGCACTGCCCGTGGATCGGGCCTATTTTCGTTTATGGCACTTGGGCCATACTTCTCTCTGAAGGCTCGGGCCTGGTCTCCCTCCACTCTTTTTGGGCAGGGCCGGGCCCGGGCCATATCTATTTCTGAAAGCTCGGGACGGGACGGGCCTAACTTTTTTCTGTACAGAGCCGGGACTGGTTTCATTCCTAATCTTCACGGCCTGAAATTTCCATTTCTAGTTTTGACCCGGCCCGTATAAAAATCATCGTCTCAGCGTGGTCTGGTCCATTCAAAGGTCAGTAAAATTAGGCCTGGCCCAAAACTTTTTACAAAAAATGTATACACTTTTAAATCGCCATTATTTTACACTTAAACATTAAAATTTATTCTTTTTAAAGAATAGTAGATTTCTTTGCTTATTAAAATATAGCTGAATTAAAATATAGTAAAACGTGTGAAAAAGAATCTGCCTATGACGAAACCCTGTTTTAAACTGAAAAACGTGTTTATCCATGCAAAATTAATATACTAATACGTAAGAAAAGAATATATAAAACATTTACTCTTGCTAAGAAGGGAACTTGTCTATAGCGCATTTTTTTTCTATGCAATTCCGTCTTAGAAGATTTTACTGTATAGTATTTTTCAGATTTTTAACACTTCAATACATGGAATATGGATTAACAATATTAATGATAACTAACACATTTGCATACACGAAATAGAGATTCATTAAAAAATAAATATCCACCCTGCGGTACTTCTCTAAAAGTGAAGATTATAAACACGAAAAAAACCTTAAGATAAATATTTTTGGTCAGAAATCCTCGTATGAGACAAATTTTTTTTCGGGCCGGGCCGAGATTTTAACTTTTTTCCGGGCCGGGGCGGGCTCGGGCCGAACTTTTAATTTTTGTATCGGGTCTGGCTGGGCCAAATTTTTTTTATGAGTCGGGCCTGGCCCGGGCCTGGAAATGTCGGCCCGTGCTACCTTAAACTGTGTTACTCTAAACTACCTTAAACTGTGTAAGAATAGAAATATTGCTAATTTCGAAAACAAAAATGGTACAGTAGCAGCAATTTAAGTACCAACAGATGTAAAAAGCTACGAATCAATGTTTTACACCTATATATGTTCACACAGCATTATTAAAATATGTATACTTATCTATGCAAAATAGAAATATTTTAGGGGAAGAAACCAATGTTTGATATTTGTTTGCACTTATACCATTTGTTGCATTATATTTTTCTTTAAAAATAGTATGTTTTCTTCTCTTCCTACTTTATGGATTATTTATTAATAACATTTTAACTATTTAATAAGTTATACTGAGTATAACTGAGAATATTGTAAAAAAAAAAAAAAAAAAAAAATTAAAATAAAATATTCTTAAATTTAGGGAGTGACGATTTTAATATAATTAAAGTAAGTAAAAGCAGGGGAAAAACTAAAATTAATTTAATGCCACATATCATGCTAATATGCTTGTAATTAAGTAGGTTTCAGGGGATGATAAATACAGCAGACATGTTGCTTTTCAATCTTTCTCTAAGGAACGAATGGATTCTTAATCGAAAACATTCACTGTATTCATATTTTCTTACCTATTTACTACAAGAAAACAACATCGAAACCTTTTTTTAAAAAATATAAATATTCAAATCAAATTTCGGAATAGTTTTATACTAATTTAAACTTATTTTTTGATAAATATGCCTTTTAAGCTAAAATGCAAGACGGATATGTTAAATTCATGAGAGAAAACTTCGCCCTAATGAAAATACAACAAACGACACTAAAGAAAGAATATCAATACACAATATGAATAAGCATTGTATTCAGTAGCAGAGTAGACATTAGAGTCTGGGAAGCTCTTTTTAAAAGCAACGAATCATCACAGTGAACGACTGCTTTGTCCTTGACTTTTCCCCCAACTTGACCAGAGAAAAAAAGTAAAGTTTACAATTAGCGGACTCTAATTGGTCGCTCGCAAGCGGATCATCCCAGCTGTTCGGGTAAGTACTCAATGATAACCAGCTATTCTGTATCAACTGGAACTCAGCAATAATCAGAGCTCGTTTGGTTATTCATGACATATCAATAGCTGTAGTTATATCAATGTGTGTGGATCAATCATAACGGCGAGAGAAGAGAAGTACGATATGTGTTATTCAGTATTACGCAGACAGGCAGTTCACTGCGGGAAGATTGGAATAATTGAAATAGGTCTAGAGATAATCAACGTAAAGAAAGATAATCGAGGTAGATTTTTTGTTTTGGAGAGGATAGAGGGAGAAAGCATTGTAATGGAATATTGGATTATGCTTTTCGGGGCTGTGGCGGTGTGCGCAAAACATTATTTTATTTGGTTTTGAGATATTCTACGCTCTTTTTTCGAGGCTCATGTTCAAAATTCCAGTGAGCTCAAAACATTGTTATTTTATTTTGATATATCAATGGAGTCAAGGTTTAGATATTGTTATTGCAACATTTAAAAAATATCAATATTTGTCGATATATTGATAAATAATCTAGCCCTAGTGACTGCATTAAGACTCAGACTACATTAAACTGATTTATTATTATTATTATTATGATGATATTATTATTACAATTATTATTACTGATTTATTATCTTATAATGTAAATATTTTTTTTCATTCTGAACATGTAGTTAATCCAGAGAAGAGGCATGTAAAATGCTCTCTCTTTTTTACAATTTAAACAATTTGAATTAAATAGCTTAAAGTGTTACCGCTGCTTATTCATTTGAGATAACAAATAGTCTACAATTTCTTTTGTCAAAGGAGGTATGAAGAGTGGTGCATTAAAGAATACCATAACTAATACATATTGGATCAAAACAAAGTGTGAATTTACACCGAAATGGATAAGTATCCTGAAGAAGGATAAGTTCCAATTTACAATTTATCACATACTCACGCCTGTTTAACGGGATTCAAAATCCCAACAGTAACCACAAGAAAGTGCCGCCTTACCAGAACAAAAAGACCTCGAGTAGAGTGATATGTCTGTCTGGAGCTTAATTGGGCCTTTCATAGCGTATGGCTTTATTTATTCAAATAAAGGATTGATGTAAAATTTCTCATTTATCTCAATGGGTATTTTAGACACTTTTGTGAAAAGTTTGGCTATGACATTTCTTACTACCGTAATTTTGTGTATATAAGCCGCAGCTTATTAAATTGTTGTGAAAAAAAAATAGTAGTATTAGATAAGCCGCGGCTTATGCAAGATCTTG
The DNA here is from genome assembly GCA_963932465.1 of Maratus speciosus. NCBI lineage: Eukaryota > Metazoa > Arthropoda > Arachnida > Araneae > Salticidae > Maratus > Maratus speciosus. Next base: position 251,629,818 of record OZ010800.1, on the reverse strand, counting down.
GGACGACTGAAGCTGATGGGCGAGTGGCGGCCATCTTCGATTTTTTTCGCCGTATTTGCCGATGAAGAAATATTTTTCTCCAACGTATTTTTATGCTTTTAAGAACTGAAAATATAGAATTTTTTTAAAGCAATTGTTAAAAAAAGTTTTACTTAGAATAATTATTGAAATGGCAGCTTTTGACTTGAAAATAACGCGCCGAATCCAAGATGGCCGCCGGGCTTCTACTAGCTTTAGTAAGGAAAATAAAAAATTACAACTACCGTATGCAAATGTATGTAAAAATATGAAATAAGATTTATAATTTAAACAAAATTGTTTGACTTGACTTCAAATCCGATAAAGCACTGTATAAAAAAGGATTGCCGCAAATTCGTTCTCATGATTTAATAAAACATGGGCCGTAATCTAACTGAAAATCCCCCCCCCCCCCCCCATCAACTGAAAAAACTAAAATTGAAATTTATAACAAGTAAACTTTTTTATTTGTATTTTTTTTTTTTTTTAATTTCCTGTTAATACACGATCAAAATCAGACTCGTCAGTGTCAGATACAAAAAGATTATCAACTTTTCAGCTTTCTCAACAGGGGTGCCATTTCAGAATTTTCTGAAATGGCAAACGGGGGGGGGGGGGGGGGGGGAGCCTATACTCTCTCCCATCAAAACAAAAACCTATGAAAAATTCCGTTTTAAGCAGGTTTTTTTTATCTTAGCAGGTATAATTTCAAGATAGTGACTAACATTTTTTCCGTTTAAGACAGTATTCTATTATAGACAGTTTCTCTTTTTACAAGTATTCTTAAAGGCATTTAAAACATCCTTTCTATAGTATACCTCTGAAGAGAACTGGTATATTACATATTATAGGTATATACATTTATTGTAAAACTTGCGAATACGAAACCTGTCAAAAAAAAGAATTGTTTCGCAAACAGAAAAAAAAATTAAGTTTCTATGAAGAAAGCACTATATAATTATACTTGCTAAGAAGGGTACCTGTCTAAAACGTAGATTTTTTTTTTTTTTTACTTTGCAGGCTTTACGGACAGGACAGAGAGCCATTTAATAAGTTTCTTAGAGTGGGGAGAGGAGGCAAGATGTTGTTTGAGGGGAAGGGTTTGAAATAGCATGCCATTCTTAACATTTTCATAAGCATGGGATTCTTCAAGAAATATTTTTAACACTTTCCAACGCAGTTGAAAAGTGAATTGGGTTTGTCTGCCCGTCTGGTCATGCTCTAACTCACATAAATATACTCGGACTAACGCGTAATTGATATATGTTATTAATGTTTACAATGGAATGTTCGGTATTCAAAATGAAGTGTGTATCATTCATAGTTCATTTACAGGAGGACACAAAATTATTCCGTTAGATTATGGTCTATCGGGTAAAATCATTTGCGGTATATTTTATTATTGTTTTATTACAGTATTTAAACATAATAACATTTATATACATTATTGGGGTGTACTAAAAGATGACTACTACATGTAATGTTATGTTTAGCACTTACAGTTCGCGTCCAGGAGAACTCACAAGTATTCCGTTATATTATAGTCTATGAAGAACGAATATTTGTGACGTATTTTAATAATGTTACTCCATTACAAACATAATGAAATTGATAAAAATTTCTGAGATGTGCTAATTAGAGATGAGTTCGGGCTCATTTTTCAGAGCCCGGGGCCAACAATTTTAAATCCGAATAAGTTTGTGCCATCAGAGCCCGATTCCGATACCGAAAGTATGCACGGAAAAAAGGTTTAACAAAAATGCATATTTAAAAGCTGTTCTAAATGTAATAGATATAATTTTTTAACAACTGTTAATCTCTAGCACATAATTAATTTTATGAAATTTACATTAAATGTTATCAAAAGAGACGTTTAGTGTCAAATAGAAATATACTTCCCTAAAAAGATTTTTAAATTTTTCTCCCGCAACAAGTAGGTATCTCTGATTGACACAATAACGAAGAGTATTTTATGTATAAATTAATGAAATTTGCAGAAATTATGACTTATATGACGAAGAATCAAACAGCGTTTTCTGTTTCCTATAAAAGGTGTAAATCTTTCGCATTTATCATGGCTTTGAAAATCAGTTTAAATTATAAATTTGACACCGTTACCAAAAAGATCCGATGCTTTTATAGAAAAAGAGGAAACACTGCTTGATTACTTTCAATCGGGAATAACACATGCCAATTTTATCTATTTTATCTACTACATAAATTCTATAGAACATATACAGAGCAATTTTTAAATTCGTAAGACACACAGAAAAACTCGTAAGCATTATTGAGAAAGAGCAGGAATTGCTTAAAGATGTTATTTTTAATTTGAGTTATGCAGCTTCAAGTTGTCTTTCAAGCTCAACTACATTTAGTATAATATACTAAGGTAAGTTTGCTGCATATAAATAAAATCATATACAGGACTATGCAAAGAACTGGATATATAATCGCCTATGGATATTAACTCATGGAAGCGTAATTTAAGTAGCTTAAGCATTGCTTGAATTAAATTTCAGCATTAATATGTGGCGTGTATTAAAATCTGTATGTCATATACAGGGCTGTACAAAAGAATTTAAGTACGTTTCCCCCTATCGGTAGAAACTGCTGAAGGGGAATTTTTTACTGTGTTATGCATTTTCTTACTAAACATAATTTGAGCACACTGTGTAGCATATGTACAAATTTATAGATCATATACAGAGCTTCACAAAAGAACTGGATTACTTTTACGGTTATGGGCGGTAATTATTGAAATATGTTTTTTAAATGTGATATAAGGACTGTTTCCTAGAAATCTGCACAAACTTTTCTTGACTTGAAAGTTATTAAAAAATGAGATAAAGAACTCAAATGGACACTGTAAGGTGACTTCAATAACCACCTTAGTCAATAACCACTCTGTAAAACTGTTATCGGATTTCAATTAAACCGTTTCGTTTGACATTATCGATTTTACTTTTGGTGGTACTTGCTAGACATTGTACAAAATTTAAGTTCATAATTTTGAAACAATACTTGATTCGGTTGTTCAATTTCTGGATGTTACCTGCTTTCTAGCCTTTGGCATACATTTTTGACATCAGATACTTTCAGAACCGCTCAATTGGTCAAATTTGGGGAACGCTAACCAGGTTGTCAGACTTCTTTATGAAAGTGATGTTTTGCTGGCAGAAATGGCTGAGAACGATTTTGCAGAGATGACTGCTATCCAAGTCTGGCCAGATACCGTTATCACCGTCATTGTAGTTGCTACAGATGTAGGGGATAAGAAGACGGCGAATGCCCTTGTTCAAATGTCGTTGCCCATTGACAGCGAACCCAGACTTTCGGATGAACGGAAGACTCAAACCTTTCGGACCCATTGCAATCCATACAAGGATCTTGTCTTGGAATTTCGCTTTAGTAGAAAATTTAATGATATCTTGGGTCGTGGAGATGTCAGATGTATAATAGCCACCGTTATAGTTAAACATGGAGTGCTTGAGCTTAAAATATGAGCCGTCACCGTCATCGAAGATGAATATTCTATGAGAGAATTTTCTGAACAAGTGACCACACTTCGTTTTCACAACAACCATTTGTTTTTCTGTTCGTTCTGTTATGACCATTTCTTGTAATATTTGATGTTCAGGTTCTTAGTGATTGTCTTTTGTTTGTGGTTAGGTGAAACACTGTATTTCGAAGGCATGGGATGGATTAATACTCGGTCGTTTTCGTCAAACAGTCCTTTCAACTGCTCTAACTCTGGCTTGGAGATTTTTTTTTTTTTTGCCTTCCTACCCGATCCTAGTTCTTTTTTGGCCGAGAGTCCCTCCTAGTAACGTTCTAGAACATCGTATGTAGTTCGTTTGGTGATATTTTCGGAAAATAAATAGTTCACGATGGACTTGCTCCTTGATGAATATTGCTTTCGTAAAACTTGTACACAATAATACATATACACTCCTCTTGTGGCTCTATTATCGGAAAACACAGATTATTTAATGATCTCTTGGCTAATGGCCATGCTCTTATATACCATAGCACAACACTTCATGCACAAGTTTCACCTGATTCGGTTTCCTTTGCTATTTTATGTAATTGCAAAGTTTGTGCGGATTTCTAGGAAAAAGTCCTTATGTTTTCTAAAATGTTTAATTAGATATATTATTTACCTTATTGAAAGGCTAAGTTTTGCTAAAGCATTCTTGAAAAGTGTTGGAAAGTGTTTCATAATCTATGCTTGACGCATGATTTTTCTCTCTTGTTTAATTTTCAAGGGAAGACCATGCTATTTTATTTATTTATTTGTTTATTTTTTTTTTGCAGAGCGACACAAAATCAATTCGTCAATTAACCACAGAAAAAAATTGCGAAATTTGCAAATTAGACTTGAAAAAAATAGATAAAATGGCAAATTAAAATTTTTTTTTTATAATTATTAGTTTATGTAACCTAAAGTGTTTACTTATACGTGTTTTTATTGTAATAAAATTTGACAAGCTATTTTAGGTTTTGAGTAATTTTTTTAAATTCTTTTGAGTCTGACCTGCGATGACAGATAAATTTTCTAAAATATCAAATTCCTTGGGGGGGGGGGGGGGCATGGCCTCCCCCAGCCCCCCTCAAATGGCGCCCCTGTTTCTCAATCACTTTGAATTTGAAATCTGCGGTGTAGCTCTTTTGCTTTTTTGGACATATTTTGAAAACACGTGCAATCATCTCCACCGCGTACAGAAGAGAACAGACTCAATTCTTCACCATTACTACGGCGAGCGCGAGAGAGAAAAAGCATTTGCATTGGAAGGAGTAGTTGCGCAGAGCGGATGCGCGAAGCAACGGTGCACGGAAGAAAGTTTCACTCCGAAATCGCGGACAGAAGAAAGAGCAGCGGAAAAATCGGCGCTGGGCTGGGACTTTTGGACTGTTTCAATCCAATTTTGTTTTCGGGGGAGGTTGGCCGTTCCGAAAAATTCGGTCGACGGGATGAGGATGTCAATAGATAAGCCGCACTGGAAGATAAGCCGCAGTGTGCAAAAATCGGCGTTTTTTTATAAGATAACCCACGGGTTATCTACACGAAATTACGGTACTTAATTTCCGCGCTTATAAGATGGATTATAAAAAATGGACAATTTTCCTAAACTGTCAGGATATCCGGAGTTGACAATTATTCAACAACGTAAATTCCGGAGTTTATTTACATTAAAATCATATACAGAATATTGGGACTTTGAAAAACTGACGTGATAAGCAGAGTGACGTGAAAACCGGGTGTCGGGATAACAAGGTCTGACTGTATATATATATTCAACTAAAATTAAACATTAAAAATAAAACTAAAAATGCAATATAATACTGCATAAAACCATTACTGGAGAAAATTTGCTTAGAATTTGTATGGAAAAAAGATCTTTTTTTCTCTCTTTTATTACATGAAACTTTTATTAAAATATATATATATATATTAAATGATTTCTTTTTCTAAATCAGCAGTTTTTAACCTGGGATACATTGCCTCTGGGAATACATGGTGGACCAGTCAGGGGTACATAAAAAATACATTGTTAAAGGCAGAAAACAAAAAAATAAATCAAAAACAGCAAACAAAACTGCAAACTTTACATTTACAAATAGAGACTTGTGTAAAAGTAAAATAGGCTATTCGTATAAAATGGAAGGAAATGCCTAAACATAGTAATTGGCTGATCACATGTAGCCAATATCTCCACCCACACCTAATAATATCTTGCAATAGCTTCACTCCATCTTTGTGAGCAAATTAATTAGTATTAATATAATTAGTAATTAATGAGTATTAATTTGAAATCTTTAGCTGATATTTAGTTTTTGAGTGAATATGTTGATATCGTGTTGCGAAAAATGGATAAATCATTGAAAACTGGGATTCTAATGAGAACTGCATCAAACATAGGTATATTTAGGTATAGACATAAGAATATTACTATTCTAATGAGAACTGCATAAGAATATAACTAATGAACAAAAACATTTAGGATGGATTTATGCGAGGAGTATGCATAAATAAAAAGTCGAAGCATTGGTACGTCCATAGGAAAAAGTGTCTGTGTGTGTGGGTGGGGAAAGCACCCTTCGAAGACCCCAAGACTAGACTAATTATTTTTTAAGATTTTATTAAATTGTAAAACATTTCAGTTATTTTTGAATAATTCCTTAGAAAAATGGAAATTTTGAAAAATATTGATTTTGTCTCAAAATTTCTTGTGGGTCAGACTTAGGTCTTAGCAAGTCAGGTTGTTAAGACTCTTACAAAAAGTTTGAGCAAAGCTTTGTTTCAGATGCAAATAAATACAGTAGACTCCTTCAAATCTGACAAACCAGAGGTAGTGTGGATTTTAGAATTTTGCAGATTTCTGTTTTCTTTTCTTTTTTTTTTTTTTAGCAGCAGTAATTTGAATGTAGTTAAGCATTGGAAATTATAATGAATGCTTACAATAAAGTAAAATATATTAAAGTAATTAAGTAAAATATTAAAATAATTTATTAATTTAATAATTACATAAAATAATTATGTAAATTAATAAAAATTCAGAAAAAGATTGAAATATTAAAAATAAATATTTTTTCTCTCTGCAATTGCTGTCACTGTTCATATAGAAATTTAATTTTTTTTTTTTTTTTAAATGTCATACATTGTTCTAGGGCTTATTCTACACAATTGTACCAAAAAACTAGTAGATGAACCAGAATCAAGCTTTTTTATAATCTCTACTTTTGAATTACTGTAAAACATATCCTGTTTTTTTATCATTAGAAATATTGGAATCAGCCATATTAGCCAGAATTACGAAATCACACACAAAAAAATCATTATAGATTAAAACAAATGAAAAAACAAAAGTATACATAAACAATGCAGTTTCAACAGTTACAGATATTATATGAAAGCTACTGTTGTGCTGTATTTTTATCTTACATAAGAGAATACAGTAAACTCTGTCTAAGGCGGAATCGGTCGAGACTGAGAAAATTTTCCGTGGTAGACAATATTCCGGCTTATGCAAAAGAGCTCCCCCCCTCCCCCCCCCCCAAAAAATGCACAAATCTTATTTTTTTTTTACGTTCGTAACTTTTAGTAATGTTCTTTAGAACAAATTTTTTAATAAAATTAGATTGTTATTAAGTTTATTGTTTTTAGTAATTTCGAAACACATTATTTGAACATGAAAATAAATATTACCAATACGAAATTGCTCTTATTAAAAAAATTTATGAAAATCATGTAATTTAATCAATACAATTACATACTTTATATTTCGCATGGTAGTTTAAAAAATCCAAAAATAATACTTTATCGATGTTTGTTTTTTCTTTCGGTTTACCATGCATTCTGCACTAAGGCGTGAGTTTGTTATTATCGGTATTATTATTTTTTTTATTTCTCTGAGCAAGACGAATAATTTCGAGGTACTTAATTCTTCTCAAGAAACCCTGTTTGAATTGCACCGCTGTCTTCAACGGTTTCAGAAGCGTGGTCATCCTCATTTGCTTTCCCAAGACAACAGTTCTTTTCAGGCGGCATTTCTGAGCAAAGTCTGGCAATCTATGTAATAGCATCGAAAACACTGATGATTTTTGTCAGGTCGGTGGCTGAAGAACAATCATCAAAAGACTCAATAATCGATCGCAACAGATATCTTTTGTAGCAGGTTTCAGCATTTTAATAACTCATTGATCCATTGGTTGTGTCACTGCAGTAGTATCTGCTGGAAGAAATTGTAAATTTATATTCAACAGTTAGACGTCGGCATGACAAGGTGCATTATCAAGGAACAAATTTTATTTTTTAGTTTCTTCAATCATTCGTCAATTGAACTTTTTCAGCCACCCCTCCATTAAAACAATCGACAACCAGTATTTTTTCTGAGATCTCCAAGTCACAGAAAGCTTAACAATAGTTACATTCTTGAAAAATAACGTCGTTTTCAATTTCCCAATCACTAGCTTTTTATAAACTGCCCTCCAAATTCGCAAAAAGCAAAAAAGTGACACGCTCGTTGGAGGTTTTACCTCAGCGTCATTAGCTTTTTTTTTTTTTTTTTACAAGGGACTTATTTGTCAAACTCGATAAAATAGGTCTCATTGCAATGATATTTGTCCTTCTCTTGTTACAGTAAATGAAAGTTTCTTTTCCATTCCCGAATTTCATGGTGTGGGACATCTTTCGGGTGTCAGCAAGTATGCTTCACGGCAATGTTGTGTAGATTATGGAAACTCAATCATTCACTGGAAGTTTTAAAATCCATTTTACCTATTTTTTCACAATGTAGTCCAGATGTGAGCAAAATTTTTACTTTAGCAATCAAAAAACATTCAAAAGTTAATGCATTAATGTCTTCATCTTTCACAGCACGTATCCTCTTTCTATTGAATGTTTTCAACTCTTTCTTTTTAAGCATCATAAATTTGAGTTTTATCATAATTAAATCTAATACAAAGATCTCCTACAGAATAGTTATTTTCTTTTAATTTGGTAACTTCGACTTTATCTTGCAGCGATGAAGTATTGCGTTTAGATTTTGAAGCCACTGTTACGATGCACTTACTAATATCCTTAGACAAGATTAAACGACGAAGAACTAAACACTCGTGAAATGATAGAGTTTTCTGAACATGCGATTTATTGGAATGAAGCATACGTCAATCGAATAGCGTTTTATGTTTTCGATAAAAAGCGTGCATCTTGAGTTGTAATAAACTGCTCGATGATGACGATCTTTCATTGATTGTCCTGACGCGAAAATCGGTTGAAAACTAAAATTCTGAAAGAAGTCTTTACAGATAAATGAGAAATGCTATTCAATTTTTTATTACTACTATAATACCTGCAAATTTGAAGTTTACACTCACACGTACACACACACACAAAGAGACAAAATAACTTCGGGAATGAGACAGTAAGCTATCAATTTGAATTTGAGTACAACTTTAAAACATAATATATTGTACTTTAGAAAATACTTATTTTCATAAATGTGCATCCTTCTAATAATAATAATCTTTATATGCAAATTTGTATAGGAAAAATGATTATTTCATTTTTAAAATGCAAGAATTAATTAAAATTTAAACAGTTTCTAGTTATTTAAATTAACTTTCTTAAACTATTACGGAATTTAATTAAAATTCTCAGCGTTGAGTATATGACGTATGTATATCAGTTTTAAAGTTTCATAAACGGAATGCTTTTCATGTTTAAAATCCTTTTTTCCACCTTATGCAAAATTTTGGTTTTGGTGGGACCTTAAAAACATTTCCGTTTCCGCGTTAGACAGATTCCAGCTTATGCAACAAGAATTAATGTTATTTTCTATGGGTTCGCCGGGACTTGAAAAATTTTCCGTGGTAGACAGATTTCGGCTTGCACAGAGTCCGCCTTAGACAGAATTTACTGTAATTTACACCAGAATTGTAAAACAGCAAAATTTTATGTCCTATTAATCCAGATTTAGCAAACGAAAAAGCTTGATTAATTAAAAAAATGTCTTGGAAAAACGATCACAATCCCCACTGATATTAGCACCATCTTGATTTTTTTCGGAAATAAATTCATATATTCTGCATGAAGAAGCTTAAGTTAGAGGCCTCTGCATGGGCTGGAATTTCCAGGTCCGGACCGATGTAAAAATTAAAAGTTCGGCCTGTGACCGAACTGTTTACATTTTCACAGTTCACAGCCCAGCGCATACAAAAATCAGTGAAAGCAGGCCTGGCCCGTGGAAAAATCAAATCACAACTCAATTTCTAAAAAAAAATTCAGATTTTCACTAACATACAATTAAGATTCCTTTAAAGAATACTGCATACATATTTATGAGGTAATTTTACAGCATATTTTAAAATTATCATGTGTTCACAAGACAGAAAATACACAATAGCAACATTAATAATTAGAGTCTTAGACGTTTCAACATTCAAATAAAGATTCATTAAAAAATTAATGTAGTTCAGAATAAAAAAGAAAAATGAGTGTTAAAAACATGATAACTTTTAAACTATATAATAAAAAGTAGATTTGTGAAAATATTTCTCTGTCATTTTTTAAGGTTTTTTCCCAAGTGCAAAGGAGCTAACTTTCTGACACATTTCTGAATTCATTTCTTTTTGGAAACACGTAAGAATGACTGATGTTCTTATTCAGAAACTATGTAATCGAATGGTGTTATCTATTTTTTGATAAAAGCAATATATCTTTAAGAAAATTACTGTCAAAGTTAGCGTTTTGAATGGAATTTCCGGAAGCGATAGCATGGGAAAGGAGAAAAACATGCAGTCACGTGACAAGAATCTCCTATATCTCGATAAGTAATTTATCAGAAATGGAAAACTCTATTCTATTTCAAATCCCTTCAATAGTCAGGCCTTTCAATTTTATGTCTTTACAGTTAAAAATTAGTCAGAAAATGTGTCAGAAAGTTTCTCATTGTTGAGCAGTGAATTTGAGAACTACCTTAAAGCATATTTCGAAATATAACATTAACAGAAGTTCATTATCGCTATTAATATTTTTACAAAACCTATTGCCTGCCATTCACATCCCAAGAACGATTAAGTCCAGTTCCAGCCCAGCTTGACTATGTAGAAAAAAGATGCAAGGCTGATCTCGACCTGGCAAGAGTCTGCTGAAAAAAATTAAACCTGGGATCAGACACCATGTAACTGTCCGATGTCTATCTCTACGCTGGACATGTTACATATCTGTATTGATGTTGTCAAATTCTCATCAGCTTGTGATGCACATTTATACTTATTCTCACGAAAGTCATATTGTATGGGCCTAAGGCCAGACAGACCCATGCAGACCTCTAGCTTAAGTTTGGTTATACAACCAACTCTATGAAATCTGAAAATATAAATTATCCGCACTACATGTTGGAATGTAAACAATGAAAATTGCAGTCAACATTTAAGCTCATAGATGAAGTTAAATGATGTGTTTTTTCATGAATTATCAATTTTTTAATGAAATAAATTGTGATTAAGAAAATTCATATATTTTGTACCCTGCATCCGAAAATAATGATTTGAGCTAAAGAAAAAAATTAACCTGTTACGGGGTTAAAGGCTTCCTAGAAAGTTTCCATTTCTTATAGATCCTATGGTTTCATTTTCATCGAACAGTGGTTGCCCTCTCTCTGCCAAGTATTGTATCTTTCTTACAACTCTTCCAAGAACATTTCACCAGTACTGGCATTCACTTTGATATACACTGACTATTTGCTTATCAATTCGATCGTAAGAAACTGCTCCACGATTTTTATTTGTACAAATTTTTATGAATTTTCAACTTTATCAATACTTTGATTACGTTTTCTTTCAATAAAAAAATTCACATATCTCGAGTAATTATAGAAGGCCAAAGAGCAGAATCGTCTGAATATGTTGAAAATGAACTCTTTTCATTATTTAAAGATATTTCCTTTTCACTAGCTGATATTTTTTCAATCATGGATGTATGAAATGTATTGTACATATCACCTGCATCATCTTGCATGCCTTCCATTTAGTGGAGATCCAAATCAGGTTTTTCAGTAGATAAAGTTTCTTCAGGGCACACATTTTCTGAATCGCTGAATTGAATGTACTAACACCAGCAACATTAACATTTTTAGTTATAGTACTTTTGACTTCAGTATTTTGACTGACATCAGAAAATAAGAAATGATGAATGCCTTTTTTAATTTTTTTTTTTTTTTTTTTTGGTCTAGTTCTTTATTTTTCCTTTTAAGACGCTTCTTCCATCCAGATAACTGTTTTTAAGCTAACATGATTAAGCAAAATCAATGAAAACTAAAACCAATTTGTTTGCACGCTACTTTTGTATAAATCAAAATTAAATAACGAAATAACGTTTCACGTGTGTAATGCTAAAAGTCTTTTAAGCATTCAATGGAACACAACAACCAAAACAAGTTTAGTTGACCTTTTCTGTAGCGATCTTGGAGGATAGAATTAGAATATTCTACTCTCCTAGATTGTAATGTATTTCTAAACGCCATCTAGCGAATGGATATTTAAGTTACCTCACCAGGTTTTGTATTGAAAATGTACATACAACGTCATTCATTTTAGGCAGAATGTGCCTACCCACATGCCTAAAATGAACTTATGCGTCAATCTTAGTATTCAGTAGGTAAAAAGTACGACAGTTTACAATCATGCTGGTTGCCAGTTAATAAAAATCCTTTTGGATTTTTGATAAAAACATTACAGAATACTACATTTTAAAGAAATTTTTTCAAAATCATTTCACTCATTTTGGGACCCTCGTCTGTGGCGGGCCCAAGGCCGCAACCTGTGTACTAATCAGGCTCTATGTTGAAGACTATCCAGTTTAACACTAATAGTTAAGCTGTATCAAGAGGTCTTTGATTTGCTTATGAATATTTAAATTATTGATAATTAGAAATTAGAAAAACTGGTTTTGCAGGAATGCTGTTAAATATCCTTGGAGTTTTGTACTGGTAGGAAAATATCTTTGGATTTGCTCTATCTTAAGGAAATTAGGTACCCTCATTAGATAACAATGGAGGAGGATTACTTTTTACTTCTAGACATAAAAAAATATAAACAATTTACCTCTGCAAAATATTTAGATAAACCTGCATAACTTTCATTACTACGAATAATTAAGGATTTATCGACTGTTCATCTTGAAAGTTTTTGAATTAACAATAAAATAACTCATTAAATAAGAGTTAGGCAATTTCCTTTAAAAAAATTATCATGCTGCAGTCTATTTGCAGTTTATCATAACCTTTACAAATAGTATTTTGTAATTGTGTATTTGTGCAGTTTATATCCAGCAGTTTTATTTAGAATTTATTGATTAAAGTCTATTCAACTCTGCTAAATAACTGCTTTCACATTTTATCAAAATTAGGTTTCTGACATGACTCTTTTAACCAATGTTTAACCATGGTTAAAACCAGTAAAAAACGTCGCATGTAAAAAATTTGCCAACCCTGTTGGAATATGAAAAATATTATAGAAATTTTGTTTTTGATTAACACAAAACCACGTGAATCACATCTGTGTTACTTTGAGAACACACATGACGTGTGTGTATAGATTCAGAGTTGTCTTCTGCTATTCATATGGTAAAGCGAACAAACATATAAATGCTAGAAAACAGGGTTGTTACGTTCATTTTGTTTAAAACAGTTGTTTAAAACATTACATTTAAAACAATGTTTAAAACATGTTTATTAAAGAATTGTTTGATATTCAAGTTGCACGCTTTATTTACGCAACAAATACATCATTTTCATGTGTGGATCATTCAGAATTTAAAAAGATGGTGTCAAGTATAAAACCTGGCTACAAACCACCAAATCATCATGAAATAGGAGGCATATTACTTGACAAAGTGCATGAATCTGTGCTGGAAACTTATAAAAATGATTTAAAAGAACAGATTGTTTGTGCTGCTCTTGACAGATGGAGTAACATTCACAATGAGCTAGTTGTAGGAATTACAGTATCTTGTAAAGGCCAAATTTACCTAGTAGATTCAATTAATACACCTGACCATTCTCATGAATTTAATTATCTTTGTGAGCTTGCAAGTATTGCCATAAATAAAGTAGAGGAACGCTATGGTTGTTTTATTGGCAGCTTTGTAACAGACAATGCTGCCATGAAGATGTGAAATGAGCTTTAAAAGATTGAGAGACATAATATGAATATTTTAACTTATGGATGTTCAGCTCATGTCTTAAATCGTCTAGCAAAATACATTAAAATCTCTAATATAAAAGCTCAAGTTTTGATATTGTTAAATATTTTTGAAATGATCATTTTGCTTCAGCAAAGCTTCAGGAAACAGTTGCTAAAAAGCTTGAGTTACCATCAGGTGTCAGGTGGAATTTCATGTTGGACACAATGGAGTCTTACATCAGCAATTGGTCACAAATTTTGAAAATTTGTGAAGATAATCGAGAGAAAATCAATTCTGATATTTCTAAGAAAGTCTATAGACTTGCAGTTAAAAAGAAATGTTGAAAATTCTCAAACATATTGCAATTGCATGTGACAAAACTCAGAGTAATAATTGTATTATTAGTGATGTAGTTGAAGTTTGGAAAGATTTAAAAAAAGAAATGTCAGAAATATGTGCTGCTAGTAATCTTACCATGATTACAAAAAACATTGAAAAAGCCATAGAAGACAGATATGAAATGGCCATGACATCTGTACATTTCTTGGCAGACATTACTGATCCATGCTTTAAAGGAGAATCACTTACAATTGATGAGACAAAAAAAGGCATGAACCTTGCAGCCGAATTATGTCCTGAACTAATTCCTATAATTAGAAACTATAAAGCTAAGTCAGCTCCATTCTCCAGCTATATGTTTGACGCTATAAATAATAATGCAAAAAAAAAAAAAATGATGTGCTGTCAGTTACCAATCATAAATTCGCTGTTCAAGAATCAAAGTGCACAATTTTGTAGAAATAACACATTTATCTTGGTGGATAAGCCTTGAAAAACACGTTGATAAAAATATGCTGATCACAAAACAATTACATACAGCTGTGTGGATAGTTTAGAAAGAGTTTTCGACTTTTGGCTTTGTGCCGAGCAAAACTAGAAACCAGTTAGGTGCTGATAAGGTTGCCAAGCTTGTTACAATTTTTAAGAACTTAATAATTAGATGTTTTAGTTTAGAATAAAAAATTAATTGTTAATTAATGTTTGGCATTTATTAAATAATTTTTTTCTTATTTACTGTTTTTAGAAAATATTTTCATTCTTTATATTTAATTTAATAATTTTTGTTTGCTTTAATCAAAATTGTGCTGTTGAATGAGAAAAAAACATTTTAAACAAAAACAAACACGTTTTTTGTTTTTTTCTAAAAAAGAACATTTTTTTCCCAGCCCTGGCTAGAAATTTCGGGAATGTCTGTTATGGAGGTTTTATTGTATATAGATTTTTCATCTGAAAAAATGTTTTGGACATTCTTTTGATAATCAGGTCAATCCAAACCCGACTTGCAAGTGTCAAAGCTCAACTCAAAACCACTCTGAACCCAAAACAATGAAAGTCAACCCAACCTGAAACAACAAAAAAAAATTGTGCCAACCCTACCCGAGGATCGGGTAAAAAAAAAAGCTTGTTACTTGAGTCGATGCATAAGTCTAGTTGGAAGCCCCATCCTTTTTTCCCCTTTTCTAGCACTTCTGAATAATCACCTTTCATGTAGCATCATTTGTATGCAAACATTTAAAAAAGAGTAGGTAAAATTAAACTTGTTCTTTTTTTAAAATTTCATATGTTTTCGTCTTTGTCAAAAAATTACTTCAACACCAGATATATAAGCATAAATTTTAAGAATAATTGTACTTGCATGTTTATTTCATGTAGTTCAAATTAAACTGTTACTTTTGTGTTAAGCATATTAGGAAAATTACATATTGTCAATTTAAGGCTCCGTTCAGAAAGGAAAAGGGCTCACTGTCATGGTAAAGCAATAAGATGTGGTTTTGAACAAAAGGACAAGCAATTCAACAATGGAAAGGAGATTAGGAGATTAGATCGAACTTCTCCCTTTTACAGGACATCCAGCACTTTCCCTGTAAAGCCATAAAAGATGAAAAATGCTGTGTAACCACAAGAAAAAGCCGCCTGACCAGAAGAAAAAGCCCAAGAATAGACTGAAACGTCTATCTGGAGCTTAACACAACAGAAATTTTTCTCAATCTGTATGTCGTGACTTACCACATGAATTAACTTTTAAATGCTATTGGCCAGATAGGTCACATAATACAAGTACAAAATAAATATATAAAATAATGTAACTGACAGGTAAAATATTTGGGATGTGACTTTGAGTGTTTGTATTAGGAAGGTAGAAAATTAAGAAATTGATCAATATCCATTTTGTGTGAAAAAAAGTGATTGTTAAAATAGGTTGAGTGTTCTCACAGCAGTTAAAAGTTACGTTTTTTTTAAAAATTTTGATACAGTCTACATTAAATTTTCATTTATCTTCCATCTTTTTACTACTGAGAAACTGAATGTGTTTAATATCTTTAACCTTTGAAAACATAAAAATTACTTTCAGAAACCTTATGCATTTGTTTATTTATTTTTTACAGCTATAGACTCTAAAAAATATATAAAAAGTGCACAAATTTTTATGTTGATGATATCTTGTTAAAACACAAAAATTACTTTTATTTTCTTATTTTCTCCTAATATGCAGAAAATTCACCAATCTAATGTAAAAATTAACAGAAATTCTCCAATCTGATGTTGCATTTTCATCAAATCACAGGTGTGTTCCACCAACTGTGCTGCCTGGTACTTTTTTGTATTAGAAACAGAATTTTTAAGTAACCCCCACAAAACAAACAAACAAAAAAAAAAATCATGATATTAAGCTCAAAATTTCCTGAAAATCAACACAGAAATTTCTTTAAAGAATAGGAATTTTTTTTTTAATTGTAGGGTTGTTCCAGCCAATTTGCTGCCTGTACTATCCTGATGGTCCACAAACACAGAGGAAAAAGGAAAACGGTGGTAAATAAGAAATTAAGAGCCACTGCCTTATAGTATTATACTAAGCATATGAAATAAATAAATGTTTCCTACTTTTCAAAAGAAAATAAAGCATGGTAAGGTCTTTATTTATTAAACAGAAAATATCAATTATTTTAAAATGCTTTTTATAACTGAATAACCATTACATAAACTCATTTTTAAAAAATACTCACTCAATTGGCAGTAATATAAGGCACTCTTATAATCACGAGACATAAAAGTCGACAAAAACTAAAAGGTAAAAGAAATAGTAATTAGTAATTACAAAATATTTACCAGAAAAATAAAAGTTTTCTGTCAAAAATTTAAGAATCAAAGCATATTTATACATAATTATGCAAGTGCAAAATATCACATTTTGTTCCTTAAAGCTTTTATATTTGATAACATAAAGTGTACCCCCTAATAATACAAACTTCCAAGGGAGGCCATTTTTCGACCACACTAGCCGAAGTCTGCATTAAATGATGTAAGCATTTCAATCATGTAAAAAAACCCCGTTAAATTGAATTAAGTTTTTGGCAAATTAAATATGTTACAAATTTTATGCTAAAATAAACAACATTTTTCTTTAATTTAGTAATTTTAGTGAAAAAGCAAGTTAACAACCATTTGTTAATATAAAAGAATAAGTTGCTTTAGACAAAGAAAGTCTGCAAAGAAATTGCTGTGCTTAGATAATTTTACTTTAATTAATCTCTAACTTTTCTTTGCAATAGTAGAACAAATGATTTTTTACCAGAACATTTTCCAGTTTTGTGACACCTCGAAAATCTGGTCTTTATATCACATTTAGACTGGTAATATGGGTGAACAGCCACTATCAATTTTTGAACTGATCATATTTTTGGTAGTGAAATGTTTTTCTTTCTCTTCATCACTGTCATTGACAATTTCTTCATTTCTCCATAAAAAAAAGGTCACACCAAAATTGCGCTTGAAAAAAATAATGTACAAAACCATGACAAATGCAAAATTCTGCCTAATCTGTGAAAAATTGTCCACATTATCCGAGGAGTAGTACACATTAAGCGATGTCTTTAACATCAATTGCAAATAGTAAATGATGGAAAAAAAAAAATGAATTTGTCCTCATTAAATCAGAGCTATGTCTTAAGCGAAGACGCATTAACAAGAGTCCACTGTATTATGTGGAGATGACTGTAGTAATATCTTAATAGCAATCATAGACCAGATATTAATAAATGAACAAAATAATTCTTTACACTCTACATTTAATGAATATCACACAAAGTAATGCTTTAATAGAACATTGACAAGTTAAGGTGAAAATCCTTTAGCTGTGATAACCTTGTAGGGATATTAGAATCCTGCAACAATCCCATTACAGATCCTGCCAAAATTCTCAGTCAATGAAAAAATTTGTACAAAAATAACTGATTTTTTGTTGAGAATTCAGTGTGATGGAACAGGTATCTTCTACACAAGCAACAAATAGCTACACTGCTTGAAATTTTTATTTTAATTAAAAAACAAACAACAACAAAAATGCAATGATTTGTAAATCAATTGTATTTCATTGCTTGTGACTAATTAAAACTTTTACAAAAGTTATCTACTTAAATAAAGCCTTGCTATAACTTTCTATGAATCTCTAAGAGAGCTGATTTCCAGTTACAAAGTATGAAAAATTTTTAAAGTCTTTGAGTTTGATTTTCAACTACAATATATGCTGGAACAACTTACTTAATATAGTTGAATGTTTTTCAAATGTGCATAAGTACAGTTCTAATTCATATAGCATTCTGAGATAAAGAGTGTACTAAAGATAAAGATTTATTTCTCGGTATACTCGGTTATAATCAATTTGAAAGTTTCTTTAGAAGAAATTTTACATCTGTAATCATGGGTACAACTCTTGCTTTTTGTGGTGGAAAAATAGATTATATACATGATTTAGTTACCACACTTTGCAAAATGACATTTACGATCAACCATTATTGGCATTTAATCTTATAGTTTGGTGATAGATTTTTGGTCAACGGGATAACTAAGTAGTACCAAAAATACATATGTAACTGGTATTTGAAAACGAGGTTTTCGCCAAATTTTCGTTTAAAAAATCATGCCTAACCCGATGCGTATATGACATCTGGCCAAATATTAAATGAAGTCGATGACATTTAATAACACAAACGATGACATTTAATTTCAACTTCAAAGCAATGTTTTAATTTACCACTCGAAAAATAAAAAAAAATGCTAACTTGCGAGTTGAAAAATAGCTATTGGCGAGATTTGCACCCGGCTAGCGTAACAGTACCAAGAATTCTTTGCAACCATTGAAACTTTTATGTAGTTTTATTCGAAAAAGAAATTTGATTTTTTAAACAAAAGGGAAAACTTTCGGCACAGATGTCATATACGGACCCATACTGGAGCGATTTTTTTTCTGACGCCAATGTCATATACGCAACGGGTACTTAACTGGTGCCATAGTATCATTATTTTGCTTGATTTGGTAAGCCGGATGTTGCTGTTTATGCGTTCCCCAAATTGGCGTCGGAAAAAAATCGCACCAATATGAGGCCGTATATGATATCTGGGCCAAACTTTCATATGAAAAGCGAAGGGATCAGAGTGTATTTATTTATGGCAGTTACAAGACTTGGACTATTATAATATAGATGAAATGATGGCGATAGAATAATATTTGGCGACTTATCACCTGTACCTGGCTAACATTAAAGTACCAAAATGGCACCAGGAATATAAAAAGCGAAGTGGTTCGCTAGGAACTGTTGATGATAGTCACATGACTTAGGCTATTGTTATAGAAATAGTTTTAAAATACCGGGAGACAAAGACTCTGTACACTTAATTCATTTTATTTTAGCTTCTTTTCAAATGTTTAACTGATCCTCTTTAATCAAACACGAAAACAACCATAGGATGTCTTAACAGCAACTGATTCAACCTTAAATTTTTTAAATCAAAGGAAATTGAATGGAAACCGGTTTACAAGGAGATCTGCACAGCTTTTTTCAGTATAATTCAATCTTCTATTATACAGTATGGATCCGGTTAACTGGTTTCCGGATCCATAAACGGGATCCAGATAAAACCAGTTATCTGGAATGATATTTCTGATAGACTGATTTCAGAATCTTTGCAGAAAAAAGTGTCATACACTGCCAATTTGACACAGGCTTTGCTTGAAACAATTGTATAATTTGATGACAACATCTAATATTTGAAATGAAAACATATTTAGCTGTATTTTAGAAGTTTTAATTTTTATGCAGAGGAAACAGGAGAATTTTTGTTCCTAAGGGATTTCCATAAATTACCTTCTTTTAAACTCTGGTTAACATTTGATCTTTCTTGCATTGATTTTTAATCAAAGTAATCTAATAATTTAAAATCAGAAATAATGTCACAACTACACATATTCCACAAAACTTATCAAATGGATGCTGCTTTAATGCACAACCAGTCAACCAGAAAAACCAATTATCCGGAATACATCTGATCCCAAGCATTCCGGATAAACGGTTCTGTACTGTATTTTTAAAACCGATCAGATTAGTGTGTTTTTAGATTCTGCAGTGTCTGAACAGGGGTTGGTGAGCGTAGCTTGCAGGGGGCAGAGCCCCCTAGTATAAGTATATATACATATATAGGTATATGTAATACTGGCACCCGGCTAACCGAAAAGTACCTCAATTTTTTAATAATGGGTTCTAGAAAAAAAAAATAAATAAATAAAAGATCATGCGCTTAAATTTGCTTTATTTACTTAAGGCTGGTCTCAAACCTAAATTAGCATAATTACAAAGTCATTTTCATTCATAAATTCCTTATGGCCTCACTTATTCAGATACCGATAAATTGAATAATGTTTTTCATTTTCCTATAAAACAGCAGTTACCAAGCTCCATTGTTACACGAACGACCCCCTACTTAAAGTATCATTTTTTTTTGCAATCCACAAATACGTAATTTTTTGCGTAATCTATCCTAGAGAAAAAATGAGCTTTGATACAAAACATACTCACAGTAATAAATAATAGTAATATGAAAGTGGAGTTATCAAAACCTTTTACTATATAAACAAAATATGTTTATTAATGAATGTGTTGGAAAAAATAGTGTTTAAAAGCTAATGCAATTTATGGCAATGTTCTGCATCAAATGACATAGTTAGTGGGGATTGAAACTTCTTTTAATTTTAGCCTCAAGACATTCTCTATTTAAAGTTTAATAAAACACTGTCTTTTGACAAATTTATATATCTATCCTATTATATAAAATCCTAATGAAACGAATTTATGAAACGACCGATTATGTTTCATGGTGATTTCTCCTAAAATAGGGAATATTATGCGGTGAAATTAACACAAAAAAATCTGTGATTCCCAGATCTCAAAACTGCTATTAGAATTTCAAAATTTGAATTAGTTTGAGATATTAATTTTTTTGTAATTTGAATTTAATTTCTCTAATGATGGCAGCCAAATTATTCCATTTTTGTGGAAAAAGGAAGAAAATGGATAACGATAGGGATTATTAGATTTCTTCTTTTTCGCCATTTTCAAATTAAAATTATCTTTTATTTCAATTGGTAGTGAAGACAATATTGCGATTAAATTATGTTTTTCAGGAAAATTTGATAAAATAAAATCTAATAAACAGATTAAGTTATGCTATAATATTTTATAATGCTATAAAAAGTGAAAATATGTTTATTAAGATTGAGGATCGTTTTATCGCACAAACGGCGACATTTTCAAAATCATTCACGATAGAAAGTATTTTCACATAATTTAAAAACAATAAATATAGTAAACAATGTCACGAGACATCATGCATAATGAAAAACATTGCAAAACAAAATAAAAATAAAATTAACTTGGCTATTTGCAAGCGTTGATTAATTTTTACTGTTGTTACTAAAATTACATAGCATCTCTTTCCAAATTTTAGGTAAATCAAGGGACACTGAATCATTGCAAATATTCCTGTTGCGTAAAAATATCTCTATTGATTTTCAGATGATGGATGGTAAATAAAATCTTGATGTCTAAATTAACTTGCTATTTTTAAAATCGATCTGTAAAGGTTCTTCTCTCCATAATCTGGCCAAAGCTGTGGTTCTTCTGTTGTATTTGATGTCTGCTGTATGTTCTTTGATTCTAGTTTTAAGTTTTCTGCTTGTCATACCTATATAAAACTGCTTTGTTCCATCTTCTTTGGTGAAAGGTATTTCATATACTCCTGACAACTGGTTTGACTCAATTGGATCTATTTTCTTGCATACTATATTTTTTCATTTCATGGAAGCTTTTGCGATTAGGGAGATATTGAATTTATTGAGTTTATATTTCAAATGTTCAAAGAAACCAGGAAAATATTGTAAAGTGGATAACATGGAATTTTGTGGATTGAAATTTCTTTTCTTTTTATTCTTCATAATAATCATGAAATTCCATGTTATCCACTTTACAATATTTTCCTGGCTTCTTCGAATGTTTGAAATATAAACTGAATATCTCCCAAGTCGCAAAACCTTCCATGAAATTAAAAAATATAGTATGCAAGAACATAGATCCAATTGAGTCAAATCAGTTATCAGGAGTATACGAAATACCTTTCACCAAAGAAGATGGAACAAAGCAGTTTTATATAGGTATGACAAGCAGAAAACTTAAAACTAGAATTAAAGAACATAGAGCAGACATCAAATACAATAGAAGAACCATATCTTTAGCCAGATTATACAGCGAAGAACCTTTACAGATCGATTTTAAAAATAACAAGTTAACTTATCCATCAAGGTTTTATTTACTATCCATAATCCGGGAATCAATAGAGATATTTTTACGCAACGAAAATATTTGCAATGGTTCAGTGTCCCTTGATTTACCTAAAATTTGAAAAAAGATGCTATGTAATTTTAGTAACAACAGTAAAAATTAATCAATGCTCGCAAATAGCCAAGTTAATTTTATTTTTATTTTATGTTTTGCAATGTTTTTCATTATGCATGATGTCTCGTGACATTGTTTACCATCTCATTGTTTTTAAATTATGGTGAAAATTAATCCACGCTCGCAAATAGCTAATTTAATTTTTATTTTATTTTATGTTTGCAATGTTTTTCATTATGGATCATGTCTTGTGACATTGCTTACTATGTTTATTGTTTTTAAAATATGTGAAAATATTTTCTATCGTGAATGATTTTGAAAATGTCGCCGTTTGTGCGATGAAACGATCATCAATCTTAATAAAGATATTTTATCACTTTTTATAGCATTATTTAACTTAAAATAAAATCTTTTTTTCATATTTCAATCATCAAGAAACAGGCTATTTGATAGACATAAAAAAAAATTCATTTTTGCAGAAAAATGGCAATAAAGGGAAAATGAAAGTGATTATTAGATCCCTTTTTTGTCGTAATTTTGAAATTGAAACTAAAAAATTAAATTATTAAAAACAGAATGAAAAATTTAAAATCAGAATTAAATGATCAGGTGTTAAAAGCATAAAATAGGGAAAATTACGTCAAAATATTTACACATAAATAAAATTTACGAAAACTTTAAAATAATAATAATATGCAAAATGCAATTAAAGGTGGTAATTACATGATATGTAAAATGCCCAAATATAAATATCACCATATTTAAAGTGCTTAAAATAAATTATCATGCGCGAAAAACTTTTAATGGTGAATACTAGGTCATATTTAAAAAGCCCAAACAATAATATTCCCAACTTCTTTTAAATTAAATAATATATGTGCCCATGCATCTTAAAAGAGAAAAATAAAATAAATTATTACATGAGAAAATGCATTTAATAGTGAAAATTTCGTCATATATTAAAACGATAAATTTTTTTGGCAATTTTCATTCCCGAGAATTTTACTGCGATGTTACACGGTATAAAAGTAGTGCGGCTAGCAAATCTGTTTATATGTTAACATCAGGAAGAGTTCCAGATCCTGTTCTGGTTTTCTTGGCAATAAATGTTTCGATGTAGTTATTGCAATCTTCAGCATTTGGGATTGCTTTTTTTATTACTTGAATGCTACTAGTGGGTAAGTAATTTTGCATACACATATTTCTATAATTAATTTTTTATTTAATTTATAATTTTCTGTTTTTTTTAAACAATATTTTTCAGTAGATGTAATATTATGTAAATATTTTGTGTGTGTGCATTTTTATATGTTTTAAGGTGTATATAATATTAACCTTTATAACATAATGTTTTAATTTCACATGTATACATATAATGAATATATGAAATATATATATGTATACAGTGTTTATTTACATGTGTATTTAATATGTATTTATATATGTATATATAATTACATACATATATACTGGGTGTCCCAAAAATGACCGACGATTAAAAAAAAATTCTTGCAGGAGGGTTATGTATGATGTCAGGAGTTTTTTTACTGTAATTCTAGATTTTAGTTCGAATTTCAAACAACAGATGGTGCTGACAGCGATTGGCGTTCAGTCGAGGCCGAAACAAACTTCACTCAGCATTGATGCGTAGGAAGGAGATTAAGGTTATGGAGTGGGTCTCATTTGCCAGTACAATCTTGCTCTTAGGGCCCGATTCTGAACTCATTCGATATGGAATGCCTTGTTGCCATGGAAACAACAAATTCTTCGATAGTGGATTACAGCGTTCAGAACTGGTTAAACAAGGCTACTTCTATTATTTGCTTTGAGGTATACTGTTAAAAATATCGTAAAAGATTACCTCTGTTTTTAAAGGCTATCTATTTTCTGACCAATGAGAACGCTCGATAGATGTTTATGTAGCGTTCTCATTGGTCAGCTTTAGTCAAAAATTGGTCAAAAAATAGATAGCCTTTAAACACAGAGGTAATTTTTCACGATATTTTTAACAGTGTAGTTATTTTGAACAACAATATATTGTTAACCATTTTCACGATTATTTTTTAACATTCATAAAAGCCTACTGATGAACTTCCTTAAAAGATCTAAAATTTCTTATAATGTACCGGGTGTTTCAAAAATGACCGACAATTTGAAAGATCAATTAAAGAAAAATGGATGGTGATAGAAATGTACGGTTGGCTGCATTCTGCTTAGGTAACCAGTAAGACTGTGCGAAATAGGAATTTCTTAAATCGATTTACCATCCATCTAACATCGCGATTTAGCATTAAATCGCAATTTAACAGATTTTATCATTTAGAATGTGGAAGCTTATTTTTAAATTTTTAGTAACAAAATACGGACTTTTTGCATCCTCCCCCCCTCCTGTATTATTTAGTATACTTAGCTTTAATTTTTTCAAATACCTTTGAAATGAGGTAATATTTTACATATAAAAAATCTCTGAAGGCCCCAAAACACTCACATTTTTCCATTTTAAAAATTAGTGACATATTTGAATACACTTTATAAACTCATTCTTTAAGAAATATTAAAAAAGAAAAGAATTTTTTTTTGATCTGATATGTTATGGCCGTTATAATCTAAATTTCTTAATGGGATGAGGGGCTTCTCCTAGTTTACCCAAACAGCGCCTCACTTCTAATAAGACACATACTCTTTTCTTTTTTTACAGACAAAATTAAAAACTTGTTGGGGGTGAAAACTAACTAAATTCAACGAATTCATTGATGAATTTAACTGTGTATTTACCATGAGAAAAGTGTAAAAAAAAGTGGGAATATGTGAGAAATAAGGTGCACTTTTCTTTCTTTTTAACTTTCAGATTATAATAAAGTTTGTTTAACATAAATGCTGACATTCGTATAGTGGATAAAGAAGGATTGAAAGTGTGAGCCTCAAAGCACATTTTTGAAATTGTTGATTTTTTTTTCGCAAGTGTTGGCACCCTGTAAGATTAGTAATAAAATAAAATCTTAAAATATATTTCTTTTTAATGATAACAAAATGTAATGGTAACCAAATGGTAAAATGTAATGGTAGTAATGGTAACCAAAAAATGCCTCATTCAAACGAAAAAGTATGGCAACCTGATGGCAGAATATAGCAGCAGTTATAGTGATAATATCATTCTATCTTCCGTAACCTGGTAATATTTTTTAAAGAGGGCATATTGTTTTTAGAGGCATCGAAGCCTGAATAAGGGTTGGCAGGCGTAGCTTGCAGGGGGCTTAGTCCCCTAGTGTATATATATATATATATATATATATCATTTCACGATATTTTATTTTAAAGTTGTAACAGTTGTAGTGATAAAATTGCGCATTTTTAAATGACTTCTGATTGATCACCTGTGGGTCATAATCAACAATTTTGAACCTCTGCTATAAAGGCAATTGACTTTTCAAATATTTTGTGAAAGTTAGTATTTTAAGCCAATTTTCAGAATGCAACAGGCTTGAAAAAGTTATGAGAAAGCAATTAAGATGTATCCTAGTTACAGGAAAATGAAAATCAATATTCTATTCTTAGTCACTTAAATATCAGTGCCTGAAAACTGCATGCAGTTACATTAGAAAAGGAGTTCAGTAATGTATCAGAAATGCTGTTGCTCAGGTAAAAAAAAAAAAAAAAAATGAGAGCATCCTTAAGAGGTCTGGTCACTCAGCTTTGGAATTCTTCTCCATAATGTTAAGTCTGTGGTCTTTTGATGCATTCTAATATTTAAAATATCTTCTCGGGAAATTCATATTTTTAACATCTTTTTTCTGTGTACTCTTCTTAAAGGATGTCTCTTTTTTTTCTTAGTTTTCAGAATATTTCTAAAATCTATGCTGAATTTAATATTTTATGTGTTAAAAGCGGGCGAACTGTGAGTAAGATTTTAATGCTTCATATAAAATTAAGTCTATAGAAATATTTCGAGAACTAAGAAAGAAAGAGGCATCTTTCAGGAAGTATACACAAAAAAATAGAAGTTAAAAATATTAATTTCCCGAGGAGATATTTTAAATATACGAAAACATCAAATGCCCATTGAATTTACATTAGTGAGGGGAAATCGGAAGCTGAGTGACCAGCCCCCTTAAATAAAGTGTTCAGCATTCAGAATTAAAGTGAATAAGTCCATTTTTTTATTCTACTGAGTTTCAAATGAATTTTTATACCATAGACAATTTATTCAGTGCGGAACAAAGCATGTCCCAGATTGAAAATTTGAACAAATTTGTGAATAATTTTTTATGGACTTGATTCACTTTAACTGAATGAATGTCCTAAATGTCCATCTCAGTCTGATTTACAGGATAGCAAAATAAAAGTCTCTTACTTCAGAAAGGATTTCAACAGGAGCGCTACAAGGCTCATCAGCATTAGCATTTGAACTAGATTCGGTCAAGCTCTTATTCACTTCATCATTGTTATTAGATCTGAAAAAAATTAATTAACTGATTAACATTATTTATCATCAAAAGAACAATACAATTTAAAAATTAAGATCAACTTGAAATCCCAGTAGCAGAAAATTTTCCAAATGTCTGCAACAGATACTTCAGGAGCAGAAAATAATCTGCAGGAAAAATATTTCACAAATGAAGCGTTAATTTATCAAACGATCACCAGGGATGTAGTGGAGGGTATACGGTGGTATATGCCGTATACCTTCTGGATTTTTTTAAGGAACATTGTATACCCTCTGTTTCTTAAAAAGCTATAGTATATACACAGTGGTGGGAGTCAGCCGGTTTGCACCGGTTCGGCAGAACCGGTTGTTAATTTGTCTTGAGTTCAGCAAACCGGTTGTTAAAATGATACTTCAAATGCGAAAACCGCATTTACATCAATTTGCTTTCTTTAAATGCTTATCTGCACAACATTGTTTTGTAGGCATAACTTTGTGATAAGTCCGGATTAACTTCATTTAATAAAATAATATTTCATTTGGAACAATAATATATTTTTTCTTCATCAGTCGTGTAAGAGAAAATTCAACTTAAAAGAAATTTTGAAGAATTTTGGTAACTAAATTGACAGTCCTAGGCTAATCCCAGTTACATGGTAAGGTTATTGAAAATTACACTAACTACTTATCTATACTAATAAAAGAAAGTTTTGCTCTGTCTGTGTGTGTGCGGTGGTTAGCAAAATCTACGGCATGTGCGAGTCTGAAAATTTTTGTGAGGCTAGCTCAAAATGTCTCTTGATGCACCTGAGACACAGAATTATAAAATTCTAATAATTAGTTGAATTATTAAAAATCTCAACTCACTCTCATTAAAAACTGAACTCAGTCCTTGCGAGAAAGAAAAAACTCTGGCGCATGCACAGAAGCCTTATTTACGCATCAGTTGAAAATGAATAACGAAAAGAAGAAATTTCGGGGGTATTTTGTCATTTTTTATTAACTTACATCGGCCAAACTGCTTAGTAGTAAGGTTAAAAATGAAAGACATATGCTGAAAGATCTATGTCTCAAATGCCGCAATCAATTAAAAAATATATCGCAGTTAACCACTTGAAAAACAATTTTCGAAAAAGGTCGTTTTTCCGAAAAACTTTTTCTCCCTTAATACAACGCCCCTCCAGGGCGCAATTTTGGAGGTACCGACAAACCAAAAATATGTTCTTGAAGTGAAATCCTTTTCTAATCGGTGGTGCAATTGGTTTAAAATAAATATGAATTTAACCCTTTCAAATACACCGGTAAACGCAGGTCACTTGGCGCCTCACAAAGACGATATTTTTTCTAGGCTAAAAATAACTAAACGACCGTATTCTTTCTTTAGCATCTTAACAAATAGACCAGATTTACATCACCTACAAAAATTTTGAAACGTTCGAACGGGTAGAAATATTTCTTACAAAATAAAATGTGTGAAAACTTCGACGAAATTAGCAAAAATCTGAGTGTTTCGTTGGGCTTTCGCTCCTTCAGGGTGAAATTTTAGAGGTACTGACAAACCAATAATATGTCCGTAAATCTGAAACCATCTTCTTATCAATAGGACAATTGGTTTTAAAAAATAGGAATTTTAACCCTTACAAATACACCGACAAATGCAGGTCATTTCGCGCCTCAAGGAGACGATATCTTTCTACGCTAAAAGTAACTAAACGACCGCATTTGAACACAATCTTTTAAGAGTATCTCAAATTCAGATGGTATTGAGATTCTCACTGAATCAGATTTACACCATCTACAAAAATTTTGAAACATTCAGACGGGTAGAAATATTTTTTACAAAATAAAATGTGTGAAATTTCAGCAAAATCAATGAAAACCTGGGTGTTTCTTCGCGGTTTCGCTCGCTTTCGGTGTTAAGGGTAATTCATGACGGGCCCAGGCAACGCTATTATTCGAATAAACGGTACTTTGCTTTGGTGCGGAATGTTCTCTGTTATCGCTGATCTATAGCTAATACTTAAATAGTCAGATTTAGATACATACTTCCAACTGCACACTTTTTATATTGTTTTATAAGTTTTTTAAATGAAAGTGGTTATTTTCGTAAATGTAACAAATCCAAAATTTTGATAAGTTCTTCTAGTCTTATAATTTATATTAAGAAAAATATTTTTCCAGCTCTAACAAATGAAAAGACATTGTATGATCTAAACTTGCCGAGTCATGATACTTTGTATTTTACGAATTTCCAGCGTTGTCTGGCCTGTGTTTTTTTTGTACTAAGAAAAGGTAAAAATTCCTAAAATTTCTAAATTTCATAACTCGAGAAGTTTTGGTCTTGCAAAAATTTGTCTCACTAGCTATAGCATGGATAATATTTTTCTAAATATGTTAATTACAATTTTAGGTCATGAACATGTTTTAATTCTTAAACTTACATTTCTGTTATTTTTATATTATATTGTTTTGATGCATTTTCTGATAGAAATTATGATCAGGGTTTCATGATTGCTGAATATTTATTAACGTCCTTTTATAGGGCAACATGTTTCAGGATTTTTTTCACCATACCAAAGGATCAAAGTTTTTTTAACAATGTTCTTATAATATTGGAAAGTGTTTCATAATTTATGTATGATGCTTCATTTTTCTTTCATTTTTGTACATAAAAAATCATTCAGGCAGCGAACCGGTTGTTAAATTATTTGAATCTCATCACTGTATATACACTGTAGGGTATACCCTCTGCTTATAGCGTATGCCCTTTGCTTTTTTTACGACTACACCACTGACGATCACTTACCTGTAATTACTTTATGCATTTTATTCATTTTCATAAATAATAATCTTAAGTTTTTGTATTGAATGCTGTAGTCAATGGATGTAATCCTAAAAGTTTTTACAAAAAGCATGTCATTCATTGTTTTTAAATACGCAAAAACACGGACAAAGCCATCAAAATATGATCTGTCCATATTAAATAAGGATGTATATTAACCCTATTACAAAGAGAAGATTTATATTACTTTTTATACACTACTTAGCTTTTAAGAAGGAATTAATTGAATTGCCATACGAATCAATACAAAATCTATGAATGGTTAACAAACAATTCGGTTAGCGAACACTGTTAAGGAATGGATTAAGCTTGTTAACCGATCACCCACTGTACTATATATAGGGTAGATGCTCCAGTAATGGACACCCTTAAGGAATTTCTTTTAAAATTATTTTTTTATTAATAGTTATAATTATTATATTCCAGTTTTTTCAATATTATATTTACCTATCAACAATATTTAACCATTCTTATAGTTTCATTTCCCAATATGAATAGAAATTTAATTTTAAATAACAGAAATATATCAAAACACCCAAAAGCCCAGTAATGGACACCCCATAAAAATTAATAAATATAATTGATTTTATGACTGTATTTAGAGTCAGAATTTAATTAATACATACTAATGAAACAAAATAGTTATTTTCAAATAAATTTAACAATTAGGATACCAGTAATTAATAAATATTTGTGATAATCATTTACTGTTTGCATCAATTATTGTAATTATCAGAAGATCGATGTTTTAACTATTTTAGATGGATAGTTTAAAATACTAAATATCAGGCAATTACAGACATCAAATTATTGAAACAGTGGGGAATTTAAAAGGTAATTTAAAAAAAAGTTTTGGAATATTAGTGTTTAGTTTTGTCTCACTATTTTTTATAATTAATCTTCCAGAGACTACTTGATGTATCATTTATAATAATTAATATTACATGTATGAAAGAAATGATATTGTGAGTAGAATATTTTAAATACTAAATAAAATAATTTCAAAATAAAACTGTAGAACTGATGTTTGAGGCCACTGATCTGCAGATTTACTAGTTTCATGAATATTACCTATAACTTTCATTAATATTACTTTTTTTTTTGTTAGAAGTGAATAAGGAGACATTTATGACAGAAAATAGATTTTTAATAGCTTCTGTAACTTAATTATTTTTATTTAAACGGAGAGGGATTAAGCCCTATGAGCCACTCTTTGACTGTGCTCTTAAACAATATTTTTTGCTTCCTGGCTGGTTTGATTGCCAGATTATAAAATATGCAAGGTACATATACATAAAAAAAAAGAATAAAATACTGAAATTTTATTAATCACATAAAAGAACTTAAAAGCAGCTATTTATAAAAGTTTTAGTGTTATTACATTTTGATAAGTATAATTTAAAAATTAAATTTGATTATTTAGGTTTGCAGTTAAGTCAAAATATTTTATGCAGTATAAACATTAATGAAATTCATTTTTAGCAATGTCTACATGGGGTGTCCATTACTGGAAAAGACTAATTAACCATCCCAGTAATGGACACTCCTCTTAAAACCTTAAAAATAAATGAAATTTTGTAAATGGCCGTTAGTATATAAAATTCTAAGTTTTCTATTACTACTCAAACAAAAACATTCAAATTTTGCAAGAAAATAAATACATAAATCAATTAAACGAAGCCAGCTCTTTGCCTCTTCATTAAGATTTTCACAGAAAAGCAGCGAAACTTTGAAACATTACTTTCTGCTTCCTGATTGGTTTGATTAAAAGTGTCAACAATAACCCAGTTTTATAAAACATGCAAGGGGGAATTATAAAAAAAAAAATAATTAAAGCTAAATATTTATTAGTTTTTTTTTTTTTTTATGAACCAAAAATATCAAGGGGTGTCCATTACTGGCACATCTGCCCTAGCTACATATATGTGATACATAATCTAAGCTTTGCGGTGATCTTGGCGAAATCACAACTGCAACCTTGGCACAGTAATTGTGGGGGCTGCTATAATAAACAAACACCAATATATTTTATGAACATCGATTTAGCAGATTCTTTTTTCCTTCTAGAATTACAAGTCTGCATCCAATTTCCAAATCAAAATATAAAAAATACCCATTTACTGATGGTACTTTTCCCGTTCTAACAACATTTTCAGTTAAAAATTATTAATATTTACCGTTGCAAAAAATTCATTTTCTGAATGCCGATTTCATATTTTTCAGTAGAGTTAAAATTCTGCATTCGTTTCCAAACCAAAATACAATAAATAAAATGAAATACCCACTTATTCCTGGTACTTTTCTGATTCAAACTATGTCTTGGGCTTAAAAAAATATTAATATTTACTAGTATATAACCACGTCAAAAAAGACGGAATGATTGTCTGAGTTTCATTTTCATATGACTTCACGCAAACAGAATGAAGATTTTTATTACTGAAGGGTTTGTATTGAAGAAAAGTACATTTTAAAAATGACAAATGATTACTACAAATACAAATGATGAGGATTTTTTTTTACTTAGTAGACTCCCTAAAATCTGCAAACACCTAAAATCCGCACATCATCACAAATGTAAACAATAAAATTTACAGTTCAGATGTAGGGGCAAAATTAGAGAATCTTTTAGTTTTATATCATTCTGTATGTATTTTAAAATGTAATTCTCGATAATATGACTGAACTCGTGGTTTTTCATGAAGGAAGTATAAATTTATTTGTGAAAAAAATCAAGATATTCTTGATATCACTGGTAATCACAATCAATTTACCAAATATATTTATGTATATTAATGAAGCTTTTTTGGTTATTAAGCAGGGTTGCAGAAAAGCCGGCTAAAATTTTAAAAAAGCCATGCCGGTGGCTTTTATTGGTTTTAACCGGCTTTTTTTTGGCCAAAATTGGCTTTTATACAGTGAAGCATTTTAATTATAGACTACACATTTTAAAGTGTTTTTAATTAGTTTTAATGACATTTAACTGATTTAGAATATAATAAGTAACCCAATTTCTCAATAATAAAGCCATAATACTGGGGAAAAGAATTAGATCAGAGCTGCTAGTATTTTGAAGTGAGAATTGGAAATATATCAGCTAAATTTTAAGAGTCATATCAACTGCTTATCTGGTTTACACTGTCCTTTTACCCCCAACTCCCCTTTTTTTATTTCATTTTTACTGCTTTATAAAATTAAAGAGGACAGTGATTACTAAATTACTTAAGAAATTTTAAGAGCTATTAATATACAAGTCTTATTTTATTTCTCATTAACATTTAAAATCATACATAATCACAATAAAAACAGTATTAGGAACAGCATATGCATGAATATGCACACTTTTAAGTAGCAACAAACTTTTCAAAATTTTATTTCAAGAAATTTTATTTAGCGAATGCACTTTTGTTTCAATTAATTGCTCAATTTATTTTTATACACTTATGTATCAAACTCTCCTTAAACATTATACCCCTACTAATTTCTCTTTTAATATTTATAACATAATCCTTCGTTCTCTCCATACGGACTCTTAAGAATGTTTCCATCTTGAAGGGCCTCATTTTGTTATTGTTTAATGAAATCTAATCTTTAAAATGTGTAGTATATGTGAGGCTATGTAATATGCATTTTAAAACACCAGTTTAAAGTCTAATTTATATTCTTTTCAATATATATATATTAGGGATGCACCGAATAGTGATTTTGGCTGAATGCCGAATATTCATCCAACAGGCAAACCGAATACCGAATATTCGGCTAGCTGAATAGTAACTGCTAGGCCGAATACTGAATATTTGGCCTGCCAAATAATAACTATTCGGCCGAATACCGAATATTCGGCTTGTCGAATACTTTTATATTTCAAAGTTTAAAGGCATTAAAATGTTAAATTTTAAAACAATTTTACATAATATTTAAAACAAACTTTTATTCTAATAAACAAGAGCTTTTTTCAAGTAAACTTTATGCTGAAAAAAATCTGCTTTGAGTTATTTAAGAGGATAGTTATAAAAAAATTTTTAATTTAATAAAATTTTAAATTTCATGGCTTCTTCTGAGAATTAAAACAAATACAATTTTTTTTAATTCTAAAACAAGCATTTTAAAATCAGAGAAATTGTGAAAAAATTGGAAGAAAAACTGTACAGGATCATATATTTGCTTGTCAGGGAGAGACTAAAGTAAAAGTTAATAAATAATACAATCGATTCAAATTTTATATGATGACAACTTAGCAAGAATAACTGTTCTACTCCCTTTGATTAAGCTAGGAAGTTTTTAAATGCATCCTAGATTGGTTTCTGGAATGGGCAATCATTTTCAGAGATTGTAAACATTGTTCTTAAAATCTTAGCAAGAAAAATATTTTTTACAGGACATTGTTCAATAGTGTTAGCTCTTAAAATCTTAGCAAGAAACAGATTATTTACTGGACAATGTTGAGGAACTTGCATTTGTACATAATTCCTATGAAAATCCTCATGATTGGTTAATTTTCTTAAATAATATTTAACAAACAGCAAATAAATAATGTAAAAACATTAAATATGATCATGTTTCTAATTATTCTGAATATCTTTATAAGTTGACTGTTAAACGTAGAAGTTGTATCAGGTTTTAAAAAATGTTTTT
The DNA here is from genome assembly GCA_963932465.1 of Maratus speciosus. Taxonomy (NCBI): domain Eukaryota; kingdom Metazoa; phylum Arthropoda; class Arachnida; order Araneae; family Salticidae; genus Maratus; species Maratus speciosus. The sequence goes on along the minus strand of OZ010800.1, from coordinate 251,595,433 downwards.
AAAGTTTTTTTAAGTATTCGGTTCGGCCGAATATTTCGATATTCGGCCAAAAAGAATATTCGGCCATGCCGAATAATTTGCTATTCGGCCAAGCCGAATATCTGGTATACCGAATAGTTTGATATTCGGTGCATCCCTAATATATATATCTATATATGTATTTATATTAGATATAATGCCATTACTAGAACTAGCCTTCTAGCAGTTAAAGATTTATTTGACCAAATTTAATAAAAAATTACAGTATGGAACCATTTATCCAGAAACCAGTTAACCGGAAAACCAGTTATCTGGAATAATATTTGTGATAGACTGATTTCAGAATCTTTGCAGAAAAAGGTGTCATACACTGCCAGTTTGATATAGGCTTTGCTTGAAACAATTGTATAATTTGATGACAACATCTAGTATTTGAAAAGAAAACATATTTAGTTGTATTTTAGATGTTTTAATTTTTATGCAGAGGAAACAGAAGAATTTTTGTTCCTAAGGGATTTCCATAAATTACCTTCTTTTAAACTCTGGTTAACTTTTGGTCTTTCTGGCTTTGATTTTTAATCCAAGTAATCTAATAATTTAAAATCATAAATAATGCCACAACCACACATATTCCACAAAACTTATCAAATGGATGCTGCTTTAATGCACAACCAGTTAACCGGAAAAACCAGTTATCCGGAATACATCTGACCCCAAGCATTCCGGATAAATGGTTCTGTACTGTATAATTCTTTTAGTAGAAAATATTTATAAGTGTATAAAAAAATAATGAATCCAAATTTAACACAAATTAACTGTAAACCAACCTTTATAATTAAAGCCAGCTTTTTTTAAGTGGCTAAAACCAAAAAAAGCCGTCCGGCTTTTTTTGGCCTGGCTACAAGCCGCCAACCCTGTTATTAAGACTAAATAAACCTGAAATAAAACATCCTTACTTTATGATTTTGATGTATGTTTGATATTCTTTGAATAATTCTAAGAAAAATCTATTTCATCTTTATTTTGCTTAATTATACATTATTACTTACTTACTTGACCTTCACTTTTAATAATTTCATCATTTTAAAAATTATCTTACTTTTTATCATTTTAGTTTATTACTTTACTTAATTATTTTAATATTTTATTATATTATAAACATTCATTATAATTTTGATTGCATTATTACATTCAAATGACTCTTTAAAAAATGTAAACAAAACAATGACCAGAAATCCGCACAACCTCTGGTCCCAAGCTGTGCGGATTTGAGGGAGTCTACTGTATTAAATTTCTGAAATAGTTAAACAATTGGACAAAACAAACAGCAGTATTTATTGCAACAATAATAATTAGCAAAGTGAAACATGATCTGAAGATTTCACAAAACATTTAAATATTCAATGCGTTAAAAGTTTTTTTTTTTTTTAAATATATTATTTTTATAATCTCAATAATGAATGGCTCAATAAACCGCTTTCCATTAGGGACAGAACAAGGCACATGGTTAAGATATAGAGATATTTTATTAGAACTCTGTGGGATTACTCATCTATGGAGCTTTACATTTTGTTTTTAAATATGGATTTGGTGCCATTTATCATCAATTAATATAAACAAAGGAACTTTTTGTTAAAAAAGCTAACATTTTGTTTTTGTTGGGTTTCTTTAATAGAAAATATGCAGTACAAACTCAAGATTTAATTCAAGATAATTTTTTAAAAGCTTCATCTATATAACTTTAAAATTTCATTCGGTATAAATAAAACCAAAAGTTACCAATTATAATTTTTTATTTCATAAAATTTTTATTTTATTTTATCAATTTTTAAGAACTTAGCTTAAAGCCATTTGAAATTATAAAATTTATATTTCATATCAAGTGTAATTAAAATGTGAGGAATAATACAATACCATGTTATGTACTACATATATTAATTATATCAATGCAGATAAAATTTCAATTTTTAACATAATAGTATTTGAGCATAAGTTTGGAGTGAAAACAAAATTGTAATTTAATAAGGGAAAAATAATTTTCGGCCATACTAGTGCAATCATGATAACATTTTATATTTCAATTACATCTAGGGAAGGGAGGGGACTCATTTTTAATGCAAACAAAATTTAAAAAATTAAGCGGATAAATGTTAAGTTCTTAAAAATTTATAAAACTAAATTAAAATTCTATCAAAGAAATAATAATAATATTCATTTTATTTATATTGAATGAAATTTTAAAATTATATAAACGAATCTTTTAAAAAATGATCTCGAATTACATCATTAAGTCCTGCATTTCTTTTTTCTTAATAAGAAACTCAAATTTCAGTCAAATGTTCTTTCATTTATATAAACTGTTGATAGATGGTACCAAAATGTTTAAAAATAGACGGAATTTTCTGTAAAAGCTCAGGTCAAAGGCGCTAGTGTAGTGAATACAGCTTGTACTTCCGGACAATTAACTGATTTTTCACAAAATTATGAGTTGGTATGAAAAAGCAAAGAACTCATTTCAAAATATTTTAATAGCAGAATCAGATGTTAACCTGTATTTTTTTTTTCTTTTTAAAATGAAACGCTGTAAGAGTCATTCGTTTCTAGATTTGGAATTTGTAGTTCTAAATGGCAACAGTCTTCATTTGTTTATATCTGGTTCTGGGGTAATAGCTGGTTATCCATTATTTTTAATTTTGAAAACATTATAAATGGATAGTTTTTGAAGTTTTCTTTATCATATTCATGTCTTAAATGAAGGGAGGGGGGGGGGAGGCTTCTATATCCTTTAGGTTTTCTCAGGAACTTTTAGTCAGAATTGAAAGTTTAATACAAGTAAAACGTCAGAAATTAAATCGGCAATCATTATAATGGAGGTCCATTACTTTGTAGAGATTTTCATTTAAAAATATAAAATTAGAAAAATTCAATGTTTTAACACGTCCAAAAGCATTTTTTTTTTTCTCCTGAATAATTTTCTTGAAAAAAGTTTATTAAAAATAAAAGAGATTACACGGGAAAATTGCTCGATATATTTTATTAAGGCTAATCTAAAAAATACATTATTCATTGCTCAACATTTTAACACATTAATGGACTCATTTTTAAATGTAAGAGAACAAAATTAGCAGACATCACTGTTAAAGTGATTAAAAATCAAACAGCGTTTTTCATTTTTTGCCAACTTTGAAAAATATCTTGCATTTATCACAAAATGGAAAATGCTATTTGATTTTAGAATTTCTGAATAAAAACATTTTCCAATTTTAAATGTTTATGTATAAAAATGAAATCAGGAATGTAGCAGAAATTAGCCAGTTTAAATTTCAGAACAGCAGAAGAAAAAAAAAAAAAACACCTAGCTCCAGTCTAATCAAGGTTGCAAGGGAGAAAAAAAAAGACATGGAGGAAAATATTAAGAGATGCGTACTAATGGAAGTCATTATTTACAGATTTGAACAACAAAATGGGGATTTAAAAAAAAAAGTCTGTACTTGTTAGTTATCCTGTCGACCAAATTACTGTCGCCAAATTGTAAGATGAAATGCCAATAATGGTTTGCTTTCAATTAATTAATTGTAAGATTAAATGCCAATAAAACCATTAATTCGACGTGTTATTTGTATTTTTATTAATGTTTTACTAATTTATTTGATCTTTATTCAACCTTTACACAGGGGCTCGGACAGCATCTGACCGAGTTCGCGTGTATTCTCAGACAGATGCTGTCCGAGCCCCTGTGTAAAGGTTAAAATAAAAATTATGTCAATTTGTATAATTTGGCGATTTATAAAAAGTGGCGAAATTGGTTGACGGGATAACTAACAAGTACCAAAAAGTCAAACCAAGGGTCGTAACCAGCGAGTCATATCAGGGGGGTTGCTCTGAAACTTTTTTTTTTGGGGGGGGGGGGAGAGGCTAACATCTTTTAACAATCTATATCTCTTGTGCAAATTAGCCACTTCACCGTTTGCTCCGAGATAAGGATCCCGGGAAAGAAGTACAAAGCAATTAGGAATGTCATACCTGCTAAAACAAAAACCTCATCTACAATAGAATTTGTTTCCATCCCGTGGGATTTTGTGTTAGTAGATCTTACTGTATTTAATGCAAAACATAGATTGCATCTGACACCTCATTAAAATTTTAATAAAGAAAATTCGTGCATTGCACATTGCATTTTCACTTCTCATAGCCTATAACAGCTTTGACTTTATTGAGTATATTTTGGAAAATGTAGCAATTAAATATATTTCTGATTACATTCACAATTGATATAACAAGTAAAAATTATTAATTGGTGTTAAAAGAACTTTTAAAAAACTAATTACTTAACAAAAGTAAAAGGATGAAAAATCACGCATTGAACACTGACTTGGGTTGTACTTTGCAATTTATTACAATATACGTAGTACCCAATATTGATCTCACTTAATTCAGTTAGTTCATTTAGAAATTAATAGAAAGTAGCAAACAAACGTAATTTTGATTACAGAATAGTTCTCTAAAGTATAAACAATAAATTTATAAATAAAGTTTAAATTTTCAATAATATTAAATTAAAATAAATCCAAGCAAGATTAGAAAACAGCTGCCACATTGGCAAATTTTATTTATTCATCAGACTGATCAAAATAAGTAAATATTTTTTAATTCTAAAATTATCTTCATGCTGAATATTCCATGATTAATATATCACTCACCGCAAGAAAAGTGACACATCTCGACAAAAGTAAATTTCACAGGAGATGCAAAAGAAATTATTTTACTGTAACACGAAATTATATCTATGCAGGAATTAAAATGTGCACAAAACCCTAAAGAATGAAGACATAGTATAAGGTTTGGAGGGTTCAGGGTTGGCAAGTTTCTGCCAGAGTGGTTAAAACCAGCGGTTATAACCGGTTAAAACCGGCATGGCAGAAACTAGTTTCTGCCAGTAAGTGGCAAAAACTGGCAGAAACTCAGAAATAATATTAATAAGAACTTTAATGTGCAATGATTCTTAATTCATACATGTATTTGATGTGTAAACAATTAAGTTAAAAATTAAAATTAAAGATTATGAATGTTATTCAAAGTTGTAAAAAAGTTTCAAAATTATCATATAAATATACTTTGTTTATATAATAATAGGTACTAATTTTTTTTCACTTGAAAAACAGAAATTTTCAATGGTAGTCTGATGCTGTACAAGTTTAACTATTTTATATTATTGTTTAGAGTTGAATTTTTATTTAAAAGTAAAAAAGGAAATTTACAAAAAAATCTGATATTTTAACAAATGTATTTTTCAGAGTATTTTTAAATAAATAATGCAATGCAATAACTTAAAGATTATGATTCTTGTGAAAATATATAAGTAAATAATTGAAGCACAATAAATAACAGAAAAAAATTAATGAAATATCTTGCACATATAGGTGAAAACTGGGAAATTGAGTTAGTAGCCAGTGGCCGGTAGACTCAGTTTCATTAGTGGCCACTTTTTAAAGTTAGGGGCCACTATAATGTTTCAAACTTTCTTGACATCTAGATAAACTATAATCGCTGTATATATACATATTTTTCTATAAATAAAAGTTTTATACCAGCCAACTATTCATGATAAGAATAGGGAAGCAGTCAAAATTCAAGAAAATTACTTTAAAACCACAAAATCTGTTATCGTATTAATTTTTTAGAATATATTTTTGGATTATTTGTATATGTTTATAGACACAATTATCAACCAAATTTCTATTACTTTTTTTACATAAAAAATAACTAAATCAAAGTTCCAACAGCTAAGTGTATACAATAATAAAAAAAAACAATCAAATAAAACACAATAAAATATTATTTGGGTTTTATTTAATAAGTACATGTGCTATTAACATACTACACAAAATTAGTGATGGGCGATAACGAGATGTTTTTCTCGATTGTCTCGATTGTATGGACATCTCGATATTTTTCGATTGTGTAAATTTTTTCTCGATGACTCCAGTTTGCCAATTGCTTTTATACATCATATATTATATATTATATACGTCATACATTTATCAAGAATCGTCTGCGGGTGAACTGGAATGAGTCGGTGTTAATAAAGACAAGGTGACGTCGCCCGCTAGTGGGCCTCTCCTTTAATCGCGCCCCTAAGTTATACGTAATCTTGTAATATGAAATCACGAACAGGTTACCCGCTATATACGACACCGTATACCAGGCATGGTGTGCACGCACTACAAAATCTTGTAAAAAAAATATAATCTCGAAACGAACGAACCTCGGACCAGATCTCTTATGGGAGGGGTCAAAGTGAGCGGAGGGGCAAAGTAGCTGCATAATATGAATAAGCCGTCACAGGTCTTCAGGCCTTTCGAACCATATGTCACACGAGGGGTCTGGATCTGAATTTATAAAAATGCCCTTCCCGTGGATGCAAAGTGGGGGAATAGTGCGGGAGGTGGATAACATGAGTAAATGGTCATAGGCCTTTCCAACAATATGTCACATGAGAGGTCTCGGCTAAATTTAGAAAAGTGTCCTCCGTGGGGGAAAAGTGGGGGGGGGGGATTACCGGAGGTGTATAGCATCAATAAGTAGTCACAGCCCTTTCCAACGATATCTCACATGTGGGGTCTTGGCTAAATTTGTAAAAGTGTCTCCCCGGAAGTGGGGGGACGGACACCGGAGGAGCATAACATCAATAAGTAGTCACGGACCTTTCCAACGATATCTCACATGTGGGGCCTTGGCTAAATTTGGAAAAGTGTCTCCCGGGGGGGCAAAGTTGGGGGGACGGACATCGGAGGAGCATAACATCAATAAGTAGTCACAGACCTTTCCAACGATATCTCACATGAAGGGTCTTGGCTAAATTTGGAAAAATGTCCGCCGGGGGGGCAAAGTGGGGGGGGGGGCTGTCACTGGAGGTGCTTAACATCAATAAGTAGTCACAGACCTTTCCAACGATATCTCACATGAGGGGTCTTGGCTAAATTTAGAAAAGTGCCCCCCGGGGGGGGGGGCAAAGTGGGGGGGACGGACACCATAGGTGCATAACATCAATGAATAGTCACAGACCTTTCCAACGATATCTCACATGAAGGGTCTTGGCTAAATTTGGAAAAATGTCCGCCGGGGGGGCAAAGTGGGGGGGGGCTGTCACTGGAGGTGCTTAACATCAATAAGTAGTCACAGACCTTTCCAACGATATCTCACATGAGGGGTCTTGGCTAAATTTAGAAAAGTGCCCCCCGGGAGGGCAAAGTGGGGGGGGGGACGTACACCAATGGTGCATAACATCAATGAATAGTCACAGACCTTTCCAACGATATCTCACATGAAGGGTCTTGGCTAAATTTGGAAAAATGTCCGCCGGGGGGGGGGACTGTCACTGGAGGTGCTTAACATCAATAAGTAGTCACAGACCTTTCCAACGATATCTCACATGAGGGGTCTTGACTAAATTTAAAAAAGTGCCCCCGGGGGGGCAAAGTGGGGGGGACGGACACCATAGGTGCATAACATCAATAAGTAGTCACAGACCTTTAAAATGATATCTTACAAGACGGGTCTTGGCTAAATCTGGAAAAGTGTCCCCCGGGAGGCAAAGTGGTTGGACGGCCACCGGAAGTGCATAACATCAATAAGTAGTCACAAATCTTTCCAACGATATGTTACATGAAGGGTCTTGGCTAAATTTAGAAAAGTGTCCTGAAATTTCATATATTATACATAATATTTATCGGAGGGCTCCATAAAAAAATCCGATCTAAAATGATAAAAACGGAAAAAACTACCCCCCGCAGTGGGGGCCAAATTGGGGAGGGGAGGAAGAAAGTCTCATAATATGAAAGAGTCATCCGAGAGCTTTCCGATAACATATCACATGACGGGTCCAAAAAAGTTTGAAAATTGCTCCCCCTCTCTCCCCCCTTTGGGTCCACTCTTCCGCCCCGGAATTTACGCAGCCCCCACTTTAAAATTTTTATGTTCAATAAATAATATTTATTGGAAGTCTGCATAAAAAACCTACATCTAAAATTATATTTAAATTTATTATAGAAGTTGGCTTAAAATTTGTTCCCCCCCCCCCCCCCCCCCAATTTCACCTTTGGGGGAAGAAAGGTTCATAATATGAAAGAGTTGTCAAAGGGCTTTTCGATTATATGTCACATGAAGAGTTCGGTAATTTTTTTAAATTGCGCCCCACCCACTCTCACGTCCTCGGAACTCACCCGACCCACCTTCCTCTTTGAAATTTTTATATTTAATAAATAATATTTATCGGAGGGCTCCAAGTATGTGACAGCTTGGTAAGGCTAAAATAAGAAAAACATTGAAAATTAAAGCTTCATTTCACAGTTCATTGTCATGCCTATTTCTTTCTCCAGCTTGCCCCTCGATATCTCTTCTCGGCCCTTCTTGGCTGAGCGTGAAATGACAATCATCGAGAGTAACATTTCGGAGAAAGGACGAAAACTGATTTCTCATTCTCGACAATGTCATATGAAATGTCGAACAGAGACCGAGAGCGAGAAACGAGAAGTGACGAAGGAAGCAATGAGTTACAGTCGGTGAGATATCTCGAAGTAAGCGAGAGGTTCGCCCTCGAGCAGAATGTCTCCTCGAGATAAACGAGCAGTTAGAGTCCAGAAAATAGATCTCGAAGTGCGAGAGAGAGCTCTCGCACTTCGAGAGACAGGAAGCTTTCAGAAGAGTGAAACTTACCGCGCTTCTGGTGTAAGTCACGATTTCCCAAAGGAGTACATGTTTTTTTTTCCCATTCGCTTTTGTTATTAACCGATATGGGTTAGGAGGCATAGTGGTTTAAGTTATCAGTTCGAGTTTCAGTTGTTGATATAGAAGTTTTCTATTGCATTTGGCGCCAGTTTGTCTTTGATTTTCAATGTTTCTCTTATTTTAGCCCTCCTAAGCTGTCCCATATCTCTTAATATTAGAATGCTATTGTTAAAACAAAACTGCACTGCAAAATATGTGTTTTCAAGATTTTAAGTGTCGCCTCAGGGAAGAGGATTTTTCAAAATTATTTTACCCACTCATGTAATATATTAAAATAAGGGTAATTTCATAACCTTTCTAAATCTACCTTTCTTTTGTCAATCCAGTGTTAATTTTAGACCCCTGGGCTTAAAATGTTCTAAAGGAATATACTTAGCGGCGGTTTTTTTCGTACTCTGGTACAGTATCTTTCACTCATAGGAAAATTATAAGACTAACGTCAAATTGTGTCTAAAATCGAATAAAAAATATGGACATGTGTTTCTTAATTTTAACTCCCTTCTTCGCTTCAAGAGGGCGCTTTAAAGTTTTGTTTCTTCAAACCTTTAGTACACTGTTTGTCCAAAAATTATAAAATTCTCAAAATAAAGTCTTTTCACTCTTTCCTATCTTCTCGTATCAATTTTATTTTTACTACCACCAGGGGGCGCCGCCCAGTGAAACATTTTACTTTTAGCCTCAGGCTATTATTATTTTTAATCTGTTTTTCATAATATTTTGTCTCATTGTTTTTCTTCCTTGTAGATACTATTCTCTAAGTTCTTGACCCATTCTGACTATTTGGGCACTCATTCTGGACCAGCTGTGGCCCATCGGGCCCCTCTTCATTTGTCTGGCTCTAATCACACGCTTCACTTGTTCTTTTACCATTTCTTCTTTTTCTTCAATTTTTTTCTTATTCAATGGTTCTTTTTTTATTATTTTTTTTACCATTCTCAACTTCCCCTAGTCCTCCCTTACATCAAGTTAACTTCCATCCTTGGTCTGCACTACTGTCAATTTGGGGCCTAATGCCCCTTCGGGGGGGGGGGGGTCTTCTACCTTTTCCAGGCCCATCATCTAATACCACGTTGGTAAGGATTGGAAGATTAAAATTATTCGAAATACCAAAAATGAAGTCCATTGAAGTTTTATTTTAGTTATAGAATTCCCTATTAGCGGATATATTTGCCTGTTTACCTTTCTATTTTTCGATAACACTCCTTTGTTTTCGATAAACGGAGAAATTCAACAGCATTAGACTCACTTTAGACATTTAGGGAACTTTCACTTGTATCAAACCTTCTGGCTTTATCGAAAAGAAGAAAATGCTAATCGATTCTAGCTAATGCGTCTAAAATAAAAAATGAGCTAGTAAATGTGTTAGAAACTAGCTACTTTGGATTTTGATACAGACTTGAAGAGTCATGTTGGAATCCCTAGGCACTGGAAAACAATTTCCGTGTTAGACAGGTTCCCTCTTAGCAGTTATATTTGTCTGGTTGACCTTATGTTTCTCGATAAACGGAGAAATTCCACAGCATTAGACACACTTTAGACATTCAGGGAACTTTAACTTGTATCAAACCTTCTGCCTTTATCGAAAAGAAGAAAATGCTAATCGATTCTAGCTAATGCGCCTAAAATAAAAAATGAGCTAGTAAATGTGTCAGAAACTAGCTACTTTGGATTTCGATACAGACTTGAAGAATCATGTTGGAATCGCTAGGCACTGGAAAACAATTTCCGTGTTAGGCAGGTTCCCTCTCATTAGTTATATATGTTTGGTTATCCTTACGTTTTTCGATAAAGCTGTCTTGTTTTCGATAAACGGAGAAATTCCACAGCATTTGATACACTTTAGACATTTAGGGAACTTTAATTTGTATCAAACCTTTTTCCTTTATCGAAAAGAGGGAAATGCTAATCGATTCTAGCTAATGCGTCTAAAATAAAAAATGAGTTTTTAAATGTGTCATAAAGTAGCTACTTTGGATTTCGATACAGACTTAAAGAGTCATGTTGGAATCGCTAGGTACTGGAAAACAGTTTCCGTGTTAGGCAGTTCCCTCTTGGCAGGTATCTTTATCTTACTGTCCTTACGTTTTTCAAAAGAAACTTTTGTTTTCGATCAATGGAGAAATTCCACAGTATTTGACATTTAGGGGAACTTTAAACTGTATCAAACTTTTTGGAGTTATCTAAACAGTAGAAAGGTTATTTGATTCATCAAATGCGCCATAGTTACGTGATTTGGACATTGCAGTTTCATAAAGAAGAAAGGGGAATTTATTCCAATGCAAAGAAAATCATTTTAAAATACTGAAAGTCAAATGAGATATCTTTATAAATTTCTTCCATAAGATTAGCATTAGCGAGCAGGTCTTTTCAATTGTCTGAAGTAACCCATTAAGCCTAAATCAGGAGAAAATAATTACGATAGCAGAATTATCGAGCAAACCCTATCACTACTACGAAAATTTCGGCCAGAATAATAGCTAAGTTTTCCAACAATTGTTTTTACCTCTCTCGTTATAATCGATTGTAAAACATCTCGATTGTAGATTCTAAGAATTAATCGATGGCTGTATCGATTGTGATTTTTTACGATGACGATTCTTCTCGATTGTCGAATTTTCGAGAATCGCCCATCACTACACAAAATTATATACAGTTGAAATCTAAGCTGGTGAGTGTATTTCGCAGGATTAAACAGTATCTCTTGATGAAAAATAATCTAACTGGTGAGGATGTGACAGGAGTCGAAATATTGAAGATACTGCAATGTCCTTAAAATTTGCTTCCATCCAGTAAAAAAAAAAAGGAATAAATTATTTGAAATGCATGTGGAATCAAAGCTGATGAATATATTTTGCAGAATTCTTGAAAATAAATAGAAATTTCTTATAAAAAATAAGTGAGGAGCAAGCACATGGCGAAAAGTGGAAATATTGAAAATACAGCTAAATCGTTGAAATCTGCTTGCATCCAGCAGGAAAAAGAATTAACCAGTTTTCTACTTAGGTGTAATCAAAGTAGAGATGGATATTTCCATGAAAAATGCTGTATTTCCGTTAGCGATCGTTAACAGATTTTTTAATCGCCACATGGCGAGTGGCGATCGATGGCCGATTTTTTAATCGCCACTTTTACAAATTTAATCGCCACGTGGCGAGTGGCGACCGCTAATTTTCACCTATACTTGCACAATTATTTTACAATATTGAAAGAACAAAATTGCTACTCAAATATACTATTATTACTTTTTCCACAGAACATTCCATAGCATAGGACAAAATTTTGCTAATCTTTCTGAACACACTGTTTCTTTGTTTTGAATGAAAGAAAAGTTTGAAAATATTCTTTCAAGACTATCATTACTTGCTGGCAATGTCATTATTGAGGATGCAAATTCACCAGTATTCGTTTTTAAAGATGACCACCACATAGAAGGTAAGGGCAAGACATTTTCTAGGGCTTCCTTGGAGAAATATGTTTCTGAGGCAGGAGTCGATTTTGCTTCAAAGGATATTATATGTGGCACAAAATTGGGATTAATATCAGAAAGCAATTTCCTTGCCTTTTCTTTATGCTCATATGTCAATTTTCATCCCATATACTTAGGATGAAGTAAATAAGTTAGCATATGGTAGTCGGTTATTACTGTATCAAATCTGCTTTGAACCTTTGTAGTTGTTTGTTTTGTAAGTGCAAAATGTGGTTGGAACATTTTCAACTAACAGTCTTAATAAAAAAGCTAAAATCTTTAACAACGATTTTATGCACAAATAACATACAGACACGACAAAAATATCCCATATAATCGTTTTTTGTCGTGTCTGTACGTTATTTGTGCGTAAAATCATTGTTAAAGATTTTAGCTTTTTTACTAAAATTCGCACGAAGTTTGATCTATGCTTATAACAGTCTTAAATTGAAAAAAAAAAAGTCAGATTTGTTCCTTTGAATACTGTATTTAAATGAAATGTTTTTTAAATTCATGGAATTACAAGATCCGCATATAACTATAACATTTCTATGAGAGATAATTTATAGTGTTATTATTAAATTAATACGTTAAATTACAGAAAATTATTTTGAGCAAGTATTGAATAGTTTTCTTTTCTTTTCATTGTTTAATTAAAAATAAGTATTGGATATAGTTTTGTATTTGATTTTTAAACTGAAATTTTAAAATACTCTAATAATTGTTTACATATAAAATTATATAACCATACTATAACAAAAATTTTATCTGTTACATTACTCATTTTTTCTAATACAAATCTATTTATTTTTTAATTAAAACTACCCACAATATTTCATTTGCTATTTATACGGAATAAAATGTACTTAAGGAATTTAATACTAGTAAAAAAGTCTCATATTATGTCATGAAATATGTTTATGCCAGTTGTTGCCAGTTTCTGCCAGTTAAAACCGGTTATAACCAGTTTCTGCCACTGGCAAGGCAGAAACCCTTTTTTGCCGGCAAATAGCCAGCCCTGGGAGGGTTGGATAATTTTAAATCCTTACACAATCCACTCCTCTTCTGTGATCACAAATGTACAAATAGTGTAATAAAATGATTTTCCATATAACTACACTTATGAAACTTTTTATGTAGCAAGACACACTTATGACATATGGCACCCATGGCATGAAACAATTAATGGTGCTCAAACATGGTTTTTTTAATTACTCCATTTGTATAAATTGACAATATTTTTCTTTCGTAATTTGCTTCTACGAACATTCTTGTTTTCAACAGAAATTGATTAGAGCATGCAACTTTTTCGCTTTTGAAATAACACTAAACACATGATATTAACAGACAAAACATTAAATTAAAGAAAAAACATGTTTTTAGGGACTAGCTTGAAGACCATTCCTTCACTATTTACTGATCAGGTGAAACCATATGCCTATTTCCTTTCACCATGCAGAGATAATCGCTTTTAAAATGTCAAAACAAGTTTCTAAAGTTGTACCAAAACATGTGGTGACCAGTTATGCATCTGGGCTTTATTTTTTTCTGGAGAAGCAAAAGTTCCTATTTATCTTGCATGTCAAGAATTGTACCACAAAATAATATAACAAAACTAATATGCTTCTGAATAGAAATTTTTTAGCAGATACCATTGCTTTCAAGTACTAAAATTAGTTCAAAGATCGAAATTTTTTCTTGAAAATAGTTTTTTTTTTATTAATTAAAATGTACATTTTGTTAAAATATAAAAAAAATGATTAGATGGGGGCTCTAGAGAAAGCTGGGGGGGGGCGACCGGACCTTGACTACGCCTAAACATTCTTTTTTTTTAAGTAAAAACGTAAAAAAGTGAATTTTAGAACAATTATTAATGACTTCTAAATGTTGTTTGAAATTATGATCATAATTTCATAATGATGTGCGTATCATCATGTGTTACGCGTAGCCATTTACGTAGTTTAGTCAAATGTAAAAATTAAACCACAATAAATAAATACTTCAAAGGAATTAAAGTCTGACTAATAAATATGTATACATACTTATGACTATGGGTCAAATTTTCATTTTTCGGTGTTTCTTCTGCGGCGTAACCAGCATTACTTACATAGCATTCTCTGAAATGGAACAGATTAACATTATTGCACATGACAACAAACAAAATACTTTAAAGAATGAGTAAATACAAAAACTGATATCTTACTCTTTGAAATTTTCGTCGGTAGACATGTCTAACTGTTAAGTACAAACATGTCTTAATGAAATGTCAACAAATACCGACAGGTCAGATAGGAGAAGCGAGAGAAGCCAGACTGAAAACGAAACTCTTTAGTTTCCCGGTGTTGCCATCGTAAAAATATTGCATGGTTATTTTCCACAAATCCCGGAAAAAAAAAATAGCAAAAGTTTTATTTCATAATATAAAAATTCACTCTGATTATACTTCAGCTGCTAAATAAAAGATAAAATGTTCAATTATGGACTGCGGAAACAGAAAGCAATGTTTCATTTAGTAAAAAAGCGATCAAAATAGGTCAATATGCATCACGTGACATCATTGGTATGCATCGGCTCGCAATCTCGCAATGTATTGATTCAGTCAGAAATATTCGTTCATTGTTGGAGTTGGTGTTAGGCCGTTGAAAATTTTGCTCGTCTGTTTGACGTTTCTTTATTTAATTAACCCCCTTCCTGTAGAAACGAAATATAATGGTAAGATATATATTTTTTAATTTGATTTTTAAAAGTTGAATTTAGTATTTGACAACATTCACTAAGCATTTATTTATTCTGTAGGCTGCATTCAGCGAAGATCAGATGACGGGTAAGCAAATATTTTTTTTTATTTTTAATAAATTTTATAAAGTGGTGGTAGTAGTAATGTTTATGTTACTGCCTGCTGATTAGTTTTTTAAATATTTGATGCGATTTCAGATTTATATACGATCTAAGTCTTCTTAAGATTTAACTTCCTTTTTTGGCTAATGGTCACACCCGTGAACATTTCCATAAATGGTAAGGTGGCTTTGTCCGGCCTGTAAGAAATTTCGTTCCACATTTAGTATATTACCAAAAAAGCCTATCGTGTGGAATTTATTTCTGTTCTAACTCATTTATAATCTTTAAATGATAAAAATAATCAGATTTAGCTGAATGAGATATTATTGTATATGTTTGTTCATAATAATAGTGATAGTTTAATTCTCAATATAGTTCTTAAATAATAATCTCAATAGCCCTTAGTTAAATAAAACTTATACAGATTTTTAGACATACAATAAGTATTATACCTAGTTTAAATATTATTTCAAAGCAAAATATTGACAAATAATTACAACTATAATTATAAAAAAGGAGCTTAGTGCAATATAATAGAAGCGTAAAAATACAACGTTAAAAGCACCAAAAATTTTAAATTTTAAGCATACCGGTTTCGGTAGCATATAGCATACCTTCCTCAGTGCTTGTGCTTTTAACTTTGTATTTTTACGCTTCTATAATTACAGCTAGTTGATTACTATTATGATAAAGATTCTTCATATTACAAATCAGTTGTTTTGTCATTGCAATTGAATTGGTCATTTTGAAAAAAGGTCATTGTCTTAAAATGTATAAGAGAAGTAGAAATTCAATCGAATAGAATTATATTGTATAAAAAAATGAATTTTTAAATTGTAATAGTAATTATGGTAGATGTGCCAGTAATGGTCACTCTTCAATGTTTTTGGTTTATAAAAAATAACTAATAAATATTTAGCTTTTATTATTTTTTTCATGACACCCCTTTCATATTTTATAATCTTGCATTATTGTTGACACTCTTAATCAAAACAATCAGGAAGCAGAAAATGGTGCGAAGTTCCACTGTTTTTCAGTGAAAATCTTAATGAACATGCTAAGAGCTGGCTTCATTGGCACAATCCCAGAACAGCCAAGACACCCCCATTTGGTGACTTCTGGCACACGCCAACAACTTTACGTATGCCAACCTAAAATGTAGCTTATGAGATTCAAAATAAAACAAATGATTTCAAAATAAATTTATTGAAAAATATGAAATTTTTAAACTAGCATTCAGCGAAGTTCAGATGACGAATAAGTAAATATTTTTTTTAATTTTTCAAAAATTTTATAAAGTTGGGGTCAGGGTTCGTTGATATATATCCGATATTTATTTTTAAAATATCAAGATTTTTGATATTTTCAAATTCTTGACATTTATTTTCAAAATATCAAGATGTTTGATATTATGTATATTTGATATTTATTTTCAAAATATCACCGTGCAAGGAAATTTTGATATTTTTCACATTCAAAGCAAGTATAAATGAAATTTCCACCTCTTATTGACTGTGTCATTCTGTACATAATGAACTTTTGCCTTTGGCAGTGACTTTTTTAGGAAAAGAAGAAAACAAATCTTTTCCAAGCTTTATGTTTCAAACTTTTATTTTTAAATGTAGAACTAATAATTATGTTAGACAGTTAATTCAGAGCAGCCATTGAAAGATAAATGTAATTCTAATAATCATTTATATACAGCCAGGGTTCGTTGATATATATCAATGGATATACAGTACAGAACCATTTATCCGGAATGCTTGGGATTAGATGGATTCCGGATAACTGGTTTTTCTGGTTAACTGGCTGTGCATGAAAGCAGCATCCATTTGATAAATTTTGTGGAATACATGTGGTTGTGGCATTATTTCTGATATTAAATTATTAGATTACTTGGATTAAAAATCAATACAAGAAATATTAAAAGTTAACCAGAGTTTAAAAAAAAGTAAATTATGGGAATCCCTTAGGAACAAAAATTCTTTTGTTTCCTCTGCATGAAAATTAAAACATTTAAAATACAACTAAATATGTTTTCATTTCAAATACTAGATGTTGTCACCAAATTATACAATTGTTTAAGCAAAGCCTATGTCAAACTGGCAGTGTGTGATACATTTTTCTGCAAAGATTCTGAAATCGGTCTATCAGAAATATCATTCTGGTTAACTGGTTTTCCGGTTAACTGGTTTCCGGATAAATGGTTCCATACTATATATCCAATATTTATTTTCAAAATATCAAGATTTTTGATATTTTCATATTACTTGATATTTATTTTCAATATATCAAGATGTTTCATATTTTCTGCATTTGATATTTATTTTCATAATATGAATGTGCGCAAGATATTTTTGATATTTTCAGTCGTAATTCGTAATATTTTAGTGCAAATGAAATAAATTTTCAACTGTTATTGACTGTGAATCTGTAGATAAGGAATTTCTCTTCTGGATGTGACTTTTTTAACCAAAAAAGAAAACAAATATATTTTTCAAACTTTAGATTTGAAGCATTTTTTTTTTAATGTTGAACTAATGTGGGACATAATTCAGAACAACCACTGAAAGATAAACTGACTAATTTAAATAAGCAATTATATACAGCTTCATTAGAAAAGAATCTTTTCTCAAGTTTTGGTTCAGTTGAGTTTGAACTATATAGCATGTTAGGAAATGCGAAATAAAACATTTTATTATTACATTTATGTTAAAATTTTAACTTTTTTTGTATTTAAAATTTTATTTTAAAAATATCCGATTTTTGTATACGTGATCTTGATACTGAATCCTATAGTTAGTTTTTTTTATATGTGTATAAATCCAATTGTTACTGTTTTCAATTATTTCATCTTTAATTTTGTTCTAAGTGGAAAAAAAAAAAGAAAAAGAAAAATGCATTTTTAGAATATTCCTTAAGTTTTCCTGTTAAGTGCAATATATTTTAGTTTCTAATCTATATTATGCTCGAAAACATTTATTATCAGCGGTAAGTTGGCTGCTTTGAAAATATCGGATATATATCAAAAATATCGGATATATATCAAAATATCGGATATTTTTGATATTTTCTAAAATATCATGATATTTACGAACCCTGGTTGTGGTAGTAGTAATGTTTTATGTTGCTGCCTGCTGATTATTTTTTTTAAATGTTTGTTGTGATTTCAGATTTATATACGATCTAAGTCTTCTTAAGATTTAATTTCTTTTTTTGGCTAATGGTCAGACCCGTGAACATTTCCATAAATAGTAAGGTGGCTTGTCCGGCATGTAAGAAATTTCGTTCCACATTTCGTATATTACCAAAAAAGCCGGAACAGATCATCATAAATTCCCAGGGTCGCCATCTTGGAATTTTTCTTGCCGTGAAAACCTCTTTTCTGCCAAGTAGTAAATGTCGCCAAGCACTGATTTATACGCATGTTAGGCTTAATGAAAATAAAATGTAAATAATAAACAAAACTCGCTAAAGTGGCAATCAGTAATCGTCGTATGAGCGCTCCACGCTCATAAAACGAAGAAAAAAAAATCACTGGATTCAGCGGTTCTCTCTGTGTAGCAATCTCAAAATTCAGCAGTTCTCGCTGTG
The DNA here is from genome assembly GCA_963932465.1 of Maratus speciosus. Classification (NCBI taxonomy): domain Eukaryota; kingdom Metazoa; phylum Arthropoda; class Arachnida; order Araneae; family Salticidae; genus Maratus; species Maratus speciosus. The sequence continues at coordinate 251,576,769 of OZ010800.1, read as the reverse complement.
TAGCAATCTCAAAATGTACAAAACTCGTAAGGCAACAAAATATACATAAAATTATCAACATACCTTAACAGACATCTGCTTTCTTGAAAGCTCAAGCATGAAATATCTGCTGGTATCACCGTCATTTTCCAAAATATGCTTATGAATACGCACTGTAAACAAACCTCCTTTATTCGTCAAAATTTCCTCATATTTTTTAATTAGGGTGAACTACCCAGTAATTGACCATTTAGTGAAAGTTTCTTCACATTTTTTTTTTCTGTGCTAAATTTAAGGAGATATTTCTTGAAACTTTTTTTTAAAGCAACAATCACTTATAAGGATCAATAATAAATAAACATTTTTTGTCTACTTTTTTGCAATTTTATTTTATTTTATATAATAGTTGTCAAGTGAGATTTTGCCAGTAATTGACCACTTAATGTTAGAAAATGACCATCACTGTGTCAGTAATTGACCACTCTGAAGTTGAACTGATAAACCTTCTTAAAATTAATCATATGAAAAAATGGAGAAGTTTGCCAAGTTTTATTCTACAGAAACTGGATGTCTAGCCTCCTGGACAGCCAGAAAAAAATTGGGGAAATTTCAAATTTCTAAAAAAAAAAAAACTGTTACGAATTTGAAATTTCTGAGAAATTTTTTAGAAAAAGAATTTCAATCATAAAGCTAAGGATTTTTAAATTGCAGTAGTAGCAAAATATGTAGCTGTGTTCTTTATAAGGACTGTTCAAACCTCTTATAGATTTTTTTTTTTTTTTTTTGCTTATCCTCTTTTACTCTTTCCTTGGCAATTATTAAGGTTTTTGGTATGTAACATCACACAATCTCGACACCTGAAAAATTGTTGCCACCTGGCTAACCGAAAAGTACCAATTGTTTTTATTGGCATGGAAAACCTAGAAAAGTAAAGGAAATTCATCACTGAACTTGGCTAGTCAGTCACTTTGTATTGAAAATATAGATGTACTAGTCAAGAGATTTTTTGTAAAAAAAATTTAAACTGTTTCTGAACAGAAAACATATTAGTGAATTTCCACAATATTTTGTAATATTGAAATTAGTGATAAAACATGATATTTATAAGTAAATATAGACAAGAAAAGAATAGTTACTATTTCAAAATTTATTTATAAAAAAAATCCATTAATTATTAAAGTTAACACAAAAATGAAACTTAATCCTCATCTGTTTCACCAAAACAACTGACACACATGAAGTCAACTTAACTTTGTCACTCTGTCATCCAATGCAAATTGTTGCCTGTGTCTCGTAGACGCACATTTTAGTATGATAGGGCTCATACCAGATTTCTTTAATTCCTATCATATCTTCTTCCATCCAGATTTCTTCCCATGCCTTTCACACCCAATCATTTATCAGACTTTGCTTATATGTAGAAGTCTTTATTGCTGCTTTTTCACCTTTATTTTTTTTTTGTTTTGTTTTGTTTTCTTTAATTTTTTAACTTGCCTTACTTCCTGTCTTCTTTCTTCTGTTTCTCTTTACTTTCCCAATAATTTAGTCATGCTTTAAAGCAGCCATGCTCAACCTGCAGGCCACATATGGCCCAGTAATCTTTTACTTGTGGCCCGAGATACATAATCATTAATTTCTATTTATAAAATTGATAAATGCATAAAATATATTTAAGATTTTCCCTATTGCTTTATATTTTTGTGGGATGACAAAATCTGTCATGTTATTTATAATTAATTTTAAATTATGTTTAAATATTCTAAATACCCTTTTCGTTTAGTGAAAAGTTTTTTTTTTTTTTTAGTTGTAGTCCTATTTGTGTTACAGTTATGCATATATTTCTGAAGCACTTGGCAATCAACACTCTACTTTTGTCCCTCAAAACTTACTGTAATGTTAGTGTAAATTCTGTATTGTTATTATGTTTTATTATTATACAACTGCAGTTAATTAGGGTTGAACTTTGTCATGGATAAAATTAGCATAAAAAACATTTTATATAGCAATTTTAACAGCATACTTCCACAACAATTGTAATAGAAATCTACCACAAACTATGTTTGGAGCTGATGGTGGTAAAACTTTTTTTATAAGATTTGTGTGACAAACCCTAATGATATTTAGAGCCTCACTATACTAATTTTGTTATCTTTACATTTTAATTACACTTTTCTTGCATTATTATTATATAAATGTGTTATGAACCTCTTAACATAACAAATGTTTGCTTGCTTGATCAGTAATTGACCAAGCATATTTAGTTATTAACCACCCTGGTCAACTACTGAAAGAACTCATTTTTTAAATAAAAAATTCGTGAATATTGCTTTCATAATAGAAATCTATGTATTTTTTTAAGTATCAAAAGGAATGGATGCAAACAAGCAAAAAGTCAGTAATTGACCATTTTGGTCAATTACTGAATGCTTTCAACATTCACACATCTAGTAGTTGACCACCCCCCTTAATGTCATTTAATTTATGAATTTAATATTAAATGCATAATGATTAACTTAAAACAAACAAAAATGAACTACACACCTCATTTGATGAACCAATGGAACTAAATTAAACTTGATGCTGCAAGATTAATAAAACAACTCACAAAACAACACTACTATTACAGAATGTATTCACTTTTGATATTGCTAGAAGGTGCATTTTCTTTAATTTTTTACATTCAATCAGAATATAGATAGCAAAAGTAATTTTTTCCTATGCAATTCATTGAATGTTAGATATTTTTATTCAGCATTCAAAAATACTTTATCAACACATTGATTCTTGTTTTTAACACATAAATGTGTTTTTGGTCAATTACTGGCATGTGGTCAATTACTGGAAGTTCACCCTACTTCAGCAAGAGCATTTAAACAGACTACAGAACCCATATTCATTATCATTCATTCATTATCATCATATTCATTTATATTAACATAAAAATGATTGACAGAAACACAACATGATATCACAAGCCATATTCAATCAACTGAATATGCATTGAAACACGATCTCACAAAAAACAGGGTTACCATAACATGGTTTTATATCCACAAAAAATCGCCAAGAAATCCAAAATAGCGACCAGGTAACATACAGCATCTAAGCCAATTTTAATAAATGTTAAATATCACTAGTATTTAATAAAGTTTTACATATTATTACAATATTAATGTATATAACATTATTGTATGATACTAACTAATGAAACTACTAATTTGCAGTTTTTATAATTTCTGTAATTACTAATAATTATAATTTTGTTAATTAAAGTGTAAAAACATAGATTATGTTAGCAATTAGTGTTTTAATTGTTTTTGAAACCTAAAATTCTTGGTAGCTATTCAGTATTTGAACGCTGGGAAAAAAATCAAAAAAATCAGATTTAAATAAAAAAAATCTGATTTTTTTACACCCTACCTATGGACCACTTTGCAAGATTCCTATTTAATTATAACTGCACCGATTTTCTGAAGGGGGATGTAGGACAAAGAACGCATGAAGCGCCGAGCAGACATGGGAGTTGCATTTCCGCACCTCTGTGTGTGGAGAAAGTGATTTTTGGGATTTCTCTTCGTGCACAATCAAAGCAAAGAGGAGAAACAAACTAGTTGTGCTCTTGTTCACTTTGGGTTTGTTTTCTCTTTTGCTTTAGTGCCAGGGTTGCAAAAAACCCAACCCGGCTGGGTTTTATTGGGCTTTTTGGGTTTTTTGTTTTTTTAAGAAGTGAGGGCAGTGGGAGTCCCTTATTTTTTTAAAGTATATGTGTTAAATTAAGAAATTTTAATATATTTTTATTGATTAACTTAATATACAAGTAGTTTGAATTGAAATTAACTTAATATACAAGTAGTTTGAATTGAAATTAACTTAATATACAAGTAGTTTGAATTGAAATTAACTTAATATACAAGTAATTTGAATTGAAATTAACTTAATATACAAGTAATTTGAATTGAAATTAACTTAATATACAAGTAATTTGAATTGAAATAACACAAATAAACAGTAAGTCTGTAAAAAAGCTTTTACTTCTGACATCGTATAATATTATATAATAACCGCATATCACATAGTTAAGAGTTATTTTAATAGATTACTTTTTATTTTCACTCCCCACTAAGAACACATTTTTTAAACAAATCTTTAATCTTTTATTATTTATTAATCAAATAATGCTTGATAATATTTTCAAGATATCTATAGTTCACTGTATAGAACAGTTTATTCTTTGAACATAGCTGTTACTAAAAATATTTAAATTACAAATGATTTCAATTATCTACACAAATGATTGTAATTATTTAATTTGAATATTTTGAAATGAAGTTATAATACTTATATAACATCCAACAATGTTTATTTTTATCAACAAACACGCACCTGTATGTAATAGGAAATGATACTAAATCAAACAAACAAAAACCGCTTTATTTGGTTTTTTTTTTTTTTTTTGCAAAAAGTGTTTTTTTTGGGGGGGGGGGGGGCATTCCTACCCAAAAGTGAATAAATCAAATTTGTATCCAGTTGGGAACTTATATTATGAAGTTGTATATTGTTAAATCATAATATAAAAGACCTTGTCATTTTTTATCTATGCGGAAATGTTATGATTAGCTATGTATATTGATTTTTTTTCCATAATATTAACAGGCTTTTAAAAGACTTAATCACTTATTTCATTTTGACTTTGTCACATTTGGACTTGGCAGTACACCCAAAATATGTTTTAATAGGATAGTATAGCTCTTTAAACACAAAGGTTAAAAAACTAATATAAAAGTTACTTAATATTAAATAATAATATCATGGATTTTAAAAAACCCGCTTTGACGTGGGTTTTATTGGGTTTTTTAGAGTGGGTTTTACCCAAAAAATACCACCCAGGTTTTTTTGGGTAGGTGGGTTTTTTGCAACCCTGTTTAGTGCACATGTTTTTTATCGAATCGGAACCACTCATTTGTTTAGAATTTAAAAGGTTGTTTTTCCATATTAGAGATGGATATTGCAGCATTATTCTGCAAGAATGCAAATAAAAAAGAAAGTAGAAAGTTCAATATGATGCCAGAGCTAGCTGTAGCAATGAAAAGGGTGTTGATATTACGTAAGAAAAAGATTGCAAACCAGAAAATAAAATACACTAAAACAAAATGGAAGCCAACTGAAAAATATGACAAAAAAAAAAGCGTCTCATTCAGTTCAGTTGGATTCAAAAATTTCCTTAGCTGGAGAGGAATGATGATAGACGAGCTATGTGGTGTACTATTTGTAAAAAAATCCTAAGATTGCAGATCCAAATAGTGCTTTCATATCAGAATCTGGTGTAACTTCAAGTGCAATTCATTTGAAATCAGTAAAGAATCACAATAATTCACATAAGCTTAAAGATTGTGCTGATACAGAATTAGCTGTAAAAAGTCCTTCAGCTACTCCATTGGCTTGATGGTTTGTTTGGTTAAATGATGAACAATTGAAGAATATGGCATCACTATTTAACACTGCTTATTTCTCTGTAAAAAAAAAAGTTATTTTTTACAAAATTTGAATCAATTTGTAATTTAATGGGAAAAAAATGGTCTGAAACTTGGTTCAAATCAGGGATGATTCTGTTCAGAATTTTCTGAAAAATTAAGGCAGTCATTTCCGAAAATTAAAAAAAAATAGGCTATAAATCCAAAAATTTGGACATAAAATATATCGCGAATTTCAACAAATGATCCCCGAAAAAGATCAATTTCGCCAATCTTTCGAAAAAAAATTGGCAATTTTGTCAGATGATCGTGGGAAAAATGTGAATTTCGTCAGAGGGTCGCGAAAATAATGTGAATTTCGTTAAAGGATCGCGAATTTCGTCCAGGGGTCGCGAAAAGAAAAGCTAATTTCGTCAAAGAATCACAGAAAAATGCAAATTTTGTAAAGGATTGCGGAAAAAAACGCAATTCTTGTCAAAAGATCGTGAAAAAACGGACCATTTCATAAAAAAAACACAATTTCATTAGAAGATCGTGAAAAAAGTCAGCAAATTTCATCAGAAAATTGCAAAAAACGGCAAATTTCGTCAAAAGATCGCGAAAAAAAGCAAATTTTGTCAAAGGGGTGCGAAAAAAATACGTAGTGCCGGGAGTTGATCCCCGTCCTGCCGTATTTCCGAAAATGCGATGTGAATTTCTGAATTTTTTTTTTCATTCAGAATCACCCCTGGTTCAAATTAAATGAATGAAAAACAAGCAAAAATTTTTACTCACCATATTGCATTAGTTGAAGAAAATATGTTAAAAGAACATCTTCTACAGACAAGGTTTTTTACAATTATGGCAGATGGGTCAACTGATTTAAGTCAAACAGAAGAGGAGATAATTTATATTAGAACTGTGAAAAACAGAATTCCAGTTACAAATTTTGTTGGAATCATAGAAGTAGGGAATGAAAATGCACCGTGATTGCTATCACTGCAATAAAACTTGGGATAGGGAAATTTGGAAGTGATGTGAACAACTTAAAAGAGAAACGTGTGCATAAACATGGATGGAGCAGCAGTGAACTTGGGATGTAAATCTGGTGTAAGTACTCTTTTACAGAAAGAAATTCCGCACCTTCTTGCAATTCATTGCATTGCCCGCAAATTAGAGCTAAGTGTAATGGATTCTGTTGCCAATTGTACTTATTTAAAAATCTGACAAAACTGTAAAAAATATAATAAAATTTTATCAGTGTTCTCCAAAACAAAAAAGGGAGCTTAAAGAGATAGCTGATTACCTAGATGTTGTTGAGCAGCATATGGGGCTAGTAAAACAAATTCGATGGATATCAAGTAATAAACGGGCACTCATAGCCATAGAAAAAAATTGGAGCTTTATTCTAATGCATTTAGATCGCGCATCTAGAAAAGAAGATAAAAAATAAAAGGATATCTAAAAGAGCTGAAGAGTTCAAGATTTTTTTATCACATGTTGGATGTGTTGGAAGTAATAACTGCACTTTCCAAAATGTTTCAAACTGATGATATGTTGATCATGGAAGTAATAAAACATGTGGAAACTGCTTTATTATGATTTCAAAAAATTCATTTTAATTCAGGTGGGCATATAATAGGATTCAAATCCATGATATCTGATACTCATACTTATAAAAATGTTAAAATTTCAGGGAACTTAGACACTGAAATAGTGGACATAAATACTTTCATCAAAGATGTATCATCAAACATAAGCAAGAGGTTTAATGAATTCGAAAAGAAGCCATTGTCACTGTTTGCTGTTTTGTGATTGTCACAGTTGGCCAATAGAAAACAAAGATTTTGCTTTATTTGGCACAAAAGAGATAAATGAACTAGCACAATATTTTTCAAAAATTTTGACAATTGAAGAGAGCAAGAAAATGGGAAAGGAGTGGGCTGCACTAAAAGTAAAAGTTTCATTTTAGATGCATATATTTTAGATGCCATTTCAGATGCAATAATAGGAAAGCAAGTTGTTTAGAAATTTATACTTGTATTTTAAAAAATTGTACTGAAGATATAAAAATATTTCATTGCTTTTAGAAATAATGTTCTACTTGTCACCAAGCACAGCTGTTTGTGAGAGAGGATTTTCGACAATAAATTAAATCGAATTAAAACTTCCACAAGGAATTCTCTTGGATGTGAAACTTTAAATGATCTAATTGAGGATTGCCATTGTTACACCTTCTTATGATTTATTTGATCCATCTTCTGCAATAGAAAATTGGCTTACAAATACCAGAGGTACACTCCATGTATCTGGACATGCCTATTAATACTAAAAGTACAGGTCAGAATTTTTCTGCAGTTGATTGTTTTTAAATTCTCATTAGATTTTTTTTTTTTTTTAACCTATAATGCTCATTCCGCAAAAAGCCTCAAATCCACACAACACTGGGAAACAAGCTGTGCTGATTAGTGGTATGCTACTGTATTACAGTTTTTCATAAATGAATTTCGTTTTTAAAATCTGTTATTTTCATCTATCACTGCAGAACTAGCGAGAAAAACTCATATTCTTGCACATCTGTCATGTGTATATCTTTATATCTCATATTCCATCATTTTTGGTGGGCTATCTTTCTAGTATATTATAAAATGTAATTTTTAATAATGATGCATCAAATTCTGTGCAATATAATTGGAATTGGGGAAAAAAAAAAAAAGAATCTTTAGCATGTATAGTAAATCTGACAATTTAAAAATTAAATTATTGTATATATGTATTATTTGTTCTGTATACGTTTGAATAAATTAGTAAATGCAATATGTAATGTTTAATCTTAGTGAGCAAATGTAATGCAACATTTCCCTTTTAAGTTATACATCTATAAGAATATGAAGGGAGGGAGGAGGTGCTTTTGGATAGAGAACAGTCAAAACATTGATAAACTATAAAATTAAAATTTTTGTTTATTATTCAATATTGTGTCTATGTGATACAATATTTTTATTCATTAAGCTCTGAATTTATTAAAAAACTGTGAACACAAATTTTTCTGGGAACCTACACTTTTCATGTACATTTCCAGCTGGGAACCTTGAAATTTTTAGAATTTTCGACCCCTGCTGTATATTATCCATTTTCAACTAAGCTTAAAAGCAGCACTGTTGCTTATGCAAGTAGTTTAACATAAAACAAGGTAGTGGGGAAGAAAGGGACATGCCAGCAAAGGGAGGAATGGGACAAGGAGTCCAATTCCTTCTTTTTAATAAGATAAATGTAAATTACTGATAATATGCAAATATTTTAATAAAAAGGATTAAATTTAAAAATCTTTCAGAGAAAACTGAAAGATTGAACGGAAAATATTTTAAAACTTAAGCCAGAGACTTAAAATAAACAAGGAAAAAAAGCAAAAAAGAGATACTTTTTACTTTTCAGAAACTTCCAATGATGATGATACTGGAATTTGATATTGTGGTACAGACATCCACCTTTTCACATTACCACCAAAGATTAAAAAAAAAAACTTGAAATGCAGAAAATAAATTGTTCTAATAATAATGATGACATTGGTTATCACCAAAGATTAAAAAAAAAGACTTGAAATGCAGAAAATAAATTGTTCTAATAATAATGTTGACATTGGTGTATTATGCCAAGACAGCAGACATATATTAGTATATAGGAATAATTGAAGCTGTAGAGGACAATTTTCGTTTTATCACATAATTCATAAGAAAAAAAAGAACGAAAACTGGAGATTTTATTTTCTTTGACAATTTGACATAAATTATGTTGAAGACAGATGTTCTGTTAAAATTGCCAGCTCCACAAATGGTTGGTCAGACAGTCTGGTTACTATTTGCATTTTAAATAGATTTGTCAACCTACAATCTTTGTTAGACTGTATATGTAGTAGGGATGCAACGGATATCCGGCATATCTGGCTGATTTTTCAATATCCGAAATACCGTCGGATATCCGAATCACAATCACCGGATATCAGACTTCTCTGCCGGTTATCCGGTAGAATGCAGCGAAGCGAATATACAAGGATAACAGAAATCATTTGACCCCAAACAATGCCGAACAATTTTGTTTATAATGTAAAATATGAAAGTAAGTTCACTATTCATGAGTAAAAGGTAATTCTCAAAAGTTTAAAGAATTGCTAGCTTTCCTAACATTGATATTTGAACTCTTTATAATAAATTTAAGAATTTACGTATACTTCTTTTAGAAAATTGTACCTTTACTTTCAGAATGTAAACAAAATTTGAAGTTGTTTATTAAAGTATAACTTTATTAATTTTCTTTCTTTCTTTTAAGTTTAACACTTAAACAGGCCTATTTTTAGAAGAAAGTATTGTAATAGAATTTTTTTCGACGGATTTAGATGTTTTAGGGGTCAGATATCCGAAAACATGTTTATACAAAAGGTCTGTCTGTCCGTGTGTCGCCATCGTACCATCAAAAAGTAAATGAAGTTATGCATAGAATTGAACGAAATTTTTTGTGAATATTTTTGGCTATAGCCAGGCAGCCCGCCCTCCTTCAATATGGAAACATTCCACTGGAAGTGGTGGGGGGCACTGTAATCGTGATTTTTATGCCATTTTCATTATTGTACCATCGAAAAGTGTATGAAGTTATCCATATAATTGAACAAAATTTTTTATATTTGTTTTTGGCTATATCCAGCAGGTTCTCCTTTAAATTGGAAATATCCCGCCAGAATGGGGTGCTGTAATAGCGATTTTTGTGCCACTTTCATTCTTGTACCATCGAAAAGTGTATGAAGTTATGTATAGAATTGAACCAATTTTTTTTTTTTGGGGGGGGGGGGGGGTATGTTTTTGGGTATGGCCACAGCAGGTCCTCCTTCAATTTCAAAATATTCTGCTGGAAGGGGGCGCTATAATACATATTTTTGTGTTATTTTCGTTATTTTACCATTGAAAAGTGTATGAAGCTAAGCATATAGAATTGGACCAATTTTGTGTGTATATTTTTTACTATGGCCAGCAATTTCTCCTTGAATTTGGAAATATTCCGCCAGAAGGTGGCACTGTAACAGATTTTTGTAAAATTTTCTCAATTTTTCGCAGTTTTTTTTTTGTACTGCAGTGATGGAACAGCTGCTCCAATTGCGCCAAAACGATCACTTTTCAACAAAATTGCGCCCAGCTGCGCCAATTCGATAATAATTCTTCAGCCAAATCGATCATTTTCCATCCGAAATTTGCCAAAATATGCGAATTTGGTCAAAAGATCACGAAAAAACACGCGACGTTTGTCAAATGATCACTAAAAATATAAATGTTAATTTTAACAAAGGACTGCTAATTTCGTCAAAAAACGAGGTCAAAAGATCGCGAAAATGCGTGATTTCGTTAAGATCTTGCGAATAAAACGAAAATTGCGCCAAAAAATCGCGGAAAACACGCAAATTTTGTCGAAAGATTGCGAGAAAACGTGAATTTTGTCAAAGGATCGCTAATTTCATCAAAAATGAACAAAACACGGCCAAAAGTTCGTGTAAAAATGCTAATTAATTTAAAAGATAAAGAAAAAAAACGCAAATTTCATCAAAAGAGCGCAAAAAACACGCAAATTTCATCAAAAGATCGCGAAAGAAACGTGAATTTTGTCAAAGGAGCACTAACTTCGTCAAAACGCGGTCTAAAGATCGTGAAAAAACGCGATTTCGTTAAAAGATTGCGAATAAAAAATGCAAATTTCATCAAAAGATCGCGAAAAACGCGCGAATTTCGTCAAAGGATCACAATAAAACCGTAAATTTTGCCAAAGGTTAGGTAACTTCGTCAAAAAATGAACAAACCACGGTCAAAAGATCGTGAAAAAACACTACTTTCATTAAAATATCACGAAAAATTCCGCCAATTTCATCAAAAGGTCGCAAAAACATGCAAATTTCGTAAAAGGATCGCGAAAAAAACATGAATTTTGTCAAAGAATAGCTAATTTCGTTAAAAGATCGCGGAAAAAACTGCAAATTTCATCAAAAGATTGCAAAAAACTGCAAATTTCATCAAAAGATTGCAAAAAACGCAAACTTTGTCAAAAGATCGCGAAAAACAGCAAATTTCGTTAAAATATTAAAAAAAAACACGCTAATTTCGTCAAAAGATCCGAATAACGCGCGACGAAAAATACACGAATTTTGTCAAAAAATTGTGAACAATATGCAAATGAGGTCAAAAGATTGTGAAAAACACGCAAATTTCGTCAAAGGATTGCGAATTTTGTGAAAGAGTCGCAGAAAAAACACGAATTTCGTCAAAGAATTCCAGACAAAACGTGAATTTCGTCAAAGAATACCAAAATGACATTTTGATGCTCCAAGTTATTTTCTGCTCCAAAATGAGCATTTTTGCTGCTCCAAAATAGTAATGTTCTGCTCTAAAATAGTTATTTTGTGCTCCGAAATGAGCGTTTTTGCTGCTCCAAAATGAGGTCCATGCTGTTCCATCACTGGTACTGTATATTGGCGGCTCATGAAGCGAAGGGAACTTCGCATCCTGCTAAGCTGGCTATTCACAATAGAATAACGAAAAAATTATTGATTTTAATAAATATGATAGAGATTAACTTATTCTGATTAATTGACTGAAGCAGAAATTTTAGACCAAATTCAAAGTTGGTATAATATTGAACTAATAATATTGAAGTATTAACATTTGGAACTACTTTTTGAAATATTAAGATGTATGAGATAGAAGAAAGTTTTGGGATTGGCAAATCTAACTAGTTGTTTTCGTAACTTCATTATAAATATTTAAAATTAAAAGTAATTTTCTTTTTACTTATAAATATAAAAATAATTTAAGTTAAGATAAAACTAAACATGACTTAGAGCAAAAACAATATTAAATAATTAAAACAGAAAAAGGGCATCAACTAAACCTATGTTTGGAGAAAATAACTCTTTAATCATGGGTATATTAGTAGATATTTTATGTTTAAATTATAAAAAGAAAGTATGTAGTATTTCTTTGTGAAAATACCCTACAATTATACGCATATTAATTGGTTAAAATTTGTTGTACGATATATCAGCATCTCATTGTACAAATTAATTATTAGCAATTATCAATATAGTCAATCCCCTATTCAAATCCAGTAGCAATTGTCAGCAGTTCATTGTACGAATAAACAGAATATTTTAATGTTTAAATTACATTTTTTATGCAATATTCTTAATATACATTACAGGGCTTGAATTTCGAGAAGGGATGGCAGGATTCGTGCCCTAAATATTATTATTGTGCCCTATTTATTATGCCCTATTATGGGCGGGTGTCTCCTGTTTCCAAAAAATCACTTTCCGAAAATGTTTCTTTGTAAAACGACGATCAAGTCTCAGGACAGACTGACAAATTTTGTGATATTTTCTACTATCAATGGGCAGATTTCAGTTTCTTCTTAGACAGATTGACAAAATTCATGGTTGTTTTTCTGCATCCGACTGAAAAATTTTGCGCATTTTCTCCACGACCGATTGACGAATTTCACAATTTTTTCTAGAGACTGATCGGTGAATTTCACAATTTTTTTTTTTCTTGATCAATTGATAAATATAGCAATTTTATTCTGTGACCGATTGGCAAATTTCCCTGTTTGTTCTTGCGACATACTGATGAAAGTAACGATTGTTTTTCTGCATCCGATTGAAAACTTTCGCATTTTTTCTCTGCAACCGGCTGAGGAATTTCATGATATTTGCTCATGACAGATCGGTTGACGAATTTTGTGACATTTTCTCGCTTCCCATTTCCCATGCACTTCAGTTTTCTTCTTGCGACCGGTCGACAAATTTTTTTATTTGTTTTCACCATGATTGACGAAATCGACAATATTTTTTTTTATGACCGATTTATGTATTTTGCGATGTTTTTTCCCTATGCCCAAAATAGGAAATAACTAAAAGGGCAGTAATGGCCACCGGAGACTGAGCCCTACCAAACAGTCCAACAGTCAGCACTCAACAAAATGAGATTACACTTGTAGTACACATGAAGAAAAAGAAATTTGGTTGAACTTAAAAAAACAGGTTTAGAAATAACAAACTAGTTGATTCTTGCAATTCATAGAAATTAGGGCATGACTTTTTGAAATCAACCTTTTATCGTGTAATAGAAAAAATCAATTGACTATTTCCTTTTCAAACTTTGGATATGGATTTAAAATTCCAATGCATAGAACACAGTTCAATTAACGAAAATACCAGGGATTACAGTTTTGACTATAATTCCATTAAGGATATAATAAAACAAGTTTGTTCAGAAGTGACATACATTCACCGTAGGATATTGACAATAGAATCACCGATATGCATTATTCATGCAAGTAAGTTAAAATTGAATGCACATCAGATTTTGCAAAGTTTTCTAAAAATTTTTAACAGAGCACAACCATGCGTTTCCGATAATTTCTAAAGTTATAAAAGTTGGTCTGTGCTGTTTGTCGAAAGTGTAACTTGTGAAAGAGGCTAAATCACGCAAAATGGAATAAAATCTAAATTAAGAAATTCATTTAGCAATCCAATTGTTAATTGCCCATAACATTAGGTGAAAATTGAAAAATAGACATGGTATATATAAAGCTTGATTTTGTTCCTTTGCTTTAATAAAATAAAAATTTTGGATAATTATCTTGTTGTTAATTTAAACTATTTCAATGGTATTTTGTCATGTCTGTATAAATGTAATTTTTTTAAAGTGGCACATAAAAAATAACGGTGTTTAAAGATTTTTTTTTTTTTTTTTTTTTCCTTTCTAACAGTTCTACCCCCCTGCATTTTTAAATGTTGGGCGGGAAACTCCCCTCCTGGGGGAAAACTTGAATTTCAAGCCCTGATATTCAAAGATATATAGTTTTTGTAAATTATATTTCAATACATTTAAAATGCTTTAAAGATGTGTGAAACATGTTTGTAATTTATTGTTCTGAGATGGCGTTATATAAAGAAATAATTCACCATATAACTAAAAACATATCTAGTGCCGGATATCCGAATCCGGCAGGCAAAGGAGATTCGGATATCCAGTATCCGATATCCGGCAAAATCAATATCCGGTGCATCCCTAATATGTAGCCAACACTAGACTATTTGTGCCTTATCATACTTTGTTTTATAGCTGTCCCATACCTCCCTGTTAGTAGGGAGGTATGTTTCTATATTGTTCAGGCACATTAAGGGGATTCTTCGTGCACTTGAAAACACACACTCCGTAATGTTAATCCTATGGGCAGGTTATTTTCGAATCTCTCATGTAAATTTGAATATTTTTAAACGATTTTCTTTGCATAGGATAACTGAGCTCAATCTTTAATATGACTCTTTTTTACTTTTTCGATTTTGGTTGCAGATTTTTTTTAACCCGTTCGGGACGAGCGACTGGTATTCGTGCCGGCCTCGTTTGCACTTTCATCCCATGCGACGGGTATACGTGCCTGCAGTTTTGGCACTCACATCCCGAGTGACCGATATTCGTGCCGCACAGTTGGAACGTTTTATTCGAGAAAGTTTAACTCAGAAAAAAAATTTCGTAATGAAATTTGAATATACATTTGGGAAGAACATATTTTCTTCTATCTAGGAAAGCAAATGGAATCAATTAATGTATTTTTAATCCATGTCAATTTAATTTTCTTCCAAAAATGACTGCAATGAAAAAAAAGTGTGTTTATTTCACATGCATCTATTTATGCTTCTGAAATATGATTTTCTTTCTATCGTATACCTATGTGTCAAATAAAACTTTATATTTTGTTTATCAGAAATTTTTCTACGACACTTGGGAAAAGGAATGGTTGAGTCAGCTGATCAACTCTAAGCTTATGACGCAAGTTTCACGTACGCATATGGCTAGGCTTCCAGCTCATTCATTTTATATTACTGTTTTTCTACTTTTATCTCGATTGGAAAGAGTTTATTTGTATGTCGTGGTGATTAATAGTTTCGAATTTTCGTTCATTGAGGAGGAAAGCGGGAGGCCTATTTATATTTATTTTGTTTCAACAAATGCTGCTACGCAGTTTAAATATTTGCGGATGCTTGTTCAAAATATTTTCGGCACCGTCAAGTCAAGAAAACTTTTGTGCGCTCTTCTTTTTTTTTTTAGTTTTCTTTCAATAGTTATTTATACCGTTTCAAATAATTTCGTCTTAAATTATTTATATTTATGTATCTTCATTTACAAACTCATTAAAATGTCTAAAAACGCAGGTATTTTACTGACAATGGAATAGCTGGGATAGTGAAAAATATTTTAAAAAAAGCAAATGCATGAAATTAATGTATTTTCAGAAAGTAAAATTTAAGAGAGTGGTGTGATTCTAACACAATCATTGAACTCTGGCATTTTGAGAAATGTTCGCAGGTTTTAAAGTTAATAGTTTCAATTAATAGTCAGTTTTCCCCTTATAACTGAATACATTTATATGATTTCATTAATATTTCCATTTTATAAAATACTTTTAACATTAACGGCATTTTTTATCAGTATATTTAAAATTATTATTCAGTTTTATTTATTATTGAAAAATATTATTCAAAACTTTTAACCTCATAAATTAAATATTATATTAAAAGATGTGTATAAAGATATTTTAACATAAACAAATGTATTTTAAGTTATTCATGTTTACTTATTCTTATTAAATATTCTTTAATTGATATTTCGTTTTATTATACGTTACAATATCTATTATTTCTTTTATTTTCAAAAATATTTTTAACATCAACAACTTTTTAGAAAGGTTTATTTTGAAGTATAATTCTATTTTACTTATTATTATTTATTATTATTCTATATTTTTTATTTGATAGATATATTATGATTGATTATATATATTTACATGTAAATTTTGAATTTTCACAAATATTTTAAATTGAATTAAAAGTTTTCAAACTATTTTTTATGTCTCTGCATAATAAGTATTAAAAAGTTGCATACAGAAGTTCCTTGCAAGTTTTATTTAATTATTTTTATTTGTGAATAAATCAGCTTTTTAAAAATACTTCTCTTATTTGCGGAATGTGTTAACAATTATTTAGAAACAAAACTATTATTTTTTTTTAAACAAAATTATCCTTTATTTGAGCAAAACATTTCACATGTTGCTACATTAAAGGAACGTAAGTGTTTTGTAATCATATAATATTTTTAAACTGAAAAACGTGATTAAAACATGCATTATATTTGTTTAAAAAGTCATTTTTACATTAAAATATTCGAGAAAATATTTCCTTTTTTTGCGTAAATATATATAATAACAACATATTTCATATATGTGCATTTCAAAAGGTTACATGGAAAAATGAATCTTTCATAATTTTTTGAAGAACCCTTTACAAGAGTTAGGCTTAGTTTCGCAAAATCCTTCGGCCCAGAAGATGAAATCAAATTTTCCCGCTCCGTCCTCAGATGCGCACTTCTGAATGCGCACGCTGTCGCGAACAGGTTAAGAAGATACTTCCAGTTTTGAAACCGGTTTGGAAACTGAAAGTACCTTTTTAAAAAAAATTTGCAACCAAAATCGAAAAAGTAAAAAAGAGTCATATTAAAGATTAAGCTCGGTTATCCTATGCAAAAAAAAAAAAAAATAGTTTAAAAATATTCAAATTGAAACGAGAAATTCGAAAATAACCTGCCCATAGGATTAAAATTACGGAGCATGTGTTTTCAAGTGTGCGAAGAATCCCCTTAAAAAGTGTTTCATCTCGTATTCTATAAATTAAAATTTTTGTTGTGTAAAACAATGCTGATTTTCTTATTTTTGTAAAAAGTGACCCATTCCTCCCCACCCTCTCCTATCTACAGATAAAAGTATGTTATTAGTAATTTAGATTTAGTATAACTTATTACTAAAATCTCAAAAAATATATTTAAGATATAAGTACGAGTGAAAATAAATTCTGTCACTTTATGTGTTTGATACACAGTGATGTACAGTGTTTAATAATATCGAATTTTTTCGACTTTAGGTATAAAAAAATAGTAAGCATTCAACTTAATCATTGGTATTTTTTTGTTTTATTTCAGAATTCCAGGATGCTTTCTCTCTTTTTGATAGTCGGGGTGACAACAAAATAAGTATTTCCCAATTAGGGGATGTTTTAAGAGCTCTTGGACAAAACCCGACTGAAGCTGAAGTTAAAAAGTGTTGCCATCAGTTAAAACCAGGTACAAAGAAACTTAGGATAATAAAGTTTATTTTTATGGTTATTATTATTTTTTATAGTGGTGATAATTATTTACTAGGAGGCTCTGCCCCCTACAAGCTACACTTGCCAACCGCCGTTCAGACTGTGTAGACTCTAAAAACACGCTAATTTGATTTGCTTTAAAAAGATTACAGAAGATATTATAATTAAGCGACTAGTGGCAGCCTCCTGTTATCAGGTTTCCATTAATTTCCCTTTGATTTTAAGGCTGAATCACTTGCTGTCAAGACAGAAAACGGCTGATTTTGTTATTGATTAAATAAGATTAAACAATTGAAAATTATCTTGTATGAAATGTCTTTCAGAATTTTATAATAACACTATTAGAAATTGTTCTAAATGTATTATTTTAAATAAGGCTTGTAATTTTCACCAAAGTTTTTTTTCTCTTTTTTACTATCTGTTTACCGCTCTAAATACATTTTTTATTTGAAAAGAAATATTATTCGTGCTGTTTTAGAATTGTCAACAATAGCTAAAAAGATAATTTTGAAATCTGAAATAAATCTCTCGTGAAAATATATTTTAAAATTGAAACTGTTTGGTAATATTATTTGGGCATTTTAAATATGTACTTTTTCCCAACTACTGCTTTTAATACATAATACTGTAATTATTATTTTAAAGTTTTCTTCCTTTTTTAATATTCACATGCAAGTACATTTTTAATGACGTAAGTTTTCCATTTTCTGCTTTTAGCACATGATTATTTAATGTATACTTTACCCACAAATGCAGGGTTCCCAGCGACATGGAAAGTCATGCAAAATCTGGAAAGTGGGGGATTTTCAAAATACTCACAAGGAGAGAGTCCGAGGTTGGTCTAACCGAATTCAATGAAAATTTGTATTTCGATAGAGTATAGTTAGTATATAAATATATGATCACCATAAATCGCAACCCCCAGGGGGTCTTGAGAAAATAAGTCGCAAAGTTTAAGCTACAGTTTATAACCGGATAAATTTCAGTTTTTTGCAAGCGGCTCCGTGGCATGGTTGCAGCATGTTGGCTTTCAGTTTTTTCTACCCGGGATCAAACCCGGCTTGGACTTGTATTTCAGAACGAAAATTTTTTATATCAATTTTCGAACCGCAATTGAAAAGATATGTATAATTGAAATTTACCAAAAATATGAATTAAATGTATGTTTTGTAGCATATAAGTGCTTTTTTAACTACGAAATTTTGCATGTTTAAATATATAATGGAAAAAAAAAACTCATATTTATATGTCTATAGAACAGATTTTTTTTTTTTTTTTTATTTAAAATTATTTACAGTTATTTCAATGAATATTTACAATTTTAAACAGAGAAATAAATTAAAATAAGTGAACAAATATATTATTTTTATTTTGTTTCCTCATTTAAATACTTCAAATATTTCATGGTTTAAAAAATATGCTTTTATATTTTTAATATGATTATTTAAAGTCTGGGATTCTTGATTTTTAATTAGAATAAGTGTCTACGTGGTAATTTCTTTTGGAAATATTTTTTTTCTTGTTTAATATTTTTATATAATGCAGTTTAATTATATAAATACAATTTTAAGTGCGAATCTTTGCATGTTTATATATTTAATGAAAAGTAAAGATCAAATAAATAATAATAATAACAACAAACTAAAAAAATGTCAATTGGAACTTCTATAGACCATAAAATTAAACTAATTTTAAACTTTATTTACTGTTATGTAAATAAATAAGCTACTACTTTTCACAGTGAAATAAAAGTATCGTTTTTACCAACTAGCTTTTTAACTTTTGAATTTTTTAAATCTTGGATTCGTATGATTATAGTTAGAGTAACCAGGGCCCGACTTAGGCTATGGGGGCCCCCTTCTATCTATCTATAGAATTTTTTTGTGTATAATGTGGAAGTGGCTTGTCATCATACATATTGTAAGTATGCATAAATTTTGTACCCAGTCAAATGGTCACCCGGTTTTGTCTGCTCACATCTGTATACAGAGTATCACAAAAATGCTAAGACTGTCCTCAAATCGAAAAGGGCAACTTTCTGACATAAGTTTTAATTTATTTTTGTTCGAAAATGCATGAAACTAGTTGGTGTTGTTGTTCAGAAACTATGTAATTCAGCTGTTTTTTCCATTTTTTGCAAACGCAATAGATCTTTCAGAAAATAGTGTCAAAATGGGCGTTTTGAACCAAACTTCCGCGCGAAGGAATAAAGAGCACTTGAGCGGGTGAAAAACGTGTTTGTCACGTGATCAAAATAGCTTATAACTCAATAGGTAATTGATTGATCCAGAAATGGAAAAAACAGTTAAATTCCAAATCGCTTCCATGGCCAGGCTTTCCAATTTTAGACCTTTCCGTTAAAAAATGAATTTGTAAATGTGTCAAAACATTTTGCGCTTGTTGAGCAGAGCAGTTAAGAACAGCCTTAGTAAGATAATATAGTAGAAAAAATAATAAATTGGTGGACACGAGCCAGGGTTGGCTTTTTACTGGTAAAAACTGGTTTTTACCGGTAAAAATCTGGGAAAAAGTGGTAAAAACCCAAGAATACAATAAACTCTACTAGTCATTAAACTGTATTCAAATAAATACTATTGATAGAAGCTGTATTTTCATGTAACTGATGTGTATAGCTATATATATATATCTATATATATATGTGTGAAGAGATGGGAAGTAAAGAATTAATTCTGTAAAACTACTGATATAGTACTTTAATCATAGAGATTTTACCATATTTTCTATTCTCCATCTATAAATAGAACAACAGATGTTCAGTATAGCTTTCACAAAGTGGGGTTTCCATTTCACTTGTACTCTAATATGATTGTTTATGGATGTGCAGCACATTGGATGAACTTACTGCAGAAGATATCCATCCTCCAATATCCATTACTAAACATGTTGATATACAGAAGTATTTCTGAAATCATCATCTGGCAAGTGAAACATCAGTTGCCAAACGAAGTATCATGGAATATCCATATAAAATGTATCTCCACATTTATTAAGAATAGTCCTGCATTGCTTAACATTTGCAAAAATCATGAAAAACATATGGATATTAGAATTCAAAGATTAGTGAATAACTAATTTATTTAAGCAAGTGAAGGATCTATTTCAACAACTGCAACCAATAGCCGAAACCTTAAATATTCGTCAGAGCAGATGCTTGTTTTGAATGGATGAAATGAGTGCATTATCCTGAATTAATTCCATATAAAGATCTTGTTTAGAACCCCTTTCACTTTTTAGCATATATGACAGATCTATTGCACAAAAATCAAGATTAAGATTCAGGAAGATTAAGAATCAAGATTACGAACCTGTGCGAATTAGAGGGAGTGTACTGTATCTTAAGAAAAAACACTGATAGAAAGGAATATCCTCCAAAATGGTGGAAAAAAATCAGTGTAGACTGTATAAAGCTCATAATTAACAAAAAAAGCCATGTTTTTTTGCTATGTCAGCAGACAGCACTATTAAGAAAGTGTATAGTGAATGTTTATGAATGAGATATAAATTTCAAAATATTGACTATGTAGAATCTTAGGTACTGTATTGTTACAATTTAATAGATATGTTGCTGTTACATTTTAAAATAATCACAAAATTTTAAAAGTACCAGACAACTTAAATTCCAAGTTTCAGATGAAAAAAAATCTAAATTAAATAGTGATGTAAAACATACATACTAATTAAAAGAATTTAGTACTTACATTTCTTTCATCTGTACTAATAAAAAAACAAATCGCTCTGTGTGCGATGACTAGCAAAATCTACAGAATGTACGAGGCTCAAAAAATTTTTGAGGCAAGCCCAAAGTGTCTCCTGATGTACCTGCTATTCAGAATTTTAAAATTCTAATTATTAGCTGAGTAATTAATTAATAATCTGACATCACTCGCATAAAAAAGTTGCTATTTTATCTCCAGTCATAAATGTGCATGCCCAGTACGCATCCCTATGATATTGAATGTAAATTTCGAGAATTTTCACATGTCGCCTTGGCTCATTTGGTAAAGCATCAGCATTCCAAAGTGAAGGTCCCTGTTTCGATACTCGGTACGACCAAAGATAAAATTTTCTGTTAATAAATGTTTTAATAAAAGAAATTTCACTTTTTTCCTGAAATTTTAGGAATTATCCAAGCTCATTTTTATATATAAGAAATCTTCTAAAGGATTGCTTAAATTTCTTATAACAGTAACTATGTATATTTTAAGTTTTTAAACACTTTTATTTGTGTTCGAAGAAATTTAAAATGATTTTAAAAAATTAAAAAAAAAATTTTAATCTACTACAAAAATTATTCTAAATTAAGTTAATTAAACAAAATTAAAACTAATTCAACTTAATACCAATATAAACTAAAAATTAAATTTGACTAAATAAAATAGAAAAATATTTAGGATGAATTATAAAATTTAAAAGAAACATAAAGCCAATGGCCCATCATTTTTCGAAAATCGTAATTTTTAAGAACTAAAAAAAATTCTATATTTAAGTTTAGAAATAGAGCAATTTTAAATATCAGATTAATACTACTAGAATAAAAACCTTAAGGCTTAGTGCTGCCATCTATTATGGTAAAATGAAACTAATTGCAACTTTTTCTGGAGTTTTTAAAATTTTATTACGGATTTTTTTTTTTCTTTTGAAAATTTTGAATTTGGTTTCTTTTTTTAGGGACACCGCACCGGAAAGAGTTTTAAAGGGTTAATCATCACGGGCCCGGGCATCACCAGGCTTATCAGCTAGTTATTTAATAAGCAATAGTAACACACTTAAAAAAATCACTTAAATTATATTTAACTTTTAAAAGCATTTTACTCAAAATAAAAAAGAAAAAAAATTTTTGCAGCATATACAACTTAAATATTTATGTTATACATACAATACATCTATATCTAATCTATCATATATATTTGTCCTTTATAGGACTAATTAAAAATAATCATTGAAAGAAATATTTTTTTAAGCAGCAAGGGATAAATATTCCCATTATGCAAAACTTCCCATTATGCTTTAAAAAAATTATAATTTGCTTGTACGGCTCTATTATGACAATTTTGAATAATTATTTTTAAATTTAACAGATTATGTTAGCTTATTACAGGTACTTTTTGATACAGCATAAAAATTTTAACTTGATTCCTAAATTACCCTCTTATATAAAAATGGATATATAAAACCCATTCAGGGTATGATAGTTAAGGGGATAGTTAATTTCGAATAAAGTTTTACTGTATAAATATAAAAACATTTCTTACAGTATTATTCGGCCAAGGCCGAATATATGGACTTGATATTCTGCCAAAGCGGAATATTTGGCTACAGCCGAATAATCGTTACGTCTGTAGTGCTAAATTGTGCCATTTTTATATTGCAGCAGTTCTTGGAAAAGTTGCAATATATGATTAACAAAGAAAAATATAAAAAAGTTTTTGGTATATTTTCTATAATTTCCAATCTTTAAAAAAAAAACTACCAAAAAATTTACTTGCCCTGTCAGAAAATCCATTTGCTAGTGGCGAGTAGAATGGTGTAATTCTCTGCCCGTGTTCATTGAGACTTTCAACTAAAAAATTCATAATATTTTGCTCTTTATTATTATTATTATTATTACTACTACTACTGTAATTATTATTTGTAGATGAAAGGATTGGATTCGAAGTTTTTCTTCCTATTTTGCAAACAATCAGTAAAAATCGAAGCACTGATACTGCAGAAGATTTTATTGAAGGTTTGCGTCATTTTGACAAAGACGGTAATGGATTTATAAGTTCTGCTGAATTGCGTCATCTTTTAACCACTCTTGGTAAGCTTAAAATTTTTTTAAATGATTATGTAAAAAAAGACTGAAATTTAAGTGTTTTCTTTCATATTTATAGGGTAAGCACTTCTACATTCAGCCGCTTTCTTACATAAGTCTGTTTTTGATTCACTTATTAAAATCCACTGTACTTACGTCAGCCCTAACCCCTTATGAGATATATAAATAGTTTATTTTTTATCCAAAATAGAACATATTTTCCCAATGTGCAGTCATCTTTCATAAGTCATTAGCAAAGAATCGTGAGTATTTTTAGACTTAGTAATTTGCCATTTAAGTGGAGTTGACTACAGAATACAAAGCTGAATCCCTTTTTTAACTGGCTGATCACTGGAGCTTTGAACCTAAATTATGTTTTCAATAAGAGAAAAGTTTGTTTTTAAGTGGGCTTAAAGTATTTAAAGTCAAAAATATTAAATGAAAATATCATTTGACACTTAAACATGATTAAATGCTAAAATGTTATTAAGCTAAATTTTTAAGAATAGTCCAATTTGCTGTTTCAAATGTGGTGTCCTTAATAATAGCTTATCTTTACATTTATCGTCTTTACATTTATTATTATTACTTTGTTTATATTTTTGCTATATATATTATATATGAGGGAGATTGTTTATGTATAATTACCAATATAACAAATTTTTTACTATAAAATTTAGTATTTTTTTTTTCAAGAATAGTTTTTTCAAATTTGGCAAACAGTATTCCATACTATCTTTGGTTAAAAAATGGAACTGTCTGTATCAGTAATACAAATAAATACATTAAAAAAATAAAAACAATTTTAACTAATTTTGATAATTAAAAAAACCTTATTTTAGTGAGAAATATCATAAGCCAAAAACATTTAATTATAATATGCATCAGAAAAATATAAACGGATTACTGTTTCAATAATGGCAATTGAAACAGTTTTTGTGATTTATCTTTTCTGCCTTAATAAGAAAAAAGTGCCTTGAATTGTGATTAGATAAAATCTGAATGACATCATTTTCTTTTCATATGTTTAAGATTTCATGCTTTACTTTTTCAAAATCTTTCATATTTTATTTTAAACATGTTTTTTCACAGATAGAAACATTCGCCGCTTCAGAAATTAGAATCTAAGGATTATTCTTACACTGACTCGCACCAGTGTTGCTCGAATCTGTAACAAAAAAAAAGGGGGGGGGAACTCTACATGAAAAATTTAAAAGTCTCTGCCCAAATCCGAAATAAACTTTATCGAAAAGAGAACAAAATTTACTATATTCAGCTACAAGATGTACAATAGCCCGGAATAATTCTTGGTAAAAAATCAACAGCATCCAATTATTATAAAAACTATTAAAGGTATTGTACCCAGTTTTAAAATAAGCACCCTTTGGTGTCTATATAATAAAATGTTTACTTAAATATATATGCACTTATAATTGAAATATAATTTTTATGTGTCCAGGAATTGCTCTGAAATTGGGGTAATTCTTGGTCTCTTCTGGGCAGGGTTGGCAAAAAACCAGGATTAAAAAGCCAGGTTAAGGCTTTTTTAAAATCATTTCCTATAACTCATTTGTTGATTAAAAAAAAAAGCATTGTCGGGTATTGATTAAGTAATAATACAGTAGAACCCAGCTAATCCGAACTAATTGGGACCAATGGCTGTTCAGATTACCCGAAATTTCAATAAAAACAGAAAAGAAAAAGATGCGTGCTTAAAAAAAAAAAAATTGTAAGTACACATTAGTACAGTAAACATCCTCTAATCTGGTATGTTAAGGTCCTCCATGCTGAATAATCCGCACGACTTCCGGGGAAAAAAATAGTATTCCATGTTTAATCACTCCTGATGTTTATAATAATCCAATGGAACTTCAAAATAAGGAATTATGTAACAACCCATTACAAACTGTTCAAAATCGCGAATCTGTAAATAGCTCAGTCACCACGTCGACGAGGGGGAAAGAAAAAATCACTTCTGTAGATAATTTGCAAAGTCAAACCATTGAAAGGAAAAATAAATTTTTATCAACTGAATTAAGTACTTT
The DNA here is from genome assembly GCA_963932465.1 of Maratus speciosus. Classification (NCBI taxonomy): domain Eukaryota; kingdom Metazoa; phylum Arthropoda; class Arachnida; order Araneae; family Salticidae; genus Maratus; species Maratus speciosus. Next base: position 251,551,248 of record OZ010800.1, on the reverse strand, counting down.
TTGCATTTTAGAAAAGAATTTTATAGTGACTGGCAAACTGATATTCAAAATTTTTTTAAAGATGGCTTCTTCGGATAGCCTACAGTGCATGTTTTCATTTTACATTCGTATGTCAGGGTTCATACGGTGCTTAAAAGTGCTTGAATTTTTATGAGAGAAAAAAGGTCCTTGAAAGTGCTTGAATTTGTTTAAATTTAAATGAAGGTGCTTAATTTTAATTACTTTTTTTTTATAGGTGCTTAATTTTTTTTATTCAGATGTTCAAAATAAAATAAGAGTTGATTAAAAAAAAATAAAGTTAATTAATCAGGCAAAAATATTTGGCCTGAGATCGTTTTCATTCAGGAGGTCAGAGTACGAGCATTTGTACTTTGCTTTGTTCCCTTCTCCCTTCCCTCACTAGGATTAAGTTCACAAAAGAAAATGAAAAGACATGAACTTGTTGCTACTGCCGATCGCAAGATTGGAAATTCCTCCAATGTAAATCCCCTCCCAATGGACAATGGAGAAAACTGCTATGTGAACATAGACTGTAAAAGAGAAAGTGGCTGAAGTTTTAGATAAAAAAATAGAAAATGCAGTTAAAGAGCTTAAAGTGTGAAAAAGTCTTTATTTAAAATGCGATAAATTATTCATGCTGAAATATACAAATTTTTCTTTTTTGTGTGTATTTAATATATACCTTTTTGAAAAATAATTTAGTGGATTTTTTCAAATTTAGGCAAGTTATGGAAAAATTCATTTAGTTTTTGTAAAATTTAAAATTGTGTATTAATATCATAACAATGCAAAATTATCAAGTGTCTAATTTTGTCTAGTGTTAGCACAAATAACTTTCAAAGTAGAATGCAAAAAGATTTTCTTTATTTTTCAAAGACTTTCTCATAACATTTCACATTTCAGCCTTCGCTATTGTATGTTATGTATGGCATTCTAAAGGTCAAAATTAGCACTAGCCACCGGCCACAGGGCCAGTAAATGAAAAAAAGTGGCTAGTGAAAAATTGCCTATCAGCGGCCACCTTCCGGCCACTTTTTTACAAGGAGATAATAAAATTTTCTTGCATTTCATCAAGGATTCTACTTTTTTTGGTTCCAATATATTTATATTAACATATTTATCTGGGCTACTCAGTTTTAGATTAATACTTATGGAAAATTTACTGTTTAGCATTTTGAAATAAAAAAGTGGCCGCTAGTTTAAAGAAAGTGGCCACTTAAAAAATTAGTCCTACCGGCCAGTGGCCGCTAATGAAATTTCCCAATTTTGACCTATATGGCATTCGCTTGAAAACTTGTGAAAATGATTAAAAAAAAAAAAATTCTCTAGATACTTTTGTAATATGGTATTTTGTAACATTAAAATTTTCATTTCCGGAAAGGTGCTTGAATTTTATCATGGAAAGAGAGTATGAACCCTGGTATGTATATGTTGTACTTTTAGACTATTGAGTACTTTTTTTTTATTCTATTCAAGCTGTTTAAAGAATAAAAAACATGCTTTACTGCCATTTTTTGTTTAATTTTAACTTTTAGACATTTTTACTGACTTTCATCCTGTAATCCGGAAAATTTCGTAAGTGATTCTTTTCAGCTAATTTGTACAAGTATAATTTTCAAAAATAAAATTGATTCAGATTAACTGGAATTTCGGATTAGCGGGGTTCTACTGTACTTCATTAAATAATAATGTTACACTTGAAAATAATATTATTTAAAAAATTTAGTCATTTATCTAGAAAATTCAATTCATTTGCAATTTAAGCGTGATTAGTAACATATACGAGCATGTCTTATGTTCAGAGAATAACCCACTGTACTTAATGTCTTGGATTTCTTTATCAAGAATTCTTTTATAATCCCAGTGCAGCACGGCAGCGGACGCTGCAGATTATTTTAAACCTTGCAGATTAATCCACCGGCTTAAAAAGAAATGCTAGGCTTAAAAAATAACTGAAATTTACTTTAAGTCTCTAGATTTATGGTATATGTTGTATCTTTTATTATATTTTCTTTATAAATGCAAATTTTGCTTATTTTATGGGATTTTATTATTTCTTATGGTAGTAAGCTTAGTCTAGCATTCTTAGGTCACAGATAAATTTTACTTTGCTGCAGACTGACACAGAAAATTCTGCTTCTGGGTTTATAATTAAGATAAATAAATATTCAGTCTACTTTAATTAACCCTAGAATACTAACCTGCATAAATTTTACTCACTCACCCTTTTTTTTTTTTTTTTACACATTAAGTATGTTTATTTTGCTGAGTTATATTACAAAGATATGTTTAATGAATAATTTTCTGAATAAAATTTAAATGTATGAGTATACCAGACCTGCCAACTGTTACGAAAAAATCGTAGTTGCTACGATTTAGACCTATGGACTACGATGCTACGAAAATCGGTCTTAAACTACGATTTTTTGCAAAAAATGCCAACGCATTTTTTGTTTCTAATTGCGATTTTTATCCCGCACAGCATATTTTTCAGGAGTGATGCTGTCGCAAAATTTCAAAGTATTCATTGCCGAAAGTTTTAAAAAATTGGCCATTAGTCTGAAAATTCGGACATTAAAAAATGCTCATGGAAAAAAAAAATCTGGGCTGCAAAACAAACTTCTTAACATAAAACACTCTCTTTATGTATATTAACCACGAGTGATTCGTGTTTCTGTAAATATTTATGCAGGAATTCGCTTCCTTAGAAATGAGGTGCCATTTTAAGGATTTCTGGAAAGGAGGTGGGGGGGGGGGGGGGTCTTTGAGGGGCAAGGTTTGAAATAGTTCGACATTATAATTTCGACAAATTACCTTATAATAAAAAAAAAAAAAAAAAAAAAAAAATCAATTTCGTCAATTGTTCGCAGAAGAAAATAAATTTCGTCAAAGGATCGTGGTAAAAACGTGAATTTTGTCAAAATATCGCAGAAAGAAAACGTGAATTTCTTCAAAAGATCAGTAAGAAAATGCAAATTTTATCGAAAGATCAGTAAGAAAACGCAAATTTTCACCGAAAGATCGCAGAAAGAAAACACTAATTTCGTCAAAAGGATCGCGGGAAAAAATCAAAATTCGACAAAGGATCGTGGTAAAAAATGCGAATTTCGTCAAAAGTTCATGGTAAAAAGTGTGGATTTCAACAAAGAATCGTGATAGAAAAATGTGAATTACGATTGTGGAAAAATTGTGAATATCCTGCAATGATCGCAGTAAAAAAATTGGGAATTTCAAAATTCAAACCAGGCTCCTTTTCACAAATCTAAAAAAAAAAGCTGCGAAACGAAAAGAAACTCTTAAAAATCATATAAAAATTTTGAGAAAAAAAATTACTATATTGAGTTGAAAGACTGAAACCTTATTCCTTTTACGAATGTCAAAAGATGGCTGTGTAACACGAAAAACCAACCAACCAACCTGCAGATTAATTTAAATTTTGTGTGCTACGATTTCTCATTTTCAAAGGTTGGCAGGTCTGGAGTATACATATAAGAATTATTTTTTTAAATATGCCTTAAATGTCTTTTAAATATGGAGTGAGTACATTTTACGCATGGTTAGTATTTCAGTACTAAATATAAAGGTTAGTATTCTAGGGTTAATTAATATAATTTCTATGTCACAGCTATTCAAAACATTTTTCTTGGAGTCTTTGCTATCTGATATGTCGAATTTTTCTGTCTAAATGATTAGGCTTATCTTTTCTGACTGAATTCATATATCCAAAAGAAAGTCTTTCATAAGGAATTTTTGGAATGATTTGACATTTAGTATTCTTTACATCTTTTATTGAGAAAGACTGAGTATTGTCACTTTATATTTCTCCTCCTAAACTATCAAGTTTCTGATTAAAAAAAAAAAAAAAAAAGTGACAGTAGAAGGAGGAAAAAACCCCTACTTACTAGCTTTTAGACTCTGCTGAAAATATAATCTTGAAATACACAATAGCATTACAAAAAGTTACCCAGCACTAAAAGATTTAAATAGCCATCACAATTAACAGGCCTTTTTTTGAAAAAAGGGGTTATGTTATAATTATAGTACACATTTCTTTTAGACGACTAAACTAAAAATTGATAAATTTATATATTTTTAGTCATTAATTTTTATGAAATCTCGATGTTTCAAACATTTATTTATTTCCTATTTCCCTTTAAGGTTCTAGATATTGGGATTCAACTGTGTTAAGAGCCTTAAACATATCTTGTTGTATAATGTAATTAAAAGTAAACAGGTACTTATTCAACAGAATATTCATTTAAAATTTTAAAAGTATAAATGATTTTTCTAGGTTTTTTTTTTTTTTTTCTTTTAATATCCATCCCTTGTGAAATTTTGACTATAGAAGCCCAGACCAGTAAAAAAAATTTTCTGCCTCATGTTGAATGTCCTTGCTGATATAAAGTGTTAAAAGTGGATATATATATATATTTTTTTAATTCAATAATTTAAAACACTTAAATTACAAAAAGAGAACACATATTAAAATTTTACTAATTTTTACTTTCTTCTATCTTCAATAGAAGAAAGTATTGTAATCGAAATTTTTTTCTACTTCCAGTTTTCGACGGATTTACACGTTTTAGGGGTCAGAGATCCCAAAAAACATTTTTATAGAAAATGTCTGTCTGTCACCATTGTACCATCAAAAAGTGTATGAAGTTATGCATAGAATTGAACCAAGTTTTTAAGTTTTTGGCTATGGCAAGCAGATACTCCCTGAATTTAGAAAAAATTCGCTGGTAGGGGATGTTGTAATAGCGATTTTTGTGCGATTTTGAATATTGTACCATCCAAAAGTGTATGAAGTTATGCATAGAATTGAACCAAATTTTTATTTTAAGTTTTTGGATATGGCAAGTAGGTCCTCCCTGAATTTGGAAAAAAATTCGCCGGTAGGGGGTGCTGTAATAGCGATTTTTGTGTGATTTTGAATATTGTACCATCCAAAAGTGTATGAAGTTATGCATAGAATTGAACCAAATTTTTATTTTAAGTTTTTGGCTATGGCAAGCATGTCCTTCCTGAATTTGGAAATAAATCGCTGCTAGTGGGCGCTCTAATAGCGATTTTTGTGCGACTTTGAAAATTGCACCATCGAAACTTGTATGAAGTTATGCATAGAATTGAATCAAATTTCTATTTTAAGTTCTTGGCTATGGCAAGCAGGTCTTTCCTTAATTTGGAAAAAAATTGCCAGTAGGGGGCGCTGTAATAGCGAATTTTGTGCCATTTTCAATATTGTACCATCGAACAGTGTATGAAGTTATGCATAGAATTGAGCCAAATTTTTTGTGTTTGTTTTTGGTCATAGCACGAAGATCCTCCTTGAATTTGGAAAAATTCTGCCGGAAGGGGACGCTATAATTGCGATTTCTGTGCCATTTTCATTATTGTACCATCGAAAAGTGTATGAATTTATGCATAGAATTGAACCAAATTTCTTTGTACGTTTCTTTCTATGGCAAACAAGTCCTCCCTGAATTTGAATAAAATCTGCCGGAAGGGGGGTGGGGGCGCTGTAATAGCGATGTTTGTGCCATTTTCTTTATTGTACTATCAAAAAGTGTATACAATTATGCATACAATTGAACCAAATTTTTTGTGCATGTTTTTGGCTTTGGTCAACAGGTCCTCCTTGAATTTGGAAATATTGCACGGTAAAGGGGCTCTGTGATAGCGATTTTTGTATACTTTTCTTGGTTTTTCGTAGTTCTATTGTCCATCGGCGGCTCGTGCAAAGGCAGGAACTCTCTTCCTGCTAAGCCGGCTATTCTCAAACATCTGATAACAACAGAATAAGGAAAAACTATTAATTTTAACAAATATCATGATATAGATTAACTGATTTTTAGTTTGTTTGATTGACTGAAGCAGAAATTTAAGATGAAAATCAAAGTTGGTATAGTATTGAACTAATAATATTGAAGTATTAACATGTGTAACTAGTTTTTGAAATATTAAGATATATAAGATAGAAGAAAGTTTTGGGATTGGCACATCCAACTAGTTTTATTTTTTTTATTAGAAAAAGACACAGCTAGTTTAAACCATGGTTAAAAGCAATTGGTTTAAAATGTGCCAACCCTGCTTCTGGGGTAATTATCAATCAACATCCTTTTTGATGTAAATAAAGTAGAAATGGTAGTTTTTTTTTAAGACTGAGTATTAAAATAATTAGAATCAATCTTGTAAAAGTTTTGTTAATCTCATAATTGTGGAAAAATAACACATAGACTATGTTTTGCGTATAAATACAAATTTATTTCATGTGCAAAAGATTCCTGTACATACATTTTACAAAACATTAATTATCCAAAGAATTTTTTTTAACATTGAAATAAAACATGCTTGCTGAAATTCTGTTTACTTCTGCAATTTTTCGGCATAACAGTAGACTCCCTAAAATTCACAAGTGTCTGCAAATAGTTAAAATGCAAGAAAAATGAGACTTTTTTATTTTTTGCATATTTAGTTATACATTGTTAATTATTTACTTGATCTTTTACTTTCAATATTTAATGATTTATTAAATTTTCTTGATTTTTATTTTACCTAATTATTTTATTTAACTATATTGTAAGCATTCATTATAATTTTATAATTAGTGATTTGTTATAAATTTATAATTTTTATTTTTTTTATTTTTTTTTACCAGTTTCAAGTTATTGTACAAAAAAAGAAAATTAAATACTAGTTGTAGTATTGAAAATTTTAAGAGAATTGCACAAACAAGCGTAATTCATAATAGCAAAAATGAAGAACAAAGCTGAAAATAATTTTACATTTATTGTTCATGACTATGTACTTACATTTATTCTTCATGAAGGCAGTTTTACCAGTTGAGCATAATATTCAAACATCTTTATGAAGAAATAGACAAATAGCAAGCAATGGTAATTAATTAAATAGTATTCCATAGCTGCCAACTTGTACGGATTGGCCGTACAATGCACGGATTTTGTCCTAATTGTACGGTTGTACGGATGAACAGTACGATTTTATGGTTTTGCGCGCGGGAAAAACGATCGCTGAAAAATGCGAATTTTGTCAAAGATCGCGTGAAAAAATGCTACTTTTGTCAAAGATTGCGTGAAAAAACGCTAATTTCGTCAAAGATCCCTTCAAAAACGCTAATTTCTTCAAAGGATCGCGAAAAAAGCACTAATTTTGTCAAAGGGTCACGGAAAAAAACTGCTAGTTTTGTCAAAGGATCGGAAAAAAACGCCAATTTTCTCAAAGAATCTTGAAAAAAGCCCTAATTTTCGAAAAAAGAAAACGCGAATTTTGTCAAAGATCGCGGGAAAAAACACTAATTTCGACAAGGGATTGTGAAAAGTACGCGAATTTCGTCAAAAATCGTGGGGATAAAATGCGAATTTCATCAAAGTTCGTGGGAAAAAACACGAATATCGTCAAAGATCGCGGGGAAAAAAAAAAGAATTTTATCAAAGATATTTGAAATAAAAGCAAATTTTGTCAAAGAATCGCGAAAAAAAAACGCGCATTCCGTTAAAAATCGCGCAAAAAAACACTATTTTTGTCGAAAGATCGTGAAAAGAACGCGAGTTTTGTCAAAAATCGCAGGAGAAACACTAATTTCGGCAAAGAATTGTGAAAAGAACGGCAATTTCGTCAAAGATCACGGGGAAAGTACACTAATTTCGTTAAGGTATCGTGAAAAGAACGCGAATTTCGTCAGAAAACGTGTAAAAATGCTAATTTCAATCAAAAATCTTTGAAACAAAGTTAATTTCGTCAAAGATCGCGGGAAATAACGTGAATTTCGTCAAAGATCTCGTAAAAAACGCGAATTTTGTCAAAGATCTCGTAAAAAACGCGAATTTTGTCAAAGATCTCGTAAAAAACGCGAATTTTGTCAAAGATCTCGTAAAAAAAACGCGAATTTTGTCAAAGATCGCGTAAAAAATGCGAATTTCGACAAAAGTTCGCGAGAAAAATGCGAATTTCGTCAAAAGATTGCGAGAAAAATGTTTATTTCGTCAAAGATCGCAGAAAAAACGCTTTTATTAAAAAATTGCGAAAAAAACGCTTTTATCAAAAAATTACGAAAAAAATGCTAATTTTATCAAAAGATCGTGGAAAAACGCAAATTTCGTCAAAAGATTGCGAAAAAACGCAAATTTCGTTAAAAGATTACGAAAATAACACAAATTTCGTTAAAAGATTACGAAAATAACACAAATTTCGTTAAAAGATTACGAAAATAACACAAATTTCGTTAAAAGATTACGAAAATAACACAAATTTCGTTAAAAGATTACGAAAATAACACAAATTTTGTCAAACGATCGCGAAGAAAATCGCAAATTTCGTCAAAAGATCGCGAAAAACCCTGCAAATTTCGCCAAAAGATCACGAAAAAAAAAACTCAAATTTCGTCAAAAGATCGCGGAAAAAATGCAAATTTCGTCAAAAGATCGCGAAAAAAATGCAAATTTCGTCAAAAGATCGCGAAAAAAATGCAAATTTCGTCAAAAGATCGCGAAAAAAATGCAAATTTCGTCAAAGGATCGTGAAAAAAACGCGAATTTTTCACAGGATCATGGAAAAAGTCCGAATTTCATCAAAGGGCCTCGAAAAAACTCATAATTAGCACCGGAAGGGAATCCCCCCCCCCCCCCCCCCTTTCCTCCCTAATCCTCTGGCTGTGTAACCCTTCAGAAAATTTGCTGTGAATTTCAGAATTTTTTTTTTTTTTTTAGAATTTCCCATGCAAAAAAATGTTCTTTTGATATCTCACGTTTTTATTTAAAAAAAAAAAAAAAAAAAGACTATACATGAATATAGCATAGAAAATGTTATGAAGTATTACTTTTTTCATTGCATGTGCATATGTTATGCATTTTTAAGCACCCAAGAATATGTCATAAAAATTGTAAGGATTTCAAAATTGACATGTTGGCAGGTATGGTATTCTCCCATGAATTAGAATGGTTCTACAGATTATGAAAAACAGGCAATCCAACCTGGACTACACAGGTTAAAAGATATCTAATATACTGCATGGTATAAACTGTAGATTAAAATAGTTATTAATTAAAAACTGTAATAGATATTTTATATTTATTTTCTTAGATTGCCCATCAATTACACCAAAAAGCATTTTCATATTAGCTGCGTGCCGAAGGTCAAATGCAAAACATTTTTCTATTTATAATATTATGATTATTTCGCTGCTTAATTGCATAGTTATATTGCATATCTTAAATTCGATTTATTTTAAAAGTTTTAATTTTGTTTGGCACTTCAGTTATATTATATTACACAAAAACAAACAAATCTGAATTCTTTCCATTCTTTTAAGTGGTCTTATTCTTCTACCACTTTAGTTTAGGTTTTAAGTCTTATTCTTCCAGTTTAATTTTCCTTAATTGTGTTGCACTCAGATTTAGACATATTCATAAATGAAATTAATTTTAAAAACCATAAAAAAACTGTAAATTGAAATGTAATTTTCAAAGTAATTGCATTTGAATATATATTTTTTCATTAAATACTGTGTACTTTTTTTTCTATTTGCTGGTGTAAAAATCAAAATTTATTAGTCCAATTGTTAGGGCTGGGAGATATTTGAAATTAAATATCATGATAAATCAGCATCCTTATATCAAATTCTGATATCGATATTGTGTCATTAGATTTCATGGCATTTTCTTAAAACAGCTTAGGACAAATATATATATATATGTGTGTGTTTGTTATTAAATTTGTATTTATTATTTATTTTTCCCCAATTGTAGGAGAAAAGTTAAATGATGATGAAGTTGAACAATTACTGGCTGGGCAAGAAGATTCACAAGGAAATGTGAATTATGAGGGTATGCTTTTGTTATTCTTCTTACTGTATCTTTCCTGGAGAGTGAAATTTGTAATTTGTATTGAAAATTGTATAAACAGTTACACAATCTGTTCAGTTTATTTATGAGAAATGCAGATGTTTCGTGCAATGTTGATTAATTGGTTCCAGTATTAGTATAGTATATTTTAGTTTAATAAAATTACTGTAGTGCTCTCATGATACTTAGATGATGAGTAAAATGGTCATACTTGATAACTGTGAATTTTGTCTTTAAAAAAATATGTTTGAAAACATTTTTATTTTAACTCAAACTACTCCATATAATATTTAATAACTATGTCACTTCTTGAAATATTATTACCATAACCTTAAAATACATTGGTAATAGAAGCCTATTTCAGGGCTAAACTGTAACAATTGAAAGTTTATGGTATACTTATTCTGAAAGCAAATCGGAGTCTTTTTTATAATTCCTTCATCAATGTTAAATTATTAAACATTTATTTCAGCAATAATATATTTGGTAATGACACAAAAGTAGTAGTAAGGAAAAGTTATGCTTGTATTTACATAATTAAGCAAAAAGACTGCTTGTAAGAACTTATGGAACAGTACAATCTAAGAACATTATCAAAATGAAAACCTCATCTGGTATATAGCTGAATAAGAAAATTACAGTGTACTTTGGTAATGACAATTACCTCTGACAGTGGTTGCCAACCTTTTATTGGCCACGCCCCACCAAAACATATATAAAACCACGATGTCCTCCCTTCACCCCCCCCCCCCCCCTTTTACTCGTGCACACATTCTGTAACATATATAATATCTCTTGTTATTTAAAATTGAACTCTATTTAACTGAAGGAAGCCTAACAGAGCCTTATAAATAACTATTCTTTTGATATTTTTTAGAGTATCAAAGAGGCAAATTCTCTGTCTCAAATGCATTTTTAACATAATTTATACATGCAATGAAACTATAAATCTTCATTTTTATGCCAAAAAGGGTTTTGTTGTGCCTTTCCAAATTGCCGCAATGTTTAACGAAAGTGTTGTATGGTCTGAATTTTTATCTTCACAATATGTTTGAAGAGATTCTCGTATTTAGCATTAAAATTTATAACATTGACATATTTTATAATTCATTTTAGTAACTTATTAAGACTTGGTGGAAAGTTTTTAGACACTAAATTTTCTTTCTATGAATATAACAATGCACAAAAACCATTTCAAGATTCTGACCTTTATCAGTTTTAAATACATTTGCCTCCAAAAGTTAAGAACAGGGACTGAATGATTTTGATTATATATACACGGTTTGTCGAATATCTACCAAAATTATAGGTGAATTGTTCTTAAACTTCTGGGATGTAAAGAACATGTTTGATTACACATTTCTTGCTGAAGATTTAGTCGGGAGGACAATTAGGGGCTAATGATAAATTTAATAACAAAATAATATTTGCGATCACCTATGTAACAGAAAATGCTCAAAATTGTTTGTCAGTGTGTTAAATGACTATTTGGGTCCTGTTCAATGTTTATGTGCATTTGTGTAAGCATAATACTCATATTTGTGAAGATGTTATTGTGTCTATGAAATATTAAAAAGTTTTTTGTTTATAGCATAGAGTTTTCAAACAAATTTAACACAACTTTCCGAAAACCTGACAAAGAACAGTAGCAACAATATATTGCAATTAAAACATGAATATATTAAATATTTGATGAGATATGCGTATGAAATAAATTTTAACTGTGTATGCGTGGGGAAAGTCCAGTTAAATATTGTGAAACTCAGAAAGATATAGTGAACTGATTGCAAAGTTGTGGAAAATCCCTCATAATAAAGCTATTTTTAAAAAGCAACTCACTATATCACCCTTATGTGAATTTTCGTGATATTTGACTGGACTTTTTATATAAGTTGCCCTAAATAGCTGACTACCAAATTATAAAATAAAAATTTTAGAATCTTCCACACATGTACAGTTAAAAATTATTTCATACAAATGCCCATATCTCATCAAATATTCAATATATTCATGTTTTAATTGCAATATACTGTTCTTTGTCGTGTTTTCAGAAAGTTGTGTTAAATTTGGTTGAAAACCCTGTATGCTATAAACAAAAATCTTTTGAATTTTTCATAGGCACAATAACATCTTCATAAAACTGCTATGCTTACACAAATGCATGCAAACGTTGAACAAAACCCAAATAGTCATTTAACAGAGTGACAAACCAATTTCACCATTTTCTGTTACATAGGTTAGGTGATCGTAAATATTATTTTATTATTAAATTTACTAATAACCCCCTAATTGTCCTCCCTTCACCAAGAAATATGAAATCAAACATGCTCTTTATATTCCAGAAGTTCAAGAACAATCCGGCAATAATTCTGGTAGATATTCGACAAACCGTGTACAATCGAAAGCATGTAGTCCCTGTTCCTTAACTTTTGGAGGCCAGTGTACATCAGATAATACATATCTGATTTTAAACTTTGAATTGTGTATCTTATATATTCATTTGCTGTGTAGGAGTCCTGTACTACAGCCATAGATATTTACTATTACCCATTTTCTTTTGTAATGCTATGTAAAATTTATAAATTTTACAAATTCGATAGTAACATGTTTAGATATTTCAAATATTTTTTAGATTAAATATATCCAAGACAGTAAGATTTAGATAGATCCTTAAGTATTTTCACTTGTAAAAGTTTCATCATGTTACATACAGCAGAACAAATAGAAATACAAAGCTCATTTAAAAATATTCGAAATTTTGAAAGAAAAAAAAAAAACTGTAAAATATATGCAAAACTATAATAATGTAAAAAATAAACCAGAAAAATGATAAAGGTTTTTTTTTAACTAAGATAAGTGTCAAAAGGTTTTTAAAGACTTTTCATATAATTACTCTGGTTTTGATTTTAAACTTCTGATTAGGAACGTTTTTAAAATTTTAACAAAAAACTTAATTTTGGGGGGGGGGAGGGGGGGGGGGGCATGCATTACTTTTAATCAAAAACATCACTTTTCAAAAAAAGAGACAGCGAATGAGCGAGTTACAAATTTTAAATTGTCCCCTCTCCCAAAAAAGTCAAATTACCCTCTCGGTGGGGCATACGCCCCCCGTTGGGAACCACTGCTCTAAGGAAAAACTATAAATAAGGGTAATTATAGAATTTTTTTTTTTTTTTTTGTCTAAAGCGCCAAATATGGAAAAAATAGAGAAATGAAATGTACCCAAATTACGATTGCCTTTCCTGTAGTTTTCCAATTAAATGTTTTCAATACTAAATTTGAAGTTTTGGACAATTCTTGGTAATGACATCTGCAGTTTCTATTTTAAAAAAAAAATTGAAATTTAAGGCTTTTTTTTTTTAACTCTTTCCAATACAATTGAAAAGTCCTTAAATTTTATTTGTCTGCCTGCCATCTATCTGTGTGCTAACTCACCTAAGTATACTTGGATTGCCATGTAATTAATATATATTATTGAGGTTTACTCTGGCATGTTTGCTGTTGAAAGTGAAGTGTTTAGCAATTATAGTTCATTTGCAGTGTATTTTAATGATACAAGGTGTTTCTAAAGTCTCGCAACCCATATCTCATAGTGTTGACTCTAAGCTGTTTTAGCAGGGCGTAGTGCCCGGCGGCCCTTTTTAACACTTCCAATGCTCCTGGCAGCCTTTTTTAACACTTCCTATGTTCCCTGTGGCCTTCTAAGAGTTTCACAGCACCCAATTGCTCTTCTTTATAATCAAAATCTGCCATTTTCTTTTCTTCTATCACCATTTTCACGAAAACAAGGGCATATTTTTCTGCCAGGTCCCATTCTTAATTCTTAACGATGTGATAACGAGAATTTCGAGCATGGGATATGAACTAATCAGGAATTGCATCGGATTCTGATTCATTTTCATTTAGCTCAATTTTCACGACAAATTTACTTCAACTCTTCAGGCTTTGCGTGAACAGCGGTATGTTCTAGTGAGCGATATATGGTAATCAAATTTTGATCGCTCCTTTGATTCGCGTATTAATGGGGTTCAGCTGTCTTGTGAAATTCGTCATTTGATAGAGGAAAAATAAATGTTAAATTCAGCATTCAATCATGAAAAAAATTAGCAAAATTCTTCAATCCTTGGGGGGGGGGGGGGGAGTTGTCTATAAGTTGCCGAAAAAAAAAAATCATGAAATTCGTCAGTTGGTGGAGGGAGGGAGGGGGGAAACGCAAAATTCAATTGATTGTGGGAAAATATCACCAATTCTATTAGGAGGCTCTAAACAAACCAGTTCAAAATATTTTTTGTGAACAAGATACAAGTGTGCCCCTTTTGAGAATAGTGTGCCTTTTTTTAGAATAGTGTCCCCTTTTTGAAAAATTTCCACCCGGTGTCCCTTTTTTTCTAGAAGCAACACTATTTCAGCTATTATCCTTCAGAAATATAAAGATACATGCTTGAATTTTGGCCTATTGATACATCATGTCATGCACGATAGATAGCGTTGCTAGCACAGCATACAATTTCAAAATGGCTCTCAGCATTCCAGAGAACGTATTTATTGTAGAGTCTTATGTTAAGAATAATTCTTACAAAAGTGTTCAACGTTTCACAAACATTTTGAATCATAAATTGTGCCAAATAAATTGACGATACTGCGTTTAGCCAAGAAATTCATTGAAATGGGTACTACATGAAAAGCAACTGCATTCCATAAAAATTTGTTTTTTGTGTGCAATTTCACGAAGCAGAATAATCGGTTCCATTTTCTTCAAGAGCACTGTGATCTCCAATGTTTACATTGGCAGTTTTGCAGAATTTTTTGAGCAGTTAACAGATGAAAAAAATATGGGTTGCGTGACTTTAGAACCCAATATTAGACTATTTCAAACATTATGGAATTGATATGAATTTCTGAGGTACATTAAACATACTTCTTGTAGAATATAGAGTGCAAAGCATTTATCATTCATTTACAGAGTTACACAAAAGAATTAGATTACATAATGGCCACTGGAAAATTGTATGATGCATTATTGAGATGTGTAAGGCCATGGATCAATTTACAAAAGAATAATTGAATTCACCATCATGATGCATGCCTTCACTTAGCATATAAAGTCATGATTTAAAACAAAAGTTGTGAAATAGTAACAAATTTATTCTTCAAAAACAATGTTAATAAAACCTAATTAAAAAGTCTATTAGTATAACAAGAAGTAAAGGTTAGGTATAACAGCAGTGCATCTCCAGATTAAAAATAACAAACTTTCCCATAGTTTAGCAAGCCTCATGTCTGGATGAGATAATCTAAGGAAAAAATAAAATATGACTGCAGCCAGAGCAGGAAGTGCACAGTTAAAGATTAATATGCAAATTTAATTGGTAACAGTGAAGCAGAAAAACCAATTAACTGGAGGTTAACTGATTTTCTTCCCACACACTCATCCAACCATGCAAATTATATGCAACCATGCATTAATATGCAAAATAATAAATTCATATCTTAAGCATATATTTAAGTAAATTTCAAATACTTTAACAACTTTTAAACAAGTCATTAAAACTTTACTTGTTTCTTAGAGAAAACATTAAATGTTAATGGCTGAGCAGAGGAACTGGAAAAAATATAGAAATGCTTTTATAATAAACTTAACTGAAACATATATTTAAACTTAAGCAAACAAGATGCATTGTAAGATACTTACTGTAGAATATGGCATGTATAACAATTTTCGTTCATTTACAAGGACATACAAGATTTCGATTCAAGTACTCTATGAGCGATAAATGCTGGAAACATGTTTTCAGTTGTGGGGTGCATATTTAAGTGTAACTAAATTTTTGCATAGTATGTGGTGTGTGTGTACAAATTCTATAGATGATATACAGGGCTACACAAAATAATTTACACGAATTACAGTGTATGAATGCGAATTGCTTAAGGGTGTTTTTTACTAGAGTTTTGTTTTTTTCCAGCTGAACTGTATCTAGTATACTAAGAGTTGTTTATAGGATATAAATTCACATACAGGACTATGCAAAGAACTGTGTACATTGCCATCTATGGATGGTAATTTTTGAAGACAGGTTTTTAGTTATCCTTTTCCCCCCATAATTAAACCAGTTTAATATGAAGCATGTTTAAATATCTGTAAATAATACACAGTGCTGTATAAAATTAAATTATTGTAGTACATTTCCGGCAAATGGATCGGAATTGCTGAAGGTGAATTTTTGACTCTGTTATGCGTTTTGTAACAGAACTAAATTTTAGCACACTGTGTAGTGTTATACAGTGTGATTCATAAAGATCGAAACAATAGCTTATTTCCTTAAACATTGCCCCTAGACACTTACTTTCAATTGCAAAATTTCATTTAAAAAAAAAAAAAGTTGCAAAATTTGACATGAGTTGCAACCTTATGGTGAGTCTATTTGAGAAAATACAAAAAACTAATTTTCATACGGCCCACGTAGGGTAAAATTTCCAATTGGGAAAATGTTATTTATCAAATATCAAAATTTTATTTAATTAAAGAGAAAAATATAAGTTTCAATTTTGTTTCAGCATTTTTTTAAATATTAATTAAGAATAAATATATATATATATATATATATATATATATAAAAAGATGTAGGTTATTTTAAAAAAATTATATTTTCAAAAGTAAATATTTTTTTTCAAATTTGCCAAAACACAATTAATGTAAAATTGAAAAAGACATGTTCCATGTTTGAATCATTCATTTTTAATGATTCTTGACTTATAACAATTTAAAGATGAGAAATGGTAAAAAAAAAAAAAATAAAAATCATGCAGAAAACCGCTTTTAAAGTTTTAAGCAAAGATTGTTTCCTAATAGAATGTTTAAATAAATGTATTTTAAAAACTTGCAGGTGAGTAACTCCTTCCTGTAGCTTAAACTTCTGATTCAGTTTAACTTTTACCATTTCCACCTTCTTTCTCTGCTGTTTAAATGTCTCACTGTTTAAACAAGGCTTTTTCTAATCACAATTTCGAGTTATTTTTTAATTTTAGCCATCACAAATTAGTTTTTATTGTCCTGGCCCGCTAAAAGAAATGTTTTATTTTGCCGGCCCAGCCCTTTTGAAGAATAAATAAATAAATCCTTAATTCTCCTCCTTAATTTTGCTGGCTTATTTTCATTCACAACAGTTGGGTTATGGCTGGTCTTCACTCTTTTCAGACCTACCCAGGCCAGTCCTGGGTCTTACTTTTTTTCTGAAGTCTTGGGCCGATCTATGGTTATCATTACTCTTTCTGGGCCGGGCTAAGACCTTACTTTTTTTGAAGGATCGGACCAGGCCTAACATATTTTTTTCCATAACGAGCTGGGACAGGCTTTTTTTTTTCCTAGTTCTGCACTGGCCCACATTTTCATTCTCGGTCTTGTCCCAGCCCGTATGAAAATCATGTGCTTGTTTAGTACTTTATAGCAGAGTGTAATTACTTTAAAAGTTAATGAATTTTAACTATCTTTATTTTCTTAGCATAATACCTAGTAACTCCCATCTTCTTAGTAGAAAATAAAAAATGTCTACTTACAAATTTGAAGAAACTTGTAGAAGAAATGGGGTAGATGACTCAAAATAATACATACTAGAAAAGATAACTTCCTTGAATAAAATCAAACAGCTTTTTATTGGGCAGATATGGAGACATATTCAATTCATATACACTAGCAACACCAAAGCAAGAACCAGATGACATGCATGAGACTCTCTCTCATTTTATAATGGTTTGCAACCAGTCACAACTAGCCAGCACGTGCTGGAACTCTTTTGCATAAAAAAACAAAAGTTGAGTAACATTGTACAACCTAAAAAACATGTTAACAAACAATGCCTCTTGTTTAACTGATACCTTGTTAGTAACCAACCAACCATTTAACTATGAATTTAACTGAAAACCATTTAAACAAAATGTAAACAAGATGGATGCCTGCATGCTGTTGGAGTTAAGTGTTAGGATTAGTTTTGTTAGTAGTTTTTATCATTGAAATACAGTAAAAAGGTACCTTTTTAAATAAAACACTTAATACAAAAATTGAAAAATGATGGAAAAACTTAATAAAAAGTGTGGTTTTTCCACAAATCATTGCCTCGGCATTGCCTGGTCCGTGAAAATCGGCCAGGCTCAGAAATTTTTGCAAAAAATGCATATATTTTTAAAATGCCTTTATTCTGCAATTAAACTTAAAATTCTTCCTTTTTAAAGAATAGATTTCTTGGCAATAAAATTCAAATACAGTAAAACATGTTAAAAAAACCCTGCAAGTCTCCCAATATATGGAATATGGATTAACGATATTAATGGTAACTGATATATTTACATGCAAATAGATTCATTTAAAAAAATAAATATCAGAACCTTTATGTTTCTTTAAAAATGAAGACTATAAAGATGAAAAAATAAAAAAAGCTAAAATAAGTATTTTTGGTCATAAATTCTTATACAAAACAATTTTTAACCATATCGATGTAAAAATGCATGTTTCGTAGAAATTCAGTCATCTGGGTTGGGACCGAAATGTTAGCTTTTATCCAATAATTCAGTCCAATAATTTTTTTGTACAGGCTTGGCAGATCTCTATATACAAGTCGGGCTGGGCCCAGCCCGTGCAGACCTCCAGCGTATTTCGAAAGCACGTTTAACGTAAAATCTAAACACTGCTATTTTTATGTCCAAAAAGATAGGCACTGTTTTAAATCGGCTTTTAATAATGTATAATTTGTGGATATAATCCCATCAATATTGCGTCACACAGAGGTATGCAGAAGTGGTGTAAGTCATGAACTTTGCATTTGGATATCTCTGACAGTTTTGCAGATATCAAGATGGAATTTTTTGTGTTTAATTCAGGAATATATGAGTAATATTTTACTAATTGAAAATTTTACCCTACAAGGGCCGTATAAAAATTTTGTTTTTTTATTTTCTCAATTTGACCACCGATAGATTGCAACTTATGCCATCAATTTTTGTTCCTTTTTTTTTATGAAGTTTGCCATTGGGAAAAATGTGTCCTAGGGGCAATATTTAACCCTTAAATGACTGATTTTTCAAAAATCATTGTAATAATGCTTTTCGGCTTTCATTTTTTAAATAAATCATGGGAAAAATACTTTAAAAAATCATATTTTGTTTTAAGCATAGTTTACAGCTAAAAAACAGTTTGTTACTAATCGGCAATACCGGTTTTAATTGAAAAAATAATTTATAATTTCCCTTGATAAAATTCTATAATGTTAAACACACAAGAATTTTAGGAACTATAATAAGAAATAAATTTTACTTGCTCACTGCAGGTGAAAATATAGTATTTCGCAAGCTTCCAAACAAAACAAAAAGAACAAATAGCAACAATTGAAAAAATAAATCTATTTTTATTCTTAAACAGCACAAGTGTTGCCATCTACATGTTGAAAATCAATTTAATAATATCTTCAGAATGTATTTTATTGGCAACATTAGGCATTATAGCTTCAATATTATTCTAATAGTATTTTAGAGCCTAAATTGGGTATGTTGCCGAAAAGCAACACCAGGCATTTAAGGGTTAAGGAAATTTGCAATCTTTATGAATCACACTGTATGCAGATGTTAGATTGGATGCAGAGATGCACAAAAGAATTTGATGACAGTTCTGTCTATGGGCTGTAATTGCTGAAATCTGATTTTTAAATGTGTTACGTGTTTTCTGAGTTGTTTACTTAGATATCTTCTTTCATCTTTTTAAATGGTAAAGTTCCATTCCAGTACTCTAGAAGTGGTGGTATGAAGCATCCAAATGCAGTTGTTGGTCAAAAATCATGAATGTGACATCAAATGAGTGGGATGTGAAAACAAAATTAAATTCTATTGTTTGGCTACAGTTACTTTTTATAGACAGTGGACAATAGAAAAATATGATGTAATTTCTTTTCTTCATTTTATCAGGACCTCTTTCAATGTCATCAGCTAAGTTATGTGACGTCTGTAATAGGTGTTTTATGATAGTGCTTGTTCAGTACGTAACCAGGTGATTTATTTCTGAAAGCTGTAAATAAGCTGGTCATTTATTATTATTTGACTGTATTACTGCAGCATTATTATTTGACTGTATTAGTGTCCAAATTTTAAAAAAGTGTTGCGTAATCTGTTTATTCTAATATTTAAATTTGCAGTTCATAACTCACTAGTTTTTTGTTTTTTTTCTGGCTTTCTAATAATTGGTGGGAAATATTTTCTTTCTTGACATTTTCTTTTATTGCTTCCATTGTATTTGCTAATTTTCCAAAGCAGGAAAATAATGCAAAAGTGCTCACTTTTGTACAAAAATGTACTTTTTTTTAAAGTCGCTTAATGAATCTGCTGTATGTAGGTTATTTAAATATGAATATTTTTGCTTAATCTTTTAATAAGGATCATATAAATATTGTAAATATCATATAAAATTATTGTAATATTTTAAACATTGCACAATTTATTTATTGATATTGGTGCTCTGCTTCCATCCTTGTGTAAACATGCAAACAGAACATGGTACAGTAGAATAGAACCTTGAAAATCCAGAATCTATGAGAAAGTGACAATTCTATATTTTAGAGATTCTGAAATAAATTCTAAGTAAAAATTATGCCTCTTAAAAAAAGGCAACATCTAAAGTAATTAAATTATTAAATACTTATGATGAATTTACAAAATGTGTTTATATTATATTAACATTTTTATTTAAACATTTAAATTAGCATTTATTGCTTTAGCTTGCGTTTTTTTTCTTTCCCCCGCCAATTCCATAAATTGCCAAAATTTAATTATCAAACTTAGTTTGTTTTTGTTTTGTAATTAATATTACTTGTTCTTCATATGTTCCATAGATATATTTTCTGTACAATTTAAGTCATTTTCTCCATTAATGCTACCTGTATTTAGTGCACTTGCTATGAATTTAGAATTTCTGAGTAAATTTACAATTTGCACATTTATTGCTGTAGACTTTATTTCAGTTTCGGTGTTGCCATCTACCAGTAAAAGGAAAATACAAAATTAGCCATTGAAATCGAAGTAAAAAGTTTTTACCTTTTATTATTTCCAGATTTTCAAGGTTCCACTGTATTATGAAAACTTTAGGTAGCAGTACATATAAACATGATTTCTAGCAGTACAATAAACTGCTTTTGCTAAAATCTCCAAGTGGTTCCTAGTTAAACAGTTCTGTAGAAAATTTCACTAACACAACTATTTAAAAATTTCATAAGCAATTTGAGTGATTTTAATTCTTTGTTTCTTCTTTTTTTTCTCCTAGATTTTGTTCGCATGGTGATGAGCGGATGAAATTTTTTTTTTTTTTTAATGAAGAAAAGTACTTGAAACTTCCATTATAAATGTTGCAGTTGTCGAGTCTTTGTTTAAAACATGTGCATTTGCTACTGTAATAGGATTTTGTTTTGTTCAATTCCATAAGTTTTTGTATTTTATTCCAAAGTGTCCAAAAGTTTAAATTATTGTTGTTTGTATATAAATAAATTTTTTTATGCTTTTTATGTGCATATATTTTTATTTTTTATGTTTCTGTGAAGATGTGTGGGAACTTAATAAACAAGTCTGATTTAAGACTTTCTTGATTTGAAACAAAATATACATATATTTTGTTTTTTATGGTTACAAACCAAAAACTTTCTACTTCCATTAATATGTGGAATTTTTAATGGCATGCAGCTTACTTAATCAAAATTGCCTTTTATACCAAATAATACAGATTTTTCTCTCTCCCTCTTCTCCTTATTTTAGCTATTGAATGCACACAGGATTTTATATACATATGAGGATGTGAGTTTCAAAACTTGCCTTATCCAAAATTTAAAAAATCGTGTTTTCTCTATCAATCTATTCTGCTGATAAACTTGCATCGAGAAAACACTGTTCTCCCCACCCCCCCCACCCCACCCCGTTAAAAAAAAAAAAACTTTTATCAGGATTTTTGGCAATGTAGAATCTTGGTTTATAATGGATACAGTTACACGTTTTTCGTGACTTCCCAGAATTTGATTTTCTGGATAAGACAAGTTTTGAAACTCATGTCCTCATAAATAAAACATATTGCACTGTCACTTTAAATTTTCTTGAAAACCTATTTTTGTGGAAAGATTAATCTGAAATTGCTAGGATAATATATAACTTTTTTTTTTTTTTTTTTTTTTCATTTGAAAAACCTTTAATTCTTTTCTTCTATATGTTTAATACTTATATCTTACTTTAATCTGAAGTGCTATATTTTCCATATCACAGTTTTGACATTCCAATTTAACCTATCTCCAGGACTTGAATTTCAGGGCAGGATGGCGGGATTCGCACCCAAAAGAATATCGTGGGTAGGAGGCTTCCGTTACAAAAATTTCATTATTTATCAGAAAATTTTGCACTTTGAAACTATGATCAACTCACGAATGCCTTGCGAATTTTGTGATATTTGTTAGCCATTATCAAAGTAATGGCCATAAATAAAAGTAGCAGAGAACTTTAAACTAAAAATATAAACTGTGGTAGTATAAGCAAAAATAAATAACCAATTATAAGAAAAAGAACATTTATTAAAAACCAAACCAAACAATAAAATTAAACTTAACTTCCATAAATATATATCAACTACTCAAAGTCACTTAATTAGGCTTTATTTTGAAAAGAAAAAGATTTTGCATCCACTCAATATATATATAACTGTATTGTAATGTATAACTGTATTGTATCATATCAAATGCTGCTGTAACACATCCTCCGTATCCATGACTGCTGATCAACATCAATGTCACGAAAAAGGTTCTAAAAAAAGTAACACAGATATCCTTCTGTTCTCATGCACTTACAACCACCATTTGAATTCCTCCAGGAGTTGTTCAATGAACAAGCTTTCCAAGAATACGTTTCTAAAAATGAAAAGAATAACTTTCCTCAGCAGCTCTATAAGATGCAACTCGAAGACTAAAGGATTTTAAAGACAATGATGACAACCATCGATATCAGCTCGTGTAAAAGAAACTGTCTCAGCAACATTTTAAAAGTTTTTTTTTTTTTTTTCCCCGTAAGAGTTGCTCCTATCAAAAACTTGTCAATATAAAAGTTGTAGATAATATTAAGAAGATTTATAATTTTAAGTGAATTTGATATCTTAAGAATTGACGAAGTTATGAATTTATTTTCTTCCTAAAACCCTATTATTTTCGCCCCTTGAGCCCATTTTTAATTTTATCAAAAATGTGTAATACATAAATTTTTGGTCCTTTTCCTAGAAGCAATAATAACTTTAAACTGATTTCATATGTATTATAATTAAGAAGTTATGGAATTTTTGGGGTTTTCATAAAACCCCTCCCTATTTCTATACCCTTGGTCCGATTTTGCTCATTAACAAACTTGACTGAGATTTTCTACCCGTTGATTTTATGTATCAGTTTGGAAGAGATTTCTGCAGAATAATGGAAGTTAAATAAGAAGTCCATAAAAAAGTGATATATATGTATTAGTGTTCACTCTAGGAAAAAAAAGGGCAGGGTGCTAGCCACAAAAAGGGCACAGTTGAAGCTGAAAGAGGGCACTTTTTTCAGCGAAAAAGGGCATTGTTTCTTCAGAAAATGTAGGGCCGAAACTAGCCTTTTTTGCACCCGGGGCAAACATTGATTTTGGTGCCCCTCCTCCACAAAGTATATTTACAAAGAAAATTTTATTAATTTTCTAATAGCCAACATATTTTAAAATTTAAATTATGTAATCATAAAATATGTAATACTGAACTACTTTAATCTACTTTGTCAAATATTGATTCATTAAAATCTTGAAAACGGAATTGAAAAAAATTCCGCTTTATACAGCATCCTTATGCAATATCCTTAGATTCTTCTGTGCTTTGGCATACCCCAGACAGGACGATTTTAACAAAATAGTGCTAAACATGGACGTGAGACAAATCAACAACTGGCGCCTGGGGTACATGCCTCCTCTCTCCCCCCCCCCCCCCAGTTTCGACCCTGAGAAAATGTAGATCTTCGAAACTGATATAAGAATTATACATTACTACAAACTCATCATTGTTTATGCGCACATTTAGTAACAGATTATATATATTTTTTTTTTTCTTAAATTGATATTTCAAAGATCTAGGTAAGTAATTTTGTTTCAAATAAAAAAACTAAAAAATTATTAGTCCCATAAACTAGCAGTTTTAAGGGTAAAGCAGAGATTTTAAGGGGTAGTAAAATTTAGATGGGTGACCAATTAATTATTATTACAATAAATCACCAAATATAACTTAAAGATCATAAGCTTTGTGAGCTGTGAAGGTGGGGGCAAAGAGACAAAAGCGATTTTTTTTTTTTTGGGGGGGGGGGGAGGTTGATTATATAATGAATTATTTATCGTTAGTAAAATTTTAACAATTAGGACAGAAAAATAAAAGCCTTTAAATTTGGTATGTTTGATAAGAAAGAGAAGCAGAATTTAGATGATTGGTTATTTATTGTCACAATGAAGTGACAGAGTTGCAAGTAAAAAAAAAATAGAGTTTTAAATATTTTAACCTTCGAAGAAGGAGGGAGGCGGGGGAAGAAGAGGTAGATTAGATTGGATGATTGATTATTTATGCTTTACATTTATTACAATACTTTATATTTATACTTTATTTATAATTTTTTTTTTACTTTATACTTAAAATTTACAATTAGAATAGAAAAAATTATAATATTCTAAGAGTTCAAATTCTTTTATAATAAAATAACAAACAAAACAGAAAAAGTAATAAAGTAAATAATTTGAAATATTTAACTGAACTGTGGGGCTGATTAACCCTTTATGCACCAATGGTACTTTAAAGTACCATTAAAATAACTTGTTGTAAAATTAATGTAATAAATCGATTAATAGTAATACCGCAGTAAGAAGTGAGGGGGGGGGGGGGAGATTTGTTACTGGTCTACATACTGAATACATTATTAAAGTACACTGAAATCATGCTGTAGTTTTAAGAATCTCATTTAAAAAAAACTAAATCTCATTTTATGAATGTTCTACTGATAAGTTTGGTTTACGCATCTTTTTTGGTGCATTGGAGGCTTTGACTAAATTCGCCTTTTTCCCGCGATCCTTTGACGAAATTCACGTTTTTCCGCGATCCTTTGACGAAATTCGCGTTTTTCCGCGATCCTTTGACGAAATTCGCTATTTTTCGCGAACCTGTTACGAAAATCGTGTTTTTTATGCGATACTTTGACGAAATGTGATCTTTTTTTCGAGATCCTTTGACAAAATTCGGCTTTATTCCGCGATTCTTTGACGAAATTCACAAATTTTTCGCGATCTTTTGTCGAAATTCGCTATTTTTTCGCGATCCTTTGAAAAAATACGCTATTTTTTCGCGGCCCTTTTACGAGAATCGCGTTTTTTCCGCAATATTTTGATGAAATTTGCGCTTTTTTTTTTTTTTTTGCGATCCTTTGACGAAAATCGGCTTTTTTCCGTGATTTTTTGACGAAATTACGCGTCCCACGGACACGTAATAACTATTTTTTTGCGTCCCGTCTCTGATTTTTCGCGTGATTTACGTGCCATAGCGCGTCCGTGGCATCGCTTAAAGCGATCGCTGAGAACGACTCCGGGCACATTTGACTATTTTTGAAATATGAAGGGCACAGTTTGCCGATTTAAAAAACGGCAGGGCGCGTTTTACCGATTTTAAAAGGGGCAGGGCGCTGCGCCCTTTAAAAATGGCCTAGCGGGAACACTATATGTATATAGATAGATAGGTAGATGAAGTTTTGAACTGGGGGAGGTTTTGGATTTTAGGAGTCATGATCGGCGTAGATCTGCAAAACATTTTCAGAAATTCCAACACAGGGGAATGTAATAGGTAGTATTTCTTACGATATCTTCCTAAAAACGTTTTCTTCTCGCTATTTTTCTTGTTTTAGCATCGGTTCCGTTAAGGGGACGGTGGAGCTTAAAATCCTTAAAAATAATTTTTTTTTATTTTTGTAAATTTCAACTTAAATATTATTCAAGAGTACATTATATACATTATAACATGCATTTATCCCAAAAAAAATTTAAAAAAAATTTTATTTTTGAGAAAAAAATGGAATTTTACGCGTCGTGTTGGAAATCTTCGAAACGCCCCATGCGTCTTCAATATCAATGAAAATCCCCAATATTTTTTATAAAAGTTTGGTTTATATATAGAAATTAAATAGAGCATCGAATTTTACATATTTGAATTTAAAGGTTAAAAAAAAAAAATTGAAAAAATTTGAAATTTTTTCGAAAAATGTTCAAAATTTCAAATTTTTTCAATTGTTTTTTTATTTTTTGTAAATTTTATCTTAAATATTATTCAAGGGTACATTATATGCATTATAGCATGCATTTATCACAAAAAAAAAATTTATTTTTGAGAAAAAAATGGAATTTTACGCGTCGTCTTATCTTCGAAGCGCCCCCTGCGCGTTCCATATCAATGAAAATCCCCAATATTTTTTATAAAAGTTTGATTTATATATAGAAATAAAATAGAGCATCGAATTTCACATATTTGAATTTAAAGGTTAAAAAAAAAATTTTTTTTGAAAAATTTTGAAATTTTTTCGAAAAAATTTTGAAATTTTGATTTTTTTTTTTTTTTTTACCTTTAAATTCAAATATATAAAATTCGATGCTCTATTTTATTTCTATATATAAACCAAACTTTTATAAAAAATATTGGGGATTTTCATTGATATTGAAGACGCATGGGGCGTTTCGAAGATTTCTAAGACTACGCGTAAAATTCCATTTTTTTCTCAAAAATTTTTTTTTTTAATTTTTTTTTGGGATAAATGCATGTTATAATGTATATAATGTACCCTTGAATAATATTTAAGTTGAAATTTGCAAAAAAAAAAAAAAAAAATTATTTTTAAGGATTTAAGCTCCACCGTCCCCTTAACATAACAAAAATATATCTTATCGTCCAAATTCTCTGAAATTTTAATTTATTATAAATATAATTATACTTGAGAATTCTTTAAAACTTCGTGATATATGTATATTTAGCAGTGAAAACTTGAGCCGAAGGTGAGC
The DNA here is from genome assembly GCA_963932465.1 of Maratus speciosus. Taxonomy (NCBI): domain Eukaryota; kingdom Metazoa; phylum Arthropoda; class Arachnida; order Araneae; family Salticidae; genus Maratus; species Maratus speciosus. The sequence goes on along the minus strand of OZ010800.1, from coordinate 251,524,297 downwards.
AAAACCATGCCAAATGTCTCGAATTTTTGTAGGTGATATAAATCTGCTTAACACAGATGCTCAAAAATGTGTGTCGAAATACGGACGTTTAGCCACTTTTACCACAGAGAAAAGAATGTCTCTGTAAGGCGCAAAGTGACCTGCAGTCGCAAACTTTTTTAAAGAGCTAATATTAATATTTTTTAAAACAGACTGCATTGTCGAAGAGAAAGTCTCAGTATACACATTTTTTGTTAACCGCTACCTCTGAAATTTGGTCTTAAGGAAGCGTGCCGTACGGAAGAAAAAGAGAACTGCAAATGTGAACCTTTTTGAAAATTGTTTCTCAAAGGGCTAATAATGATTTTCAAACTGATGGCGTTTAAGACGCAAAAGTATGATCTTTCAGAAGATGTCTTCCGTTTTTCTATATAAACGTTTTGACCAATGGAAGTAAAAGAAAAAAAAAAAAAAAAAAAAGACCCCCCAAAAATTTCTTTTTTCGGTTTTTCATGTCTTTCTGCTGTGCAAATCTGATTCTGAGTATGCATGAGCGCTTTTGCCAGCTTGGAATGAAAGAGAAGAGTTACTGATGAGAAATCGTTGCGATTTATAATTAATATTTCGGATAATTAAGAAAAGAGAAAAAAATTCTAAGCATTAGGTTCATCAGACCTATCTTCGACTCCCCACACCCAAATTTTCTGACTGCTATGTGCGCTAGATTTCTCTAGCCATACCTGACATATTCACAGAGCGAAACATTCTTTTATTAGTATCTCTCTATTCTAAAAAAAGTAACTAATGCTTTCACCGCCTCTATAAATAAATTTTTTCTGACCGGGAGTCTTTCTTCGAAAATATGAATATCGGTATATGAATACAAAAATATGAATATCGATGGTATTGTTGAGAAATGTTTGATAAACGCGCTGATTCAGACAGTTTTTAAATCGAATGGTTATTTTAAGAGTTATTTAATGTTAAATTTGGTCAAAATCGTTCCATTAAAAAAATTTTATTGGAGCAAAAATTATACATGGGAATTTTTAGATCATTTTATACATTAGAAATTCCCGGTGTGCAGACTGCATTTATTTTTTTAATTTGACTAATTTTTTGAGGATTTATTTCCATTTTAAATTCAAATTTTCAGTATTTCGAGATATATTTTTTACATAGTTTTGAAAAGGATATTAATTTAAATTGTTGGCAATTTTAAAAACAACGCAAAGAATAATATTTCCTTCAAATTAAAAATTTATTTACATGTGGCTAATATAAAACAGAAGAAAACTTCCAAATTAAAGGATTACGTAAAGCCAGAATATATTGAAAATTACGTCACAAAAACTATATTTACTGAATTTTGAAAAAGAAAGAAAATTGTAATATAACAAATTCATTAATATGCATTAAAAGTCGTAAATGGAGAAAATTACGATATATTTAAAATGGCCAAATAATAATATTGCCAAACAGTTTAAATTAAAAAATTTTTTTACACGGGACATTTCACATTTCTAGATAATCTTTTTAACTATTGTTACCAATTCTAAGGCAGCACACATAAAAATATTTCCTTTCTGCAACAAAAGTACTTTCACGTGAATATTAAAAAGAGAAAGAAAAGTTTAAAATAATAAATTCATTAATATGAGTTAAAAACTGTAAATAGGAGAAATTATGTAATATTTGAAATGACCAAATAATAATAATGCAGAACCGTTTAAATTTAAAAATATATTTGCACAAGACATTTCATATTTTGAGATGATCTTTTCAACTATTGTTGTGAATCCTAAAACAGCGCATATAATATTTCCTTTCTAACAACAAAAGTATTTCACGTGAATATTAAAAGGAGAAAGATAATTTTGGTGAAAATTACGTCAGATTTAAAACGATACATTTAAAATATCTTTCGTATAGCATTGTTAAAAATGCCGGTATACAAAGACTCTGTTTACTTAATTCATTTTACATTAGCTTATTTTCAAATGTTTAACTGATTTTTTTAAATCAAAGATGAAAACGGTCGTTGTATCTCTTAACAGCAGCTGATTTGGTCTTAAAAATCTCCAATCAAAGGAAAATGTGTGGAAACCCGTTTACAGGGAGATAGCCACCATTATTTTTAATTATAATTCAATCTTCCAAAATCTTTTTAAAGCCTATAAAACTAGCATGCTTTTAGAGTCTGTGGTGTCTGAACAAAGGTCGGCGAAATTTAAATTAAAGGGAAAATGATCTTAAAACAAGGGCAATTTATTCAATTCTGTCACAGTTTAGCAATATGCATTAGAGCATTAAACAGATTTTTCATTAAAATTAAGTTAGTATTATTAGTTAAAAGACCTACTAAAACTGTAAGTTTGCGTGAGTTCTTAGACCATTTATATTACTTCATTTTAAATAAATATTACTTCATAACAGGTAAGAGAGAAAATAAAATTCTTACCTCTTAGTATTGTAATTCCAACTTCTTCAGAGACACGCGTTCTTCTGGTAGGAAAGCTGAAATTATTTCATAAGTGTGTTTCTTTGTTTTCAAGAATTGGAGAGTGTCTTCTGAATCTAGGCTTTATATGAATACAAATTATTAGAAAATATACAGGATCTTGATTAAAAATATATTGAATACACAGTGAATGAATTTTAACATTATATAATTTTATGGATGCATTTTTGTAGGAGCGGGTTTCTCGCTTCCTAAAAGATTCCAAAAAAGGAACAGTTTAAAAGGATTGCGTCTTGACAGTTATAAGACCAGCGCCCATCTAAAAGGGTTTTAAAAAGTTAGAGAAAAGTCTCAGGACAAAGTCTAATAACACAATACCATGGAGCTATTAATAAAAAGTAACTGACATCTTAAATTAGTGAAGCTTCAACTGTAACTGCTATCACAGGGGTTGTTTACCGCCGGTGGAAACTTCCACCAGTAAATTTATATGGAAATTTTCTCCTTATTTAAACTCCTTATTGTTGCAAAATTTCAGTCATAAGTAATGGTAGAAAAAGATTTTCATTTTTACTGGTAAGAGTTTACTTCGGAGGTAATCAGGTTTGAGCCATATTGTGACAACCAGTGAAACAAACTCACAACAGTGAAAACAACTAGAAATTTTTGCCATAATTGTGAGAAAAAAATTCCATGAATAAGACGCTTTAATTTTCTATTTAATTTTATTGGTGGGACATTTGCCCCGGCGGTAATCAAAAACTGAAGATACGATTTTTTTTTTAAATCAACCGCCATCTTGTGGCAACCTCCTCAGTTACTTCACTCCCAACTGGTAGACAGTACACTATATGTCTCCTCCTCTTTATTGATAACTCCATTCACAATACAAGTTGATGAGTCCGCATTTTCCTTTCTTTCACAGAGGTCTATAGGGAACACATCTGTAAAAATCCGTGGTGCTGCCATCTATCGCAGCGTAAAAACAGTTTATCAAGGAAATTTCCATTAGTTTTTTGGAGTTATTTAAAACACTGGCCAGCTAGTGGTGACTTCTATTATGCATATTTCACAAACAAGCGAGGGCGGAATACCTTTGCACTATTTCTTACAAAAACCATAGATGATAATGTGTGCATATTCTTTTGCGTGGTTTTGTATAAATGTTTCACGCGCCGTTTTCCACAGTAAACATGCAGCAGTGGTGTTTACTGACATACACAAGAACTATTTTCAGTTCGAAAAAATGTAAAGTCATTAAAAAGTATATCAAACAATTACCATTAATAGATCATGGGTTCAGAATATTTTTTAATGTTGTGGTAATCGAGCGAGAAATGCTATTTTCCATAGAGAACCTTTTGTAACGAGTTCCAATTACAATATGTCACTTTCTTTATATTTAAAGTACATTATAACTTCTTTAATGTGTATTTTGAACAAGTTCCACTCATAAGCCATAATATAAAAGAACTCTTTTTCTGTTCTCTCGTAAACGAAATATTGATGGTCTACAGATCATTTACAATATTTATTTATAGAACTACAGTGAACTTCTAAAATATGCATAACATTTTGTCGCGATTTAAACAAACTTCCGGAAGTTAAAATACGAACAGATGGAGATAGACAAGGGATCTGATACCATAAACAGTTTTCAAATTTGTTGGAAATATTGAAAATCAATGCCCAATTTCTTCAGATTGTCAACATATTGGTATACTAATCCTTAAAAAAATAATAATCACGTTGGAAAGTCTGCGTCCTCCCGTGTCTCGAGCGTCCCCCCTGAAAATAAAAGTAAGGGGACGCACTAGATAAAATAAAATATCCCGGCCTACAGGCAGAGGTAGATTTCGAAGTTAAGTATACTAATTTCACCAACAAAAAATTAATCATTATTAGATATAAATCCACTTTAACAGTTTTATCTGTCTGCTTTTGACGAGTTTTTATTTCCTTTTTATAAAATAGCTGGTTTTATCAGAATCATGTAAAAAAATATTTTTCCATACTCAACAACTCGAAATTTTCTGGCACATTTTCAGATTCATTTTTAATAAAAAAAAAATATGAAACATGCTGACGTGATTTTTGAAAAGTTTTAAAAGCGACCTGTGTTTTTATTTTTCTTTCAATTAAAACTTGATTAATAAACAATTATTTTCTCAGTGGGGCAATATTTTTCGTTTCTAACACAATCGCTTCGGGAAATTCTGTTCAAAATGCCCACTTTGACATCATTTTTTGAAATATATTCTGCCTCTATCAAAAAATCGATCATTACTGTACATTATATAGTTTCTGAATAAGAGAATCTAGCAATTGGATGCGTTTGAGAGCAAAAATGAATTTAAAAATGAGTAAGAAAATAGTCAGTTTGGATTTGAATGCACCCTTACTAAGATGATTTTTTCTTCAACCGCTATGTATTTTTAATTTGTTTTTGCTGTAAGAATTGGCCCTATCAAAAACTTGTCTATATAAATGTTGAAGACAATATTAAGAAGATATATGATAAATTCATGGAGATTTTATATCTTGTGAATTGACGGAGTTATGAAAATTTTTCTTCTTCAATCCCCCTTTTTTTTTTTTTTTTTTTTTTTTTTTTTTCGGTACGAATTGGTTCTATCAAAAACTTGTGAATATAAAAGTTGTAGATAATATTAAGGAGATGTATAATAAAATTATTGGATTTGGTATCTTGAGAATTGACGAAGTAAGGAATTTTTTTCTCCCAAAAACCCTATTTTTTGCGCTACTTGAGCCTATTTTAAATTTTATCAAAAATCTGTGATGCATGAATTTTTGGCACTATTTTTAGAAGTAATAAAAACTTTAAACTGATTTGATATGTACAAAAATTAAGAAGTTATGGGGTTTTTTCGGTTATCACAAAACCCCTCCCTATTGTCCATCCCCCTTTGTCCGCTTTTGCCCATTAACGAACTTGACCGAGATTTTATGTCCCTTGATTTTATGTATCAGTTTGGAAGAGATTTGTGCAGAATTGCGGAAGTTATCGTGTCCAGAAGAAAGTGATAACACAATTGCTTCGGGTAATTCCGTTCAAAATGCCCACTTTGACATCATTTTTTGAAATATATTCCGCCTCTATCAAAAAATCGATCATTGCGGTACATTATATAGTTTCTGAATAAGCGAATCTACCAATTAAATGCGTTTGAGCGCAAAAATGAATTTAAAAATGAGTCAGAAAATAAGCAGTTTGGATTTGAGTGCATCCTTAATGCAATGATTTTTCCAACACAATCCGCTTCGGGAAATTCGGTTCAAAATGCCCACTTTAACAGCATTTTTTAAAATATATTCTGCCTCTATCAAAAACTCGACCATTACGGTACATTATATAGTTTCTGAGTAAGAAAACATACCAATTGGAAGCCTTTGAGAGCAAAAATGAATTGTAAAATGAGTCAGAAAATACGCAGTTTGGATTTGAATACACCCTTACTTAGATGATTTTTTTCTTCAACCACTATGTATTTTTAATTTGTTTTTGCTGTAAGAATTGGGCCTATCCAAAACTTGCCTATATAGATGTTCTAGACAGCATTAAGAAGATATATGATAAATTCATGGGGATTTTATATCTTTTTGAATTGACGGAGTTATGGATTTTTTACTTCTTCAAACCCCCTTTTTGTTTTCGTTTTTAATTTTTTTTGCGGTACGAATTGGTCCTATCAAAAACTTGTGAATATAAAAGTTGTAAATAATATTAAGGAGATTTATAATAAAATTAATTGGAATTGATATCTTGAGAATTGACGAGGTTATGATTTTTTTTCTCCCAAAAACCCTATTTTTTGCACCCCTTGAGCCCATTTTTAACTTTATCAAAAATCTGTGATACATAAAATTTTGGCCCTATTTTTAGAAGTAATAAAAACTTTAAACTGATTTGATATGTACAAAAATTAAGAAGTTATGGGGGGTTTTCGGTTTTCACAAAACCCCTCCCTATTTCCATCCCCTTGGTCTGATTTTGCCCATTAACGAACTTGACCGAGATTTTATGCCGTTTGATTTTATGTATCAGTTTGGAAGAGATTGGTGCAGAATTACGAAAGTTATTGTGTCCAGAAGAAAGTGATATATATATATATATATAGATAGATAGATAAAGTTTTTTACTGAGGGTGGTTTTGGGTTCTAGGGGTCATGATCGGTGTAGATCTGCAAAAATATTTCAGAAATTCCAACATAGGAACGATCCCAATAGGTAGTGTTTCATACGAAATCTACCTAAAAGTGAGAGGACGCCATCCCCCCTCGACTACCCCACTGCGATTATGATAGAAATGCATTTTCTTATCTTTATAGGTAATAATGTGATTATTCTATTGTAATTAGAAGAATCTATTGTAATTATCTTGTCAATTGCAATCTTTGCTAGATCATACTGCTGAACATATTTTATTGCTGCAAATGGTAATTTTTAAGAATCTGACTTCCGAGAGCATTATCAATCTGAATTTGATTTGCAAGTGGGGGATGTGGTGGCGCATCTGGTCAAATTACTTTTAAACAAAAATTTATCGATGACGCTGATAGCAAATCAGGTTCAAATATCTTTTTTACTTCTCTCATGCCGCTAGAACTCGTAAGTGATGCGAATAATTCAGAAATCATTATCTGGAAAAATTCGAGACCTTCATCTCCTTGATTTTTTAGGCCCATCGGAATCCATTTTGCATGAAAATACGGAAGCTAGTGTCAATGAAACGGATTATACTACAGATCAGAAGAGTAAACTTATTCCTTTTAAAACAATCATCGATAGAAAATAAGTAGGCGTTAATTACAAACTAGCATTAACGATTATCAATGGTAAACATTTTAATGCCATTACTAGTAATTTGTCAACTCAACATTGATACCTATGTCAGGCAACTTCAAAACAGTTTAATAACCTTGATGACATTTTCAAACTAAAAGTGAATGAAGATCATTTACAATTCGAGGTGTCCACGTTGCATGTCTATATACAAATCGAATCTGGGACCACAGCGTACCACGCTGTTGCTCTAACCACTGAGCCACTCTGGCCGATACCTGGGTCTGCAACATGGTTTATTAAGTGAAAAATTGCTGGTCCAGATATCGACCGGAGTGGCTCATTGGTTAGAGCAACAGCCTGACACGCTGTGGTCGCGGGTTCGATTCCTGGCTCTGGCTAATTTTTCACTCCAGGTGGTTTTATTGTATTTATTGTAAGTACGTCTGTATTATGTGTACCTTTATAAACTTTTTTTTTTTAATTTTTTCATGTATTACTTTTATTTTTGGCCTACAACATTGCTTTTTCAACAACAACAATAATAAAGAACTGGCAACGAAAGGATTAAATATGGAATTGTACGAGTAGTATTTTTTCTGAGTGAAAATATGTCCATGCAAGAGTCCGAAATCAGAACCTTTGGATTTAATTGCCAATTGTTTTTCAATTAAGCTAGCTGAACGACATCCCAAACAACACAATTCACTCAGACAACCATTTGGTTGTGTTATTTGAAACAGCCTGACAAAATAAACCAAAGGAGAAGGAACTCCAATAAACTATGGATATGTAATTACATTTTATTATTATTTATTATTTTAAATTAATTTATTTAGCAATCAGTTTGGTTGTGCTAAGTAATAAAATGTAATTATGTATCCATAGTTTCAGTTCCTTTACCTGTGGCCAGTGTTCTCGCTGCCGCTCGCCATTGCGCCAAATTGTGACAAAATGCTTCATTTGGCGAGTAAACAAATAATGAGACACGCCAAATTGAGAGTGTTCAACTTCTGAACTACAGTCGAACCCGGTTAAGACGCGTTTCAAGGGAGCGCACAAAAGTCGCGTATTAACCGGGATCGCGTATTAAACGTGATTTGTATAATGTTGCAGAAACTGTGCGTCTATTTACATATCTAATCGTCTAAAGCAGGGGTGTCAAACTGTGGCCCGCCGGATACCACTAAAATTTTACAGTTATCTTTGCCTTATCTAATCGTCGAATTGCTGTGATTCAACTTGTCGACTATCTATATTATAAAGGACAAACATATCTGTGCGTAACGCATACGTCATTCTGCGAATGGCAACACTTTCTATATTATAAAGGACAAACATATCTGTGCGTAACGCATATGTCATTCTGCGAATGGCAACACTGAAATTTGAAATAAAATTTTGGTTTTGAAATTATATCTACGGCAAATTATTAAACTTCTAAACATCGCACATTTTAAATTTTAACACCGTCGTATAAGGAAAAAAATGCTCTTTTAAATGCAATTTGTTTGAAAGCTGTATCTCAATTTATTTTTGAGATAATAATTTTTTTGTAGTTTTTAATACAATTTTTTTAATCGTGGCAACTGAAGTACTCCATTTATATTGAAAGTAAAGGGAAAACAGTCATGGTTTATTATTTTTATTGATTATATCCGTATTGATGCCATTTTCACATTACAAATAAAAGTAGCTTTTTTATCATATTTGAACAGAAAATGATGTCATACATTTAAAAAAAAAAAAAAAAAAAAAAACACGCATTCTTCTTCGTAAATCAGTTACATTTCAATATTTTTACATTACGCTGATACCGAGTTCGAGACGCTAGGCAAAATGATTCAGTGAGTAAAAATTATGTCATATTTAAAACAAAACGATCATTTATTTTGATAAAACTAAATATTTGACCTATACTAAATGGCCAATATTATGACAACTAAAGGCAAATTTCTGAATTCTTTTTTTCGCAGGTATTGAGATTACATTAAAATTTGTGCGAATGTTCACATGAAAAGTTGTATCGGAAAAACGTGACTTTAAGTTTAGAAATACATTCATTAATAATCTATTACGCGTTAAAATACTTTCAAATTGTGAATTTGAGTGGTACGTATGTAAATTATGGGAATGTGAAAATAACGTACAATTTAGATTTCATGGGGGGAAATATTATGATGTGACAAAGCGAAATCCTTTTCACTGATTTTTTATCCCATAAAAACAAACATAAAAGCCTCAATCGATAAATTCATCATATTTACTCATCTTGATTACGTATTCTAATAGAGTTTAATTTTTCAATAATTTAAGCAGTTGATGTTTGTGGAAATAATATTTTGGTAATTTTAGGTTAAAATATTATTTGTTTTAAAAGTGAGACAACCAATGTTAGATGAATTTTTTATTGTAATTATTTTTGTAGGTTTATTATAAATTCGATCTGACAGTTCCTTTCTAACATTTTAGTTCGTCGAATTTCGACGGGTTCCAACTAGTTTCTTTAAAATTTTAGTGGCATCCGGCGGGCCACAGTTTGACACCCCAGGTCTAAAGGAACTTTAGAGCTTTCGGTTAGATGTTTACGGTAGAAAATTGTATCTTTTAGGCATATTTAGATTGGAATTTAATTGTATTAAACTTTTAACCCATTATTATCTTTTTAGGAATAATTGTAATAATAACTAAAAATAAAAAAATGAATTTAAACGGCTTTGTTGTAGATTATTACGTTACAAGCAAAAATAAAAAAATTAATTTCCAGCTAAACTAATTTTTTTAACAGATATAAAATTTTTTTAAGTTTTGAAGCACAATCCAGTTGTTAAAATCATATTTAATACTTATGATAATGAGTACCATTATAATCTATCCTTTTCAGTATAAGACAAAACTATCCTTATTAAACTTTTTGTAAAAAATATTGTTAACATACAAAAAAGGAAAGAAAACATAAAAAAATTAAACAACCGCAGTCGTATTTATTTCATATTTACGAGTTTCATTTTTTGCCTATATATATGCATTTTAAAACATAGTAGGTATATAACTTACATTTAAAACCTCACTAACAATAGGTATAATCATCCATAATCATAATTTTATGACATATCTGAGTATCCTGAATTCGTCTTTCTCTCTTTACAGTAAAAATATACACGAAGCGAGAAACACAGAATGTTAGGACGCGGGGTCAAAGAATTGCAGTGGGCTAATTTAGCGGGCTTTTTAAAATTCAAATAACTACCACTATTTCCGATTAGTAATGTTCGGCTTAATTAATCTGTTATTAAATAAAGTAAATATTATTATTTGGAGAGACTGTGTTTTATTTAAATATAAAAAATCCGATAAGTTGGCAATACTGGAAAAGAGACAAGGAATTCGCAACTTGAACAATGAATTCGCGTCTTAAGCGTGATTTTTTGCCTTAAAGGACTTGAAATCTCTCGCGTATTAAGCGGGATCGCGTATTAACCGTTCGTGTATTAAACGTGATATTTTTGCATTAGCCTTATAGGCGATGTTCAAGGGATCGGAAAGAATCCACGTATTAAGCGGGATCGCGTATTAACCGTGAGCGTCTTAACCGGGTTCCACTGTATTTGTGTGTGTGTTAGTGCCAGTACAGTCGAGATTCTTATCCGCGTTTCTGAACGATTGATGTCGCTTTACATGTTTAATTGCAGCGTGCCATTTACATTGCTCTATTTATAGTGATACTGCCTTAATACCAATTTAGTTTAGCAACAGCCAGACACAGAAAGGATTATGTTGTAGGTATTTCTCTATTGTCAGTTAATTACTATCTATGACCCAGCGTCGCTCTGGTAAACTCACAAACAAAATTATTCGCATCAAGTGCAAATAGAGAAAAGTTTTGCTGGAATATGGTGTTGAAATTATCCATTTACCATACAATGTATTAGTTGTATGTAAAGTATTATTGGCTGGTCAGTTTTTTCTATCGGTTAGAGTCGAAATCTCATGGCAATTTTTAGTGTACTAGGGGGCTCAGCACCCTACTAGCTACGCTCGCCAACCCCCGTTCAGGCACCGCAGACTCTAAAAGCACGCTAATTTGATTGGCTTTAAAAAGATTTCGAAAGATTGAATTATAACTTAAAAAACAGTGGCGATTTCACTATAAACGGGTTTCTATTCATTTCTCTTTGATTGGGGAATTTGGCCAAATCAGCTACTGTTAAAAGATACAATGGCTGTTTCCGTCTTTGATTAAATAATTTTAGTTAAACATTTCAAAATATAAAATGGATTAAGTAAACAGAGTCTTTGTCTCCCGGTATTTTTTAACAAAGCGAAAAGAAAGTTTTTTTTAAATAAGACATTTTAAATATATCGCTTATAATCTGACGTAATTTTCACTAAACTTTTCTTTCTCTTTTTAATATTCACGTGAAAATACTTTTGTTATGAAATGAAATATTTAAGCTGTCCTAACAAAAATAGTTGAAAAATATCAAATAAATGTCTCGCGCAATTTTTTAAATTCAAACTGTTTTGCGATATTATTTTTTGTTCATTTTACGTAATAAGTGTAATGTGACGTAATTTCTCCTATTTGAGACTTCTAACGCATGTTAATGGATTTATTATTCTACAATATTCTTTCTCTTTTAAAATTCACGTGTTAATATAGTTTTTATGGCGTAATTTTCAATGAGTTCCTGTGTTTTATATTTTATGTGTACAATAGTCACGTGTAAATAAATTTTTTATTTGAAGCAAACATTGTTTGCGCTGTTTATACAGTTGGCAACAGTTTAAATTAATACCATATCGTAAATTATGTAAAAAATATGTCTCAAATGCTGAAAATTTGAATTTAAAATAAAAATAAAACCTCAAAAAATGAGTCAAATTAAATAAATTAATGCAATCTGCACACCGGCAAATTCTAACGCATAAAATGATTACATTGCCATGTATAGTTTTTGCTGCTATAAAACTTTTTTAATGGAACGATTTTGTCCAACTTTAGCATTAAATATCTCTTAAAATAATTCTCCGATTTGAAAACTGTCTGCATCAGCGTGTTTATCAAACATTTCTCTATAATACCACCGATTTTCATATTTTTGTATGCAATATTTTTCTTAATATTAACGAAGAAAGACCTCCGGTCACAAAAAATTCAAAACCAGCGGCGGCGGCGGCGGTGGTTACTTTTTATTTTAGAATAGAGAGATATTTTCACATCGGCAAATCAAAGATAGCTGCTATTTGTCATTTAATTGTCACAATAAATAATCGATCATGAGCATTTCTCCTCCCTTCTCTTTCTGCCTAAAATTGTGATTTTCCCTTTGCTCCCCCCTCCCCCACACACACATACACACACTTAAAATGTACATAGAATTTAAAGTCTTTAAAACTCCTTATTTTTTCTCTTTTTTTTCACTTATTAGTAAATTTTTAGTATGGTAAATAAATATTATGCCATCTAATAAACTCCCCTCCCCCTAAAAAAATTAAAAAAATCTCCTTCCCCCTTTGCCCTTTTAGCTCATAAAGTTTAAAGTTGTTAAAACCATTGCTTTTTTTTTTTTTAACTTTTCTGCTCTATCTGATACTTTATTGTAACAATAAATAATCGATCATACAGTTTTACTCCCTATCTTTTTACCAAACATACAAAATTTCAAGTCTTAAACTGTTTAATTTCTATTTTTTTGCGAAATTTGTAAAGGTTTAGTAATGTAAATTATCAGCTATCTTTTAAACTCTCCCCCTCCCCAATAATGAAAAAATATATCATTTTCCCTTTCCTCCGCCCGACTCACAAAATTAAAAATCTTTAAAAGTCTTCTGTTTTTTTATTTTTCTGTTCTTTTTTATGATAATAGTTAACCACCTGAAGTCTTTCCTCAATCCGAAATCGTCGTCTCCATTCCCATTTTCCTTGCACGCACGCAAAATTTATTCTTTAAAACTGTTTAATTTTTTTTTCCGATTTAATTATAAATCTTTAGTAATGATAAATAATTAATCATCTTATAAACTTCCTATCCCTCCCACCTATAAAATCTGCGCTTCCCCTAATTGCACCCCAGCTCACAAAGTTAAGTCTTGAAACTTTTAATTTTTTTAAACTTTCTTTCCTCTATTTTTTATTTTATTGTAACAGTAACAATTATAATCCTTTGACCTTTCACACATCCAAAATTGCTTCCCATCTCTCCTCCCCTCTGCCTCTCTTACCACAACATAAACTTTAGTCTTTAAAATTTCCTTCGTCTTTATTTTCTGTTCCAAAAGTAAATCTTAAGTAATGGTAAATAACTAAGCAATCATCTAATCAACCTTCCTCACCCCAAGAAAAAGAAAAGAAATTCGTTCATTTTACATCCCCACCCATCCTACAAAGTTTAATTTTTTTTTAACTTTTTAATTTTTTAAAAATATTTTGTTACAGAGATGGAAGATATTGATGTCCCAGGATATATGTTGGAAGGATTGACGGAAGAAAGTACAAAAAGACTCTTTCAAGTAAGATTAGATGAAAAATTAGAGGAAAGAAATTTTACTAATACAACTGAACTATATCAACATATTAAATTAGCTTTACACCAGGCTCCAAATGAAGCATTGGGACAAAAAAGAAAGGGAAGAACTTCCCCAAAAATTTTTGGTGGGACGAGGACATTGAAAAGACTATAAAACAGAAAAAAGAAGCCTATATTAGGTGGATGAGTTCTAAAAAGGAAGAGGATAGACAGCTTTATAGAACTATTAGAGAAGACACTAAGAAATTAGTACTAGAGAAAAAAAGAACATCATGGGGAAAAAAATGCAGAGAAATTGAGACATATATAGGAGGAAGACGATGCACAGAGGCATGGAAGTTTTTAAAGAATATTAGAAAAGCAAATAATAATTCATGGCAAGGCATATCTGTGAAGGAATGGGAAGAATATTATAAGACTTTGCATACGGAAACTAGAGATGAATTTCAAGTAAATAATTCTGGTATTAACTTTGTGGGACAACCTATGATATTGGAGCTTGAGAGCGTTAAAAAAGCAATTAAACATTTAAAAAATCAAAGAGCAAGTGGCCCCGGCGGAATATCAGCAAAGCTGATCAAAAATGGAACTGATAAATTGTTCAGATTAATTACACAATTATTCGAAAAATGCCTAAACGGAGAGGTAATACCAGAAGAATGGGGGATTGGATATTTAACATAAATATATAAGAAAGGAGACCGACAAAAATGTGAGAATTACCCAGGCATTACTGTAACAGCAACATTTAGTATATTATATGGACGGATTTTAAAAGATTTCATTGAAGAAGAAATAAGAATGAAGGAAAGTGGAGAGCAAAGTGGATTTAGAGCAGGAAGATCATGTATGGATAATATATTTTGTCTTAAACAAATTGTTGAAAAGGAAATGGCAGTAGGAAATCAAATTCATCTTCTATTTATAGATCTTACGAAAGCATATGACAATGTTCCAATCGCAAAATTATGGAATGTATTAAATGAAATGGCTATAAATCCAAGTATTATTAGAGCAATTCAAGAACTTTACAGACAATCAAAAACAAAGATCAAAATAGGCCAAAGATTATCAAAAGGTTTTATAACAGATAAAGGACTCAGACAGGGATGTTGTATCTCCCCAACACTTTTTAAAATTTATGTTGAAGAAGCATTGAAAATGTGGAAAAAGAAATACAGAGGAATGGGACTTAATATGAATGGAACGTCAATTTTTACTCTACAATTCGCAGATGACTAAGTTGTAATTGCAAAAAGTAAAAAGGATTTAGAGGAAATGACGGTGAAAATTAAGGAAGAATATGAGAAATGGGGACTTCACATGAACGTCAGCAAGACCAAATACCTATGTATAGGAGGAAATGAGACAGACCTAAATCTAACTAATAACATAAAAATAGAAAGCTGTAAGCATTATAGATATTTAGGTGTAGACATTAATAGAGAAGGAAGAGACTCACAGGAAATTAAACACAGAATTTGTCAGGGGGAAAAGGCTGTAAAAATATTAAATTCTATTTGGTGGAGTAAGGAAATCTCTAGGAAAAGAAAATATAATATATACAACTCTATTGTAAAGAGCATATTGTTATATGGAGCAGAAGGATGGAGAATTGTGGAGACAGAAAGAAAGAAATTAGCGGCAGTAGAAATGGACGCCCTAAGAAGATCATGCAGGATATCAAGAATAGAAAGAGTAAGAAATGACAGAATCAAGGAATTGATGAAAATAAAGGGAACCATACTAGATGATATTCAAAAAAAGCAATTAATCTGGTATGGTCATGTCAAAAGAATGAATAATGAAAGGCTACCCAAAATAACATTCAACTATGAAACAAACAAAAAAAGGAAACGGGGAAGACCACGAAAGACCTGGATGAATGATATCTCAAAGGCAATGAGGGATAGAGGTCTGGAAGAGGAATGAACCCTTGACCGGAAGAAATGGAAAAACTCTTGAGGATTCTTCGGATGGCGGTATCTGACGCCATAAACCGGGTTTATATATATAAAAATATTTTGTTTTGTTTCTTTCTTGCTGCAATAATAGCTCATCTAAATCTCTCCTCTTCCCTGATTTTTTTTCTGCTTTCCCCTCCTCCTTCCCCTATACAAAGTTAAAAAACATTGAAGCTCTTGAAAAAAAAATTGCCCTAGTTGTAACGCTATAGTAGGGATAAATAATCATGTAACCAACCCAAAACCATAAATAAATAAATACTTTGCTTCTCCATTTCATTCTGAAGTGACGATACTATTAAATAGTCATCTTAATTCTCCCTTCCAAAATTTTGGATTCCCCACACCCTCCTTTCTTTTCCCTCCTGCACACTAAGTATACAATCTTATAATTTCCTTTTTACTTTCTTCTATCTTTACAATAAGAAAGTACTGGATTTGTGCAAATTTTCGACTTCTGGTTTTCAACGGATTTACACGTTTTAGGGATCAGAGATCCTTAAAAACATGTTTTTACAAAATGTCTGTTTGTCTGCATGTGATACAAATTTTGTGGGCGCTCTATCTCAAGAATTAATGCACGAAATTAAAAAAAAATGTATATTCAGTTAGTCCCTCAGTTACACATTGATATAAATTGGTGCTGATTAGTTTTTGCTGTAAATCACCCAACAGGTGGCGCTGCTATGCTGCATTTCCCCCAATTTCCTCAATAGCTCTATCTCAGAAACTAATGCTCTGATTTTCATTAAACTTCAGATTCAGATAGTCCTTCAAATGAATTGGTGTTGATTACGTTTTGGTGTAAATCGCCCAACAGGTGGCACTGCTATGCAGCGTTTTTCACGATTTCCGCAATAGCTCTATCTAAAGAACTAATGCATGAATTTTCATCAAACTTCAGATTCAGGTATAACTTGATAAGTATTGGTGCTGATTATGTTGTGTAAATTACCCAACAAGTGGCACTGCTGTGCTGCATTTTTCACTATTTCCGCTATACCTTTGTCTCAAGAACTAATGCACGAATTTGCATCTAACTTCGGAATCAGTTAGACGTTGACACGGGTTTTGGTGTTAATCTCCCAATAGGTGGCGCTGATTATGCTGGATTTTTCACGATTTTTGCAATAGCTCTATCTCAAAAACTAATGCAAGGATTTTCATCAAACTTCAGATTCAGTTTGCACGTTGACATAAGTTGTTGCTGATTAGGTTTTGGTATAAATCACCCAACAGGTGGCGCTGCTATGCTGCATTTTGCAGGATTTACACGATTTTAGCAATAGTCATATCTCAAGAACTTATGTGCACGGAATTTCATATCTTTAGAATCCTCATGATGGCCGCCATTTAATTTTGGCACTCTGATAGCGAATTTGAAGTTATTAACATGCATGAGATAGAAGAAAGTTTTGGGATTATCACATGCGACTAGATTTTTCGTATGCTGTATTGTATATGTTATTTTAAAATTTTCTAAATTTCTACTGCCACACACTGAAATTCCTCCCCCTTTCTTCCTTGGCCATTTGAATGTTTAAAACTTGTATTTACAAAAATGAAACCCTTTATTTAAAAAGATATTTAAGTATTGCGCGGTAGCTCAATACTTATTTATTTCCAGTGTCACTTCTCAATGTTAATTTAACATAGAAAAGCCTATGGAGCTCATAACTTTTTGATCTTTTCTTCCCACTTTTTTGTCCTGATGCCACAATTTTTTTTTATTCTTTGTAATTTTAATGATATTCTAAATTCAAAGTACGAAAATGTTTGCCTGGCGTCAGGGTCAAAACGGATGATAAAATGCCTTTGCTTATGGGTGATTTATAATGCAGAGCCTAAGTTCTGTTTATATTATTCAAATATTTTTCTTAATAATTCCAAATTTCGCTTTTTTCATTCAGAATCAATGGACATTTTTGCTATGAAATTTAACATTTTTTTTCTATTGTTGTAAAAATTTCAAAAGCCGTAATAATAATTTATCTACAAAAATTATTTTCATTTAAAATATTTCCACGTGTGAAATGAAATTTGAAATAAATTTTTTACGAGTTAAAAAGGAGATGAATATGGCGTCATACAGGAAATAAAACTGATATTTTCAAATATTTGTTAGTAATACAAAAAGCATATACAGAAAACAGGTGACTATGACGTCAAAAAATTGCAACATATTTCATCGATACTGGTTTTTAAGTATGAATATCATTACATACAGATGTGCCCTTTCGACTAAAAAAGTGTTAACTTTGTGATTTATTTATGTTTTCCTATTATTTCTTTGTTAATGAAGTTTTAATTTTGTTAAGGAATACTAGCCGGAAAGAAATACTGAACTATTTATATTGTTTTAAGACTGTGTAAAATTGAAATTGTCGGATGCTTAGAAATTAACAAATTTGTAAATAACCGAAATTTATTTTACAGGTTTCATCATCAATATGACGCCAGCATTACACACGGGCATGCGATATATATTGCATGCGATTCTCACAATCTTTTGACTTTTTGGGGGAAAAATCTGACAAAATTAAACTTGCTAAAATAGCATTTTAATCTGATAGACGAATGCCTTAATGATTCAAAATAAAGAAAAAATGGTCAGCAGCTAAAAATTTTTTATTTAACTGAGGCTTAAGTTAAGCTTGCAAGTTTAATTTTCCTTACCATTTTACCTCTATAACTTTTTATTTTCTTTTAAATTTTTACTTATAATGAATTTGCATAGTACTCACAGGACATTCAAATAAGAAATAATAACAGTGTAGTAATTTTAATACAGAATTTTTGTATAACATTGTCTTAAAGGGGTGTTAAAGAAAGGACGGTAAGGTAAAAAAGGGGGATGGCATTGGAAAAAAGGGACGAAATGGTAAAAAAAAGGACGATAAGGAAAATTACCACCTATTTTTAGGAAAATCATGTTAAGACTAAGTGATAGCCACAATGTTCATTGGTTTTTAGAAACAGTTGTTAACATTGGATTAAATTATTTTTTTATTATTATTATTTACCTCGAAAAGTGCAGGAATAAACCTTGGGGACGGTGAGACTATACCAATAAAGCCACGATGCTTGAAATTGATATTTAAATGCTGATTTAAATTCTACAGTAACAGTGGCGTAGCTACAGATTCAGCGCCCTGGAGCAAGTTATGTTTGTGCGCCCTTTTGTCACTTAAAAAAGTTCTGCGTAATTTTGTTTGGAAATTTAAAATTTATATACTAATCTGAATTCGACTTAAAACTACTTTTATTTGAAAGTCAAAGTATTTTAACAACGTATTAAATCCAAATAATTAAAAGTAAAAAATGAAAGGTTTAAGTCCGGAGTACCTACCAATGTTTTCTGCGAATCGGGGAAAGGAGGGGGGGGGGGGGGGATTTTTATTTTAAATGCGCCAATGGGCCTGTACAATCTGCTGCCCTTATATCTGTTTTCTTTTCAAAAGTTTCGAAGCATTGTAGAATAACATAAAAACACACTATTGTCACGATTTTTATATTTTTTACTTTTTACATACAGATGAAGTGCATTTTCTATTTTTAGTGCCAGAAAATACTAAAATTTCATAAAATTCAAAGTATAATTGCTCAATAAGTTTTGGTCGCACAAAATAGAATTTTTTATTATTTTATCTGCTAAAGTACGGAGAAGATTTTTTAGATATAACGTATAGAACCAAGGGACAGAATAAAATGTAAACATCGTAACTTTTTAAAAATAACTGTTTTGACATAAATTACTTTTAAAAGGATGAAGACACTTTTCTCCAGGAAGGATTTCTGTGGCTCCGAAGGGGGGGGGGGGGGGGTAGGGCATAATACAGAGCCACTCCTGAATTCAACACTGAGAACAACATTGAAACTTTTTTACTATTAGAATTACATTTCTAAAACTAATGGTTTAGAAAATTAGCCAATGAACGGCAGTAAAAGTTGACACTGTGCTTCTCAATGGCTTTTGAACCAGGTAAATTCAAATAACACAGAAAAGGTTTAATCGTACAATAACATCATTGAGATTGTCACCGAAAGAAAAAAAAAATCTCTTGCAATTTGACGATTTCAGTCTTTAGTTTTCTCGCCAAATGAATCATTTTGACGCAGTGGCGATCGGCAGCGAGAACTCTGATTGATACCAATTATTCACGACTGCAGTTTTTACTTTCTATACACATACAATGCAAAGAAGGAAATATGAAAGTATTGTAATCATAATAAAAATAATGGTATATTTTTGCATTTTCAAATGCTTGAATCTGTTCTCACAATTTTTATAACGATTCAAGATGTGTGTGTGTATGTTAGAATTTCCTCAAGTCTTTAGATTCCCAGAGCATGATTTGGTGTGTTTTTAAAGATGTCAGCGGTTATGTTATAAATCTGTATGAACTGTAATATTTTCGAAAAAATGGGCCGATGGTTTTGGTATCTAAACTACTTTTCAACCATTGAGTGACGATACCTGATGGACACTTTCTCTTATATCTCAGTTAAATTATTTTTATTGCTCACGTTCATCCTATATCCATACAGCAACGTTTCAGTACGCAGATAGTGGTAGCTCGGCAACGGGTTCGCAATCACATTACTACCAGTTATTTCAGAAAAAAATTTCTCATTGTTTAATCGTTGAAAATTCCCCGATTAAAAACAGAACAAATTTTATTTACAAATTCTGGTATAAAAGTTATTATGAACCCTTGAAGAGCCGCTAGTGCACGTAGGGTCGGATAGGTCATTGTCAAATACGCAGACCTTGGATTTTTGGAGGGCGCAACATTTTAGAAACTCTGTTTTATCACCTTGCTTGTAGAAACCAATAATACCCATTACCATTCGTTTTTTTGCGGGGAAGGGTGATGCTTTTTCAACTTCTGAATTGGACCCGAAATTGAAAGTACCCTTAGAAAAAAAATCGAAACAGTATACACATAACCATTTAAACATCAACCTCGACTTTCTATTAAAAAATATCTTTTAAAAATATTGAAATGTAAATGAGAAATTTCTAATGAGCGCTGTCATTGGTTTAACTTTAGCTTGCGAGTGGCTAGTTTAGGATTCTAAAGTGTACAGAATTTTCGTACTAATTAAGAATGTTATTGTTAATAAAACCTATTTTAAACTTTTTCTGGAGCAGTCAGGATAAAACTCTTAATCCTGCTAGTAAAAAGTGTAAATATTATTAATTTGTTTTTAAAACAAAGTATCTTTAAAATAGATTTTTATACAGTAAACTCTGTTTAAAGCTCTATGTTAGACAGATTTCGTCTTATGCAGAATGTATAAAAATTCCCCTAACAAAAGGGGCGCAAACAGAACCTTGAAAAGGCGCCGCGTTGAGCAGTGCTGTTCCAACGTAAGAAAATAGCTGACCGCCGTTCTGATTATCATATTGTGAGAATTCGACAATATCTCACATTGGAACTCACAATTTACAAGGCAAAAGCCTGCATAGGGAAGCTAATGTATTTTCACCTAGCCTTTCTTCAGAGTCCTAGAAAATGTCGCTAGAGATGAAACAAATACTCCAATTTCAATCAATCTTCGCAGAGGACACTAGGGTGAAAGGAACTCTTTTATCTAGCGAGAGAAATATTCTTTTGATGTTCACGAAGGTCTCGTTCCCGTGGAAAAGTAGAAAGTGAAACCAGAGATGAAACCGGACGCGAAGGTTCCTGACTGCAGCCTATAGAGAAAGGGCTGGTCTATGAGATCATGAAACACGGATGGTGAGTGGCTAATGGGAGTGGCTTTGTCCTAGACGGAAAAACGAAACTGATAAAAGAGGATGCAAGAGTATTCTCGGGAGCTTAATTTTTCCCTTCTGTTGAAGTTGAGACTTCAAGGTGTTTCTGGCCGTGCAGAGTGGAAATCTCTCACGGGTCGACGGCTTCGGGGCATACTCCGAAGCACAGAAAAGCGAAAGCCAGGTGTGGCTGTTAAGATATCTCCATCACGGAGTTGAAGATCGGAGGTTCCTAAACCTCGGTTAAACACCTACAAAAGTGCGACATTCCTGTCGAGCATCGCGAACTCTATCTTCGAAAATAGTGGACATTGAAATAATAAGAGACTGACTACACTGAAAGCGATCTATTATTCGAGGACTGGACTTGATTCTATAAATATATTATTGTCAGCTGAACTCGAACCCTTTTATGAAAAACGTTGTAAATAAGACTTATATAATCCAGAAAATATTATTTAATTGTTTGTAATGCAATAAAATATTTCTCCGACTTTAAATAAGCCTTGGCCGTTGAAGTTGCCCGCTACCACACCACCTTACGACATCGGCTCCGTTACAACTTGGTGGCAGCTAGAAGATTTTCAGCAAGAATAATTGTTCTTAGAGGAAAGCCCAGGAGGAAACAGACGGCGAACACCCGGAGTTTCTGACGACAACTCGAGAGGCAGCCGAAAGAATCGAAACTACAGTTCCGAGGAAGACAGAAGGACAGCCCTTCGGGAGCAAAAGACAGTTCACCCAGAACAAAAGACAGTTCGTCCAGAACGAAAGACAGTTCATCCAGAACAACGGCAATGAGACAGTTCATCTAGATCAACTAGACAGTGCTTCGAGACAGTGCAAGGTGGACCTTGGACGACAAACAGTGGGACGCAACATGCCCGATACGAGCCCTTGAGCTACAGTGGACGACACCCGCGGAGTGCCATAACGAACCGTTCCCCAGACAAGATACTTCAAGCAACAACTGCAACAGGTAAGCTCATTTCATTTTGAGTGGCTCTTAAACTATTATTTATCATACTGATAGGATGTTAAAATGTTTGTTTAGATAAAAACAAGAGAAACTTTTTTATTTTGAGGTAAATAAAAATACTAAGATTATGATAAATCAATAATGTGTAGTTAATTGAAAACTAACGTTTAGTGCAAATTTATATGTTATGTTATCTTTATCAGTATTTGTAATATTTGGAATTAGATAGGCTAAATTCATAACTACTCAAAAAAAAAAAAAAAAAAAAAATTCCCAGTAAAAATTTTTTTTTTCTTATATGACGAATATATAATGTAAGAGTAATGTGTAAGAAATATATTTTGATGAGTGATTGTGTAAAGAGAAATTTTGATGCATGCTGGATTGCTAAATGACAAACAGAGTAAATTAAACTTTTACCCTAAATAGTATAGATGCATTTTGATAAAGGTTGCAGAGAGTGTTCAGTTCTTGAGAAATACTGGGAATGTAGTTTGCCTATAGTATTTGAAAAATTACTTATTGTTTTCATATTGTGTGTATAGGGACTCTAAAGCTTTAAAATTTTGAATTTTACTTTTTGCTTTACGTTTGGCACAAAAATATAGAAATTCTGAAAATCTTTTGAAAAATCATAAAATTATTTTTACATATTGGTTATGCATTTGGAATGTTTATTTATATTGTGTGTTTAAGGGTAAAATATTTCTTGTGAGGTGTAAGGTTCATATACTTTTAAATTGATAAACAAAACGAATAGTTTCCGTTTGTATTATTTCAACATACCGTAATCATGTCGAAGTTAAATTCACTGAAGTACTGCAGGAAAGCGGATTTACAGAATCTCGCGGAAGTTTTAGATGTGGAAATAGATGAAGAAGACAATATGGCAACGATAATCGAAAAAATTGAAGCAGCAGAAAAATACGACGAGGAACTAACTTTAGTGCAGGCAGGGTTTATCGTGAAAGATAGGGAAGACCGAATCGCGGCAGAAAAAGAGAAAGAGAGGGGAAAAAAAGAGAGAGAGAAGAGAGAGAGAAAGAAAAAGAAAGGGCGTTTACTTTAGAACAGCTAAAATTAACGCAAAGTTCAGAAAGGCGAAATTCTACGGCTAGCAGCGGTTTCGAAAGATCCGTTAAATTACCTCTTAAAACTATTATGCATCGTTTTGATCCTGAACGATCCGACATAACATTATTCCTGAATTTGTTCGAGCGACAGGCGAATAGGTCCGGAATAGAGCAAGATGAATACGTCACACACTTGTTAGCATTATTGCCGGTGGAAATTGCAGAATTAATCTTACGCGAACCAGCTCAAAAAATTGACAATTTCGAACATGTTAAATCGCTTTTATTAGCCCGGTACAGGCTGAGTGCGGAAGCGTACCGTCAAAAATTGAATAAACATGCACGTAATCCAGGAAACCCGTGGAGAGATCACATATTCGAATTGAATAGTTTTCTTGAAGGATGGATTAACGGTTTGGGGATCACGCAATTTTCTGAATTAAAAGACTTGTTAATCACTGATCAGATCAAACGACGCGCGCCGGTCGAATTAAAAGAACATTTTATTGATTCGTGGGCGAATTATAAAGATCCCTTGGTGCTCGCTACGGCACTAGACGAATACGAGGCGATAAAAGGAGTGTCAAGAAAACCGTGGAATACGAAACCAAAATTTGAAGGAAATTCGCGGGATAAGAGAATGGAAAAAACGGAAAATGAAGACGAAATGAGAGATTGGCATTCGGAAACCAAAACTAATTGGAGAGAGAAAAACACGGAAAACGAAAGAGAAAGGATCTTCGAACGTAAAAATTGGAATAAGTGTTTTATTTGCTCCAAAATTGGGCATTTAAAAGCCAATTGTCCGGAAAACAAAAGGAACTTAGAAGCTATTACTAGCGTTCATCACATTTGCGTAGGTACGAATTTTGAGGAAAGTTTCAAACCTTATCTTAGCCGTGCTCTAATTAACGGAAAGGAATGCACGACTTTAAGGGATTCCGGAACGCGCTATGATGTGACCCCTAGTCAATTAATTAAGCCCAATCAGTTAGACGGTGGTGCTGTACGAGTTAGGCAACCGTTGACGAACAATACGCTTCGTTTACCGACCGCCCACGTTGTCGTAGAAATTGAAGGAGTGGGGAATAAAAAAACGAGGGCCATAGTAGCAGAGAACAAATCAGACTTGTCGTATTATATATTAGGAAACGAAACTCAAAAATTAATCGATAAAATTAAGAAGGGAAAGGCTGATACTTTATACGCCGGAAAAACCGTAAGCGATGCCAATCCGAAACTGAAACAACAGCGGTCCGATCCGACGCAAGGGAACGAGTCGAAAAAGAGAAACCCCCGGTCAAAAATGATTGACGTGAATACGGGAGGAAAATCTAGCGAGAATGAACGTTGGTTAAGGAAGAGGAATGGGAATTTTAAAGTAGACGGAGGGGACCTTTTTCTACCCGATCGAGAGGGGAATTTAAGCGTAGGATTAAGCAAGGTTGGGAGAGAAAGGCTTAAAAGAGAACAGGATGCGGACGAGTCGTTAAGCGAAGCGAGAAGGTCAAAAATAAAGAAGACGTATTGCAATTGTGGGGATTTTGAGAAGTCAAATGACTCCCGTATAGGTATAGCTTTAACGGGCGATCAAAGAGATAAGCCGGTAAGAATTGTGCAGACCAGGAACAACGGGAAATCTAGGCGCGATAAAGATGCGTTAAAAGGAAACTCAGTGTCAGGAGATGCAGGATTAGGTTCCACCAGACATAAGTCGTATGAAAGGGGTACGAGAAGAATGAATCGGGGGAGAATCGATTATAAAAGTTCCGCGACTAATCTTTTTACAAACGTCCCAAGTAGACGCGAAAAGTCTCAAGTCTATAGAGTAAACATACCAAAACCTAATGAAAAAGGCGTGGAGAATAGAAACGTTTTGACACGTAAAGCTTCGCGGCCCAAACACTATGCTAAATTCAGAGATAAGCTTTCAAGTGACATGTTTTAGCAGTTAAGGATTTAGTAAAGGATTGCGTGAGTCAAACTCAACTTAAATATATGTATATATTAATATTCATTTTATTATGTGTAAATGTAATCGTGTAAAATATAAATGTGTTTTGTCTGTTAAAGAGAAATTTCGTAACCAAATGTGTCCAGCATTTGCAAGCTAAGTATAAAATGCAGGAAAAGGTTTTTTTTAGGAATTGATATAATTAAATATGGGCCACTTGAAATGTATGAGCTAACCATTTCCCTTACAGCATATTACGTCTGGTAGCCGAAATATGATTTGAGGGAGGGGTGTTGTGAGAATTCGACAATATCTCACATTGGAACTCACAATTTACAAGGCAAAAGCCAGCATAGGGAAGCTAATGTATTTTCACCTAGCCTTTCTTCAGAGTCCTAGAAAATGTCGCTAGAGATGAAACAAATACTTCAATTTCAATCAATCTTCGCAGATGACACTAGGGTGAAATGAACTCTTTTATCTAGCGAGAGAAATATTCTTTTGATGTTCACGAAGGTCTCGTTCCCGTGGGAAAGTAGAAAGTGAAACCAGAGATGAAACCGGACGCGAAGGTTCCTGACTGCAGCCTATAGAGAAAGGGCTGGTCTATGAGATCATGAAACACGGATGGTGAGTGGCTAATGGGAGTGGCTTTGGTCCTAGACGGAAAAACGAAACTGATAAAAGAGGATTAAAAAGCATTCTCGGGAGCTTTTTTTCCCTTTCTGTTGAAGTTGAGACTTCAAGGTGTTTCTGGCCGTGCAGACTGGAAATCTCTCACGGGTCGACGGCTTCGGGGCATACTCCGAAGCACAGAAAAGCGAAAGCCAGGTGTGGCTGTTAAGATATCTCCATCACGGAGTTGAAGATCGGAGGTTCCTAAACCTCGGTTAAACACCTACAAAAGTGCGACATTCCTGTCGAGCATCGCGAACTCTATCTTCGAAAATAGTGGACATTGAAATAATAAGAGACTGACTACACTGAAAGCGATCTATTATTCGAGGACTGGACTTGATTCTATAAATATATTATTGTCAGCTGAACTCGAACCCTTTTATGAAAAACGTTGTAAATAAGACTTATATAATCCAGAAAATATTATTTAATTGTTTGTAATGCAATAAAATATTTCTTCGACTTTAAATAAGCCTTGGCCGTTGAAGTTGCCCGCTACCACACCACCTTACGACATCGGCTCCGTTACAATATTTATAGATAATATTCAAACAGTCTCATTTTCATATTAAAATGTAATTCTTAACAAAAAATACGTTTGACTTATTTTTTCTTTGCAGAAAATATTCTTTATAAATATTTTTTTTTGTTCAACAAGCACAAAAATCAGCATAATAAACATTTAGAGGAAATTACAATCACAGAATAGTACGAATACACGAAGCCTAAACATTTCAAACAAATACTTAATAAATGATTTTACAAAAAACTAATAAATATATTTTTTTTTTGAAATAGAGCTCTTTGGTCCTAGACAGGCTGAAAATCGTTGGAACAGATCATGTCGCCATTGGTAACGGACAGAATTGTAGAATATACATTAGGTTTTAAAAGATTTAAATGGTCCTCTGAAACAAAGAAACTTTCAAGGAAAAAAAATTAAATTCTTCTGCTTTGCAAGGAAAAAAAATCATTAATTAAAAAAATGCTTCTAAAAAGTGATTTTTTTAAAATTATTAAATAACTTAAGGCTGTTTAAATCTAATACTTGTAGTATACTATTTTGTAACGCTTCAGTCAATTTATCGGAGTAAAAACGAGTTAATTTCGATCAAGATATTTATTAAAATTACGAATAGTCCGCTTATCAGGATGGGAAGTTCCCGCCGATTCACGAGCCACTGGTGTACAATAGAACTACGAAAAATTAAGGAGATTACACAAAAATCGCTATTACAGCGCCCCCTTCCGGCGGAATTTTTCCACATTCAGGGAAGACCTTTTTGCCATAGCCAAGAACTTAAAAATACTTTTGGTTCAATTCTATGCATAACTTCATACACTTTTCGATGGTACAATATTCAAAATCGCACAAAAATCGCTATTACAGCGCCCCTTCCGGCCGATTTTTTCCACATACAGGGAGGACCTTCTTGCCATGACCAAAAACATACACAAAAAATTTGCTTCAATTCTATTCATAACTTCATACACTTTTCGATGGTACAATATTCAAATTGGCACAAAAATCGCTATTACAGCGGCCACTACCGGCGGATTTTTTTCCAAATTAAGGAAGGACTCGCTTGCCATAGCCAAGAACTTAAAAAAAATTTGGTTCAATTCTATGCATAACTTCATACACTTTTCAGTGGTACAATATTCAAAATCGCACAAAAATCGCTATTACAGCGCCCCCTTCCGGCCGATTTTTTCCAAATTAAGGGAGGACCTGCTTGCTATAAAAAAAATTGGTTCCATTCTAGGCATAACTTACACTTTTTGATGGTACAGTGGCGACTGACACGGACAGACGGACATTTTCTATAAACATGTTTTTGGGGATCTCTGACCCCTAAAACGTGTAAATCCGTCGAAAAAAATTTCGATTACAATACTTTCTTCTATTGAAGATAGAAGAAAGTAAAAATCAGTTTTACTTAAATTTTGCTACCCTATTTCCTGCCAGATGGCGATGTAAATGCAAGATGTAATTGTTACCTAAATTTAACTTGAGGTATTTATTTAGCATTAACACCAGTCGTTTTCGGGCCAGGGGAAAAGAAAAAAAAAAGAAAGAAATGACGAAAGACCTTGCGGAACAATTTTAGATAAAAAATGCGATATTAACATTAAGTTTACTTAACGTTACTTCGTTACATTAAGCCTCTGTCTTATTAAAATTTACAAATATTTTTTATTTCTGAATACCACAAAAAGAAATTGCATATGAACAATATATGGGGCGTTCTCACAATATTTTGACTTTCATGTCCCTGAATAATAATTTTTATTTTAATACACTTTTTTGTGTGTTTTTTTTTTTTTGTTTTTTTTTTTCATGTACTGGGGAACATCCCATTGCATGATTGCACAACAATATTAACGAGATAAATAAGTTTTGGACGATGTTGGGGGCCCAAACATCTGGAAAACTCCTATACCGTCCTTTGTCCCTGATTTTTACTTTCTTCTATCTTTACAAGAAGAAAGTATTGGATTCATGAAAATTTTCGAATTCCGGTTTTCGACGGATTTACACGTTTTAGAGGTCAGAGAACCCGAAAAACATGTTTTTACAAAATGTCTGTCTGTGACTCTGTGAGTCTGTCTGTCTGTCTGTCTGTCTGTCTGTGTGTATGTGACACAAATTTTGTGGGCGCTCTATCTCAAGAACTAATGCACGGAATTTAATAAAAATTGATATTCAGTTAGTCCCTAATACAAATTGATGCTGATTAGTTTTTGGTGCAAATCGCTCAACAGATGGCGCTGCTAGGCTGCATTTTGTATGATTTCCGAAATGGCTCTATCTCAAGAACTAATGCACGAATTTTCATAAAACTTCAGATTCTGTTAGTCCTTGATATGACTTGATGCTGATTACGTGTTGGTGCAAATCGCTCAACAGGTGGCGCTGCTATGCTGCATTTTTATGATTTCCGCAATGGCTCTATCTCAAGAACTAAAGCACGGATTTTCATGAAACTTCAGATTCAGTTAGTCCTTGATAAGACTTGATGCTGATTACATGTTGGTGCAAATCGCTCAACTGGTGGCGCTGCTATGCTGCATTTTTTACAATTCCCGCAGTGGCTCTATCTCAAGAATTAATGCACGGATTTTCATCAAACTTCAGATTCAGTTAATCCTTGACATGAATTGAAGTTTTGTACAGTTTGGTGTAAATCGCTCAACAGGTGGCGCTGCTATACTGCATTTTTTACAATTTCCGCAATAGCTCTATCTCAACAACTAATGCTTGGATTTTGAACAAACTTCAGATTCATGTATACTTTGATATGAATTAGTGCTGTTTGTATTTTGGTGCAAATCGCTCAACAGGTGGCGCTGCTATGCTGCACTTTTCAGAATTTCCATTATAGCGGTATCTGAAGAACTAATGCAACAATTTTCACTAAACTTCAGAATCAGTTAATCCTTGATATGAATTGACATTTTGTACATTTTGGTGTAAATCGCTCAACAGGTGGCGCTGCTATACAGCATTTTTCACGATTTCTTCAATCGCTGTATCTCAAGAACTAATGGACATATTTTCATCAAACTTCAGATTCAGTTACTCTTTGATATGAAATGATGCTGACTACGTGTTGGTGAATATCGCACAATAGGTGGCGCTGCTATGCTGCATTTTGCACTATTTCCTCAATAGCTCTATCTCAAGAACTAATGCACGAATTTTCATCAAACTTCAGATTCAAGTACACCTTGATAAACGTTGATACTGATTATGTGGTTGTGTAAATCGCTCAACAGGTGGCGCTGTTATGCTGCATTTGTCATAATTTGCGCAATAGCTCTATCGTAGGAACTAATGCACGGATTTTCCCCGAACTTCATATTCAGTTAAACATTGACACATGTGGATGATAATTAGGGTCTGGTGTAAATCACCCAATAGGTGGCGCTGCTATGCTGCATTTTGATGGATTTACACGATTTCATGCACAGTAATATCTCAAGAACTAATGCACGGAATTTCATCTTTTTAGAATCCTCATGATGAGCATAGATGCACTGTGATAATGAATTTTGAAGTATTGACAAGTATGAGATAGAAGAAAGTTTTGTGATGGCCACAACATACTAGTTAAGTTTGGAGAGCTTAACTGTCTGGATAAAATTGTTTCAATAAAAATAATTCGATGTAATTTTTTTCTGAAACTGGAACTATTGTTTTATATAAATATGTAGCTAAAAATTAACCTGCACACATTTTTAGGGTTGTTATTATTTTTTAAACTCTGTCCCTGGGTTTTTAGATTCCTTACCATCCCTCTTCTAAAATTATACAGAAAATCATTTCAGATGCAGCCACAGAATTTTTTTTCAAGTTTTTTCTTATGCAGAAGTATACTAGAGAAATAATGTCTAAAATTCTTTGGCAGGAAATTTACTGTACAGGGGCGTAGCTACCGTGGAGCAGTTGGAGCAACTTGCTCCAGGCGCACGAATTCTAAGGGCGCAAATTTAGAAAGAACGAAATAAAGATTTGTAAAAATATTACATATTTTTCTCATTATTAATCATATGTAATGGAGATCTTGTTACAATCAGCATATTCCTATGATATTTTACCTATGCTATTTCTGTTTAAAATACTAGGGGGCTCGCCCCCCTACGAGCTACGCTCGTCAACACCGTAGACGTCCAGACACCGTAGACTCTAAATGCACGCTAATTTGATCGGCTTTAAAAAGATTTCGAAAGATTGAATTATAATTTAAAAAACAGTGGCGATCTCTCTATAAACGGATTTCTATTCTTTTCTCTTTGATTGGGGAATTTTAACGCCAAATCCGTTACGGTACTACTTGATTATCCCGTCGACCAATTTTGCCAAATTATATAAATCGCCAAACCACTCGCCAAATTATACAAATTGACATAATTTTTATTTTAAATAACGAAAAAACAAATAAATTAGTACAACATTAATAAAAATACAAATAAAACGTCGAAATAAAAATAACTTGATGACGTAGACACGTGTAACAACATTTCAAAATAAGCTAATATAAAAGGAATTAAGTAAACAGAGTCTTTGTCTCCTGGTATTTTTTAACAAAGTGAAAAGAAAGTTCTTTTAAATGAGACATTTTAAATTAATCGTTTTTAATCTGACGTAATTTTGACCAAACTATTCTTTCTCTTTTTAATATTCACGTGAAAATACTTGTGTTAGAAATTAAATATTATTGCGCTTTCTTAACAAAAATAGTTGAAAAGTATCCTCTTAAAACATCAAATAAATGTCTAGCGCAATTTCTAAATTTAAACCGTTTTGCAATATTATTTTGTGTTCATTTTATGTAATAACTGTAATGTGACGTAAATATGACGTAATTTCTCCTATTTAAGACTTCTAACGCATGTTAATAAATTTATTGCTTTACAAATTCCTTTCTCTCTTAAAATTCACGTGTAATTATAGTTTTTATGACATAATTTTTAATAAGTTCCTGCTTTTTTTACATAATTATTTAATTCTAATTCCAAATGTTTTTTCTGTTTATAATAGTCACGTGTAAATAAATTTTTAATTTATTTACACGTATAAATATTTTTTCTTGAAGCAAACATTATTGCTTCCGCTGTTTATACAGTTGGCAACAGTTTAAATTAATATCACTTTCTAAAATCTGTTAAAAATATTTCTAGAAATGCTGAAAATCTGAATTTAAAATAAAAATAAAACCTCAAAAAAATAGTCAAAATAAAAAAATTAATGCAATCTGCACTCCGGCAAATTCTAACGCATAAAATGATCTAAAAATGATTAAATTCCTATGAACAGTTTTTGCTCCTATAAAACTTTTTTAGTGGAACGATTTTGTCCAACTTTAGCATTAAATATCTCTTAAAATAATTCTTCGATCTGAAAACTGTCTGCATCAGCGTGTTTATCAAACATTTATGTATAATACTACCGATTTTCATATTTCCGTATGTATTATTTTTCTTAATATTAACGAAGAAAGACCTCCGGTCACAAAAAATTCAAAACCGGCGGCGGCGGCGGCGGTGACAGCGGTAGTTACTTTTTTTTAGAATAGAGAGATGTTTTTATACACAGTTAAAAGAAATTATTTTTATTCGTGAAGTTTTAATTCATTCCATATTGCAACCTCAAGTAACTTCCCTAACACCGTTTCTGCATGTCTGATATTTTTTCTGTAACTTTTAAGTAGGCGACAGTTAAAGATTTTCAAATCTTAAAGTAACTGAAGCTTATTTATAGAGCTATCATCGGTCACTTCATTGACTACCGCTATTTCTGAACCATAATCTTCTTGGTACATTTCTATTGAAGAAGATTTAGAAATTTATCATGATGATTGCTGTACAGGAAAAAATAGTAGTCAAAGAAGTCACCGCTGCTAAACCTATATATACGATGCAACAGCAATGCTTTAGCTATTTTAAGATTTAATTAGATATTATTATTTTAAGATTTCACAAAAAAAAAAACAATAGTTTGACAAGTTAAAGAAAATTATTGACCATTTTACAAACAAAAAACCAAAAAAATTTTGAAAATTTGGAGGGGTTTTTTGTGTGTGTGTGTGGAAACTAAACATGCATCAATACAGATTACAAAACAATAAGAGTGCTTATACGCAGATCAAAAAAGTAAATCTCAAATGCAGAATTGATAAGCATCTCCTTTTAAAAAGAGAGAAAAAGTTAATATATCAAATTCAGTGTTCCTTAGGACCTGATTATCGAACATGCAAATTTACACCACTTTTTTCTAAATGTATTTTTCCGCAATAAATATCATTTAATCGCAGAATTTTAGAATTAAATAAGTAGCCAAGGATTAAATCAGATAATTTTAGGATTAAATAAGGTAATCAAAAGGTATTTTTTGAAGATAGTAATGTAAGTTTTGCTTAGACTGTAAATCACAGGCTCTGATCTATCCGATATCGCATATTAGTAGACTATATGAATATTTGAATAATAAAATGAAAAAAAAAAAATCTTGAGTAACTCCATTCAACTTTCGAACAGTTGATAAAAATACTGTGTGTTCAAAACAGTATGACAATAAATAAAAACTTAGATCTTAGTTTTATAGATAGGTGAAATATTTCCACTGGTGATAAAGACCTCGTGTTTTAAAGAAAACGTGCACTTTCAAGAAATAATTTTCAACAAATTTTCATTTCGCCCGTACTGAAACAAGGCCCATAAATAAATAAATAAATAAAAGGATTTTGCATTTCAAAGTCTGGTAGGCTGAGACCGGCCCTCTGGACGATTGACCTGCGGGTCGGTGTGACCTAAATCAGGCAAAACTGCGCCCTCCCTTAGGTGAAGCTACCGGGTGTCCCAAAAAGGAATGACTGATTTTAAAATTCAATAACTTCCAAACGGTGACAGATATTTAAAAAATTCTTGCAGGAGGGTTAAGCATAAAGTCAAAAGTTTTATTACAGTGATTTTCGATTTTAGTTCGAATTACAAACAATAGATGGCGCTGTAAGCAATAGTCGCTAAATACAGGCTCGATTTTTGGTCCTTTCTATTGTTCCATGCAGAAAAAGGAGATGGAAATATATTATCCGGGCCACGAAGTACCAAAAATCGAGCCTGAATTGAGCCTCTATTGATCGCAGCGCCATCTATTGTTTGTAATTCGAACTAAAATCGAAAATCACTGTAAAAAAACTTTTGACTTTATGCATAACCCTCCTGCAAGAATTTTTTTAATATCTGTCACCGTTTGGAAGTTATTGAATTTTAAAATCAGTCAGTCCTTTTTGGGACACCCGGTATAATAGCAGAAATTTAAGATGAAAGTCAAATTTGATATAGTATTGAACTAATAAAAATGAAATATTGACATCTGTAACAATATTTTGAAATATTAAAATATATGAGATAGAAGAAAGTTTTGTGATTGGCACATCCAGCTAGTTTCTTATGTTTTACTGTGTAACAGCTATACCGTTGTTATAATATTAGCTGTCAAGATTTAAGGATATTTTTGCATTCATCGCGTACCAGTGTGAAAAATGGTGTAACTAAAATTAATTAAAATTGTTTTTTTTTTTTATGTTTTTATTAAAGATTTTTCAAACTCAAACTCTAAGCTTTGGTCCAAACTTTGCGCTACTGCACTGATGAAACATTTTGGATTAAATATTGGTAAATACACCACAAATTGTGATATGATACCTTGTAGATCAAACCTGATGATGATACATCCAGTTAATTTTTAAATGAGTTCGTCTGAATGCAGTAGTTATTTAAAAACTTGACATATTAAACAAAAACATAATTTGCCGAACAAATAAAAAAAAACAAATTTATTTCCTATATTATTTAAGCCCAAGAAGGATATTAAGATATTTCATTCAGTTAGTTCTACATTTAATGTTAAATTTTTGCAACAAATTACTTAAACCAAATGAACATTAAAAAATAAAAATAAAATTCAAACAACATGATACTTAAACACCCTAAAAACTTAGATTCCGTTCAAACGAAATCGAAATAAATCTTAGATTTTTTTTTGGAAGGTTTGTATTTTAGATGTGTCTAATCATTTGTTTTCACCTACCGTAAACGTAATGCAAAATCAGCAATACAGATATTTGCAACTTAAATTTGGAAAAAAGTCTAAGATTTATTTCGATTTCGTTTGAACGGAATCTACGTTTTTAGGGTGTTTAAGTATCATATTGTTTGAATTTCATTTTTATTTTTTAATGTTCATTTGGTTTAACTAATTTGTTACAAAAATTTAACATTAAATGTGGAACTAACTGAATGAAATATCTTAATATCCTTCTCGGACTTAAATAATGTAGGAAATAAATTTGTTCGGCAAATTATGTTTTTATTTAATATTATAATTCATTAGTTTATTTAATTTGTAGGTCCTTACATATTTTTGGTTTTGGTCCTTGAAAGTCCTTAGTCCTTGAATTTTATTTAAAGAAATGTGTTAACTCTGTTTAACTTTTCCAATTATATTTAGTTTAAAAAAACATGCACCGTTTTAAGACATACATAATGACAAACAGCTATAAAAAATTTCAAAGCTTTCAGATGAAAAATTATGAAGAAATGCAGTTGTAAACATTTGTAAACAAAGATCAGCTGATCACGAGTGCCCTTTAATCTATCTTCTATATTATAAAGGACAAACATATCTGTGCGTAACGCATACGTCATTTTGCGAATGGCAGCACTTTGAAATTTGAAATGAAATTTTGGTTTTGCAATTTTCTCTACTGCAAATTTTTAAACTTCTAAGCATCGCATATTTTAAATTTTTACACCGTCGTATAAGGAAAAAAAATGCTCTTTTAAATGCGATTTGTTTGAAAGCAGTATCACAATTAATTTTTGAGATATTAATTTTTTTGCAGTTTTTAATACCATTTTTCTTATTGTGGCAACAAAAGTACCTCATTTCTATTGAAAGCCATTGAAAGTAAACGGAAAATAGTCGAAAATAAGAGATACTGTATCTTTTTGTTGCCATTTTCTCATAAAACCTGAAAAAATAGTTGAAAATAAAATATGGGCTATGTCAAGAATATTGTCTGTTATTCCGTGATAATGACGTCATATGCACACTTTTCTATAGACGAATTTTAAGACTGGGTTGTAAAAGTAGATTGCTTTAGCGGATTCAAATGACGTCATTTTATAAAAAAGCGTGTATTTTAATTCTTAAACCTGAATTATGTTTTGTAGATGTGCGTCATTTTCACAGCCCAGCCGCTTTGAAATTCTTCACAGGTGAAAGTACTTCACTTTTGAAAATAATGTAATCGAAAGCACACACTGATAAAACGCAATGTTTTACAAAAATTTAGAGTGTCTTTATAAAAGAGGGGTGACATGCAAATAATAGCGATTTATATTATAGAAATTGATGATTCTCGCATGGATGGATTTTCTTCGCCGAGTTAGACAAGCAAACAAATAATTCATGGTTTAAAATAATATCGTGTTCCTGAAGTTTTTGTCGAAAATTCTCTCGAATAATAAAATTTTAATGCTATTCTTTAGGACATTCTACTATAATTTTATCAAAATAACATAATTTGCTTAATTTAATTTTTCCTAATTTTATATAATCTATATATTTTAAACACAAGTGTGTTTTTTAGTCATCTGCTCTGATCTTTCTGCTGAACCAATTTTACTAATATATATATATATATATTTTAACTGAAAGCTCTTCCTTTGTAGATGTAACCGCACTATCTGTATTTTTTTAAAAAATATCTCCACTTTTATATTTTAATTTTAAAAGCATTTTATGAAATTTCTTCACAATGATGAAAATTAGATAGCTTTCATCGTTGAAAACAAGAGAAAAATAATGAGGTATTTTTAACTTTATTCATGCTATTTTCTGATAAAAATTCAAAATTGTTGTATAGGGTTTAGTGGCACAAAATCCCATTAGGAGCAGAATATTGTATTAGGGGCATAATAACAGAAAATGACATACTGCTTTTGAAAACACGCATTTTTCCTCATAAATTTTCTATATTGTTTTTCCTTCTGCATGTGTACTGATACTAAGTTTCAGACTCTAGGTGAAATGCTTATTTAAGTGAAAATGAAGTCATATTTAAAAGAAAACGATCATTTTCTTAGATAAAACAAAGCCTTTTAACACAAATGCGTCTAAAAAACATAAATTACGGGAATTTTTACTCTCCAAAATTGATATTAGAATCTCAAATAAAGCGTGCGTCTGTTCACATAAAAGTTGTTGCTGACAATCGTGACTTCACGTTTTGAGTTAAAATGATTTTTAAATGATGAAACAAAATACAAATTTTTTAAAAATGATGGATATGAGAAGTGCGCATGCAAATTTTGAGAAGGGGAAAATTGTTGTTTTCATTCCGGAAATCCAAGCATAAAAGCCTCAATTGATAACCATATCCTAATAACTGCTCTTTATTATATTTTACTGATTATGTATGTATATTATAAAGAACAAATGTATCTGTGCGTAACGCTGACATCATTTTGCGAATGGCAACACTTCACGATCAAATGTCGGTCTTGAAATTTTTGCTACTGCAATTTTTTTTATCTTCTGACCATCGTACATTTTCAATTTTCGTCGCATAGGGAAGAAAATTTACTTTCAAATGCAATTTGTTTAAAAACTGTATTCATTTACTGATGTATTATATTTTCTAAAATAATTTTTAAGCATGATTTTTTTTAAGTTAATCTTATCACGTGCCGGTTTCAATACATAATAATAATAAACATTTTGCACATAAAGCAACAAGCATTTTTCAGCATTTGTTTCTGATTATTTTTCCATAACGCAATTAATACTTCCTCTATAAACAAATGAAAGAATAACATTTAAAAAAAACACCAATCTAACATATTTGTGAAAGACAAATTAACGAAATTAATACTTCTTTTATAAACAAATAAAAGAATTGATGGGATTTGAATCCCAATAAAAAAGCGTGAGTAAGTGATAAATTGTAAATTGGGACTTACCCTTCTTCAGGATACTTATCCATTTCGGTGTAAATCCACGCTTTGTTTTGATCCCATATATATTAGTTATCTTAATTTTAATCAACCACTCTTTATAACCTCCTTTGACAAAAAAGATTGTAGAATACTTGTTATATCAAATGAATAAGCAGTGGTAACACTTTAAGCTATTTAATTCACATTGTTTAAATTGTAAAAGAGAGAGCATTTTTCCTGCCTCTTCTCTGGATAAACTACATGTTGAGAATGAATAAGATGTTTACATTATAAGATAATGTAAGATAATCAGTAATAATAATTGTAATAATAATATCATAATAATAATAATAAATCAGTTTAATGTAGTCCATGAGTCTTAATGCGGTCACTCAACAAGTCATTATCTTTATCAAAGGATTTTCAAGGTTAAATACATTTGAAGAGATTTATGGCTGAGTTGAAACGACGTATTATTTATGTAACTGAAGAAATTATCTTTAGCACAGTAATTTAGCTTGATTTATGTCCATAAACTCCTCCTTAATTTCTGAAGCTTCAATGTCACACAAATTTAAGTTCCTTCTATGGGTTTGAAAAACAGGTTTGGGAACTGGTTTCGTAAACAGGTCTGCTATCATCAATTTGATTGGGCAGTACTTTAGGTTGATAGTCCCTTCTTGCTTTAGTTGTTTTATCAGGTGGAACCTAATTTCAATATGTTTAGTCTTACTTGAGTGCTTTTCTAATTCAATCATCTTGATCGTTGACTGGTTGTCTTCATATAGGTCTATAGGTAAGGTTTGCTTTAGGTTTAATTCTTCCAGTAGATTGACTAGCCACTTTATTTCAATTGCTGCATTTGCTGCTGACACATACTCGGCCTCTGCCAATGATAATGCAATGCATGATTGTTTCTTGGTCGACCATTGTATGGGATTTCCCCCTAACATATATAGGTTTCCACTCGTTGATTTCCGTGAATCTACATCTCCTCCCCAATCTGCATCCGCATAAACTTCAAGTATCGATTTCTTTTCTCCGCTTAGAATTGGACTATAATTTTTTGTAGTCCTTAAATATCTTATCACTCTTTTTACTGCATTCCAGTCTTTCATTCTTGGTGATTCATTTCTTCTGCTAAGGATGTTTACTGCTGCACAGATGTCCGGTCTGCTTATAGTTGCTAGATATAGAAGTGCTCCTATGGCTTGTCTGTAATATGTGTTGTTTGGTAAAATGTTATCCTCATCATTAAAGCGTGTTTAATTTGTTTCCATGGGTGTGCTACACGGTTTTGCGTCTTGCAAATTAAATTTATTGATTAATTCCTCTATTTTCTGAGTTTGATTTATCATGTAGCTTTTATTTACTTTTTTATGTTCATGGATATGTAGTTACTGATGTCACCTAAATCTTTTAGCTCGTATTCTTTATTTAAGCTTTCCTCTATTATTTCGTCTTTTCCGGCGATTAAAATGTCCTCTACGTATGTTATTTTGTATGTTGTGATCTCACCCCTTTTTCGCATAAAAAGGCATGAGTCAAATTTGCTCTGAGTGAAATTCATCTTTTTTAGTGTTTCTGTAATTTTATTATGCCCCGCTCTCGCGGCTTGTTTAAGTCCGTATATGGCTTTGTTTAGCCTGCATACTTTATTTTCCTCATTTGGTTCAGCGCAACCATCTGGTTGTGACATATATATCTCCTCCTCAAGCTCTCCATGTAAGAACGTGGTGTTAATATCAATATGTTTTACATTTAAATTTTGATGCAATGCTGCTGTTAATAATGCTCTTATTGTTGCATATGACACGACTGAGGCATAAGCTTCATCATAATCCTCCCCGAATTTTTGTGAATATCCTTTTGCAACTAAACGCGCTTTATATTTTTGGATTTTTCCTGTGTTGTCGCGTTTTAGTTTGTAGGTCCATTTGCAACCTATTATTCTTCTATTTGGCGGAGGTTCTACAATTGACCAAGTTTTATTTTTCATAAGGGAGTTCATTTCGCTTTTCATTGCATCTATCCAATTTTGTTTATCCTTAAAATTTTCCATGTTTTCGGTTTCCTCATAATTTTTTTGGTTCAGTAGCGTTTTCGTTCTTAACCATGTATATTAACCTATCAGGAGGTACACCTTTATTAATTCTTTCTGATCGTCCAGGTTCTGCTACTGGTTGATTGGACGTGGATGGTGTCTCATTGCTATTTGAAATTTCTATTTCTACAAGGTTTTCACTAACCCGATTTTCATCTTGTTTTGGTTTGTTTTCTACTTTCTCGTTTCTATATTTAAATTTGTTTTCGAGAAATTTAACGGTTCTCGCGATCTTTATTTCATTTCCTCCTACATATATTCTGTATCCTTTGGATTCATTATCATATCCGACGAAAATTCCCTCTATAGCTTTATCGTTTAATTTTTGTCTTCTGGCTTCACTGATATATGCGAAGGCTTTGCAGCCAAATACCCTAACGTAACTTAAGTTTGGCTGTCTGTTTGTCCATAACTCGTATGGTGTTTTTTCATTTGCTTTTGTCGGTAGTCTGTTTTGCAAATGATTTGCTGTGCAAATTGCTTCCCCACAGAACTTTAATGGTAAATTTGATTCACTTAACATTGTCCTTGCCATTTCAACTAACGATCTATTTTCCTCTCTGCCACACCGTTCTGGCTTGCACAATATGGGACTGTGTGTTGATGTTTTATCCCATTAGCCCTGAGGTAATTTTCTATTTCATCTGATGTGAATTCCCCTCCATCATCTGCTCTAATTGCTTTCGATTTTTCTCCAAATTTGTTGCTAATTAACGCGATGAATTCTTTAAGTTTTTCGTAAACTTTACTTTTTTTAGACAATAGGTATCGTAAATCTTGAGTAGTCATCAATAAAAGTCAAAAAGTATGATTTCTCCCCTATTGTCGGTGTTTGAAAAGATCCGCACACGTCGGAGTGAATGAGCTGCAGTCTTTTAGTTGCTCTATACTCTGCAATTTTTGGATAGGGTTCATCAGTTAATTTTGCCTTAATGCACGGTTCGCAATCTATGTTATGCTTACAGTTGTTTATTTGGATTCCTCTAGCTAATTCCTTTTGCGTAATTTCTTTAATTGATGTTAGATTTCTATCTCCTAACCTACGATGCCATAATTCTAGGCAATTTTTATTGTTGCAGCTTTGTGCTACGTTTGCATAGTTTTGGAATGCCAACTGAACTTCGTATAGGTTATTTACTTTTCGCGCTTCTAAGCATATTTCTCCGTTAAGTTTAAACATACATCTGTCATTTCTGAATATAATTTCACATCCATTTTGTGTCGCTTTGCTAACCGATAATAAATTTGTTTCGATTTCAGGTACTAATAATACATTTTTAAGTGTTATTTTATGAACTTTGTTGTCTGATGTTCGCATGTTTATATTTACGTCACCTGAGCCGTAACTGATAAGTTTTTTTTCTATTTGCGATGGTTACATTTGTTTTTTCGCGTGATTTTATTTCTGTAAACATTGATTCTGAACATACAATATGGCTTGAGCTGCCACTGTCTACTATAAATGTTTTGTTTTCCATTCCTTGCGTTATAAAGGCGTAATTTTAATTTTCGCTCGCCCTCCATGTATTGTTTTCATTTTCAGAGTGACTGTACCTACGGTTTGATTCTGGTTTTTGTTCACTTCTAAAATTGTTTTCGCTCTTTTGAAAAACTAGTGATGTAAAGTAATGTTTTTTGTTTGGTCTAATGTGTTGATTTTGTGGTGTATTTTCTGTTTTGGCTTTGTTATGCCAACATTCCTGTGTATAATGGTTTCTCATCCGACAATTGGAGCAGTATTTATTACTTGTTTTGTTGTTGTAACTTTTCTGTGCTTTAAATGCTCTGGCAGGATTTTCTGTTCTCTCATCATTATCATATCGTCGGTTATATTCGTCAATAAGTTTAGACTTAATAAATGACGGTGTAAGTAGAATTTCTTCTCTCGATTCAAGGGCAGTAATAAAAGTATCATAAGATTGGGGTAGGGAGCATAATAACAGTGCAGAAATGTGATTATCATTTATAACTTCTCCTATGACCGCTAATTTGTCTACTAATTCCATTATTTTTGTAATATGATTAACAACGTTGCCACCTTCCGCTAATTTAATCCCGTAAAGTTTTCTTAAGATATAAAGTTTGCTAGACAAATTATGTCGCTCATGGATTTCACGCAAAGCTTGCCAAGTTTGTCTGGCTGTCTGTAAATTTTTAACATAAGTAATTTAATTATCATAAATTGTTAGATTAATTAGTGCACGGGCTTTCTTATCACTTTTGGACCAAGCGTCCGAAATTGGATTAGGCGGTTCTTCCGTAATTACGTGAAATAAGTCTTCTTTAGTTAACATCATTTCAGTCTTGAATTTCCAAATCGAATAGTTTGTAGCTGTTAATTTTTTAATTGCTAAATTATCTTTAGAAGCTGCCATTTTCTTAACTTTTGATTACTTACGTGTTACTGTAAAAAGTTCTTCCAACTTTTCTTTTTGAAAGTATAAAAGTTTATTTATCAAATATCTGATACTTCAGATTTCAGTGGAGGCTATTTAATTTATTTATTTTTATTCAGTGATCAGTAATCATAATCTTGATGGGATTTGAATCCCAATAAAAAGGCGTGAGTAAGTGATAAATTGTAAATTGGGACTTACCCTTCTTCAGGATACTTATCCATTTCGGTGTAAACCCACGCTTTGTTTTGATCCCATATATATTAGTTATCTTAATTTTAATCAACCACTCTTTATAACCTTCTTTGACAAAAAAGATTGTAGAATACTTGTTATGTCAAATGAATAAGCAGTGGTAACACTTTAAGCTATTTAATTCACATTGTTTAAATTGTAAAAGAGAGAGCATTTTTCCTGCCTCTTCTCTGGATAAACTACATGTTGAGAATGAATAAGATGTTTACATTATAAGATAATAAATCAGTAATAATAATTGTAATAATAATATCATAATAATAATAATAAATCAGTTTAATGTAGTCTATGAGTCTTAATGCACTCACTCAACAAGTCAAGTTTTAACAAGTTTCTTTATCAAAGGATTTTCAAGGTTAAATACATTTGAAGAGATTTATGACTGAGTTG
The DNA here is from genome assembly GCA_963932465.1 of Maratus speciosus. Taxonomy (NCBI): domain Eukaryota; kingdom Metazoa; phylum Arthropoda; class Arachnida; order Araneae; family Salticidae; genus Maratus; species Maratus speciosus. The sequence goes on along the minus strand of OZ010800.1, from coordinate 251,481,458 downwards.
AAACGACGTATTATTTATGTAACTGAAGAAATTATCTTTAGCACAGTAATTTAGCTTGATTTATGTCCATCAAGAATAATATTGAAAAAACACAAATCTAACATATTTGTAATCGTACATTTTAAATTTTTAGATCACCAAATAGGATTTCTTTTTCAAATGGATTTTTTTTTCAAAGTTCATCTCAGTTTACTGATTGTCTATGGTTTTAAAAACAATTTTAAAGCATGAAATATTTTTTAATTTATCTATATCGCGCGGAGCTCGATTACGAAAGATTAATCCGTTTGCCCTTAAAACAAAATAAAGAGTTCATAATTTTCTTAAGGCTAATTTCCATTTAAAAAAACTTCCCTATGAATAAACAAATATAATAATATAAATAAAACACAAATTTAACAGACATGTATAATCTCTGAAATGATCAGAATATAAAAGGATGCCATAAGTAGTAAAATCTTGGCAAATAACTCTTAGCATACGGCTAATAAGAAAATATCGCTTTTGATAAATTTCAAAAATTTATTTGATTGTGTAATTCGTATCTTCCATATGAAAAATGCTTTTTTAATGTAAGTGGACAATCTATAACATTTATTACAGATAAAAAAATATTAGTTTTCAATTTCAAAAAATGTTTTCACCTTTATTCTTCAACCCGGGAAGCCCGGGTACGATCCCCTAGTCTATATTATAAAGGACAAACATATCTGTGCGTAACGCATACGTCATTTTGCGAATGGCAACACTTTGAGATTTGAAATGAAATTTCGGTTTTGCAATTTTCGCTACTGCAAATTTTTAAACTTCTAAGCATCGCATATTTTTAATTTTTACACTTTCGTACAGGGAAAAAAATGTGCTGTTAAATGCAATTTGTTTGAAAGCTGTATCTCAATTTGTTTTTGAGATATTAATTTTTTTGTAGTTTTTAATACAAATTTTGTAATCGTGGCAACTGAAGCACTTCATTTATATTGAAAGTAAAGGGAAAACAGTCATGGTTTATTATTTTTATTGATTATATTCTTGATGATGCCATTTTCACATTACAAATAAAAGTAACTTTTTTATCATTTGTGAACAGAAAATGACGTCAGACATAAAAAAAAAACACGCATTCTTCTTCATAAATCAATTACATTTCAATATTTTTACATTACGCTGATACCGAGTTTGAGACGCTAGGCAAACTGATTCAGTGAATAAAAATGATGTCATATTTAAAACAAAACGATCTTTTTTTTTTTTTCTTTTTTTTTTTTTTTTTTTTTGTAAAACTAAATATTTGACCAATACTATGACAACTAAAGGCAAATTTCTGAATATTTTTTTCGCGGGTACTGAGATTAGAACTTAAAGTTTGTGCGAATGTTCCCATGAAAAGTTGTATCGGACAAACGTGACTTTAAGTTTGGAAATACTTTCATTAATAATCTATTGCGCGTTTAAATGCTTTCAAATTGTGAATTTGAGTGGTGCGTATATAAATTATGAGAATGTGAAAATAACGTACAGTTTAGATTTTATGGGGGAAATTTTTATGATGTGACAAAGCTAAATCCTTTTTACTGATTTTTCATCCCCTGAAAACAAACATAAGAGCCTCAATCGATAACGTCATCATAATTACTCATCTTGATTACGTATTCTAATTTTAATACAGTTTAATTTTTCAATAATTTAAGCAGTTGAAGTTTGTGGAAATAATATTTTGGTAATTTTAGGTTAAAAATATTATTTCTTTTAAGAGTTAGACAACCAATGTAAGATGGATTTTTTATTGTAATTATTTTTGTAGGTTTATTTAGTGATGGGCGATAACGAGATGTTTTTCTCGATTTTCTCGATTGTATGGACATCTCGATATTTTTCGATTGTATAAATTTTTTCTCGATGACTACAGTCTGCAAATTTCTTTTATAAATCATATATTATGTATTATATACGTCATACATTTATTAAGAATCGTCTGCCGGTGAACTGGAATGAGTCGATGTTAATAAAGACTAGGTGACTTCGACCGCTAGCGGGCCCCTCCTTTAATCGGGGCCCCTAATTTATACGTAATCTTGTAATATGAAATCACGAACAGGTTACCCGCTATATACGGCACTGATATATGATAGCAGGCGGGTGTGGTGTGCACGCACTACAAAATCTTGTAAAAAATATTATATCGAAACGAATGAACGTCGGACCAGATCTCTTGGGGGAGAGGTCAAAGCGAGCGGAGGGGCACAGCAGCTGCATAATATGATTAAGTCGTCACAGGTCTTTAGGCCTTTCCAACCATATGTCACATGAGAAGTCTGGATCTGAATTTATAAAAATGCCCTCCCCGTGGGGGGGGGAAAGAAGGGGAGGGGTGCGGGAGGTGGATAACATGAGTAAGTGGTCATAAGCCTTTCCAACAATATGTCACATGAGGGGTCTCGGCTAAATTTAGAAAAACACCCCCGTGGGGGAAAGTGGGGGGGGAGGTCACCGGAGGTGCATTACATCAATAAGTAGTCACAGACCTTTCCAACGATATCTCACATGTGGGGTCTTGGCTAAATTTGGAAAAGTGTCCCCCCGGGGGGGGGGGTTCAAAATGGGGGAATGGACACCGGAGGAGCATAACATCAATAAGTAGTCACAGACCTTTCCAACGATATCTCACATGAGGGGTCTTGGCTAAATTTGAAAAAGTGTCCCCCGGGAGGGGCAAATTGGGGGAGGCTGTCACCGGAGGTGCATAACATCAATAAATAGTCACAGACCTTTCCAACGATATCTCACATGATGGGTCTTGGCTAAATTTGGAAAAGTGCCCCGGGGGGGGCAAAGTGGTGGTGGGGACACCGTAGGTACATAACATCAATAAGTAGTCACAGACCTTTCCAACGATATCTCACACGAGGGGTCTTGACTAAATTTGAAAAAGTGTCCCCCGAGGGGGGGGCAAAGAGTGGGGCGGACTGTCACCGGAAGTGCATAACATCAATAAGTAGTCACAGACCTTTTCAACGATATCTCATAAGAAATGTATTGACTAAATTTGGAAAATTGTCCTCCGGGGGGGGGCAAAGTGGGGGGGGCACCGGAAGTGCATAGCATCAATAAGTAGTCACAAACCTTTCTAACGATATGTCACATGAGGGGTCTTGGCTAAATTTGGAAAAGTGTCCTGAAATTTCATATATTATAAATAATATTTAGCGGAGGGCTCCATAAAAAAAATCCGATCTAAAATGACAAAAGCGGAAAAAACTACCCTCGCAATGGGGGCCAAATTGGGAAGGGGAGGAAGAAAGTCTCATAATATGAAAGAGTCATCTGAGAGCTTGCCGATGACATATCACATGACTGGTCCAAAAAAAGTTTGAAAATTGCTCCCCCTCTCTCCCCCCGTGGGCCCACTCTTTCACAACGGAATTCACGCAGCCGCCACTTTAAAATTTTTATGTTCAATAAATAATATTTACCGGAAGACTGCATAAAAAACCCATATCTAAAGTGATATTTCAATTTATTATAGAAATCGGCTACGGTTTTAAAAATTTGTTCGCCGCTTCCCCCCCCCCCCCCCTTTGGGCGAAGAAAGGTTCATAGTATGAAAGAGTGGTCAAAGGGCTTTTCGATTATATGCCACAGGAAGGGTTCGGTAAAAATTTTAAAATTGCACCCCATGAGTCCACTCTCACGTCCTCCTGCCTCGAAATCACCCGACCCACCTTCCTCTTTGAAAATTTTATATTTAATAAATAATTTTTATCGGAGGGTTCCAGGTATGTGACATCTTGGTAGGGCTAAAATAAGAGAAACTTTGAAAATTAGGGCTTCATTTCACAGCTCATTGTCATGCCTTTTTCTCTATCTCGTCCCTTGGTACTCTCGATAAATTTTCTTACTTTTCTTCTCTGCCGAGGACGAGAGAAATCCTCGAAAAGCTTCTCATAGCGAAATGTTGAAAAGCGCGAGAGAAATTCTCGTAAGGCTTTTCATTGGGAGATTTCGAAAAGGACGAGAGTAACAAGCGAGAGGCTTCCCATCGGGAGAGGTTGAAAAGGGCGAGAGGAAACTCTCGAGAGACTTCCCATCCCGAAAGGTTTAAAACCGCGAGAGAACCAACCATCGAGCAGCTTCCCGTCTGGAAGCGTCGAAATGCTGGAAAAATCATCGAGATGAGATTTGCCGAAATGCGAGATGGAAATGAAGCTTTCAGAGTCAAACTTACCGCATTTCTGGTTTAAGTCATAATTTTTCAAAGGAGTCCATCTGCTTATCCAATCTCTTTTTAGCTCACAGGCTATCTAAGCCTGAGAGCTAATGTACCCGTTGGTTCTGTGTGTATGCATGTACTGTACGTACGTATACGTACGTATGTATGTACGTAACGCGATAACTCTTGATTAAAATGTACGATTTGCTTCAATTTTTTTTAATGTTCATTCTGATAAGGCGTTCCGCTGATTAGTTTTGACGGTTCATTGGTTAAGGATAAAGGGAGAGAAGGGGGGCTGGTCCCCCTCTCCTTAATTTAGATAAATAGGTTTTTCATGCAGAATTCTTCGATTTGCTCCAAATTTCGTATACCGGTTTATTATGTTAAGGAGCTTCCCTGATTAAACTTGGAGGTTCATTAGTTAAGTATGAAGGGGGGAAAGGGGGGTAGACACCCTCCTTAATTTAGATAAATGGGTTTTTCATGCAGAATTATTCGATTTGCTCGAAATTTGGTATACCGGTTCATTATGTTAAGAAGTTGCCTTGATTAGATTTGGAGGTTTACGGGTTAAGTATAAAGGGGGAGAAGGGGTCTAGACCCCCCCCCCCCCTTAATTTAGATAAATGGGCTTTTCATGCAGAATTATTTGATTTGCTCATAATTTGGTATACCGGTTTATTATGTTAAGGAGCTTCCCTGATTAAACTTGGAAGTTCATTGGTTAAGGATAAAGGGGGAGAAGGGGGGCTGGTCCCCCCCCCTTAATTTAGATAAATGGGTTTTTCATGCAGAATTATTCGATTTGTTCCAAATTTGGTATACCGGTTTATTACGTTAAGAAGTTGCCTTGATTAGATTTGGAGGTTTACGGGTTAAGTATAAAGGGGGAGAAGGGGGGCTGGCCCCCCCTTATTTAGATAAATGGGCTTTTCATGCAGAATTATTCGATTTGCTCCAAATTTGGTATACCGGTTTATTATGTTAAGGAGCTTCCCTGATTAAACTTGGAAGTTCATTGGTTAAGGATAAAGGTGGAGAAGGGGGCTGGTCCCCCACTTAATTTAGATAAATGGGTTTTTCATGCAGAATTACTCGATTTGTTCCAAATTTGGTATACAGGTTTTTGTTGTGAAGGAGCTTCCCTGATTAAACTTGGAGGTTCATTAGTTAAGTATAAAGAGGGGAAAGGGGGGTAGACCCCCTCCTTAATTTAGATAAATGGGTTTTTCATGCAGAATTATTCGATTTGCTCCAAATTTGGGATGCCGGTTTATTATGTTAAGAAGCTGCCTTGATTAGATTTGGAGGTTTATGGGTTAAGTATAAAGGGGAGGGGCTAGTCTCCCCTTAATTTAGATAAAAGGGTTTTTCATGCAGAATTATTGGATTTGCTTCAAATTTAATATACCGATTTATTCCGATATGGCGCTTCCTTCATTAGATTTGGAGGTTCATTGGTTAAGTATACAAGGTCGAAAAGGGGGCAAGTCCCCTCCCCTCAATTTAGATAAATGGATTTTCATGGAGAATTAGTCAATTTACTTTAATTTTTTTTTTCCATGTTCGTTCTGATAAGGAGCTTTCCTGATTAGATTTGGAGGTTCATTAGTTAAGTATAAAAGGGTTAAAGGTGTTAGACCACCCTTAATTTAGCGATATGTTTCTTTTTTTCATGCAGAATTATCTGATTTGCTTCAAACTTGATATACTGATTTATTATAGTTAAGGAGTTTCCCTGATTAGATTTGGAGATTCATTGGTTAAGTATAAAAGGGGCAAACGGGGGATATTTCCCTTCATTTATTTTTTGAGGGACATTATTCTTTGAAATACGAGTATATAATATACAGTTAGTGTTAATAACCTGTGAGCTCAATGCCATCAGTTTAACTGGCACTTATCTTTTTATTGCTATTAACCGATGTGGGTTACGAAGCATAGTCGTTTATGTATTCAGTTCTGTATAGTCCTAGTTTCAAACTTTACTGTTAAATTTAGTGTCATTTTGCCCCGAATTTTCAATGTTTCTCTTATTTTAGCTCTGCCAAGCTGCCCCATACCTGGAGACTCAGATAAATACTATTTATTAAGTATAAAAAGTTCAAAGAGGAAGGTGGGTGAATTCTGGCGTGCGCGAGAGTGCACAAAGGGAGGGGGGGGAGTAATTTTCAAACTTTTACCAAACCTCTCCTTGACATATCATCGGAAAGTCCTTTCACCACTCTTTCATATTATGAACCTTTCTCCTCCCAGAGTTGAATTCCGGAAGAGGGCGGGGGGGGGGGGCGACTTTTTTTTTAATTGTAGAGATTTCTACAATAAATATCATTAAATAAAGTTTTTTTAATGGACCTCTCCGATAAATATTTTTTATTAAATATAAAATTTTAAAAGTGGGGCTGCGTGATTTCCGGGTATATTCTAGGATAAAAGAGGGAACCCACGTAGGAGGGGTAGATTTCAAACTTTTTTTTGGACTAGTCATTTGATCTATCATCGGAAAGTTTTCGGTTATCATCGCAAAGTTACTCTTTCATATTATGAACCTTTCTTCTTCCCTCCTTAGTTTGGCGCCCCGAGAGAGGCACTTTTCGAACTTTTTTGAAATCGTAGCGTTTTTAAACATTTTAGATCGGATTTTTTTACGGAGCCCTCCGATAAATAATTTTTAATATATGAAAAATTCAAAGAGAAGGATGGGCAGGGTACATTTCGGGGGGGGGGGGGCACGATAATTGGAATCCTGGGAGTTGGGACTCTTTTCTATCTTTTGCTGACACCCCTCATGTGGTATATCATTGGAAAGCTCTGTGACTACTATTTCATTTTATATATCGCCCGCGCCCCTCCCCTTACTTTGCCCCCGAGCGGGGGCACTTTACTAAATTTAGCCGACACCCCTCATGTGCCATATCGTTGGAAAATCCTGTGACCACTTATTCATATTATGCACTTTTCTTGCCCCTCCCTCCTACTTTGCTCCCCGCGGGAGTTCGTTTAATGTATTCCAGTCGAAGACTTTATAAAAATGGGGAAATTAAAGATCCAATCTCAAATGACGTAGAAAAATCAATAAAAAATTTTGATCCCTTTTAACATCCTTTAGTTCATATTTTTGCCACTAGGGGGTGCTTTTGATTCTTATTTCTTTGGCCATTTTGGAGCTAATTGCCGAAAAATTCTAATTTTTGATACTTAAACTCCCCTTACCGTTTCATAGCTACTCGCGTTTTTTTCAGATTTTTAGGTGCGTTCGTAATTATATAAATACGTAGCACCTATAGTCGTCGTTCAGTCCGTCTGTCTGTCCGTCCGTCTGTCTGTCCGTCCGTCCGCATATAATAGAGCAAAAACTACCCAACCGAATGGTCTGAAATTTTAAATATATGATTGTTGTAAAACTTTGTCGAGCCATTTCAAATTTTATGAAAATCGGATGTATAGTTAAATTACAGGGATAGTCAAAAGTTTTTCTTTACATTACGGCCAATGGGAAAAATTATTGCACGTGCATTTTAATGATGTTAAAGCTTTCCGAATGGTCTCAAATTTTAAACGTATAATTATTGCGACATTTTGTCGAGCTATTTCAAATTTTATGAAAATCGGTTGTATAGTTTAATTACAGGGACAGTCAAAAGTTTTTCTTTACATTAAAGCCAATGGGAAAAATTATTGCAAGTGCATTTTAATGATGTTACAGCTTTCCGAATGGGCTGAAATTTTAAATATATAATTGCTGCAAAATTTTGTCGAGCCATTTCAAATTTCATGAAAATCGAATGTATAGCTTAATTACAGGGGCAGTCAAAAGTTTTCCGTTACATTAAGGAGAATGGGAAAAAATTATTGCAAGTGCATTTTAATGATGTTACAGACTATGCACTTATGAATTGCAAATAAATACACATTCAGTACAATATGGGGTGCAAAAAATAGTTATAAAACTAGTTATAGTACGAACGCACCTCATTTGCCACGTTTGACGAGCAATTTCCAACTTGTTTTATTTACTTGAATTCAAATCACATCGCATCGCGCATGATCCACGATTCGGGTTGAATAGATTCCTCCAATTTTACTGTTTTAGTGGCAGAATTGCTGTAAAATTTTGTATAAGACCCTTTTTTAGGTGCGTTCGTAATTATATAAATACGTAGCACCCATAGTCGTCGTTCAGTCCGTCTGTCCGTCTGTCCGTCCGTCCGCATATAACAGAGCAAAAACTACCCAACCGAATGGTCTGAAATTTTAACTATATGATTATTGCAAAAAATTTGTCGAGCCATTTCAAATTTTATGAAAATCGGATGTATAGTTTAATTACAGGGACATTCAAAAGTTTTTCTTTACATTACGGCCAATGGGAAAAAAATTATTACAAGTTCATTTTAATGATGTTACAGTCTTCCGCATGGTCTGAAATTTTAAATATATAATTGTTGCAAAATTTTGTCGAGTCATTTCAGATTTTATGAAAATTGGATGTATAGTTTAATTACAGGGACAGTCAAAAGTTTTCCATTACATTACGGGCAATGGGAAACAAATTATTGCAATTGCATTTTAATGATGTTACAGACTATGCACTTATGAAGTGAAAAAAAATATACATTCAGTACAATATGGGGTGCAAAAAATAGTTATAAAACTAGTTATAGTACGAACGCACCTCATTTGCCACATTTGACGAGCAATTTCCTACTTGTTTCAACCAGGGGGCACCCTTACAAGACTTTTCCAGTCTTATGGCTCCTTTATAGTTTCCCTTTGGTTTGTTGTTTTTTTATTCCATCTGTTTTCAGTTACCCTATATTTAATAAAATCTGCCTTATATATATGTAAAAACAATGATTTCAATAATCGATTCTAGAACATCTCCTTTGTAGATTCTCGAAAGTAATCGATGACTGTATCGATTGTGTATTTTACGATAACGATTTTTTTCGATTGGTAAATTTTCGAGAATCGCCTATCACTAAGCCCTATCACTACTATGAAATTGTCGGCCAGAATAATAGCTAAGTTTTCCAATAACTGTTTTTAGCTTTTCTCGTTATAATCGATTGTAGATTCTATGAATTAATCGATGGCTGTATCGATTGTGATTTTTTACGATGACGATTTTTCTCGATTGTCGAATTCTCGAGAATCGCCCATCACTAGGTTTATTATAATTTCGATCTGACAGTTCCTTTCTAACATTTTAGTTCGTCGAATTCCGACGGGTTCCAACTCGTATAAATAAAAATGTAAATGTTCGTTTGTTCAAAATCGTTAATCTCCGAAAGTTCTTCACCGATTGCTTTGAAATTCACGGATTGAGTTGCATTCGAATACGGAAGTGTTGTTATATACTTATTATCACGGTATCTACCATTTTGTGTCTTTGATGAATTCATTTAATTTTATTTTATATGAAAATAAAAAGTTTTGGTCAGAGGTACAGAGAGTCAACTTGGGCTACACATGTAATTAATTAATAATTATGTATAATTATGTACGTATTAACTACTTTAAAAAACTTCAGACATTTTCGTTTTCGGCCGAAAATAGGAAGACTACCGAAATTCGGTTTCGGTTTCGGTCTTAAAAACCTGTTTCGATCGATCCTTAACTATAAGTCTGTCAATATGCTTTTAATATATTCGCCAAGAAACAAAAAAAAAAAAAAAAAAAAAAAAAAAAAAAAAAAAAAAAAACATTTTAACGCATAAAGTTGTCATTATTTTTTTCCTTATCGCAATATTTTACTATTTAAAACTAAAATCGTACTGCTTTAGTTGATAAATTTCATGATACATTATAAATTAAAGGTATTAAATCGGTTTATATTAATACATATATGTATATAATAATATAAATATTCCGTTCCTTAAAAATACACATAATGGAAAAATATATCTGTCATCAGAGACGAAATATTGGAGCTCTTTATTGAAAAGAATCACTCTTAATAGAACAAGTTGGAAATTGCTCGTCAAACGTGGCAAATGAGGTGCGTTCGTACTATAACTAGTTTTATAATTATTTTTTGCATCCCATATTGTACTGAATGTATATTTATTTGCGCTTCATAAGTGCATAGTCTGTAACATCATTAAAATGCACTTGCAATAATTTTTTTTCCCATTCCCCGTAGTCTAACGGAAAACTTTTGACTGTTTCTGTACTTAAACTATACATCCGATTTTAATAAAATTTGAAATGGCTCGACAAAATTTTGCAACAATTATATACCGTATATACTCGCGTATAGGTCGACTCACGTATAAGTCGACCCCCTAACTTTCGAATTCAAATTCTGCAAAAAATCAAAAACCCGCGTATAAGTCGACCCTCTAACTTTTTACTTTAATTTTTCTCAAAATCAAACCAAATATTTCACTTGCCTATGCGAAAAAGTAGTAAGTAAATAAAAATAAATCATTGAAAAATTTTTTAATGATAAATTATTATTATTTGTATATTTTCTGTAATATTTTATTATTCATACACATAAAAAGTCAGAATTTTGCAGTATTCGAAGTTTTATTTTTTATTTTTTAATTGACTCGCGTATAAGTCGACCCCCCCCCCCCCCCAAAAAAAAAAAAAAAAAAAAATTTGCTTGCCAAAAATTGTCAGAAATTTCTCGACTTATACGCGAGTACATACGGTATTTAAAATTTCAGACCATTCGTAAGGCTGTAACATCATTAAAATGCACTTGCAATATTTTTTTCCCATTGGCCGTCATGTAACGGAAAACTTTTGACTGTCCCTGTAATTAAACTATACATCCTATATTCATAAAATTGGAAATGGCTCGACAAAATTTTGCAACAATCATATATTTAAAATTTCAGACCATTCGGTTGGGTAGTTTTTGCTCTGTTACATGCGGACAGACGGACAGACAAACAGACGGACAGACAGGCAGACGGATTGAACGACGACTAGAGGTGCTACGTATTTATATAATTACGAACGCACCTAAAAAGGACAGCATAAACAGCCGTGTTTAGGAACTAGCCTAGAGAGAAGAGTTGGTGTCCAGCTGACGTCATCACAGAGAAGGAGGCTGCGCGTAAAGTTCTAGCTGCGCGTGGTCCCTACCGTATAATCTAGATACCGTGCTTATTATGAACCTAGCTCATTCCCCCCCCCCCATTTGCCACCTATGTTTGTGCTCCCCATGTGCCACCAGTATATGTTTCGTGTTCTAGAATCGGCAAATCAAACAATCTCCATATCTGCACAGACAATGTAACAACAAAAAATATTGTGTAGCCACAAGTATTGTGAAATTAAACATATTAGAAACGTGCACTTTCTCTTTTCTTTCTTTTCCATTTAGCCGGACTGAGCCACAGCAACGTGTGGCCGGGTACAACTAGTTTATTATAAAAATGTACAGGTATCCGAACTAATTGGGACTGGTGCCTATTCGGATTACAAAAAATTCGGATTATCCGAAATTCCGATAAAAATAGAAAAGAAAAATATGCGTGCTAAAAAAGTGCAAGTTATAAGTACTCAGTAACATGATAGACATCCTCTAATCCGGCATCCTAAGGTCCGGCATGCTGGATAATCTCGCACGATTTTCAGAAAAAATATTGTTCTTTGTTTCACCACTCATAATGTTTACTATAATAATCCAATGAAACTTCAGAATGAGGAATTACGAGACAACCCATTACAAACGGTTCAAAATCGCGAATCTATGAATAGCTGAGCCACCACGTCGACGAGGAGGAAAGAAAGAAACGTTTCTATAGATAATTTGCAAAATCATATTGTTGAAAGTAAAAATGAATTTTTGTCATTTGAATTAAGTACTTTTTGCTTTTTAAAAGAGAATTTTATAGTGACTGGCAAACAAACTGATACTCGAGATTTTTTTTAACATGGCTTCTAGGAGTGGGCCTACAGCGCAAGTTTTTATTATGTATTCATGTACATATATTGTACTTTTACATTAATGAGTATTTTTTAATCCTATTTAAGCTGTTAAAAGAATAAAAAATCCCTGCCGGCCCGGCCTACAGGCAGAGGTAGATTTCGAAGTCAAATATACTAATTTCACAAACAAAAACTAAATCATGATTATAGATAAATCCACTTTAACAATTTTATCTGGCCGCTCTTGACGAGTTTTTATTTCATTTTCATATAATAGCTGGTTTTATCAGAATCATGTTAGGGCGGTATTCAAAAAAATACTTTTCCATGCTCAACAACTCGAAATTTTCTGGCATAATTCCAGATTCATTTTTAATTTAAAAGAAATATGAAACTTGCTGACGTGATTTTTCAAGAGATTTATAAGCGACCTGTGTTTTTATTTTTTGTTCAATTAATTAAAACTTGATATATAAACAATTATTTTCTCAGAAGGACAATATTTTTTGTTTCTAACACAATCGCTTCGGGAAATTCCGTTCAAAATGCCCACTTTGACATCATTTTTTGAAATATATTCTGCCTCTATCTAAAAATAGATTATTACGGTACATTATATAATTTCTGAATAAGCGAATCTACCAATTAAATGCGTTTGAGAGCAAAAATGAATTTAAAAACCAGTCAGAAAATAAGCAGTTTGGATTTAAGCGCATCCTTAATACAATGATTTTTCCAACACAATCCGCTTCGGTAAATTCGGTTCAAAATGCCCTTTTTAACAGCATTTAAAAAAATATATTCTGCCCCTATCAGAAAATCGACCATTACGTTACATTATATAGTTTCTGAGTAAGAAAACGTACCAATTGGAAGCCTTTGAGAGCAAAAATGAATTGTAAAATGAGTCAGAAAATAAGCAGTTTGGATTTGAATACACCCTTACTAAGATCATTTTTTACTTCAACCGGTATGTATTTTTAATTTGTTTTTGCTCTAAGAATTGGTCCTATCCAAAACTTGTCTATATAGATGTTGTAGACAATATTAAGAAGATATATGATAAATTCATGGGGATTTTATATCTTTTGAATTGACGGAGTTATGGATTTTTTTCTTCTTCAAACGCCCTTTTTGTTTTCGTTTTTAATTTTTTTTTGCGGTACGAATTGCTCCTATCAAAAACGTGTGAATATAAAAGTTTTAGATAATGTTAAGGAGATTTATAATAAAATTAATTGAATTTGATATCTTGAGAATTGACGAAGTTATGAATTTTTTTCTCCCCAAAACCCTATTTTTTGCGCCCCTTGAGCCCATTTTTAACTTTATCAAAAATCTGTGATACATAAATTTTTGGCCCTATTTTTAGAAGTAATAAAAACTTTAAACTGATTTGATATGTACAAAAATTAAGAAGTTATGGGGGGTTTTCTGTTTTCACAAAACCCCTCCCTATTTCCCTCCCCTTGGTCCGATTTTGCCCATTAACGAACTTGACCGAGATTTTATGCCCATTGATTTTATGTATCAGTTTGGAAGAGATTGGTGCAGAATTACGAAAGTTATCGTGCCCAGAAGAAAGTGATATATATATATATATATATATATAGATAGATAGATAGATAGATAGATATATAAAGTTTTTTACTGAGGGTGGTTTTGGGTTCTAGGGGTCATGATCGGTGTAGATCTGCAAAAATTTTTCAGAAATTCCAACATAGGAACGATCCCAATAGGTAGTATTTCATACGAAATCTACCTAAAATCCCTGCCGGCCCGGCCTACAGGCAGAGGTAGATTTCGAAGTCAAATATACTAATTTCACAAACAAAAACTAAATGATGATTTAAGATAAATCCACTTTAACAATTTTATCTGGCCGCTCTTGACGAGTTTTTATTTCATTTTCATATAATAGCTGGTTTTATCAGAATCATGTTAGGGCGGTATTAAAAAAAATACTTTTCCATGCTCAACAACTCGAAATTTTCTGGCATAATTCCAGATTCATTTTTAATTTAAAAGAAATATGAAACTTGCTGACGTGATTTTTCAAGAGATTTATAAGCGACCTGTGTTTTTATTTTTTGTTCAATTAATTAAAACTTGATATATAAACAATTATTTTCTCAGAAGGACAATATTTTTTGTTTCTAACACAATCGCTTCGGGAAATTCCGTTAAAAATGCCCACTTTGACATCATTTTTTGAAATATATTCTGCCTCTATCTAAAATTCGATTATTACGGTACATTATATAGTTTCTGAATAAGCGAATCTACCAATTAAATGCGTTTGAGAGCAAAAATGAATTTAAAAACCAGTCAGAAAGTAAGCAGTTTGGATTTAAGCGCATCCTTAATACAATGATTTTTCCAACACAATCCGCTTCGGTAAATTCGGTTCAAAATGCCCTTTTTAACAGCATTTAAAAAATATATTCTGCCCCTATCAGAAAATCGACCATTACGTTACATTATATAGTTTCTGAGTAAGAAAACGTACCAATTGGAAGCCTTTGAGAGCAAAAATGAATTGTAAAATGAGTCAGAAAATAAGCAGTTTGGATTTGAATACACCCTTTCTAAGATCATTTTTTACTTCAACCGGTATGTATTTTTAATTTGTTTTTGCTCTAAGAATTGGTCCTATCCAAAACTTGTCTATATAGATGTTGTAGACAATATTAAGAAGATATATGATAAATTCATGGGGATTTTATATCTTTTGAATTGACGGAGTTATGGATTTTTTTCTTCTTCAAACCCCTTTTTTGTTTTCGTTTTTAATTTTTTTTTGCGGTACGAATTGGTCTTATCAAAAACGTGTGAATATAAAAGTTGTAGATAATGTTAAGGAGATTCATGATAAAATTAATTGGATTTGATATCTTGAGAATTGACGAAGTTATGGATTTTTTTCTTCTTCAAACGCCCTTTTTGTTTTCGTTTTTAATTTTTTTTTGCGGTACGAATTGCTCCTATCAAAAATGTGTGAATATAAAAGTTTTAGATAATGTTAAGGAGATTTATAATAAAATTAATTGAATTTGATATCTTGAGAACTAACGAAGTTATGATTTTTTTTCTCCCCAAAACCCTATTTTTTGCGCCCCTTGAGCCCATTTTTAACTTTATCAAAAATCTGTGATACATAAATTTTTGGCCCTATTTTTAGAAGTAATAAAAACTTTAAACTGATTTGATATGTACAAAAATTAAGAAGTTATGGGGGGTTTTCTGTTTTCACAAAACCCCTCCCTATTTCCCTCCCCTTGGTCCGATTTTGCCCATTAACGAACCGAGATTTTATGCCCATTGATTTTATGTATCAGTTTGGAAGAGATTGGTGCAGAATTACGAAAGTTATCGTGTCCAGAAGAAAGTGATATATATATATATATATATATAGTTTTTACTGAGGGTGGTTTTGGGTTCTAGGGGTCATGATCGGTGTAGATCTGCAAAAATTTTTCAGAAATTCCAACATAGGAACGATCCCAATAGGTAGTATTTCATACGAAATCTACCTAAAAAACATGCTCTACTGCAGGGCTCGTAATGTATCGGAGCAAACCGGAACGATGTTCCGGTTCGTGAAATTGTGACAAATATTGTTCCGGTTCGTGAAAGTATGGAAAATACTGTTCCGGTTCGAGGAATTATTAAAAAATATTATTACAGTTTCATACATATAGCTTACTATGGTCTCTGTAAAGTTTTTTTTTTTTCTAATTATTTAGAATCTTGAATGCATTTTTTAAAATTGGTTTTTCTACGGTTAAATATAAATTTGCTATACAGTAAAGTTCCGATTATCCGAGTTAATATGGATCAAGCTCACCTCGGATAAGCAAAAAACTCGTATAAACGGGATTAACACAAATCGTCACCCACTAAGGAGATGAAATATAAATTTTTACTTCATTCATTCATTTTTATGGTACTACGAACATTTCTTTGATGTACATTTCCGTTACTTTTAAGAAATACGAGGAATGAAATTGTTTATTTGAAAAAGCCTTTGGTAGTTTTTTGTTTGTTGAATGTCAATTTTGCTGCAGTATTTGGCTACTGCATAGCTACCAATTTTTACCTCTAAAACTTACCAGTAAATTTTGCCTAGTTCAATCGCCGAAATCTAACAATTGTCAACGATTAAATACGGCAAAAATCAATTAATGCGATTTTTGCGTAATTTTTGTGAAAAAAAAATTATGGCCATTTTTTCCCCCATTCTGACCAGAAAATCAGAGTTCTAACTTTTTACGGCTGCTCTTTTATCTTCACCTAACACTTCATTTATAATAGCTGTTTCATAATAATGGAAGCTATCAGTCCATCAGAAGAAAATAACTCAGCTAAAGCGGAAACTCGGTTAACCCTTCGAGACGGGAGCCTTTTACGAAATTTTTAATCTTTTGTCACCGTTTTTTAAAAACAGAAATTTGTGTCTTCTTGAATCGAGAAAATGCGCTGATTAAATAAGGCAAATTTTACAGTAAAATTTTACTGGTGAGTAAAAACAAGAATTCCGAGCGCTTCATGCGGCACGTATACGTGCCGCTCGTCCCCAAGGGGTTAAGCAGGACTCGGATAAACTTTACTGTACTTTCAAAAAAAAAAAAAAAATAATAATAATCGACAATAATTTTGAAAATAGCGTTTCGGTTCGTGGATTTTTCCATTCCGAGCCCCGCTCTACTGCCATTTTATGTTTAATTCTAGTTTCTACACGCTTTCCCAACATTCATCCTGTAATCCAGAAAATTTCGTAAGTTAATGTTTTCAGTTAATTTGTTCAAGTATAATTTTCGAAACTAAAGTTGGTTCGGAATAAGCGGAATTTCGGATTACCGAGGTTCGGATTAGAGGGGTTCTACTATAATTAAAGTGCTAAAAAATCACCCGATTGCAAGAATTCGACTTGGAGATGAAAGCTTGACTTTTGGGGGCCAAACATTTTTTTTTCGCGAATTTCAGCGATTTTGTTGATTTTGTAGGTCACTTGTCCCCTTAACCTTTACTATTTCAACCACTTAATAATTTGAGAAAACTAAAACAATAGCATAAATTAATTTCGCGCGCAAGATGGATGGGTTTTCCTTATTTATTCTCAAACCAAGATACGTATGTAAAGATCCCTCTTCTATCTTCTTCTCAAACGCTCATGCCCTTGAAGTACACCAGAAAAAAAGTTGTTTGGTGAGGAAAATGTGGAGTTTTTATCTATTGAATCAATGGTGCATTGTATAATATTTTTCTGATAAAAGTGCTTTCATATTTCGATTATCTTTTGTCGCATTTTTCAGCTACGCTTAAGTAGTATAATCATATGTGTATTGATACTCGTATATTATTTCTATTTCATTTTAGTCTTTTCTTTTTCTTTGTAAAGGGTATTAGTCAATCTTGAACTATGGGCAAGACAATCATAAAATTTCTCGATGTTTTATATCGAATACTACGTGTTTGTCTTCATTATATTTGTGCCGTAATATATGGATTTCGTGGCAAGAAAGTTCCCCCAGTTACAAATCCCATTCTGAATCTGTCAGCAACAGAGTTAGCTAAACGTATTCGAGAAGGAACGGTAAGATACAATTTTCTTTAAAGTACTGCAAGAGATCAAGTAACTTTTAAATATTAACATCTTCAGAGACGATTTTTTTATGGCGAGAAAAAAAAATACTTTTTAACACTTTCCAACAAAGTTGAAAAGTGTTTATGATTTCGGTTTGTCTGGCCATCTGTCTGCGCTGTAACTCCCGTAAATATACTCGGATTGCCCTGAAATTTTTGGATGTTATTGACCTCTACCATAGCACGTTCCCTGTTTCAAATGAAGTTTGTAACATGTTTAGTTCATTTACAGGGACAGTTAAAAGTTTTCCGTTACATTACGGCCTATGGGAAAAAATCGTTTTAAATGGTTTTTAATGGTGTTAAACGCTTTCAAAATTTTAAAAATTTATATGCATTAATAAAGTGCATTAAAATATGCATTCTGCAGAATATGCGGTGTAAAGAATAGTTATTATTCATTTACAGGGCCATACAAAAGAATTCCGTTACATAATGATATAGGGGTGGAGGGAATTGTTTGCGGCTTATTTTAATTATGTTAAATTATTTCATGTATAATGAAATTGTTATATGTCGCTGAGGTTTACTATAGCTTATTTCATGTATAATACGAAGTGCATATAATTTACAGGGACACACAAAAGATTTCAGATACTATATTGTATCCGAAATATTGTACATTAGCGGTAATTGCTGGAAATGCCTTTTTTATTCTGATATGCGCTTTTATGTTTCACTATATTTACGAGGACAGTTTGATAAGTCCGTGACTTTGAAAAGAAAAAAACCATTATACATACCAAACTGCATTTTGTTTTTCGACATAGTCTCCTTTCATAATAATACAATTTTTCCAGCGAAGTTCTAACGTTTTTAATCCTTCCAAAAAGTACGATTTCTCAAACTCTTCAAAATAGGCATTTGTGGCATTAATGATCTCATAATTTGAAGAAAATCTCTTTTCAACAAGCCGTTTTTTTTAAATTTGGAAAAAGAAAAAAGTCACTGGGAGCCAAGTCAGGAGAGTAGGATGGATGAGGGAGCAATTCGTATCATAATTCAACTAATTTCGCCGCTGCAATTGTAGAAGAGTCCGCTGGCGCATTGTCTTGGTGAAAAAGCACTTTTTTCTTGAACAAATGGGGCCTATTTTTTTTTTCAATTTTGCATTAAAACGGTGTAATAAATCAGCATAATACTGTCCGGTGATCGTTTTTCCTTTTTCCAGATAGTCAATGAGGATTACGCCCTTTGAATCCCAGAAAACTGTGGCCATAATCTTTCCGGCCGATGGAACTGTTTTTGCCTTTTTTGGAGCACCTTCATTAGAAGAAGTCCACTGTTTAGACTGTTCTTTCATTTCTGGTGTATAGTAATGTATCTATGTTTCATCAACTGTAACATAATGCCCCAAAAATTCGCTTGAATTGCGCTCGAACGTGTCCAAACATTGCTTTGAAATGGTTACACGAGTCCGCTTTTGATCCACTGTCAGCAATCGCGGCACCCATCTTTTTGGTAACTTTTTCATGCCCAAATTTTCATGCAAGATATTGAATACATGTTCATTTGAAATGTTTACCTTCTTAGCTATCTCACGTGCTTTCACACGGCGGACTTTTCACACGATATCATGGATTTTGTTGACCATTTCTTCAGTCGTGATCTCAATTGGACGTCCAGAACGTTCTGCATCTGTTGTGCTCGTACGGGCACAGCGAAAATCCGTAAACCGCTTGTTAACCATACCATGTGATGGAGCAGAGTCTCCATAATATTTTTTCAACTTTTCCTTCAGTTTCGGTAATTGTTTTCCGCGCAAAAAATAGTGTTTTATCAAAAGACGAAATTCTTTTTTCTCCATAATCAAGACAAACACGCCAATCGTTTGCTTTTGAATCCAATACAACACAATGTATTTAAAATATCGCCTTCAAATTGCACGCATGTTGCCGCAGATAATAATAAATTGAAAACATAATAATAAGAGTGCAATCAGACCGCCACCTTTTTTAAAGTCACGGAGATATCAAACTGCCCTCGTATACATATTATATGGTGTGTATAAATGTTATACAGTCAACTCTGTTAAATCCGCCAATGTATAATCCACAAATGTCTGTTATCCGAACTACATGTTGGAATGTAAACAATGAAAGTTGTCATTAACAGTTCAATTCAAAAGCTAAATTTGGTACTTTTTAAAAAAAATCAATTTTCCAATGAATACGTATTTAAATATAAATTGGATATAAATATTTAAATTGCCTTGAGTAACAAAATTTTATCTTGAATCAAAAAGTAATGAATGCCCATAGACTACAGAAAAAAAAATTATTGACAACAAACCAAAACTATCATTGTGTTGTGTCAATGTTTAAAATAATGAATAATCAGTAAAAATTGTATATAATTTAACTTTTCTTTAATCTTTATTATTAAATTTTTAAACCAATGTTACATTATGTTTTTCTTGTCCATTGTAATTGTAATTTTTGTACAGTTGTTCCTAATTTATAGTCAGACTAGACTTTAAAAAATAAAATGTAAACAAAAGAATGATCTATAATCCGCTAAAATGTATAATCCACAAAACCCTCGGTCCCTAAGTGTGCGGATTTCACAGAATTGACTGTAATTCATATTCAGAGCTACACAGAAGAATTCGTAATTGTTACTGGGTGCTTAGTCTTGAGAGAAGTCCAATTGCTTAAAGGTGGTTTTTAAATGAGTTATGCATTTTTACGCTGAACTGCATTTAGTTTACTGAGAAATGTTTGTAGAATATAGATAAAATGATATACAGGGTCACGCAAAGTATTGGGTAAATGACCGTCTATAAATGATAATTTCTGGAAATGTGATTTCAGTAGTTTTAGGGGTGTTTTAGTTTGAATTAAATTTTAGCTAAATATTGGCGTGTAACAAAGGTACTAGGTTAACTACAGGGTTGTACAAAAGTATTCAAGTACATTTCAATCTATTAATATAAATTGCTGAAAGAGAAATTTCAACCTGTTATGCATTTTCTTGCTAAACTAAATTTCTCCATTATATAGTATATATTTCAACCTACAGATCAAACACAGGGTTGTTCAAAAGAATTAAAATACATATTTGGCTATGGACGGTAACTGCTGAAATCAGTTTTTAAAATGTTTTATACATTTTCTAAAATGTTTACCTAGTTATCTTATATAAATTATTTCCCTAAATAACGAAGTTTTGTTAAAGCCTTCAAGATGTGTTGGAAAGTGTTTCATAATCTATGCTTAACGCATGATTTTTTAAAATTATTATTGGTTGCGATTTATTCATTAACGCTTTCCAACAAAGTTGAAAAGTGTTTATGATTTCGGTTTGTCTGTCTGCGCTCTAACTCTCGTAAATATGCTCGGATTGCTCTGAAATTTTTGGATGTTATTAAGGTTCACCATAGCACGATCTCTATTTCAAATGAAGTTTGCAGCATGTTTAGTTCATTTACAGGGACAGTCAAAAGAATTCCGTTACATTACGGCCAATGGAAAAAAAATCGTTTCAAATGATTTTTAAGGATGTTACACGCTTTCAAGCATAAAATAATTTATATGCATTTATAACGTGCACTAAAATAGGCATTCTGAAAAACATGCGGTGCAAAGAATAATTATTTATCTAACAGTGCCACACAAAAGAATTCCATTACATAATGATATGGGGGGGGGGGGTGTTGTTTACGGCGTATTTTAATTATGTTAAACTATTTCATATATATATTTTATATGTAATGAAATTGATATACGTAGCTGAGGTTTACTATTAAATTATTTCATGCATAATAAGAAATGCATAGCATTTACAGGGACACACAAAATATTTCAAATACCATATTGTGTCCGAAGTACTGCACATAAGCGATGATTGCTGGAAATGCATTTCTAATTATGATATGTTCTTTTATGTTTTACTATATTTATGCATACTATACGGTGTGTATAAATGTTATAGTTCATATACAGGGCTACACAAAAGAATTCGTAAGGGTTACTGAGTATGAGCGTAAATTGCTTAAAGGTGATTTTTAAAGGAGTTATGCATTTTTACGCTGAACTGCATTTAGTTTATTAAGAAATGTCTGTAGAATATCGATAAAATGATATACAGGGCCGCGCAAAGTATTGGATACATGACCGTCTATGGATGATAACATCTGGAAATGTGATTTCAGTAGTTTTAAGAGTGTTTTAGTTTAAATTAAATTTTAGCTAAATAGTGGCGTATAATAACGGTACTTTTGGCTATGGACGGTAACTGCTGAAATACGTTTTTAAAATTTTTATATGTTTTTAAATTGTTTACTTAGTTATCTTATATAAATTATTTCCCTAATTAATGAAGTTTTGTTAGAGCATTCAGGAAGTGTTGGAAAGTGTTTCATAATCTATGCGTAACGCACGATTTTTCTTTCTTGTTTTATTATTAAAATAGGAATTTAAAAAAATACAAATTCACACACAAAAAAATAATAAAATAATAACGTCCACATTTTTGGCCGCTGAGCATTAATGGTAATTTATGAGTGAAATGATTTTTTATAAAATAAAAAAAACTAACAGTAAATTTCTTTCTTACATTTCTACAAATTATTAAAACTTAATATTCAAATATTAACGATTTGTTCTAATAAATAATCCAACAACATTGGTTGTCGAAAATTACTCCACGCTTTTTTTTATATCTCTAACCGCACATCAGTGCAGCAAAACCATAAAATTTTTACTTCTCTTGTTGAGGGATTCTGTAGTGAATAAGTTATTATCAAATTTTTGATCTTATTATTATTGACAGTATTTTAATTATTAAACAAAAACCTAATTTGCCGAACAAATTAAAAAAACAAATTTATTTCCTACGTTATTTATGCGTGAGAAGGGGCAAATATTACAATATTTCATTCAGTTAGTTCTGCATTTAATGTTAAAATTGTGTAACAAATTAGTTAAACCAAGGGAACATTAAAAAAATAAAAATGAAATTCAAACAATATGATACTTAAACACCCTAAAATCTTAGATTCCGTTCAAATGAAATCGAAATAAATCTTAGACCTTTTTTAAAATTTAAGTTGCAAATATTTGTAATTCTGCTTTTGTATTATGTTTACGGTATAGGTGAAAACAAATGATTAGGCACATCTAAAATACAAACCTTCCAAAAAAATATAAGATTTATTTCGATTTCATTTGAACGGAATCTACGTTTTTAGGGTGTTTAAGTATCATATTGTTTGAATTTCATTTTTATTTTTTGATGTTCCCTTGGTTTAACTAATTTGTTACAAAAATTTAACATTAAATGTAGGACTAACTGAATGAAATACCTTAATATTTGCCCCTTCTCGGGATAAATAATGTAGGAAATAAATTTGTTTTTTTCAAATTCTTCGACAAATTAGGTTTTTGTTTGATATGTTACGTTTTTTAATAATTATTGAATTCGGATGAACTCATTTAAAAGTTAATTGGATGTATCATCATCAGGTTTAATCTACAAATTATCGCATCACAATTTGTACTGTATTTACAAATATTTAATCCAAAATGTTTCATCAGTGCAGTTGTGCAACGTTTGGACAAAAGCTCCCAGTCTGAGCATAAAATTTTTTTAATAAAAACATTACAAAAAACAATTTTACTTAATTTTAGTTACCCCTTTTCCCACTCTGGTTCGGTATGAATGCAAAAATATCCTTAAATCTTGACTGCTAATACTATAACAACAGTATAGCTGTTACACAGTAAAACATAAAAAAAACCCAGTTTTACTTAAATTTTGCTACCCTATTTCCTGCCATTAATACAAATGCAAGATGAAATTGAGAAATTGTTACCTAAATTTAACTTGGAGTGTTTTATTTAGCATCAATATCAGTCGTTTTCGTGCCACTGAAAAACAAATGCAAAAGACCTTGAGGAATAATATTAGATAAAAAATTCGGTAATAACGTTACGTTTACTTAACGTAATTTCGTTTAACGTAACTTCGTTATGTTTACTTAACGTTAAAAGTTTCTGTCTTTTTAAAATTTACAAATAATTATTTTTTATTTCTTAATACCACAAAAAGAAATTGCATATGAACAATATATATATATTAAATGCTCGTGTGAAATAATAAGGCCATATTGATGATGAAACCTTTAAAATAAATTTAGGTTACTTGCAAATTTATTAACTTCTAGGCAACCGACGATTTCAATTTTCACACAGTCATGAAACTATATAAATAGTTCAGCATTTCTTTCCGGCAAGTATTCCTTAACGAAATTAAAGCTTCATCAACAAATAAATAAAAGGAAATTTCAGCTTAAAAGCGGAGCGTTGCATATCTTGTCTTCATAGTTTTTAGGGAAAAAAATGATAAAACAGCTAACAAATATCATTCATGTACAAGTTAAATGAGCTTTATTTAAAACCGGATTTAAATTGCTTGATATCATCATTTATTTGTATTATTATTTTTTTTTAAATCTGAATAAAATCAGTTAGCAATAAATGTAGAGGGTCTCATTTAAGCCGATATAACTCAAATCAATGAGTAATGTAGAAAATTTCTGAAGAAACAAACGAAATTTTTGAAATACAGATAGTTTCGGCCGAATTTTCAGCAGCATTTCCCCCGAAAACGAATGTTTGGCCAAACTCAGATTTTGGGCTGAAAACTACGAATATTTCGGTCGATCTACACTTAAAGTTACTAAAACTTTTAAATCTATTATACTCTACTCGTTAGTCGCTTATTCTCTTATCTCTAATGCCAGATATTTAAGATCTGACTGCTTACCTTTACCTAATAAAGCTATTTTAAAAACTAATAGTCATATACTATTTATTCCTTCCTTTAAATACTGAAACAACCAGAGATTTGATAAGTAAAAAAATAACAAAATTAACAAAAATCGTATTCATAACATCTAAAGGACAACATTTTTATCCAGAAATATTCCTCTACATTCATCTATTTATTTTATTCATAATCAATAAATAAAAATTTAATCTCATTACTATCAAATCTATTTAAAATCCTTTTGCTCTACACGCCAATAACAACACACAGACACACACACACACACACACACACACACATACAAATAGATACAAATACACACACACACACACACAT